>CM075067.1:47058155-48439245 GCA_037428765.1 Rubia yunnanensis | reverse complement strand
AGACTTCAGCATCACTAATTCTTGCGTAAGATTACAAATGACATGTTCCATGCGCGGCGCCATGGCCTTGGTCTCGGCCATGTCCTTCGGGAGGATGATCCAGGCCTTCTGTTTAGTTCCTGTAAGATATGAAATTTGTTGCATTCATTGAAAATGTTAAAATTTTAATTAATTCTAATTTTGAATAATAAAAAAACTCAAAATTTTGTTACCCGTCAGGGAGGCACGAATAGTGGTGGGATGAATGTCCATAGCTGGGGAACCGATGGAGTCACCTTGGGCCTGGGTGTGAGAGACACATCTATATCCCCTATAGGGACATTGCAATTAATCCACTTCCCCGCCTCCCAAACCCAATGCTTCAGCTCGAAGTAGTTTGCATCGTAGTACTTAGGCTAGATCTCCACTTTCACTTTGATGGGAACCTTCTTCTTCTCTAGAATGGTGGTGATGACGTTGCCGCAAGGGAGTGTCCGACTCTTCATGGACATGGCCACTTGATACATCTCCTGGATGATGGTGTACCCGGGGTCTACTATCTTCTTCTCCGCAAGGTGGTAGAACATGACGGTGCCATTGATTGTGCACTCTGTAGGATGTCTGGCCGGGATAAGTGCTTGTACAATTATATAAAACATCATTCTCTCTTGAAGGTTGAGAACACCAAGCTTGATTTTCTTTATTAGGATGAGTCCTTTCCCTACCTTAAATTGGAAGTACTTCTCCACCATTCGGTTGGGGTTAAACGCCCTGAATGGATCATTCTTGTCGACCGGTCAAGACCAATTGTCCCGGCAGTATAGCTGTAGAGGCTTAATCTCCGGCTGATCCTCCCTACAGATTGTGCACCCAATCACCTAATTGATGAACTTTGTCGTCATCTCCACGTTTATCATGTTCACTCTTGTCTTGTAGATGGTCTTCGATTCCCTAGTGAAATTGGCATAGAACTTCTTGACCTCCGCATCGCACGTCAGTTTATCCAAGCATATCAAACCTTCCATTCCTGACGGTTTGATGGGTTCGAGGAAAACATCAAGGTGTAGTCATTCCACATCCTCAGCCTTCATCACTCTAACTTCTTTTATCCTCTTTTTGAAATGCTTCTCTGCCTCCTCCTAGACGAAGCGTATTTTGTCCCATGTAGGCGATGGAGGGGTGGCCATTGTCTTTACCTTCTTTGTGAGCAGTGGGCCTACCCCCACGGTGTCTTCCCTTTTCCTCCTAGTTGTCTTCTTCATTCGAGCCATCTGAGAATCAAAGGGAAGTAGAACAGTCAGTGCAACAGTCAAGAACTCAAAGATGTCAATGTGTTTTAGATGAGTTTGGATACATGTCGCTAACACTTAGTCTAGACTGATGTGTCATATGCAAAAGTCGCTGATTCATGTGTTTAAATGTGCGACATCACAGTTCAATTGTCTAAGCCGAAACAGTTAGAGACTAGAATACTAATGGTCCCAAAACACCTATAATCTCAACTAATACATTACACAACAAACAACTAACATGCCACAAATGAATAACCAAGCAATGGGAAACAAGAGAAGCATATGAAACCTAAAAAACCAGCATCAAACTTCATCCAAATATTCTTACTTTGTTAGGGTTTGTTACTCTTCCTCTTTGGAGAAATCCGCCAATGCACTACATCCAAAATAATTGAATGTTGGTTTTGGTGGTATTGTTAATTCCAACCAACCGATTCTGTTGGGATTTGAATGTGTTCCGACCCTTTTTTTTCAAGTGGGAGGTTTTGGTGCGATGTCATCAGCTGGGAATACGAATAGGTAGGGCGGTCGGGTATTTATATACCTATAGTGAAACACTGCCATTTTGTGCAACTTCGCAGTGTGTGTCACATAGGAAGAATTAGATGGGGATCGTAGTGCGAAGTCGCACATCGTAGGTTTGGGCCCAACAGAAGGGCCAAGCAATTTTTGGATTGGGCCTGGACGAATGTATATATTGAATTGATATACAACGATATCGCGACTACAACCGCTCCATACGAGATAGAACCGAGGTTAAGCCTATATTGCGCATAGTAAACACCGGGCCATTTTATAGTAGCAGCCCGATCAAAAAATAATTACGGCCCTGGTCATTTGTGAACAAAAGCACCAAAGGCCGATGTAGCATCAATATCTTTGCCACCGAGTCCAAACCGATACTAGATAAACGTTGCATTACTGGATTGAGGGCCAAATAGCCCAAATTGCATACTCTACGTTTCTCATGAAATATAAATGTAATAAAATGACGTCCATTAAATTTTGACCATCATGTTTGAATTTGGTCATGGCCCCGTCTACGGAGTGGGCCAAAATTATTCACGGCCATCGCATTAAGGAAATCTAAGGAAATTACACTACGGCCCAAACTTCTGTGGTTGTTACTGTGTGTTAAGAGACATTCACCCAAACAAAACGACAAATTTTTCATATGGAAATTATGTGTATTGTCTTACAGGCACACGAACTTGGGAAAACTTCAGGGTTTTTTTTATAGTATTCAATTAATACTCTAGGGATAAGCTTTACGGGAACGAACATTTCCACAAAATATATAGAATCACATTAAATTACATTTTCTAGGTTTTTTTTATATGTAATGGTAATAAAATTCCTTCCTTCAATTTCCACAAAGTGACAGTTCATGGTCTAGAGTAAATGGTAGATGATTATTTAAAAATACACGATTGTCGGTCGTATGATCTTGTGGAATTCTATGGGAAAATATAAGATCAGTTTCTTTATTAATTACTCTCGGTTATTATAAGTTCGACTATATATGAATGTCACTGCTTCTTTTTGGGACAATCGAAAATCGAGTTTAGGACCACACATTGTTTGTTTTATCGTTACACTTAGGTCCCTCCAAGAAATTTGGAGATGTCAAAATGGAAAATTGGATATATACTTATGTAATTCAAATGGTCATGACCACCATGTTCGAATATGGCCATTAACCTATCACCCAAACAAAACGACAAATGTTTTATATGGAAATTATGCGTACTGCCTTATAGGCACGCGAACCTGGGTAAACTTCTAGGGTTTTGTTTTATATTATTCAATTAATACTCCATGGATAAGCTTTATGGAAATGAACATTTCCACCAAATATATAGAATCACATGAAATTTCATATTCTAGGTTTTTTTTTTTAAGATTATGGTAATAAAATTCCTTCTTTCAATTTTTACAAAGCGCCAGTACGTGGTCAAGAATAAATGGTAGATGATTACTTAAAAGTACATAATTGTCGGTCATATGATCTTGTGGAAGTCTGTGGGGGAAATATAAGACCAATTTCTTGATAGTCAAACTTTTCGGGACAATCGGGAATCGGATTTGGGACCACACGTTGTCTATTTTATTTTTGCACCTAGTTCCCTCCAAGAAACTGGGAGATGTCGAAATGCGAAATTGGATATGTCATTATTTTAATCATATTTTGACGACAATGTAGTCCTGATTTAGGCATAAACGGGTAGACAGAAGGGCCCGGAACCTCTAAACGGAGGTTTTTACGACAAATTTTGATTATTACCCTATGGCCACATATGCGGTGTCATACACATGTCTCATGGCACGATAGATATACCGAACAACTAGCGACATCGATCGTTCTCAAATTTCTAGCGGGAACAAAAAATTTCAGTCGAAATTTTGAAATAAAATTCCCCCCAAACCTTTTTTTCATTTCAATAACTATCACCACTAACACTCATTTCCAATTTCAATACATATCCCACAAACCCACCTTATCCATTCACTCATTCAAATGGATTCCTTCAATCATCAACAAGTATCCAGGGAACGGAGCAGCTATATTTTCAAATTTATTAAGGTAATTTTTCTTCCTTGTTCACGTTCCTTTAGAAAATTTGTTACAATCTATACACTCTATATGTTTTTTTGTCATTCATGGAAGATCAAAGAATTTCATGAAGGGTGAATCATTGTGTCACATGTTATATATTTTATGTTGTGTTGGTTACCAATAAGATGACATGTTTGTAAATTGTGACAAAAATGGCTTAGCTCCATATGAACACAATATGAATGTGCAACATCGGTCATCAATCACTCGGTACGATACAATACCGAGTCAGAATCGACATTACAGAGCTGAGGAATAGTTGAGTTTCGCATTCATATCCATGAATATCCAAATTCGGTTTTAAATTGGTCTCTGCGACCTCGGTATTTATGAGTCCGACGTTGATTGGATACTGATAAATTACTATTGCCATATTGTGAATAATGACGTCTGCATATGAATATATTACATGTATTTTTGGGTACAACCCAATTGTAACATAATATGTGTTTCTTGTGAACTGGTTGTAATAGGATCAAATGGAGTAATCAGTGGATTCTACCATATCACATGGACGTAGTTGGCTTCTCATCGGTCGCACTACAAATATGAGTGTCATACAACCTAGAAAATGGAGGTTAAATGTAGTTGTTATTTCAATTTTTATAACAATCGTATGTATTTTAATATATTGTTACATTTATTTGTTATATACTAGTATGTCATAATGTTTTTGGTTTAAATGAACATTTCAGTTAATGATTCCCACCATAATTGAACAACAATTGAGTGTTGTATAATGTTCAACCATTACTTAGTTTATGACATTATTTATTACATGTAACGACTATCGAAGACCGATTGTTTGCGTCATCGAATATTTTTTATTATCATATTTTACCAGAAATGAGAGCTAACCGATAAAACCGCAATGCCACATTAACTACCTCTGAAACAACATATTAGCAACGTCACACAGATCGACGTTAATGTTTTTTGAAATGCCGTACAAAGAAAATGGCATAATTTTTTCTCAGTTATCCATGTCACGAGGGACACAATGTGGGTCTCTCACTATTTTCGATATCGCTTCTCAGTGACTCTGATATCGCTCATCTTATGAACGACATCATCTAGTGCAAAGTTGACGCACTTCCTCTACCATCGGCTGCTGTAATCCTTTCATCAACATTGCAAGGTTCATGATGTCGATGTCATAATCAACGAACTCGTAGCCGGGGTATGATAACATGGGCCATTTTCCAGGGTGTGATTCCAGTCTCAAATAATGCCAATGCCGGTCTCAATTCATGCCAACGTCGGTCCAAAAACTGAGGTAAAAGGAACTATTTACCTCAGGGTTGAACCGAGGTAAAGAGTATGCTTTTTACTACACCCACATTTACCTCGGTTCTTCAAAGGCTGAAAACTGAGGTAAAAAGCACTGAAAAGCCGAGGTAATATGTGTTGTCTCTTATAGTGTTTGAAGTAGATGGGGACCAAAAGACAAAGAGGGCTGAGCGCACCAAGACAAGTGCCCATCATGCCCAATAGATTCAACAAGTAATAGAGGGTCTTTACACCGCCTATCAAAATGCCCAAAGAAATCTTTTCCCTGTACACAGGGAAAGGTGTACCAGACGTGCCACCAAGGATGAAGTAAGATCCCGGTAAGAGAAAAAAATCCTAATTTTGTGATTACCACATCGATCACGGCCACGACATGAACGATTGCATCAATTTTAAGCACAACATTGAAGACTCCATCCAAAGGTGAGCTCGCACACTAAGAAAAGAGTGAGGGCCTATAGCAAGGCCACCTATCAGGGCAATAATAAGCATAGAGGGTTCCGCAGGCAGCAAGAGAGACACGACAGAGCAAGAAGCTCTGATAGGGAGCGCATGCGTGATAAGGGAAAGGAAGTCGCCAGAGCTAAGGGTGGGGAGGAACGGGGGGAAAGAATGAGAGAGGACTCCCCAGCGAAAGACAACGGGGTAGCTATGGTGACATATATATATATATACACTATTATAGGAGTAAGTGTTAGAGGAAAGACAGAGTCTCAGCGGAAGGCACGCTACAAACAGACGCCATAGCCAATAATGGTAGACATGAAGTTGGGGCCAAACGAAGCAATATCATTTGATGCCAATGACCATATAATGGACAGGCAGGCTGGAGGAGATAGAGTGGTGATAATGGTTAGGGCGATAGTCAAGAGGATCCACCAGGCATATGTGGATAGCGGAAGTTTAGAAGAAATCATGTATTGGCACGGTTTCAAGAATCCTAGACCTGTACTTGAAGTTCCCAAAAAGGGGAGGAATAACACTAGTTAAGGGAGACCAACAGAAGGCTAGGGAATATCATAGGGTCTCCCTCAACAAGCGTAAGCAAGAAGATGGGAACGGAAGCCAAGGGGGACAGGTCAGCAAAGCTCGGCTTGTCAGGATGATAACAGGCAGAGGTGACCCATCAAAGCAGGGTGCAGAAATGGAAGCAGTAAAAATAAGCGGGGATCAATCAGTGCAGGTAGAGACATCACTCCCTCTTGAGGTGAAAAATGAGCTAGTAAAGGTGCTAATGGAAAATAAGTGGGCCTTTACTTAGAAAGCAGAGGATATGACCAGAGTACCCAAGGATGTGGGTTGTCATAAGTTGAAGGTAGACCTGTCCGACAAAGCGGTCAACCAGAAGTGGAGAATGCCCTACATGGAGAGGAACGGGGTAGTAGATAGGGAGGTGGACTACATGGACCTGAACAAGGCTTGCCCCAAGGACTGTTACCCATTGTCGGTCATCGACCAAAAGGTAGAAACCCTTACTAACTATCCAATTAAGTGTTTTCTTGATACATATAAGGGGTATCATCAAATCCATATGCTAGAGAGTGATATAGAAAAAACTGCCTTCATAACTGAAAAAAGAAGCCTTTGGCTATCGAATGATGCCATTTGGCCTGAGGAATGCCAGTGCCATTCACCAAAGGGTGGTGGAAAAGATTTTTTTGAAATGAATTGAAAGGAACTTGGAAGTGTATGTAGATGACATGGTCATAAAGAGCAGCCAATACAATTTTTTGGAGGATGTCAAGGAGACCCAGGTACACTTCAGGGAGACAGGGATGAGGATGAACCCAGTCAAATGTCAGTTCGGTGTATGAGCGGGAATTTTTTGGGGAACATGGTGTCAAATGAGGGGCTGAGATCAAATCCTAAGAAAGTAAAGCAATTCTAGAAATGAAGTCGCCAGGCACGGTGAAAGAGGTCTAGAGCCTGAATGGGAATCTGGCAGCCATGAACCGCTTCATGTCCCAAGCAGTAGAGAGAGCACTTCCCTTCTTCAAAACCTTGAAGATATGTGTAGAAAAGAAGGGGGAAATACAATGGGGGAGAGCTCGAGGATAAATCATTCAAGGAGCTAAAAAATTACCTGATGGATCTTTCGACCTTGACCAGCCCAAAGAAGGGGGGAACATGTACCTATACGTAGCAGCTAGTGAGGATGCAATCAGCGATGCATTGGTAAGGGAGGAAAATAAAATACAATGACCAGTGTATTTTGTGAGCCAAGCTCAGCAGGGGCTGGAACGAGAATATACGAGCCAGGAGAAACTAGCGCTAGCATTGGTCCACGCAGTGAGGAGGCTAAGGCAATACTTTTAGGCACTCCATGTGATAGTGATGGCCAATCAGCCATTGAAGGCGATATTGACCAAGCCACAAGCTTCAGAGAGATTGGTGAAATTGGCAGTGGAGCTGAGAGAACATACCATTGAGTACGCCCTAAGAAGAGAAATGAAGGGGCAGGTAATGATGGACTTTCCAACAGAAATGCCCATGGAAAGGAAAATGAAAGCACCGGAAGAAGGATAGCTACCAACTCAGTTTGTGAATGCAAGCGCTCTAGCAGGGCCTCATATGTGGAAAATGTATGTAGATAGGGCATCATGAGTGTAAGGTGTCGGAGCAAGCCTGGTAATATCAGTTCTAGAAGGCGTGGAGGAAACTTACACTTTGCGTTTTTAGTTTCCCGCATCAAACAACGAGGCAGAGTATGAGGCACTAATAGCAGGCTTGGAGATAGCCAGGAAACAGGGGTGAAGAAATTGTAGGCTTTTGAAGACTCCATGCTAGTGGCCAATCAGTACAATGGGCAGCATGTTGCCCAACAATGATAAAATACAGGGACAAGGTCAGGAGTCTGGCATCTCAGTTTCAGGAATTTGATATCACCAGGGTCCCAAGGTCTCAAAACTCAAGGGCAGATGCACTTAGTAAGTTAGCGTCCTCGGTACACGCACACTTAACCAAGTCCGTGTTGGTCGAGGAGTTAGTAAGAAGGTAAACAAATGTGAATCTCATGGAAACAATACAGGATGCGGTGCCCAACTGGACAATGCCCCTCCGAGGTTACCTGGAACATGGGACGGTGCCAGTAGATGATAAGGAGGCAAGAAAAGTTATAAGAAATACATTGCAGTATGCTCTGAAGAGCGGTTCGCTATATAAGTGGGGATACACAAAGCCTGAGCTGGAAGACAAAGCCCTTAGAGAAATACATGAAGGAAGATGTGGAAGCCACCAGTGACCAAGGATAGTTGTGTTGCGAGCCCTGCCAGTAGGTTACTACTGGCAAACTATAATAGCGGGCACGGAGAAAATGGTCAAGGAATGTCACAGATGCCGGGAATATGCCAGGGTGTAAAGGCTTCCTGCAAAATGGATGATCAGCACAATATTGCCCTATCCCTTTGCCAAATAAGAGATCAATATCGCAGGATCATTCTAGGAGGCAGAAGGGAGAAAGAGGTTTTAGGTGGTGGAAATAGATTACTTTTCCAAGTGGGTAGAAGCTGAGGCTGTAGCAAGTGTGACAGGGAAGAAGATTACGAACTTCGCCTGGAAGAACATAGTGTGTAGGTTCAGCATCCCGCAGGCGATAGTAAGCGACAATGGAAAATATTCCGCTAATCAACCCTTCAGATTCTGGTGTGTTGGCCTCAACATAAGGCAGCAGTTCACATCGGTGGCCTATGAACAAGAAAATGGACAGACAGAAGTGACGAACATAACGATAGCTCTGGGTTTAAAAAGAAGGCTGGGACAGGTAAAGAGAGAATGGGAAGAAGAGCTGTTAAGTGTTTTGTGAGCATACATGACCACGATAAGAACAACCACGGGGGAGTCCCTTTACAGGCTGTGCTTCGGGACGAAAGCTATCATCCTTCCAAAAATTTTTGTGCCCAGCAGAATGATAGTTGAGAAAATGAACCAAGAAGAGAACAATCAGGCAATCGGGGAAAATTGGAGGGGCTGGATGAAGTCAGGGAGAAGGTAGCGTTGAAGGAAGCTGCATACAAGTCCTGGATGGAGAAACACTATAACAGCAAGGTCAGGTCCAAAACCCTAAAAGTGGGAGACTTCGCGCTAAGAAGAAATGAAGCAAGTAGATCCCAGGAACAAAAGAAGCTAGATGCAGAATTAGAAGGCTCATACAAGGTGATCGAGGTGCTAGGAAAATGAGCCTACAAATTGGAAATGCTTGACGGCAGGGCAATCCCTCACACTTGGAACATTGTCCACATAAGAAGGTATTATGCCAAAGTAGCTATAAGATGTATTCGGTACCTGCAGCCAGATAGAATGATTTTGTCGACAGGGGAGGCGAGATTTATTAGATAATTATGTCTTTTGTAAGCCCATAAAGGGCATGATCTTAAGGAAATCTTGGCTGCGTCCTGCTTCTTTTTTGCTGTTTCACGGACTTTAAATGCAGAGGAGAAAGTAAACAATAACCTGTGTAGAATGAGCCTGAACCTGGCCCTCAGCTCTCGAAGGGAGATGCTCTTCTATCGTCGAAGAGGTGTAGCTCTCAGCCCTCGAAGGGATGGAGTCTTCAGTCATCGTCTTAAGTCCTCGAAGGGGTCTAGAAGTCAGCCCTCAAAGGGATGGAGTCTTCAGTCCTCAAAGGTGTCTACCTCTGAGCCCTCGAAGGGATCCAGCTCCCTGACCTCGAAGGGATGGACTCACAGCCCTCGAAGGGATCTAGCTCTCATCCCTCGAAGGGATGGACTCTCCATCCTAGAAGGGCTGAAATCTCAGCCCTCGAAGGGATGGACTCTTAGTTCTCGAAGGGGTCCAGCTGTCAGCCCTCGAAGGGGTCCAACTCTCAGCCCTCAAAGGGATGGAGCCTTTAGTCCTCAAAGGGGTCTAGCTCTCAGCCCTCGAAGGGGTTCAGCTCCCAGCCCTCGAAGGGATGAACTCTTCTACCCTCAAAGGGGTCTAGCTCGAAGGCCTCGAAGGGATAGAGTTTTCTATCCTTCAAGGGGTCTAGCTCTCAGCCCTCAAAGGGGTCAAACTCTTAGTCCTCGAAGGGGTCTAGATCTCAGTCCTCGAAGAGATGGAGTCTTTTTTCCTCAAAGGGGTGGAGCTCTCAGTCCTTGAAGTGGTGGAGTCTTCATTCCTCGAAGGGGTCGAGCTCTAGGCCCTCGAATGGATAGAGTCGTTTTGCCTCCTTTTTTTTTGCAAAAAGAAAATATTATAAGCATTGTTTCTCCCTTTTTTCCCAAATCCAAACTTTTTTTACTATATAAAAGGAATATTCCCCAGGCCCTCGAAGGGATGGAGTCTTTTTGCCTCCCTTTTTTTACAAAAAGCAAATATTATAAGCATTGTTTCCCCCTTTTTCCCTAATCCAAACTTTTTTACTATATAAAAGGAATATTCCCCTTAGCTAATAAATAAATTATGCAAAAAGCAAATATTATAAACATTGTTTCTGCCTAATCCAAAATCTTTCGTTTGCTTTATTCTTCTCCTGGTAAATGCTTGTGGGTTTTTGAATTTTGGGTCTTTGGCCAAGTTTGTATAACATTAAGATTTTTTGGTTATAAAACCTTGGAAATATATTGATGGAGGCCGTTGATCGATTAGACAAATATGCTAAGAGGAGGAAGGCTTATGCTGAATTATCACCTGAGGCAAAGGGACAATTGTTGCACCGGAGAAGGAAGCAGGATGCTTTAAAGCATTTTTTTAAGTCAATAGAGGGTTCAATGGTGAATCATATTGGTATGTGTTTTTGGTCCTAATTTTCCCCCCGGTTTAAACGCCAGTGCCATGATTACTGCAGATATCGCCATTGCCTGCTTTTCTTCTGAGCTCCATTTTCCGTTATTTTATTTTACCGACTGGTCATCGTGCAGTGGGTGTTTTGGTTTACCACTGCCACATATATGCAACAATGGTATTATGAACCTTCATATTAGAATAAAATTTACTAAATTCTTTTTTACAGGGGCTGAAATTGAACAGGTTGCAGGAGATCCATCAACCATCAACCATGAAATTTCTAAGAGAAGAAAGACTTTTGGTCAGATTCCTGCTAAAAAGAAATTGCTAATGCTCCAACGAAAAAGAGAGCAAGTCGCTCTAAAACGTCATCTCAAACATCGTATGAACAGCCGGTAACAGGTTTGTGTGTACAATTTGAAACTGTATTTATTTATCTTCTTCGGTTATATATAATCATTTGTTCAAATCTATTGGTTTCAGTTTATGGAATGCAGGTTCAAAGAGGAAACCACAAACATCTTCCTCTGGTCATTTATCCACTGATGATGCACTTCCATCGAGGAATTTGATGGATAACAGTAGTTATGGCAATGCGGAGCCAGCAGAATCGGAGGCTTCTCATGATGATTTATTAATCATTAAGTCAAAGTATTTGTGTGTCCAGCAAATTTGGAATGTTCGAGGTAATGCACCATCAAGGAATTTGATGGATAGCAGTAGTTATTGTAATGTAGAGACAGCGGGATTTCCATTTTTTCATGATGATTTATTAATCATTGAGTCAAGTGATTAGAGTGTCCAGCAAATTTGGAATCTGCGAGCTCGCTGCAGGGGTCAGTTTGTCTTTACATGTTCATTGTATTCTTTTGTACCTACCTTTGCAGCATTATGTTTTCTAAGAGATTTTGATTTGTATCTGTGGCATTATATGGTAAATATCAAACTTGCTTGACTATTATATATAGTTCAATTGATTCACAGTGATTGGTATATCCATTTCTCTATGTTTTTGTTGCATATACTTGCTATGAATTTTTGTCTGCAGTATGTGGTTCATTTTCCAATTCTGTTACGTCTTTGCAAAGAAATATTTCAGCTAATATTTATGCTGATGGTCACCATGCAGTATCATCTTCTTCGTATGTTCATTTTACCAACACCAGCTTTGCAGGTCTATATATATTTGTGTATGATTCACTGTTCTTTTTTTGACATATATAGCATTTTCTTTACTGTATATTTCAACCTGCAACATATGATTCTTTTTCTTCTCGCGATGGTTTGTTATAAGGAAATTCTCCACTTGATATTTCTGGCCATATACACCAGGCAGACTGTTCCTCTTCTCATAGTTATTTTCCAATTATCAGTTCTGCTATTCTTTATAGTGCAAGGGATGAAATTTACCTTCTACTTCTGTAGGTTTGTTTTTCTTGGTTTAACATCACTGCTATTTTCATCTTTATCAAATATTTGTTTTAGCTGTACGTCAAAATTTACATGTAATTAAATGGCTGATGTCCAAATGTGATGCTCTTCAGTAAAATAACTGGTATTTGTATGTGTCATCAATAAATTAAATATCTTTATTGAGTCAACAATTGTAGCAAAGTAATGACATTAGATCAGGTTTAATTGGCTGATGGTTATTTGTGGTATATTTTTTTTCTATTCAGGTCCACTGAAAAAGAGAAAGTATAAAAATATTGCTCCCGGAGATGATATTCCCACCTCTGCACGTACATTACCTGTAATGACTGATTGTGTTCATTGCAAGGCAAAGAGATTTAAGGGAGAATCAAATCTATTCTGTTGTTCTGGAGGGAAATTTACTTGCCATTTGTGCCAATGCAAGACCAATTAAGAGCTCTTTTTGTTGGCATCACACCACAGTCTATCCATTTTAGGAAGAATGTTCGGACCTACAACAATAACCTAGCATTTACAACTTTGAGTGTAGGTTATGAATGTAACTTAACTATTAATGTTGGTGGAATTTATACCTTCAAAGTCCATGGTAAAATGTATCACTATCTGAAACCTTTGAAAGGTTCTGAGGGAGCTGAACCTGTTGGTGTTTAGCTGTATTTTTTTGACACGGACTTTGAGTTGGAAAAGAGAATGGGGAAAGACTGTGCTGACAAATTCGATGAGGAAACAATGAAATTGTTGATGGATATATTGAGAGATAATCCATATTGTCAGTTCTTTAAGCACTTGAAAGATATTGACAACATCAAGACGAAGGATATTGTTCTAAGTGCAGATCCAAAACTTGATCAAAGGCGATACAACATTCCAACAGTGTCACAGGTTGGTAAAATATTTGTTGAACCGTTCGAGGAAGGTGCAGTAAGGACTGTACCTATTCAAGTCTACAGTGCTGATGGTAAAACTTATAATATAAAGCATGATTATGGATGTTATGATCCAATGCAATATCCTTTAATTTTTCCGAGGGGCCAATCTGGTTGGTATTTGAATGTTAAAATGATTGGGAAGAGGCATATGGTCTGTGAAAAGTCTGGAGGTGAAATGATGATGTTTAATTCTCCTCAATTACTAATAGATTCTGAGAGTAAAGGTCTGTAATCAAAATATTAAATTCAATAGTTGTGTTCTTTTGATTTTTTGACAATTTACACTATTACATGTTTATGTTTTAATTTCCTTACAGTTGTCAGGGATGGGAAAAAAACAAGGATACAGTTACTGCAAGGGAGTACTACTGCTATAAATTAAAAATGAGGTCATATAATGAATCAATGTTTCTACATGTTGGACGCCTATTACAACAGTTTGTTGTTGATGCTTACATTAAAATAGAACCAGCCGGTTGGAATTCTAGAGGGACAAACGGGGACAGTTCCGAACTGAAATGACGCAGGGTCTTATGGATGGTATGAATGCTGGTTTAGCAGAGAGATCCACACTTGGTCGTCAGGTGTACTTCCAGCTTCATTTATAGGTGGTCCTAGAGATATGCATTGTAGGTATCTTGATGCCATGGCCATCGTTCAAAAATTTGGTAAGCTTGATATATTTCTGACCATCACTTGTAATCCCTATTGGGTAGAGATTCAAGAAAACCTTCATTTTAGTGAGGCTGCAAATGATAGGCTAGATTTACTTGCAAGAATTTTCCGCGCTAAATTTATGAGCTGAAGGATGACATTATTTAGAAGGAAATTTTTGGTACTTTGCAATCTTTTGTGTACGTTATTGAATATCAAAAAAAGGTCTGCCTCATTTCCATATGTTGATTATTCTAAAACCTGGTTGTAAACCTTTGGGACCGGATGCTTATGATAAAATTGTTTGTGCCGAGCTGCCGGATCCAGACAAGGAATCATATCTTTTTGGTATTGTGAGCAAAAATATGTTGCATGGACCATGTGGTGGATTGAATCCTAAAAGCCCCTATATGAGGAATGGTAAGTGTAAATTTGGATTCCCTAAAGCATTTACACAGTCAACATGTCATACATAGGATGGTTATCCATTATATAGAAGGAGAGACGACGGTAGAACTGTTACCATAAAAAAACATGCTCTGGGAAATAACTGGGTTGTTGGCTATAATAAATACTTATCCGCAACATATGAGTGTCATATAAGTGTGAAGATTTGCTCAATTATTCGGCTCATCAAGTATGTTCACAAGTATATCTTCAAGGGCAGTGACCGAATTGGCTTTGCATTGCAGGGTGGTGGACAGGGATCATGCAAAGTGTTATGGCCAACAGTGGAAAATATTTCTTTATTGACGGGCCTAGTGGTACAGGAAAAACTTTTTTGTATAGAGCTTTGCTTGCGACATTGCGGTCTGAAGGTTATATTGCACTGGTTGTTGCATCTTCTAGAGTAGCTACCTCTGTGTTTCCTGGAGGAAGGACTTCACATTCCCATTTCAAGTTGCCATTTGATTGTTCTGACACCGAAGTTTGTCAATTGAGCAAGCAGTGTGGTTTAGCAAAGTTAATAATAGAAGCTAAGTTGATTGTTTGGGATGAGGCGACAATGGAAAAACGTCAATCGTTAGAAGCTTTGGATACGTTACTGAAAGATCTCATGGATACCGATACTCCATTTGGTGGTAAGGTTGTTCTCTTAGCAGGAGATTTTAGGCAAACTTTACCTGTTATACCAGGTGCATCAAGAGATGGAACATTTCAAGCATCCATTGTACATTCTTATTTATGGCCGAAATTGGAAAAGTTCCATCTTCAGCAAAACATGAGGGCCTTACATGATCCTCAATTTTGCTCTTTTTTATTACGTATTGGTGAAGGGACAGAACATATTGATTACAATGAGGAGATCGAATTGCCAGCTCACATTATTGTTCCATATATTGGGAAAGAAGCATCCATCCAAAAGTAAGACATTTTTATCCTTTTTGCTCAAGTCTTCTGCATAATGAATCGATTATTAATGGAAACATTGACAATATTTGAATTGTTTACAGTTTGATTCAATGTGTGTTCACAAATCTAGTTGCACATGCAGTAAATCTAATTAATATGATAGAAAGGTGTGTTTTGGCTGCAACAAATGCTACTGTTGATAGCATAAATAACTTTTTGATTGATGCTTTTCCTGGCACTCCCAGATTATATATTAGTACAGATAGAACTTTGGGTGAAAACAATCAGAGTGATCATGGGGATTTTCTTAATACACTTCATCCAAAAGGTCTCCCACCCCATAAATTAGTGTTAAAACCAAATTGTCCTATCATACTCATACATAATTTAAATCCAACCGAGGGACTGTGTAACGGAACTCGATTAATTTTTCGTGAGTTGTGTCAATCAACCATTAGGGCTGAGATAGCTTTTGGGCTTTATAAGGGAAAACAAGTCTTTATTCCTAGAATACCAATTATTTGTGACCAAAGTAGTTACACCTCCATTCCATTTAAAAGATTTCAATTCTCAGTGAGACTCTGTTTTGCTATGACAATCAATAAGTCCCAAGGCCAGACATTAGATTTTTTGGACTATATTTAGAACATCCCGTCTTTTCCCATGGTCAGTTGTATGTTGCTTTATCCTGAGTAAAAACCTCTGAATCTGTCAAGGTTCTTTTGACACCTTCGACATTTGATGGCGCACGACTAAATAATAAAACTAAAAATATAGTTTACAAGGAGATTTTTGAAGAGCAGTAGTTATTCTATTTTTGCTCATCGTGTGCTCCCTGTTTTGGATCCGCAACATGTTGCCTTTTGCTGTTGCATATTTTGCAATGTATGGGTTGATTTTGTCTTCTCCTTTTGGATTTGGTAGATTTTTTGGAGCTCTCTCAGTTTTCAACTTGCAGGTACTTCCTTATTTCATTTTCTATAAATGTCTTTACGAACATTTTTTAGGTTTAAATTATTTATACATCTTGCTTCTGTGTGGTTAATGTTGATGTGCAGATTTCAGATTCAGAGACTATTGTCCAATATAATGCAATGAAGATCTGGTTATATATATCTTATTGGACCTATATTAAAGGTACGTGTTTAATAATTCTTCAGGTAATCAATTGTAGTAATACAATATTCAAATTCTTTCACCTCCAACGGAGAGGGTTCTACTAGAGCAAGTTGAATATGTCAGCAATAGTTGAGTAAACACATCAGTCAAATCAAGTTTTCCATTGGAGTGGAGAGATTTGAGTCAAAATGGTTCGACTGGAAGGTTTGAGTGTCAAGGTTGGACTCGAGAGGGTTGGAATGGAAGGTTCGAAAGTTAAGTTTTCAGCTCAAATGGTCCAAATTGAAGGTTTGAATAGGAAACATTTCATTAGACTTAACGCAGCCAGAGTTCCAGTGGAAATTTAAAAATTGAGATTCCATTCCTGAGGTACTATTTCTAGAGGTGAGCGTTCAAATGAACAGGGTTCAATTGGGAAGGTTCCGTTATAAGAGTCCGAGAGCTAATGATTAGAGATGCGAATGTTCAGGTGATGAATTTGCAGTGGAGGGATTTGAGAAATGACAAATAAGCTGGACAGATTAAATTGGAAAAGCTGGAGAGGTACTGGTTTAAGAACTGAACATTCAAGTGCTGAAGGTTATATTACATGGGTTCCACCAGGTAATGATTCGACAGTTGAGAATTAAGCTGGAGAAGGTTTAAGCGCAAAGGTTCCAGTTGAGAGGTTCGAGACGTAGTTATTTGAGAAGTTAATTCCAAATGCACTCTCTATTCGAGGACTGACACCCCTTCGAGGACTGAAGACTCCATCCCTTCGAGGGCTGAGAGCTCGAACCCTTCAAGGACTAAGAGTCCATCCCTTTGAGGGCTGAGATCTCGACCCCTTTGAGGACTCAGAGTCCATCCCTTCGAGGGCTGAGAGCTGGACCCCTTCGAGGGCTGACAGCTAGACCCCTTCGAGGCCTAAAGGCTCAAACCCTTCGAGGGCTGAGAGCTGGACCCCTTCGAGGATAGAACCATCCCTTCGAGGGCTGAGAGCTGGAGAGGATTTTACTGGAGTCGGTTAAAGACGTTAGCAACACTTGAGTTAACATATCAGTCAAATCAGGTATAGTATATTACTCTTTCACCATCTCTTAAAACTAGTTGTTGACTGAAATGTTTCATCGGATACTGTGTTGTCGTGTTCCAGCTTCTCCTCATCATTTGCACAATTTCCTATACTCTTCCTTCTTATCTTCATATTTTATATATTTATATTTTATATATATACATAAGCACAACCTATTGCCGTTCCTCCTTGTCTTACAACAGTTTGTTTGCCAAAATCTTTTCTCGAGTTCAGTGTATTATTGTTTTACCTTCTCCTCATCATTAGCACAATTTTCTATACTCTTCCTTCTTATCTCCTTGTCTTATTATTGTATAAGAATCTTTCCTTGAATATTATTCCACCTTCTTCTCATCATTTGCACCTTCTATAGTCAGTATGCTACCTTTTTCTCAGATACAGTGTATTACTCTTCCGCCATCTCTTGAAACTGGTTGTTGACCGGAATATTTCATCAGATACCGTGTTGTCGTGTTCCACCTTCTTCTCATCTTTTGCACAATTTCCTATACTCTTCCTTCTTATCTCCTTATTTCATATATTTTTATTTTACATATATATGCATAAGCACAATCTATTACTGTTCCTCCTTGTCTTAAAACTGTTTGTTCACCAGAATCTTTTCTCGACTTCAGTGTACTATTGTTCAGCCTTCTCCTCATCATTAGCACAATTTCCTATATATTCTTCCTTCATAATCTCCTTGTCTTATTATTATATAAAAATCCTTTTTCGAATATTGTTCCACCTTCTTCTCATCATTTTCACCTTCTGTAGTCATATGCTACCTTCTTCTCATTATACTTCCGCTCCACCTTCTACTCATCATTTGCACAATTTCATATGCTCTTCTTATCTCCTTATCTTCTTATTTTCTTATTATATTTTATAATATAATAATGAGAATATAAGAATATATATATTCAAAAATATTATTATATATATATATATATATTTTTATACTTATAATACATTTACGTACATATATTTACCTTTCTTCCCTACCTTATTCGTCATCATAATCATTATCTTGTCATCTCATCTTCTCGGGTAACAGCAAAAGAAGAAAGAAAAGACTCACAAACTGCTCCAAACATAGCATCCTGGTAACTTTCTTCAATCTCCTTTCCTTATTTGTTCTCTTTTTTTATGTTATTACACAATTTCAAAACATTAAGCTAATGATGTTCTCCTTTGTTGATTTCTAATAACATATAATTATACCAGCAACGTAAATATTCTGCAAGTATCGAATCTGAAAAGTAAATACAACTATACATGTATTATACTCTGAATTTCCATACTTCAAATCTTTACTAAAATATTGAATCACTTAGAGATGTCATTATATGTGATGCAGGAACTATGGCATCAGAAAAAGCCATTGATAAACTACGCAATACTGATCGTCCTTGGATCAGAGTCGTTACAGTGGATGAAAAATTCTTTGTACTTCAAAGCCAAAGGAGTCCTACAAAAGTCCAAAAAATTATTTTTTCTGATGAAAAGGTAATTAACTCTTTTTTTAATATAATAGTCTATAATATCATCATTTCTTATACTGATAGATTTACTGATAATATAGGGAGCCAAAGTGGAAGGTATAATGTTTAACAAAGCATGTGAAACCATGAGCCAAAGAATTCAGGTTTATAACAAGTACAAGATATCGAATGCAAGCATAAGAGAAATTGATCCCAGATATAAGAAGGGTGATATAGCAATGCAGTGGATCATCAACACGAGTACGGTTATCGAAGAAATGCCTGATTCCAGCCATCTAATTTTATCTCAACATTCCTATGTACCATTTGAAAGAATCCATGAACATGTCAATAAACCTCAAGAACTGATAGGTGATCATTTCCCAATGCGTCTCTTCACTTTAAATCTGAACATATTTTTTTGTCTTTACTAATCGTATAAAATTACAGATGTTATAGGGATTATTGCTCAATGCCTCCCAATTCGCATTGTCAACACACCGAGTGGGTCTAAGAAAATTCAAAAGTTTTTCTTGTTGATGAGAAGTAAAAAAAAAGACTATCTGTTGGAAAATTATTATATAATTATCTTCTACATCCCAATTTGCCTTATTGTTTCTCATCCATGTTGAGATTACAAGCTTTGACTTTCACTATATGGCAAGAATTTATTGAAAATGAAGGCAAACAATTGGAAGCCACCGTGATGACCTGCCTGTACTAATTTGTCGTCGACACAAGGTTGATTCCTTTCAAGGTATTATATATTTATAAAACCAATGTGCCATCGCTCTCTAACTTCCATTTCGTTATCAAACAACTTCTATTACCATTTTCGCTTATGCTTTTGATGTGTGTTATATTGTGTTCATTTTTTGTGGGATTATTATGATTTTATTGAGATATAATTTGCACTTTAAGGTGTTTTTGGTGCAGGAATTCATTGATTGTGGAGAATTGAGAGGGAGCTATACATTGTACTCTTTTTCCCTTAACCAACGATTTTTTCCCACTGGGTTTTCCAGGTTAAGGTTTTTAATGAGGCGATGTGCTCCAATGGAAAATGTTCTTATTTTATAAGACATTTTTCCAGGGATGAAGGAAGAGAGGCAAAAGAAGAATTGTTGAAGTTATGGGGTGAAAAGTGAATTATTGAAGAGACGTGGATTTGAAGGAAATAAATATATTCACTTCCCATATTGATAAGGATTGTATTATCTCCTTCCATTTGAAATTCCTTAATTGTAGGAATTAGTTATTTAGAATTAGAATAGATATTATCTTATTTCCTTATTTCTTCCATAAGACGAAAAGTAATTAGAAGTTGATTTGGATTTGGTTTTGGTTTTGGTTTGGTGTATATAAATATATATACACGGCCAAACGGAGGGAGGAGGATAGATATTAATACCGAGACATTCACCAAATTGGTGAACCTGATATGCAAATTGCATGCAAACAATTTCCTGGTTTGAATTTTTGTTTTCGTTAGTTAGTTAATTATTATTTTAATTATGTTCGGTTGTTATATTATATATTTGTTTAGTTTAATTATTATGAGTAGCTAATTTATATATCAGCATGGAATAACAAGCATTAGTTTATGAATCGTGAGGCCTAATTGTTTTATAATTGATTCTTATGTGTTCTTGATTGTTCTTGGTTAAATTTATTTCTGATGTGTTGAAGTCTGATCAACTTGAATATTATTGGGATAATGCTATCTAATTCCACCAATACGTAATCGTTGGAAAGGGTTAGTAAGTAGCGAGTTCTTGTGAAAAACAGCTAACTAGCTAAGACTGTAATAGCAAGATGGGGAACAATTAAGTGTGCATTACTACTTGCGAATACTTGGGTAATTGCTATGTCGGGTTCTTTTCATTCTTAATGCTATCGAGGTGTGTATCTGGTTCAGCGAATACTTTCCGGAGACATCTTGGTAAGAGAAACAATTAATTAATTATAATTGGTTAATTGTCGATAAAGTACAAAAGAATTGGGGAGGTTAAGCGTACCTACTTTCCTATAACTGATAGATGCATATGAATTGATTTATCTTTGCGCCTATGATCGATGTTTAACTAATGTGAGTTATTCCGAGCCGATTGCAGTCATCATATATATTTACTAGATTTTTATATCTGTTAGTTGCATTATTATTTCATATTTTATATTAGTTAGTTGCATTATTAGTTGTTAGATAAATCTAAAAATTAAGGCGTGGTGGCTACACCAAAAGTGCTCTATATTAGTAGGAATTTTATTATAGATTTTGCTCCGTTCCTCGTGGGATCGACTCTGCTTACTACTGTGCTAATCTCATCTATAGAGTTTGCAGATTATTTTGGTGAGTTAAACGACGTTCACCAGCTTTATTCAGGGATAGAGGTATCAACACATTACAGATTATCCCTTTTAATTAATGGCACTGATAGTCAATCTTTGGAATTGAGGAAATGGTACTATATTTTCCCATTCATTTGATATGGTGATAGGAATATTCAAATAAATGTTTACATTTATTACTATACTAATTTTCCAGGGCAAAACAACACACAGGGAGATCACGAATACCATCACTAGCTTCAACCAATCCTTGGGGAAAATGCCACCAACAACTGTGGATATTGTTTACACTTCAGTTGGTTATATTCTACCAACTCAAAAGGTAAAAATAATGTCCCATTTTTCCCCGGTACTATGTTTTTCTCTTTAGTTTGGGCGTTATTTGTGACTGAACAATTTTCTTAATAAATAGATGGTAACTTCAGAGGTGAAGATATCTTTCAAGGACATCTCTAAGAATTATTACTATATGACCCGCGTCAAATGTTTTCGTTCAAAAAGTGCCTCCTTATATTATGAATTCACCTGCAATTTATGCCAAGAGAAGCAGCTTGCTCAACCAAGGTTATAAACCAACCAACTTCTTCCATTATATATTATTAATGTCTTCAAAATATGTATTTGTTTAAATATCACATAGTTACTAGATTACTCCTATTCTTATTCTAAATGTGTTATTTGCGTAGGTGTCGCTTCGAAGCATATCTTATCGATGACAGTGGTGTTATCACTGTTACCTTCTTTGGTGAACCTGCTGAGAGATTATTGGGGTTGATAGCAATGGAAGCTATTGATGGAGTTACACAGGTTAGTGCTTTCTATTTTGACATATCAATCAGGACTTTGAACCTATCACATGAAAACCCATGCATTGAGTTTAAACATAAGATAATTGTTATCATAGGAATACATTGAAGATCACCATTCTATCATTGACAATGTTGAGTACGTTTTCCAAATTCAAATCTCCAAATTAAAGGGTGGCCAGCTTACCCCAAGATATACTGTGTTTAATTTTGCTGAAAAGCAATGCTTGCAAGACCAGGTTTCAACTCTTCAATTACCCAAAAAAGGTAGTGACCAATCACATTTGGAGATTCAAACTTCACCTGCTGCAACACAACTTACTATTCAAGGTACAACTGCATTTAATCTGATATAATACTTCTACCTTATCATTAAATTTCCTTACTTCCTAATCAAAATATAATCCATGCTCCTTCAATCACAGATTCTGCAGATTATGGACCACCTTCACCAAAGGCAAGAAACAACCTTTTTCCCAAATCCGAAAGTGAGGACTTTCAGCTATCAAAGGCAGAAGGGAAGAAACCTAAATTAAGCTAACTACAACAGAAACCTTTTGTTGCATCGTTTCTCAAATCAAGTGACCTTTTGTTTTACGGATGTCCCTTTTTGTCACATCTTTCAGATATCATTTGGTGCAAGTGACCTCTAAGGCTGATAAATTAAAATTGTAGCACTGTGTTGTGATTAATTCAGCAACAATTCATTTGTTATCAGCTCTGTTGTACAAATGTTTTTCAATGTGTTAGTGTTGCATGCCTAAGAAATGTCGGGCTTATTACTATATCACTGTCAGAATTATACATTACTCGGTTGTATAATTTTCAAAAAGAATTACAAGTTTTTCGCCAATGGTGTTTTAAATTTTACACTGAAAGTTGAACTGGTATAAATATTGTACACTTTAAGTTTAACCGGCATGAAATAATAGATATTAAATTTTAAACTAATCATATTTAAATTGAACAAATCCCTGTGGAACTTCAACAGATGAAGGTACCCTCGGAGAAGTACCTATTTGGCCCTTGAAGGGATGGAGTCTTCTGTCCTCGAAGAAGTCAAGCTATCGGCCCTCGAAGGGATTGAGTCTCATGTCCTTGAAGGGATTGAGTCTCATGTCCTTGAAGGGGTTGAGTTGTCGACCTTTGTTGTCGAAACATCCCCGTAAGTAAAGTGTTAAAGGTTATGACATGAGGCACAAGACCACGCTTAAAGAAGGCTCCCAATGTGGAAAACCCCAAACCTACTCGACCCACAAGTCAATAAAAATTAATGTTTGACATGCCCTCGAAGGGATGGACTCTTAGCCCTTAAAGGGGTCCAGCTCTCTGCCCTCGAAGGGGTCTAGCTCTCAGCCCTTGAAGAGATGGAGTGTTCAGTCCTCAAAGGGTTCTTGCTGTCAGCCCCCGAAGGGATGTAGTCTTCAGCCTTGAAGGGGTCTAGCTCTCAGCCCTCGAAAGAATGGAGTCTTCAGTCCTCGAAGGGGTCTAGCTGTCAGCCCTCGAAGGGATGGAGTCTTCAGTCTTTGAAGGTTTACCTCTGAGCCCTCGAATGGGTCCAGCTCCCCGCCCTCGAAGGGATCTAGTATTCGGCCCTCGAAGGGATGGACTCTTAGTTCTCAGATGGGTCCAGCTGTTAGCCCTCGAAGGGATGGAGTCTTTAGCCCTCGAAGGGGTGGAGTCTTCAGCCCTCGAAGGGGTGGAGTCTTCAGCCCTCGAAGGGGTGGAGTCTTCAACCCTCGAAGGGGTGGAGTGTTCAGCCCTCGAAGGGGTGAAGTGTTCAACCCTCAAAGGGGTGGAGTCTTCAGCACTTGAATGGGTGGAGTGTTCACCCCTCTAAGGGGTGGAGTCTTCAGCCCTCGAAGGGGTGGAGTCTTCAGCCCTCGAAGGGATGGAGTCTTCAGCCTTCGAAGGGGTGGAGTCTTCAGCCCTCGAAGGGGTGGAGTCTTCAGCCCTCGAAGGGGTGGAGTCTTCAGCCCTCGAAGGGATGGAGTCCTTAGCCATGGATGGGGTGGAGTCTTCAGCCATGGATGGGGTAGAGTCTTCAGCCCTCGAAGGGGTGGAGTCTTTAGCCCTTGAAGGGGTTTAGCTCTCAGCCCTCGAAGGGATGGACTCTTCTATCCTCAAAGGGGTGTAGGCTTCAGCCCTCGAAGGGATGGAGTCTCCAGCCCTCGAGGGGGGGGGTCTTTAGCCCTTGAAGGGGTGGAGTCTTCAGCCCTCGAAGGGGTGGAGTCTTCAGCCCTCGAAGGGGTGGAGTCTTCAGCCCTCGAAGGGGTGGAGTCTTCAGCCCTCGAAGGGATGGACTCTTTTATCATTGAAGGGGTTGCAGCTCTCAGTTCTCAAAGGGGTTCCACCTCTCAGCCCTCGAAGGAGTCTACCTCTTAGCCCTCAGATGGATGGAGTCTTTAGCCCTCGAAGGGGTGGAGATCTAAGCCCTTGAAGGGATGAATATAGGAGGATACTCAAAAATAGAAATTGAAAGTTTGTTATTCACCTATCATTATAGATGGCACCTATCATTATCGTTTTGGGCACCCCTTCGAGGGGTCCAGCTCTCAGCCCTCGAAGGGGTCAAGCTCTCAGCCCTCGAAGGGGTTCAGCTCTCAGCTCTCAAAGGGGTCCAGCTCTCAGCTCTCGAAGAGATGGACTCTCTATTCTCGATGGGGCCCAGCTCTCAGCCCTCGAAGGGGTCCAGCTCTCAGCCCTCGAAGGGATGAAGTCTTCAGTCCTCGAATGGGTCTAACTCTCAATCCTCGAAGGGGTCTAGCTCTAAGCCCTCGAAGGGGTCCAGCTCGCAACCCTCAAATGGGTCAAGCTCTCAGCCCTCGAAGGGGTCAAGCTCCCAGACCTCAAAGGGGTCCAGCTCTCAGCCCTTGAAGGGGTCCAGCTCTCAGCCCTCTTTTGGTGTAACTGATTATTCCTTACCTTGGGACCAAATTGGTTATTGGGCAGTGAAAATTGTAACAGGTGTACCTGACACGAACCTATTTTGTTTCTTGAATGAATTTATTCTGGTCTTTCACAATAAAGCGATTAATGGAACTGCCATGAAATGACTTATTAGTTGATTAATAGAGCACTTTGGAATGGCATATACACCACACATCCTGGATCAAGTAAAAACTCTGGGTTTCCAACAAGTTACTGCTACATCTGTTTCATTAGGAATTGATGATCTTTTAACAAGGGGTCTAGCTCTCAGCCGTCGAAGGGATAAACTTTTCTATCCTCGAAGGGGTGGAGATCTAAGCCCTCGAAGGAATGGACTGTTAGTCCTTAAAGGGGTCCAACTCTCAGCCCTCGAAGGGGTGGACTGTAACCCCTTGAAGGGATGGAGATCTTAGCCCTCGAAAGGATGGACTTTTCTATCCTCAAAGAACTGAGTCTTCATTCCTCGAAGGAGTGGAGTCTTCTTTCCTCGAAGGGGTCGAGATCTCAGTCCTCAAAGGGATAATGTCTTCTAGCCCCGAAGGAGTCGAGATCTCAGCCCTCGAAGGGATGGAATCTTCTGGCCTCGAAGAAGACGAGATCTCAGCCCTCGAAGAGATGGAGGCTTCTATCCTCAAAGGTGTCTAGCTCTCAGCCCTCGAAGGGATGGAGTCTTCAGTTGTCAAAGGGGCCGACATCTCAGCCCTCAAAGGAATGGATTCTTCCATCCTCAAGGTAATCAAGCTTCCAGCCCCCAAAAAGATGGAGTCTTCTGTCCTCGACGGGGTCGAGATCTTGGCCCTCGAAGGGATAGAGCTTCTGTCCTCGAAGGGGTCAAGTTCTAGTCCCTCGAATAGATGCAAGCTTCTGTCCTCGAAGGAGTTAAGATCTCGGCCCTCAAAGGGATGGAGTCTTTTTTCTTCCAGGAGGTCGAGTTCTAGGCCCTCGAATGGATGGAGGCTCCTGTCCTCGAAAGAGTCAACCTCTCTGCCGTCGAAGGGATGGAATCTTCTTTCCTCGAAGAAGTCAAGATCTCAGCCCTAAAAAAGATGGAATCTTCTATTGTTGAAGGACTCAAGTTGTAGGCCGTCAAACTCTCGAGCATACTTAGCTTGACCAAAAAATAGACCCGAGGAAGTGGGTGATACTTCTAAGCCAAGAAAATAATGGAGAGCATCCAAATCCTTACCGATTTGTTCCGAGGAAGTAAGAATCTAGCTTTCTTATCAATTCATCCTTTAAGATTCCAAAATGGTGTGCGCGTGCTAATACAACCAAGCGTGTCGCTGCCCCTCCAACGCCGCGCTCTCGGAAGACAAAGAAGCGATCACGTCTTCCCATAACTTTTTGTATTTCCAATGCAGAAATTATGATCTGTCACTTCAGTCACCATATTTACCTCTCATCTGCACCTCCATATTTCCTATTCTCCTTTGCAGGCATCTTCCTACAAATTTTGGCTTCCGTATTTCTCGTACGACCGATACTGACTTCCATCACTTTTTTGCAGTAATCAGTAAGTTCTTTCATCCTTATTCTCATTCTATAGTGTACTTTCATCCCTATTCTCCTTCTATAGTTCTTTCATCCCTATTCTCCTTCTATTCTCTTCCCGTTGCCTCGCACTCCCCCCCATTATCATGGCCCGCTCTGACGAGGGTTCTGCCTCCGAGAAATTTTCTGGTGGAATTAGTGTAAGCGAGTCTGCCGTTAGTACGCCGAAGAAAATTGCTAGCGACCCAAAATATACCCATTCCGAAGGATTCCAGCCCGATCCAAGATGCTAGAAAGGGTGTATCTCATCATGGTGTTATTACTCCTAGGGAAGAGGGATTCATTCTTATAACCGATATGCTCTCTCAAAAAACTGTGGAAATTGGCTTCCAGACATGGGCAAACCTTACATAACGAGGTTCCTTACAAGCAGAAAAATTGGCTTTTACCCTCCTCTGAGCCCAGAGGTTAAAACGTTATGGAGCCCCACAAACGATCCTTGCCTCAAGATCGTCGTTCGTAAACCTATTGTGTTATTATTTTATCATTATTAGAGATCGTTATCAGTAAATCTGTTGTGTTATTAGATTTATCACAATTACCTAAATCTCTTTCTTTAACCAATTTCAATAGGTTTCACAAAGGACTTAAAGAAGCAAAGGCCCTGGAAGCAGGATCAAGCTCGGTCCGAAGGGATACTTGATCCTTCGCATCAGGTTTCCGCCCACACTGCTCCACTGTTTCCCCTCTCAAATCAGGTCTCCCTTCCTGGACCAGGCATCGAAAGGCCGCTTATGGGAATTCAAGGTCGTGAAGATGTTCAACTACAACCTCTGCCCTTTTCGAGTGATTCAGTGCCTACATTAAAATTCGAGCATCACCTTTCAAGAATTGCCTCCAATCCTAAGGTTCTTTTCTATTCTCCTATCTCTTTCTCTCTCTCCTCTTTTTTTTTACTTCAACTAAACTGAATCTCTTGATCAAGGCTTGTAGAGTTTACCACGAAGTGACAACCAGTATAGCATCCTTTTTTCCATTGGCGACGGAAAAACTTCGTGAGGATCTCAGCAAAACAAAATGCTGAAATTTTGAGCCTGGGGAAATGTCTCGAAAGGAAGGACAAAATGCTCGAAGAAAAATAAGAGTTGTGGGACAGTGAGAAGCATCAATGGTTGACAGAAAGGGATACCCTCACTAAGAGGGTTCAGGCTGCAGAAGAAAAAATTCAAGCTGTGGAGAAGAACCTTACAGAGGTTGTAGGTGCCTCTCCTGGGCAAGATTCCCCAATCACTCATGTGGAAGAAATGATTGCTTCCGCATCAAAGGAGGATAATTCTAGGATTGGTCCATGATAGTAAAATTTTCCTCCTCTGTTTTACTTTCTATTTTTATTTTTTGGGAATCAATTGAAATATCCACTTATTTGATTTTACCTTTGTTTTCTTTTGTAGTATAATTAAATGAAAATGGTACTAGAAGGCGCTTGGAAGGAGCTTTCAAGTGCCCAAAAAGAACTGGATGAAACAAATAAACAGTTACTAATTGCCCTTCGAGATGTTTCCAAATGCAATGAAAAGAAAGATTCCTTGAAGGAAATGCTCCACAACCTCGAGGAAGAGATGAAGCTGTGGCAATATAAAGATCATCCTCCCTTCAAGGTATCATCCTACCCTCTGGAAGTGGGCAAGGGTTCTGATCATGCTGATAAAGAACTAGAAAAAATGATGCAAAAAATTTATTTGAAATTTAGTTCTTTGAAATCCTACCTTTCAGCTGCAACCAGGCTATCATTAGTGGAGGGACGTTTGATCAGTTGCATGGGCGAAAATTAAAAACTGGTGGCCCATAGGAATTCAGCTGCCGAACATCATCTGTTAGCTCAACAGAAAGTGGCCAGCCTTGAAGATGACTTACTGGCTTGGAAAATAGCAGCTAGCGAGGACCCCCTTTCAACAACCAAACCCGCTTTGGCCCCTCAAACCCCTCTAGAGGGCCCTCCAGCTGAAGATACCTCTTTGGTGGAATCTCTTTTATCAGAAAACGCAAAACTCTTTGAGGAAATCGAGGCTTGGAAGGTACAATTAACGAAAATGGAGCAGCATTTTGCTGAGTATGAATAAGAAATTGCCACACACAAAGTAAGCCTTTGTGCCCATGTGCTTTCTCACGGCATTTCTTCCTCCTGTTTGATTAGCAAAGACCATCTTCCAAAGTTTCTATTAAAATATGCATACCACTGGATGGAGGAGGTTAACGTTCATGAGAATGGGACTCCCCAACATAAGAAGGCTTTTGACCTCATTCTCGATTAGCTAGCAGAACTAAAACTAAAGGGATTTACCCCCTCGAGTGGAAGCTCTGTCGCTCGATCACAGAAGTCTGCCGTTAAAGATGCTGAATGACACCTAGTCCCATTAAGAAACAATAACCAAGGGTCTTCCTCAAAATGCCACAAAAACACTAGGTCATCCTCAAACACCCCCTTTGAACCTTCGACGAAGAAACGGTGTCAGACCGTCGTTTTCATTCCTACAGAATACCCTATAGAGGAGGAAATGAAGGATATCCGGAGGGCGGCTGGCATAAAGCTGGAAGAGGGCGAAGAGATAGAGGCAAATCTTAACAAGCTAGGAAACTCTAAGTCCACCGAAGATTTTTTTCAAGTGGGATCCCCCCCCCCCGCCGTAGATGGGACTAACTTGGATAATTGTTAGTATCAAATATTGTAGGCTTACTGTATTTGTTGAAAGAGTCCTAAAGTAATTATTATGGCACTGACCGACCATTTTCAGCCATTGAGTGACTGGAAATGACCAACATTCCCTTCTAACCTAACACAAAATTTTAAAAGACAAAAATTCCCCCCTCTGTGTGGAACACCCAGCCCATTTAGATTAATAAATAAAATAAATAAACAGTTTCCAGTCGATTGAAGCTAAAAATACTCCATTCACTAGAAGACCCTCGTCCCTAAATTTAGTTTCCCAACTCAGTGGTTGTTTCTGCTTAGCGAGCAGTCTGACTTCATTCATGCATGGGCACAAACGAAAGCCAATCAATGCCTTTCCTTTAGCGGCCGCTACTGTAGGACAAAAGAGTATAATTCATTATTTAATCTTTTCTATAATTTATTCATTATATTACTGATCATGTAAACGAAAACCCTTTTAAGGTTCCAACGATCTTATCCCGCCAAGGTGAAGGTGTTCAAATCAAGAGTTGCGGAACCTCTATGTGCGGGTACAGGAGCGGCCGGGTGGCCGATTAAAACAACATCGTTTTGGGAACCCATTCGAGGTGTAGAGCTCTAGGTCCTCGAAGGGATGTACTCTTCTATCCTCAAAGGGCTCCAGATCTCAGCCCTCAAAGGGATGGACTCTTCTATCCTCGAAGGGGTCCAGCAGTCAGCCCTCGAAGGGTTGGACTCTCTGTCCTCAAAGGGGCCAAGATCTCAACCCTCAAAGGGATGGACTTTTCTACCCTCAAAGCCCTCGAAGGGAAGGACCCTTCTATCCTTGAAGGGGTCCAGCTCTAAGCCCTCGAAGTGATGGACTCTTCTATCTACCAAGGAATCCAGATCTCAGCCCTCAGAGGAATGTGCTCTTCTATCCTCGAAGGGGTAGACTCTTTTATCCTCGAAGAGGTCTAGATCTCAACCCTCAAAGGGGTCAAGATCTCAACACTCCAAGGGATGGACTCTTTGATCCTCGAAAGGGTCGAGGTCTCAGTCCTCGAAGGGGTCGAGATCTCAGCCCTCGAAAAGGTCTAGCTCTCAGGCCTCAAAAGGGTCGAGAATCTCAGCCCTTGAAGAGGTCTAGCTCTCAGCCCTCGAAGGGGTCTAACTCTAAGCCCTTGAAGGGATGGAGTCTTCTATCCGTGAAGTGGTCCAGCTCTCAGCCCTCGAAGGGCCCTCAAAGGGATGGAGTCTTTCATTCTCAAAGGGGTTGTGGTCTCGGCACTAAAAGGGATGGAATCTTCTATCCTCAAAAGGGCCAATTTCTCAATCCTGAAAGAGATGGAGTCTTCTATCCTCGAAGGGATTAAGATCTCAGCCCTAGAAGGGATGTAGGCTTCTTCCCTCAAAGGGGTCGAGATCACAACCGCCGAAGGGATGGAATCTTCTATCCTTGAAGGTGTCGAGCTCTAGGCCCTCGAAGGAATGAAGTCTTCTGTCCTCTAGAGGGTCGAGATGTTGGACCTCGAAGGGATGAAGTCTTTTGTCCTCGACAGAGTATTCTATCCTCGATAGAGTATTCTGTCCTCTAAGGGGTCGAGTTCTTGGACCTCGAAGGGATGGAGTCTTCTGTCCTTGAGGGGGTTGAGTTCTCGTCCCTCGAAGAGATGAAGTCCTCTGTAGTCGAGGGGGTCAAAGGGATGGAGTCTTCTGTCCTCGAAGGAGTCGAGATCTTTGCCCTCGAAGGGATGGAGTCTTCTGTCCTCAGAGGAGTCGAGATATCTGCCCTTGAAGGGATGAAGTTTTCTGGTCTCGAAGGGGTTGAGGCTTCAGTCCTGGAAGGGGTTGAGTTCTCGGCCCTCGAAAGGATGGACTCTTCTATCCTCGAAGGGCTCCAGATCTCCAGCCCTCGAAGGGATAGACTCTTCTTTCCTCAAAGGGCTCCAGATCTTAGTCCTCGAAGGGATGCACTCTTCTATACTCGAAGGGGTCCAGCTCTCAGCCCTTGAAGGGTTGGACTCTCAGTCCTCAAAGGGGCTAAGATCTCAGCCCTCAAAAGGATAGACTCTTTAGCCCTTGAAGGGATCTAGCTCTAAGCCCTCGAAGGGATGGAGTCTTCAGCCCTCAAAGGGGTAGAGTTTTCAGCCCTAAAAGGAGTGGAGTATTCAGCCCTCAAAGGGGTGGAGTCTTCAGCCCTCGAAATGGTGGAGTTTTCAGCCCTCGAAGGGGTGGAGTCTTCAGCCCTCGAAGGAGTGGAGTCTTTCGCCCTCGAAGTGATGGACTCTCAGCCCTCGAAGGGATCCAGCTCTCAGCCCTTGAAGGGATGGACTCTCCATCCTCGAAGGGCTGAGATATCAGGCCTCGAAGGGATGGACTCTTAGTTCTCGAAGGGGTCCAGCTGTCAGGTCTTGAAGGGATGTAGTCTTCAGCCCTCGAGGGGGTAAAGTCTTCAGCCCTCGAAGGGGTGGAGTCTTCCTTCAGCCCTCAAAGGGATGGAGTCTTCCTTCAGCCCTCAAAGGGGTGGAGTCTTCAACCCTCGAAGGGGTGGAGTCTTCAACCCTCGAAGGGATGACGTATTCAGCCCTCTAAGGGTTGGAGTCTTCAGCCCTCTAAGGGGTCTAGTTCTCAGCCGTCGAAGGGGTGGAGTCTTCAGCCCTCGAAGGGGTGGAGTCTTCAGCCCTCGAAAGGATGGAGTCTTCAGCTCTCGAAGGGATGGAGTCTTCAGCCCTCGAAGGGGTGGAGTCTTTAGTCCTCGAGGATGTGGTGTCTTCAGCCCTTGAAGGGATCTAGCTCTCAACCCTCAAGGGGATGGAATCTTCAGCCCTCAAAGGGGTGAAGTCATCATCCCTCGAAGGGGTGGATTCATCAGCCCTCGAAAGGGTGGAGTCTTCAGCCTTCGAAGGGATGGACTCTTCAGCCCTCGAAGGGGTCTAGCTCTCAGTCCTCGAAGGGGTTGAGTCTTCAGCCCTCGAAGGGTCGGAGTCTTTAGACCTTGAAGAGATGGAGTCTTCAGCCCTCAAAGGGGTAGAGTCTTTAGCCCTAGAAGTGGTGGAGTCTTCAGCCCTCGAAGGGATGGAGTCTTCAGCCCTCGAAGGGGTGGTGTCTTCAACCCTCGAAGGGGTGGAGTCTTCAGCCCTCGAAGGGGTGGAGTCTTCAGCCCTCGAAGGGGTCCAGTTCTTAGCTCTCGAAGGGATGACTCTTCTATCCTCGAAGGGGTCTAGCTCTTAGCCCTCGAAGGGGTCTAGCTCTTAGCCCTCGAAGGGGTGGAGTCTTCAGCCCACAAAGGGATGGAGTCTTCAGCCTTCGAAGGGGTGGAGTCTTTAGGCCTCGAAGTCGTGGAGTCTTCAGCACTCGAAGGAATGGAGTCTTCAGCCCTGGAAGAGGTGGAGTTTTTAGCCCTCGAAGGAATGGAGTCTTCAGCCCTCGAAGGGATCTACCTCTCAGCCTTGAAGGGATGGAGTCTTCAGCCCTTGAAAGGGTGGAGTCTTCATCCTTCGAAGGGGTCTAGCTCTTAGCCCTCGAAGGGATGTAGTCTTCCTTCAGCCCTCAAATGGATGGAGTCTTCAGCCCTCGAAGGGGTGGAGTCTTCAGCCCTCGAAGGGGTGGAGTCTTCATCCCTCGAAGGGGTGGAGTCTTCAGCCCTCGAAGGGGTGGAGTCTTCAGCCCTCGAAGGGGTGGAGTCTTCAGCCCTCGAAGGAGTGGAGTCTTCAACCCTTGAAGGGGTGGAGTCTTCAGCCCTCGAAGGGGTGCAGTCTTTAGCCCTTGAAAGGGTGTAGCTCTCAGCCCTCAAAAAGGTCTAGCTCTCAGCCCTCGAAGGGGTGGAGTCTTCAGCCCTCGAAGGAGTGGAGTCTCTTAGCCCTCGAAAGGATGGAGTATTCAGCCCTCGAAGGGGTGGGGTCTTCAGCCCTCAAAGGGGTGAAGTCTTCAGCAGTCGAAGGGGTCTAGCTCTCAGCCCTCAAAGTGATGGAGTCTTCATTTCTTGAAGGAATGGAGGTACCCTTTCGAGATGGACTCCTTTATCCTGGAAGGGGTCTACCTCTCACTCTTCGAAGGGATGGAGTTTTTAGGCCTCGAAGAGTTCAAGCTCTCAGCTCTCGAAGGGGTGGACTCTCACGCCTCGAAGGGGTGGAGATCTAAACCCTCGAAGGGAGGGAGTCTTCTATCCTCGAAGGGGTTGCAGCTCTTAGTTCTCAAAGGGGTTCCACCTCTCAGCCCTCGAAGGGGCCTACCTCTCAGCCCTTGGATGGATGGAGTCTTTATTCCTCAAAGGGATTGACTCTTTAGCCCTAGAAGGGGTATAGCTCTCAGCCTTCGAAAGGGTAGAGCACTCAGTCCACGAAGGGATGGACTCTTCAGCCCTCGAAGGGATGGACTGTTCAGCCCCCGAAGGGATGGAGTCTCAGTCCTGGAAGGGGTAGAGCACTCAGTCCTTGAAGGGATGGACTCTTTAGCCCTCGAAGGGATGGACTTTTCAGTCCTCGAAGGGGTGGAGCTCTCATCCCTCGAAGGGGTTAAGCTCTCAACCCTCGAAGGTGTCGAGTTCCCAGCCCTCAAAGGGATGAAGTCCTCTGTCCTCGAAGGGTTTGAGCTCTTCATCCCTCGAAAGGATGGAGTCCATAGCCCTCAAAGGGATCCATCTCTCAGCCCTCGAAGGGGTCCAGCTCTCAGCCCACAAAGGGATTGACTGCCTGCCCTCAAAGGAGTCGAGCTGTAGGCTCTCGAAGTGATGGAGTCTTCATTCCTCGAAGGGATCCAAATCTCAGCCCTCGAAAGGATGGAGTCTCCTGGGCTCGAAGGGGTCGAGTTCTAGGCTCTCAAATGGATGGAGGCTTCTGTCCTCGAAAGGATTGAGTCTCCATTCTTCGAAGGAATGAAGTCTTCTGTCCTCAAAGGGGTCCCGATCTCAGCCCTCGAAGGGATGGAGTCCTCTGTCCTTGAAGGGGTCAAGCTATCAGCCCTCATAGGGATGGAGTCTTCTGTCCTCGAAGGGGTCTAGCCCTCAGCCCTCCAAGAGATGGACTCTTCTGTCCTCGAAGGGGTCAACCTGTCAGCTTTCAAATGAATGGACTCTTCTATCCTTAAAGAGGTCAACATCTCAGTCCTCGAAGGGATGGGGACTTCTTTCCTTGAAGGGGTCTAACTCTTAGCCCTCGAAAGGGTCGAGCTCTCAGCCTTCGAAAGGATGGACTCTTCGATTACATGTATAATTCGTACATTTATTGCTTAAATTACAACTCGTTTACCATTCCTATAGAATTTCTATAATTTGTTATCAAGCTCACTGCGCAACGCGCGGTGTAACCAATCTAGTTTACTTTCTAAGTGGATGCAGGAAAAGTGAAAAAGGAAAAGGAAGAAAACATGACTCTTCATCACCTACAAGAGATGGGTTCTCATTCCAAAACAACTTCGAAAAATTAGAGCAATCCATAACTCTCAGTTTGAGCATCAAGAACAACATAATCCCACAGCCAAATCCCAAAGCAACACTAGAACCAGTGAGCAAAACTGCTACGCAAACCAGTATCACAAAAGACTCTTCCTTGGTACTCATATCCCTAGCTGCCATAGCAAGCTCAATCCCAACAAACAACAGCAAAACCTTGAGAATCCCAACAGGGAAGTAGCTCAATATCCTCACAAAATAGTTCTCGAACACCAAACCAAGCACTAGTTTCCCCAATCCAAGAAACACCACAGAAGCACCACTCCTTCTGCCAAATCTATACTACCTCACTAGCCGTCCTTCCACACGGCACACGGGCATTGCCCCGAACCAGCACCCAAATAGATTCATCACTCTAAAACTCACTGAAACACCAGTTCCCAAAATATTAAGATCAGGAAATGTATTAGCTGGCAATTTACACGTAGCAATCACTGAATTCAACACAGATAACAGAATTTGCGGAGTTGACCCTATCAAGAAACAAAATTTCATGAAATTCGAAAAATTGTTCATAAAGCATAAAATCCATTACTTCCAGAGATAAAACCAAACAATAGCTATGATAAACAACTACTAGACACCAATCCAACACAATCCAAAAAGGAAAAAAAAACCCCCCAAATTCTAAAGATCAACAACCTATATCACCCATTTATATAATTGTTTGTTTAGTTTGATCAATAACCTGATTGAATAGAACCAAACCACACATATCATAGACATCTATAGAATGTCAACGGACGCGCAAATAGTAGCTGTTTTGATTGAGGTAAGAAAACATATAAACCTATTGCACAAATGAGATATATCTCAACATAAAATCAATGCTAGAGAGCAACTACTGCACAAGAAACACCGCAAGATGTAATCTAATCCCACCAGCCATCAGGTAATGAATAACCAAAATATCAATTTGACATGATCTGGGGAGCACTGGATTACACACATAGACTCACATTCGAAGTGAAGGCGGGGACTTAGTGACAGATCATCCATCGTTGTATTAGAAACTGGTACGTCATTCGCTCCAAGTATATCATCTCCTGTAGTATCTTCTACCTTCGTGACTCTACCTATTAGAGAGTAAAATTTATTTACTGCTTCTGACTATATCAAATTTAGACCAAGGAAATTAGTTGTACGTAATATATTGTTCCCTTCTGACTAGAGAATCTGTTATTTTTAGTTAGATATATATTAGGCATACAGTTAGACAATCTCTGTATTTAAAGAAGTCATTGGTAATGAAAATACTTAACCTTTGCAGTATACTTTTCTGCAAACTCTTTTATGGTATCAGAGCTCATTTAATCGATTCTTTACCATAGCTTTACCGCAGCTATTTTCGATTAATTTACCATAACTTCTGATAATAACCAGATCACATCTTCCGCATCGCAAATCCTATTCACGGCCTCTGGCGGCACTGCAGCCAATCTGCAATTTCCAGCGCTTGCCATCCGCCTTGATCACTCCAATTATTCACTGTGGAGCAGCACTGTACGATATGCACTTGAGGCGTATGAACTAGAGGGTTTCCTCATCACCAGGAATGTCCCTCAAGAAACAATGGATCTAGCAGCAGGCTCCACTGAGCGTCCCCCGAATCCAGACTTCACAGCGTGGAAACGCAAAGACAAACTGGTGCTTTTGTGGCTCCGTTCGACGCTGACAACTCCGATGCTATGCCATGTAGCTCGAGCACACACCACATCAGAGACATGGTTCATGCTGCAGCAAATGTTCCAAACCCAAACTCGGGCTAGGCAGATGCATCTCAAACAGCAGCTTCAGACTCTCGGCAAGGAATCCTTGACGATTATGAAGTACGTGGAGAATAAGAGGTCAATCGCCGATGCCCTAGCGGAGTGTCTCATGCCTGTGTCTGATGATAACTTCGTTTCATTCATTTTGTTTGGACTCGGCAACGAGTACAGTGCCTTTAAAACCGCCTTCAGCATGCGGTCTGAACCGGTCTCATCCAATGAGCTCATTGTCCTTCTCCTTCAAGAAGAACAGAGAATTCTTGAATCTTGTGTCAACACTTCCATGGCATCAGTTCAGCTTGCACATCGCAAAGGAGGGTTCCCTCGCACGGCTGGCAGCAACTCCTCCGTTTTTGCTCCTGGAGATCGCACTCGTCCTCCGTGCCAAATCTGTGACAAGCCTTTTCACACCGGTCTGAACTATCATCAGCGTTTCAATGCGGCTAATTTTCCAGCCACCAATCCCCGAGCAGCGGAGAGACAGCGCCAAAACCAGCATCATGGCAAGGCCCCTTCGGCTCATGTGGCTTATATAAGCCCATCGGCATTAACCAACCCGTGGATCGTGGACTCTGGTGCATCCCATCATGTCACAGCAGACCTTGGTGCTCCCAACCTTCAATCCCCGTACACTGGCAATAACAACTTAGTTGTCGGCAATGGTGAGTCCCCACCTATTACTCATGTTGGCATTCATAATTTATCTACATCGCATGTTGCTAACAACCAAAAACATATTACCCTAAAAGAAGTTCTTGTTGTCCCTAAAGTTTCACAAAATCTTATCAGTGTTTCAAAATTGTGTAGAGATAATAATGTTTCTGTTGAGTTACATGCTAATCATTGCTTTGTTAAGAATCTTCAGGGTCAAAAAATCCTCAGGGGAATAGTTGAAAACGGTTTGTACCACCTGCCTGCCCCATCATCCTCCAGTCCTAGAGTCTTCATTGGTGAACGTGCTTCCATTGCTTGCTGGCACCATAGGTTTTCTCATCCTCATGAGTCTGTTCTTCGTCGTCAGTTATCTGATTTCAATTTACCAATTTCTGCAAATAAAACTTTGCCTCTTTGTATTGCATGTCAATTAGGCAAAAGTCATAGATTACATTTACCTTCTTCACATGTTTCATCCAGTAATCCTTTTGATTTAATATATTCCAATGTTTGGGGCCCTGCTTATGTTCCTTCTTTGAATGGTATTCGCTATTTTGTGTTATTCATTGATGATTGCACTAAATTCATCTGGATATATTTTTTACAAACCAAATCTCAAGTTTTCAACGCCTTTACACTTTTCAAAGCTATGGTCGAAACTCAGTTTTCTGCAAAAATTAAGGATTTTCAATCAGATTGGGGTGGTGAGTATCGTAACATCTTTGTCTTTCTTCAAAACCAAGGAATTTTACATCGAGTTTCATGCCCTCACACACCAGAACAAAACGGAGCGTCTGAAAGATGAAATCATATTATTGTGGAAAAGGGCTTGGCTTTGTTAGCTCATTCCCATCTTCCTATCAAATTTTGGAAACAAGCTTTTCACACTGCCATTTACTTAAATAACAGAACCATCACTCCCATTTTGTAGCACAAATCACCCTACTCTTGTCTCCACCATCGAGAGCCTGATTATCAATTTTTAAAATCTTTTGGGTGTTTGTGTTATCCTTATTTGAGACCATATAGCAACAGTAAACTTGAGTTTCGGTCAGTCGCATGCATATTCTTGGGATATAGTGCAAAACACAAAGGATATCTATGCTTTCATGCTCCATCTTCTCGGACTTACATAGCCTGACATGTTGTATTTGACGAATCTCAGTTTCCGTATCCTGACCATATTTCACAATCTCCGTCCACCACTACACCTGTTTATAATTTATCCTTACTGGACTCGGCCCAGTCTTCTCCTAGTTCTATTCCTGGCCTAGACACTCAGTCAATCCCAGTTCAGTCCTCGACCACGTTAACTCCACTTCTGTCCGAAACTCGGTCGCCTCCAATTCTGTCCACATTGGCCTCACCTGAGCCGTCTCTGTCAGCATCCAAATCTCAGTCCAGCACTGGTCCATCTGTCTTGACTCAGCGTCTGTCTCTATCACCCAAATCTCCATCTCCTTTGTCCTCGGCTTCTTCTTCCTCCATGGCCATTATTCCTTACCCCCAAGCACCATCATATTTCAGACCTTCTAAGTCCTCTACTCACCCAATGGTGACTCGTGCTACCACCAATTCCCTTCAACCAAAAGCATATCTTGCCACCAAATATCCAATCCCTCGTGACTTCTCTCATCCTGAACCAAAATCTTTTTCTCAAGCAACCAAAAACCCTCTTTGGCAACAAGCCATGCAGATAGAATTTAATGCCTTATTGACTAATGGGACTTGGGACTTAGTACCAAAGCCCCTTACTTCTAATGTTGTCAGTTGCAAGTGGATTTTCAGGGTTAAAAAGAAAGCGGATGGCACGGTTGAACGCTACAAAGCTCGACTAGTGGCGAAGGGATTCAATTAGGGGGAAGGCGTGGACTATTTTGATACATTCAGTCTGGTCATCAAACCCACTACTATTCGCTTGGTGCTCAGCATTGCAGTCACTCACCGATGGCCTCTTCGTCAACTTGATATCAACAACGCCTTTCTCAATAGCGACCTTTCTGAGACGGTCTACATGCAACAACCACTGGGGTTTGTCTCGCCTTCACACTCCTCCTATGTTTGCAGGCTTAAAAAGGCTATCTACAGTCTCAAACAAGCCCCGCGAGCATGGTTTCAGAAACTTAGTCAGGCGCTCCTTTGGCATGGCTTCAGGCAGTGCATCTCCGACACCTCTCTCTACATCAAATCTCATGGGCAAGATGTGATCTATGTCCTTGTATATGTTGACGATCTCATCATCACTGGCTCCAATTCTAAGTTCATAGATGACTTTGTTCGGTACCTGAACTCCATTTTCTCTCTCAAGGATCTTGGTCGTCTTAATTTCTTCCTTGGCATCGAAGTTCAGCATCTTCCATCTGGTCTCCTCTTGTCACAGCGGAAGTATGTCTTGGACCTTTTGGATTGTAGCAACATGGCCGGAGCTAAGCCAATCTCTTCGCCAGCTAGTCCAGGCTCTAGACTTCTTGTTGCGGGTGACCCTTTTGCTGATCCTCATCTTTATCGGAGCATCGTTGGAGCCCTGCAATATGCTACAATCACTAGACCAGAGATTTTGTATGCTGTTAATCATGTCTGCCAGTTCATGCACAAGCCTACGGAAGCCCATTGGCTAGCGGTGAAACGAATACTACGCTATCTCAAAGGGACTATTGATGCTGGTCTATATTTCTGTCCGTCTCAGGATGCTCGGTTGCTATGTTACACTGATGCTGGCTGGATTTCGGACCCGTGTCGGTCTCAACGTGGGTTTTGCATATACTTTGGCGGCAATTTGATTAGTTGGTCATCGAAGAAACAAGGGGTTGTGGCTCGCTCAAGTACTGAGGCAGAGTATCGTGCAATTGCTTTTGCATCGGCTGAAATTATCTGGCTCCAGCACTACTCCAAGAAATGGGCGTTGCCCATGTAACTCCTCCCACAGTTTTATGTGACAATTTGAGTGCCACGTTCTTGACTGCCAATCCTGTTCTTCATCATCGCTCCAAACACATTAAGCTGGATTTTCACTTTGTTCGTGAGCAAGTGCAGGAAGGATCTCTTCTGGTTCGTCATGTCAAAACCTTCATCAAGTGGTTGATATCTTCACCAAAGCAATCGGCACTTCCAGATTTAAAGACTTGTGCTCCAAGCTTCTTGTCTGTTCCGTTCATGAGCTTGCGGGAGGCTATTAGAGAGTAAAATTTATTTACTGCTTCTGACTATATCAAACGTAGACCAGGGAAATTAGTTGTACGTAATATATTGTTCCCTTCTGACTAGAGAATCTGTTGTTTTTAGTTAGAGATATATTAGGCATATAGTTAGACAATCTCTGTATTTAAAGAAGTCATTGGTAATGAAAATACTTAACCTCTGCAGTATACTTTTCTGCAAACTCTTTTACTACCTCGCCCTCACCAAACATATACAATTAAGGTCAAATTAATATGAAATCTATACAATTCATATAATCGGGGTTAAAAATTCAATGGAATTCGAACTAAAAACACCTAGAAAATGGAAGAAGTGCCTCAAAAAGTCGGCTTCAGGTTGGCTGAGAGAGGATTTAACAAAAAAATCTTTGGCAGTGTGAAGTCATAACTTGTAAGCTAGGAGTAAAGAAGCAGAGGCCGGAGGTCAGTTGCGGTGGATGGCTTCAATTTTGTTTGGAAGACAAAACACCGAGGAAGAAATCAATTCGGTGGTGAGAAGGATTGAGAGCAAAGAGTGTGCAGTTAGATTGTGGTTACGACCCATTAGGAAAAAGATCCGCGCATTTTCTCTTCATATTAATCAGGTTTTAATAGTATTTTTTTAAACATAAGAATATCATTTCATAGAACTGGATTTTGTCCAGAATCATTTGAATACAAGAAAGTAGGTGGAGAGATCCACACTAAAGCGTCTAAAGAAATAGATTTGGCACAGTTGCCAAAGAATGAGATAAATGGTTTTCTCGCGGAACCCAACAAGGTAATCGAAGTTGATGAATGTTAAGCAAAGAGCGAATATCCTAAATATTTCAACTCCTGTGGCAAAAAAAATGCCAGCATCATCTCTTGCCATACGTATAACATTTAATGCATCTCCAATCAAAGTTGCATAAAAAATGGAGATGGACAGTCGCTAAAATTGCTTCACGCAAAGCCAAAGCCTCAGCTCGTAAAAGAGAGCAAAGGGAAGAACGACGAAAAGCATGTGCTTGAAAGAAAGAACCTTGTTGATCAATAAATAAGACTCAAAGACCATCCAATTGTGTTGCTAACGAAAATGAGGCGTTAAAGTAAACCTTGGTACCTGAAGACAGGAGAGCTTGATTGTTTGGTGCTTGATACCAAAATTTCGGATGCAATTGTGCATGGTCTGGTATTTGGAAACAGTGGTGGAGGATGCAGTCATTTTTGAATGCGTCCTCAGTGTTTTTTTTACATCAGTTTAGAGGACGCATTCTATGAATACATCCTCTGACTTTTCAATTTTTTTAATAAAAAAAAATCTGTTTAGAGGACCCATTTAAATAGAATGCGTCCTCATTCTTTAAATTTTTTTAATCTATTAAAGAGGACACATTCGAGGAATGCGTCCTCGTTTTTTTCATTCTTTGAATGCGTCCTCATTGTTGATATTTTTTTTAAAAAAATACTGGTTGAGTTCTAGTTTTTCTTGAATTTATGATATAAATTTTGACTTGAGTATTATTAAAAATTGCTATTTAATTTTACATATATATATATATATTTTTTAGTCCAACATTTTATTAATGCGTCTTCAATATAAAATATGAGCATTTAATCAGTAAAAAATATAATTTATAAATTATTATTTATATTTTTGTTTTGGTTGAATATAGCGCATAAGTAGACTGAGAGTTGTTTTTTTATTCTAAAAATTGCATTAATATATAGTAGGAATGAATATAATTAAACAGGAATGAATATAATTAAACAGAAATGTACAATATCCGGAGAAGACGTGTCAAACGTAATGAAATGAGTGCTAAATGTCATCATGTAATGTACTAATGACGGCCTCTGTAAATATTTCCACCTGTTCCACATGGTGGGTGGATGACGTATGGTGTGGGATGTGCATCGTGGAACGACCACCTCAGCAGAAAAATCTATGGCATCATCTAGTGCTCCCTCTATAAAATCCTCCTTCATATCCTCTCCTATGTCCTGGCATGAACCATGTTGGACATGTGGAACACCACCGGTATCTAATCGAGCAGTGTGCGACATGTATGCATGACTCGCAGTGGGAGTAACATATGTCGTGAAATCTGCTGTAGCCATGTCAAACTGTGAGGATCCACCATGTGACGGTCCGGTATGACTAGCAAGAGGAGTAAGATATGAAGTGAAATCAGTTGTAGTAGTGTCATACTGTGATGGTCGACCGTGTGATGGTCCACCGTGTGATGCTCCAGGGCCCATCGGACATGCATTTTAGGTTCCAGCTTGTGATGAACCAATGCAGTTTGTATGGGCCCGAGCAAGCGGTCACCGACCACCCCGTCGACCAGGTGAAGCTGGACGGTGGCTTCTAATATCATTCTATCTCACACCAGGTAGAGTTTCCTCACAGTGCACAAACGGCTGATGAAATTGCAGTCTGGAGGGCTGATGCACATACTATAGAGTACGTGTTGCAACATCGCGTACCTCCCTGATCATGTTCACGATACGTGGGGAATAGTTGCCCAAATTTGTATCCAACATGATTCTCATTTGAGACATTGTCTGCAACTACACGAATGAGATAAATATGTTAGTTACATAATATTGAGGAAATGTATAGTATTAATTGTGAAAACTGTTAGACTTTTAGGAAATACCATATACTCTATAGTAGCCCCATGTCCATGAAAACCCTCCGTAATTGTTTCGGCCTGGCCTGGCTGATCAATCAGGGTCACTGTTCTCCGAAAATACCACTCCATGTATTCTCAACTGGGTGTGTGTAGATCAGCTGGCCCTTGCACATAAACTTGTTGCTCTCCTCGATGTTCCCAAGCATCGAGATAGCTTCTCAGTTCCACACGCCAATCCATTCCTGACCTCCCACGACGGTATCTAGTATGAAGCAGTTTATGTTCATCCTCAATGACCAATTGGATGAGTATTGGCTGGATGAGGCCAAACTGCCTGAGAACACAATGTACGTGATGGTACTTGACGACATGCCAGCTAATGAGGTCAACAGACAAGCCAGTTGTTGCTACCAGCCATACAGTAATATGGGAGTTGTTGCACAACATCCTCCGTGTACGGCTGCCAAATAAACTGCAATAACAGGTAGGTGTTTTGGTTAGCTCCGAAAAACCTTTATATCCATTAATTCAATGAAAGGGAATCCGAATTTCAATATACCTGTCTGTCATGGAGAAATGTGAGCTGATCACGGTACACTTTCAATACATGCATGGGTGATTGCGATAAATCGTACCGGGCTCTCCACCTGTCAGGAACAAAATGAATATTGTTAGTATTCCTAGTTATTTCCTTTGCAGTTTAAAAATTGATTCCCGGCTAATTCAATACGCACCTGGATCCAAAAGTGCTCATCGTGACAATCATTGGTAGTCATCCGGCCGGATGGATGGATGGGATTCGCTCCCATGCCGACAGCTGACAAAAAATAAAATAAAATATAATATAAGAGATCACTATCGACATTATGTACAACTGGAAAGATTAACCAACAATGTTACTTGTAGTAAGACAAGTGGTCCAGATATGGATTTCACTTGTGGGATGGCAGCGTCACATAAGCACCTGTACAAGTGTGCCAAAATGGCACTACCCCAATTGTACTGATGTGCTGCCCCGAGGTCCATCAGTATAGATAAATAAAGCAAAGGGATAAGGTGTCTGGATGTGTCTGACAATAGCATTCCACCGAGCAGCAGTAGAATGAAACCTTAGCCCATTGTTGACAATCTACCTTAGTAGCATCAATAGGGAATGGACTGTGTAACAAGTCTCCCAACCAGCTGGCCCTTATGCGACCTCCTCTAATAACACTCGTGTTCGGTGTAGCCCCTAGGTAGTCTCCGCATAATCTCTTCCAATCCTCTATGCATCGGCTAGTGTCCACTCCAGTAATTGGCATGCCATCGATCGGTAGACCCCATATCATGCCAACATCCTGCAAAGTTACCGTAGCCACCCCAATTGGTAGGTGAAACGTGTGAGTCTCTGGTCTCCAACTCTCTACTAAGGCTGTGAAGAGAGAATGATCAATGTGCATCAGTGTGGAATCCAAAATTCCTTGGAATCCAGCTTCACGCACGTAGCGCATGACTGGATTAGGGATTTGACTAGTCCAACAAGCCCCATCGCACCGCCTCACCTGCAGTGCCTCATCTTCTAACTGACCATTATACAGAGCACGTGTATGGTGCTGTTGATGAAGGTATAGTAATTCATCGTCAATGGGTCATGGATGATACATGGTTTATCCATGCTGACAATCAGAATCACAACACAAAATAACTCAGTCAGGATTTCCAAATAAGTAATCCAGTAACTCAGTCAAGTATCCCAAATAAGTAATGCAAATAAGTAACTAAGTAATGCAATAACATAACATTAGCTTCAATTTAGATTGCTACAAATAATCCTTAATATTCAAAATACACAAATACACAAATACCAAATACACATACACAACTCTAATCACGCCCTTTCCTACGGCCGCCTCTGGAATCACTCGGCACCCTCTCATCCATTTTATTCCTTATCCTTCTCTCTGCTTACTGTCCACGCCTCCTATTGCAGAACTTTTCATTATCGGGAATCAGCCTCCAACTAGCACATTACCATAGTGATGGATCTCGTACAGGTATGAAACCCTGACTATATTGTTGCACATAGGTGGTCGTGTAATATGCCTTGTCAAATAGAGTAGCTTGATCGTCACACCTATGCCTACAGACAGCCAATGCATGTGAACATGGGAATTGGAAAATTTGCCATTCATGACAAGTACACTCCTTTCTCCGGTATTTGACCGTGTAGTGGCTCTCACTAATGCTTCCATCAATGGTCCTTGTCACAACCCTATAAGTCTGTGACGCATGCCCAAAAATAGTGATAATATGTCTTTGTGCCCAAGTGTCTTGCTTCTGGAATTTTTTCCAAATCCTAGAAGGAAATGCAGACCTAAACATTTGAACATCAATTTAGACTCAAGAATCTAGGACAAGAATCCATAAAGAACTGTAATGAATATGGAAAGTAACTTCAATTCGTGGAATTCATTACCCTTTTAGCAAACTTTTCAACTGTTCGCTCAAAGGTCGCTTTGACACACGCAGTTATCGAGAGATATCGTGCATGCCTTAAACAGCTGTTGAAACTCTCTGACAAATTGGTTGTTAGATTTCCCCAACGCCGATCACCCTCATCAAAGGCATGGCACCACTTACTGGTATCATGTTTTACCAACCATTCCCAAGCAGATGGTTCAATGCTCTCCAACTCCTCCTTGTACTCCCTCCACCTGCTCTCTCGTCTGGCACCACCAAGCTTCCAAACTAGAGTCTTCAGAACCACATTCTTGAACTTCCCACTATCAGCACTAAGGAAGCTTGATTGAAAATGATGCAAGCAAAATCGGTGGTATCCAGCTGGCTCCCTCCATTCCTCCGTACGTCTCATTGCATTTATAATTACATCATGGTGATCAGATATAATATAGATTGGCCTATTATCACCACCAGCCTCGTGGATACGCAGTCTTTGCATAAACTAGTTCCAACTCTCATTTGTTTCACCGTCAACAATGGCATAAGCAATGGGGAGTATGTAGTCGTTTGAGTCATGTGTCACGACAACTAGCATTGTGGCCTTGTGTGCACCTCTCAAACGAGTGCCATCCACACTAATCACCGGCCTGCTATGTCAAATGCATCAATAGCCTGACCAAATGGTCAAAAAAATGAACTTGAATTTCCTACACCCACGCCCATGTATTCTATCAGGTACATCTGCCCACTCAATAACGGTGCTCAGATTTTCCCTGACTAGCTCATCCATATATGTTGGCAACTATTCAAAGGATTTCTCCCAAGTTTCGAACACCAAATCAATAGCCTTCTGTCGAGCATACCACGCCTTCTTATAAGAAAGGGTCACATTAAACTTTGTCTTCACATGCGCTTGTACATCTTTCACCGTGTAAAAAGGGTTAATGTCATTGTGGTGGTAAATCGCACGGGCGATCATTAACGACGTCAAGTTAGTGTTACCCGTCGATCGACCAGCACCAACACAACCATGACTACTTTCCCATTTGGTGATCTCCCACATGCCATGCGATGCCTTTTTGCTGCCTCTAGCAACCCAATGACAATTACCGGTTCCTTCAACAACATCCTTGCATTTTGCATACCATATGCGTGACCTGCTCTCCACGACCCTGTGTTCCCTATTCATCATGGAATTCCACCTCGAAATAGCTTCTACCAATTATGGCTTTCTCCCAAATTGCATACCCAATTCCACTTCACCAGTCACTTGAACATAACGAGTACCTCTGTCACCACAATTTGTTGGGTCATGTTATCCTCATCAGGGCCCCCATAATCCCTATAGTAGGCCTCCGTATCAGGATTCGCCAAAATACGGAACGATGTGGCTACACTGTTCGTGCACACCACTACTTCATCTTCGTCCCCTGGATTCAAATCAGTTGATAAGGAACGATCATCTTCACTGCCTTCACCAAGTTCCCCTTCCTCACCATCCCCATCGCTCCCTACGTTACCAACAACATACTCACCAATTTCACCCCATAATCATCATCAAACTCATTCAGGTCCCCATGATAGCCACCATATATACCACCACTTGTGGGTGGCTGAGCGCAATCGACGTGAACATATGCACTGGGTTGGATGGACTCACCAAAGGCAAAACCTTAGCAATTAACAGGGGGTGGTAAGGTTGGCAAAGGTGTACAATTCTGCATGTTCCTCAACAACGACACAAATGTGGCCGAACTAAGATCACCCGCACGGTCAATGGTGCTTGACACCTTCTCCACAATAATGTACAAGTCTGTTGAGGACAAGGACATTCGATCAACAATGTCGAAGAATATCGCGGTAGACTCGCCATCTTCCACATTATAACACCGATAGTATACGACCAAACCAATCAGCTCAGGTTAACGGTAATATAATTTAACCTGAAACCCCACACTTGCAATACCAAGCCTTCTGAAAATTAAATGAACTAGCTCGGAGTGGCTTAACCTCCTTTCAAGATTCACGTTCCTCTCCGGTATGGGAGGGTCATAATACACACCCACGGTCAAATCAAACTTAATTCGACCCTTTCTATACAGGTACACAGTCAAAAACATCGAACTACTGCATTATACGAATGCGTACCACACTAATTAAACTATTACTACAACTTTAATGCAAACACAGTAAACAAATCACACATACTCACGCATCCTCTCATTCAAGAATTTCATAGAATCAAAAAACATAATCACTCAAACTACACACAATCTTTAAACACATTCTTATCAACAAGATCTTTTCAAGTACTTCAGAAATAACAATGTTACTAAAGAATGTTACTTCAGAAATAACAAGATCTTACGCCTAATTTTATAAATAATTATTAGAGAACAAATCGTACATAATCAATCAAACATTCGTATGATAATGAATTCTTTAAATACCTTAAGAAATTTAAAAATTTTGCAACGACGTCAACGGCGGCCGTCTCCGAAGGCAGGAGAAGGCTCGGCCTGCGAGGTTGGGATAAATTTCAGAAAAAACATAAAACAAACAACCATAGCAACAATCGGAGAGCAAGAAAAATCACCGACCAACTTTGGGAACGACAACCGGCGATGAAAATCGGTCGAGGACGGAGCAAGATGAAGAAACGGCTGAGCAAACAATCTCTCGAGAACGGAGCAAGGTGAAGAAATGGGGCTTCAATGGTAGATGAAGAAACAAGAATGAACTAAAATCTGGGTCATCGAGGCTAGATGAAGAAACGGAGGATGCATTCAATGAATGTGTCCTCGAGGACGTGGCACATGGAAATCAGCAGCAAAAATCAATGGATTGGAGGATGCATTTCACGAATGCGTCCTCGAGGACGTGGCAGCACGGGTGGATAAGAGGACGTAGCAGCACGGGTGCGCCTCGAGGATTGGAGGATGCATTTCACGAATGCGTCCTCGAGGACATGGCTGCACGGGTGGGTCTCGAGGATTGGAGGATGCATTTCACGAATGTGTTCTCGGGGACGTTGCCGCATGGGTGGGCCTCGAAGATTGGAGGATGCATTTCATGAATGCGTCCTCGAGGACGTGGCACACTCGAGGGTTGGAGGACGCATTCCTCAAATACGTCGTCAATAAAGCAGACGAGAAAAAAAATGGAAAACCGAGGACGCATTCCTCGAATGCGTCCTCTTCAATCCCAGACGAAATGCGTCCTCACAAAATCAGAAAAACAAAAATTGCATAATCCAAAGATGCATTCCTCGAATGCGTTCTCTTCAATCCCAGACGAAAAAAAAAGAGAAATTCAACGAGGATGCATTTGGCAAATGCGTCCTCACATAATCAGAAAAAAATTGCAAACCAAAGAGGATGCATTCGAGGAATGCGTCCTCAACACATGCATCCGCTGCATGTTACTGTAGCCACATTTATAGAATTTTTCCCTGAAGATAGAGGTTGCAGCAATGTAGTGGAATGGAGTCCAGTAGGAAGTTTCTCTGGCCATAAATTTGAAGCATGAAAATGTTGCAAATTGGAAATGGTAGATGCTGCAACAATAGGTGCATGACCGTGGGTATTCTGGAAGCTAACTTGGTTGTGTTGGCGCCATATTGACTCACAAAGAGCCACAAAAACTTCCGATGTACCATAGTCCTGATCATTTATGAAATTTCAAAATAAAAGACTTGGTCTGCTATGCAAATACTCAGCAAGTAAAGTTGATATGCCAGCGAAACGAAATATCGCAGCAGCAAAATCACATGGGAAGAACAGATGATGTGTAGAGAAATTCCTTTAGCTGCAGAGAGGGAAAGAACATGGCAACGAAACATCAATGGATCTGTAGCGAAGGTTCTCATATGTTGGAATAGAATCCAAAGAAAATTTCCATGCAATATGCTGAATACGTTTAGGAAGGCATAATTTCCAAAGTTTCTTCCAAAATAATGTATCAGGTTGAGATTGATCAGGGAGAAAAAAATGAAGGCGATGATAATATCGTTCAACCAAGACATGATACATCAAAAGAACAAAAAATTTTCTGGATGCATTAAAATGCCACCCCCAAGAATTATATGCCCGACGTGAGTCAAGAGATATGGACCTGATAACAGAAGCCTCAACTGGATCAAAGTGAGATTGTAATAAATCCTCCCTCCTACAGCAAGTCTGCGAATCAATGAGATCAGATACATGAACAAGGGTGCTAGGAATTCTTTCTGGAAAATGAATATGTTAGAGTTAGTCTCATATTGGTGGTTGACAGTCATATAACTCAGTATATAAGATCATGGATCACCTCTACGTAGTACCAATTGATTTTATGATAGAAGCCCATGATTCCAATTTAACAAAGTAATGAGTTCATGATTTTAGTGTGCAAGAAAATCAAAAAACGGATGCTGGTGTGCTTGTTTTTTATTCTGGACGCTGAGGGTGGAGGACGCATTTTGGTAATGCGTCCTCTGGGTGGAATTTTTTTTTCTGAAATCAATTAGAGGACTCGTTTTGGAAACGAGTCCTCTCAGGTGGCATAATTTATTTTTTTTTCCAGAAATGTTTTTTAGATGACTCGTTTTGGAAACGAGTCCTCTGAGGTGGCATGATTTTGTTTTTCCGAAAATGTTTTTTAGAGGACTCGTTTTGGAAATGAGTCCTCGGATCTGGCAATTTTTTTTTCCGAAAATGTTATCTAGAGGACTCGTTTTGGAAACGAGTCCTCGAATTTGGCAATTTTTTTGAAAGTATTTAGAGGACTCGTTTTTTAAAAGAGTCCTCAAATCAGACATTATTTAGCTCTTCGGGAAATTATGTAGAGGACTCGTTTTTAAAACGAATCCTGGAAAGCTGCCTAATTTTATTTCTCAGGAAATTAATTAGCAAAATGTTCGAAATTAGCATAAATTTATTTCTCGGGAGCTCCTCAAATGAGTCCTGGAATGCGTATTGTTTTAACAATTTTTTTTGAAAATGAGATTTGTAATTAATCTCGGTGCTAATTTAATTTGTAAATGAAATAATGTTTTTTATTTTTTGGTAAATTTGGTAAATTTGGTAAATTAAGCGTTTGGAGAATTTTATTTATTGGGGAGAAAGCTTATTATAAAATCCTGCCCTGAATTCAACAAGAGTGTGGTCTTCAAAATGAGTCGTGAATTTAAGTAATAAATTATCGTGGGTTGCTGCAATGTATAACTTACTATTTCTCATCCACCTGTTTTCGGTCAAGATTACGCATAAGCAGACTTGTGTTTGTTTGATGATAATTTGGAAAAAAAGTCAAACGACAATTTAGGGTCATGTTATTTGAATTTTTTTAACTAGTCTTGAATGTAGGCGCAGGAACGAAGTATTGCATAGTTAGAATGGATACAAATTAGCATAAATGTACAGTGCCGAACAATACGAGTGAAATGTAATGCAAATTAGTGTTGAATAGCATGTACTGTCCTAATGACGACCTCTGCATAGCTTTCCACCCGTTCCACACGGGGGAGGACGTATGGTCATGGATGTCCATCGTGGTACAGCCATCTGTGCAGGTACATGTACTTCCTCATGTGGAGCTCCCCCTGGTATATCCTCCTCCATTTCGTATCCCGCTTCCTCATTCGAATCACAATAGGCATGTGGAATACCACCTGTATGTAATGGAGCGGTAGGCGACATGTATGGATGACTGGATGTTGGAGTGACATATGCACTGTAATCTGATGCATTCATGTTGTACTGTGAGGGTTCCCCGGCTGATGGTCCGTAAATCGGTGAACTCGCATGTGAGGGTCCAGCTTGTGATGAACCAATGTGTTCTGTATGCCCCCTAGCACGAGGCCTCCGACCTCCTTGTCGACCAGGTGGGGCCTGACGGTGGCTTCTGAGGTCAGTATATCTCACACCAGGGGGCAGTTCCTCACAGGTGCACAAACAGCTGATAGTGTTGCGGTCTAGAGGGCTGATGCGCATGTTCTAGACTACGTGTGATAACACGATGCATTCCCTTTATAACGTCCGCAGGATGTGGGGGCCAACCATCCAAATTAATGTCTGACATGCTATGCAACTGTGTCATTGCCTGCAACTACAGAATCGAGATGAATATGTTAGATATATAATTTTGAGGAGCTCTGAAGTATTCTTTCTTAACAATATTCGAAATTTAGGAAATACCAAGTACTCCGCAGTTGCACCGTCTCCATGGAAACCCTCCATAGCTGTTAGAGGCCGTCCTGACTGATCAATCATGAACACCGTCTTGCGAAAGTACCACTCCAAGTAATCACGGCTGGGTAAGTATGGATCTGCACTCCCTAGTGTGTGTACTTGTTGATCGGATCGATGTTCCCAAGCACCGAGATATCTTCTTAGTTCGACACGCCAATCCATGCCAGACCTTCCTCGACGGTCTCTAGTATGAAGTAAGTTGTACTCATCCTTACTGACCAACTGGGTGGGTATTGGCTGGATTAGGCCGAACTGCCTAAGAACACGATGTGTATGATGATACTCTACGGCATGCCAGCAGATGAGGTCGATGGAAAGTAGCCAATTGTTTCTACCATCTGTACAGTACCGCGGGAGTTGTTCCAGGACATCCTCCGTATATGGCTGCCAAATAAACTGAGACAACATGCATGTGTTGTGGTTAGGTAACTGAAACCATTTTTCCCACGAAGTCTAGAAAGCAAAATGCATTTATTCCTATACCTGATTGTGATTGAGAGACGTGAGTTGATCACGGTACACTTTCAAAACGTGCATTGGTGATTGTGAACAATCGTAACGGGCCCTCCACCTATGAGGAACCGAGTGAATTACATTAGCCAGAATATGAAATTGCATGTGTTTTAAAAATACTTCATATTGAGGAATTCGACATGTACCGGGAGCTAAGAGCACTCATCGTCACTGTCACCTGTAGTGCACCGGCAGGTCGGATGGATGGTATGCGTTCCCATGCCCACAACTGCCAATAAATGCAATAGAACTACCCTAAATATTAAGCACGTTATGTAAAAATGACTAGATTGACCTACAATTTTACCTATAGCAAGACAAGTGGCCCAGATATGGATTTAGCTTGTGGGATTGCCCAATCACATAAGGACCGGTACAAGAATGCAAGAATGGAACTCCCCCAACTGTACTGATGTGATGCACCTAGATCCATCAGTGGGGATAAGTAGAGCAGAGGCGCATTAGAGCATCTCCAATATGGGTTTCGTTATAGTAAACTTTAATTGCCACGTAAGATTTACTAATGCTTATTATTAAATTTAATCTCCAATCCAGGAGTAGGAGGTGAGTCGATATTACGTGGCTAAAAATATAAGTGACCCCGTCGAAATGGACTTCTATTCTCCGAGGATGATATCGAAGGCCGCGCTTGGCCAAATCAGCCAAAAAAAAACAAAAGCGCCTTATTTAATTTTTTTTATTGGGGTAGATACTTTGGTGTTTTGATGTAGTTTTGTTTGGAAAAATTCCCAAATTCACGTTTACCATAATTTTGTACACCACTAAAAATAAACCAAACTACATTGGAAAATGAAATGGCAAAATTATTTTAAACGTTGATTTATTTTTATATATAAAATAAAATAATAATTTAAAGAGATTTAAAAATATTTTTAATATATGTGGTAATATATATATATAAATTTATACTCAAAAATTATAAGTATTAGTCTATTAACATTAGAATTCAATTTTTTTTCTTCAAATTCTAAAAAGTAACTATGAATTTATAGGTTATAAAATAATTTAATGATGTATTTTAATAATAATGAAAAATCCACATGTTAAGTGCTAAATATATTCATTTATATTTAATAATATATAAATAATAATGATGCATATATTATAGATTGGCAAAAATAAAAATTAATTTCAATTAATTTTTGTTTTTTACTCTTTCTCCATAAAAGTAAAATTGAGACATAAATTAGAAAATTTTTTAACTCATTGTCTATTTAATAATTAGTTAATTTAATTAGAATAACAAATTAATTTCTAGAATTGAATCAATTTTATTTTAAACATGAACTAGAAACATTCGACCGCCTGATTTTGACCAGATTTTAAAAAAAAAGAATAATTTTCCACGGAGGACGCATTACGGAAATGCGTCCTCGCCACGTGGCATGGCTCCATTCGACCGCCTGATTTTGACCAGATTTTTTTAAAAAAATATTTTTCCACGGAGGACGCATTACGGAAATGCGTCCTCGCCACGTGGCAGCACCCCCTTCACCGCCTGACATGTTTGACCGGGAAATTAACAAAAAAAAATTAAAAAAAGGAGAGGACGCATTTTCGTAATGCGTTCTCCATATCTTGTTGCTGTTTGTGGCTACTGTAGCCACAAACATAGAAATTTCTCCAAAGTAATCGCCATCTCTAGGTAACCACGGTTCAGGACAAATAATCGTTTGAGCACCAGTAGCATTATGTTTCTGACATCCAAAACCCAAGGCACCAATGCCTTTAGAAATACTACGTCATGCCCATGATCGTCGAGAACTCAAAGTCGAATGTAAAATGGAAGAAGAAGAAAAATAATTTTCCTTGTATATACGAGAAAGCAATAGGGATGGATTTATAAGCATACGCCACGCTTGTTTACTCAAAAGAGCAAGGTTAAAAAGCTCCAAATTACGAAATCCAGGCCCTCCTTTCGACTTGGATCTAGACATTGTATCCCAAGAGATCCGAGGGATTTTTTCAAGGATTTTGTTCATGCAGTAATCATTGAACAGATTTGGCGTAGAATATTATCCGGAATAAGAAGGCAACTCATAGTTTATGTTGGAATTTCTTGAAGAACCGATTTGATCATAGTCTATTTGGCTTCTTTTGATAAGTTCTTTTCTGTCCAGCCATGAATTCTCTTCCGAATACAATCAATAAGTCCCTGAAAAACCTCATTTTTGCTTCAACCAGCCTCAGATGGTAATCCCAGATATTTCCCATGAGATGCAACTTCAGAGTTTCAAAGAATGTCGCAAACTGTCCTTCTCATATCCATGGATGTGCTAAGGCTAAAAAGAATCCCAGACTTCTCATAATTCACACGCTGGCCAGAAATTTTTTCAAACAATGAAATCACCCATTGTAAATTGGAAGCTTCTTTGACAATGGCTTCACCAAGGAGTAAAGTGTCATAAGCAAAAAATAAACAAATGTGAAACTCTCGGTCCAAATTTTGAAGCACATAATCCTTTAATCTTTCCCACATTCAATAAATCGGTAAGAATCATCAAAAAAATTCTGAGCAAATGATAAATAGATATGGTGAAAAAGTATCGCCTTGTTTAAGACCCTGTTGTGGGCATAAATGACCCAATTAATAATAGTGTAATAGAGTTTGTGTTGTAATAGGTTACTAGTCACCCTAGTCATATCGTGTACATTTGGGTATAAATAACCCATCATTCTGTCAATATCATATACATAATCATTCCCCAAAATATCTCAATTTTCCCTTTTTTCATGGTATCAGAGCCTACTCGCTGAAACAAAAAATAATTTCCAAACCCTAACCTATCATAGTGTATTTCCGCTGCCACCAACTCACCATGAGCGACACGGAAAGCACAATCAACCCCTTCCCTGTCAGAATCCTGCCGGCAACGACACACCGCCACCGCATCTTCCACTGCTGTCGGTCGATAAACTCTCAACCTCAGGTGCTTCTGCATCCTCTTGATCACTCGCCTCCATTCTACATGCATCATTCAAACCATCCGGGCTTGTCTCTCTATCCGGTTGTTCTCGAGGGCAACCACTATCAGGAATGGACCACCTCGAGGAAGAAGGCACTCAAGGCTAAGCGTAAGTTGGGATTTATTGACGGTCAAATTTCTCAGGTCGATATTGCCTCTGTTGATTTGGATGACTGGTATAGTGTTAACTCAATGTTGATCAGATGGGTAGTTCAATTACGCCATCCCTTCTTTGTCGGCAATGGCCCTCGTCTTCTCCAGCTTTGTGCAGATTTGGTGAACTGTCACCAAGGTGGAAAATTTGTCACTTCGTATTATGGTGCTCTCAAGAAGATTTGGGAATAAGTCACAACATATGTTACCCTCCAGGCCTATCTCTGCAGCAATTATTCGTGTGATATCACTGCCAAGCTTCGTACCAAATGTGATATCGAGCGTCTTCATCAGTTCCTACTTGGACTCGATGAAACTTTCGGGACTCTCCATTCCAGTATTATAGCGCAGGAAACATCACTTTCTCTCAACAGGGTTTATGCTCTTGTTGTCCAAGAGGAACGTCACAAGACCCTGATGCACGAATGTGACACCAAGTATATTGGTATGGCGTTCACTGCTCGGGCTAAGCCTATTTTTCCACAGTGCCAGTTGGCTCTATCGGTGCAGGAAAAAGTCTTCCATCAATCGCCCCTCTTGCACTGACTGCGGGAAGCTTGGCCACAATGTTTCTCGCTGCTGAAGGCTTCGTCCACTATTGGGGCTGGTTGCGGCCATGGAACTCAGGGCAGCGGCGTCGCCCTCTCGGCCTAGCAGCAAGCTCAAACTTTAGCTTCTGATGTTGTCTCCCTTCTAGAGTCGGCAGTTCGCGGTTCAAATCTTAGCCCTGATCAATGGCAGACTGTCTTGCAGATGTACAATTCTATGAACACTTCTTCCACTGATGCTACTGGTAAGCATTCTTTATAGATTCTCGATACTGGTGCCTCTTTTCTTATGACGGGTAATCTGGCCTTGCTTCATGATATGATTTATATTGCACCTGTTCTTATTAAGCTTCTGGACAATTGTATTGTTATAGCTATTCAGGAAGGTTATCTGGCATTCTCTCATTCTGCCAGAATCGATCATGTTCTTTACTTTCTGACTTTGGAGTGAAATCTTCTCTCATTCGCTATGCTACTTCCACAGGCTCAGTGCTTTGCTTTCTTAACCGATCAGTTGTGTGTTCTTTAGGAAAGCGGTTCGAAGACAGTGATTGGTGTGGGTGAGCAACGAAGTGGAGTTTACTGGTTATGGAATTTCTCAGCTTCTACACAAGCATGCTATGCGTCCAAATCCGAGAAGAAGTACTCAGTCAAATTGTTCATATCCAATTTTATCTTCTTTGTATGTTCCATTTGATTCAGTTTCTAGTACAGTACCTTGTGATGTTTGTTTCGGTTCCAAGTAAACACTAGTTGTTTTTCCTTAAGTTTTAAAAAAGCCACACATTTATTTGAACTTGTGCACTGTGAAATTTGGGGCCCTTATTGTACTCCTGCTTCTTGTGGTGCTACTTAGTTTTCTATGATTATCTATGACTATTCTCTTGCTACTTGGGTCTATTTACTTAAATCCAATTCATAAATTCAGCGTCTGATTATGGATTTCTGTGCTTTTACTGTTACTCAATTTAAGCCTTTCATTCTCCATTTTCAATCAAACAAGGGTACAGAGTTTCTACGACTGTGGGATTCTTTCGCTACTCACGACATTGTTCATGAGACTTCATGTGTTTACACATCCCAGCAAAATGGCAGAGTGGAGTGCAAGTATCGCCACATCTTAAACGTGGCTTGTGCTCTGCGTTTTCAAGCCTATCTTCCTATTAAGTTCTGGGGTGAATGTGTTCAGGATTTTTTTTTAATCAATCGCACTCCGACACCAGTTCTCCAAAACAAGACTCTGTTTCATCTATTATTTTAGCGCGAACCCAAGAATTCTGATTTGTGTGTCTTTGGGTGTCTCTGTTTTGCTCCAACTCTTCCTCGACTAACTGATAAGTTCGCTGCTCGTGGTCACAATGTGTTTTCATGGGATATCTATATGGTAAACATGGATGGTAGTTGTATGATCTCAAAATTAGACAGTTCTTTTTCTCTCACATTGTGGTATTTTTTTTAAAACATTTTTCCATTTCGAGCTTCATCATATTCCCCATCGCCACCTCCTCAGGATCATCTACCTTATCCTGCTGTATATGACCTTTCGGAGGTTCCTGCCTCCCCAGCAAGGGAGAGCTCTTCCCAACAGAACAAATCACACAGCCACGGGGAGTCTGAGCAGTTGTTGGAGTCAAGCTCACAGTTCCTAATCGAGCATGGTGAGGCAGTTTCTGTGGTGCCTCGTCCAGAGGTTCGACGAAGCATCCATGATCGTAGACCGAGCGTCTTGCTCAAGGATTTCGAAAGCAGCTTCGCTCTCACAGGTGTTCCCCAATGAACTGGGCCACTTTTTCAACTCCATATCCTATCAGCCGCTTTGTTTCGTCTCATAGGTTCGCTCGTACTCACTCCCACTTTCTTGTGGCTGTCACTTCTGGGCATGAACCAACTTGTTTTTCTGAGGTTGTAAATAGCCATGTTGGCAACATGTCATGCAAGTAGAGCTCGATGCTCTTGAGAGATATAACATGTGGTCTCTCACATCTCTTCCTCCTGAAAAGAAACCCATTGGCTGCAAGTGGGTCTACCGTATCAAGTATAAGTCGAACAGAGATATAGAATGCTACAAGGCTCGCCTTGTTGTGCTCGGTAATCGTTAGGTTGAAGGCACCGATTTCAATGAAACTTTCGCTCCAGCCGCCAAGATGATCACTGTTCATACGTTCTTATCAGTTACTGCAGTTTGCGGTTGGGAACTCCATCAAATGGACGTACATAATGCATTTCTTCACAATGATCTGGATGAGTTGGTTTTCATGTCTCCACCACTGGGTTACTATAAAGCATTACATGGTCAAGTCTATCGTTTCCACGAGTCTCTTTATGGTCTCTGCTAAGCTCCTCGGAATTGGTTCTCCAAGCTCGCATAGGACCTCCATCAGTATGGCTTTCGGAAAAGCTATGAAGACTATTATTTGTTCAGCCTCAGCCGAACTGGTCACACTCTTTATGTCTTGGTGTATGTTGATGATTTGATTATCGCAGGTGATAGCCCTACTGCCATTTCTACTTTCAAACATTACTTATCTTCCTACTTTTACATGAAGGATCTCGGTATTCTCAAGTATTTTTTGGGCCTCGAAGTTGCGCGAAGCCCCTCTAGTAATTTTGTTTCTCGGTGCAAGTATGCCCTGGAGGTGGTCGCCAAAGCTGGTCTTCTTGGCCCGAAGCCAATCACTTCGCCTATGGACCCGACACATAATCTTGGCAAGGCTACTAGTCCAGATTATGATTGTCTAAACTAATATCGCCGCCTGATTGGCAAGTTAGTCTATATGACTATCACTCAACCCAAACTCAGCTTCGCAGTTCATACTCTATCTCAGTTGATGCAGAAGCCAAAGTTTGAGCATTGGACTGTTGCACTTTGTGTTCTTCATTACTTCAAAGGTAGCCCGGGTCAAGGTATGTTTCTTTCTCAAGATAGCAATTTAGCTCTGATTGCTTATTGTAACTCTGATTAGGCAACCTGCCCTATCACTCGTCACTCTGTCACTGGTTACTTTGTCACTCTAGGTGTGTCACCAATCTCTTGGAAGACCAAGAAGCAACACACTGTATCACGCTCGCCTACCGAGGCTGAGTACAGAGTTATGGCGAACGCTTGTTGCGAGATTTTCTGGCTTTGCTCGCTTCTCCGCTCGCTTGGAATTCACCATTTGGATCTGGTTTGCTTATATTGTGATAGTCAGGCTACTCTCCACACCGCAGCTAATCTAGTGTTTCACGAGCAAACTAAGCATATCAAGATTGACTGTCATCTTATTCGTGATCTAGTATCTTCACGTACCATTTCTACTCATCACATAACCACTTCGGAGTAGCCAGTGGACAAGTTTACCACGGCACTAGGATGAACGAAATTCCTACATCTCAGTTCCTAGTTGGGCATTCTCGATCTTCATGTGCCAACTTGAGGGGGAGTAATAGTGTAATAAAGTTTGTGTTGTAATAGGTTGCTAGTTACCTTAGTCATATCTTCTACATTTGAGTATAAATAACCCATCATTCTGTCAATATCATATACATAATCATTCCCCAAAATTTCCCAGTTTTCCCTTCTTTCAATTCCCCGCTATTCAAGATGAAAGAAAATGACAGTGTAGAAATGCATCGATCAACAATATCTACAAAGTGAGATGGAAAACCCAACTTTGATAGAGTAAGCAACACAAAACTCCATTGAATCCAATCAAAGGCCTTGCTCATATCAAGTTTCACACTCATATAATCGTTCAAACCAGTTTTCCTCCCTTTTATAGTGTGATGAAACTGATGCGGTATCAAAACATTATCAGTAATCAAACGTCCAAGAACAAAAGTAGACTGAGAGTCCAAAATAATATGAGGAATGATCAAACGTAATCTGTTAGCCAGCACCTTGAAAAAATCATGTAAATAACATTACATAGACTAATTGGACAAAATTGTGTAAGCACATCAGGATGGGTGACTTTCGGGATGAGAACTATATGCGTAAAATTTAGAGCAGGCTCAAAAGTACCAAAATTAAGAAAGTTAAGAGCAAAAGAAGCAATAATAACTCTCCAACATTTCTGATAAAATACAAGACTCATACTATCCGGACCTGGTGATTTAAATGGGTGCATTTGTTTCACTCCACGAGCAATTTCATCCTCAGAATATGGTTGAATAAGATGATTACTATCCTCCAAAGAAATTCTTGTCTGAATACGTTCAAGAATTTGTGACATGAGAATGGTAGAAGGATGAGTAGATGAGAATAAATTACCAAAATAATCCAAGATTATATTCTGGATGTCGGATTCATGAGTCTTCAAATTACCATCGGCATCACGAAGACCAACAATGTGATTTGTACGCTGCTTGTAAGATGCAAAGTGATGGAAAAAAGAAGTGTTTTGGTCGCCCTCCTTATACCAATGTTGTTTAGCACGCTGCCTCCATTAATATTCTCCGCCTCCTAAAGTAGCTCGAATTCCCTACGTAATGAAATAAGCTGTTGTTGGAAATTAGGTGTGATAGTAACATTCTCCAGCCTTGAAATATGCCTCTTTATTTCTTCTAACCATTTAGGAAATAAAGGAAAAGTTACTAGACTCCAATTCAATAAACCCAAGGAACAATGTTTTAATTTTTCTGTAAAGTCTTCACCACAATTTTTCCAACTTTCTTCAACCAGCTTTGCACATTCAGAGGACTTAATCCAATGAGCCTCGAAACAAAATCTTTTGCGTCATCGAAAAACATGATTGTTAGATTCACGGCATTGATGTTTAACTAACTGAAAATGTTCCATTGTATGTTAAGTTTCTTATAGTTTCATGCAAAAAAAAGAGAAGTAGACCAACTAAGAAGTTTGGACATTTAAAAATAAAGGGAGTCACAGTTTTAAACCTCAAAAATTTGCCTAAGAAATGCGACAGCCCCGGAATGTTCTCTATTCCTATCTCCTTAGGAGGAAAGCTTGTTGAAAAATCCATGATAGACTTAGGTACATCCATAAATATGATCCCATTTAGTCTTTATGAATGCCTAGAGATAGGTGAACTTAGAGAAACTAGGCTGATTGTCCAACTAGCTCCCAAGCTAGCCCTCGTGGGCTAGTAAAGGATGTGATGGTGTCGGTAGGCAAGTTGGTATTCCTGGAGGACTTTTATGTCCTAGACGTAGCGCACGATGGAAGTGCATCCCCAATGCTATTGGGGAGACCATTCCTTAAAATGTCTAGGACTAAAATTTATGTCCATTTGGGAACCCTAACTCTAGAAGATGCAGTGGAAAAAAGTGGAATTTGACATCTATAAGTCTAGGTGTGATTTGATTAATTCTTCTTTTATTTTCAAGGGTGTGACCCTATGTGATAAGCATGATTTATGTGAAACTTATTGTATGAAAAATGAACATGAATGTTTGGATGAATCTCTTATTGATGATGATAGTGTTGACGAGTCCTTTACATTGCATGATTTGAGTGACAACATATATGTACTAGATTGCTTTTCCATGCTAACTAACTTGCCGTGGGAAAGGAAGAGTGTCGAGGGTTTTAAACCCCCTCCTAAACCCAAAGTGATGTTTGTGGACTCAACCTTAGCAAGGCATGGTGATTCATTTTGGCGGATGCTCTCTATTCCTAGCAACACAAATGGATTGACAACCCGGGCGTAGTTGTGTTTAATTGAATATTAGGCCTAGCATCTCTGTGGAAATACCCAGGGCTTGCCACTAACTACCCCATAGATAGCGTAGAAGTAATTTGGGTGCAAAAAAATAAATTTAAATTTGACCTTTGATCCAATGCCTTCGATCGAGTTAATTAGCTACAATTAACGACCCCGAGTGGAGGCGGGTCAACTACTATGACCCTTGAACCATTGTCACCGTTCACCATTGGCCCTCTATCATTTGTTAACACTCTTGGCCTCTTAACTAATAGAAGTGTTAAATTTTGCCACCTTTGTCTAGTCAAACCATTCAATTCAGCTTTCATTAACATTTTTAGGGGAAGAAATACCTTTTCCTATTCAACCCCGGAATTCTTCGCAGTTCAACCCTGCAAAATTATTATTCATCATATTCTTTTTTAGCTCTCTATAGCACATATCGGAAGAGCTCAAGAATACGTCGAGAAAGTTTTCCAGACAACAGAAAACACACCCATGTTTAGGCCTCCTACACTACTCCTATTTCCTCTGGGAAACTGCAGTATGTGATGAAGATGAAGATGGACAAGCTAGTCTTGCACAACAACTACCCTTCTTGACCATGTGAGTCACATAGGGGATGAATGCATAGTACCCAAATTGCCACCATACAACCATATCAATCACCATCACGCCGGTGGTGTTGAAGTAGCCGCAGGATGGCACGTGAACGTCTTGGAGAATTGCCAATCTGGCCAGAAGCTCGTTGTGAAGTAATTGGTGAAATTGGCGTGGAAGTACTCTGAGACTCAAACTATTTATGTCCCCAAATATGTATTACATGCCTTATAGCTTTGATATTTCATCGACGATGATAAGATATGAGTCGAGATATATCATGCACTGTACGTACAAATTGAGAAGTTCATCCAGATATCTCTGCACGTAGTTAAGTAGGTGCTCGAGCATTTGGCTCACGAAGATCGAGACTAGGGCTCAAACTTGACCTAGATGGAAATAGTAGACATTGTACTTAAGTTGGGAGAAATTTAACCGTGTTAGGGTTTCAAGACCTGTGTCGGACACTAAGAAATGGAAGAAAGCTCAAAACCTCTGAATTTCAAAGAATTCAGGATTTGAATAGGAAAAAACATTTTTCCCCTAAAAAGGTCAACAAAAGCTAAAATTAACAGTTTGGCTAGACAGAAGTTGCATTACTTAACACTTATATTAGTTTGTGGGCCTAGAGTGTTCAAAAATGGAGGACCAAAGGTGACTGACGACACCAATAGATTAGGGGCAGAAAAGTCATTTTCCCTAGTAAATATGGTAAAAATATATTATAAATAAAAATAATAATATCAATTTAAAGGTTTAATGAACTTTACTTAACTTGACTGAACTAAAATATAGATAAGATAGAAAAAGCAAAGCCTTAGTTTGAGAAATCAATTCATATAACCATTATATAGCTAAGGATTTACACTATTTGGGAGCTATGAATCTTATTTATATTGTCAAGGGCAAACGATTTTTGTGGCCAATCTTGTAATCATTCACCTTTGGCATTCCATTTTTAACACTTTTACTCAGTCAATTAATCACACTGCCAAGTCGTGGCACATCTGTAAAGTCAATCCATCAAGTTGACACTTCGTCGTTCACCTGCGATACTTGTGATATTTTTAGGGGCAAAATAGTCTTTTACAGGTGATGGCCAAAAGTGTCCAAAAAATTATGGATGGCCAATAATGTTTAAAAAAAATGCGTGGTAAAAAATGTCTATAAAACTGTATTATTCCTTTCATATGGTTTGGGGAGCCTTATCTGTAAAAATAAAAATTAAATATATTCTAGCTAGAATAATAAATATTAAAACATACTACTCTAGTATTGATGTATGTTACCATTTCAGGATGGAGTTTTTAAACTGCAATAAATTTTGTGGATTATTAGAAACTTCTTGTGATTTGATCAAAGAAATTCTAGATGAAAAAATCCATACGTTCGAGTAATTATTTAGGAGAAACTACAAAGAGAATTATTCAAAATGGTAATGTATTGAAAAGAGACTCGTGAACTTGCAGCTACCAAGTCTGAAAAAATAATAATATGTGTGACCTTATTGTGAACTTCCTGGATGGAAAACATTCACCTAAATGTAAAGACCTGTCTCCTCACTTCTTAAGAATTCATAAATTAAGGTGTCCTCTTCATCGATGTGATTTGCATGACAAAAGAGATCCAGCCACCACTATATGGTGGGCAACCGTCTTTCCAAACATGAAGAGTGACATACCACTCTCCCCTCTTACTTTCTTTCACGACTATCTTTTCTAGGATGTCAAGCTTGTACATTTTAACAATTATTTTTTATTATTCATTTTCTAGGCTTGGAAGAGCTGTTTAAACCTTTTGTATTAGGATTATTTAGAGGACAAAATTAGAATCAATTATGGAAAATGTATCTTTGATACAATCCAACAGTTGATACCTAGTTCTGAGAATACTAGGCAACATGTGGGATGTGACACAAGATTTACCTTATGAAATTTCCCAAACATGTATTTCATTGAATACTATTGACACCCCCCTCAATATCAAGGACAACTCAGCACAAATGTTGCATAAATGCAACACAAATTCTGCGAACATTCAGCATAAGAATTATAATATGGTTTTCATAGTTTTACAAAAGAAAACATGATTTTCTATCACCAGGATCAATCTTGATTCAAACCAACTATATCAATTTCTTCCACCACTTGTCTCATTCTTGAATAAATAGAACTTATACAATACATTTTATTTTCAATAAGTGTCTGAAGCTATAATGGTAAGCTTTTTAAAGTTGATGTAGCTTAATCCACTTGAAGAAGTAAGCAGGATTATTATTTTTTTCTTCAACTTATCAAAGGTTTCCACAATTTTTGTGTTCTTTGATGAATCAGCACTGTTTGGTAGCCCGACAAGCCATTCTTTTCTGTGTTTAAGATACGATGTTGTAAGACCGATGTGGCTCCAAGGATCCTTCTAAATCGTGTTGTTCTTCCTTATTTTGTTTTGACTCGGCCCTCGTGAGCCGTCATGAAGTGTCTCTTCCAAGAAATCCAAGAACCGTGTTTCTATCTCATTCAAAACCTCATGCCCAGTATCCTTGATCTCTTTAGAAATATCCACATTGAAAAGAGACTCATGAAATTGCAGCTACAAAGTTTGAAAAAGAAATAATAAGTGAGACCTTATTCCGAACTTCTTGGATGGAAACCATTCACCTAAATGTATAGGGTTGTCTCCTCATTTCTTAATAATTCACAAATTAAGGTGTCCTCTTCATCTATGTGATTTGCGTAACAAAGAGAGATCCAGCCACCACTATAAGATGAGCGACCATCTTTCAAAATATGAAGAATGACACAAAAATCTTCCTTTTTTTACTTTCTTTCAAGACTATCTTTTTTAGGAGATCAAGCTTGTACATTTTAACAATTATTTTTTATGGTTAATTTGCTAAAATTGGAAGAGCTTTTGAAACCTTTTTTAGTAGGATTATTTTGAGGAGAGAATTAACATAAAATTATTGAAAATGTATCCTTGATACAATCCAGTAGTTGATACTTGGTTTGTAGAAAACTAGGCAACATGAGGGTTGCGACGCATGATTTACCTTATGAAATTTCCCTAACATGTACTACATTGACTACTATAGAACCCCCCCCCCCCCCGCCCTAAATATCAAGGAAAATGCAGTGTAGCACAAATTCTGTGCACATTCAACACAAGAGTTACATGGTTTTTAGGCTCACAAAAAACATGATTTTCCGATCATCGAGATCAATCTCTATTCAAGCAAAATCGATAAATTACTTCCACTACCTGTCTCATTCTGGAATGAACAGAATCTATGCATTTTATATTCAATAAGTGTATGAAGCTATAATGGAAGGCTTTTAAAGTTAATGTAGTTGAATCAACAGGAAGAAGTTTGATGGAATATACTTTTTCCTTTATATTTTCGAAGGTTTCCACAATTTCTATGTTCTTTGATGAATCTGCGTTGTTTCGTAGCCTGTCTAGCCATTATTATGCATGCTTAAGATACAATACTGTAAGAATGATATGGCTCCAGGTATCCTTATGATTCGTGTTGTTCTTGCTTCTTTTGTTCTGATTTGACCCTCGTGGGCCTTCATCAAGTGTCTCTCCCAAGAACTTCAGGAACCATGTTTTTGTCTCATTCAAAACCACCTGCTTGATATCCTTGACCTCTTTAGAACAATCCACATTGAAAAGAGACTCATGAACTTGCTGCTACCAAGTCTGAAAAAGGAATAATAAGTGAGATCTTATTCTGAACTTCCAGGATTGAAAACATTCACATCAATGTATAAACCTTTCTCCTCAATTATTAAGAATTCACAAATTAAGGTGTCCTCTTCATCTATGTGATTTGCGTAACAAAGAGGAATCCATCCACCACTATAAGATGAGCGGCCATCTTTCAAAATATGAAGAGTTACATACCACTCCTCCCTTTTACTGTCTTTCAAGACTATCTTTTCTAAGAGATCAAGCTTGTACATTTTAACAATTCTTTATTATGATTCATTTTATAAGCTTGGAAGAGTTGTTTAAATCTTTTGTAGTTGGATTATTTTGAGGAGAGAATTAGAATAAATTTATTGAAAATATATCTTAGATACAATCAAGTAGTTGATACTTAATTCTTAGAATAATAGGGAACATGAGGGTTGTGACACATGATTAACCTTATGAAATTTCCCAAACATGTACTACATTGACTACTATAGAAACCCCCATCAATATCAAGGAAAACGTATGACAAATTGAGCACAAATGCCGCACAAATTCCCTGCACATTCAACAAAAGAGTTATTACATGGTTTTATAGGTTTACAAAAAAAACATGATTTATAGATCATCGGGATCAATCTTGATTTAAGAAAACTCTATCAATCACTTCCACTACTTATCTCATTCTGGAATGAGCATAACCTACACAATGCATTTTAAATTCAATAAGTGTATGAAGCTATAATGGAAGGCTTTTTAAAGTTAATTCAGTTGAATCCACATGAAGAAGTAAGTAGGAATAGACTCTTTTGTTCAACTTATCATAGGTTTCCACAATTTCTATGTTCTTTGATGAATCTGCGTTGTTTTGTTGCCTGTCATACCATTCTTTTGAGTGCTCAAGATATGATAATGTAAGCGTGATATGGCTCATGGGATCCTTCATATTCGTGTTGCTCTTCCCTGTTTTATTTTGATTCGGCTCTCGTGGGCTGTCATCAAATGCCTCTTCTGATAGCTTCAAGAACCATGTTTCTATTTCTTTCAAATGTGCCTATCAAATATCCTTGATATCTTTAGAACTATCCACATTGAAAAGAGACTCCTAAACTTCCAGCTACCAATTCTGAAAAAGGAATAATAAGTGAAACCTTATTCCAAACATCCTGGATGGAAAACATTTTCCTGAATGTATAGGCATGTCTCATCACTTCTTAAAAATTAACAAATTAAGGTATCCTTTTCATCGATGTAATTTGTGTGACAAAGATATACCCATCACCACTATAATATGCGCGGCCATCTTTCCAAACATGAAGAGTTACATACCACTCCTCCCTTTTACTGTCTTTTAAGACTATCTTTTATAGGAGATAAAAGTTGAACATTTTAACAATTCTTTTTTATGATTCATTTTATAAGCTTGGAAGAGTTGTTTCAAACTTTTATAGTAGGATTATTTTTGAGGAGAAAATTTGCATAAATTATTGAAAATGTATCTTTGATACAATCCAGTAATTGATACTTGGTTCTTAGACTAGTAGGCAACATGAGGGATGAGACACATGATTTACCTAATGTAATTTCCCAAACAAGTACAACATTGAATGCTATTGAAACCCCCCTTAATATCAAGGAAATGCAACAAAAATTGAGCACAAATGTAGCAAAAATTCTGTGCAAATTCAGCACAAGAATTATAATTTGGTTTTTATAGATTTACAACAAAAACAATTCCAATCATCGGGATCAATCTTGATTCAAGCCATCTAAATCAATTACTTCCACCAAACGTCTTGTTCTAGAATAAACAGAACCTATACAATGCATTTTATTTTCAATAAGTGTATGAAACCATAATGGTAAGCATTTTAAAGTTAATGCAGCCAAATTCTCACGAAGAAGTAAGCAGGAATAGACTTTTTCCTTCAACTTATCAAAGGTTTCCACAATTTTTGTGTATTTTGATGAATCTGTATTGTTTCGTATCCAGTCAAGACATTTAATCGCATGCTTAAGATACGGTAATGTAAGAATGATATGGCTTCTGGGATCCTTCTGATTCGTGTTGTTCTTGCCTTTTTTTTATTCGGCCCTCATGGGCCGTCATCATGTGCCTCTTCCAAGAACTTCAAGAACCATGTTTCTGTCTCATTCAAAATTGCCAAAAATACCCTATGAAATATGGTTCTTAAAATACTAGGCAACATGGGGGATGCGAAAACATGATTTACCCTATGAAATTTCCCAAACATGTACTACATTGACTACTATCAAAACCCCCTTCAATATCAAAGCAAGCGCAACCAAATTGAGCACAAATGTAGCACAAATTCAGCACAAATTCTGTGCACATTCAACACAAGAGTTATAATATAGTTTTTATAGGTTCGCAAAACAAACATGATTTTTTTATCATCGGGATCAATTTTGATTTAAACCAACTCTATCAATTACTTCCACCACACGTCTCATTCTGGAATAAACAGAACCTATACAATTCATTTTATTTTCAATAAGTGTATGAAGCTATAATGGGAAGCTTTTTAAAGTTAATGCAGCTAAATTCACAAGAAGAAGTAAGCAGAACTAGACTTTTTTCGTCAACTTATCGAAGGTTTCCACAATTTCTATGTTCTTTGATGAATTTGTATTGTTTCGTATCCTGTCAAGACATTATTCGCGTGCTTTACATACGATAATGTAAGAATGATATGGATTCTGGGATCCTTCTGATTCATGTTGTTCTTGCCTCTTTTGTTCTGATTCGGCCTTGTCGGCCAACATCATGTGCTTCTTTCAAGAACTTCAAGAACCATGTTTCAGTCTCATTCAAAACCGCCTGTCTAATATCCTTGATCTCTTTAGAACTATCAACATTGAAAAGAGACTCATGAACTTGCGACTACCAAGTCTGAAAAAGAAATAATACATGAGATCTTATTCCAAACTTCCTTAATGGAAAACATTCACACGAATGTATAGACCTGTCTCGTCACTTCTTAAGAATTCCCAAAGTAAGGTGTGCTCTTCATCGATGTGATTTGCATGACAAAGAGAGATCTAGCCACCACTATTAGATGGCAGACCATCTTTCCAAACATGAAGAGCGATATACCACTCCTCTCTTTTTACCATTTTTTAAGGCTATATTTTCTAGGAGATCAAGCTTGTAAATTTTAACAATTCCTTTTCATGATTCATTTGCAAAGCTTGGATGTGCTGCTTAAACCTTTTGTAGTAGGATTATTTTGAGGAGAGAATTAGCATAAAATAATTGAATACTTATTTTTGATACAATCTAGTAGTTGATACTTGGTTCTTAAAATACTAGGAAACATGAGGGATGCGACACATGTTTTACCCTATGAAATTTCCCAAACATTTACTACATTGACTACTATCAAAAGCCCCCTCAATATCAAAGCAAACACAACAAAAATTGAGCACAAATGTAGCACAAATACAGCAAAAATTTTGTGGACATTCAACACAAGAGTTATAATATAGTTTTTATAAATTTACAAAAAATAAACATGATTGTTCGATCATCAGGATCAATCTTGATTCGAGCCAACTCTACCAATTACTTCCACCACATGTCTCATTCTGGAATAAACAGAACCTATACAATGTATTTTATTTTCAATAAGTGTATGAAGCTATAATGGCAAGCTTTTTAATGTTAATGCAGCTAAATTCACATGAAGAAGTAAGTAGGAACAAACTTTTTTTTTTCTACTTATCGAAGATTTCCACAATTTCTGTGTTCTTTGATGAATCTGCATTGTTTCGTAGCCTGTCAAAACATTCTTTTGTGTGCTTAAGATACGATAATGTAAGAGTGATATGGCTTCCGAGATCCTTCTGATTCGTGTTGTTCTTGCCTCTTTTGTTTTGACTCGACCCTCGTGGGTCATCATCATGTGCCTCTTTCAAGAAATTCAAGAATTATGTTTCTGTCTCATTAAAAACCACATGTCTGATATCCTTGATCTCTTTATAACTATCCACATTGAAAAGATACTCATGAACTTGCAGTTACCAAGTCTGAAAAAGGAATAATAAGTGAAACCTTATTCCGAACAGCCTTGATGGAAAACATTCACCTGAAGTTATAGACATGTCTCCTCAATTCTTAAGAATTCACAAATTAAGGTGTTCTCTTCATCAACGTGATTTGTGTGACAAACAGATATCTGGCCACCACTACAAGAAGGGCGACTATCTTTCCAAGCATGAAGAGACACATACCACTCCTCCCTTTTACTGTCTTTCAAGAATATATTTTCTACTACATCAAGCTTGTACATACTAAAAATTCTTTTTTATGATTCATTTCCTAAGCTTGGAAGAGCTATTTAAACCTTTTGTAGTAGGATTATTTTGAGGAGTGAATTAGCATAAAATTATTGAAAATGTATATTTAATACAATCCAGTAGTTGATAATTGCTTCTTAGAATACAAGGAAACTTGATGGATGTGAAACATAATTTACCTTGTGAAATTTCCCAAACATTTACTATATTGACTACTTTTGAAACTCCCCTCAATATCAAGGAAAACACAACACAAATTGATCACAAATGTAGCACAAATGCAGCACAAATTTTGTGCACATTCAGCACAAGACTTATAATATGGTTTTTATTGGTTTACGAAAAAATATGATTTTCCGATCATCGGGATCAATCTTGATTCAAGCCAACTCTATCAATTACTTCCACCACTTGTCTCATTCTAGAATAAAAAGCATCTATACATTGTATTTTATTTTCAATAAGTGTCTGAAGCTATAGTGGTAGGCTTTTTAGAGTTAATGCAGTTGAATACACATGAAGAAGTAAGCTTGAATACACATGAAGAAGTAAGCAAGAATACACTTTTTTCTTCAACTTATCAAAGGTTTCCAATATTCCTGCGTTCTTTGATGAATTTACGTTGTTTCGTGTCCTGTGAAGCCATTATTTTGTGTGCTTAGGATACGAAAATGTAAGAGCGATATAGCTCTCGTGATCCTTTTGATTCGTGTTGTTCTTGCCTCTTTTGTTCTAATTTGGCCCCGTGTACCATCATCAAGTGCCTATTCCAAGAACTTCAAGAACAATGTTTTTGTCTCATTCAAAACTGCTTGTCTGATATCCTCGATCTCTTTAGAACTATCCTCGTTGAAAAGAGACTCGTGAACTTGATGCTACAAAGTCTAAAAAATGAATAATAATTTAGACCTTACTTCAAATTTCCTTGATGAATAACATTCACTTGAATGTATAGACCCATCTCCTCACTTATTAATAAATCACAAATTGAGGTTTCCTCATCATCTATGTGATTTGTGTAACAAGGAGAGATCCCCCAACAACTATAATATGGGCGACCGTCTTTCCAAATATGAAGAGTGACATTCCAATCCTCCCTTTTACTTTCTTTTAAGACTATGTTTTCTAGGAGATCAAGCTTGTACATTTTAAATTTTCTTTTTTATGATTCATTTTCTAAGCTTGGAAGAGCTATTTAAACCTTTTGTAGTAGGATTATTTTGAAGAGAGAATTAGCGTAAAATTATTAAAAATTTATCTTTGATACAATCCATTAGTTGATACTTGGTTCTTAGAATACTAGGAAACATGCATGAAGGATGTGACACATGATTTACCTTATGAAATTTCCCAAACATGTACTACCTTGACTACTATTGAAATCCCCCTCAATATCTAGGCAAACAAAGCACAAATTGAGCATAAATGTAGCACAAATGCAGCACAAATTATGTGCACATTCAACACAAGAGTTATAAAATAGTTTTTATAAGTTTAAAAAAACATGATTTTTCAATCATCGGGATCAATCTTGATTCAAGGAAGCTCTATCAATTTCTTCAACCACTTGTCTCATTTTTAAAAAAAAAAAAACCTATACAATGCATTTTATTATCAATAAGTGTATGGAGCTATCATGGTAGGATTTTTGAAGTTAATGCACCTAAATCCACATGAAAAGGTAAGTAGGAATAAACTTTTTTTCTTCAACTTATCAAAGGTTACCACAATTTATGTGTTCTTTGATGAATCTGCGTTGTTTCGTAACCTGTCAAGACTTTCTTTCAAGTGCTTAAGATACGATAATGTAAGAGAGATATGGTTCCCGAGATCCTTCTGATTCATGTTGTTCTTGACTCTTTTATTCTGATTTGGCCCTCATAGGCTGTCATCAAGTGCCACTTCAAAGAACTTTAAGAACCATGTACCTGTCTCATTCTAAACTGCCCTTTTGATATCCTTGATCTCTTTAGAACTATCCACATTGAAATGATACTCATGAACTTGCAGCTACCAAGTCTGAAAAAGGAATAATGAGTGAGACCTTATTCCGAACATCCTGAATGGAAAACATTCACATGAATGTATAGACATGTCTCCTCACTTCTTAAGAATTCACAAATTAAGGTGTCCTCTTTATCGATGTGATTTACGTGATAAAGAAAAATCCACCCACCGCTATAAGATGGGCGGCCATCTTTCCAAACATGAAGAGTGATATACCACTCCTCTCTTTTACCGTCTTTCAAGACTATTTTTTTAAGGAGATCAAGATTGTACATTTTAACAATTCCGTTTCATGATTCATTTCCTAAGCTTGGATGTGTTGTTTAAACCTTTTGTAGTAGGATTATTTTAAGGAGACAATTAGCATAAAATTATTGAAAATGTATTTTTGATACAATCCAATAGTTGATACTTGGTTCTTAGAATACTAGGCAACATGAGTGTAAAGTCAAGGGATTTGCAAGTGAATATTTGATTGGCAATTTTGTGTGAACTTATTTTGAACAGGAAAACATTCCATGCTGGAACATGCTGATGTAGAATATTTACGCCAAGGTTTTATAGAAATCAAAGTCAGAATATTGCAGTAGTTTGGAATAAATGGAATTCGTATATTTGACTGTGTATATCAGGCGTGTGAAGCATAGTTGATTTATGGAAAATCCCTACTTATATGGAGGTCATATATTCGAATATATGGAATAGATAGATATAAGGTAAATCCCTTTATTTATGGGATTTGGATATGCTCAAGAAACAGATTTGGAATAGGAATATTGTGGAGATAATCAAGGAGTATTCCAATCTGTTCGTGGATATAAATTAAGACAAACACGGCTGCATACTCACGGATTTAATAGAGCAAAAATCTGCATACAGATTTTTGAGACTTTCGAGAATTGCAAAGAGTCAGACTACTGTGTTCCAACATACCTGACCTACCGCCCAAAGTTTAGAATCAGAAACCTTAATTCCTCGGGAGGAGGAGATCCAGCGTCGACGGAGTTCGAGATCCGAGGAGTCTGATCAAGGTGGATCGGTAGCTAGGGGAGCTAGAAGAATTCACACTATATAGTTAGCAAAGATAAATATTTTGTAAACTGTACTCTGTACTGTATCTTTTTAATTAGTGGATTCATTCTGAACTGGGTCAGGCCCTGCAGATGTAGGTAGATTACACCGAACTGCGTAACCAAGTCATGTGTTCTTTACGTTATTATGCACTTGGTTAGATTAGTCATGTTGGAACACACTAGTAAGTACTAGAAAAAGTGGTAAAACTAAATTTCAATTGGTATCAGAGCCTCGTCACTTATTATTCCCTTGGTTGTTTCAAGGAAAGTGAGATCCAATTTTACCATGACGACAAGAGAAGGAGCTTTAGTCTCTCGACCACCCCTGCTAGAAGGCAACAACTACAACTATTGGAAGGCCCGCATGAGGGTCTTCATCAATTCACTGGATGAACTTGCATGGTTTTATGTTGAGAATGAATGGAATCATCCTACAGAAGATGCTGATACAAGTTCTAAAGTGGTAGAAGGAGAGTCAAGCCAAAGGAAGCAGAAACCCAAAGACAAGGCTAGATGGACTCCAGATAACCTCAAAGAATCGATGGCGAATTCGAAGGCACTTAATGCAGTCTTCACTACAGTTGATGAAAATCAGTTCAAGCTTATCTCTACATGTCACCAAGCGAAGAAAGAATGGGACATTCTACCGACTGTTCATGAAGGAACTAGTCGAGTTCGTGAATCTAAATTACAGATGCTGGCTACAAAGTTTGAGAAACTCAAAATGGATGAAGATGACACCATTGCTACATTCAATGGAAAACTCAGGGACATCTCCAACATGGCTTATCAACTTGGAAAGGTGTACAAAGAAACAAAACTGGTGAAAAAGACCCTGAGATCACTTCCCAAAAGATTTGCAATGAAAGTAGCAGCAATAGAGGAAGCAAGAGACGTAGCCACCATGAGCCTAGATGAACTAATGGGTTCATTACAGACATATGAGATGACATTCCAACAAGCTACAAAAAGAGTCTCTAAGAAATTGGCGTTCAAAGTGTCTCCACCTAAGGATAATCACGAGTCTAACAGCGATGATGAGATTGAAAAACTTGCACTGATCACGAAGAATTTCTCGAGAATGCTAAAGAAGGTGGTCAACAAGAAATCTCAGGAAAGGTTTGGTGGAAATAGACAAAGACAACAAGACTCAGGTAATAATCATGGAATGAGATTTGAACCAGGGAATCCTCAGTTCGGGAGAAATCAGAAGAGCGAACCAAAATAGGCTGGACGAATTCAGTGCAGAGAATGTGAAGGATGTGGTCATATTCAGGCTGAATGTGCTAACACTCATAAGAAACAAGGAAAATCATATGCCACCTCTTGGAGTGAAGATGAAGATGATGAGAAGGACGAAGAGGAACTCACCAGTAACTACGTAGCTTTTGGAGCAAAGGTTCATGATACATCAGAGGACCAATGTTCCAACACATTGAACAAAGGTAAAGTTGTATGTTCCAACATAGATCTGGACGACTCACACAACAATGAAGATGATAATTTGTCTGTAAGTGATGAAGAAATCAACAGCACCTATGAAAAAATGTATGTTCCGTGGGTTCAAGTTGCTGACACAAACAAAGAGCTGAACGAAGAAAAAAGGAAGTTAATGGAAAGTGAAAGAGAATTACGGTTCACGATTGCAAAACTTGAAAAGAGTAATGAAGAACTGAATGGAAAACTGATAGCAGCAGTCAAGAGGGCCGAGATGTCTGAAGCAACTATTGTTAAATTAAATTCCGGAAAGGCAAAGCTTGATGATATTCTGGATATAGGAAGAAATTTTGGTGATCGACATGGGATTGGATACGGGAAAGAACCCAAGACTGAATCACATGAAAAACCAGTAACCCTCAAGGCTAAGATCCGAGAAGTAAAGCGGAAGTATGGGATGTCACATCAGAGAAAGCCACTCATATGTAAATACTGTACGTATCAATGACATGCTGAAAAGTAGTGCAGAAGACTAATCAAAGATCAAATGAAAAGAAGACAACTTCTGCCATGTTCCAACATAGGCGATATTCAAACAGTAAAATCGATCAGAAAGGTATGGATTGTTAAAAAATCTAATACGTGTCTGGTGGCACACACTTCTCTAACAGCTTATTCCGGTGATTCGTGGTACTTTGATAGCGGTTGTTCTCACCACATGACTGGCACTCCAGAATATTTCACGAACATTACTCCATATGATGGTGGATATGTAACCTTTGGTGATGGAAAGAGAAACAGAGTAATTGGCAAGGGCGAATTAAAAATTGAAGGGTTTCCAGTATTCACAAGTGTATTATTTGTTGAAGATTTAAAGGAAAACTTGCTAAGTATAAGCCAGCTGTGTGACGACAATATGGTAGTGGAATTCCAGAAGGACAAATGTATAGTGAAGCATGGAGAAAATAAGGTTCTTTCAGGAATAAGATCATCAGACAATTGCTATATGCTAGAACAAGGAGTTCGGTGTATGATTTCAAAGCAAGATGAAGGAATTCTTTGGTACAGAAAGCTCGGCCACATCAATTATAAAACATTGGTGAAAATCGCAAATGTGAAAGTAGTACGAGGAATGCCTACCTTAACCAGCAAGGATAGAGTTGTATATGGACCATGTCAACAAGGTAAGAAAATTCGATCTTCTCACTCTTCAGTTCAGTATATTACAACATCCAGAAATCTGGAATTATTGCATATGGATTTGATGGGTCCGATTAATACACCTAGTATAGGTGGAAAGAAATATATCTTTGTATGTGTTGATGACTTCTCCAGATTACATGGGTAGCCTTTTTGAAAAAAAAATATGATACGATACAAGTATTTAGAAGCCTTGTAGTGAAGTTACAAACTGAAAAGGGGAGTCCAGTAGAGAAGATAATTCGAATTCGAAGTGATCATGGTAGAGAATTTGATAATGAACAATTCAGTTCCTTCTTCGATGAGCTTGGAATCCAACATGAGTTCTCGGCTCCTATCACCCCTCAACAGAATGGTATCGTAGAACGAAAGAACAGAACTCTACAAGAGATGGCTCGAGTTATGTTGGCAGAGAAAGATATTCACAAGAAATGGTGGGCAGAAGCGATCAATACAGCATGGTATACAATCAATCGAGTATATCTTCGACCATTCACCAGCAAAACATCCTACGAAATCTGGAAGGGAAGAAAACCAAATGTCTCATATTTTCATGTGTTTGGAAGCAAATGATACATTCTCAGAGATAGAGAACAATTGGCAAAATTTGACAATCGAAGTGATACAGGAATTTTTCTCGGGTATTCCATCAACAGCCGTGCCTATAGAGTTTTTAATCATCGAACCAACACTCTCATGGAATCTATAAATGTTATTGTGGATGATTTGGAAGAAGAACAAAAGTCTGACGCTGTCGAGGAAGAATCTGGTAACTCTCATGTTCCAACACAGTTGTCTCAACCTGACAAGGCACCTCCCTTGATTGAAACAGAATCACGTCAGAGTACTGGCACACCCAAGCAGATAAGTACTGAAACTGACGAAGCTGAGTATGTTGGAACATCATCCCCCACTACTGAATCATATGTTCCAACACATGACCAACCCGGTTCCACCATGAGAAGTACTCGATCACTGCCTTGAGTTGATTATTGACGACTAGCTGGACTACACTATTTTGTTTCTCTAATTGAACCCAAGAACTACAAAGAAGCCTTACTTGACGAGTATTGGATTGCTGCAATGCAAGATGAACTTGGTCAGTTTACAAGGAATGATGTTTGGTATCTTACTCCTCGCCCCAAAAGCATTAATGTCATTGGTACGAAGTGGATCTTCAAGAATAAATCATATGCAGACGACTTAGTCACCCGAAAAAAAGCTAGACTTGTTGCTCAAGGTTATACACAAGTGGAAGGTGTTGATTTTGATGAAACCTTTGCGCCAGTTGCCATGTTAGAATCTATCTGAATTCTACTAGCTATTGCCTGCTCTTTGAACTTTACTTTGTATCAAATGGATGTCAAGAGTGCCTTTTTAAATGGAGTGGTGAATGAAGAAGTATATGTGGAATGACCTAAAGGCTTTGAAGATCCTCATTATCCACATCATGTATATCATCTCAAGAAGGCTTTATACGGACTAAAGCAAGCACCCAGGGCATGGTATGAATAACTTAATACCTTTCTTCTTCAGAAAGGTTATCATCGAGGGGGAGTAGATCGCACTTTGTTCGTGCTTGACAAGGCTTCAATGTTTTTTATTGCTCAAATTTATGTTGATGACATAGTTTTTGGTTCTACTTCACCATCTATGGTACGGGATTTTGTCACCGTTATGCAATCTGAATTTGAAATGATCATGGTTAGAGAGCTTACTTATTTTTTGGGATTGCAAGTCAAACAAGGATGAAACGGTCTATTTATAAATCTAAGTAAGTATGCCTTTAATTTGATTAAAAAATTCGGTCTCAGTAGTGCTCGAGCAGTCCGAACTCCTATGGGAGTTTCTGATAAACTGGTAAAGGATGAAAAAGGAATTCCGGTCGATCAGAAGTTATATAGAGGCATGATTGGAAGCTTATTGTATTTAACCGCAAGCAGACCAGATATATGTTTCAATGTTGGAATATGCAAGATTTCAAGTTGATCCTAAGGAATCTCATCTTACTGCAGTTAAAAGAGTTATTCGATGTGTAAGTGGGACTTCTGAGTATGGTGTTTGGTATTCTAAGAATCAAGATTCAGAGTTGATTGGGTACAGTGATTCAGATTGGGCTGGTAATGCTGATGATCGAAAAAGTACCACAGGTGGATGTTTCTTTATTGGAACAAATTTGGTGTCCTAGTATAGTAAGAAATAGAACTCGATTTCTCTATCTATTGCAGAAGCTGAATATCTTGCAGCAGGGAGTTGTTGTGCACAATTATTATGGATGAAACAAATGTTGAAAGACTATGGAATTAATCAAGGCCCCTTAAAGATTCTATGTGACAACACAAGTGCTATTGATATCTCGAAAAATCCAGTTCAGCACTCAAGAACCAAACACATTGACATAAGGCATCACTTTATAAGAGATACGGTTGAAAGAAAGGAAGTGGAAGTAGTCTATGTTCCAACACACCAGCAATTTGCTGATATATTTACAAAGCCGTTGGATATCACCACTTTTAAGAGCCTTCGACAACACTTAGGTGTTTGTCAAATCTGAGGTAATTTTTACCGTAATTATTCTTTCTTGTAAATATTTCTTTTGGTTATTTTCGTTTAGCAAAATCGGAAAAGAACAAAAAATAGGATATGGTTAGTATGGTGTGTTGAAAGTTAATTGTGGCATGACAACTTGATTTGACAAGAGGAGAAAGTGCCATCATTACAAGTTTGGGAAATTAAAAAAAAGGGAGTTTCGCCGGAAAAGAGAAGGTGAGTTGAAGAGTTGGTTTGGGTTCCTATGTTGTCTAAACACATTCCAAAATCTCTCTCTCGGTTAGTCTCAACTTCCTCTCAAATTTATCACAGAAATCATCTTTGAAATCCTTACTCTCCGAATCCCTGCCGGAAAAATGACTTCCAGCCCGATCATCCCCACACGAGAAGAAGAGGTTCCAGAAGTTAATCAACCCTCAGAAGTCATGGTAGAGGAACATAGGACGGACAATATGAAGCCAAATCTGTCTGACAAAGGCAAAACCAGTGCAGAAGAAGTTGATGCCAAACTCCTGCCTAAGGAGAATGTCGAGGCAGAAGTGACTGATGATGGTGTGAAGAATGCAGAGACTCTGGATTCGGGTGACAATGGTGACATTCAGAAAGAACACCCCGGAGCCAAAAGGAAAGGTCGATATGGAAAGGTAACCGGTCATGATCCTCGTCCTCTAAAACTTATGGGTATGGAGTTCAGAACTGTTGATGAGATATTTGAATGGTTAGAAGCGAATCGTTATTCTGTAGACCTAACCAAAATCAGAATTATAAAGAATGATATGGAATTCTTGCATGTTAAAATTGAAGAAATTGTCTCTGGTCATTTTGAGGATGTTTGGGACATAGAAACCAAGAAAATTAGATATCTGAGGGGGATGTATGGTAGGCTCAGGGGAAAGGGAAAGGATAAATTCCATATTTTCTGTCGCATGTCCCAGCGAAGCTATGTATGGTTAAGGGAGATTAGTGAGGAAGAAGCTGCTGGAAGGGAGGTTGTGAACTATGGAGATAGGTTACAGGTTAGTTTTTATGATTCAACTGCTGCTAAAAGGATGGAAGAACTCAGGGAACCTGTGATAATCGAACTGTCAGACAGTGATAAGGAGGACAGTGTTCCAACACAACAGTGTGAACATGCAAATTCTATGGATATGGATTCTGATGCTGATCTAGGAGGTCAAGACCAGAATGATATGTATGAATGTGATGAGGAACCTGATGAGGATATGACTGAACCGAAGGACATGGATCAAGATGAGATGTATGAAAGAGAATCTGAGAAGGAGGATGAAGCTGGAGACTCAGAGAATGTTCCAACACAGGACATTCCTGATTTGGCATACTCAAGCGATGAAGTGCTTGATGAATTCTATCAGCTAGCTAAAGGCAAGAGGAAGGCCATTAATGCTAAGGCTTCTGCTCAATCAAAGAGGAGCAAGAGAAGGCATGACAGCATGAAGAAGAAAGTACTACCTCCCCCCTCTGTAAGCAAGGCTTATTCTGTTTTATATTTTGACTCAAAGGGTGAAGAGATGGGATAATTTTTCTTAGAGAAGAAGGTCATTGCTGAAAGACCTGTTGATTTAAAATCTTATAAGGAAAGTGGCTTTTCGGACTATCTGAAAGCAATTGGCATGACTACTGCAGCCATGGTCCAGCTACAGTACAACAGGCAGGTGGTACTTGAGTTATACTCTAACCTTATGACTGGTAGTTTGGAGATTAGTTCCCCATGGTATGGTAGGGTATATGTACGGGGGAAGATCATAGATATTTCTGATACTAGGATTAACAAATTGCTGGGTCTTAAGACGCCTGAGACAGGGGGAGTTTTTCCTAAAGACCTGGGAGTTTCTGATAATGAAATATTAGCAGTTATCTCTGGTGGGTATAAGGTTTAATGGCCAGCGACTGGATATTCACAAGCATCCTGTTTTTCTTCAAGATTCTTTGAATTATATCAGGTGGCTATACATTGTTGGTTGCCCTCTATTAATACCACAGCCTTGACAAGGGAAATGGCTAAACTGCTGTACTGTGTTGGAACACAGAAGGATGTTAACCTTGGACTACTTATTCAGCAGCATTTAGTCAGACAAGCTACTACTCCCAAGGTCAATGATGCCATCATTTACCCTGCTCTGATCTCTGCACTAGCCAAGAGTGCAAAAGTAAAAGGGAAGGCCTCGGATGTTGTGACTGATACAGAGTTTCTGAGGCCCAACAAGAAGACGTTCGGGTTAAGGCATGTGCAGGATCTCCCGTGGAAACCATCTGGATCGACTTCTTCATCAGCAGCAGAAACGGAGGTTGGGCTGATGGTTCTAAATGCTAGACTTGGTGCTATAGGTATACAAATGGCTGCTTTGGAGGCGGAGAGAACAAGTCTAGAGGCAGAGAAGTCCCGGTTGGAAGATTGATTTATATGACTAATGCAGGGGAGCATTACTGGTTGCTGTTGTTTTTGATGATTTTGGTGTTCCCTTTGGCCTATGTGTGGTCCCAGGGGAGTAATTTTGGATGTTGGTTTTAAATTTGAATGTTTTATTCAATATGGCTGTAATTTTGGGTGTATGTTTTGGATGTCCTGGATTTCTAGTTTCTGGTTTTCGGCTTTCATGCTTAAGAGAATTCTAGTATTATGTTGATTATTATTCTGCTATTTTGACTCAAGCTTATGATATTGATGATGGAAGTTTTTGTTGGGAATTACATGTCCAAAATATTATGGGTCCACAAAAATGTCAAAGGGGGAGATTGTAAAGTCAATGGATTTGCAAGTGAATATTTGATTGGCAATTTTGTGTGAACTTATTTTGAACGGGAAAACATTCCATGTTGGAACATGCTGATGCAGAATATTTACGCCAAGGTTTTATGGAAATCAAAGTCAGACTATTGCAATATTTTGGAATAAATGGAATTCGTATATTTGACTGTGTATATCAGGCGTGTGAAGCATAGTTGATTTATGGAAAATCCCTACTTATATGGAGGTGATATATTTGAATATATGGGATATATAGATATAAAGTAAATCCCTTTATTTATGGGATTTGGATATACTTCAAGAAACAGATTTGGAGTAGAAATATTGTGGAGATAATCAAGGAGTATTCCAATCTGTTCGTGGATATAAATTGGGACAAACACGGCTGCATACTCACGGATTTAATAGAGCAATGCAGATTTTTGAGACTTTCGAGAATTGCAAAGAGTCAGACTACTGTGTTCCAACATACCTGACCTGCCGCCCAAAGTTCAGAATCAGAAACCTTAATTCCTCGGGAGGAGGAGATCCAGCGTCGACGGAGTTCGAGATTAGAGGGAATCTGATCAAGGCGGATCGGTAGCTAGGGGGGCTAGTAGAATTCACACTATATAGTTAGCAAAGATAAGTATTTTGTAAACTGTACTCTGTACTGTATCTTTCTAATTAGTGGATTCATTCTGAACTGGGCCAGGCCCTGCAGATGTAGGTGGATTACACCGAACTGCGTAACCAAGTCATGTGTTCTTTACTTTTTATGTTATTATGCACTTGGTTAGATTAGTCATGTTGGAACACACTAGTAAGTACTAGAAAAAGTGGTAAAACTAAATTTCAATGAGCAATGCGACACATGATTTACCCAATGAAATTTCCAAAACATGAACTACATTGACTACTATCAAAACCCCCCTCAATATCAAACCAAACGCAACACAAATTGAGCAAAAATGTAGCACAAATGCAGCACGGACTCTGTGCACATTCAACTAAGAGTTACACTATGGATTTTATAGGTTTACAAAAAACATGATTTTTCGACATTGGGATCAATCTTGATTTAAGCCAACTCTATCAATTACTTCCACCACTTGTCTCATTCTGGAATAAACAGAACCAATACAATGTATTTTATTTTCAATAAGTGTATGAAGCTATAATGGAAGGCTTTTTTAAAGTTAATGCGGCTGAATCCACATTAAGAAATAAGTAGGAATAGACTTTCTTCAAATTATCATAGGTTTCCTATCAAGCCATTCTTTGCATGCTTAAGGTACGATAATGTAAAAGCGATAGGGTTTCCGGGATCCTTTTGATTCGTGTTGTTCTTGCCTCTCTTTTTTATTCGGCCCTCGTGGGCCGTCATCGAGCGCCTCTTCCAAGAACTTCAAGAACCATGTTTTTGTCTCATTCAAAACTAAGAGACTCATGAACCTGTAGCTACCAAGTCTGAAAAAGGAATAATAAGTGAGACCTTATTCTGAACTTCCTGCATGGAAAACATTCACCTAAATGTATAGACTTTACTCTTCACTTCTTAAGAATTCACAAACTAAGGTGTCCTATTCATCGATGTGATTTGTGTAGCAAAGAGAGGTCTAGCAACCACTATAAGATCATGGGAAACCATCTTCCCAAACATGAAGAGTGACATACCACTCCTCCATTTTACTGTCTTTTTGTAATATCTTTTCTAGGAGATCTAACTTGTACATTTTAACATTTCTTTATTATGATTCATTTGCTAACCTTGAAAAAGTTGTTTTAAACCTTTTTAGTAGGATTATTTTGAGGAGAGGATTAGCATTAAATTATTGAAAAATTATTTTTGATGCAATCTAGTGGTTGATACTTGGTTCTTAGAATACTAGGAAACATGCATGAGGGATGCGCACATGATTTAACTTATGAAATTTCCCAAACACGTACGACATTGACTACTATCGAAACCCCCCCCCCTCCAATATCAAGGCAAACGCAACACAAATTGAGCCAACTAGAGCACAAATGTAGCACAAATTTTGTGCACATCCAACATAAGAGTTATAATATGGTTTTTATAGGTTTGAAAAAAAACATTACTTTCCGATCATTGGAATCAATCTTGATTCAAGCAAACTCTATCAGTTACATCCACCACTTGTCTCATTCTAGAATAAACAGAACCTATACAATGCATTATATTTTCAATAAGTGTCTATAGCTATTATGGTAGGCTTTTTAAAGTAAATGAAGCTGAGTCGATATGAAGAAGTAAGCAGGAATAGACTCTTTTCTTCAACTTATCTAAAGTTTCCACAATTTTTGTGTTCTTAGATGAATATGCATTGTTTTGTAGATTGTCTGGCCATTTTTTTGTGTGCTTAAGATACTATATTGTAATAGCGATATGGCTCCTGGGTTCCTTTTGATTTGTGTTGTTCTTGCCTTTTCTTTATTATTCTGCCCTTGTAGGCCGTCATCAAGTGCCTCTTCCAAGAACTTCAATAACCATGTTTCTGTCTCATCCAGAACTGCATTTATCATACCATTGATCTCTTTAGAACTATCCACATTGAAAAGAGACTCATGAACTTGCAGCTACCAGGGCTAAAAAAGGAATAATAAGCTAGTGAGACCTTATTCTGAACTTCCTGGATGGAAAATATTCACCTAAATGAATAAACATATCTCCTCAATTCTTAAGAATTCACAAATTAAGGTTTCCTCTTCATCGATGTGATTTTTCATGAGAAAGATAGATCCAACCACCACTATAAGATGGGCAACTATCTTTCCAAGAATGAAGAGTGACATACCACACCTCCCTTTTACTTTCTTTCAAGACTATATTTCGTAGGAGATGAAGCTTGTAGATATCAACAATTCCTTTTTATGATTCATTTGCTAAGCTTGTAAGAGTTGTTTAAACCTTTTGTAGTTGGATTTTTTTGAGGAGAGAATTAAAATAAAATTATTGAAAATGTATTTTTAATACAATCTAGCAGTTGATAATTGCTTCTTAGAATACTAGGCAACATGATGGGTGCGACATATAATATACCTTATGAAATTTCCCAAGCATTTACTACATTGACTATTATCGAAACCACAACAAGGAAAACACAACACAAATTGAGCACAAATGCAGCACAACTTCCGTGCACATTCAGCACAAGATTTATAATATGGTTTTTATTGGTTTACAAAAAAAAATGATTTTCCCATCATCGGGATCAGTCTTGATTCAAGCCAACTCTATCAATTACTTCCAACACTTGTCCCATTCTTGAATAAAAAGAACCTATGCAGTGTAATAAGTGTCTAAAGCTATAATGGTAGCCTTTTTAAAGTTAATTCAGCTTAATCCACATGAAGAAGTAAGCAGGAATACAATTTTTTTCTTCAACTTTTCAAAGCTTTCCACTATTCCTATGTTCTTTGATGAATCTGCGTTGTTTTGTAGCTGTCAAGTCATTCTTTCTTGTGCTTAAGATATGATAATGTAATAGCTCCCCCGTGATCCTTCTGATTCGTGTTGTTGTTGCCTCTTTTGTTCTAATTTGGCCCTCGTGGGCCATTATCAAGTGCTTCTTCCAAGAACTTCAAGAACCATGTTTTTGTCTCATTCAAAACTGTATGTCTAATATTCTTTATCTCTTTAGAACTATCCACTTTGAAAAGAGACTCTTGAACTTGCTATTACCAAGTTTGAAAAAGGAATAAAAAGTGAGACCTTATTCCAAACTTCCTAGATGGAAAACATTCACCTGAATGTGTAGAAATTTCTCCTTTATCTGCACTCTACTGGGTCGCAAAAAAACCAAAATTTTCGTAGAGCGCAATAGACCAAACATAAGAATTTATATTGTTGCTCCTATACTCACTACAAACTACCAAAGAGTAGTTAGTGGCAAGTCCGGGGTTGTCCACAGGATGCTAGGATTCAAAAGATAACTATGCAAGACTCATAATCCGAGCATCATTCCAATTTTGTGTCGGAAATAACTAGTGTAGAAAATATGGTTTTTTTGGGTGAGGGGAGGGGTAAACAACGGAACATGCAAGAACAAGACAATAAACTATATTAAGCTAATAGTTAGGGATATTTTCGTAACATGACTGGTATATGTTTTTGATCCTTGATTCTATCAAGTACAGGACATATAAACATATCCCTATGTCTATGTCACATAGTGTTTGATAGTCCACACTTCCCAATGTCTATCACACAAAGGTGCTCACACTACAACAAACATAATCTATTACCTCAGTTTTTCAGGTCTTTTTAACTCAGTTTTCCCCCAGATGCTAAAGTAAATATGGGTGTAGTAAAAAATATACTTTTTACCTCAGTTCAAAACTGAGGTAAAAAGAACTTTTTAACCTCGGTTTTGGACTGACATCAGTATGTTCTGAGACCGACCTTACACCAAGGAAGAAGGCCGACTATAGTACCATGTAGATGCGATATCGTTCACATCGACATCGGCGACCATAAAAAACCAAGTCAATAGCGAATGGAAGTAGGTGATGGCAATGGAACAATTGTGATATCGATGAGATCAATGACGCTGATAGTTACAGCAACGTTGCTCATAATTGTAAGCAAGGTCGCATGATCTAGCTCACCCTCATCCTCTGCATGTTGACCTGGGAGGCTAACCAATGGAGTGTCTTTATGAATATGCGACGTCGCAAAAGAAATTCAGCAATAATAAGCGACTTTGGTTTGGTGTCGGTATACTTTTGTTTTATGCGACGTCGCATAGGTGTCGTATCTTTACTGGTTTGTGCGATGTCGCGGTATGAATCGTGAAGAATCATACAATAATAAAGTATTTACTTTCTGATGAAACAAAAAAAACCCTTGAACATAAATTACTCATAAATGTCATAATATATTCAAATGCATATGGTTGATGTGAAAATGAACGATTAATTGTATTTAACATCCATTGCCTATGTCGTACGACATCCAAGCTAAGATTCCATCGTAACTCTCTTTGTCCTATTAAAACAAATACACGTGAAACAAAATTTATGTCAGAATTCGATAGTCCCAGAATGATGTAAACATAATATTTTTAAGTGCTGGTGACAGTAATCTAAACATGGAAAAAGTACCTTTACTAACCTACATCGATGTCACTTGGTTGCTAAAGCAATGTCGATTAAACCGATGGACGTGCGAATTCTGACATTGAAGATGGGTATGTTAGTTCTAGACAATGCAATGTCGCACAACATTCAGCTCTATATCGTATAGGGCGATGAAAATAGTGCGACGTCGTACATTCAACATGTGTTCATACAAAAATTTATTTATTTTCAACAATCAGCAATAATCTATGATTTTTTCCACAATCCTTACAAACAAGCCATTATTTTGGAAAGGCAAACATTGTAACTTAGATAACATGTAACAAAATCATCATACTCCATGAATATATTCAATGTATGGTCAATGTGGAAAAAAATACAATTGAGAAGATGCCAAAATGAAAAACATCAATTCATTTGAACCCGGAGGTGCTACAATATCCTAGAATAATTGTTGATATTTGATAGAAGAAATTGGATTGGGTTCTTTAGTATTTGTAATGGTGTTAATGGAAATGATGGTGTGGAGTTGTGTTGAGAGAAAATGTGTTGGAGATGGAAAATGATTGTATTGGTGCTGGATATTATTGTAATAAGATAGGTTTGGGGGGAAATTTTGAAGCTCAAAATTTCAGTTCCTGCTGGAAATATTTCCATCGGAGCAAAATTGCATGTATATCGGCCATAGATTTGTTTCATGCGAATATAATTTGTGAAATCGGACAAGTGGGGCCAAAGTATAACTTTTGATAATTGTCATCGAAGTAATCATCTACAATTTACTCTACATGATGTATTAGCGTTTTTCAAAAATTTGATGGACGGAATTTTATTAGCTTTTAATTTTATAATAAAACCTATAATATTAAATTTGATGTGTTTCTATGTGGTGGAAATGATCTTTCACATAATGCTTATAGTAAGGGTATTAATGGAATACTCCAAATATGACGGGTGATTACCCCTGTTTGGGGACGGAACCCTTGCCATCCCTCTATCAAACTCACGAGAATGCGATTTAGATTATTGGGTAGATCCAATTCTTCATTTCATCCCCCCTACCATCTTGGAGGGATCTAAGTGTAAAAATTGAAAAGTTCACCAGCTATGTGAAAATTGATTCCGATCAAACCAGAAGTTATTATAGGTCATGGAAAATTATAAATTAAAATTAACCAATGTACAATTACCTAATTTGAAGGTCAATTACGTTCGTCTAGGTCAAACACGGGCCCAATTTCCATCTTAGTGGGCTGAAATGGTGAGGCCCAATTTAATACGCACTGATGTCGGTCCTAATTTGGATTCATGTTGCTAAACAAAAAAGGTGTGACCTTGCACGAATATTGGTCAAACACAGGCCCATTCCTATGAGAGTGGGCTGTAATGATGAGGTCCACATTTAGACTAACTGATGTCGCTCTACGGTCAGTATGAGTTTGGTAAGTGTGATAGACACGTGAAGGCAACTTGTCCTAGGCGGAAGTCACAATGCTTTATAAAGAGTGTATAAATAGTGCCCACCTCATACATCATTTCAAACTTTCTGTATTCTCTCAAATTTCAACACTCCTCCCTGCCCATCTTCTAAAAGGTATGGTTTCCACATGTGTTTACATTGCTTTTGTTTTTGTATTTCTCCTTGAAATTGTTATTTGGATCAGGGTGTGAATGTGTTAATTTTTTTAAATTTTTGAGGTTTCTATGGGTTGGGGTGCTAGAATATGGTTTTGGGGTGTTAGAATATGGTTTTAGGGTGTTGGAATATGAATTGGGGTGCTACAATATGATGTAAGGGTGGTGTCATTATCTGCTGTAATGCGACGTTGCTTACAAGTCGGTCTTCCTTCTATTGTACCAATCCTTATGTGACGTCTTAATCATACTTTCTGTGGATGTTAAAATCGATGCGAACTCACACATTCATCGGTTGACCAATCTGTTGTACCAATGCTTTCGCGACATTGCCTTGAGTAGGTCAACAAAACAGATTTCATGTCTTTATTTCCCATTGTCTGACTACCATAATATTTCACCTTCATGACAATATGAATTACAACAATCATGGCTAACAATGTTGGTTCCAGCCGTCAACCAATTAGGTGAGTGATTTAGATGATGACAGTTTGCGCCACACATTCTCAGGCAAATATCCCCATTTTGTACATACATTGACCCAGACAAACTTCGGATCAATTTCAATTTTGGTAATTCCTCCCTTTTTAAAATAAAATGAATTTTCAATTAACTTTTTCTATATATTACTTTCATAAGTACTAACAAAGGTTTTTTGTTTATAATTCTATACATCCCAGACAAAACTGCTGAGTACCTACCGCTGTACAAGTTGGATGCTGTGATTAAGTGCAAAGGAAGGGAGTAGAAAATGCACTACTTGGGGAACAGGATGGGTCTAGCCAGTTTCTTGACAAAGAGGAACTTGAGATTGGGGATACACTGTACTTCGAGCTCATAAATGGTGTTGGACCCGTAGTTTTCCGTGTTGTCATTCTTCCCTGCGAACATTAGATGGTTGTCTAAAACGTCATATGACTATGTATTTAAAACTAATTTTATCGTATTTTGATGATTTTGAATTGGGATAGATTTTATATTAGATATGTTAAAATTTAAAATTTTATTTCTACTTGTTATTTTAATATTATTCAATGTTTAATATTTACCATAACATCTTATTCAATGTTATTTAGAATTGTATTTATAAATTGGAATTGTTAACCAGCTGGGTGGTAGGCCCATATAGATGCGACGTCGATCTCAGGTCGGTATGTTTTTTCATGTACCGACATACCTACAACATCGCACTTAACATGCAGACTTCCGAATCTGGTTAAAACAATGTCGTTCCAAAACATGTATAAATATGGTAACCTAACAGACAATTCAAGCTTTTCTTCATAAGTTTCCCACGAATTCCAACGGTCTCCACCTTCCACTCTTCCCTTGTGTATTGGTAAAAAATGTATGGTTTTTCTAACCTCCTAACACATAAGTTTGGTAATTCTCACTTCACAATGTAAAATTTGTGGTCTGTGAATTTTTTTGTTTACCCTGCTTTCTAGCTTTTGTTTTGAATTTATGAGAGTGTGAACTTTCCTTGACTTTAAGCGTTGGTACTATGTTTTGGTATGTCTCCCAAGGGGTTTTTATTTTATTTCATGTTGATGAAGCTTCATTTTTTACGGTTTGATGTGTTTCTTCCTGTAGCAACCTGTGATATCAGCTACATCGGCAGTCTATCTAACACAGTTTAGTTTGTCTGATACATGTGCGACCTCGCATATTTTTTTAGTTGCTAATTCTTCAGTTTCTGATGCTGGATGTATCTTGGTATGGCATTCTGTTTTCCTGAAATGTTACCGACTTTGCATTATGACCTCTAAGTTTACTTTGGATTTCGCCACGAGACATTGGTATTGTGTCAGTTTACTGTTTGACTTATCCGACACAAAACTGAGATTGCATTGACATATCGACCAAATCACTGCTTCGTACCGAGATGCACCTGCGGCCCTGGTTGCGACGTCGCGCATGGCATTACATAGTGTGGTTCATCACTTCACATTTTCACTTCTGATGTAGAACTAATGGCTGGCGAAGGATTGTCTAATCAGCCCTTTTTTAGGCATTTAACTATTTACATATATATACACACATCCAAAAATAACTCCACACTTTGTAACAACTAATACATTCTGGGTTTTGTACAGTTCATCGCACAACGAAGGTACCCAGAGCCTTTTTTTTCTTCGACATTGAACATCATTCAATTGCTATTGATAGCCCACGTTTTGATTGCACTTTGAAGCAGCTGAAATTTGGGAAAATACCATCTTTGGTAAAGGTTTATAAATAAATTTTATTTGTTAGTTGTTGACAATTGCATATGTGTGTGTCTATATATATATATATATTTATTTATTTATTTATTTTTTTTTTTCTAATCAATATTTGTTACAGTGACTTAGTACATCCCATGGGAGATTGTACCAGTCCTTCCGACTAAGAAGACCCTCGTAGTGCAGAGGTGCTACGGGACAGAGTGGCATATGAACTACTTGGGGGGTGGGAGGGTCAAGACCCTTTCTGCAAAGGGTTTTGGTGAGTTCCTTAGGGGAAACAACCTACGCATTAGGGACACTTTGTTCTTCGAGGTGATATAAGCTAGGGGGCCAATCATCTTCAAGGTCATCATTGTCCGAGCTAATTGAGTGTATTATAATTTCTGTTATGTTGGAACTAAGATAGTTCTTATTCGAATTAAATTATGTACTATATAATTGTAAGGATATTTTCATGACTACTATTTTTCTAATTATTTGTCTATCTTATTTGAACATTGAACAAATGGGGTACTGGTTGTGTTTAAATTATGGCAGTATTTGTAGGGTGTTTCTGGCATAATGATTGTTAGCAACTGTTGTGCCTAAATAACCTTAATTTTACATTCCCCCTAATTAATCGTGATAATGGGATATTACGATGAGAGATACGCCAAAGACAATGGGGAAAAGCACACGACCTCCATATTATTGTATTTTATTTTCTTCTGTCACTGTCAAATTCTTTACTTACATTGTCTATTACATATATGCGACATCGCTAATCGTTTGCAATACCTATCAGCATCAACGACGTATCTAACGAAGTCGGGCAACCTTTTAAAAGAACATATGCGACGTCGCACGTTATTCGGTAACATTATTTGCTTCATTTTTTAACCTTTTACTTCCATTCAAATAATAACCGATGTAAAAACCCAATTATTTACTTTGGTTTTTTTATAACCAAGGTAAATAATATCTTTTACTTTGGAAAAAAATAACTAAGGTAAAAGAAATTTTTACCTCGTTATTTGGTGTTGACAAAAAAACGGAGGTAAAAGGGGCGAAGTAATAGGTCCTGTTTCTTGTTGTGTCACGTATTTCTTTCAACACCACTTCCATAATTAGGGAAAGTGTGTCGTGAGGTCCAACTGATCTGCGCTCCTTTTTCCGCATAAGGAATTACTTTCCGGGCCTCCACTATGAACACTTCTCCCTAGGCCTATAAAGGCAAATATATCGGTGTCTCATGATGACTCTAGGGTTGAAACGACAATGGTTTCTACCCTTACAACCTAGTTGCTACAAACTATCATGCATTATGTAACATGGTTCCTGACCTAGTCGAATTTAGGCATACACTCATGTGGATTCGGTGCTCACTACCTATGTACATACACTCACATAGCCGGGACTTCTGAGCCTACATATCCTAACCGGACACTCCTAAGGGCAAAAAGCCTAGCACCATACATGAAAGATATATCTATTGTGTATCATATAATATCTAACATGTATTTCACAAGAACGTAAATATTAAATTAATCATGATATTCATAGACCTAGAATCTCAAAAAACCTCTACCAAGTCATGAATAAAATTTAGATCTCAAAGCAAATAAAACTACTCCCTAAGAATTGAACCCAAATTTACCATTGGTTTCAAGGCCCTTGGCCAAAACTAGGAAGATTTAAAAGGAGAGAAGGGTTATTCCCTTTATTTCTCTACCTACTCTTAAAAACTAGGAGAATGGAAAATGTTTTTCTTTCTAACTACTAAACCCTAGTAGACATAGGCTCTTTATATAGAATGTGGGAAATAGGCCTTAAAAAGGCCCAAAACTAGAGAAAACCTAGGCTGGAACGGTAGCACGGGCCGTGCAATAGCACACGGCTCATGCAATAGTACACGGGCCGCCGGCTAGATGGGATATCCAAGCCATCTGAGTGATGTGACCATACAAATCCCTGGAGGCCATCCGCTAGAAGGGTCTACTGGCTGCCTAAACGGCGCGGCCCGTGTAGATCCTTGCAGGTCGCGGGATGGAGCTGAGCTTTACTCATTCTGATGGTGTGCCATGCAAAACGTCGTGGGCGAGGGCTAGACTTTGAGTCCTTGGTCTTCAAGGTGCATGAGCCATGCAAAAGGACATGACCTGCACCCATAGTTAGCCGCACGAACTTGCTAAATGGCACGGGATGGGAAAAAGCACACGGCACGGGCATATACATAGTTGCACCACCATTTTGATTGGCACTGGCCGTGTAAAAGGACACGGTCATGCCAGTCTTCTAAGTCTTCTACATTTCCATCCACTACCACGATTAAGCGCGTGGCCTTCGGACTACTACCATCTTTATGAATGGCCTTCAAATATCTACTACCATTCTTGATAATAGTCTTCTACTCAAAAGATCTTACAAGCGATCTACAATGAAGCTCACAAAATAGGAGCTAAATGCTTGTAGGGACATAGCATCCATTAGGTCTAAATAAATCTACAAAACGAGGGATGTAGGCAAGAAAAGCAAAAAAGGCTATCTAAACCCCTTGTGATGTAAACCCAACTAAACCTAGCAATCAACCGTACAAAAGATACTAATAAGTGTGCTAAATGCATTGGTTAACACATGCTTCTAGGTGTAAATCACTCCTCAATTATTAGGAATTCACAAATTAAGGTGACATATTCATCGATTTGATTTACATGACAAAGAAAGATCCAGCCACCACTACAAGATGGGCAACCATCTTTCCAAACATGAGGAGTGACATACCACTCCTCTGTTTTACTGTCTTTCAAGACTGTCTTTTCTAGGAGATCAAGCTTGTACATTTTAACAATTCCTTTTTATGATTCATTTGCTAAGCTTGGATGAGCTGTTTAAACCTTTTGTAGTAGGATTATTTTGAGAAGATAATTAGAATAAAATTATTGAAAATGTATCTTTGATACAATCCAGTAGTTGATACTTGGTTCTTAGAATACTAGGAAGCATGAGGGATGCAACACATGATTTACCTTATGAAATTTTCCAAACATGTACTACATTGACTACTATCTAAACCCCCCTCAATATCAAGGCTAACACAACAAAATTTGACCACAAATGCAGCACAAATTTTGTGCACATTCAGCACAGGGTTATAATATGGTTTTAATAGGTTTACGAGAAAAAAAGATTTTCCGATCATCGAGATCAGTCTTGATTCAAGCCAAATATATCAAATACTTCCACCACTTATCTCATTCTAGAATAAACAGAACCTATACAATGCATTTTAAATTTCAATAAGTGTCTGAAGCTAAAGTGGTAGGCTTTTTAAAGTTAATGCAGTTGAATACAAATGAAAAAGTAAACATGAATAGACTTTTTCCTTTAACTTATGGATGGTTTCTACAATTTTTGTGTTCTTTGATAAATCGGCGTTGTTTCGTAGCTTGTCAATCCATTCTTTCGCGTACTTAAGATTTGCCAATGTAAGAGCGATATAGCTCCCGGGATCCTTCTGATTCGTGTTGTTCTTGCTTCTTTTGTTCTAATTCCACCATCGTGATATCAAGTGCCTCTTCCAAGAACTTCAAGAAGCATGTTTTTGTCTCATTCAAAACCATTTTTCTGATATCCTTGATCTCTTTAGAACTATCCACATTGAAAAGAGACTCATAAACTTGCAGCTACCAAGTCTGAAAAAGGAATAATAAGTAAGACTTTATATTGAACTTCCTAAATGGAAAACATTAACCTGAATTTATAGACATGTCTTCTCACTTCTTAAGAATTCACAAATTAAGGTGTCCTCTTCATCGATGAGATTTGCATGACAGAGAGAGATCCATCCACCACTATAAGATGGTGACCATCTTTCCAAACATGAAGAGTGACATACCACTCCTCCCTTTTACTGTCTTTCAAGATTATCTTTTCTAGGAGATCAAGCTTGTACATTTTTTTATAATCAATTTGCTAAGCTTGGAGGAGTTGTTTAAACCTTTTGTAGTAGGATTATTTTGAGGAGATAATTAACATAAAATTATTGAAAATATATCTTTGGTATAATCCAGTAGTTGATACTTGGTTCTTAGAATACTAGGCAATGTCAGGGATGTGACACATGATTTACCTTATGAAATTTCCCAAACATGTACTACATTGACTACTATCGAAACCCCACTAAATATCAAGGCAACCGCAGCAAAAATTGAGCACAAACATAGCACAAATGTAGCACAAATTATGTTTCAGCACACGAGTTATAATATGATTTTATAGGTTTACCCAAAAAAAACATGATTTTCCGATCATCGGGATCAATCTTTATTCATGCCAACTCTATTATGCTCTTGGCATTCTCCATCACAGTAGTGTTTTTTAACTGAAAACACCCGAGGGTGGGGGTTGATATATTGGTACCCCAAGCCACATAATTTACGAGCCAGTGACATCATAGTAGTTTTATACAAAAAGGCAACATCATTGCCTCCAAAAGAATGATCAGATACTAATAACTATAAGTCTATATAGGTGCAAGATCTAGAAGAGAAAGGTAGTTGCGATTCCAAAGTAGCGAATGTCCACACCCAGTGTTAATTCATTACTTTGGCCAGGCAACAACCAGTCAGTCATAAACGTAAGTAAAACCGATGGAGGAATTAGGGTAGTAAGCCTGCCGTTGTTGGTATTCCGAGCTCGTAATCATGAGAAACTTGCAGACCATGGTGAAACAACCGGAGGAGTATGTTGTTGAATGGCATGTGTCTAACCGGGAAAAGCCAAGCGTAATCATCTCGAGCACACGAATGTAGCTCGAGCATACGAATGTTCCCTCGTGCGCATGGAAGTCCCCTCGAACACACGAATGGCCCCGTCGAGAACACGAATGTCCCCTCGAGCGCACGAATGTCTCCTGTAGCAGTTCCCTCGAGCACAATGATGTCCCTTGGAGCACACGGATGTCCCCTAGAGCACACGGATGTCTCCATCGCAGTATTGCACCTCTCTTATTTACAAGAATTGAACAAATAATGATTAGGAAATTGTTAGTTGTATAACTAAGCTTCTACTAATTAAAATTCCTGAAATATAAGAGCTTTCTTTCTTAATTTATGACAAGATGATTCTCGAGTAAAAATTTATTACATGGCAGAAAAATGATAAAAGAGGGATTTCAGCTGTACATTCTTATAAGAGAGCCCATGCCTATGAATCTGATAAGCGATGAAATTATAGCGCTAAGTAAAAACACCTGAAATAATAATATAAAACAAAATGGACATTACCTAGAAGATGGAGTCAGGCTTTCAGTCCAAACACGAACCTTCGAAATCCCAGTGCCACAACTGGACGTCTGCCGAGGGAAAATAAGAGCGTTTAATTGCGGACACATGCTTAATTTTTTAAATTTGAATCCATGATACTACCTCCGTTTCTCTATTAGTGATACACTTACATTTCTCTATTAGTGACACAATTACTTTAATCTAATGTTTCTTTTATATTGGCACACTTTTCACTTTTGACAAAATTCCTTCAATTTCATCCACTCATTTTTCTACCTAAATTCAAGTATCTAAACCTATGGTATCAATATTAGGGAAACGGAGGGAGTATCAAATTTGAATAGAAATAAACGCAAGAGATATCTTTTGGAAGTCAAATAAGTCATTTAAAGTATAAAATGAAGTCAACTCAAATAGTCCGTCTCTTGAAACACACTCTTTCAATAATTCATGGAATAATTAATGTTTAAAGTGTAAATTAGAAGAAATGAAGATAAAATTTTTGGGTTGCGTGAATTGGATTATAAACTTTATAACTATTACACGTTATATAATAAATATTTAATATTGCAACTAAGATATTTTACCTTTTATTATTGTAATTAAACCACATCTTTTCATAAGTGTATAAAAAGACAGCATTTCCCAAAACTTTGACCAACGTGAAACACTAACTTCTTTTTCACGACCTTTTAATTAACTTGGTTTCTTGACCTCTTCTCTATTATTTTCTAATACAAATTTTGGATTACTTTCTATCTGAAGCTTTCAGTTCCCACCCTCTATAGTTGTCCTATTAAAATCCTTTTTGTACTCAATGTTTATGAGGCTATATCTTGAAAGATGATCTTTGCATAAGACATGGAAACATCAAGATTTTAAGTTTAAATAAGAAGAAATGAAGATAAAATTTTTGGCCTGCATGAATCGGGTTATAAACTTTATAACTAATACATGCTGCATAATAAATTTTTAATATTTCAACTAAAACATTTTACCTTTTATTATTCTAATTAAATATCGTCTTTCCATAAACCTATGGAAAGACAGTTTTTGGAAAAAACTTGTCAACCTTTATTTCTACATACCTCTACCTTCGATTAATTCAGTACGTATTTAAATTTCCGTTTCTAAATTTATTTCTTTCATTGAAGGTATCTTCCTTCATGTAATAAAATTTCAATTTATATGAACAAAACTTATTCCTATAACTTAACTTATTTCTTTTCCTTCAAACTAACATTTAACATCAATTCTTATTTGGTTAGATTTTTCCTCCTTAAACAACGAACCCGACCTAGCCAAATTAATGTTTCATTCAAACTAAAATGTAACATTAATTCTTATTTATTTGGTTAGATTTTTCCTCCTTAAACAATGAGTCCGACCTAGCCAAATTAATATTTTGTTTCCATAGCAGACACTAGTATTAGTGTATATTCTTTCCTACTATTCTCTTCTCTACTTTTTCCCATTTCCATTTATCAAGGAGATATCTCTTCCTTTGTTAAGTTTACCGTTATAAGTATATTCTCAATACACTTAACTACTTCCTTGTTGGCACCGAATCTCTGGATCGGCCCATTGGTCCTGGTGCTGCGCTACCGTGATTTACCTTTCATACGATGGCCGGGTGTCGGCTGGTATGGGCCGCTGAGGGCGAGCGGTGATCGCCTTTTGCCAATACACTTGACTACAATTTCATATTTAAAGCACACTACTACTTTGTAGATTTTTTTGTTTCTAAAAATTCATACATGCTTTATGAATAAATCAATCAATCACTTTTGGAGCTCTACAAAGGATATATTCAACACATTATAAAGGCTCACACAACCATAAAGAGACTATAGAACAATCATATATTCTCTGGTAGATTTTAAATCATGTAACCAAAATGATTTCGAAAATCATGTAACCTTGGTCATGGTTTTGGCTACTTTAGCTTTTAAAAAACATCGAATCTTACCTTATAAATGGATATTGCATAAAGGTGGGTGAAAGAGTGATAATTCACCATATTTGGTGTGTCTATCATATATGAAATATATAGAGTACAACAGATATAGATACAGCGAACCTACACTAATCTATTTATGTACAAATCAATTAGGATCAATACTCTATTCTATCACCCCCCCCAACCCAAGCTAAGCGTAGGGTTACAAGATACTCAAAGCTTGAACGAAACATAGTGAATAAAGTACGAGACACATCCTTAGTGAAAATATCAGCAACTTGCATAGAAGAAGGAACATGACTCACTCGAAGCTTGCCAGAAGTAATCAATTCACGGACAAAATGGTAGTCGATATCAATATGCTTGGCCCGCTTGTGAGCAACTAGATTTTGAGCGAGGAAGATGGCATTGTTATTGTCGCAAAGCAAGAGCGGCGACAAAGAGAGAGAAACCTGAAGTTCTTTGAGCATGTTACACAACCAAGGTAAGCTAAGCAGCAGTGTTGGCCATAGCGCGATACTCAGATTCACAACTAGATCAAGAAACTGTAGGTTGCTTTTTGGCACTCCAGGACACAAGATTTCCTCCAAGGGAGATGGCATAGCCATAAGTGGATCAACGGGTCTCGAGACAGCGGGCCTAGTCAGCATCTGAATAACCCAAAATGGAAAGAGCATTTGAAGCTGGTCGAAAAGAAAGGCCATAGTGAAGCATACCACGCATATAACGAAGAATGCGAGAAATAGCCTGTTAGTGATCATCACGAGGTGAACTGAGTTACAGAGTTTACTGCATAGGAGAGATCATGCATGGTGATGGTCAAATACTGAAATGCACCTACAAACGAGTGATAGAGTTTGGGATTAGAGAATTCAGCACTCGAGGAGCTAAGAAGCTGAGAGCCAGGAACAAATGGAGTAGAGACTGGGGAAGCATTTGTCATACCCTCTCGCTGAAGAATCTCTCTAGCATACTTAGCTTGCCCCAAAAATAAGCCAGCGGATGAGCAGAAGACTTCTAACCCAAGAAATAGTGAAGAAAGCCAAGATCCATGATGGAAAACTCAAAGTCAGTGTGGGAGATAAACCAGTGAATGAGATCAGAATCATTTCTGGTGAGGATGATGTCATTGACATATACCAGCAAATACAATACTTTGGGGCCCTGAGAAAAAATGAACAAAGATGTATCAGTTGAGCTGCACTGAAACCCCAGTCGGCATAAGTAAGTGCTGAATCGCTGAAACCAAGCCCGGAGAGCATTTTTAAGGCCATAAATGGCCTTGCGGAAACTGCAAACATAATATGGGTGAATAGGATCCTTGTGTCCGGATGGTTGTTCCATGTAAACAAGAGCATCGAGGAGTCTATTGAGGAATGCATTCTTCACGTCCAACTGATGAAGAGGACAGAGAAAAGTAGTCGGAAGAGACAAAATAACTCGGACAATGGACTCTTTGACCACTGGGCTAAAGGTATGGGTAAAGTCAAATCCTGGTAGCTGAGAGAAACCCTGAGCAACAAGTTGGGCTTTGTACCGATCGATAGTGCTGTTAGGACGATCTTTAAGATGGTATACCCATTTAGAACCAACAATGAAAACACCAGGTGGACGAGGAACAAGATCCTAAGAGTGTTGCAGTCGTAGAGCCCCCATTTCTTCATCCATAGCAGCCACTCATCGTGGATCATTAAGGGCATAGCGAAACCCACGAGGTTCAGTCTAAGGAAGAAAAGCCGCCAGAAAACCTGTAACTACATAGTCTGAGTAGTCTCAAGCTGTAAGACTCACTGTGTGAGATTGAGTTTTCATTCGATGACTCGACCTTGATGGCAAAGGCGAAGGAAAGACAGCTGGTGACTAGGATGGAGAGTCATGAGTGGATAATGATGGTTCCAAAAGCAATGTGGCAGAACAATAAACGATTGATAGCGGGCGGTCGTCGCACCCCTATGCAAAGATAATTTATAAGCCCTTTTTGCTTACTTTCTACAACTAGGTAGATAGCGGCAAATCGGGGTCGTCCAAGGAGAAGAGGGATCTTCGATATTATGCTAGGAGTAGATATATACACACACACATAAAAGCAAGTAAAATGGGGGGTTTGGTTGGTTGGTTGTCCTAAGTTACGAAAGTAAAAAGACACGATAACTACCAAGGGCAAGTGACTATGCTAATCATCAAACAAAACTAAAGAAAAGGGGTTTTAAAACTACAAAGATAAAGCCTTGGGGGCAATGGATATCCACTTCCAAACCTAATGTAGATCATTGAACCATTCACTCATTCTATCACATTCATTACACGACTTAACATTAACATACCCATCTAGCAAGAATCACAACACGTTATGCACAAGAAGTTCTAAGTTCATGCTCATAGATTTTCATGCAAAGGAGCTACGGAAGTCGTCACGTTCCTAACACCTAACCAATTCAATCATACAAACACTTCCTATTCTCAAACAACTCATGGCATAAATGAAGTGAAACACACCATCAAGAATACACAAATGCTAAATAACAAATGCTTCAAGGATTAGTAAAACCATCTATTCACTACTTCAACTACTTGTTGTGAAGACTAAACTCCTATCCTTCTTAGGTAGTAGTTTGCAGGAGTGAATTCAACTTCTCTTGTCAAACCTCACCAATGACTCCCATTGTCGAGACCACGACTCAAGGTATCCCATTGATGGCATTTAGCACGAAGGATCAACAAGCGCGGAAACACTTATGACCACTACACCATGACTAAGCATTTAACCGATCTATGCATTTACACGAGATTGGTCAAGAGTGACCACTCATAGACTTCTCCCGTTTTCTACAATTGATAAACATGGAGAAGAATTTGACATCATCACATTCATCTAGCAATTATCAATCCATCAACACAATCAAAAGCTCTAAATCATACTCATGCATTCCTAACAAGAACAGGGGGGAAATCATCCCAAATCCCCCAAACCCTAGCTAGCAATTCATACAAGTATTTCATATGCTCAAGCTCTCAACAACATCAATGAAATCAACAATTAGCATTCAAAGCATAATAAATGCACAATAGCAACAACACCAAATAGATAGATAAAATGATTCTTACTACATAGAAGTGGAAGCTTCAATCCCTTGCTCCCAAGATGAAAACTACCATAGATAACTAAAACCCATAAACAAAGAAGAAGAAATGGAAGAGAATGGTACGAAAAACTAGGGTTTGAAGCCCCAAAATCGGGCCTAGAGAGTTGGGGAAGAAGGGGTGAAGAGGTATTTATTAAATCGTAGCAAATTAAAACCCGAGCAGAGGTGACCGAGGTCAAAGGGATTCAAATTTAAATTTATAGTTTTGCACCCAATCCCACTACTATGCTACCTAAGAAGGTAGTTAGTGGTAAACCCTGGGTATGTCTTCAGAGATGCTAGGGCTTAAGAATCAACTAAAACATAACCTTGAACGGGTCGTCAATCCATACGAGTGAAATGAATAGTTAGTAAAGCAAACGGTGGGGGGGTTGGATTTTCAATTAACAACTATGAAACATAAAAGAAAAAAAAAGAAAAATTAATCTACAAAGCTAAACACTTGGGGAGTCATTGCGCAACATGGCTAATTTAATGTTTTGATCATCGACTCATTCACATAGAGATCTAGACAAACCTAATAGAGTGTTCACAACATGTGGTGTGGCCGATGGCATACACTTCCTCGTACCTATCACGTCGGGTGCACTTTTATGTTGGTGTGGGAATAGGAGAATATTATAACATTGTATTTATTGCTAGAATTGAATCTTAAAGATTTATGTGATTATAGAATAGATATAAAGACAATACTAAAATTGTGTCTTTAAAAGGATATATTGGGACATTATGTAAAAGGAATTTTCCAACATTTTATAATTGTGTAGGGATATTAATGCTATAAATACAATAATTTATGTAGCACGATTAAATCAAGATTAGCATAATATATTTACATTGAAGAAATATTAAAATGTGGTATAAAATCTTATTACCACACTTTGTCATTTATGCATATTTATTTTTTGAAAATTAGATTGTTACCATGCCCATATTATAGTTATATAAAAAAGATATTTGTGGGGGGAAAATAGAAGTGTAATAAAAGATCAATTATAACATTATGTAAGTAATTTCCAAGTAAATATAAAATAAAAGTGTTTTTAATTTCCTTATAAAATTAATCCCATATTATAGGACTAGTGCAAGGTACTGTACTTTGTGAAGTTTTAACCCAGATTTAAAGACCTTAAGTAGAGAACATTTAATAACAAAGTCTTGATCCTTTCCAAAATCTTCAACTTTGAAATTCATAGTCATTTCCTGAAAGTAATGGTCATTTCGTGTTGCCTCAAACATAGTTTGTACATCAACTCCTTGATATGAATTTGAACCCACATACAAAACACAATTCAAACTTTACAATTACACCTGTAAAATCAAAACTCTGAGCGCCAATAGGTTAAAGGGTATGATGGGGTATTTGGTTTCTGGCAACCAAGCGGTTTTTGTAAAAGGAAGGTCCATAGTTGAGAATTCTTTAGTGGCACACGAGCTGATTGAGAAGGTCAGAAAGTAGAAGAGAGGGAAAGTAGCCCTTGCGGCTTTAAAGATTGATATGAGCAAAGCATATGACCGAGTATCTTGGGACTTCCTCAGGAATGTCATGGGATGGATAGGTTTTCCAATAAAGTGGATTCAATGGATTATGGAATGTGTCACTACTGTCACCTACTCTATCAAGTTTAACGGTGAACTATCAGAACCATTCAAGCCCAGACAAGGTTTAAGACAAGGTTGTCCACTTTCACCGTTCCTATTCATCTTATGCCAAGAAGCATTGTCTTCCATGATTGCATCAGCACCATTCCAACAAGTGTGCAGGGGAATTCAATGTGGTAGAGGTGTATCACGAGTCTCAAGTCTAATGTTTGCGGACGACTCTATTCTCTTCTTTGAGGTCACGGAGCCAGGTATGAAGCAGCTAGCGACTACCTTGAATTTGTTCGCAGCTTATTCGGGACAGAGATTGAATTTTGATAAATCTTCATTTCTGATAAGTCCAAATGCAAATGACTTCACACGAACCTGATTCAATTGAGATTTAACATAAAGCTAGACCTTTTACAGGGAAAATACTTAGGCCATCATGTCAATTTCAGGGGTTCTAAAGTCACACTGTTTAAAGGATTACAGAGGAAGATAATTTCAGAGACATCAGCGTGGAGAAAGACTGACCTTTCAGTAATGGGCAGGATCGCATTATGTAAGCATGTACTGTGCTCATTATCTCAGTATACCATGGGGACATTCAGAATACCAAAAACAATTGCAAAGGAGATTGATAAACAAATGGCAAGGTTTATTTGGGCAGGAGACCGGGAATGGAGGGGGATACACTGGAAGTTATGAGATAAGTTGTGCGAATCAAAATGGACCGGTGGATTAGGGATGCGTTCAACGTCTGAAATGAACCAGGCTATGTTGGGAAAGCAAACGTGGACACTGATAACAGATAGAGACACTTTTTTCTCTAAGTTCTTTCTTGCAAAAAATTGTAGGAAGTAGGACTTTCTACAAACAACACAGAAATAGTGGGATTCTTATGGATGAAGAGGGATACTCTAGGGCCTGGAACTACTTAAACCTCATCTCAAGTGGAAGATTGTGACGGGGGAAAAAGTGGATATTCAATAGAATTGGATACCAAATCAGGTTAATCCAATCAAATAGAAGTAAGTACTCTACCATATCTACGTTTTAAGGTTTCTGATATCATTGACGCAAACAAATCATGGAGGATGCCACTATTCAGAATCCTTTTCCCACCACTCACAATCAGGGAAATACAAAAAAATACATATTCCAACTCACTGTTTTGGGGATCTAGACTACTTGGCATGGGACAAGGACGCTTTAGGGAAATACTCAGTCAAAACAGGTGACCACACAACAAATGAAGCTAAGGTTCGAGATAAACCTTCATCATCAACTTCGGTACCACCAACAATCCAGTCAGATTCAAAACTGTGGAAAACTCTATGGAGTGCTAACATTCCAGAAAACATTAAATTTCTAATTTGGAGAATGATTAGTGGGGCATGCCCAATAGCACCTAATCTCCTGAAAAGAGGGATGTTACTGTCCACGAAATGCCAAATGTGTTTCACGGCCGATGAAACAATAGAGCACATTATTTTCGACTGTGACATAGCCAGGAAGATATGGAGGTACAGTAGATTGGAATCGAACTTCGAGGCACTCCGACCTCATTCAAGGCATGGATACAAAACTGGTTTCAAATCGCTCCAGAGAAGGAAGATCGAGAACTGGCATGTTTCATAATATGGGGTATTTGGTGCACGAGATGCACAGTCACCTTAGAACAAATACCTATTCCTTTTAAGCAAATAATGGATGTAATAGATGGCCTGACCAACAGAATTATGGCAAGGAATGTAGCTCAATTGACGCATAGGTTTGACCCAGTGTTGGAATTCCAGGATGAAGGAATCCAAAATGATACAAACGAGGAGCCATTCAGAGAGAAAAGAAAAGTTGGAGACATCAAACTTATGTGGTTGAAGAAGGATGGTGACGTAGACCATCTCTTTCATGATCATACAATCATAATTACCGATGCGGCCTTCTGTATCAACATTGGAGAAGGAAAGGCAGCCTGGTGCGCAAAGGACCCTACGCAGGTAAGATGGAAAGGAACAACTACCATTCATGCGTCCTCGACAGTTCAGGCAGAGCTTTTAGCTATTTACCATGCTATGAAGCAAGCTACTTACAAAAGGTGTTGGCATCTACTCATCAAAACAAACTGCGAAAATGCACTACGATATATCACCAATTACCCAGAAATTCCACCAGACATAAGGCATTTAGTTAAGGAAATTATAATTCTAGGGTTGGTGTTCCACCGAATATCAATAATTAAGGTGGATAGACCAGCAGTCGATGAGGCCCACATTCTAGCACAAGCCAATGTAAGTTGTAACAACTTTCTCAGCAATTAATAACAAGTAATGGAAGTTTAAGTCAAAAAAAAAAAACTCTGGGCGCCTACAGGAACTTGAATGTGAAAGAACTTGGGACAAAAATGTAAAGATCAGTGAACCTCAATCATTGCAAATAGCATGTAAGAAAAAATAGGTAAAACCAACGCATGCAAAATTTTAGACCATTGGTTCACTTTCTCTAGTTCGTTTTCTATTTCTCAAATTTTGCACATGAATTCCTAGAAAAAATCAAGAGGACGGACTTGTAAGATAATCCTAGGTATAAAATACAAATACATCATTCAACAAAACCTAGCAACGGAACGGTACAGACAACACAATACCAGCAAAGCAAAATACCAAACCTTTAATAGAGGGAAAGAAGCGTCGACCAATTCCATTTTAACTCCATTCAATGGTTTTGCAGCTGAGGGTTATCGAGCATGTGAAGAATCACAGGCTGGTCAGCTCCCAACAATACTCATCTCACAATCATGGATACAACTGCGTATCCAATTTGTCCCGAAACACACAGCATAATTTCATCAAACTCTTCTCCAACTCTCATACTCTTTTCACGCAAACATAAAGGCAAAAAATCGTCGAAAAAAATGAAGCACCAGCCTAAATAAATCACATCACTCTTATGCATCAATCAATCAGATAAGACTCATAGAAAAATCACTAATGTGAAATCAGTTGGTGTCTTAAACTTCTCTTTCAAGACATTCAAATAAGTAGCACGATTGATTGGACACAGGTTTGGGAGCTGGCCAGACAGCCAAGAAAAGGCGAACCAGAGGACATTCATGAGAGCCAGTGAGCATCCTCATTCGGTTGCACAATCCTCCATTGAAGGAACAGTCCGAGAACAACCATACGAAATAAAATCAAAAGCCTGTTTGAGCACAAAGATTATGTGAATATGTCATGCATGTATAAAGTAGAATCTAACACAATGCACAGTACAAAAAGTAGGATTAGAATCCATTTTTCACAACTACAAGTTTCATCATAGCATTGCTACATGTCAATTTTGAATATATTATATCATCCCTTATTGTTGCACATAGTAACCTAGAAAAAACAACTTTATTACATGAAAAGTATATTAATCTCGGTAAAGTCCATCAGTAACTCTAAGGAGGTTTTCAGAATTAGTATAGAGGATATGATTAACAAAACATACCTATATAGGTTGATTACAGCAGGAGGTATCTTCAGTTTACGAGTCAATGACCTCCATGGTTTGTGAGCAAACTCAGCAGGCTCACCACCGTTGTTAGTTGTTACCATTGCCATTACCATCACCATTTTCAATTCCAGGCCATATAGCAAAACAAAGCTAGGTTAGACACAAATACCCAAATTAATCCACAAACAAGAAGTAAATTGTTGAAAAGCTAAATGAAGAAATGTGTGCACTACCTGAGAAGGTGCTAGATCTTTATCAGAATGAGCTTCACACACCAGCAAAACACTCATTTCTCAGCCATCCAACAGCCAAGATGAAATCCAGTAAATCTTATATTGGAGTATCCACACCTATTAATTACAAGATGAACTAGTGAGTAAAGCGTTCGATAGGAGAGAATCGACCCTAATTCAAATAGTAGATAAAGATGGATCCAGATTTGCAGCTGGAACAAATGCCCAAATGGCTTCAATCATATACGCGGATCAACCATACATAGTGGAAGTTGCTATCAAATAACCAAAGCCTGAGAGAGTATCCCAACTTGAAGTAATCAATACTATCAGCATGAAAAGTGATTATAAACCATAGTATAGAGTTCCATAAAGGAAGAAAAACCACACAGATCAATACAACATGTTACCAACACATAGCACATATACACCCATAAAACTCAAAATCTAAACAGTTAGCAAATGAAAGCATCAGAACCAAATCATGTTGTTTCAAAGATGTACATTCACTTTCATAAAAGGTTGCAAATCACACTGCCATCTTGTTCTAGGGGAAACAACTTGAAACCACCAAACAGAAATTAGTAGAGGGATATGTGCAAGTAACAAAATACTTTCAAAAAACTTTTTGAACTGAAAAAAAGTACTAGAAGCATTTACTTGATCCGAATCTCCTTAAGTGTCAGAAGGCAAATCCAGGCATCTGGAATATCTCTTGTTTTAGTTTCAATGGTGTATTTCATTCTTTGTGACTTCGAAAACAGATTTTCCTTTTTTCTAACAGCCTTCATGACCTTTGCGTACTGAGAAACAACAGCAGGATCTTCATGATCAATTGTGATCCTCTCTTTCTGGAGGATGCCAATTGTTGTCTCAAATACCCTTCAACGTCTATGCAGATGTTACAAACAAGTCATCGTACAGAGTTATAAAACAATACTTTACAGCATAAATGTTCATCTACCATAGATAGTGGAAGTTGCTTTCAAATAACCAACGTAAGATAGAGTATCAATTTGAAGTAATGTCATCGAAAATAATAAAGCACTGTCTTCATGATGCCAAAAGACTTCTTACTTGTTGATGTTGTAAATAAGAAGCTAAGGGTCTGAATGCAATAGGTTTGTACCTCTAACATCTGTGCTCTCCAAGAACTGCTGCTTGCTTTAACTATACCCAGGTAATCATGGATACAAGACTCAAGCTCATCATCTCAAAAGTCACCAATAATGTTCACCTGATGACATAACAATTTGGAACATCAAACTGAGAATTGTGTCTCATAAATACTGATTGACAACATACTGCCTCTTATATTAAAGCAATACAAGAACGAAAAGAACATTCTTTTCTAGCCAATTTAAATATAACTGCATTGCCATATCAAATGCATCTTCTAGCCAAGCACTATTCAGTTTACAAGAACATTCTGTGTAAGCATCATATACCTAAAAAATTAAGAAGCATGATTAAATAGACACAACACCAAGCAAGTATTATTATAAGTTAGGGTCAGACAAGAAAGGCCAAGAAGAAATTCATCTCAAGTACCATAAGAACCAACTGGGAAAGCTGCACGACAATAATCTCATTCCTTTGTCATATAATATCCGAAAACCCCTTTGAAACATATGCCAATTCATCATCTTCATCCGTATGTCGTAATGAAAAAAACTATACTATCAATCGGAATCTTAAAACCGGTAAAAAAAAAAAAGAGAAATCAACACGACAAATATATTATCTGTAGGACAATACACACCATTTCAGAAGGTTATAACAGTGCATATTGTACCTCTTTTTCCATCAGCTTCTGTTCCTCCATCACCACAACCCATGTCGAATTTTCACGGAGATTGCATTCCGCTCTTTAGCCGGCATCTTCATCCAATATCTTTTTTAATTATCCCTGCGATTTAGAGAATAATGGTTTTTCTTAGGATGGGATTTTAGGTGCTTTGATTCAATGTTCGATTCTGATTTTTAATATTCACTTCCACTCTTAACCGGAAAGGTTGGATTTCTTGAAATTTCAATCTTTTAAAATGGCTAAGTCTTGGTAACATTTTTTTTCCATAATTTATGAAAAGACGGATCTTAATTAGAATAATAAAAGATAAAAGGTGTTAATTACAATATTAAAAATTTATTATGCAACATATAGTAGTTATAAAATTTATAATCTGATTCATGCAACCCAAAAATTTTATATTCATTTCTTCTAATTTGCAGTTTAAACATTGATATTTCTATGGTTTATTGAAAAAACATCTTTGAAGAAATGGATTCTTAAGAAATAAATAAAAATTAAATACACATTTCATTTTCTCCCTTGATCTTAATTTGGTTTAATGTTTCAAAAGAAAAACTTCACTATTAAATAAAAATTGTATCTAGTTAGACTCATACAGTTAGGCAAATAATTAAAAACTCATTCCAATAATTTCTATAAATAGATTATTATTATTTACATTACTAGATATGTTTTAATAAGTTTTGAAAATTAGAAGAATCTCATTATAATAAATGAAAGACTAAATTGTTTTTGTGGTCCCTACAAAGTATCTTTTACCATCTTTTGGTCAGTATTTGCAAAACAACCCAACAAATTCAAAACAGTTTTTTTGGTCCCCTAAGGTGGTTTTCAGGTAAAACTAAATGGTTTTTCGGTATATTCAGGGATATAATGGTAACTTTACTAATTAAAAATATTTTCAATTAAAAAATATTAATTTTAAATTTTTCAGATTTTCAACTTCATCCCTAGCCCTCGAGCCTCATGCCTCGAGCCTTCGAGCTCGAGCCCCCTGACGAATTTTTTCTTTTTATTTTTTATTTTTTTAAACTCGGGGGTATAATGGTCATTTTACATATTTTGACCAACTTTACCGTTGACTTTCCCTGAAAATCACCTTTGGAGGCCAAACAAATTGTTTTGAATTTGTTGGGTACCGTCTAAGGGTTATTTTGCAAATGGGGACCAAAAAATGGTAAAAGATACTTTGTAGGGGACCAAAAAAATAATTTAGTCTAAATAAAAATAAACATCAAATTATTCTATTAATCATATGAATTATAGAATGACTTCATCTACAGTTAAATGCTATAAGATACGAATTTGGGGACATTTTTTAAAAAGAAAAAGAAAACCTAAAGCAGCCTGTGTATTACTTACTTTATTTGTAATATGAATTACCTGATTAGTCATTTGTTTTATTTTAAATTTATATCTAATGAATAAATTTCTCCCTCTCCAAATAACTAAGCTCCCTAGTTATTTTAATAAATGCTCGTATATTTTAAATGAATAAGAGTTACTTATAAATAGGCTATTTTTCAATTGTCCTAGAAAATATAATAGGATTGAGATAACTTTTTCAATTTTGTTAGTTGACTAAATAATATCGACAGTAAATAAGTTGAGTGTGGAATGATTGGTATGTGTCCAACGTTGGTAAGTCATCGCATATGGTATCGGTTTTATCGATCACGATGTTGCATAGTCTCCACCACCCAATATAGTTTGAACAAATTCGAGATTTGAAAGTTCAAACTTTACTCCTGCTAGGTCAACCGCGATTTTTGACTTCTTTTGTAAACCTACATAGATGCCAAAGGGTTCGAACTTTACTCGTGTTAGGTCAACCGTGCTTGACTTCTATTGAAAACATACATAAATGTCAAAGGGTTCGAACTTTACTCGTATTAGGTTAACTGTGGTTTGACTTCTTTTGTGAACAGACACATATGCCAACCGGTTATAAATTTACTTGTGTTAGGTCAACCGTGCTTGACTTCTATTGTAAACTTACATATACGCCAAGTTGTTTGAACTTTACTCGTGTTAGGTCAACTGTCACTAGCGGAACCCAAACAAAATTTGAAGGGGGGATTTCTTACACTGGCATCTCTGGAGCGGGCGAATTCCCTTCCTAGGCGAAACCCTTTTTAATTTTAATGAGTCGGGGCGGACAAGGACATGAACAATATTACTCCCTTAGTTCGCCGGAGTTTACCGTGGCGGACGCACTGTCTCACCCCGGTTCAATTCTGCCATTGTCAATGATGGCTTGACTTCTTTGTAAACAGACATAGATGCTAAAGGGTTTGACATTTACTCGTGTTAGGTCAACCGTGCCTTAACTTCTTTTTGTAAACTATGGATAGTTCACAATATATTTTTTTTCACTTATACACTGTATTTGTTAAATTAAACTCTAATTTAAAATTTTAAAAAGTTTAATATTGTATTTTTAATATATTTGTAAGTCCGTCTCTTGATAGACGATCTTTCAATAAGTTATGGAAAGACAAATGTTTAAACTGCAAATTCGAAAATAATAAAGATAAAAATTTGGGTTGCATTGATCTGGTCATAAACTTTTAACTGTTGCAGGTTGCATAATAAATTTTTAATATTGCAACTAAAACCTTTTACCCTTCTATAATTCTAATTCAACCTCGTCTTCCCATATACCTATGGAAAGACGATCTTTCCCAAGACATTGCCTATATTTTTCTATATTTTCACATATTTTCATATTCAAATGCACATTATTACATTGCTTATGGAAAGACCAATGGTTATACTGCAAATTAGAAGAAATGAAGATAAAATTTTTGGGTTGCATTAGCTGGATTATAAACTTTATAACTTTTACACGTTGCATAATAAAATTTTAATATTGCAACTAAAATCTTTTACCTTTTTATTATTATAATTAAACTCCAACTTTCATAATCTTATGAAAAGACGACTTTTTCCAAAAATTTATCTTTTAATATTTAAAATATATAAATTAAAAATTAAAGTGACATATTACTTATGAATATTCAATTTTTTTGAGATTTTCCCGTTATTATTTTTCATTAATTTTGACTGTACTTTGATGAGGGAAGGATGATTGAACACCTGGTAGGACACACGACCCTGACCACTTGGACAAGCCCAAGCTGGTTGAGTGATATCAAATTCAACATACCCAGCCCAAGTGGTTGGGTGATATTAAATTCAACATGGCCAATAATACGCACTAAACCCTCTCACACGCTCACATAATCAACACTGCTCTGCATAATGTCATTAGCGGCAAACTTGGCACCCGTCCTTAACAACAGCGGCGCGTCCCTTGCCCTTGCGATCGAGCAGAGACTTACTGTCCTTGTTGAGGTGGAGCTTATCGATGCGCATCGATGAGACCAGCGGCGCACTCATCAGCATCCGGCGCACGCTCGAGGCCTTGAAATGGGCCTTGCGGCTCTTGTGGCGGGAGGACGACACGCGCGGGGTGTACGTCATTTTGGCCGGCACCGTTGGGTTTACCTTTGCCTCTAGTTTCCTCCGGTGAGAGCTGCAAAAGAAGTTTGAAAAACCCCGCCTGTTCATATGCTGCTGGTCTTTCATGCCAGTGAAGCTTGATTGATATTCAACAATGGATGGATCAGATCATTACATTCGGGTGGCTTTCTCTGAACTCGGTAACTACTAACACAACCTACATGTGATTATTCGTTACTGAGAGCCTGTCTGCATCATGTTTTCTGTGCAATTTCCATGTTTCTTTCCTTAAAATCTCTGAAATGCTGATTCTGGTGGGAGAAAACAGAAAAAAAATGTAATTATTGCTTCTACAAGAATAGATGGATGTTCATTAATTGCTACAGAATTGTTCATTTTCTGGAATTTGAGGATTAGGCGTCAAGGTAATAATCTTAATTCATCAGAAACTACTGTGGTGTGATCCATCTTGCCTTTCCTTCAATATGTTGTTCCCTTTATAGTTTATTGAAGTTTTTCCCAGAATTCTGTAGTAATTTATATATCCTAGTCAGAAAAAGGATTCAAGACTGTAGTTGAAGGGTTATTATTGATATAACTTTCTAGTTTTATGCCTTGTTTTATTAGAAACCAATTCCTTTAGAACTTTGGATATTGAAAGGAATTGAGTACAATTAGCTGAGCTATAAAAATCAGTATAGTCCTCATACTGTTGTAGGCTTTGCGATCTATGTCAACAATGATGTATTCACTCTTATGCTGTGCACACTGAATCTCTATGTCCACTTGATAGCACTACTAACTTTAGTCGTGTCTATAGTGAAGGAAGAGACCTTTCAGTGAGTGCATTTCATAGCTAACTTCTTCTAGTTATTCTTGAGGTCCGGAGAACTTGTGTGTAGTGGACAATGAGGGATCTTTCATACTAGGCGTGATTTGTTTGATTGGTTGCTAGGTGTGATTTAAGCGTTATAATTGAGTTAAGTTATGAGTTTTACTAATATTGAACTACTGAGTAAGGCAGAGTAAGAATGACGTTCATTCAGGCTAAAACCTGAATGGTACAAATGGATTGAGATGGCAGCACAGTTGCTATCCATCATGTCTGATCATGCACATGAATAACATGTTTCTGCTGGTGTTCTTTAATATGATTAGGAAAGGGTTCAGTTCTCCAACTGTATCATATTCGAGAACGATATGGCGTGAATCTTAGTCATTCATTTCTTGTTCCACTCCAGCTGGACTGGCTGTCTTGGCGTTGTGAACAATTATGAGTCCTTGCTGCCTAACAAGACGGCTTTATGTGATGTCTATCTTTTGTAATGGCTAATGCTGCTTTATAGCCGATGGCACCTTCAAATTCAGTGACGGTGACAATGCTTTGTAAGTTCATATCTTTTTTCTGAAATAAATGTTTGTTTCCATGTCTAGAATTCTGCATCATGCAAGTATAATATTTTACCACTTCTTATTTGGTAGTAGGCATGCAATCTATAATTGAAGTTGAATGTTCACCAAACATTTTATATTTCTCTGCAGGTACATACGGCCTCAATTATATTATACAACCCTTTATTTTCATTTATCCAGTATGTCTAGGAAATGTGCTGCCTTATGCCGTTGAAGGTGTAGGAGTACCTTGTGATCCCCTTGCTTTTGCTGGCCTCTTAGGTTCGTTTCTAACTGTGAATCACATTCATCATGCCCTTTACTCCATCAATCCGTCCTTGTAATACTAAAACCAGTACTACAGACACTATCATATGTCTACCAACACTGGGATATTGGAACTAAAATAATGTGCTATTTAAGTTGCTTTGATCTCGTTTCTAATGCTAAAAACAGTATTTCTTTGTTGTTTCTTCAGCCTGTTGGAGCCCATCTTCAGAATTCATGGTTACAAGTGTCTGAAATTTGATGTACGTGAGTAATGTTATTTTTTAAACTTATGTTTTAACTCATTGATAACTTTGACATTGTTGAGAATTACATGTGATTTTGCTAGACAAAGAACAATGGAGAAGGAGCGGAGGCCTTGGAAAAATTGTCAGCTTTATGTAACTTCTGGCCCCTAAGTTCAAGTTGATTAAGCTTCTATTGCTGCCAGACTTAGAGCTGAAATTGTAGTTGTAGAAAGCTATCGTAGAGGCTTGTGAATGTGGTCCTTCAAAAGCAATGTCCTACAAAGTTGTTGGTGAGATGAAAACACATACAAAATATGAGACTGGACTTAAGCACTTTAATTTATTCTTCCCGTGTGAGTGCTCTTCCATTAGTTTTTCATTGCTTTTATATACGATTATATTGATTTCTAGTGTCCTTGGCTAATGAAATGTGAATTTTCTGCAGGATTTATAGAATGTCACTGAATCAGCTCAGAGAAGGAAAGCAAAGTTAGGGAGGCATTAGAGGATAATGAAGAACACTTTGTGGGAAGACGTAGATTGGTTTACTAAACAATTTTCCAATGTCATTTTAAAATATCGTAACATTACAATATTGTCGTATTAAGTCTTTTATAAGAACATTTGAGATAGATTACTTGATGAATCACTTTTACGTGAGTATAATACATTTTACTAGACAATTTCTTTATGTAGTTTCAAGTTAATATAGTAACATATTAATGATGTGTTGCAAGAATTTCTATTACTATACCTACTTGTGTGATGATAGTCATTGATGTCACAATATAGCTTGTACTTGCAACTATTTTTTAACAACAATACTTTTTGTTGGCACATAGTATCTAATCAGACACTTTTATGTGAGATTATTTGTAGGTTAACAAGACAATTAGAAATGTGGTTTGAACCTATGATATAGCACATGAAAATATGTTGTGATAGATTTAATATACTATATAATATGACAACATAGATGTGTCGTCAATGGGTCTATTGGGACATTAAATTATTGTGCTAATATTGCCCAAAATAAAACACCAACTATGTGGTATTAACTTTTCTATCCAAAAATAATATACCTATTTCCACGATATCCATTTTCTAAATTTCACTAATTTTAAATGATAATTACTTATCATTACATTTTTAATATATATAACGACAATATAACGTGCGACAATATTATATCTATTTCAACACAATTATATATATTTTTTCAATAATTTAATTAAGATCCAAAATTACCTATCGCAACACTTTAGACCTTTAATAACACCAGCAAAAACCACACATCAACAAAGTGTTGGAATACCAAAAAGTGTTGTTATACGTGTATATTTACAACAATTTTACGTGTCAACAAAGGCCATTTTTCTAGTAGTGCCTTCATCGACACTGCCATCGTAATTAGGGGAGTACAACAAGGTCCGGACATTGTTGTAGATCTGTTTCTATCTCGTGCAATTACGTCCCGGGCATTTCACCACGAATTCGCTACTTCTCAATCACCTATCAATTAGGTTAAGGGGTCGTTGGCACCTTATCTATGACACTAGGGCCTCTTATAAGCCTAGCTTGCTACTTTTCGCTATCTCTACCCTTAACCTCTCGGACTACTTTACGTAATCATCTAAGACTGGTGCAATGACAAATAATTCAGAGTATGACTCGGGCCTCCCGTGCACACACCCACACAACCCCATACCCTATTACCTATTCAAACATCCAGGTTTATCTTCCCAATGAGGCATCAATATTTGCACAAATATGAATATAGACTAAAGTGTGTTCTTATAAGGAGTGTACTATTCATGCAATTGAAACATTCAAGAGCAAGTCATAATAATATCATGAACACAAAACTAGGATAGATTATAGAATCTCACAAACATAGATTAAACATGCATATACAATTATCTCCAAGCTATGGAAACTACTCCATAGATATGGAATTCAAATATAAATTTGAATTCTACATCCTATGATTAAAGAAAAAGAAATGAAAGAAAAGAAAAGGGGAGAGAGTGTTTCTCCCTCTACAAGATGAATTAAGAATGAATCTAACTCAAGCTACTTCTCTCTACTCTACCTATATCTTTAACCTAGTAGACTAAAGCTATATTTATGGAAGAAGGGGATAGGGCCTAAAAATAGGCCCAAAATAGGCCAAAACGTCTGAAACCCTAGGTCAGCCGCCGCCTGGCGTGGGCTGTCGCAGCTGGCACGGTCCACGCCGTGTACTTATCATGGGTCGTTGGATTTGGTTTGGTCCGTGCCAACGCCTTTGGCACGTGGTGTTGCATATGGTGCGAGCCACTCTCCGTGCTGTTACGGGATGCCGAATTTGGCACGGTCCGCGCCAACACCTTTGCACGAACCATGGCCTTTGGCCCGGGCCATCGTCTAGAAGGCTGGATTTGGACTTTTGATCGTACGGGATGCGGCCATTGGCGCAGACCGCTATTTGGAAGCTTGATTCGCTCATAAACTTGGCACGGGCTGCCTGATTCTCCTCACCCCGCCAGCTGGTCTCAACATCTTGGACTTGGAACAACACGGGCCATCGTAAATGGGACGGTCCACGCCCATAGTTAGCTAATTTTGAGTGAGGATTGGAGCTGGTGTGCGCAACCCGTGGCATTTGGAGTGGTCCACGTTATTCCCTCATGCAGAAAACTATTGGCACGAGCCAATTCCTTTGGCGTGGGCCGTTAGTACCAACCATGAACGACCCGCACCGACCTGTGGTAACTTGGCCGGCTGAACTTGTTTCCTTTGCTGTAGGTGAGCCGTTAGCATGATTTGACAGTTTTAGTAGTCGATTTTATAGCGATCGAGAAGACAAATCCAATTGAATCATCCTTGAAGGCTAATTCTTCTGGGATAGTTCTCAGACTTTGGCGCAACTCATCGGACCACGATTCCCCGTTTCTTTATTGGGCGCTTTGAGCTCCGTTGCTGCCTATCTTTGACTCCAATCTCCTTCTACCACGCTTTGATGTTCATAGCCTTTGTCTACTACCATTCTAGAGGTGAATGACCTTCAATCTCTTCTACCGCCCTTGCGAATGACCTTCAATATCTTCTACCGCTCCTACGAATGACCTTCACATAGAATTTAACTAAAAAGTACCCACATGCGACCTACTAAAGATTATCACATGGAAAATCTAGGAGCCCGCGGATACAATATGTCCATTAGTACTAATTAAGTCTACAAAATGCAAACTCAACTAATACTAGCAACCTGCCGGACAAAACATACTAAAAACTATGGTGAATGCAATGGTTAACGCCCGTAAAATGAAGCACATCATAGCACCTCGACACAACGAGGGTCTTGTCATTCGACATGAGTGGTACAATGTCCCTCAGGATGTACAAAATATTGATTAGAATATATATATATATATATATATATAAAATGTGTGTGTAATTGACAAAAAATACATTAATTTAAAATGCCTCACCAAAGTTGGTGTTTTCCCGTAGTTGTGCTGCTTTAGAGTGCAGTGGAAACGTGGGCTATCAGTAGCCATTGTATATTGTTCAAGTTTGAACACAAGATGTTGTGGGTTGCTTCATTGTGCGGAGAACTGTATGGAAAAAAATTGTGATAAAGTGTGAAGATGTATTAGTGTGTGTGTGTATATATATATAATGGTAAAAGACCTGAAAAAAAGGGCGACTTGAGGATCCTTTGCCAGCCATTAGTACTGAATAAAAAATGAAAATGTTTAGGGCAAACTAGCATTGAAAATGTTTAGGGCAAACTAGCATTGAAAATGCATGGTACGACGTTGTCCATGCGTTGTAGGTACACGTCGGTCCAAAACAGTGGCTTGGTTGACATGTACTGAAGATGTCGCTCTATAGCCGACCAAACCGAACACTTGATCGATGCAGGATTGAGGTCACATATACAATGATAAAGTGAACTTAAAAGACTGTATGCGACATCGGTAACTATTCAATTTTACCGATGATCAAACCCACATAGGTGTGACGTCTCATACAGAAGAACATATGACTAGACATAAGAATGAATGACGTCGCACACGATTCAGATATACCAACATGTAACCGACAATCAACCAACGTCGTATCCATCAGAGGCAGGTACGGGAAAAAACATAGAATACCTGGAAAAAATGTTTCTTTAACAACAGAAAATTACACAAAAATGTCCAAACACTTAGTATATTGGTTTACATATAAGGAAATCCTACACTCTAACAAATCTTAGTAAGAACTAGTAAACCAAAAAAATGCAATACACTCACAGACCATAGATCGAACAATGTAAAGTAACAATTACAAAATGTAGGTGTTAGAAGAGAAGAAAAATCATACCTTTTACAAGAGAGAAGAGAAGTGGGGGTGGGAGGCTTTTGGAATTCGCAGGAAACTTGGGAACAAAAAGTTGAACTAATTGAGCTACCCCATATTTATATTCGTTTCAGATCATCATTTTGGACCCTTGTAATGTCCACCTCATATGCAGCGACGTCCCACCTATATTGGTTTAGACGACAATGAACCGACCCATGACCAATGTTGCACGTTTATCTAGGTCTAAACTTTTCAGCCCACTAACATAACAAATGAGTCCACCAAGTACCAAAATGAATAATAGTCACTTTCTCACCAATAAATAGTACATTACTGCAACAACATTTATTTTTGTTGTGTACGATATGTCCTCCACCTAGGAAAATAGTGGGTGAATAGTTCAAATTTATTAAAAAATTGTGGTAAAAAATGAGCTAGTTTCAGAATGATTGAAACAAATTATTCATTACACCCAATTCTTTTCTATTTTTGTGAATGATCGTAATATTAAAACATTGTTTGATGTGGTACGTTCAATATTAAGGATTCAATACCATTTACATAACATTCAACAAAATAATTGGAAATCAATAACATTCAGTAAAATTAAAATAAAATGTGATAACATTAAAAAAACATTTGATTAAATTTGTTTTAATTTATTCCAAATTCTTTGCAGTAACTATAAAATTAGGAGGGGAGAATGATGTCATTGAATACTATCGGCCCAGGACGATCTAACAGCTTAAAGTAGAGCGTGTCCCCTGCCCTCAGTTTCTCTTCATCAAGAAATTGGCTAAAACCCTTTGGGGTCAGGGTCTTGAGCCTCTTGTTCCCTGATTAGTGCATGTGATACTCTCTTCCATTGCACCTCAAGACAACATGCACCTTGACATTTTGTAGGAGTTCCATGATCTGGCTTGGGACGTACTACATTATAAACAGAAAACAATTGTTAGTACATATGAAAGTAATCTAGAGAAAATGTTAATTGAAAATAAAATACACGTGTAACGTGTAGGACTTACCAAAATTGGAATTGAACCGAAGTTTGTCTGGGTCAAAGTACGGACGAAAAGTGGAATGATATCGTCGAATGATGAAGTCCACGGACGGTCCTCATCAGAATCACTATGGATCTGCATTGGTCAATGACATTATTACTAATTAAATAAGAATATAACTAATAAAGTAAAAGGAATCTACATAGCAATATGAACAAAAAATTGCTCACCTCAATTGGTATGCCCGAACCTTCATTGTTAGCCATGATTCCTGAAATTCATATTGTCACGGATGATATATATAATTACATATATAAGTTTTTTGAGAGAAATTGGCACAAATAATCTTTTAAGTCAGCCAAAATAATGGAAATGCCGACACGTACGTGCAACGTCGCTCACCTATCGGTGGAACCAGTTGGTTAACCAAGAAGGGTGAGATGCCTCATACGTGAATAACAGCACAATTATGAAAGTGTGACGTCGCTCACCTATTGGTAGAACCGATTGGTTAATCGAGAAGAGTGTGACATCTCATACATGAACAACAACACAATTATAAATGTGCGACTTCGCACGACCATCGAACCAAACAAAGTACGATCGAATGGCCTGCGACGTCACATTCAAACCCAGTAGATACATTAACAACAACAGAAGACCAGAGAAAGTAAAGGTCCAAAATAAATAATATGGGCAACAAAATCGGGGGAGAACATAGAAACGTAATAGCCGCACCCGAGAACCCTAATCCATAGGAACTTCAAAACATATACACACTATATGCATAAAAATTGTAAGGAAAAATACAAAAATGAAAGTAATCTAAAGAATTTAGAAATCATACCTTTGAGAAGAGAGAATGAGAGACTGTTGAAATTCGAGGGAAAGTTAAATGTTTGAAGTGATTTATGAAGTGGATTCCATATATATAGTCGTTTGGAACTCCTCGGCATGTGCAAAGTTGCATGTAACTTGACCTTACCAACATATGACCGACGCATGTCCGACATCGGCTAACCTGAATGTGGGCCTCACCATTTCAGCCCATTAGCATAAGAATGGGCCCGCATTTGACCAAAACGAATATAATTGACCGTAATAATGGTTAATAGTATATTAGAAACTAATAATTGAAATTTATAAATGTCCATGTACTTTATTAATGTCCAGTTCGGTTGGAATCAATTTTAGCACAACAGGTGAACTTTTTAGTTTTTACACTTAGGTTCCTCTAAGAGGGTGGGAGTGGTAAACGAAAAATTAGAGATACCCAATTATCTAAATCACATTTTCACAATCATGTTGTTCTGATTTAGGCATCAACAAGCCGGGGTAATTGTCCCTCACTTTTATTAGTATTCCATTAATACCCTTACGATGAGCGTTATTAGTTTGATAATTTCCACAACATAGAATCACACAAAATTACATATTCTTGCTTTTTTTATGAATTTAAAAGATAATAAAATTTCTTCCATAATTTTTTTAAAAGCACTAGTACATGGTCTAGAGTAAATTGTAGATGATTACTTATAAGTATGCAATGGTTAATCGAAAGATCTTGTGGAAGTCTCCGTGGGATCATGCTAGTTTCTTTATCACTTGCGGAAATTATGAGACACCTCATACATGAATAACAATACAATTATGAATTTTGGGACTACCGGTGATATTTTTAATTTTTGCACTTAGGTCCCTCTAAGAACGTGGGAGAAGTCAAAATGAAAAATTGGAGATAACCTTATCTAATTCAAATTTTCATGACTATGATGTTTTGATTTGAGCATGAATGGGTCAATGGACCGGGCCCAAATTATTCACAGACAGTATATGACGAAACTTTGCAAAAATTACACTATGGCCCACACTTCCTTGCATGTTCACTACGCTTCAGAACTCTGCACCTGAACATGAGGACAAATGTCTAATATGGAGATTATGCATGCGCAAACTGGGGTAATCGTTCGCCTTTTTATAGTATCCCATTAATACCCTTACAATAAGCGTAAGGGAATGGTAATTTCCACCACATAGAATCTCATGAAATTTCATATTCTTGGTTTTTTATGAAATAAAAAAAATCCTTCCATCAAATTTTAGGAAGCGCTAGTACGTGGTCTAAAGTAAGTTGTAGATGATTACTTGAGAGTATACACGGGTGAGTAGTGAGAACGTGTGAAAGTCTATGTGGAACAAGACCTGTTTCTTTGTTACTCTCGGTTATTATAAGTTTGACTAATAATGACAATGTTTCTTTTAGGGACAATCGGAATCAAGTTTAGGACAACGTGTGATATTTTCATTTTTTGCACTTAGGTCCCTCCAAAAAAGTGGGAGAAGTCAAAATGCAATATTGGACATAACATTTTTTTATTCACATTTTGACGATAATGTTATTCCTACTTGGGCATATACGGGTCCACGAAAGGGGCCACAATCTTAAAACAGAGTATTTTACGACACTTTTCAGAAATTAGACTATGGCACTTATGTGCGACTTCGCAATTGTGTCGCATAGAACAAACCTTAAACCAACCCCTGTCCGACGTCGGTTTACTTGAAATTTCCAGTGCGAACCGAAAAATTTAGCCAACAATTTGAACCAAAATTTCCCCTAACTCTATTTCATGTCAATAATATTCAGCACTAACACCCATTTCACATCTCCAACACACTTTCTCCAAACCCAACTCAACACCATCCTTTCCATTCACACCATTACAACAATAAAAGAGCACAATCAAATTGCTTCTCTCAAACATCAACAAGTATCAGAGGATGGAGCATCTCCTGGTTCAAATTAATTGAGGTAGTTTTCCATCCAATCCATGTTCATTTAGCAATTTTTTTACCATGCCTTCCATATGTTTTTTACCTTATTGATCAAAGATTGAATATTTTCATGAAGTATGATGATTGTGTTACATGTTATTTAGTGTATGTTGTTTGTGTTTCCAATGTAATGGCATGTTAGTAAGGAGTAATAAAAATGTCTTAGATTAGGGCTAATTTGGAACAATAATTACATTTTCGTATAAACACAGTTTGAATGTGTGTCGTCGGTCACAATTAATCAGCCAATACGATTTGGTACTGAACATAGACCAATGTCGCATAGGTCTAGGAAATTATTTTTATATATATATATATATATATATGAATGTTTGACGTTGCTCGTCTTCCGGGATTTGCGACAACGATCGGCCATGCCTGTGATGTGGCTTTAAATCAGATCAATTATTTTTTCCATGTTGAGATTAAAGTCGTCTAGGTATGACTATATTTTGTGTATATCATTTGGGGACTGCTCAATTCAAATACAAATTTTTTTAACCTGTGTATTGGTTGTAATAAGACAAAGAGAGTTATCGATGGACTTTCAACATGTAGATAGATGGGCTTGTCGCCCTGACAGTGTTAATGCCGTACAACGTAGAAAATGGAGGTTCAATACAATTAATGTTTCAATTTCAACCTTATGTATTTTATTATATGGTAACATGTATTTGTAATATATGTTATAGTTTTGTGGGTTTTAACATGTCATTCTTTCCCACATTAATTGAACAACAATTGATTGTTTTATGATGTTTAACCATTTAAAAATTTATTGAATTTTAAATAACACGTAACAGATATCGATGAATAATTTTTTTATGTGACCAGATATTAAATATTATAATATTTTACGAGAGACAATGTATAACCGATTAATCCGTGACGTCGCTCAAATAGGTGCACAGATGAAACCCTTCCAACGTCGCATAAACTGGCATCGATGCTTTTAGTGACGTCACACATTCAAAATGACGTTGTTTTCATCAGCTTTCCACATCAGCATGCACCAACGTGGATGCCCCACTGTGCGCGTTGTCACTTAACTGTGTATGAGACGTCCCTCTTATTTAGACTGACGTCTGCATGTACGACATCGCAAAATTTCCTCTCCCATCGTCTTCCTTTTTACTGCACGCGGCATCGTTCTTATGCATGCCGACATCAGGCTAAATGAAGTCGCAGCTATGGCCTCCTATCGTCGGTAACAAAAATTGCCGATGTCAGTCCAAAACCGAGGTAAAGGGTACTTTTTTTTAAAAAAATTAATCCATCCATGGATGGGGGAAATTATATTAGGCCTTCCCAAGCCATGAAAAGAACATAAAAACAGAAAGAAAGATGAAGCCGAAGCTTAGTTAAGATATACAAAGATGAGCATTATGCTCATGAAGCAACATTTGTTGCTTCCAAAAGAATGAAAGTAAAGTAGATGATAGTTAGAGGATTACAATAACTGTTAGACTAAGTAAGAGATCATCGAACTTGTTAGTGAATCGAGTTAACGAAACACAATGCAGTCAGAGTCACCTCACTTAGACTTAGGAGCTTATCCTCTACTAATAGTATAAGGCTATGAATTAACAAAAAAAAAGGATGCAGCTGTATCAGTGGGAAAGACCTCTATCTGTATGTGTCAATTGTATCAGTTTGGATCAGTTTGGTCAGTATGGATCAGTGTGGCTCAGCTGTAATCAGTGGAGCAGTGAAAGCCCTGAGGGAGAAAGTTGAACCCGGGCATGAGAAGCCTACAGCATTCGTCCTGAGCATGGAGAGGATGCTACCACCCAATCTGCAAGAACAACAACACAAACTCAGTAGCATCCATTCATTGAGATATCCTTAATGAGGGTGTACCCATCTGATCTAGCCTTATTAAACCTTTACAAGTATGAGATAACATTTGAAAGCTATTCAATGAGGAACTAAACTGAGCACAGAGACAGGCTTTAGCCAAAGAATCAGCAACCAAATTAGCTTGTCTGTGAATATGTAGTAAAATGATATCACCCAAGGCCTGGTGAATGTCATCTGCCAGCTGAAACAATTTCCAATGTGCATGCGTAGGATCAACAGCACATTTGACAGCATTTAAGCAATCTGATTCAATGTATACAGGGGCAGAGTATCCTACACCAATATCTAGCGCAAAAAGTATTGCCCTCAACTCAGCTTCCAAAGGGGAGTTTGCCTTTGTAAACCTAGTATGAGCCGAAATGAAGCTCTCTCTAGGATCTCTGATAATCATTCCTATTCCACACATGTTAGAATAACCACACCATGCAGCATCAACATTAATTTTGAACCCCTTACAAGGCGTTTTCCAAGCAATTTTGGAAATTGTCGGCTTTGGAGTAGATTGTATCAAAGGTTAGAAAGAGTGATTAGCAATACCTAAGTCTATAGTAGTGGTAATGTAGACTGGTTTGGCACAAAAAGTATAGAAGATTTGTTCCCTAATTTGATTTAGCACTGTACCCCTAATTGGCACAACAGATTCATATAAGCATTTGTTTCTCATTTTCCATAGATTCCAGCATGTAATTAGGGAGGCAGTTCTAATTATTTTTGAATGCAGGGAACTCAAACCAGGATAAGTGAGATAGCATGAAAGTCTTTCCCATATAGATGGGAAAGATCTGTCCCTAATTCCCATGAATTGATGAACAGTACTCCAAACATGTACAGAGAAGGAGCAGGAATTGAAGAAATGATCTAAAGAGTCCACATGATTACTGCACATGCAGCATTTAGAAGGCAAGTACAGTCTCAGTTTTTGCAGGACATTATCAAAAGGTAAATACGAGTTTATCATTTTCCACATGAAAATTGAGATTTTCTTTTCAATTTTGGAATTCCAAAAAGTTGAGTACCAGCCGTAGTACCTGACTGTGAGCTGAGCAAGAGATAAGTAGATTTAAATGTGAATTCACCTGTAATACCAGGCTTCCATATAAGCTTATCACACCTGTGTGGTGAGAGCTTAGATTCCTGCAAAAGAGAGATAGCATGAGAGGGAAGTAGATGGGAAATTTTCTGACTCAGAGAAGGTTTATTTGAGATGAAATTTGAAACCGTACACTCATTCGAGATATCTACAAGGTTTGGATCACAGAGATCCATAATAGGTCCTATATCTAGCCAATTGGAAGTCCAAAAATTGCAATCACCCCTACCAATTATGACTCTGGAATTTGCTTCAGCCCAAGCATTAAATGAACAGATTCTTTTCCAATTAGAAGAAGATCTATATGAGGGTGGCAGGGATGCAACAAAATGGGTCCATAAAGCCTCTGCCTTTTGATATTTCCACCATACTTTAACTGAGCAAGTATCAATTATGGTGTTTATTGATCTGAAACCTAGACCATTTTGGTTAATAGGGAAGCAGAGAGCATCCCATTTTCTCCATGATCTTTTAGGTTTTAGGTCAATATACCCCCAAAAAAATCTGCTGAGTTTTTTTTCTATGCTGGAAATAATCTCCTTACTAGGTTTTAGAACTGACCATATATGTTGGGGAATAGAGAAAATGCAAGATTTTATGAGTGTAATTTTTCCCCCAGTAGATAGCCATTTATTTTTACAGCTACAAATCCTATTATCAATCTGTTCTATTAGTGGATGGAAATAGGATTTTTTTGCAACTCCGGTAAAAATAGGCACTCCCAGATATGTGAATGGAAGACATCCAATTTTCATGCCTAGTGTTCTCTTTATAGTGTTAACTGTATGAGCAGAGGCATGCTTTCCAATGAAAATGACACTTTTACTATAGTTTATTTTTTGACCCGTGACTTCCTCGAATGTAGACAGAAAAGCTTTAAATCTAACCAATGTTTTATTCCCAGCCTTAAAAAAGACCACAGTGTCATCAGCATAAGATAAATGAGAGATTTGTAGAGAGTTACCTGGAAGGTCATAGTAGGCCAACTTACCAGTTTGAAAGATAACAGCTAAACTTCTAGTAAATGCCTCAGAAAGATGTTAAAAAGAAATGGAGAGAGGGGATCTCCTTGTTTGATACCCCTTGTAGATTGAAAGAAACCAGCTGGCTTACCATTGATCATGATAGAGAACCATGCATGTGATAGATTATTCATGATGGGAAAAATAAATCTAGCATGGAAGCCAAATTTAGCAAGGACACTATATAGAAAGGACTACTTAACCCTATCAAAAGCCTTCTTAAGATCTAATTTGACAATGCAATTTGGTTGTCTTTGTTTCCTATTTAGAAATCTTACCATTTCTTGTAAGTAAATTACATTATCCGAAATATCTCTACCTTTAAGAAAAGCAGTTTGGTGTGGAGAAATGAGTTTTGGCATTAGGGGTTTAAGTCTTTCCAAGAGTACTTTTGAGCATATCTTATTTGCTACATTGGAGAGACTTATTGGCATGTAGTCATCAAATGAAATAGGTGTTTTCTTTTTAGGAATGATTGCAATCCAGGTGCTACCTAAACCCCTGGGAATGTTATTTCCAGCAAGAAAATCCTGGACTGCAGAAAGTAGATCAGTTGAAATTATGTCCCATGATTTAATGTAAAATTTAGATGTGAAACCATCTGGACCAGGGCTACTGTTCTTATTGAGACTAAGAACAATGTCCCTAAGCTCAGACATTGTGACAGATTGCATAAGTCTGTCATTATCTTGTTGAGTGACCAAATTAGGAATTTGACTCAGAAAGTGAGATTTGAAAAAATTACAATCCGGGGTGCTATCATCTGTTAGGAGTTCTTGGTAGTAGTGGATGGCTTCATTTTCAATGTCCTGTATACTGTCTAGCCATTGACCATTACTACTTTTGATTTTTGTGATCTTTAATCTACTTTTTCTTTCCTTAACCGAGTTGTGAAAAAAACTGGTGTTATTGTCTCCCTCCTTTAACCATTTAATTTTGGCCTTATGTTTCCAGAAGCTTTTCTGTTCTGTTAGAGCTCTAACTAACTTAGCCCTAGCTTCCTTAAGTTTAACCAAGTTGTCCACTGAAGCATTAAGATCATATATATGTTCCTGAGCTTCTAAAGCAGATTCAGCCAGCACCATATTACCATGAATATTACCAAAGTGCTCCTTATTCCAGATTTTTAGTTCTTTTTTCAATCTGAAGAGTTTAAGATAGAAACCAAGCATTCCTGAATTATTGAGTGGAAGATCCCAGTTTTTTTAAATTACATCCATGAAATCATTCCTTTTAAACCAGGTGTTCAAGAATCTGAAAGGCCTAGGATTAGATGGGATATCACTTCCAATAGTAAGAAGCATAGGGCTGTGATCAGAAGAAACCCTATTCAAGATTTGGACAGAAGATGCAGGAAAAGAAGATGACCATGAAGGATTACAAAGACCTCTATCTAATCTTTAGGTAGTAGGATTTCTTAGCCTGTTGTTACTCCAAGTAAATAAATTACCAACTGTATTAATTTCTTCCAAAGCCATTACATTAATAAAATCATTAAAATCCTTCATACTACTTAATTTAGGAGTAGAAGGGCCTTTATATTCATTTATAGATGTAATGGCATTAAAATCCCCAATAAAGATAGCATCTGAGTGAGTAGAGGACCTAAGATCAGACCAAAGATTTTTCCTCCCATCTCTAGTTCTAAGTCCGTACACAAAAAAGGCATCCATTTTTTTGTTCAAAGTGAGACTGTTCAAAGAAACAACTAAGAATTGTAAATTATCACATTTGACAGTTATAGAAATACTGGCATTCCAAAATAGCCAAATCTGACCACTCATTGCATGCGTACAGTTATCATAATGTAACAATTGCCTATATGAATCACATTGCATATTGTCATGTTTAGGCTCAATTAAGCAGATAAGCTCAAACCTATGCCTATTGATCAAGTTTTGCAGTCTTAGCATGGAAGTATCCATTCCCCTCAAATTCCAAACCAAAAATTTTATGGAGGTAAAGGGTACTTTTTACCTTGATTCTGAACCGAGTTAAAAATATACTTTTTACAACGGGTGTATTTACCTCAATTTTTTGGACTAAAAATCGATGTAATAATTCCTGTGGAACCAAGGTAAAAGGTCCCGTATCTTGTAGTGTGTAGTCTTTATTCGAGTTTGGCTTTTCAATTAGCCTCCACAGTATGAAGAACATGGGGGGTTCTCCGGCGAGGCAGATGAGAATAGATCTGCAAATATACTATAAAAACAATGTAAACAAGAATATGTTTAAAGATGAAAACTTGTATTTCTTGAAGACTAATGCTTACATGAGGCATTTACAAGATTTGCTGCTGCTGATGCTTCTTTCTGAGTGAGTGTTTACTTTAATGAATAAAATAAATAAATATAAAATAATTTAGTTAGTGTTAGATGGTTAGATTAGAGTAAAATTAGGAGGGACACGTGGTATAATTTTATTGGTGTAATGTGTAATAGAAAATTTGGAGCCTTTTTATCCACATCTTTAATAATCAACACTAAGAAGTAATTTCCAACCGTACTTCATTTGCAGTTGCCTATTCTCATCTCAAAATCTCACTCTTTTGTTTATGAACTATTTTCATAAACCCTTTTCTCGAACATATTTCTAAGTGAACTCAATTGAATTAAAATTAAATTAAACATAGAAAATAGGACAAACGACTACTATAATCCCTTGAACTATCGCCATCATTAATGGTCCTCCATCATTTTTAACACTCTTTTCTTCTAAACTAACAAGTGTTAAGTTGTGCCACTTCCATCTAATCAAACCATTCAATTCAGCTTTCGTTAATATTTTTAGGGGAAAAAATCTTTCCCTATTTGACCCAATTTGTTTTTTGCAATTGAGCACTGCAAAATTCTTATTCATCATCTTCCTTTTTTAACTCTCTATAGCACATATATTGGTAGAGCGCAATAATAATTCGAGCGAACAATCCACACCGCAGAGAAGACACCCATATTCAGACCACCTGCACTATGTCTATTTCCTCAGGGAAACTGCAGATGTCAATGAACATGAAGATGAATAAGCTTGCCTCGTGCAACAACTACCTTTCTTGACCACGTGACTCACACAGCGGATAACTGCGTAGTACATGAATCACCCCCAAATGACCATATCAATCACCATCACGCCGGTGTTGAAGTAGCACACATGATGGCACATGAACATCTTGGAGATTTGCTCGTCTGGCCGGAAGCTCGTGATGAATTAGTTGGTGAAATAAGCGCGGAAGTACCTCGGGGCCCCGACTATATTCTGGGCGCCCCAGAAGTACTCCAGGGCGAGGAAATTAGCTGGCCTTCTGGCTTGTACCTTATCTTCTGGCAATTTTCCCATCTCAAAGTAAATCTTTAACGGTGTCATCCAGTTCACTTCTTTTGTTCAAATTGTTGATACAGTTGTCGTGGCCGTACTTCTGACTGGTATGACTTCTACGTTAACATCTTTTTATCCATGTAATATATCAAAAACAGATGTTGCCAATTTGCTTAGGGCATCTGCCTCAATATTTTCATTCCTTGGTACGTGTTGACTGTCAAAGTATTCCAGTTGACTTATGAGCTAGCAAACTCTCCTTAAATATTTTATTAACTACTCTTCCCGTACGTTATAGTCTCCATGCACTTGTTGTACTACTATCTGGGAGTTACTAAAGCATTTAACGCTTTTCAACTCCATTTTTATCGTGAGATCCAACACACATATCAATGCTTCGTACTATGCTTCGTTGTTGGTGAGTGAAAAATTGAATTGCACCAAATATTGATGTTCTCCCTCTTATGGATTTACCAACGGCAATCCTGCACCACAACCTTCTTTACTGGATGCAGTATCAACGAATAATTTCCACACGATGGATTCCCACTTTAACATCCATTTGTCTACTCCGAGATTTTGTTGTGCATATGCTTCTTGTACATCTGGGCTTGTTATTTCTGCAATAAAATCCGCTAAGACACTACTGCAGGCACCCCTCTATGGCACTGGTCACTGGGGGGCTATGGCACCGATCCTTTATGCCTCATGCCGACTGGTGCCTAACTAGGGTGGTGTTGAAACGTAGTTACTATAGCACCAGTTATAAAAACTGGTACTGAAAGTTAGATACAACACCGCTATTTGTTATACCGGTGTTGAATTATGTGTCCTCGTTAATGATCAACGGTACCTGTACAACACCGGTTACTAAAATAAACAGGTGCCTTAGTCTGGCGGATTACAAAAACTAGCACTGGGTATGTTTTTATTTTCTGGTGTTGTTGTTTTGGAGATGGATGTCTAAGCACCGGTCGTATTATTTGTAAAACCAGTGCTTATTTTTAAAAAAATTGCTGTATCTTTTAAAAATTATTCCCGGCCCTCCCAGAATTGAAACTTGGGTAAAATAATATTGATTCCCAACAAGAACATTTTGAAAATGTAAGAATCTTAATTGGAGAAAAAGCAATCCATCAACATGATACAACTTCATAGAACAGGTGAAATTGTGTCCCTATCAAATACACGTTGAAAATACACCAGGTCCACTGAAGTCTTCTGTCTGTGGCATTTATCTCCTTGCCATTGTACACTCCTCTTGCTGGGGGAAATATCTGTTATGCACAAAATAACTACGATATGTCGAATAAAACAATTTGAAATGTCAAAATAAAGCAGAATTTGAATACCAGGAAACATGGTGTGTATAACTATGTTTTAACAATGTATTTAACATTAACACTGATTTAATGTTAAACACACAATGATAAACAATTAATGATAAACACACCATGTCTACTTGGTGCTCATACACTACAAAATTACCACATTTGAAATTGTGGAGTTCTACAAATGTTATAGCACCGTTTCATAATGGAAGAAGTATTACTTAGTTAAAGGGAATTACAAGAATAGAAAGCAACCAATGCAGTGCCATGTACCTAATTCTTCTTCCGTTAAGCTTGTTCATAATAACAATTAGTATAGAAAAACATTTAAAATGTTGAAATGAAGCAATTTAACAGCACCAACGAAACATGACATGTATAAACAAACCATGTGAAACACGCCATGTTTACTTGGCGCTGATAGACTGCAACATCTCCACAGTTTAAACATACTATTCAAATCATTAAAACAAGCAAAAAGACATGTAAACCGGTGTTGATGCAACTTCCATTAAGTTTGTGCACAACACGATTTGACATTGAAAACCATTTAAAATGTAAAAAATGAAGCAGTTTTGCAGCACCAAGGAAACATGGAGTGTATAAACAAACCATGTCAAACACATCATGTTTCCCTAGCACTGATAGACTGTAACATCTCCACAGTTTAAACATGAACTTGAAATCATTAGAACAAGAAAAAAGACATGTTAACCTTAACTAATGCGTCTTCCGCTAAGTACAGTTTGTGATACAAAAAGATTTAAAATGTTGAAATGTTACAGCATTTAAGCACCGAGGAAACTGATGTGTATAGTTATTATTTAAACTGTGTATTTAACATTGAGAATGATTTAATGTTAAACACACCATGCTGAACAGATAAACACACCAAGTTCCTCGGTGCACATATACTACAAAATCTCCATAGTTTAAACATGAACTTGAAAAATATTTAAAATGTCAAAGTTTTGCAGCATCTAAGTTCCAAGGCTTTTGGTGTGTATACCTATTGTTTAAACAGATCAACACACCAAAATTCTCGGTGCTCATACACTACAAATTCTCCACAATTTCAATTTTGGAATTGTACATATGTTACAACACTTTTCGTAATGGAAGAAGTATTACATAGTTAGAGGGCAATTCATGAATTGAAGGCAACCTTCAAAATGAAGCAGCTTTACAGGACCAAGGAAACATAAAGTGTTTAAACAAACCATGTCAAACACTCCAGGTTTCCTCGGCGTTGTTAGCCTGCAATATCTCAACATTTTAAATTTCAACTAGAAATCATCAAAACACGGAATTAACCGCTAAACCTTAATCTAGTTCGTCATTCATTCAAAACATTGTAGTTGTTTGATGCATTTAAAACTAAAACATAAACACATCAACATTCCACAGTAAACTATATCACATTATTTACAGAAAAACCTTCAAGATCGTACATAGTTAAATACAAAATCACAGTTTATACGACATGGTACAGATTCTACAATTTATATCACATAGTACAAATATACTATTTATATCACAGTGTATATCATAGTGTACAAAAACATTCAAAATGATACAAATTCTAATTATCACAAACCCCTAAACATGACACAATCATCTATATATTACGTGTGCTCCAAAAATTATTTCACAGTAAAAAAAACCAAAAAAATTAAACCATACACAAGGAACTATATATATATGCAATATACATTCGATTTCATCACAAAATGCAGAAATCATCGAACAACCCAAAAAGTACAAAAAATAGAAAAATCTCACACACTTCTTGAAAGACAATATGATTGAAAATCCAATACACCTCTCAAAATAGAAAAAAGAATAGAAGGACATATAAAAAAATAATGACCTAGACAAAAAATTTAACACAACCAACAAAAAAAAATCATAGGTACATGAATGGAGCGGTGGCAGGAGGGAGAAGGCAGTTATGGAGGGAGGAGGGCCGAAGTAGTGGTGGTAATGGTTGGATGCTTAGGAGGATGCAGCAGGGGATAGGGGGGATGAAGAAGGCAGTTATGGAGAGAGGGGGAGTAGGCAGCGGCAGTAAGCGAGAGTTGGTGGAGTAGGATGATGAGAGGATGAGAGGCAAATGAGGGAGTGAGTAGCTTTAGGGTTTCAAGTTTGGTTTATATAGACAATTTTTGAAGGGTTCAGATGAAATCAACATACAGAAATCAAGGGTTCAGATTAAACCTAGATGAGATCTTCATTAATGACGGGAACCAGTGCTGAATATTACAAAAACCGGTGCTAACTATTGATTAATATAGCTGCTTGGCAGTGCCTTGCAATTAAATTTTTTGACAACCCGAGACCAGGCATGTAATATTTCTCTAACTATGGAGCACCGGTTGTCAGTCCGGTGTAGAACCATAAACTGATGCTAAAATATGGCTAAAACAGCTGCTTGATGCTGAGTGGGTGTTAGTTTTTTTTACAACCCGAGAGCAAACATGTAATTTTTTTCTAACTATGGAGCACTGGTATTTGGACTGATGCTACAAATGAGAACCAGTGCTAAAATGTGGTTAAAGTAGCTGCTTAATGGTGCTTAATCCCGATGCGCTGTAGAATCCTCACACCGCATTCTGTAACCGGTGCTGATGGTCTAGGCGAACCGGTGCTGAATATTAACATATAGAATATTGAATTTCCTGCCCAAAAATTGACCAATTGTTTTGCATGGTACATCCGAAATAACTTAGCACCGGTTAGTCAACACTCATAACCGATGCTGATTTGTTGTACAACTATTTCTCAATATTCACTCTAAGTCTCTATCAAGGGGGAAATTTTTGTCCATCATTTTTTATACCCAATTGGGCTAAAAATATTCAATTAAACACTCAATATACCTCGTGTTTCAAAATTGTGTCTAACAGATACCCGCAAACCCTTCGATCAGAACTTTGTTAAAATAACACTGTTACCCAAAACTTAAATTCAACTCCTTATTGGTTGCCTAATATCACCACATTGTGTATTCTTTGGTTAATATATGTTTTGAAAAAGAATTTAATGTTTTATTGGAATTTGGTAAAGCGCTAGTATATGTGCTAGAGTATCTGACTATATACGTCACAGAAGTTAGTAAGTCCTATTTGGAAGTTTTCTTTGTTATTTATTGACACCAAATATAAATATTTTTCTGATTCATTCTAAAAATTCTGTTTTGGGTCCAACATTGTAGGATTGCATCCGAGCGGACTCGAATTTGGAGGTCCGAGTGAAGTTTCTACCTTTTGCACCTAGGTCCCTCCAAGAATCTTGGAATTATCGAAATACAAAATTAGAAATTCAATAGTGCAGTTGACTATTGTGCGATCATAACTACACGATTACAACTTAATTGAATGAATGGAACATTATCAAAACTGATCATACAGAACAAGTGCTACATTTTCATTAATTGTAGTGTTGCCCAAAACTAAGTTTCAGCTTGAGCATTGATTTGAAACACTTGATTCTTGTTTTCGATGCCTAAATATATGAACTCATTCCAATGGAATATTTGAATGTATAAATTTAAACTCAGTAGTAAATACCCTAGACTAAATTGTGCAAAAAGGTTTAGAATTATAAACGAAAAATCATATTTCTTTAATATCACACGATTACTGTAAAAGCATGATAATCCTCGAAGAAGTTGAAAATAAATATATTTTTTCTGCAAAATAACATAGAATTGTTTCAAACCGTACCCAATAAAATAATCACTTCAAAAACAATAGTATTATAAGGACAATGAGGATCAAAATTCATGAATAATATCTAGCAAACGACTCTTCATCCAACATGTGTGCATCTTTAGAGCTCATCCCAAAGTCGCTCTCCCCAATGCATGGGCCTGGATATGTAGTAAAAGGTCCAACTGCTTTCATTGCATATGGGAACTGGTATTGAAATACCTTTCCCATGTGATCGCACCAGGACCTTTGATATTGTGATTCCATCAGTAAACTTTGCACGCCCACCTCAATGCCGTAACTCTAGATTCCAAAGTAGGAACCACACTGTCCTGAGGGAATTTGAAGAAAATGTCTGCTGTAATCTTACCCATTGGATACTCATATATGTCGTGCAGATAGTGAGAGACACATGCTTTTTTGCACAGTTCAGAGATTAGGCTGCAGAAACTGTAACAACATGTTCTCTCTGCACCATGTCTCAACTCGTTCACTATTTGCTTACCCAAATTCCATCGGAGTTTTTTTAATGGCGTACAGATGTCTCAGCCTCATACTTTGAACCTCTGTGTTCACTGTGATAGGATCAATTCTGGATGCTACAAAGTGGTACCATCCATTTATCTCGGGAGTCAGTAGCTTCTTTGGCATCTTTTTCCAACCTGGTTTAACAATAGACTCGACATCGGTTCCCTCCCTAGTTATCGTCCTCACGATCTCCCATCCTGTGAGATTGTCAATATCCCAACCCTCATCGGTATAGTAGTGGAATGCAAGAAATTCATCCTCATCGAGGGGAACATTTTCCAACCCGTACAATTTGTTTATGGATTCTGAAGTTAATTTTACCATTTTCCCACAACAGAATGCCTTAGTCCACTTTTCAGCACATCGCATATTAGCATAGAACTCACTCACTATGCTAATGTTGAACATTGGAGGCGTGTCACACAATATCTCCCACCCAAGTACCCGGATTGTTTCTTCAAAGGGGGGAACATTTTCAATTCCTCTCTCCGGAAAATGTCGCCTTTGTTTGTAGGTTTGTTCATTTAATTTTTCCTGATCCAAAATGAACCTCTTCTCCTGTTGTTCAACAATAGATTGAACCTATGGAGAGGAAGGGGATGCATCGCATGTTCTCTTGTAGGGAGTTTTGGGTGCCATATCCTACAATGTCAAATGAGGCATTTCAAGAAACACCTTCCATGCAACAAAAAAAACCTATACAATACTTGCTTTCTTGAACATCGACATACCCTCAATGCGACCCAATCAAATCCAATCTATACATAAATGGTGTTGTTACACATTAACTCTATGTACATGATTGCAATATCGAAAAAAGTTGGAGAGCAAAGTGAACCAACATTGAAAAAAGTTGTTACTTTTCCAAAAACTTTGGGTTGATGAATAATAATCCAGTACAATATAATAGCAATGTTTAAAAGAAACTCGCCTCAATCCTTCACAGACTTTGGGAGTCTGAACAGATGGGGAAGATGGGTTAGTTTTCCTCTACAAAGTTTAGAAAATGAAGAGCAGATGTGCGTGGATCTGTAGAAAGCTCAGAACTTAAACTTACTAGCAGTGGTATGAAGCTTGAAAACTGGTGCTAAAATAAGTACAAGCAGCTGCTTGAGGCTGCATTGAATTATTATTTGGGAATTTTCTCCCAACCCGAGAACAAACTTTAAAAAATAAATTCTAAGGGGCTAGCACCGGTTCAATAACCAGTGCTGGAATATTGCCAAACCGGTGTTGTTAACAACAAAAGATGAGCTTACGGCTGCTTGCATTGATTTATTAAAATCATTTTCTCACCCCGATAGCTAATCCTGGAAATTTTGTCTACATACCCAGCACCGATGTCTGAACCGATGCTGAAATTACAACAACCGGTGCCAACAAATATTACTACTTAGAGCACCGGTTCATGACAACCGGTGCTATCATTTATGTATGGCACCGGTTTATACAAACTTAGTGCTATTTATCATGTATTGCCCCGGCTTTCAGCACTGATTTCTACAAAAATGGAGCTGGAAAAATATTTCAGCACTGGTTTTCTGGAATTATGTCATAATACAGGTACCAAATATGATTTCAGCACCGATTCAGGATGCCACCGGGTTACCGACCGGTGCCATAGTATATGTTTTCCAGTAGTGTGACTTGCGCCTTTATTGCAGTCCTTGGCTGAAACTGAATGTCATACTGTCCCAATTCAAGAGCCCTCTTAGTCATTCTGCTAGATGATTCTGGCTTGCTCAGAATATTCTTGATTAGGTGGTCAGTGTAAACAACTATACGATAACTTTAAAAATAACTTTGCAGTCTTCTTACTGAATAGACTAATGCGATAGTTAATCTTTCAATGTGTAAGTACGATATTTCTACACTTAGTAGTATCCTACTAATGTAATATACTAGCACTTGCCTCTACCCTTCTTGACGTACCAAGACCGAACTCACTGCTTTCGTTGAGACTACCAAGTACAAGTACATAGTCTCTCCTGGTATTGGTGGCTTCAGTGTTAGCAACTCCTTGGTTTGTTCCTTCAATGACTCGTATGCTTTATAGCTATCTTCATTCCATGTAAACTTCTTTGCCCTTTTGAGAGCTTTAAATAGCGGGAAGTATTTCTCTAAAGCTTTGGAGACGAACCTACTGAGTGCTGCTAGCGATCCCATCTATACCTTTACTTCTTTAATTGTTTGCGATTGGGGGAGATTAACTATTGCTTGCACCTTATCTGGATTGGCCTCAATTCCTTTGGGAGACACTTTATATCCTGGAATTTCATCCAAACTAACTTCGATTATGCATTTCTTGGGGTTGAGTTTCATACCAATCATTCTCAGCATATCTAGGGTTTCCTTCAAGTCTTGGGCAGAAGAAAATATGTTTTTTCTATTGATAACCATGTCATCAACATATACTTCAACATTTTTTCCTATTTGATTGCGACATGCAGCTCGACTACTCTATGATATGTTGCTCCTGCATTGTTTAGTCCAAATGACCTCTTCACATAGCAAAACACTCCAAAACTTGTTATGAACGTTGTATTTTCTGCATCTTCTAGGTTCATCAGGATATGGTGGTATCCTTTATATTCGTCTAAGAATGCTAAGACTTTGTACCGTGATATCACCTCCACTAACTGGTCAATTTTAGGTAAATGATAGATGTCTTTTGGGCATGCCTTGTTTATATCGGTTAAGTTTATACACATCCTCCATCATGCATCCGCCTTTTGTACCATCACAAGGTTTGCTAACCACTTTGGGAAGATTACCTCCTTTAGAAAGCCAGCTTGAAGCAATGCTGTAACTTCTTCTTCGATTGCCTTTTTTCTGTCACTAGCGAAGCTTCATTGCTTTTGCTTGACTGGTTTGATCGACTCACTGATATTCAAAGAATGGGTAGCAATATTCAGATCAACGCCTCCCATGTTATGTACATTTCATGTGGATGTATCTCTGTAACTTCGTAGGATTTCTGTGACTTTTTCTTTCACCTCATTTGGGAGATGTTTTCCTATCTTGACACACTTAGAAGTGTCTTCGTCATCCAAAACAATGACTTCCGTTTCTTCTCCCAGATATACTTGATGTTCTGATTGGTCGAGTAAGCCATTATCTGATGCAGTGCTTACCATTTTGGTTTACTCCATATTTCTTCTTGCTTTCTTCGCTATGACCATGCATTGTCTAGTTGTCTGATGGTTTCCCCTTATTGTTGTTGTTCCTGCTGGAGTTGGGAACTTCATCACTTAGTGAAATGGGACCATATTGCCTTTGATGTATTCATCCAGGGTCTGATGATGGCATTGAATAGACTTGGTGTATCCATGACAACGAAATCACACGTGACAATGCAATTTTTTTCATTCTCTCCTATGGTAACTGGTGGTTATATGTTCCCTGAAGGTGATTTCGCTCGTCCTGTAAATCTCACACAAGAGGTAGTGGATTTCTTCAAATTGGTTTGTTTGAATCCAAACTTATCCAAGTAATCAATAAACAGTATCTCAGCTGCACTTCCGTCATTCACAACTACTCTATGAACCGTGGCATTTCCAATCTTAGCGATAATGACCATCAGGTCATTATGAGGTGAAGCATTTGGAACTGCATCCTCTTCACTAAACATTTTTGTTTCACTTAAGAAAAATCTCCTATCAGTAGGTTCTTGCAATGGAAAGCATCTAGCTTTAGCTTTCCAATCATTGTTAGATGTAGACTCGATTGATCCATGAATTGACGAGATAACCTTTTCTGGGGTATCATTCACTGGGTCATCCTCATAATCCACTGTTGTTGTCATCTTCTGATGTTAGCTTTGTGTATTTTCTATGCCTTTTTTTTCTATAGAGCTTCCTGCTTTGTTAGCTTTGTTGTACCGACTTTCTCCATCTTCCTTTTTTTATACTGGCTTAGATATCAATCCTTCAAATTTTCCTCTATTTACATTCTCAAGTCTCTGCAATATTTGATGTCATGTCCATGGTCTTTGTGGAAGGCATAGTAGTATTCTCTAGATCAGTTCTTTGGTGGTGCTATCATTGGTGCAGGTTCTCAAAACAAATCCATGTTTGCTTGCCATATTTCCTTTTGCAACTTTGTCAAGGGAGTTTCTTGAAATTGTGTGACCTGCATTCCTGTTTCTCTTCCTTTGAAAGGAAAATTCTCTTTCCCTTTCTTGACAACACCCCTCTGTGGATCCTTCATTATCCTCTTTTCACCCCTCTCACGTTCTATCTTGCGGTTATTTTCTTCTTTAGTTCACACATATTGTTCAATTATTTTTTGCAAATCCCTTGGGTTTTCTGGTATATTTTTTGTGAGTTCCTTGCAGAATTCTCCTGATCGCATGACCCCTGTGAATGCTCTTGATGATGTTTGGAACAACAGATTGCGAACTTGCAAACATTCAGTGACGAACATATTGTGGTAATATGTGAGACCTTCGTCACTTTGCTGGGCTATGTTGTTTAGGTCTGCTAGTGTTTTGGTAAACTTTTACTTTTGATAGAAGTGCCCCAAAACAATTATGAGAACTGAGACCAAGACCCAATACTTCCACTTGGTAAGTTTTTGTACCATGTTATCGCTATCCTAGATAAGAAGATAGGGAAACCTTTGCAAACTAACTCAATTTCCGCATCGCAAAATCACATGCTATTACGATAGGAATGTAGGAATTCCTTGGGATCTGTTATCCCATCATATATTTTAACATACAGGGGTAGCTTGAAATCTCTTGGCATCTTGAAATCATGAAGATGTGGTGCTAATGGTGACTTATCTACATCGGCATCTGCCATTATATCCCTTAATTCTTCTTCATACTCATGCCTTTGACTTGCTTTTTTATTTTCTTTTGGGGACTTTGGTTTTCTAGTGGCCAAGAACTTATTGTACATGTGTTCTCTATTATTTTCTAAGAAAACCGCGAAAGCTCTCCTTTCTTTTTCTTGATTTGTGCTAGGAGATTCCGCTTCTTCCTCACCATCTTCCGTATCTTCTTTGCTGTGTTCTTTCTATTTAGGGAGAGCATGCACTTGATCTTGATTGAGATGCATGCTCATGTTGCACCCATCTATTCGCTCTTGCGTATAGTGATTATGGCTTCTTTCACTTATGGTGAGCACCATTGTTTACCTTGAAGGGAATGAAGGACTCAAAAATACAAAAAAATCTCATTCCCCACAGACGACACCAATGGTGTGGTATTCCCGTTCAGGTCGAACGATTGATTTTCACTGCCTATAAACCTGCAAAATAAATCCCGAAAGTGATTGTGGGGATAAGAATCCACAATCAAGTCAGTTTTCTCCTTTAGAGAATTGGTCTTTTTCAGTTTAGTTGCACTTACCTTAACTGGCGTTGTTATTATGTATTTATACTAGATTGTAGTCGTGGCTTTGTATTGTTAGGATTCACGATCTTGAGTTACATCGTAGTCTCTATAAACCCAGTCTGTGTCATGTTTCATGGCTAGGACCTAATCGTGGCTCCACATTTCTCAGTTCGTGACTTAGTCGCTTCTAACATGAGCCCATTTTTCTCAGTTCACACCCAAGATTAGTCTGCAGCTAAGTCTTAGGCTGGGTCTGAAGTCCAACATTATGTGGTTCATGGGATAAGGTATACAACACTAGAAAAGTCAAGTAACTATGCTAATTATGCAACAAATTGAGAAAAAGGGATAACTACAAAAGACAAAGCCTAGAGGGAAATTGATTCCCATTTCCAAACCTCTTATAGATCATAGAACCATTCACTCATTCTATCACATCCATTACATATGGAGAATGCTATCACTTCTATTTTCATAGATAGAAATTTGTTTCTTCTCAAGAGTAATTCACAAAGACGTTCAAAGACCATTTGCAAATCTCATTAGCGATCCCTTTAGACAATTAACGCCATAAAAGTATTTCATCAATGGCATCATACATGAAAGAACCATAGATTTGATAACAACTACAAGCATTCTACCAATTGCCTAGTCATTTAACCAAACAAAGCATTTATTAGGTTAAACCTAGAACATTCAAGATTCAACCTTTTATTACTACCTTAGGATAAATATGCTAAAAACCCACATTAAAATACTCATCTAGCAATATTAACCTCACATTACACAACAAGAAGTTCCAATTCCATGTTATTGGATTTCATTTCAAAGAGCTAAGAAATTGTGCACATCTCTAACCTCCTAACACTTCAATCAACACTTTTATTCTCAAAGAACCCATAGCATAAATGAAGAAAAAATTCATATTATGAACACAATAAATGCTAAATAACAAGTGCTTCAAGAAAGAGGGTAATAAAGGTTCTTACAACATGGGTTTGGAAGCTTCAATCTCCCAAGTAGAAAACTAACCTAGATAATGAAAGCACATAACTAATCTATAAAAAATAAGAAAAGAAGAAGAAAACCTAGGGTTTTCAGCCCTAAGGTATCAGAGAGAAAGAAGAGAAGAAGAGATAGGATAAGGTTTTGGTATTTATAGTACAAAAAAAAGGAAAAATTTCTGGCCAAACGCCCTTTGCGACTAGGGGCGAATTCAACGGGGTGCCAGGTGGTGCTCCGACACCACCTCAACTCAGACATACAAGAAGAAGGTTTAAATATTTCTCTTAAGGCACCCGTTAATTTTTTTTAAAGAAATATCATTCATCACTTAATTATGAGTGATGCCTTCTAATTTGGGATGAGTTTTAGAGCTTAGTGAAGTTTGAATTTGAAAATGAAAGTTTGTCGGAGCCCGTCGTCGGACTTGTAGAGGAGGGAAATACATGATGTAAGTTTGTAAAAAGAAGAAGACAATAGCTAATCGAAACTTTGTAAATTGGGAGAATTAATAAAAACAATAAAGCAACATTAAAAGAGTGGGCCGTGGGCCACTTCAGAATTTAATAACAAAAAATCAATTTCAATAAGAAAATGGGAAATTTTAGCCTTCACTCTTCAATTCTCACCTTAATACCACTGTAATTAATTAAAATGTTTATATTAATTCAATTAAAAAATTAGAAGAGTTACCCAATTGTCATTTTTTAAAGGAAATAAAAAGGTTTGCCAGCAGCCAAAAAGTTCCAAACACCAAAACATCAAAATTATATATCTTTTCCAAATAGTAAAACGTCACAAATTTCAATTGTTTCCGCTCGTTTCATAGGTTAGTTATGTAATACTCTCTCCGTCCCACTCTAAATTGCTTATTTACTTTTTCATGGTCTTCAGTGATTATGTTTGACCATAAATATCTCTAGTTACATATAATAATGCCGCATAAAAATTGATATTTAGAAAATAGATGTTAAGACAAATCTAACAACTCACATGACATATTTATTATTTACATATTAATTTATATTTAGGTCAAATTTTTAAAAATTTAACTTTCAAAAAGTAAATATATAATTTAGAGTGGGACATATGGAGTATGTATTAAAACTTATGTTTGAAATTTTATTGATCATCAATTTTGTTGCATATATATATATTTTGTTAGTTACTGTTAGTAGCACCCCTTTAACATTTGTTTTGGTTCCGTCTCTGTTCGTGACTTACAAAAAAATCCTTGTGAGCAGCGATCGATGCCAAATTCAGCATCTTGATTTATTTCTTCTTCTTGTCTCAAGTCCTCCTCTTCACTTCATTTTTATTCAATTACTCAAGTCTTCAAAATCTCAAAAGAAGGTATTCAAATCTTTAAAGATAGTCTTCAAAATCTTCCAACAAGTGCCTTGTCACACAAAATCCCGTAGAAAAGTAATAATAGTGTAAAAGTCGCTCTTAACCCTCCTTAGATAATTTCAAGGAAAAATGTCACATCTAGTGCACAAAAGTGTACAAAAGTGAATAAAAAAAGTCCCACAATAACCGTATAAAATGGACACGTCAAGATGTTGTGTCCATGTGGATGTGGGTCCTAAGAACCTCGAGTAGTGTGCCCATCAAAATTGTAAGGCTCCTCCTGAATATCAATCGGCCCCTAAAAAGGTGGTGGTGGTGGTGGTACAAACTGCTGCTCTACTGGGGGAGGTGGCACAAACTGAGTAATAAACTCTCAGTGGCTAAAGGAGCTAGTGGTCAACGGGATGAGGCTATGCTTATTGTGGGTGGAATTGATCCTCATCCATCGAGGCTCTGTCGCCCTCCTTTACTTTCTCATCCTCTTGCTCAGCATAGGCACCCCCACGACTACCTATACACCCTAAACCAGCTGTATAAGAAGATCATGCAGTGTGAACGCCGAGGGTAGTCTGGTCATCATGGACTGGGGGAGTCTCATGAAGTGGGTGCCTTTATAGCACCAATCGATCAACCCATCGTCCAACTGTATTATCTTCGCCTTCTCCAAAGCTCCAAAAGTGATGGTGTACGTGGTGTTTGGGTTTCCCCCATACCGATATCCATTGGAAAAATAAAATGAGTAGGTAGGAGTGATATCATGCCCCCAACTGTTATCTTGCCTCCCGACCTCCTAGAAATGTTATAGCACTGAGAGATAAAAGAGTCCACAAGATCATGGAAGGCTGAACCAGTGCAAATCAACAAAAAAATCTTGTTGTTCTACTCAGCCAACATAGTGACCTCTCCCCGACACATCAGTGTTGGATGCACTATATCGCTGTTCTTGCTCACCTTTGCCCACATGCCTTGAGTGATGGCAAGTTAGAACGTATAGATGTCAAACCCTTAACTATCCTTGGCATGACCATCCACATCAGTCACGCACTTCCACCCAAAACACTCAGCAATCTCCTTAAAGGTCAGGGACCTGGCCTCGTTCCCGAGGCAAAATCTAGCCACCTTCTCACCAAGCCTATTGATTGTTGGCTTGACGATTGCAAGAGACTCCATTGTGTACCTAGTGTAGGTGGGGGCCAAGTTCCTCTTCAAGAGGATCCTGACCGGTTTGTAGAGCTTAAGATCCTTGAGGGTCTGCTCATCTACAAAATTGTTCTCGAGGATTGGGTGTCCTGATGTGCCCATTTTATAACGTTATTTTGGGACTTTTAGGATTCACTTTTGTACACTTTTGTTCTCTAGATGTGGCATTTTGCCTTGAAATTCTAAAAGTAGAGTAACAAGCGACTTTTACACTTTTTATTAATTTTCTAGAGGATTTTGTGTGACAAGGCAATTTGTTTGAAGCCTTTGAAGAATTGAAGACTTGAATTTGAGCTTTTGAAGATTTGAAAAATTGAAGATAAGTGAAGTGAGGAGGAGGACTTGAAACAAAAAGAAGAAAGAAATCAAGATGCTGAAACTTGGCTCGGTCGCGACTCGCAAAGGATTGGTTGCGAGTCACGACACACGTGTGGCCATCCCAAAAACCCTAGTGGGATACTTCTTCATGCTCAACACCATTAATGGGATAATTTTAGTCGTTTATCGACTAAAGGAGTCATTAGTGAGGTGTGACAAGAGATGTCGAATTCACTCTTGCAAATTACTATCTAAGCAGGATAGAAGATTTATCTTCACAACCAGTAGTTAAATTAATGAATAGATTGTTTCACTCATTATTGAATCTTTTGTTATTTAGCATTCATGTGTTCTTAATTCTATATTTTACTTCATTTATGTCATAAGTTGTTTGAGAATAGGAAGTGTTTGTATGATTGAAATATTAGGGTGTTAGGAAAGTTGCAAATTTCTTAGCTCTTTGGCATGAAAATCCAAGAACATAGACTTAGAATTTCTCGTGCATAATGTGTTGTGATTCATGCTCGATAAGTATGTTAATGTGGACTGTTATCATATTTATCCTATAGATGCAATGAAAGGTTGAATCTTGAATGTGGTTTTTTCTAAGTTTAGCCTAATGAATGCTATGTTTGGTTAAATGGCTATGTCTATGGTACAAAGCTTGTTGTTATCAAATCCATGGTCCTTCATGTATAATGCCATTGATGAAATACCTTTATGGTGTGGTTTAGCTAAAGTGATTATTAAATGAGGTTTGTAAAATGTCGCTGTTTGCGTTTGCAAATTACTATTAAGAATGAATGAATGTTGATCTTCAATTGGGAAGTGATAACATTCCCCATAGGTAACAAATGTGATAGAATGAGTGAATGGTTAAATGATCTACATGAAGTTTGGAAGTAGATATCAATTGCCCCCTGGGCTTTATCTTTTGTAGTTTTTACCCCTTTTTATTAGTTTGTTTGGTGATTAGCACAGTTACTTGGTTTTGCTAGTTGTTAGTATTTTACTTTCATAACTTAGGACCAAAACCAACAACCCCCCCTTTTACTTGCTTATATATAGGGTAGAAGTATATATATATATATGTGTGTGTATATATATATATATATATATATATATATATATCTACTTCTACCCTAATATCAACCTTATATGTTTAAACGCTTAAGACAATCCTTCTTCTTCGTGGACGACCCCGATTTGCCACTATCTACTAAGTTGTAGTTAGTAAGAATTTAGGGCTTATAGATTTAACTTTGAGAGGTACGGAAATGACCTCCCAAATTTTGGCATCGCTGCCGGGAAGAAGCATTCATTTTTAAGTGTTTGGGCATATTTGGTTGCATATTAGCTAGTTGTTTTTATTTTCCACTTCTTGGTGGTTGTTTTTGTTCGGAGTAGGTATTGCTTGAGTTCTTGGTGAATTTTATCCAGAATCCTTGCAATATGATTCCAAACTTTTGAAAAAGAAAAAATAAAAACAAATAAAAAATTGAGCGTTTTACCTTATGGGAACTCACAATGAGAAGAGAGGCTCAACAAGCAAGGTTTTGTAGGATGTGTCATTCTGACCATCCTACCGAGTCTCGCTATATGTTGAGAGAGGAGCTCTATGAGGGGGAAAGAACCCTTGGTTTCCAATACCAAGGGTATGATGACGAGTGCTACCAAGAGGTAGGAGATGTTGGTTTTCAAGAGAAAGAAGCCCAAAAATGGTATCCATACCACAATTCTTACAATCCGGAGTGGAGTGGTAATCCGGATTGGTGGTATGAGAATGAGCCGGAAAACCAACAATACAAGAAAAATATTTTTCCTAAACCATTTTATACTATGCCCCAAAACCAAGCCCACCAAGAAAGTTCAAGGTTGACACCTGAGGAAGTCATGAATGAAATAGAAAACTTGAACAACTTGGCCAAGGCTAGAGAGGAACCGGACACGCGGGTCTTCTCTAGTGTTGAGGCTATTGAGGGGCATGTGAGGAATATATTGGAAGAGGTGGCCCGAAGGAAGCTCGTGATTCCAAAAATACACCATCCCAAGTCAAACTCGAAGATCCGGTGAGTGATATCACCATTAGAAATGAGTTTGAGTTTGAAGGGGATGAGGAGTCGGTTGTGGAAGACAACGAACTGGAGGAAGAGGTGATTGTGCTACATTCATTATTCTTTACATCATCACCCCTACCCCCACCTAGTGAACCAACTCCACCATTTTTGGAAGTTTTGAAGGATACAAGAGAGGAGCCAAAAGACTATCCCAAGCTAGCTAACAACCCTACTCCTTTGAAACTAACTCCCCCCACAAAATGTTCCTCTTGAAAGTTTTGTACCCCCACCTCTCTACTTTTGGATGCTCATGGTGAAGGGTTCAAGCCTTCACCAGATGGATAACATTAGGGTTGTGTCGAAAACCTTAAACATACAGAGCTATGTCTTGTCAACAAAGTAAATAAATTTGACTTTTATTTTGGTTTTTGTTGACTATTTTTCGTTGTTGTATATTATTATTTTTACGGTGTGTTTTTCTGTGATTTTGTAGCAAAGTGTAGCACATTGCATTGGAGGAGATGAAGGAATGAGATTCATGAGAAAGGGAAGGAAGCTTGGAAAGTTGGTAAGAAAAGTTTTTCTAAGTGCTGGGAAACCCTGTCTGTCGCGAGTTGCAAAGGATATGTCACGATTCGTGATGAACATAGGAGAAAAATTGAACTCCCAACACCATCTTGTTACGAATAGCAGCATGGGCTTTGCGAGTCACGATGGAATCAGAAAAATTTATGAAAGAAGTGAGCTCAGAGGTCCAACTCATCGCGAATCGTGAAGGCTTTGTCGCAAGTCGCGACAAGTCATTGCGAGTTGTGATGGAGAGACCGGTTTTTCAACTGTGCTTAAACACTGTATAATCCTTTCTTCTTCTCTACCAAATACTCCCAAGAACCACCACTCCTCCACTCATTCCTTCACCATCTTACATATATAGACATGAATATTCTTGCATCTTTATAATGCCTTCGTTAATCGTAGTATGCTGACTACGTCATTGTGCTTTTGATTTCTATATTCTATAATGATGCTTGAATATTTGTCGATATATGTTAGATATTTTTATTGTATAATTTCATAGTGATGATTGCATAATGGATTGGTTGTTCTTTGAGAATACTATTTTTATTAACTTTTGAGGCTAAACCTAGTATTACTGATCATTATATACTTGTGAGTTTGATGTTGTTCTCTGTGGTGTTAGTCTTGATCCAACATCGTCATGGAGACAATGTTTTGCTCGAGGGGTGAGTTCTTCTACAACACTTTTCCTCCCCACGGCTCCGAAACCAATTTTGGGACCGATTATATACAAATACATGGGATTTCACTGTATCACCGATGACTATGCGGAGAAACGGGAGTCACTCTACCTCTTACCTTGAGTTTTTATTGCTCTTGCCTTATATGTTTACATTGAGGGCAATGTAATGGTTTAAGTGCGGGGAGGGGTTAGAGGACTCACATGCATGCAAGTTTGATTTGGAATGCTTTTTACTATTTTTTATTGGAAAAACATGAGAAAAAGGAAGAATAAAAAATTGAAAATTTTGAAAAATAATAGAAAATGGAAAAGAATTTTTTTAAAAAAAGAAAACCCACTAAGTTGAAAACCCGAGAGGGCAACCTAGGCAACGTTGGGGGCCCGGATAGGTCGAAACCCGAAAGGGTGGCCTAGGTAAAAATGAGAGGCTAAATGTGGGTGAGATGTGAGCCAAAAGAAATATGATGTGTGGCTAGGATAAAAATCCGAAGGGGCTCCTAGGCAAAATGAGAGAAAGAGAGAAGATAAAAGCAAAAGGAAATTTTGCTACTTTTCTACTCATTTACTGGCATTTGAGTCATAAGGTTACAGTTCACATATGGATGGACCGGGTAGCCTAGCATTATAGGACTTTTTGGGATTGAGTAACTTAGCGGGTTGAAAACAAAATATGGTTATGAAATTTTTTATTCTTGGTATGCTTCGTTTTTGAGTTGATATATTAGTATAGAGTGAAGTATGTGTTTGAACCTCCTATATGGTTGTGACTTCATTTTGCGCCATTGGATTTTGGTGGATATATTGGTATGAAGTGAAGTATGTGCTTGAACCTTTCATATGGTTTTAACTTCATTTTGTGCCATTGGACTTTAGGATTATCAATTCGGAACTTTGAAACATTTTTATGGGTAGCGAATTGATAAGTGGTAAGTTTGGTTAGATTTAGGAATTGGGGTTGTGTGTGTGAAAAATTCTCATTTGAGCTTTGATTTTGGAATTTATGATATTGAGAGTTTTTGTGAGGCTTTTATTGGGGGAATATTAGTTTAGGATGTGGACATATGAATTCCTTTGTGTGCTAGAATATTTTCTTACTCGAGAGCGAGTAAGGTTTAAGTGCAGGGAGGTTTGATATACCCATTTTATATGGTTATTTTAGGACTTTTAGAATTCACTTTTGTACATTTTTGTGCTCTAGATATGGCATTTTGCATTGAAATTATCTAAGGAGAGTTAAAAGTGACTTTTACACTTTTATAACTTTTCTAGACGATTTTGTGTGACAAGGCAATTTGTTTGAAGACTTTGAAGAATACCTTTGAAGATTTGAAGACTTGCATTTGATCTTTTGAAGATTTGAAGACTTGCATTTGATCTTTTGAAGACTTGAAGAATTGAAGATAAGTGAAGTGAAGACAATGGCTTGAAACAAAAAGAAGAAAGAAATCAAGATGCTGAAACTTGGCTTGGTTGCGACTCACAAAGGATTAGTCACGAGTCGCGACAGACGTGTGGCCAAAACTCTTTTCTACTTTTTGTGCTATAAATATCAAACCTTATCCTCTCTCTCTTTCTCTCTTCTTCTTCAACCCGACTTGGGGCTCCCAAAACCAAAATTTTTCACCCTCTCTTCCTATTTTCTTCTTCTTTCTTTGTAGATTTTTTTTCTATGTTATTGGTTTTGATTATCTAGCTTAGTTTTGTACTTGGGAGCAATTGATTGAGACTTCCTTGCTAATGTCTTGAGAATCATTTCTATCTATCTATTACTTTCTCTATTGTGTATTTATTGAGCCTTGAATATGGATTGTTAATGGCATTAATATTGTTGAAAGTTTGAGTATATGAATTGCTTGTATGATTGCTTGTTAAGGTTGGGAAAAAGTAGCAAAGTTTCCCCTCGTTTGATATGTAATCCAAGAGCATGAGTTATAGTTTCTAATGGCATTGGCGTGTTGATAATTTCTAGATGATTATGATAATGTTGAACTTTTTGTCATGTTTGTTTATTGTAGCAAAGAGTAGAGGTCTATGAATATTGAACGTTCTTGACTAATCTTGTGTAAATGCATGAATTGGTTCAATGCTTAGACATAGTGTAGTGTTTATAAGTGTTACCAAGCTTATGGATTCTTCGTGGTCAATGTCATTAATGGGATACTTTTAACCGTTTATCGACTAAAGGAGTCATTAGTGAGGTTTGACAAGAGATGTTGAATTCACTTTTGAAAACTACTATCTAAGAAGGATAGAGAATTTATCTTCACAACCAGTAGTTAAAGTAATGAATAAATTGTTTCACTCATTCTTGAAACTTTTTTTATTTAGCATTCAATTTTTCTTAGTGCAATGTTTTACTTCATTTATGCCATGGGTTGTTTGAGAATATGAAGTATTTGTATGATTGAAGTGTTCGGGTGTTAGGAAAGTTTCAAATTTCTTAGCTCTTTGGCATGAAAATCCAAGAACATGGACTTAGAATTTCTCGTGGATACTGTGTTGTGATTCTTGCTAGATAAGTATGTTAATGTAGATTGTTCTCATATTCATCCTATAGATTCAATGAAAGGTTGAATCTTGAATGTGGTTTGTTCTAGGTTTAGCCTAATTAATGCTATGTTTGGTTAAATGGCCATGTCTTTAGTAGAAGGCTTGTTGTTATCAAATCTATGGTCCTTCGTGCATAATGCCATTGATGAAATACCCTTATGGCATGATTTGCCTAAAGTGATTGTCAATGAGGTTTGCAAAATATTGATGTTTGCGGTTGCAAATTACTATTATGGAGGAATGAATGTTGATATTCAATTGGAAAGTGATAAAATCCCCCATAGGTAACAAACATGATAGAATGAGTGAATGGTTCAATAATTTACATAAAGTTTGGAAGTGGAAATCAATTACTCCCAAGGTTTTATCTTTTGTAGTTTTTGCCCTTTTTTCTTAGTTTATTTGATGATTAGTATAGTTACTTGGCTTTGCTAGTTGTTTGTATTTTACTTTCATAACATAGGACCAAAACCAACAAACCCCTCCCCCCGTATTACTTTCTTATATATATATATATACACACACACTTCTAGCCTAAAATCAACTTTATATGTTTAAATGCTTAAGGCAATCCTTCTTCTTCGTGGACGACCCCGATTTTCCACTATCTACTTAGTTGTAGTTGGTAAGAATTTATGGCTTATAAATTTAACTTTGAGAGGTACATCGACGACCTCCCAAATTTTGGCACCACTGCCGGGGAAGAGACATTTATTTTTAAGTGATGGGGAAGAGACGTTTATTTTTAAGTGTTTGGGAGTGGAGTGGTAATCCGTATTGGTGGTATGAGAATGAGCCATAATACCAACAATAGGAGAAAAATATTTTGCCTTCGCCATCCTATACCATGCCCCAAAACCAAACCCACCAAGAAAGTTCAAGGTTGACACGTGAGTTAGTCATGAATGCAATAGGAAACTTGAACAACTCTGGCGATGACCTCCCATGTCCTATAAGATTCTCCAATCACTCATGTTGTTCCGGGAAGATTCCCCGCAGTCCCATAAATGGCACATTATGCCCAACTCTCTGTCTCGGAGGCATAGTAACATAGAGCATAGGTATAAAAACAACTAGCAGCAACTAACTGCCCAACACTATCTCAAACAACTACCCACAATCAAAACTCTCCAACAAATAATATGCAATTCACTAATCACAAACCAGCCCCCTAACAAAGCACAAATATACAATTTCCCAACATTTCCAAAAATAAAAAATTCCTAAATTCTAACAAAGGGGTTCAGTCAATTTACCTATGTAGAGGTTGGGGATGGAATCTTATAAATTGATACTCGTGGAGTATGCGGAACTCCTCCTAGAGTAGATTCCTTTGATTTCTAACACCCAGAACAAAGAAAATCTTCAAATTTTGGAAGAAAAATTTGAAGAAGGCCAAACTGGTCTTTTCAAAATTAGGGTGGATTCTTGTTGTTTTTGAGTCGAATGTGTCGTGGGATTTGTGAGGGATCGGAAGGGGAATATTTTGGGAAAATTTTGAAGGAATTTAGTTGAGAAATGAGGAACTTATGGGGATTTTAGGCTTAGGAACCCGTGTCGTATGAATGTCACCCGTGCTGCCTAGATTGACCAATCAAATTGCATGGGCCTTCAATAATTACCCTCGTGCTCATCTATCTCCTTCCTCCTTCATTTGCACCAAAATGCGAACCTCCACCATTCCTAAGCCTAAAATACCCCGTGCCATTTGAATGCCTCGTGTTGTTCATGTGGCACGAGGACGGTCACAATGCGTGGAAAACCCAACTCCTTCAAATTTGTCGCAAAGTTTCCTACACCCAAAAGCACGACAACCAAGTGCAGTACTGTTCTAGCCAATAATCTCATGACTAATAATACCTAAAAAATCACCATTAATCTAACACTTTCCAAAAATCACAAAAACATTCAAAACCTACTAACACAAAATAAAAGCACTATTTCTTCTTTGTCGTCTTCACGACTTATTTTTCATGCATTTTTGAAACCTAACAAAAATGGGTCGGTGGGTCACTTGAGTCATCATCCTTGACACAACCCATGACCACGTCCCTATGGATGAGTCTTCACATTACCTTAGGCTTACCCTTCACTTTAGGCGAAACAAACCAAACACATTTGTTCTTCACAATGGTCGATACATTTTTGTTGATTTTCGGAGTAGGAAGGGGTTTAAGAGGTTTGAATTCCTTAATCTGCTTCCTTTTCCGCTGTATGTTAGTGTTCAAAAAATGAAGCAAAGCATTCTTAATCTCATAACGAACATCAAAATCATGTGTATTAACATATGCATCATCAAAATTTTCATTCAAAGAAGATGGAACAAGAAAGGTTTCAATAGTAGGTAGCACATCATCACAATCAAAATCACTAACCTTAGCTAGTGTCGATCCCTTAGAAAATTCCTCGGGTTTAGGAGGTGGTCAACGAGGTTTTAAGTCCTTGCAACTCTTCACCAACCGCTGCACATTAGTGCCCATAGAATCCATAGTAAAAAAATCATCACTAAACTCACGCATGGCATAGGTGTCATTAACATTGTTTTCACAATCAAAGCTCAAAATATGATTTCTCTCATCACTCCCATCAAGGAACTCATCAAGGCATTCTTCATCATCAATCATGAAAGGATCATCACATTGAACAATTTCATCACATAAGGTTAAGTCATTGCACGCAAGAGAAGAAATATGTGAGTCATGCTTAGACTTGTAAATTTCAAGCTCAATCTTATGAACATCATCCTCTAGGGTTAGTGTCCCCAAATGGACATATATTATTGTCCTTGATGTTTTTAAGAACGGTCTCCCCAATAAAATTGGGAGTTCACCTCCATCGTGCACTACATCAAGGGCATAGAAGTCCGCTGGGAACACTAGATCGTTTACCTTAACCATGACATCCTTAACTTTAACTCTAGGGCTAGCTTGGGAATGATTGGCTAGTTGGAAAATAACCCTAGTGTCCCTAAGCTCACCTATGTCAAGATTTTCATATAGGCTAAACAGGATAACATTGATTGAGGCACCCAAGTCAATCACAACATTCTTCACCAATTTACCACCTAGAGAAATAGGGATTGAAAACATTTCGGGTTCATCACACTTTTTAAGTATGTTCTTATGAGCTAAATTTACTACCCTCCCAATTTTCAATTGACTTACTTTCTTAGTTGGTTTGTTCCTTCTTTTAGTGCAAGCATTTTGTTTAAGAATGTAGCATATGAGAAACTTGTTCAATGACATCAAGAATAGGAATGCTAACCTCAACCTTCTTGAAGACTTGGCAAATTTGAGCTTCGTTGGTTGCCATCCTTGGCCTTCCCCGTAGAGCACTAGGAAACGGCAGCGGAGGAATCACCCTTGCCTTGGTGGTGGGGAGCTCCTCTGAGGGCTCCTCCTCAACCATTATCTCTTCTTCTTCGATGTTGGTTTTGTTGCTTTCCACAATATTTTTGTTCTCTTACACGACCTCCTTCTTGGAAGCGTGCACCTCCTTACTGCCTCTCAATTTCAAGGCACTCAAATTGTGTGGATTAACCTCGGTTTGGGATGGTAGTTTTCCGGATTCCCTAGCCTCATGCCGGCTCACCGAAGTGGTAAGTTGACCAACTTGCAATACAAGGTTCTTAATACTTGAAAAAGGTTCTTGTGCCAAGTTGCTCAATATATTTTCTCGTTCGCTCTGTGAACACATCACTCTTATTTTCTAATTGTGCGTCTCCATCAAGAATCTAATCCCGGTCTGACTTGTACAATGCGGCACTAGTATTGCAAAAACCTTCTCCCATTGGGTAAGGTTGGGGTGGTCCACCTTGATTGTACCCTTTGTTATCCTCGTACCACCGGAAGTTTGAGTGATTGCGGTATCGGGGATCTAAGGAGCTTGCACAGGGGTCTTGTCTATCTCTACCTTGGTTCCCTCGAAACCCTTGCTCTTGCCCCCCTAGCAAGCCTCCAATTCCCACCATTGAAGTCTAAGGCCTTCACCTCCTCTAAGTTGTTAACCACTTTCGAACATGTATCGGTTGGATGATCATGATTGAGAATTCCCCACACCTTCACTTGTTGCATTCTCCCTTTTATGAAATCTTTCATCATAGAAGAAAATGCTTGGAATTGTTCCTCAAGCTTGGGAGAATGAGTGGGCTCCTCTAAGGTCTTCACACAGGATCGGGTACCAAATTACCTTGTACCATTGGCCATCTCCTCGAATAGTGCCACTACATCTTTGGGACTTTTTTTCGCTATAGAGCCATTACATGCCACATTCACCATGCACATGTATTCATCACACAAACCTTAAAAGCAGTAATACACCAAATCATCCTCCTTGAATGGATGATAGGGGAAACTAGCCAATAGATGCTTGAACCTCTCCCAATATTCATAAAGGGACTCATTTGCCAGTTGCAAAACATTTGAAAGTTGCCTCTTCAAACCCGAAGACTCTGAAGCCAGCATATATTTATCGAGAAACCTCCACTTAATGTCCATCTAAGAAATAATGCAGCCCGGTGGGAAGTGATATAGCCAATCCTTGGCTACATCCCACAGAGAAAAAGGAAATGATCTCAAGTTGTAGTCCTCCTCTGACACCTTCGGTGGCATCATGTTGGTGCAAACCAAGTCAAACTCTGATAGGTGCTTGTTCGGGTCCTCTCCGACCATAACATGTAAAGTGAGCAAGCATTGGATCATGCCTCTCTTCACCTCACAAGTTACATTAGGTGGAAAAGGCGAGAAGACTATGCATAGGGCTGACTCTCCAAATTTGGAGCCATCAACTCCCTAAGCGTCCGATTGTCTTCCGCCATCTAAAGAAACTCCTCTACAAAAATAGTCGGGCATTGTGGAACCTCTACTCTAGCTTTCCTCCTTCTTCTTCTCCGACCACCTATATTTTTTGGTAGGTAGTGTAAAGTTCTTAAGTTCTTAGTATGGGTATGTAACATAAACAAGAAGCTAGACAATACCAATCTCAAGAGAAAACACAAGGAAACATATTAGAAGTAACCAGAATAACTATAGAAATCTCCCAATACAATAACCAACTAAATCAACAAAATTAAAACAACACAAACTACTCTACCAACTAGTAATGCATGTTATCAGTTAAATCTTTAAACTAGCATTTTCGGTAGCGACACAAAAATTTGATCTGCACTCCGCAGAGTTGCTAATAAATCAACCTTTTCATGGGAGAATCTAATAACCCGCGAAGCGCTTCACAAAGATAAGAATTTATATTATTTCTCCCATGCTCACTACAAACTACCAAAGGGTAGCTAGTGGCAAGTCTGCGGTCACCCGAAAAGATGCTAGAAATTTAAAAGTTAACTATGCAAAACTCATAATTGGTCATCGCTCTAATTACATTTTGGGAGTAGTCAATGTCGCAAACATAGTTATGAGGGGATTTATTTATGAACTACTAAACATGCAAGAACAAGGAAAAAAATAATATTAAGCTAACACTTAGGGACATCTGTGTTACATGATTGGTAGAATAATTTGATCCTAGATTCTATCAAATATAAAACATATAAACCTATCCTAATGTCTATGTCACACAGTGTGGTCGATAGTCAACACTTCCCTTTGTCTTTCACACAAAGGTGCCCACGTCCTATTCTATCGACACCACCAACATAATTAGGAAAGTTTGTCAAGAGGTCCAACCGTTATGCGCTCCTCTTTCCTATAAGGAATTACATCTCGGGCATCCAATATGAATGCTTCTCCCTAGGTCTATAAAGGAAAAGGGATTTCCATGATGCACACGGCGTACATGCATTCACCCATGTAGCGGAGGGTACGGTCATCGGAATGGTGCACATGGCCTACATGCATTCACCCATGTAGCCGAGGATTCGCATTCCCCCTATTACCTAGCGGACACTCCCAGGGGGATAAACAATCCTAACACCATACATGAAACATATACTAAGGTGTATGCCAATCATAGGATATTTAACATGCATTTAGAAATAATGTAAAGAATAAGCCAAATAAAATAAAAATAAAAGGATAGGGTGATATATAATCTCACAAAATATCTACAAAATCATGACTACAAATTAGATCCCCAAGAAAATAAACTACTCCCTAAGCATTGAACCCAATCTTTCCATTGGATTCAATTCCCTTGAGAAAAAACTAGGAAGTTTAAAAGAAGGGAGAAGGGTTATTCCTTTTCTCTCTCTACCCACTCTTAGAAAATTAGGATAATGATAATTACAGAGACTAAAAATTCAAACCTAGTATACATTGGCTCCTTTATATAGATGGTAGGAAATGAGACTTAAAGAGGCCCAAAAATAAAGAGAACCCCTAGCAGGAACGGCGGCATGGACCGTGCAATAGTACATGTCCCACGTGGCACGACCCATGCAATAGTACATAGGCTGCGGGTTGGAAGCGATCTCTGGGTCTTCTGAGCGGCACAACCATGCATGTCCTCGAGGGCAGCCGACTGGAAGTGTGTCTTGATCTTCTGAATGGCACAACCCATCCAGATCTATGCGGGTCATGGGCTGGAGCTGAGCATTTCCTTCTTTTGATGATGCGACTTTGCAAAATGTCACTGGGTGAGGGCTGGTCTTTAGATGGTGGTCTTCAAGGAGTATGGGTTATTCAATAAGACATAACCTATGTTTATACTAAGCCATATGAGCCAACAGAATGGCACAGTCTGTGTAATTCATTAAAGCCCATACTGTTACTTAGGCACACTAACTATTTGGCTGGCATGGGCCGTGCAATAGAACACATTCATACCCATCTTCAAATTTGTCTGGGCTTCAACTCCTTTCTATTTGGTGCATTTCCATCTACTACTATGATTAAGCGCGTGGCCTTCGGTCTACTACCATCCTTGTGTATGGCCTTCTAATATCTTCTACAATTCTTACGACTGGCCTTCTACTCTGGAGTGCTTATGAGCAATCTACAGTGAAGCTCACAAAATAGAATCTAGATGCTCGTAAGGAAATAGCATCCATTAGGTCTAAATAAATCTACAAAACTCAGGATTTAGACAAGAAAACCAACAAACGCTATCTAAACTCCTTGTGATGTAAACCCAAATAAACCTAGAAATCAACCATCCAAAACATACTAATAAATGTAATAAATGCATTGGTTAACATATGCTTCTAGGTGCAGATCAGTGGCTTAGATTATTTGAGGTTGTAAATTCAGAGAAGTCTCTAATGCTCCTAGGGTTGGGATTAGAGGGACCTTTGTATTCATGTACAGATTCCATAACATTGAAATCACCTATTAGATTTTTTCTATTTATGTGTAGTCCATTTAAATATTTCCCGAGTTCTTTTGTATCAATCCTGTAGGTGGCATCGTGAATGAAAAGAGCAAGCATTTGTTTCTGAAAAGGAGTCAACAATATTTCAGTATAGGTGAATTTTTTGTTAACTGACTTAACGTGTACCTGCAGTCCATTATTCCAAAAAAAACCATATGTTATTGCTGTTAGAATTGAAGTCATAGTCAAAACCAAGTGTTTGTCTATATTTATCAGTTTGGTCACAATCATATTTTGGCTCAAGAATACATAAAAATTGTATTTTATGTATTATGATCAGTTTAAGAAGTCTAGTCATTGATGTGTCTAGTCCTCTAATGTTCCAGATGAGAAATTTAAGGTTAATTTTTGTACCAATCATTAAACCTCGTTGTTTTTACTCCTTGAAAATGATCAGAGATTTATCTTATTTAGTTTATTAAACATTCTTCTTTTACGGGTCTTGTCACTGGTGATGTTAATATTAAGTGGAGATGGAAAACTTACCTCTTCCAACAGAAGCACTTGAGAACTTGATTCAGTATTGTCCTCATTTCCAGATTATTCTTCAGTACACCGAACTTGTTTTTGCTAAAAGGACTTGATACTTTGGAAGGAATGTCAATAGCAAGGTTAGAGTCTGCAGTGGTCTGGGGTATTACTTGATCATTCATGATTTTGGTTTGGCTGATTGGGCTAGTGGTATGTTATTAATGAGATTCTCATCTGATTCTAGGCTCGTGTTTAGATTACAGGCCTGAGGCATAGCACATCCTAGTTGTTTTTGTTATCCTAAATTCCGAGTCCTGAATTTCATTTGCAGTAAGGTTTTTTGTGACAGTATTCTCAGAGGTTATGTCAATGGTCAGTTTGTTAACTGAGGGAGGTACAAGGGTTGGTTCTGATTGGAAATTTGCTTCATCCTGTTTTTAGGAAATTAATATACCTGAGCTATGTTGCAACTGGGGGGGTATTTCTAATGTTAATGGGTATATATGCCCAGTTTTGCTCAGTACTTACATTGTCATGTACTTGTTTTTGGCTAGTCTTAGACCAAGTTTTGGGCATCAGATCAGGATTTAAGATTATGCATTTAGGTTTTTCATGACCAATATTTTTAGAATGAGAGCAATACAAAGGCAAATTTTCATATTCAATATTAAAATTTTCATTCTATGATACATGACCTAACTTAATAGATGCTGGAAACTGGGATTGGAGGTCTACCTCGACACAGAGTTTTAAAGCAGATGGTCTTGTGAGCTTTTCTGTTGCCAGATCCATCTTGATATAGGTTCTATCTTGGTTTCCAACAACTTCGATGGCAGCTGTGTTATAGTAATACAGTGGTACATTTTGAATCGTGAACATACCAACACTATAGAGCTCTCAGTATTCGGCTTAAAATTGGGCGTCCAACGAAGAAACCTCATGTTGGTTCCCTTCAAAGACCACACTCCTTTCATCCAACATCTTAGGAAATCCTGTTTCTTCTAGAATCAAATCAGTATGTTGCGATAATCAATAAACCCTAATTGTTAGCTGCTTTCGAATCCAATTGTTTTGAAATCTGCTTCTATCTTTTTGATTGATAGTTGGCCTTTGGGGTATTTTCCGATTAGGGCATTCTGGTAGTGAGAAGAAATCTTAACGATTTGGTTATCAGTGAAAAGTATTGATGGTTCTCCTTTATAGTTTGTAGTTGGATTTAGGTTCTCATTTGAAGGAAGTGTTTGGGGGAGGGCTTCATGTTTAAAGTTCTTGTGAGAATGATTTGGACGGGTTTGGCGCCAACATGGCGGTTGTTGATGTTCAGAACATAGGCGTAGGTATGGTGGCATTACGGTGGTGTGGGTGGATAGAGCCGTTAGTGGACGTTATTTTGTCAGAAATTAGAGAGAAGCGAGAGGATAGAGATTTTGGTAACTCCTTCACATGGTCAAATATGAGATCCAAACCAACATTGGAAAGGCTATACAAAGGTCTAGCAGACAACTAATGGTTTTTAAACTTCCCAAACAGTTCCATACACATCTCAAATAAGCTCACATCTGATCAAATTTCACTAATGCTAACAGTAGGAAATAATCTGCCATCTCAACCCAAGCCTTTTAGGTTTTAGGACATGTGGACTAATAGGCCTGATTTTTTCTCAGTCATACAAAGAAGTTGGGAACAACCTTTGAGAGAGAAAGGTATGATGAGGATTTTTTTAAGCTTAAAAGACCGAAAGGGGAACTAAAAACCTGGAACAAGCAATCCTTTGGAGACATCAATGAAAACATAAAAAAAAAACAGAGGAAAAAGTTAGGGAACATGAAATAGCATATGAGTCATCCTCCACACAGCTGATCTAGTTGACTTAAATAAGAAAAAGCTCTTTTACTTAGAGCACTCCATGAGGCGAAGCTTTTCTTGAAACAGAAAGAAAAACTTAAATGGTTGAAGGATAGTGATGAAAACACCAAGTATTTCCTTGCATCAATCAGGGAGAGAAAGACCAAACAAACCATCACCAAAATAAAAATGAACTCGGGACAATGGACTGATAATCCACAGGAGATAGAAAAAGAAGCAGTTCTTTTCTATCATAATTTGGTTACTGGAGAGGAATTTGTGGATTCTAAAAAATTTCTAATACATTTTTTGAGCCAGATCCCAAACTTAATAACAACTGATGAAAAGCATAAGTTATTAAATGAACCCTCTCTCACTGAAAACAGGGAAATCATATCCTCACTTAACCAGAATGGATCCCCTGGTCTCGATGGTTACACTGCACATTTCTTTGCATATGCATGGGTCATTATATGCCAGATCGAGATCAAAATTTACAACGTCGATGGCTGCCACGACATGTTACCAACTAAAGATAGGCTGCAGAAGATTGGGATTGATGTAGAATGAAGATGTTTGTTCTGTGAGGAGGATGAAACAATCATTCACTTGTTCTTTGAGTGTAGTAAGACTAAAGAAACATGGAGGAGTGTTCTGACATGGTTACAGGTGGATAGAGAGCCAAAATTATGGGAAGGGGAAAGTAAATGGCTGATACAAAATAGTGGGAAGAGAGGCTGGAGGGCAGAACTTCTGAAACTAGTAGCTGCGGAGAAAATTTATGCCCATTTGGAATGCAAGAAATGAGTTATATATGTTTTTGGACAAAGGTGTGAAGTATAGAGATTACAAGATCATTGAATGTTTAGTTTATAGAGCATAGATGAAGCCAAGGGTTAGAGAAAAATGTGTAAAGGTTATGTTAAGAAAGTAAAAGGAAAATGAGTAGAACGTAAAGTTACAAATCCAATTTTGGCAATGACAGTTATTTTATTTCCATAATAAAATTAAATACTAGGACAATGAAAGGTTGCAACATTTAAAGTGGGATCAAAGTTGCTAAATATTAAACCGTGATTTTCTTCATGGGACACAAAAAACTTATCAGTGCATGCTTCCTATCCTTTCTGAACAATGTGACAAAGAAAAGATTCTCTGTCCTTTTGCATGGAGATTCGAAAAGTTTGTATCCAAAATTATCCACTGCTCAAGACATTTCTTGCTCAAGACATGATGTTCAACTGTCGTAAAGATTCTCTAATAAGTTGAACCAAATACTCACATATGTACAAAGATATATAAGTGATTAACATATATGAATTTATAATATGAATTGAATGACATATATGATGTAACTACATGAAATTGGATCACTACCTTCAGTGGCGGAACCAGAAAAACTTTTTAGGGGAGACTAGACGTGGATGGTGGTGGGTCGTGGACGACGGCAGCGTCCGGCAGCAGGAGGTGGAGGCATGGAGGCTGGAGCTGAGATTGGCCACTGCCCTTTATCTTCTCTGTTTTCCCAATCTGAAATATGATTGGGGAAAATGGCCCAATCCTGTTTTGAAGCCTTAAAACCTAATATTATATATATATATTTATTTATTTTGCCTTCAGTATTAGTGAAACGACGTCGTTTCACTTACGCAAAAACGAAAGTAGTTCATGGGCAAAAAAAATAAGGCTGCGAAGTGGCCTTCTTCTCCGAGCAGGCTGACCGGACGTGCACAAATTCGCCGGATGCCTAATCCTACCACCACTACTACTTTTCGCCGGCGACTCGGGTAGCGGTGGAGCCCTATCTCGCGTACAACTGGTGTCGCCCATGACTACCTTGAACTTATATACTAAACCTAATATTGTTAATCCATTTATCATATAATGATATAATTTTATAACATCTTATTGAATTATCTACCTTTTATAGAATATAGAAATGCTCAAAATTGTATAATGACAATATATAATTTAAATTTCTTATATTTGATTGGAAGAAATAAAATTATGGGAGTGAGATTCTAAGGGAGATTTTAACTCACATCTAGATTCTTTGTCTCTTAACTTACGCTTCTCGTCTTCAAGTTCACCTTCATCAACTGAACCAAAATCCCGCACTTTAGCTTCTGTTCTACATATACATCTCTTCAAGTTCACCTTCATCAACTGAACCAAAATCCCGCACTTCAGCTTTTGTTCTACATGTACATCGCCTAATTCCTTTCTTGACAAAAGAGTCAATTCCAAGTACTTTTACATCAAATAAATAAGCTCCACCGTAAACTGATCCCAGGCTCCCGTTTGGCCAAATTAAGGGTTGCAAGGGGTTGTTTGGCCAAACTGAACCCGGATGGTTGGGTGGTGGAATTTCCATCTTTTCTTGCAAAATTGTAATCTCAAGAAATTCTTAGACAAGAGGGTCAGTGACATCTATGGCATACAAATTTTTAACATCTATATGTTTTTTCATTGCTTCATCAATATTGAATGTAAAATTTTCACCATAATAATCAAGACATATTGTCCCATTACCTACATTAATTATCGTGTTCGTCGTCTTTAAGACGGGTCTACCTAACAACCCACCTGAGATTCCTTTACCACCACTAGGATTCATCTTAACCACATAAAAATCTGCTGGGTAAACAAACTCATTGACTCTTACAAGTACATTCTCTAACAACCCTCCAGGGTACACAGAAAATCTATCTGCCAAATGAAATACTACTCTAGTATCTACCATTTCTGCTCCACTCAAAGTATTATACACAGATAATGACATTACATTAATGGAAGCGCCTAAGTCACACATAACAGATTCAATCTTTTTATCCCCAATATAACACGGTAAAGAGAACATACCTGGATCTTTACACATGGGTGGTAAGTCCCTTATTATCACTGCTGAAACCGACTTACCCATAATGATCTTGCTTGAGTCGTATGGTTTCCCTGCAATAAAATCCTTCAAAAATTTTCCCATAGGTGATAGTCTTACAGCCTACAAGAAAGGAAGAAGGGAAGATTAATCTCAATTTTCCCAAAAATAGATAAAAAAATCTAGAGTGAAGTGCATTTTTAACCCTATGTTTTGGGCGAAAGTGCAAAAAGGACCTTGTAAAATCTGAAAGTGCAAATATAACCCTGAAAAATGTTAACCAAGTTGTCAACAGCCAACTTGACCGAAAATTGATGAAAAGACCATAATACCCCCAAGTTTAAAATTCAAAAATAAAATAAAATATGAAAAATACCACTTTTCCCTTTCCATATCCATTTCTCTCCATCTACTCTTTTTTTTAAGCATAACCATCCGAGGATGGGGGGAGATATATCAGGCTCCCCAAACCTATGTAAATGAGACCAAAATTAGCGTCGTGAGTTTGTTCCTTACAAAAGGTCATCCGATTGATGATCCAAGAGCCCGAAGAGCACTTGAAGTAATTAAAAATTGCTTGCAAAAGCAGTGAAACCCCCTATACAAGGATAAGGTAAACTATGTGTTAGATTGGGTCAATCTTAAATTCCTAAGTACTAGGATATCACGAACGGGTCGGGGAGTCGAGAATCGAAACCCCAGTTTGTCAATGATATTCAGACCTAAGGAGATAAGATGAAACAACCATTTGTGAGGCAAGTATGTATCCGGACTTGTCCTTAAGAAGAAATGAGTAGAAGATCTTCTCAGCTTCCCACAACTTGCAACATCATCTTCATCAAAATGTCAGCAGTATCAAAATGTCAGCATCAATACATGTTGTCCACTCCGGTGTAATCCTTAGGTACCTGAGAATCATGAGGAAAGAAAACAGCAGATACTATACTAATGGGGAAAGGCAAGGGGAGTACAGCAGCTCAAAAGATAAGAAACATGATAGATGTATGTTTAAAATTAGACAGATAATCCTGAATCAAAGTGTTAGCCATGACATCATATGAGTGTCTTAATTTGTTCCTACTCTAATCCCTGGGAATCCATAATTATCCAGTGAAAGGAGACCTTGAAGAAAATTTGGAACTGCCATGATATCCACATCCCCGTGGAGATGATTATCCATAGCAAATTTAGCCAAAAAATCTGCAGGATGGTTAGCTTCCCGAGGGATATACTGGATTGGGATTGTGAGCTGTGCCCTGTGTAGTGTACTACAGATTGAAAAAACTTTCCAAGGACAGCATGAGGGGTTGATAATCCCCCTGACTGCAGTTAAGCAGTCTGATTCAATAATGCAGTTATGTAAAGAGAGTTCAGAACATATTTCATAAGCACTCTGAATAGCTAAAAGTTCAGCATGTAAAGGATCAGTACTTTGAAATGAATTAACTCTCATTTTGACCAAAACCCCCCTCCAGTCCCTTACAATCACTGTAATAGAGGATAAACCACCCATTTTCCAAGATGCATCCGTATTAATTTTGTAGCCACTTAGTGGTTTTTGCCAATTGACAATCGAAATTAATTTTTTCTTCTTTCTAAAAATTTTGGGGATGATTTTAGCCTGAATCCATCTCTTGTTCTTTTCTATATTGCCATAAAATTGATGAGCAGTAAAGATTTGGTAAATCATCCCTTTGATGTCAAGGAAACATGCTTCAGCAGAAAAAACTCTGTTTTCATAGATGTTTTTGTTCCTATAAATCCATAAGAACCAGATTGTAGCAACTAGGGAAACAGAAATCAGGTTATCATGTATCTTGGAGTCAGCTGTGTATGTCAGAAAAAATTCTACTCTATTTTTGAAACTACTGAATCCAGGTGAAGGTAGCTGTAGCAAAGAAAGGACCCTTAGCCATACAGCATTTGAAGATGTGCATGAATTAAAATAATGTTCAAGGTTGTCAGAATGATTCATGCAAATAGGGCATCTAGAAGCAAAGGAGAAACCAAACCTGTTAAGTATATTGTCAAATGGTAATATGCCATTTAGGGCTCTTCATAGCAATACAGACATTTTACCAGGAAGAAAAGAAATCCAAACCTTTGAAAAATCTCTGATTACTGGTCTTCTAAGTCTGAAAATTGAGTATGCTGACCTGATTGAGAAGTTTCCATCCAAGGTGGGGGTCCAGACAAGCTTGTCTTTGTGTGTGTGATCCAAAGTAGCAACCTGCAAAGTATAGATAGTGTTGGTAGCCAAATGTGGCTCCAGGAGTGGTATTAAAGAAGCTTTATCATTAATGAAAGACCTTAGAGATATATCTACAAAAGGAAGCTCAATGTATTCAGGCCATTTGTAACATAAGGCTCCATTGCCAATCCAATTAGCATTCCAAAAAGAGCAGTCTCCAACTCCATAAATGACTCAAGAGGCACTGTTAGCTGTGGCAGTAATTCTTCTAATCCTGGCCCATGTGTGGGATTTTTTATACGATTCAGGTAAAGACCATAGAAGAGAAGCCCATTGGGTATTGTTTTGTTACAACTTCCACCATAGTTTACATGAAAAAGCTTCCACTGTTGCATTTAGGTCCCTAAAGCCTAAGCCATTTTCCTCAACTGGGAGACACATTTTCTTCCATGATCTCCAAATTTTCCTTTCACTATTTTCACACTTCCCCCAGAATAGACTAGATGCAGTTCGCTCCATTTTTAAAAAAAATTATCCTAGGGGGCCTTAAAACTGCAAAAATATGGATAGGAATCGAAAGGAGACAGTGATTTATCAAAATGATCCTTCCAGCTGAAGTTAACCATCTCTTCTTCCAATTATTAATCATTTTTTCCATTCTTTCTAATACTGGAAGGTAATGAACCTGTAAATTACGACCAACAAAAATAGGTACTCCTAGGTATTTGAAAAGGAAAGAACCTTTCTCCATTCCCAATATCCTCTTGACTGAGAGAACAGTTTGAGGAGAGATGTTATGTGCTATGAAAAATTCAGATTTGGAGAAATTAACTTTTTGTCCAGATGTGCTCTCATATGCTAATAGAAATTGTTTAAAAAGTTTCAGGTTACTTGGCCTGTTGCTCAAAAACACAGCAGTGTCATCCGCATACATGATATGTGTGAGGGGAGAGCATGTAGTGGGGAGACTGAAGTATTGCAGATAACCATCACTAAAAATTTTCTTTAAACTTCTGGAAAATGCTTCAGATAGAATGTTATACAGGAAAGGGGATAAAGGATCCCCTTGTTTGATACCTCTAGAAGAAGAGAAAAAACCAGATGTTACTCCATTAACTAGGACAGAGAAATGAGCAGCAGCAATGTTATGCATTATAAGTCCTACAAATTTACCATGGAACCCAAATTTTAGGAGGATTGAATTTAGAAATGACCAAGAGACCCTGTCAAAGACCTTTTGCATATCTAATTTAACTATTAGATTAGTGACTTTAGATTTTCGAGACAATAATCTGGTCATCTCTTTCATTAGAATCACATTGTCAGAGATATCCCTACCCTTGATGAAGGCACTTTGCTCAGGAGAGATCAGGATTTGCATTAGAGGTTTAATCCTCTCCAGCAACAGTTTAGAAAAAACTTTATTAACAAAGTTAGATAAGCTGATAGGTCTAAAATCTGCAAAGGTTATAGGGATTGGCTTTTTTGGGATTAAAGTGAGCCAAGTACTTGAAATAGCTTTTGGAATGTTACCATTTGTTAAGAAGTCATTTGCAGCAGTCAAGAGATCTTGTTTAATGGTTTCCCAGAAGTGAGTGTAAAATTCTCCTGGAAAACCATCAGAGCCCGGAGCACTAGATTTGTTAAGATTAAAAACTGCAAATTGAAGTTCCTGTAAGCTAAAGTGGTTCAGCAGCAGCAGATTTTGTTGTTCTGTGATAAGTTTAGGAATCTCATTAAGAAAATGGTTATGATAGGTTCCCTCTTTTTGTGAAATATCCTGATTGAGTAATTCCTGGAAAAACCTAACACCTTCCTCCTTGATGAGTTTTGGATCCGAGATCCAATTACCATTTCCATCTTTAATTTTTCTAATTCGTGATCTAGCTTTTTTTCCCTAATGGAATGATAAAAGAAACTAGTGTTAGCATCTCCATGTTTTATCCAATTAAGCCTGGCCTTTTGTTTAAGAAAAATGTTGTGTTCTTTCTGAGCTCTCAGAAGATCAGCTTTAGACTTTGTGAGTTCCATTAGAGTTGCAGCATCAGGTGAATGCTGGAAAAGTATCTCAAGATCATTAACTCTATTCTCAGAATTTAAAAGATTCTGATTCACAATGCCGAAATTAGATCTATTCCAATCTTTTATTACAGTCTTTAGTCTCTTAAGTTTATGAACCAGATTCTGCATTCCATGAAAAGGAGACATCAAATTCCAATTGGAAACTACCAGTTCCTGAAATTCTACTCTGTTAGCCCACATTTCTTGATATCTGAAGGGCCTTGGAACCTGCTCTAGAGCAGATTGGATTGAAAGTAATAGAGGAGAATGGTCAGAGGTTAGTCTATTTAGGACATGAATGGAGCTATTGGGAAAGCGTTCAAACCATTCTAAATTACTCAGTCCTCTATCAAGTCTCTGAAACTGTAGATCCTTACACTTATCTAGATCTGTTATTGCTCCATGTGTATGAGTTACCTACAGTAGGTATTTCATGCAAATCCATATTAGATATAAAGTCATTAAATTGTTTCATACTTTTCCTGGGAGTGGTCTTCCTACCTTTATATTCAGTTACAGAGACTACAGTGCTAAAATCACCTATATAAATTGCTGGATCAGAATCAGAAGATTGTAGGTCAGACCATAATAATTCCCTTAAATGTCTATGGACACTAGCATAGATGAAGAAACAGTTCCAGGAAGAAGAGGTAGCTTTTTCCATTATTTTAGTTTTTATGAATTGGTCAGACTCCTGTAAACTTTCTATGTTGAAATTATGATTCCATAGGATCCATATTTTAGCATTCCGAGCATGGATAGCATTTTCAAAACCTAAAACATGCTTCAAATTAATCAAATCTTGATTATCATGCCATGGTTCAATTAAGCACAAAATATCTATCTTATGTTTCATTTTGAGAGCCTTTAATCTATCAATTGAAGTGCCATAACCCCTAACATTCCAGACTAAAATATTACAAAATTTGGTGTATTTTATCATTTAACACTAGCTGGGGTAGCTTTTTGTGATGATCTTAGGTTCCTTTGTTTATTTACAGTAGCCTTGCTGTTTTGTTTCAAAAATAACCTCAGATTTCTCCTTAGTTTCAGAGTTTGAGATGCCTACCTCCTGATGAGTGTTATCTAAATTATTACCTGGAACATGGGGTTGAATAGTAGATTCTGGTACTAGATCAGCCAGATGGACAGAGGGTTCCTCTTGCACTACTTCAGAGGATATCACTACCAGTTCCTCATTGGCCTGCTCAGATACCAGAACAGGATTTTTTACACTTGTGGTCTGATCAGATAAATCCTGTGATTCTAAAGACTCATGGAAAATGTCAACAATATCATCCTCTTTAACCACATTATCCATATCATTTAGATCATTCAAAGATTGAAAAGCATTTGATATTGAGACCACATTGTTGTGACCTAAAGATTCTTCAATAGGAGCTAGTTCAGATTTTTTTTCCTCCAAAAGAAGCTTGTGATTGGTTTTGAAATGTCATCTAGTGAGTAAAAAGGGGTGTTTCTCTTCAACTGATTGGCTCTGAGGGGATTAAGCTTTTTCTCCATCATTAAGGCTGAGTTTTTTTCCTGAGTTTGAAAATCAGTTTCCTTTTGTGACACTGATAAAGTTGAAGATCCTTCTACTTCCACTATGGCTTTTGAGGGATTGCCTAAGTCAGTCTTTATTTGATTCTGAGATGGGGGTTTCCTAACCTGAGTCTCTTTGATTTCAACTTTTTTTGTTTTGTTTTTTCTCAGTTCTGGGTGCAAGAAGTTACAATTTAGGTGACTATGTCCAATTATCCTACAGTGAGAACAGTAAGAGGGAAATTGATCATATTCTATAGGATAGTCTGCCACCTTATTTCTAATTCCTACCACAATAGTAGAAGGAAGCTGAGACAGCAGATCAATTTCTACACAGACCTTAATAGCAGAGGGTCTAGTCAGAGCCTTAGTTGCAGCATCCATTTTCAGGAACCTACCTATCTGACTACTGATTCCTATAATAGCCGAAGTGTTATAAAAATGAATTGGAATTTGATGAATCGTTACCCAGGCCGGGATTATTGAAGATTCAGCAGTCGGAGAGAAATCAGGGGACCATTTCTGTACCTTCATCATCGATCCAAGTATTATCCATTGACCTTTCATCCAGTAGCGTTGGTAGTCCTCGTTATCCTGAAAACAAATTAAGACATGACGGTAGTCAATTGAACCTAATTGAAATTTAGCATTGAAACCAATTGATTTGAAAGAAGTGACTAGGGACTCCATAGGAGGTTTCCCTTTGTTGAACTTTCCAACCAATGCATTCTGATAATGCATAGCCAGGAGATCGCCTTCCTCCGGAGGGAGAATATAGGCGATCTTACCCTTATATTCCGTAATGGGGTGAAGGTTCGGAGTGTCAGGGAGGGATGCTAAGAGAGGAGAGGGTTTCGAATTGAGAGCTTGAAGAACGCTTTGGTTAACCGGTGGGGGATGATCTGGAGGGGGAAAAGGCGTCGGAGACGCCATCGTTTGCAACCAGAACCAGAAGAGATTCTGGGATATGACTGTTATCAGTGTGAAGTGAGGAAGAGAGGAGAAGAGGAGGAAGAGAACAGTATGTGTGTGTGTTTTTCGCACTTTTTTCGCCCGTAGTAACAGTTGTAGTTGTTCCGTAATCTCCATCTACTCCATTCTACTCCATTTCCTAATCGATGTTCTAATTATTTCTATCATTCCTCTCCGCCTAACCCTTTTTCCATCTCCATTTCTACTTATTTCCAACGGGAGTGTTGTTTTGGCCACCACAAACTCTCCACCGGTGATGGGTTAGGCAGAGAGGTGGTGAGGAAAGAAATGGGTTGGATTCACTGGTGATGGGGTTAGGCATAGATGTTGATGGGTTTAGGCGGAGAGGAGAAGGAGGAGGAGCGGCTGCATGGTGGTGCTAGGGTTAGGCAGAGAGGAGGAGCGGTGCTGCTAGGGTTAGGCAGGGAGGGGGAGAAGCGGTGATGCAGTGGTGCTAGGGTTAGATGAAGAGAAGGAGGAGCGACGATAATGCGGTGCAAGGGTTGAGAGGAGGAGCGGCCACAGAGCTAGGATTTTAGGTGGTGGCGCTGGTTCTGGGCTGTGGTCTTCACATTAATGGTGATTGTTGTTACTGATTGATTTGTTATTGGAAAATATTTGCGGAATAGAGTAGTATATTTGGTGGTAGGCATTGGGAAAGAAAGAGAACAAATTGGAGGTGAGGTGTGTTGTATCATGAATTGTTTTGGCTTTGTTTTAATCGGTGGTGGAAAGAGGAACCAACCTCTTATGCGCGGCAGTTTTCTGGTTTGTTTTCTAATTTGCTGTGCGCGGCAGAGGTGGAAAAAGGAAACAAGTTTGTTGTCTTCATTTCCGTGGCCTGATTTTGTTGATTTTCCGGTGAAGTAGCATTTTTTGGTTTATTTTCCTATTTTCTGGCTGACGGCAGCGGAGCTGGTGGTGGATAGCGCTGGACGGTGGGCGGAAGACAACGACGGATGGCGGTGGTGCGGCAGGATTGAAGATGATGAAGAAGAAGAACTTAGGGGTATATTTGTCATTCAATTTTTTGTTTTAAGAGTTGGGGTATATTTGTCTTTTCATAAATGGTCAATGCCTGAATTTGTTTGGTCAATGCTAGAATAGTGTTAATTGGGTAAAACTGCACAATTTGATCAAAGTATAGGGTTAGTTATGCACTTTTAGATTATACAAGGTTATATCTGAACATTTTGAATTTAATAGGGTTATTTTTGCACTTTTCCCAAAAATCTATAGACTATTTCTTTCTTTCCAACCTGCGAGAAAATGACGGTAAATATTTTATAGATGGATATTTTAAACTCAATCTTTTACCTACCTCTTGTGGCTCGTCAGATTTACCTTCACTTTTTTCTTGATCAGATTCTGAATTCGCGCCCTGTTTGGCCAAACTGAGCCTATATGGCTCTTGTTTGGCCAAAATGATGGTTGCAGTGGGCTGTTTGGCCATATTGACCTCGGATGGCTCACGTTTGCCCAAATTGAGCCTTGATTGGCCCTGTTTGGCCAAACTGGGCGCATATGGCTCCTGTTTTGCTAAACTAAGCCCTGTTGGGTCCTGTTTTGCCAAACTGAGCCATGTATCAGTTTGTTCCTCTTGAAAATTGGCTGTGAATTTGAAAAGTGGTGCACCAATTTCTTTTCCACTCCTCAAGGTGATCTGATCCACACTTCCCCTTGGATCCAACTGCACTTGAGATGGCAATCCTTGTTGTTTAGTTCTTAGCTCATTCAACGAATTCGACAACTGAGAAATTTGTGAAATTTGTTCCTCTAATGTCACCTCAGTCTTCTTGTCACTTTGTTGTTGATTTTACAACATGGTCATCATCATATCCAGCTTTTCATCTACATATCTCCTTTGAGTCGCTTGCTAATTCTGAGGGAAGGTTTGTGGTGCTCTTTAATTTGGTGGAACATAAGGCTGTTGAGGTTGAGTCCTTGACTCTCTCCATAAAAAAATTGGGTGATCTCTCCACCATTAATTGTAAGTGTTAGAGTATGGATCTCCCATTTGCTGCCTCTCACTAAAATTTCCCATTGCATTTGCTTGCATCTGTATCTCTTCCATTGTCAAATTGCATTGTTGTATGGTTGCATGCTCCACATGTGTCGCAAGGGTCATCTTGTGGCGCAACAGTGGAAACTTTATCCAACACCTTGGAAAGAACCTTCTCCATTATGTCCATCCTGTCTTTGAATTCTTCTTGGCTAGATGTCTATGTCTGTGCCACTTTCTTCAAAATCTTGGCTTCATGCTAATCATATTCCTTCTTTGAATCTACCAATCTCTTCACGATTTCCCTGGCTTCATTCACCCATAGATGAGAGAAACCACCACTACTTGAAGAGTTAATCAGATCCTTGTTGGAAGCCGTCATTCCTTGGTATAAGCATTGAGGTAAGCATTCTTCACTCATTTAATGATTGGGGCAACTATCCACCAGTCGCCTAAACCTTAGCCAAAAAATGCTCAATAATTCATCATATTCATGCTTTATGATCATAATTTCCTTTTTCAAAGCATCGGTTATGGTGGCTAGGAAATAATACTCCAAGAAAATTTTCTTTAGTCCAGGCCAATATGTCGAGATAGAGTTAGGCAGTAAGCTAGAAAACCATTGGTTTGCAGCTCCAGTGAGAATGAAAGGGAATACAACCATCATGAATTGATCCTCAGTGACATTGTTCGGCCTCTTTTGCACCTTGAAAATCTTGATGAATTCACTCTAGAAGTTGTTCGAGTCTCCAGTATTTCATCCATGAAATTTAGGCAGAACATTCAAGAACGTGAGCTTGATTTCAATAGGATTCTCCGGCAGCTGAATGGGTGCGGGAGGATATTCTTCACTATGTCCATTGAGTTCCCACATATAAGGATCATCGATATTGTACCTAGGATTCTCATCTTATGTTCTCTCAGCCATTATGGTGTTGCTTTCAGATTCAAATGCTGCTAAATTCTTAATGTCAAGCTATGTTTGGCCAATGTAAGGTTTTTGGTGCTGGTTTAGCCAAACTAAGGGTCACAAGTGTCTGTTTGGCCAAACTGAAGGTCACAGGGGGCTGTTTTGGCCAAACCGAGAGTCGTTAGTGGTGGCTTGGCCAAATTGAGGGTCATAGGTGCCTGTTTGGCCAAACTGAGCTATAGCTGATTTACTCTCTTTCACTCCGTTCATCGTCTGTTTGGATATCTTCTCTATTTCCGAATCAAATATCAAATCTGATTTTGATGTTCTGCTCATAAACCAAGCACTAACACACAAAATTAGTAGGTAAAATTAAATAGAAATTGACTAACCGTTCCCCGGCAGCGGCGTCAATTTGGTGAACGTCGTTTCACTCACCAAAATAATCTGCAAACTCTAAAAATGAGATTAGCATAGTAGTAAGCAGAGTCGATCTCACAAGAAACAGATGAATAACTATAAATAATACCTACTAATAAAGAATCTTTTGGCGTAACCACCATGACTTAATTCAAGATTTTTCTAACAACTAAAGATGCAAACTAACAAATATCAAATATGAATCAAAATGCAAACTAGCCAGTATTTAAAAATCTAGAAAATATATGATGAATGTAATCAGCTCGGAATAACTCACATTAGTTAAATATCGATCGTAGGCGCAAAGATAAATCAATTCATATGTATCTATCAGTTATATGATGGCAAGTAAGCCCGTCAAATGGGTTAATTGGATAAACCCATTATCCAAACCCAATGGATTATTATCCAATCATTATCCAATTAACCCATTTATTAAATGAGTCATAATGGGTTGGGTCATAAATGGGTTGAGTCATTAAATGGATAACCCATTGGATAACCCATGAGATATTCATATGACCCAATGGGTTAAAATATATTATCCAATAAGTCATTATCCAATAAATCATTATATAATTAACCCAATAAGTTATCATTAAACATTTTCTATCGATTTGTGTTACAAGTTGTCATTATCCAATGGGATCAGGTATTAAATGCTCATTATTTTTTAGGATTTGAGATGATAACAATTATGTTAATGGGAAATTTTGATATGAATGAGTCTCATATTATGTTAACTCAATGGGAACATAACAAATACCCAATAAATATCCAAAATTATCCAATTAAATGCATGTGTAATATTTAACATAAATATTCACTATAATTCACAAATTATACAAATTATAATTCATAAATTATTCGAGTTCAATCTCATACAATATTCGAGTTCGTACAGTATTCGAGCTCGTACAGTATTCGAATTCAATCTCGTACAGTATTCGAGTTCGTACAAAATTTGCACTCAATCTCATACAGCATTTGAGTTCTTACAATATTCGAGTTCAATCTCGTACAGTATTCGAGCTCAATCTCGTATAGTATTCGAGTTCAAACAATATTCGAGTTCAATCTCGTACTGTATTGGAGTTCGTACAATATTCGAGCTCAATCTCATACAGTATTCGAGTTCGTACAATATTCAAGCTCAATCTCGTACAACATTCGAGTTCGTACAATATTCGAGCTCAATCTCGTACAGTATTCGAGTTCATACAGTATTCGAGTTCAAACTCGTACAGTATTCGAGTTCGTACAGTATTCGATCTCAATCTCGTACAGTATTCGAGTTGGTACAATATTCGAGTTCAATCTCGTACAGTATTCGAGTTCGTACAATATTCGAGCTCAATCTCATACAGTATTTGAGTTCGTACAATATTCGAGTTCAATCCCGTACAGTATTCGAGTTCGTACAATATTCGAGCTCAATCTCGTACAATATTCGAGTTCGTACAGTATTCGAGTTCAATCTCGTACAATATTCGAGTTTGTACAGTATTCGAGCTCGTACAATATTCGAGTCCGTACAGTATTTGAGCTCGAGCTCAATCCCAAGTAATATTGTTCGTTAGTTTCGTCGAGTTTACAAAGCTAACATATTATATATTTTTTATTTTTATTAAATATAATGCAATGTACATAATATTATATTACATAATATAATATTATGAACTCAAATATGAACAAAATACAGACCGATTGATGAACAAAATGCAGACCGATTGATGAACAAAATGCAGACCGATTGATGAACAAAACGCAGACTGGGAAGTGAGAAGTGAGAACTGAGAACTGAGAAAGAACACAGACTTGATGGGTAATTCACGTTTCACCCAAATAAATGACCTATACCTAATGAGTCATTTAGTTCGATCCAATTGATAATTAGTATAGACCCAATGGATAATTAGTATAGACCCAATGGATAATTTGTATATACTTAATGGATAATTCAGTATATACTTAATGGATAATTGATGTTTTCAACAATTTAAACTTTAAATGGATAAGTCACGTAACATTTTACTTAGAGTAAAAAATTACGATTAACTCTAATCATTTTTTGATATAGGCTGAATCGTGTACATAACTACAAAAGAGGAAATATTTATTCGAGTGGCTAAATGTGGGGATTTCATTTATTATTTTCTTATGTTCAATAAAAGAAAATATTTTTAAAAATCTTCATATTTCATGGAAGAGATTTTTTTTTGAAGAGTCGGAGAAGTCGCCAGGAGAGCCAGTGTGGAGTCCGGCCGGGGTTGAAGACAGCAGTTCCTTATGATTACATCGACATGAGCCAGCGGGAACAGAGCTAATGAAGGGCTGAGTAACAGACCATTTCCGGGAGTAACAGACCATTTCCGGTCGAAAAGCCGGTGCTTGAAGATCGAACAACTAGTGTTTTCCTGTTCTTTTACATTTTGGATCATAGCTACAGCTTTGATGTTTATTTCACGTATATGTTGTTCTCAAAAAAAAAAAAAAAAAAAAGGAAGAGATTTTTCAAATTTAGTAAAAGTTTCTTAAAGATTATTTCTACTTCTTTCATCAAGATCTTTTATCAATTTTTAATTGGTTCAAATTAAAATTGATTAAGACATGGACCGAAATCGATAAATATGATGAATCGAGAATTTGATCGTTTCTAAAATGATTATATGTGTTAGGGAAAAATTAAATCATTTGTAATCAAACTTGTGAAAATTTTGTTATCTTATGATATGAAATTATCCATGGGTCACCCGTTACCCAACCCAACTCGATCCACCCAAAATTATTTAATGGATAATCCATTATCCAACCCAACTAAACCCAATAACTACAACCCAATTATATCCATTAACCCAATGTGTCATTATCCAATAAGTCTTATCCAATAAGTGAAAATAGTATATGGGTAACGGTTATCTAACGGGTCACCTGACCCATTTGACGGGCCTAATGGCATGTATTTGCTTAAACCCTCCCAATTATTTCTTACCTTGTTGAAAATTAACCAATTATAATTAATCAATTATAATTAACCAATGATTTCTCTTACCAAGATACCCCCAAAAAGTATTCGATGAACCAGATACACACCTCGATTGCATTAAGAATGAAAAAACCTAATATAGAAATTACCCAAGTATTCGCAAGTAGTTACACATACTTAATTGTTCCACATCATGTTGTTACAGTGTTAACTAGTTATATTTATAGCTTCCATAAGAGCTCGCTACTTACTAACCCTTTCCAACGATTACGTATTGGTGGAATTAGATAGAAATATCCCAATAATATTAAAGTTTTCTAGAATTAAACACAATAAAAATAAATTAAACCAAGAAGAATCAAGAACACATAAGAATCAATTATAAAATAATTAGGCCTCACGATTCATAAACTAATACTCGTTATTCTATGCCGATATGAATTAGCTACTCATAATAAATAAACTAAACAATTTAATTAATTATATAAAAACTCAACATAATATTAAGGAATTAGAATATTACTTGTAATTGTAATTATATTCTATTATCTTTTCCTAGCTTGTATATGTATTATGTACCACTATGTAATGTATCATGAGATCATGAATACAAACACACATTATTACCCTTATTTTCTACATGGTATCAAAGCCTAAAATCGTAAAATCCTAAGAAAATATTCCGCTGCCTTTCCGAGCCACCGATATCGCCGTCAAGCAGCACATCGATCCACGCACCACCGTACAGCCACCGCCGTCTGCTCCGTTCCACCGCTCACCAATTGCCACCGCCACCGTCCAGCTGTGGTAATCCGTGCGTCGCCTCTCCCGATCTGATTGGGTCCGTGCGTTAATCCACACGCGTCGATCCCGAAGCTCACAGGTCGCCGCGTTCCCATTATGAGCTGCCGTCGATCCGATCCGCCGGTTGCTGGACCTGCTGTTGTCCAGTACCTGATTTTGCATGATGACTGCTTCTGAAGAACAAGCTCGTATTGGTGTTGCACCTGAGGTTCCGAAGCTCTAGGATATGAGTGGTTATGATGTGATTGCAACTTTACTGAAGCAGTTGCAGTTGCAATCTGGCCCTTGGACTACTGTACCTATTGGTCGTTTATCGACTGATCTTTACTTTATTGGCTCTGGCGATGGTCCAGGCCTTCAAATTATACCAAACATGCTAAAAGGTCAAGAAAATTACATTAAATGGTCAGATGCGATGTGCCACGCATTCCTTGCCAAGAACAAGACTGGGTTAATTGATGGATCCATTACAAAACCTCAAGATGGTCATCCCGATGTTGCTGATTGGCCTGTGGTTAATGCTATTCTTGTCTGTTGGATCTTGTAAACCCTGGATCCAGTGTTGAGATCTTCTACAAGCTCGTTTGTCATAGTTAAGGAACTGTGGGATGACCTGAATGAGTTGAAGGAGAAAGCCAGCGCCGCCAGGAGGATGGTGCCAGCCTCTCAGCTGATAACATGACTGGATTTTTGCGTTTGAGATCTCATTTTACTGCATATGGGATCATTTTTGAGACATCTATGGTTGATACACCACAACAGAATGGTCGAGCTGAAAAAAACATCGTCATCAACTCAATGTGGCACGTGCCTTATGGTTTTAAGCCATTCTTCCAGTTGATTTTTGGGGAGAATGTGTTCTTACTACTTCTTATCTGATTAACCAGATACCAACAAAGCATCTCAATGGTCGTACTCCCTTTGAGTTTCTCTAAGGGCAAGCTCCAAATTACTCATCCTTAAGAGTTTTTGGATGCTTGTGTTTTGCTGCTCATGTTCCCATATATCGTGAGAAGTTTGCACCAAGAAGTTGGCGTTGTTTGTTTCTTGGTTACCCTGCTGGAAAGAAAGGCTATCACCTTTTTTACCTGAAATCCCCCGTAATCTTTACCATTCAGGATGCAGATTTTTTTGAAGATTAGTTCCCGTATTCCGCAACTCCGACATCGGCCTCATCAGAAGACCCCGGCGGCGCCACCACCTCACCACCGGCCTCTTCATCCCCGTTGCCGGAGTTGCACGGCCTATAGCCTCCGGCCATTGCCGGCCCCATTCCTCCGGCCGTTACCGGTCACCCGCCGCGGCCTATTGAAGTTGATTGTCATTTTGTCTGGGATCTTGTTCAATCAGGCACTATTGTTACTCAGCATATCCGCACGTTAGACCAACCTGTGGACTTTTTCACTAAGGCTCTCAGACTTAATCAGTTTCATTCTCTGCTTGGCAAGTTGGGATTTCTGATCTCCATGCTCCAACTTGAGGAGGAGTATTAAGGAATTAGAATATTACTTGTAATTGTAATTATATTCTATTATCTTTTCTTATTTTGTATAGGTATTCTGTATCACTATATAATGTATCATAAGATCTTGAATACAAACACACATTATTACCCTTATTTTCTACATTAATATAATAAAATAATAAGAAGACGAAACTAACCTAAATAACTAAACCTGCGCACATATCAAATATCATATATCAAATATCAAATATCAAACCAAAAAATAATGCAGTAAACCAATTCAAGCCGCGGAACTCTGTGACAAGGAAAACGAAACTAAACTGACTATCGACGATAAAAGGCTCGTACGCCCCTGCGTGCAAGTGCTTTTATATTTTCCCAAACCTTAATTTTTTTTAATCTTCTACAGGAATAGAAAAGTAAATAAAACTTTATGGAAACTAAAACTATTAATATACCAAACTAAATAATAGTAAGAAAAGTAAATTTCTCTTCTTCTTTTTTTAAAGCAAAACTCACTAAGGGTGAGGGGAAAGTTTTATTATGCTCCCCTAACCTTAGAAAAAAGATATTAACAATGAAGTACACTATCTTATAGGACTATGCATTGTGGAAATCCGTGTTATTCTATTTGATGTGTAAATCATATTGAAAATTTTCATTCTTTTTACCTCCACCCTCACTGTTAGTAAAAAGAATGGCCTGCCCGATCGGAAAATATTTGGGAAATTTCGGATTTGAAGTTAATTTGGAGGTTGGTTTTTCGAATTTTCCAATCGGAGGTCACCGGAAAAACCCGGAAAAATGCTATTCCGGCGATGGGGAAGCATGAAATAGCCTCGATTATTTGCCCCTAGACTCGGATTCGTATTTGTTCATGCTTGAGATGCATCTCAAGGTTGGAAAAGAGAATACATGAGTGTTGATTGTGTTGTTTTTGCTCGCTGGAAAACTGCATTTCCGGTAAAGTAAATGGCAACTTTTCGGTCGGAAAAAAGCATGCTCGGATTTGGAGGTGATATTTTCTAGTTCTACGTGCTAAATCCGGCTGGAATTTCATAAGAGAAGAGTGCCTAGATTTACATGGAAAGTCTTGCAAAAAAATTTTGGCGGATTCCGGCGGTTTTTCCACAATCCGGCGGGTCTCCGGCACCGAAAAACCGCGAGTCCGGCGACAAAGTGGATCTGGGCACTCGACCCGTTTGCGAGCGCCATCGGGTCGTCATACCCGAACAAGGTGAAACGGGTTGGAGGCTACTTAGGGTTTTGACCCGTTTGGTGGCGGCCGGGTCATATGATCCGTTAAGGAAGGCATTCGGATCAAGGGCTTAAACCCTAGCTGCTGGGCCATCCGGTTGGCTGCTGGGCTGAAAGTTTATTTGACGTCCGGGTCGGTTTATAACCCAGTTGGCGCGCGGGTGAATGATCCGGCCGGGTCACGCGGTTTGTGACCTGGGCCGTGCTCCTGGGCTGAAGAAAAGGGCGTTGTTGGGCTGAAAAACCGGCGCTGCTGGGCCAAAAATGGGGTGCTGCTGGGCCAAGTGAAAAATAACTCATGTGGGCGGAAATCAAGGTACTTGGGGCCTAATTAAAATAGTGAATTTTTCAGCTTAAATGCATTATTCTTGGGCCGAATTTCCTTCATTTCTGGGCTCCAATTTGTGTTTGTTTTGTTGAATTTTGGCCTTCTCTTTGGGCTAAAATTGTTTTGGGGGGATATTTGCATATTTTCCCCTTTGAGAGTGGGAGAGCAGCCTTTATACATTTGGTTGCCCGAACATAGGAGTTGGGTAGTGGGTTAATTAATTAGCGTACGCGAAATTAATTAATCCACTACTAGTCGGTACTTGGACTTGACGGTTATTACGCGCTCTATGCTCGCGCTACACTTTTTTGTGTTAAATTAGCATAAAGCGGTCCATTTGCTCAAAATGGAGTGGGCGATTACATAATCGCTAGGCTTGACGCATGCCGTATAAGTTGTGTCCGTTCTCTCCATCCTTAGGAGGGCTACTTTTAAAGGATTCACAAGAGTTATTGGCACTGCCTACGACACTCTTACCCTCTAAATTAGCCTCGGTTCATATCACGAGAACGTTTGAAGGCCAATAACACCCCTCTATCCTCACCTTAGGGGTGTATATGGTAGAAGCTGCTCCTCCTTTGGCGGTCTCAGCTTCATTCGGATTCAGCAACACCAGCACACCATGGCGACCATTCAAGACCCGAGTACACCACACTCGGCTGCACTTTTTGTCTACCACTGGCGTCCTCTTCACTATTTTCTTCAAGACCCGAGACCCGAGTCTCGGCTGCGATGACGTTTTCATATGAAGAGCCAGTACACATTTCTGGTTACTATGTATAGGTCCAAATTCACACATCTGGACTTGCATTTATTTTTCCCTAGGCTTAGTAGTTTCTAGCTTAGGGTTAGCATTTCTTTAAAAATAATTGGGGTGGGGGGAAGGGGGTACTCAATTGGGTATCCCCCTCCCCCTCCCCTCTCGCCGCATCTTTTTCCCTTGGTTTTTAGCTTAGGGTTGGATTATGTTTGTATTTGGTAGGGCTCTTTTAGGGCTCTACCGTGGGTTCCACCGTCTATACTATTTACCTATTTACTTAGAAAAAAAAAGAATGGCCTGCCCCTACAGTTGAGGTCTAGAACGACCATCCACGTTTTTTACCTTCACTCTCAGTGTCAGCAAAAAGAGGTGGTCTCCAGTCTTATCCCCTTGAATTATACTTCCCCCTAAGTATAATACTAATTCTTTGAACTTGTAGTGAATAATGTCTAGCATCCATTTGTAGTACAACGCTGACTGTAGAGTTACAACTTGTTGCCTCAAGTCCATTCCATCACTTGAACTGAGCATGAGCATCCGTTTTGAAGACCACTTCAAGGTTGGTTGTTGTATTGCAACGGTGTAGCCAAGCTCAATCTACTTCTTGAGCAAAAATGTTAGCAACATCAGTAACATGCTTCTTGTGCCACCAACATTCAACAGACCAGCTCCAGCAGCTCTGCTCTCAATGTGGACTTTTATCCACCTTGTTGTACCTTTCATGAAAAGAGAAAACAACAGCAGTACCAATGTCCATCTACACATGTCTAATGTAAGGCAATAAAGCAGCATCAAATATGATCAGGCCCTGGATGTGTCTTGGTAAATTGTTGAAGTCAATAATGGAGTTCACCTGATTAGTGCTTGCAATTTTGGATAAAGCATCAGCCACGTTGTTTGCCTCTCTGAAAACATGAGATATTGTTCCTTGAACTTGGTTCATCGGTTTCCAGATGTCTCTGATTTCATGTGATATCTTCCAAGGGACTATGTATTCCCTTCTTACCTTCTTCACTAGAAGAAGGGAATCACATTCTACTTGTATAGTTGTGATGTGTCCATTTTATATGCATAATTTAGTACTATTTAGGGTCACTTTTGTGCTCTTTTATTATCGAGAGCTTGTGTTTTACCTTGACATTCTTTTAGGAGGGGTAAGAGCAACTTTACGCTCTTTTACCTCTTCTAAGTGGATTTTGTGTTACAAGGGAAGAACACGGAGGCAATGAAGACCGGAGGCCATTGAAGACCACACTTTCAAAGACTTTTGAAGACTTTCTTTGAAGAAATGAAGACCGGAGGCCATTGAAGACCATTTTTGGAGCCATTGAAGACTTGGAGATTGAGAGGAATGACTATAAAGATGACTACATGCCACAAGAAGAAGAAAAATACACGGTGCAAAATTCTGGCACCCGTTGTGAGTCGCGATGGCCTCGTCGCGAGACCGTCGTGAGTCGCGACCAACGGGTGGCCAGAATTTCACCTTATCTTCTTTGTACTATAAATAACACTCTCTTTCCTCTCATTCAACACCTTCTTCTGCTGCGATTTCAGTATTGTTTCAAACCCTTTTTATTCCATTTTTCATCCTTGAATTCTCTTGTTTTTATGATTAGTTGTTTAGCATTGATTAGCATGAACTCTTGTAGCTAATCTATCTCATGGGAGCAATTGACTAAGGCTTCCAAGCCCATGTCTTAAGAACAATTTGTAGCTTATTTACTATTGTGCATTTATGGAGCATTGAATGTGTTTTTTTATATCATTAATTTTGTTGAAAGCTTGAGTATATGAAATACTTGTATGAATTGCTTGCTAGGGTTTGGGGGAAGTGGGTTGATTTCCCCCCTTTCTTGATAAGAATCTATGAGTATGATTTAGAGCTTTTGATTGTGTTGATGGATTGATAATTGCTAGGTGAATATGATAATGTTGAACTCTTTGTCATGTTTGTCGCTTGTAGCAAATGAGAGAAGTCTATGAATGTTGATCGTTCTTGACCAATCTTGTGTAAATGCATAAATCGGTTAAATGCTTAGACACGGTGTAGTGTTTATAAGTGTTGCTGAGCTTGTTGATTCTTCGGGCTAAATGCCATCAATGGGATACCTTGAGTCGTGTTTCAACTACGGGAGTCATTGGTGAGGTTTGACAAGAGATGTCGAATTCACTCTTGCAAACTACTATCTAAGAAGGATAGAAGTTAAGTCTTCACAACAAGTAGTGAAAGTAGTAAATAAGTTGCATGTTTAATGATGGATGAGAGGTTTGGAAGTGGAAGTCAATTGCGCCCAAGGTTCCGTAAATTGTTATTTTCATCCTATCTTTAGTTGTATTGTATGATTAGCATCGGTCTCTTGCTTTGCTAGTTGTTGTACTTTAATTTGTTAACTTAGGATCAAACCAACCAACCCCCTCCCCCTTGTTTACATGCTTTTATATGTATCTATGTATGTAAGTGCTTAGTATGTTTTCTCCTATATATGTTTAAAACACTTGAAAAGATCCCTCTTCTCGTGGACGACCCCGACTTGCCATTATCTACTTAATTGTAGATAGGAAGCATCTAGGGCTTAAAAGTATTAACTTTGAGAGGTACGGCGATGACCTCCCAAGTTGAATAACCCTGTTGATGAGCCAATTGCAATCCATATTGCAATGCCTTAATCTCAGCCATAAGGCTTGTGCCTTGGCCAAAATATTTGGAAGCTGCCATCTTCATTGATCCCTGGGCATCCCTGATGATAATTCCAGCCCCTAATTCACCATTTCTTAATGAAAAACCATCTACATTCAATTTCAGATGACTAGGAAGTTGCCAGACAACAATGCTTTCTTTTCCCTTTTCCTAACAGTTTTAGGGTTATAGAGAAGAGAAGTGTTTCCAACAGTGACTGAGAACTTAAAGTCCAGACTGTGAACTTTGAAGATCTCTTGAAATTGGTTTATAGCTTTTGGTATAATCAGCTCAGTGTTTAGCTTGATTCACTATCACAAGAAGGACCCTTTAGCACCGGTTTTTTTATGTTCTAGCACTGGTTTTTTCACAAAAAAACCGGTGCCTAAGTAAGCGATGATACTTTAGCACCGGTTGGAAAAAAACCGGTGCTAAATCCCAACTTTTAGCACCGATTTTTTAGTTAGCACCGGTTTTTAAACCGGTGCTAAAATGTACCGCTATAGCACCGGTTTTTCTTGTTTTAGCACCTGTTTTTTCGTTAGCGGTGCTAAATTAGCACCGGTTAAAACCGGTGCTAACAAAAAAAACCGGTGCTAAGTAAATTTAGTAACGGTTTTTTTTGTTAGCACTGGTTTTTCAACCAGTGCTAATTTAGCACAGGTTTTTCAACCGGTGCTAATTTAGCACAGGTTTTTTTGTTAGCACCGGTTTTAACCGGTGCTAAAATATTAATGACGAATAAAAAAATCCCTTATTCTGAAAGCGGCAGCACACTACAGCTTTCAGAGGAAGAGAAGACCTGAAACAGAGGAAGCGATAGCACGCTGCAGCTTTCAGAGGAATAGAAAAGGACCTGAAACTAACAATTTAATAGGACATCAATTTAATAATAAATTTAACTTCACAAAATTGATAATATAGAAATAAAACCAAAAAAAATTATGATACAGAACTAATAATCTATGTGACTAAACATTGCGGCAGAGGCCATGGAGAGGAATCAATCTCACCATGCCAGAAGCTTATTCAATAGATCACTGGAAACCATGCCATAAGCTTATACCATAATAAAGACATTCATATCAGTATATCAACCTTGAGTACTTAACGAGGCTACATAACTCAATTTGATTCAGTCACACATCAACATTCAGTAAAGTAAAGCATAAAATAATCAACCAAGATAAACACATATCTATCATATTCTTCCTATGCTGATTCATAACATTAATGAAATGACTGTAACAATATTACTCACATAAATAATATGCTACAGAGCAAAAAAACGTTTAAAGTAAAATACAACATAAAATTGCCAAAGTGAAACATATCATCAAGCATCAACAGAAACTTCATTTGAGTGGGACTCAAAATATGTTTGCTTTTCCCTCAGAAGGAATCATTTAACTTGTAGCATTCATAACAAATGGGCCAACAACCACGCATTTCACATGATACGACAAAGTTCATACAGTTTAGCAGTGACACAATCAGGAGTCTGCAACAATGTTTTCTTACTACCAAGTCTCTGTGTGTTTCCCATATGCATTGTTGAGTCCTATAGAAATGCAAAGAAGCATCAGTAATCCAACAACTTTGGAAATGCCAAAAACAAAACAAAGCTGTAATGAATAAATACCTCTGGCATGAAGATTACAACTTTATTAGGTGTGTGTTTGTAGAATTCATCACTATTAGCCTTTTGGAAACTCAAAACCTTGAAGGTTCATAATATGTAAAATATGTAAGATGGGCGTACACAAATGGAAAGTTAGAAATACATTATGCTTTGAAGAAGTAGGTGTCACAGATCTAGCAACCGGGATATTTTAATGTGTCCACAATAAATTAGTACATTCATAGCCAATTGAGACACTTAAACTAAACAGTATGAGCAGAAGCATCACCTGTAGAATGCCCAACATCTTCATGTCCAGAACTTGGTTAAGAACCAAAAGCAACGCACCTAAGCAGTATATGGAAGATGAGTATCAGCAACCACTAATGTGCAACAAAATTGTAATGTATCATCTATAGAATGACAAGTCACCTTCAAAACTCAACCGAGTCTGAGGTGTTTGCAAACACAGTAACACTTAGTGGGCGTTTGTTCTTACAATAAGTCCTCTAGAAAAATAAGTCCAACTTCCAATATAGTAACAAAATAAAATAGCCTAATTCATGATATGTCATGGGTGAACCAATACTCTCTTTTGAAATTTAAACCACCAAAGACACTCCTCTTCAAAAACTACCATACAACTCAAAAACCCTTAGGAATGTAAAGACACTGGGATGGTGTAATCGAGTACAAGGTCATGCCGGTGCTTCGGAAAAACTGAAGGAAACAATACCAGAACCAGAGATAGGAGCCATTTTAGACTAGCATCCACAATTCACAAAAGGCATGCTGAATATCAAACAGCCTAGTTTATCATATCATTTTCTACATACCTAATAGAAATGTAAACATGTCTAAGCAACACCAATACTCAAAACCCAGAACACATGTTATACATACTCCTTGTTTCACCCGTTGCCATTCCAATTAAACAGAAGCACCAAAATGCTCCATACTTTACACACATAATCAAGGAAAAACCCATGTTCATATATATCCAGAAATGATCAATCAAATGGCTTAAAAAATAGAAAACCAATTCAAAGAGTTGATTTAAGAAACATGACTCACCAATGGAAGTACTTAAGCCACCTATAAGCAAAAGGCCAAGAGAACCAACACTTGAGAATCCATCCCAAGCCCTCTTCAGGGATGACTCACGGTGAACGGTAGAGGAGGGATGATCGGAGAACGGTGGAGGAGCGATGAACGGTGGAAGGAGTGTGGCGGCCTGGAGATGGGGATGCGGGGCTGTAAGATAATAGATCCGGTGCCGGATAAATCCGTTGAGGTGGAGGGCATCAACTTCAGCGGGACAGATTTGTAGAGGCACAGAAGGGTTTCTCGGCGGTGGAGAACTTCTCAGCGCAAGGAGCTTCTCGACGGATGGGGCGCTTTGCGGTGGTGGAGGGGCTTCGCGGTAGGGGGCTTCTCGACAGCGGGGCATCGGGTGGTGTGGAGTGGAGGGAGTGAGCCATCAACGAAGAAGGTGTAGTTCCGCCATCGAGGAAGGGAAGTGAGGAGGGTTTCAGCGAAGGAGATAACAGTTTTTCCTTATATATGATGCGATTTTAAAGGCTGAGATTCAATGTATCTAAGTATACTAATGGATTAGATTTATCAAAAATAAATTGAATTAAATTTCATTTTTTATTACAGAATTTTCAATAATTATTATATGGGGAAAATTCAGGAAAGGCGGCCTTTCCATAAGCTTATGGATGGTCCACAGGGGCATTTAACTTAAATGTTGTAATTTTTTTTATAAAATTTAAACATTACATTTTATAAGTTAAAACAAGTAATAAAATGTATTTAAAGGTGAAAATATTAAAATATATGATTTAAAAAAATATTTTCAAAAATTTTAAATTTTGTGTGTAATTTAACAAATACAATATATAAGGTAAGAAATAAGTGGCTTGTCCTTAAGCTTATGAACAGGCCGCCTGTCAGGAGACCTACTCTTATTATATTACTATAAAGGCAACTTAGTTATTAGTTAAAGTTAAATTACTTATTAGCATTTATATATCAAAAGTTAATTAAGGTTTGACCATTGATTAGTTAAAGTCAACTTGTATTTCCATATAGAGAGAGTCAAGTAAAGTTTGACCATTGACTAGACAAAGTCAACCTAGTTGTTAGTGTTTATATATTGAAAGTCGAGTAAAGTTTGGCCGCTGATTAGTTAAAGTCAGCTTTGTTATTAGTGTTTATATATTGAAAGTCAAGTAAGGTTTGACCGTTGATTAGACAAAGTCAACCTAGTTATTAGTATTTATTATATACTAATTCAAATAAATTTTGACCGTTGATTAGTAAAAGTCAACTTTGTTATCAGTGTTTATGTATTGAAAGTCAAGTAAGGTTTGACCGTTGATTAGACAAAGTCAACCTAGTTACTAGTATTTATTATACACTAATTCAAATAAAGTTTGGCCGTTGATTAGTTAAAGTTAACTTTGTTATTAGTGTTTATATATTGAAAGTCAAGTAAAGTTTGACCGTTGATTAGACAAAGTCAACCTAGTTATTAATGCTTATATATTGAAAGTCGAGTAAAGTTTGACCGTTGATTAGTATTTATATATAGAAAGTTAACTAAGGTTTGACTGTTGATTAGACAAAGTCAAACATGTTTTATTAGTATTTATCATATACTAATTCAAATAAAGTTTGACCGTTGATTAGTTAAAGTCAACTTTGTTATTAGTGTTTATATATTGAAAGTCACGTAAAGTTTGACCATTGATTAGACAAAGTCAACCTAGTTATTAGTGTTTATATATGGAAAGTCGAGTAAAGTTTGACCGTTGACTAGTATTTATATATAGAAAGTTAACTAAGGTTTGACTGTTGATTAGACAAAGTCAAACATTTTTTATTAGTATTTATCATATCCTAATTTAAATAAAGTTTTACCGTTGATTAGTAAAGTCAACTTTGTTATTAGTGTTTACGTATTGAAAGTCAAGTAAGGTTTGACCGTTGATTAGACAAAGTCAACCTAGTTATTACTGTTTATATATAGAAAGTCGATTAAACTTTGACCGTTCATTAGTATTTATACATAGAAAGTTAACTAAGGTTTGACTGTTGATTAGACAAAGTCAAACATTTTTTATTAGTATTTATCATATACTAATTTAAATAAAGTTTGACCGTTGATTAGTTAAAGTCAACTTTTTTATTAGTGTTTATGTATTGAAAGTCAAGTAAGGTTTGACCGTTGATTAGACAAAGTCAACCTAGTTATTAGTATTTATTATATACTAATTCAAATAAAGTTTGGCCGTTGATTAGTTAAAGTCAACTTTGTTATTAGTGTTTATATATTGAAAGTCAAGTATAGTTTGACTGTTGTTTAGACAAAGTCGGCCTAGTTATTAGTGTTTATAAATTGAAAGTAAAGTAAAGTTTGACCGTTGATTAGTTAATGTCAGTTTAGTCACTAGTATTTCTACATAGAGAGAAGTAGTCGGGTAAAGTTTGGCCGTTGATTAGACAAACTCAACCTAGTTATTAGTGTTTATGTATTGAAAGTCGAGTAAAATTTGACCGTTGATTAGTTAAAGTCAGCTTTGTTATTAGTGTCTATATATTGAAAGTCAAGTAAGGTTTAACCGTTGATTAGATAAAGTCAACCTAGTTATTAGTATTTATTATATACTAATTCAAATAAAGTTTGACCGTTGATTAGTTAAAGTCAACTTTGTTATTAGTGTTTAATTATTGAAGGCCAAGTAAAGTTTGACCGTTGATTAGACAAAGTCAACCTAGTTATTAGTGTTTATATATTGAAAGTCGAGTAAAGTTTGACCGCTGATTAGTATTTTTATATAGAAAGTCAACTAAGGTTTGACTGTTGATTAGACACTCAAACATTTTTTATTAGTATTTATCATATACTAATTCAAATAAAGTTTGACCGTTAATTAGTTAAAGTCAACTTTGTTTTTAATGATTATATATTGAATGTCAAGTATAGGTTGATCGTTGATTAGTCAAAGTCGACCTAGTTATCAGTGTTTATATATTGAAAGTAAAGTAAAGTTTCACCGTTAACTTGTTAAAGTTGTATTTATGTATACTAAATCAATTAAGGGTTAAACGTTAATTAGTTAATGTAAACAAATGTTATTCTTATTTGTATATATGAGGTCAGTGAAGGTTGATCGTTGATTAATTTAACTTAATTTAGTCATTAGTTAAAGTCAACAAAAGAAGTGAACGATTTTAAAAGTTAAAAAAAATAGCTTAGAGCGACTGCACAGCTGCTCCCAGCTTTTGAAATTTTTGGGAAGGTTATTTGAAAATTATAGTGAATTTTTTGAATTCTTTGGCGGAAATAATGAAATTTAAATTTCAAAAAATATTTAGAAGTTTTTGGCGATTTCTTTGGGGGGAGAAATATTTTTGGTGGGAAAAATTTAAAAATTTTTAGCACTGGTTTAAACTTGTGCTATTTTCTTCTAAACCCAATGCTATTTTAAAAAAAAATTGCAATTTCTTTGGCGGGAAATTTTTTTTGGCGATTTCTTTGGCGGGAAAATATTAAATCGGTGCTATTTTCTTCCAAAACCGGAGCTAATTTTTTTGAAAACTGGTGCTATTTTAACATTTTGGGCTATTTCTTTGGCGGGAAAATGAGTATAGAAAACTTTTAGCACCGGTTTTTTAAACCGGTGCTATTTTTAAAAAAACCAGTGCTATTTTTTTAATTTCAGCACCGGTTTAAAAAACCGGTGCTAAATTTTACAAAAAACCGGTGCTAAGTTTTAAGTTTTAGCATCGTTTTTTAAACCGGTGCTATTCTTTGCAAAAACCGGTGCTATTCCTTAATTTTTAGCACCAGTTTTTAAAATCGGTGTTATTTTTTACTAAAACCGGTGCTATTTTGAATTTGTTGGCGGGAAGATAGAATTTTACAAATATTTAGCACCGGTTTTTAAAATCCGGTGCTATTTAAAAAATTTTTGCTATTTCTTTGGCGGGAAATGAGTCTCAAAAATTTTTAGCACCGATTTTAAAAAAATTGGTGCTATCTTTTACAAAAAACTGGTGCTAATTTTTAGCACTGGTTTTAAAAATCGGTGCTATTTTGAATTTTTTGGCGGGAAGATAGAATTTTACAAATATTTAGCACCGGTTTTTAAAAACTGGCGCTAATATCTTCAAAACCGGTGCTATTTAAAAAAATTGGCTATTTCTTTGGCGGGAAAAATAAAATTTTCAAATTTTTAGCACCGGTTTTTAAAAACCGGTGCTAATTGTTTCCAAAACTGGTGCTATTGAAAAATTTAGCACCGGTTTTTTAAAAATCGGTGTTAAAATTTAAAAACCGGTGTTAAATTAACACCGGTTTTTAAAATCGGTGTTAAAAATTAAAAAATCGGTGCTAATAGATTTTTAGCACAGATTTTAAAAATCGGTGCTAGAGGGGGGTCTCTGTGGTAGTGATTGAGTCATAAACATACTTGTTCCTTGTACACCAAACAAACCAAGCAACAAGGCAGGGTAGGATTCTAACCAAGTTCAATAGCTTCACATTATGATGTTTAAAGTTTCAATAGTAGAAAAACCTGTCCCATAAAGTATTAAAGTTTAACCTTTGCAGGTTAAACCGACTGTGGAGCCTATGCCATATAGAATAATTATTGAACAATTATTAAAGGTATGATAGATTGTATCAGATTCATGTTGACATAATGAGCATTTAGATGGCAAGTGAAAGGAGAAGTCTTCATGTACATCAAGCATTGCCAACAATCTGCTCAACAATTTCCAGTTAAAAACACTAATTTTCCTTGGCAGTAGTTTTGACCACAGATACTTGAATGATGAGATCACATTTCTTCTTTCCCTAATTAGGTCATATGCAGACCTAACAGAGAACAGTCTATTCTCCGAGGGCTTCCAAATAAGAGTATCGGGATAGTTCATATGGTTTAGGTTACTGATTAGTAACTTAGATAATAATGGTGCATGTAAATCATGATGGATAGAGAAGAAATATTTAATAGATGCATCTTCATTTGGGAAGGTTCAGGGGATTCCCAGAGAGAAGCCAAAGTACCCAAATTGGTCCAGTTAGTGAACCAAAAAGAAACAGCACCCAAACACGGTTTTCACCCGTTCCTCATTGAACCTCTCTAGAGATTATCCATGAATAGTTTGAACATATGCGCATGGAACATTAGAGGAATAGGAAATAAACCCACTCAAACCCGTTTGAAAAATATTAAAAGGCGTAACTTCGTTAAACTCTGTGCTCTAATAGAACCAATGCTTAACTCAGACAAAATCCAAAACATTTCCAGAGAAATTGGTTTCAGCAACTCCTATGCTAATCCTATCAACAAAATTTGGCTAATGTGGGATGCAGACATTACTTTAGACATTTCAAAAGTGGAGGAGCAGTTGATTATAGTGATTATCAAAGTCCCCTCCCTATCCGCAGACTGCAGGATAGGCTTTGTCTATGCAAAGCACTCAATCCATGAAAGGAATAAATTGTGGCAAGAGCTAGCAACACTAAAACAGGATCCAATTTGTCTAATAGGCGATTTTAATGTAATCACCAAAAATGAGGAATACATAGGAAACTCTACTCCTAATCAAAACAGTATAAGAAACTTTAATCAATTCCTTAGTGATCAGAACTTCTCTGAAATTCCAACCTCGGGTAGCCTTTTTACCTGGACAGGGATGCGAACGAAGGGAAGGGTCTGGAAACGGCTAGATAGAGGAATTTCAAACTCCCTTTGGTGGTCAACCTTTCCCAGTTCTAAAATCAAAACCCTGTCCAGGGAGGGATCGGACCACACCCCCCTAATGCTATTTGTCTCTAACTCCTCTCCCAAATCTGCCCCAAAATCTTTTAAATTTCAAGAGTGTTGGGTAAACCATCCCACTTTTATGAAGCTTGTGGAAGATGTTTGGAACTCTAACACAAACCACAAAGGGATGAAAAGGCTAGTTTTCAAACTCAAAAACCTAAAATCGGCACTCAAAAGCTGGAACAAAGAGGTTTTTGGCAATGTGTTTGACAATGTACAGTTCAGTGAGGACCTTGTTTTCAATGCTGAAAGAGATTTACAAAGTCATGAAACCATTGAAAACCTACAAGTTTTGAATTTAGCTAAGGCAAAACTGAGACTGGCACTTAAGGACTAGGAATCTTTTTTGAAACAGAAATCAAGACTCAAATGGATGAAAGAAGGGGATGCTAATTCCAAATTCTTTCATCACTCAATCCAATCCAAACACAAAAGGCAAACCATTTCTCTCATCAAATCCAGTGGAGGAACCTGGTTGAATTCTCCTGAAGATATTGAGAAAGAAGCAATCAGCTTCTTCTCCAATCTTCTCACTGATGTACCTTCAGACCCATCAGGAATTAATACTTCATGGCTCCTAGAGAACATTCCGAATGAAGTAACTAATGAAATGAACTCGAACCTTCTTAAACAAGTCAGTATGGAGGAGCTGACTGACATAGTCACTTCTATGAATGGCCATTCTGCTCCAGGTCCGGATGGTTTCTCTGGTTTTTTCTTCCAGAAATGCTGGACCATCATTAAAACTGATGTCATGCTGGTTGTGGAAGACTTCTTCGCTGGGACAGAAATTCCCAGAGTCATATCATCAACCCAAATCATCTTAATTCCCAAAAAAGATGTCTGTTCCTCCTTCCAAGACTACAGACCCATAAGCCTTTGTAATTTCTCAAATAAAATTTTCTCAAAATTACTCTCATCGAGGCTCAAGGTCTATCTGGATTCTCTCATCAGTCCGGAGCAATCTGCTTTCATCCCTGGAAGAGAAATAGTAGATAATATCCTACTCATGCAAGAATTCACCAACCACCTACACTCGAAAACTAAAGGAACCAATATGATAATCAAATTAGACATGATGAAAGCATTTGATAGGGTCTCATGGCCTTTTTTAACTAAAGTCCTCCTCAAACAAGGATTCTCGGGCGTTGTCGTTGAGCTAATCATGAGGAACATCCGCTCTGCGCACTTCTCCATACTCATAAATGGAAAAACTGTAGGTTTCTTCCCTGCATCGAGGGGTATCAAGCAAGGGGATCCTCTTTCCCCCTTGCTTTTCATTCTGATGGCTGAAGCCTTCTCACATAACCTACGTTTTTTATACCAGTTTGGAAACATTCAACCCTACAAACTCCCTAGAGGGATGATTACCACTTCGCATCTTTCCTATGCTGATGATACAACAATTCTTCTAAAATATTCCAAACGGGGTCTACAAACGATAATGAACTTCCTGAAATCTTTCGAATTAGCCTCTGGCCAAAAGGTCAACTTTGAGAAGTCCATTTTCTTCATATCAAAACACACCCCGAACAGAATCGTCTCTTCGATCAAAAGAGAATTAACTATGATGAAAGGATCCATACCTTTCAAATACTTGGGGTGCCCCATTTTCACAGGAAGAGCAAAAAACTCTACCTTTCAAAGCATGTTACAGTCTGTGCAAAAAAAATTAACCATTGGCACAATAAGACTCTATCTCCTGCAGGAAGGACAACCTTAATTAAACATGTTCTGTCTTCAATGCAAATTCATCTTATAACGGTGTTTAAACCAACCACACACATCATTAACCAAATTCATAAGACTCTAGCTAGATTTTTCTGGCAAAATAAATCAGATAATTCACAGAAAAACAGATCATGGAGATCATATCCTAACCTCTGCTATCCCTCAGAAGAAAATGGCCTTAATTTCAGAAACCTGAACACATTAACAACAGCCTTTGCACTAAAGCTGTGGTGGAAACTACAAACAGGGAAGTCATTATGGGCAAAATCCATGTGGTCAATCCCTGACACATATAAGACATCCAGAACCTGGAAACGAATCAAAGAGATTAACAACACAGCACTAGAAAACACAAAAACCCTCCTAGGTTCCAGACTGGTCTTTTTTTGGTGCTCTAATTGGACCTCTAAGGGCCCTTTATCTGATCACTTAATTGATTCTTCTGACCCCCCATATCAGGATCTAATAGTGGCTGAGTTCCTAAACAATAAACCATTCTACACTGACCAGCTCAAAAACATTCTTCCGGAACAAGTTTTACAAAACCTGGATCAAATCTACTCCTTATCTCCAAGTTATGAAGACGCTCTAATCTGGAAACCTTCAATATCTGGAGTCTTCTCTGTCAAATCAGCTTATGAGCTACTCAGAGCCAAGAAAATAATAATCCCATCCTATTCCCATCTATGGTCTAATTTACTACCGAGAAAGCTAAGTATATTTAATTGGAAACTTTTGAATAGACTACTTCCTTTTCCAGATATCCTAGAGGAATTCAAATTCCAGCTCCCCTCACAGTGTTGTTTATGTTTTAGCGAATCTGAAAGTATTCATCATTGTTTCAACTCCTGCCTAAAGGTAGACCAAATCCGGAGGAGAGTGAATGCTACCTTTAATTTGCCAAATAGCTCTTTCCAACTTCTATGGGATAGGTTCTATTTCTATTGGAATGTTAACTCCAATACAGGCCCATCTTTAAAACTGATCTGTATCATTCCCAGCGTTGTGAATTGGTACCTGTGGTGTGCCAGGTGTGCATATTTATTCGAGGGAACAAAGCCAAACATACAGAACATATTCACACAAATTCTGTATCACTTCAATGACACCCTCCTGGCGTTTAAACTAGATTACAAATGGGATATTTCGAATACACCAAAGCTGCTGTATCATAAATCAATGAAACAAAGAAATATCAGAATCATTAAATGGCTTCTGTCTCAAGCTTTCAAACTCAATTCTGATGGTGCCTTTACTATTAAGGGAACTGCAGGCATTGGTTGTATAATCAGGAATCATTCTGGTCATGTAATAGTCGCATTGTCGAAATCCATTCCAGCTGAAACTGTTTTGCAGGCAGAAACTACAGCACTGCTGCAAGGACTTCACCTAGCCCATGACAGGGGGATCACTGTCATTGACATAGAAACCGATTCAAGAATTCTCATCGGGCTGCTTCAACATCAATTCAAGATACCATGGAAGATTATGCGTATGATCAGAGAGATTTGGGATCTTCTTAAGGGCATGACTTACTCACTGCATCATGTTTTCAGAGAAGCTAATGGAGCGGCGGCCTCACTGGCGAAAATGGCCATCTCCAAACAGGTAAATTCTCTTTTTGGTTCCACAGATTTGCCCAATTTAGTGGCTGGACATGTAAAGCTTGATGCTGAAGGAACTCCTCATATTCGGTTAATGTAAAATAATGAATTTTAAGGCCACAATTGTCCTCTGATGATCTTCAGGGTAGCAATAGATTGATGTTTAGATTCTAAGATCATCGAATAAATCCACATAGGTACGGTATTAATCCCCCCTCTTTATTTGTATCCTTCTTTTAATTAATAAACGGGTAGGGGTCTGCCAAACCCCCCACCATCACAGGTGGATTTACTTAAAAAAAAGAAACATCACCTAAACCAACTTGGAGGTAAGAATTGCTTATAGCCACATCATATACTTGAATGATTCTTTTCCAAGTTTTTGATGTTCTTTGATTTTCTGGTATTGACCACATCACTTGTAACCAAAGGAATTTTCCAAGTTGTAGTTTCCACCACAACTTGAAAGAGAAACTGGATGCCATAGTGTGAATGTTTTTAAAGTCCAGTCCATTTTCATATTTAGGGAAGCACATTTTACCATATGATTTCCATACTTTCTTGCTTCCTTGTTCATTATTTGTCACTCTCCATAAGAATTTTTCAATATATATGGAGCTTGTCAATTATGCTTTTAATAGGTTTCAGTACAGTAATCAGGTGAAGAGGCATAGCAGATAAAATATGCCTGATCAGTACCATCCTACTAGCTAGGTTTAGGGATTTATTTTTCCATGATTTCAACTTTGAAGAAACTGTATCTCAGAGATTTTGAAAGTATATGTTTTTATTCCTTCCTAGATAAATTTGGCACCCTAAATACTTGAAAGGAAAGGACCCCACTATCATGCCTGTTTCAGTAAGGATTATTCCTTTATCCCGTGGAGTGGCATGGTTGGACAGAATAAAAGAAGATTTTTCAAAATTGACCTTATGTCCAGTAGCATATTCATAAAATTTTAAAAATCCAATCAGTGTTTTTACGCCACTCTTTGAGTATCATAAAAATATTGTTGTGTTTCTGCAAATAACAAGTGTGTGACTTTAAACACTGATTGAGGCATTTTATAGTATTCCAAATTTCCATATTGGAATAAGAAATTAATATTTCTTGTAAAGGCCTCTGCCATCAATATAAACAAGTATGGAGAAAGAGGATCTCATTGTTTTAACCACCTTGATGGTTGAAAAAAGCCTTTTGGGCTGCCATTTATCAGTCTTGAGAAGAAGGCATCTTTGTGGTTTCCCATTATAATCTTAACCAACCTTTCAGAAAATCCCATGGTTAGTAGGATTTTTGGCTAAGAATTGCCAAGGCATTCTGTCAAAAAATTTCATTATATCATGCTTGAAAATGATGTTATAACCCCTTGTTTTTTAATTCAGAAAATTAGTAACTTCTTGCATAAGTAAGACATTGTCAGCTAATTCTCTCCCTGAACAAATGTTGATTGTTCAGGAGAAATAGGGCTTGGCATTAAGGGTTTCAATCTTTGAGCAATCAGTTTTGATAGGATTTTGTTTATGAAGTTACATAAACTGATTGGTCTGAAATCTTTGAAGGAAGAAATTACTTCTTTTTTGGAAATCAAGAAAATAAGGGTTGAGGAGATTGCTTTTGGAATTTTGATACCATCCAAAAAATCCTGAATTGCTTGCAAAAGGTCAGTTTTAATTATATTCGAGTAGGATTTGAAAATTTTCCATTGAACCTAGCAGGGCTAAGACCTTCCATGGAAAAAATTAAGTTATAGAGATCTTCCATGGAAATTGGATGGGTTAAGTTAGGGTTCATGTCTTCAGTTACAAGCTTGGGATATTTTCAAGGAGTATGCTGAGTTAATGCATGATGGATCGGTATTTTCATCAGCTAAAAGGATAGAGAAGAAGGAAACAACAACATTACTAATATCTTTTTGATCATCTAACCAGTTTCCATTAGAATATCTTATTGAGGCAATATATTGTCTATGATGCTTGGATTTTACTATATTGTGGTAAACTTTTGTGTTAGCATCACCTTCGTTTAGCCACATGAATCTTGATTTTTGCCTCCAATAACTTTCTTGATGTGCTAAAGATAGAGTTAATTCTGATTTAGCTTTAATATGTGCAATCAAATTGCTATCATTTTCCTGATTTTGCAAGTCCAGTTCAGTTTTGAGGAAGTTCTCCTCATAGACTTTAAAATTGTCAAAAAATATTCCCAATAGTATTTTTGTTCCAAATTTTAAGAGTCATCTTAAGGTTTTTAAGTTTAAAAGATAAATTTTCCATTCCTTTAAGATGACTCTTGATGCCCCAGGCTTGACTTATAATTTCAGTAAAAGTTGGATGTTTTATCCAACAGTTTAAAATTTTGAAAGCCTTAGGGCCTGTAAACATGCTGCCAGGTTTGATATGCATAATTAAAGATGAGTTATCTGATTATGTCCTAGCTAACACATTAATGTGTGAAGAGGGGAAGCCACTCAGCCAACTGGAATTAGCAATGCCCCTATCCAGCCTTTTTCACACTCTACCTTTAGGCCTCATACTAGTCCAAGTGAAAAGATTGGCTGAGGTAGGGAGAGTTGTGAATTCATCAGTTTGAAGAAAGTAGTTGAAATCTGAGATTACATTGGGGTTGGGGGTAGAATGACCAATGTATTCAATTTGATTTTGTATCACATTGAAATCACCTATTAGTAATAAAGGTAGACTTCTGAACTTCAACAGCTTCTCCCAGAGTTTTGCCTTTGCCTTCTGAGAATGCTTTGCATAAACAAATGCAAGAGGACATGACTTATTAAGGGAGCTATGAGTGAGTGTGACTAGGATATACTGATCGTGAGTGTAAAGAATGTTTATCTTTACACACTCATCCTAGAAGAGCCATATTTTACATCCATCAGTAGCAAAGTGATTTTAAAACTAATCTCAAAAGCTGTTTTGCCAATGTGGGTATTATCCAGGATGAGTTCAATTAAGGCCAGTAAAGATATGTTATATCTATGCTTTATATCATTAACCCTAATATGTGAGGCTATGATTCCTATTCCCCTGCCATTCCAATAACATAGGTTTAAATCCATTAAAAACTAATGTTTGGAAGTCAAAGTGGAACGGGTTATAACCGTTTTAGGGGTAGATGACTAATCCTTTTTATTGTACTTTCTGGACTTAGCAGTGGATGTTTCATCCTTGGTATTAGAGTCTTTTAAAAGTACATTAAAATTATTTTTGGGAGGCTACCATCTCAGAAAGAAAGATATCCAGTGAAACCTGAGTGTGGTCAGTGTTTAAATTTTCAGGTTCAGTGTTATAGCCTAAATTGATGGAATCCATTGTAAGATTCAATTCATCATTAAAATTCACTTTATTTTTGTGTTTTTTATCTGAAGAAAGAAGTGGAGAGATTCCAGCATTAATCTCGATGAAATTATCCTTTTGGTCATTCCTAACAACTATATTGTCAGAAATGTGAAAAACATCACTATTTTCTATAGTTGTTAAGGTAATGTTCTGATTTGAGGGAATCTGCTATCTCTGATTCTAGAGTTAACATTTAGATTAGGAGACTCTTTTAGGTTCAAATTTTCCACTTTTTAAGGGGTTGTGGACTGTGGGTTAGGTTTTGAGAGAATTGGGTGGTCAGTTTTCTTAATGAGAGGAGTGGTAGATTTAGTTCCAACTGCAAGTTGAATTGGATTCTGAGGGTTAGTGTGATTGGCTTAGACATGAGCACAATTAGATGTATCATTGTGTCTGCCAAAACTTCTATTAGTTGAATTTGGATCAATTGGGGCATGTAAATCAGTAGAGTCATTAATCAACAGAGGTTCCTGATCAGTAGAGGTGGAGTTTGCAATCACCTGAGCCTTTGTATGAAAGGATGTCCCTTGAGAACTTGGCTTCTTAGGTCTCCAAACTTCCTGAGAGGCTGTCCCTTGAGAACTGCTATTCCTATTCATAAAAATGCATTTAACCTTAGGTCTCCAAACTTCCTTCACTACAAGGTTAGATGCATTTTTATGAACAGAAATAACAGTTTTCTCTTTTTCGGAAACCCCTGAGGAGGATGGGGTTTCCAGCCTACCTTGCTTTTTTCCCTGTACTTCACTTTCCTGAGGTCTCCAAGGGGTGAAATTATGTTGTACCGGTTCAGGCTTACATACAGAGATTGTGACTAAGTTTTAAGCATTTTGAACATTACTCTGGTATGTTTTCATATTCCACATGTTGCCAGAATCCTATGCCCCTAAAGCTAAGCCAGATTAAGTTCAATCTTGGTTTGGTTATGTCCATTTCAACACAGATTTTAGAGGGTAGCTTTGTCTACTTTCACAGGCTGTCCTATAATACTTCCTATGTCCATCATCACTTGAGTATCAAAAAATTACTGTGGTAAACCGTAAAGGGCTACCAAGATAGGCACGATAGGACAATAAGTATTAGGATTAAAAGTTGGCTCCCATTTTGTGATTCTAATAGAGTAAGAACCAAAATTCCATATTTTATGGATCCAACCTCTATAATAATCATATGTTAGGTTAAAGTTAATCAGTACCTAGCGATTATCCAAGAGATGAATGCTGGTGTGGCCCTTAAAGCCTGCTGTTTGAAAATCATGGCGGAGCTTGGCCAATTCTGGCCTGCTTCGTGAGAATTTTTCGATGAGCGCCAGCCACAGTGGAGCTTCAAGGATATCGCAATCTGCATCTTAAAAATGGAGTCATGGCTCCCCTAAGTGATCAATTCTCTGTTTTGGATTGATGGGAGCTCTGAAAATTGGGATCTCAGACTAAATGAGGGTTTGGGGTTGGGGTTGATTCTGAATTGAAGATTGAGGGTTAGCAAGCAGCGTGGGTGAGGCTGTATGGCTAGTGGCTGCGTGTGCGTATGACAGGGAGGCACTCCTGGTTGCTCCGCCGTGGCGGCGGCGCCAAACGAGAAGCGGCAGAGCGGATAGTGTAGAAGGTTTTCCTAATATTGCGAAGAAAATTTCAGAGCGTCATTTGAGATATCTCGGTTAAGCTCTATCCTATTTTCCTGGAGTAAATATCTCTTTTCTTAAAATTATATAATTACAATTATCAAAATCAAGAAGCAGTATTTTCTTTATTATTTCTTCAAATCTTCATCTTCTTCTTACTACTTTTCTTCAAATGCTGGAATAATGAAAATTCATTATCCATTGAAACACATAACTTCATTAAAATCCCGGTGGAAAAAAAGAGTGTACCCATTTAAGCTCCAAAATCTTTCAATTTATCATCTTTCTTGCTTTCATCTCCAAAATTCTCCAATAATTAAATCTACACATAAAACACACCTAAAGTGCACACTATTTTCATAAAAGGTCAATTTATTACCCAAATAAACAACACAAATCGCACACATCAACTGTACCCAGATACCATCGAATCACCATCTTCTATGTAATTGTGTTTCGCATATGACCTTCAACCGCCATGAAAGTAGATTTCGTCATTTTTATATTCAATCTTTATGGGACAGATATTTCCATATTGATCTCTCAGATGTACCCCATCCGTAAACTTTACCTTTAGGTATTTTGTGAAGGCCAATTGTAGTTTCCGTCATTAAACAGATTGTCATCGGTTAAAAATAGTCAAAATATTGGGAAAGACCTACTTTTCATATCCTTATTCAAAGATCGGGTCTAACTAGAATAATAAAAAGGTAATAAATTTTAGTTGCAATATGAAAATTTTTATTATATAACGTGAAGTAGTTATAAAATTTATAATCCGATTAATGTAACCCAGAATTTTTATTTTAATTTCTTCTAATTTGCAGTTTAAACGTTGGTCTTTCCATGTCTTATGAAAATACCGCCTTTCAAGAGATGGACTCAAAAATATAAATATAAATTCTATAGTATTCTCAAATATAATTCCTAGATTAATAAAAATACAAAACGAATTGGGAAGAGGAAAACTCACTAAAGGCAAAAGATAGAATAAAGTGAGAAAACATCATGAACTGACCTCAAAACAAAACTAAAGAAAATACCTTTATATGGAAGCATATGGATAATTGAGTTGGGTCAGTCCACATCTATTCATCCAAATCCATATTGCACAATAAGGTCTTATATATTTCTATCTATCTATCTATCTTTGAGAAATTTCTATGTTTGTGGCTACAGTGGCCACAAACATCAACAAGATATGGAGGACGCATTACGAAAATGCATCCTCTCCTTTTTTAATTTTTTTTTGTTAATTTCCCGGTCAAACATGTCAGGCGGTGAAGGGAGTGCTGCCACGTGGCGAGCACACATTTCCGTAATGCGTCCTCCGTGGAAAATTATTTTTTTAAAAAATAAATCTGGTCAAAATCAGGCGGTCAAGCCATGCCACGTGGTGAGCACGCATTTCTCCTCCGTGGAAAATTATTCTTCTTTTTAAAATCCGGTCAAAATCAGGCGGTCGAATGGAGCCAAGCCACGTGGCGAGCACACGTGAGAGCATCTCCAATGCATGCAAGGTTTTCCTTATTTAACGGGTACAAATGGTAGAATCTGATTGGAACATCGATTCACCTTCAGTCTGACGTAATATTAAATGTTTCGACTGTGGGTTTAGTTTGAAATCATTTTCCAATCCAAACTTCAAATGAATAATTATTATATAACGTGAATATGCTACAAACTCCCAATTATTATGTGACGTGTATATATATAATATTGAAATTGTATCTTAATATTAGATTTGATCTCAACAAATATTATATTCATATAATTAATTATATTTTGGATGCATCTAATTATTTGACAAGAGTAATGATGGAGAATAAATAATTATATTGGTTCAATAAAATAGTCTTTATGAACTCGAGTATAACATTAATCGGCACTAACTTATTTTTAATTCATGTTTAAAATAAAATTGATTCTATTCTAGAAATTAATTTGTTATTCTAATTAAATTAACTAATTATTAAATAGACAATGAGTTAAGAAACTTTCTAATTTATGTCTCAATTTTACTTTTATGGAAAAAGAGTAAAAAACAAAAATTTATTGAAATTTATTTTTATTTTTGCCAATCTATAATATATGTATCATTATTATTTATATATTATTAAATATAAATGAATATATTTAGCACTTAACTTGTGTATTTTTCATTATTATTAAAATACATCATTAAATTATTTTATAACCTATAAATTCATAGTTACTTTTTAGAATTTGAAGAAAAAAATATTGAATTCTAATGTTAATAGACTAATACTTATAATTTTTGAGTATAAATTTATATATATATATATATATATATATATATATATATATTACCACATATATTGAAAATATTTTTAAATCTCTTTAAATTATTATTTTATTTTATATATAAAAATAAATCAACGTTTAAAATTAATTTTGCCATTTCATTTTCCAATGTAGTTTGGTTTATTTTTAGTGGTGTACAAAATTATGGTAAACGTGAATTTGGGAATTTTTCCAAACAAAACTACATCAAAACACCAAAGTATCTCCCCCAATAAAAAAAATTAAATATGGCGCTTTTGTTTTTTGTGTGGCTGATTTGGCAAAGCGCGGCCTTCGATATCATCCTCGGAGAATAGAAGTCCATTTCGACGGGGTCACTTATATTTTTAGCCACGTAATATCGATGTTCACCTCCGACTCCTGGATTGGAGATTAAATTTAATAATAAGCGTTAGTAAATCTTACGTGGCAACTAAAGTTTCCTCCAACGAACCCGCATTGGAGATGCTCTAATGCGTCCTCTGCTCTACTTATCCCCACTGATGGATCTAGGTGCAGCACATCAGTACAGTTGGGGAGTTCCATTCTTGCATTCTTGTACCGGTCCTTATGTGATTGGGCAATCCCACAAGCTAAATCCATATCTGGGCCACTTGTCTTGCTACAGGTAAAATTGTAGGTCAATCTAGTCATTTGTACATAACGTGCTTAATATTTACGGGCAGTTCTATTGCATTTATTGGAAATTGTGGGCATGGGAACGCATACCATCCATCCGACCTACCGGTGCACTACAGGTGACAGTGACGATGAGTGCTCTTGGCTCCCGGTACATGTCGAATTCCTCAATATGCAGTATTTTTAAAACACATGCAATTTCATATTCTGGCTAATGTAATTCACTCGGTTCCTCATAGGTGGAGGGCCCGTTACGATTGTTCACAATCACCAATGCACGTTTTGAAAGTGTACCGTGATCAACTCACGTCTCTCAATCACAATCAGGTATAGGAATAAATGCATTTTGCTTTCTGGACTTCGTGGGAAAAATGGTTTCAGTTACCTAATCGCAACACATGCATGTTGTCTCAGTTTATTTGGCAGCCATATACGAAGGATGTCCTGGAACAACTCCCGCGGTACTGTACAGATGGTAGAAACAATTGGCTACTTTCCGTCGACCTCATCTGCTGGCATGCCGTAGAGTATCATCATGCACATCGTGTTATCAGGAAGTTCGGCCTAATCCAGCCAATACCCACCCAGTTGGTCAGTAAGGATGAGTACAACTTACTTCATACTAGAGACCGTCGAGGAAGGTCTGGCATGGATTGGCGTGTCGAACTAAGAAGATATCTCGGTGCTTGGGAACATCGATCCGATCAACAAGTACACACACTAGGGAGTGCGGATCCATACTTACCCAGCCGTGATTACTTGGAGTGGTACTTTCGCAAGACGGTGTTCATGATTGATCAGCCAGGACGGCCTCTAACAGCTACGGAGGGTTTCCATGGAGACGGTGCAACTGCGGAGTACTTGGTATTTCCTAAATTTTGAATATTGTTAAGAAATAATACTTCAGAGCTCCTCAAAATTATGTATCTAACATATTTATCTCGATTTTGTAGTTGCAGGTAATGACACAGTTGCATAGCATGTCAGACATTAATTTGGATGGTTGGCCCCCACATTCTGCGGACGTTATAAGGGGAATGCATCGTGTTATCACACGTAGTCTACAGCATGCGCATCAGCCCTCTAGACCGCAACACTATCAGCCGTTTGTGCACTGTGAGGAACCGCCCCCTGGTGTGAGATATACTGATCTCAGAAGCCACCGTCAGGCCCACCTGGTCGACAAGGAGGTCGGAGGCCTCGTGCTAGGGGGCATACAGAACACATTGGTTCATCACAAGCTGGAACCTTACATGCGAGTTCACCAATTTGCGGACCATCAGCCGGGGAACCCTCACAGTACAACATGAATGCATCAGATTACAGTGCATATGTCACTCCAACATCCAGTCATCCATACATGTTGCCTACCGCTCCATTACATACAGGTAGTATTCCACATGCCTATTGTGATTCGAATGAGGAAGCGGGATACGAAATGGAGGAGGACATACCAGGGGGAGCTCCACATGAGGAAGTACATGTACCTGCACAGATGGTTGTACCACGACCATACCAAAAAATAAAAAACATTATTTCATTTACAAATTAAATTAGCACCGAGATTAATTACAAATCTCATTACCAACATTTTCAAAAAAAATTGTTAAAACAATACGCATTCCAACACTCGTTTGAGGAGCTCCTGAGAAATAAATTTATGCTAATTTCTGTTAATTTCGAACATTTTGCTAATTAATTTCCCGAGAAATAAAATTAGGCAGCTTTCCAGGACTCGTTTTAAAAACGAGTCCTCTACATAATTTCCCGAAGATCTAAATAATGCCTGATTTGAGGACTCTTTTAAAAAACGAGTCCTCTAAATACTTTCAAAAAAAATTTTTGCCAGATTCGAGGACTCGTTTCCAAAACGAGTCCTCTAGATAACATTTTCGGAAAAAAAAATTTGCCAGATCCGAGGACTCGTTTCCAAAACGAGTCCTCTAAAAAACATTTTCGGAAAAATAAAATCATGCCACCTCAGAGGACTCGTTTCCAAAACGAGTCCTCTAAAAAACATTTCCGGAAAAAAAAATTTATGCCACCTGAGAGGACTCATTTCCAAAACGAGTCCTCAAAATGATTTTCGGAAAAAAAAAATTCTGAGGACTCGTTTCCAAAACGAGTCCTCTAATTGATTTCAGGAAAAAAAATTCCACCTAGAGGACGCATTACCAAAATGCGTCCTCCACCCTCAGCGTCCAGAATAAAAAACAAGCACACCAACGCCCATTTTTTGATTTTCTTGCACACTAAAATCAGGAAGCCTCTATCTTTGAACAATCCTATCTAAATTGGAGTTCTAGTACTGTTTCAGATTTTCACCTAGCTAGCATTAATTTAGTATTAAAATATATTTCATGCATGATATAAATTTATTTTAGGCAAAGTCTTAGGAAATGTCGTCTTTCCATAGGTTTATGGAAAGATAAAATTTAATTAAAATAATAAAAGGTAAAAAAATTTAACTATAATATTAAAAATTGACTATGCAATGTGTAATAATTATAAAGTTTATAATATGATTCATGTAACCCAAAAATTTTAGCTTAATTTCTTCTAATTTACACTTTAAACCTTGATCTTTCCATGACTTATGAAAAGATCGTCTTTCAAGAGACGGACTAAGAGACGGACTCTTCCTTTTATATCCGAGTCATTGTTATCCTTATTTACCATGCACAAATTAAAAGAGGAAGAAACTTACACGCGTCCCGCTTAATGCATAGAGATTAAAAGATGAGAAGAATCTAACACACCTCTTAATGTCTAGAAGAAAACAACTAAAACATAATTTTCTAAAACCATCAGGAAGTATAATATGGTTGCAGCTCCTCCATACCTCTTATTATAATATATTCTTACACAATAAGCTTATTTGAAATGAAACAATAAGGTGAATAAAAGAAAATCACAGCTTACGAGTTTATGATAAGTAGTCTCTTGATCGAATGTTGTTCGGAAGACAACGTACTGATCTATGCTCTTGTCATTCTCCACCATAACGGCTTTATCGATCTCTCTCTCTCTGGAAAAAAGCGCTCTCTTTTTGCCTAACGGCTTTATCGCCACCGGCCTCCGCCCCTGCCATGGTGGCAACGCCATGGACCATGGAAAAACCTTCCTTTGTTCAAGCTCTGAAACAATCCCATCATCCCGCCATCCCAGATTCACCAGACCTCCATCCCCATTTCAGTTACAAAGGTGAGTTAGCTGTCCTATACCCAGAGGAGGAAATCGACATCTTATGTGCTCCATTCTCAAAAGCCCTGGTCGGCAAATTCAGTAGAGGTCGCCCAACAATGGATTTCCTCATAAATCAAATCAAGACTATAGGCTTCAAGGGCGAAGTGCAGCTATCGGCGATGGACTCTAGGCACATCAGAATTACTTTCGACCTAGATGAGGACTACCATCGCTGCTGGCTCAAACGCACCTGGTCCATGGGAGGAGCCATTATGCACATCATCAAATGGACAAAAAACTTCGACTATGATGAAGAATCAGCTCTAGCTCCGGTATGGCTCACTGTGGAATTTCCCCCGGTATATTTCTTCCACCCTAAAGCTATAACTGATTTGGGAAATTCATTAGGAGAACTTCTTTTTGCTGATGCACCTACTAAGAACTTAACCAGGCCCTCCACAATTAGACTTTGTGTGGAAATTGATGTTTCTAAGCCAAGACCAAATAAGATTAGGCTAGGTTCAATAGCTCATAACAAATCTTATGCCATCTCCTATGAAGATTTCCCTCAGTACTGTAAAAAATGCCTAAAGCTGGGTCATAGTGAATCCTATTGTAAAAGGGATTAAGGGATGATGAACCATAGGGAACCCTTAGGCTCTGGAGTGCAGAACAACAATAAGGTTGCTGATCCTAAACATCCTGAGACAGCTAAGTCAAGGGAAATCAGAAACCTACAAAATAATACTAAGGGAAGAAATCAAGCAACAACTAGGATCTATTAACCTAAGCAGAACCAAAACCTGCAGAAAATGACCATCCCTATCACAATGGCCTCTGTTCAAAGTTTGGATAACATAGCCTCCTCATCTGGAAATAGATTTGCTATACTAGAGGAAATAAGCTCAGATGAACATCATAAACAAGGCCTTCCACAAGGAGAGGGTAAAGTCCCAGGTCCTAACCCCCCTATGGTAGCAAAAACAACTCTTCTGCAGGTGAACCAACCAGAAGAAGGCATTCAGTTAACACAAGAATTCCCCCACAACAAGCACAATATAGACATAACAGATATTACCTTGGAAATCAACTCCATTGAAGACTATGAAGAGGAAGGATACGAATCCAGAGGCTACAACACAGCCCCATCCTCTCCCTTGCAAAAGAATATCCTTTACACATCCTTTACTGATGATATATTATGTACTAAAGCTAAAACTCCAATAAATTCTGATATATTTCTCCATGATCGCTTTTCCTGGACCCCTAATGATGAAATCATTCCAGACATTGACCATCCACAGGAAAAGGAGAAGCAAGGAATCATTGAATTCCTCAGGGACACCGAGGAAGTAAGCTTTCGGGACATCCAGCAGGGGGGAAAACTATTGACCCCATTGACTGAGCACATGGAGGTGCAAACACAATCACAGGTTACTCTCCCTAAAAGGAGCTCCAGGTTAGCTTTAAAAAACAAAGTTTCCAATGATAGTTAAATGTATGATTTGGAATGTAAGGGGAGTATCAACTTCTATGGTCAGGTTAAAACATTTGTCTAAGAAACATAAACTGGATCTTCCAGTCATAATTGAACCTAAAGGAAATTTAATGCAATTAGACATGTATAAAAAGATGTTCTGCTTCCGGCATCATCTGGGAATGATACATAATAAAATATGGATCATGTTCTCAGATAGGATTGCCATAAATCTTATAGAAATCCATAACCATTACATACATGTGGAGATATATATATAAAAAATTGGGATAAGAAATTTAAATCGTTTTTCATTTATGCTCCACACAGTAGGGAGGATAGGCTTAAGGTTTATACGGATTTAGCAGCTAAAATGAATAATTCCCCAACCCTGATCGGAGGAGACTTTAATGTCATAAGGTCAATGGAGGAATACTCTGGCCATAGCTCTCCAAAATTATATTCCATCTTAGATTTTGTCTCTTTCATAAATGAAGTTCAGATAGATGATTTAAATACAGTTGGTAATCAACTAACATGGAGTAACCACAGATATGTTAATCTAACTTCCAAAAGATTAGATAGGATAATGGGAACCACCAGTTTCTTTAATGCATTCAACCATTCCACTGTTCAAATCTTAAGTAGAACAACATCAGATCACTCCCTTATACTGTTAGAAATCTCAAACTCAGACACCACAACCCCTAGACCATTTAGATTCCAGGAAATGTGGCTTAATAGAATTGAATTTAGGGATCTGGTCTTAAATAGTTGGTCTCAGCCTATTCAGGAACAAGGTCTAATTGGCTTCTCTTTGAAACTGAAAAGACTCAAATTTGAAATAAAAACATGGAAAAAATTGGTTTTTGGAAATGTCTATGATAACTTAACAAAATTAGAAAAGGAAGTTGCTGAACTGGAATCCAGATATGACACAACACACACACACACTCTATGACAGAATTGAATTGAATAAGGCTAAGGCTATACTAACTAGACATTTAGTTGAACAAAACCTATTTCTAACACAAAAGACTAGGATGAAATGGCTCAAAGATGGAGACCTAAACTCTAAATACTTTCATAAATCCATCACCGAAAATCATGCTAGATTATCAATCATGAAGATCCAGGACCAGGATGGAAACTGGTTGAACTCTCCAGCTCAAATTAGTGAAGCAGCAGTTAAGTTTTTCAATACCCTGCTGTCTGATGAAAATGATGACCCCACTGGTCAGTGCCTATCATTTCTAACAAAAGAAATACACCCTTCCATCTCTGAATAGGACAACATTAATCTGTTAAAGCCTATAACTATGGAAGAGGTAAAATCAGCAGTATTCGAACTCTCTCCATCTGCTGCTCCAGGGCCAAATGGATTTCCAGGCTTGTTCTATAGGAATTTTTGGGATATAATTAAACATGATGTCTTATCTGCAGTGTTAGAATATCAAGCTGGCATTCCAATTCCAAAATCAGTGGCAAGCACCCTGATAGTTTTAATACCAAAAACAAAGACTCCAAAATCATTTAGCGAATTCAGACCAATAAGCCTTTCTAACTTCATCAATAAACTGATGTCCAAGATTATGGTCGAAAGGATTAAGCCATTAATGAGCTCAGTAATATCAGAGGAACAATCAGCTTTTTTAAAAGGTAGGGACATCGCGGATAACATTCTAATGATGAAGGAGGCAGTTAGAATGCTGGACAAAAAAAAATGAATCCCTAAATCTTATTCTAAAGTTGGATATGATGAAGGCATTTGACCGAGTTTCTTGGTCAACCATTAACACTCTCTTACTAAAATTGGGATTCCATGGACACATAGTTAAAATCATCATGAACAACATTAATTCAACCTGGTTCTCTATCTTGATTAATGGATAAACTTGTGGTTTCTTTAAGCCTTCTAGAGGGTTGAAACAAGGAGATCCTTTATCTCCTTTCCTCTTTAACATATTGATAGAACTTTTAACTAGAAACCTTAGGATCCAGTTTCAAAATGGAAACATTAAACAATTTCAAACACCAGGTGCAGCAAACAATCTAAATCAGCTCTCCTTCGCTGATGACACTGTGGTGTTCTTAAAGGGAACCACTAAATCCATTAAAAATATGATGGCATTTCTGGAAGTCTTTCAAAAGGCCACTGGCAAAAAAATTAATTTTCAAAAAAGTGCGTACTATGCTGGAAAGTTAAGCAGAATCAAGAAAAAGGAGATAAAAGACATAATTGGCATGCAAAAAGGGGTCCTTCCATTTTCATACCTAGGAGCCACAGTTTTCAGAGGTCGAAAACTTAATCTACATTTCAAAAACCTTAATAGACATGGTAAACAACAAAATCTCTAATTGAAAAAACCAGTGGCTCTCGGGGGGGGGGGGGGGGGGCAAGATCATATTGATAAACCATGTTTCGACATCTATACCTCAACACACATGGGCTGTCACAGCACCCACTCAATACACGGTCCAAAATTTTAGATCCATTTTTAGCAACTTCTTTTGGGGGAATTCTGAAAATGGACTAAACAAACACTGGGTATCCTGGGACAGAATATCATACCCACTGGCTGAAAAAGGCTTAGGCATAAGGCATATTCAATCAATAATTGACTCATTTTCCATTAAAATCTGGTGGAAGCTTCAAATAGGTCAGTCTCATTGGGCAAAATTTATGTGGTCTTTACCTACTAATGCTAGAAAATCATAAACATGGACTAGGTTCAGAAAAATAAATGCCACAGCAGAATCTAACTCAAAGGTGATCATAGAGAACGGATATTCAAATTTTTGGATAGCTAACTGGCTAGGATCCGGTCCTCTGATTAACCAAGTTGAAGAATACCAGGTACAAGCAAACTTCCCCTTACTTACAGTTTCTGAATTCCAGCTGAACAAAGGTCAGTACTTCCCTAAACTCTCATGCTTATTCAATTCTGCCATAAATTTGGATCTTTTAAAGGATATGACCTTAACAGATAACATTGATTACATGATATGGAAACCTGATATTCGTGGTTCATTTACAATCAAATCTGCATATCAAGTACTAAGACCAAAAAATCCAGAAGTGGAGATATAAAAAAAAATTGGGCCAAGACCATCCCTAAGAAAATCAGTTTTTTCATGTGGAAATTGCTATTACGTGTTCTACCATTTGCTGATGTCCTTATGACAACTGGTCTAAATTTACCATCCAAATGCACAGAGTGTGATAGTATAGATTCCTTGTCACATTATTTTAACTCCTGTGCTACAGCCATGTTTTTATGGAACAAAATGCATGACGTTCTACATATCCCATTTAGATCCTACTATAACATTAGGGAGAGAATTGTTTTTTACTGGTCACTCAAACATCCATCATCGGCTCATTTATCTATAATGATTGTTCTGCCATGCTTAATATGCTGGGAGTTGTGGAAAGCCAGAAATAAACTGATTCATGAAAATAAAAAAAGCCACGCTCCTACGATCTGGAAAAGCATATCTAATCTCTGCTCATTGATATATTATGTTCATCCATTAGCTATTTGTCATTCTAATTGCCAGCTCATTAATAATGGATTACTGCCAAGTTTTAAAAGGAAAAGGACAACAAGGCTGTACTTAATAAAGTGGGAACCACCTGATAAAGGCCTCAAAGCAAATTGTGATGCAGCAATACATGGGGATAACGTAGGTTTAGGATGTGTTATAAGGGACGCAAATAAGAGGATTGTGTATGCTGTATCAGTTTTTATGACTATGGATAATGCCTGTTTATTGACATATCTTGCAGTTCTTCGAGCTGAAATGATGTCAATTTGGAAGGGATTAGAAGCTGCGGAAGGAAGGACGGAACATATTCATATTCAATCGGATTGCTCTGCGGCGATAAAAATTATCCAGGGGCAGCCTTGCCCTTGGTCACTCAAGCTACTTCTACAACAGATCAAGTCAGCCACATCTGCTTTTCAACACGTACAATTTAGCCACATTCACAGAGAAGGTAATCAAACACCGGACTTCCAAGCAAAATTAGCAATCAAAAAAGGAAATTCCTCACAGCTTGAAGAAATGCTCACATCACAGCGTCTTCTCTTTCTCAACCGTAGGGAAACTCTATTTCCTCAATTTAGATGGAAACATCAGTATAGTAGCTAGTTCCTCTCATGTAACGGTTCTTCTGTATGTTCGTGAACTCTGGATAGTCTGGCCTTCGTGAGCTTCACACAGGGGTGGAGGGCTTACAGAAGGAATCACTATCAAGAGTTCAGATTAAACATTAGCTCTTAGGCTATCTTAGGATCTTGCCTCCAGAGTCTTGTATCTCTATTTTAAATTCGGGTGTGGGAGCCCCTAATCAATATCCTCGCTCATTTTTGAGTGTTTTGCCAAAAAAAAAAAATTCTCCATCAAAGTATTGCACCTCTCTTATCTACAAATTTTAAACAAAAAATAATTAGAAAATTGTTAGTTCTATAACTAAGCTTCTACTAATTAAAATCCCTTAAAAATAAGAGCTTTCTTTTTTGATTTCTAACAACATGATTCTTGAGTGAAAATATATTACATGGCAGAAAAAAGATAAAAGAGGGATTGCAGCTGTTCATTCTTATGAGAGAGCCCATGCCTATGAATCAGATAACCGATTATTTTTTTTTTAATGAAAACACCCGTAGGTGGGGGATATATATTGGGTTCCCCAGTCCCATCCAAAACCAAATGTGTTCCTACAGACCAGAATAAGATATCGTAATTGAAACTATGGTGAGGCAACCCCGTTGCCTCCAAAAGTAATTTAGCTGACTAAGCTAGGATGTAGACTTTACAAAACAACTGTACTGGAGTTGCGATCCACAAGCGAGATCCTCCACCCCTTGTGTTAGTTCTCCCTTGTGGCCAGGCAACTCCAAATCTAAACTACATATGTTGCAGCACTCTGCAGCAGTAGAATAACATGAGCATCTTCATCAAAGTGTGCATTTGGGAGCCAGCTCAATCCTGTCCTAACACATTTCCTCCAACCTGCATAAGCATAAGAAAAGTATCAGTTTTGAAAATAGCGATGTACTCTAATATGTGGAGTCTGAGCTTTGTCCAAGGATATCATCCCTTTAATTTGTGGTGGAATGTTCTGCATATTAATACCCTGGGCTGAGCTATGATGTAGTTTTGCAATTGAATGTGCCACTACATTGCATTCTCTGGCCACATATTGTATAAGTGATGATCCCAGCATTTTTTTAATTCTGTAAACCTGATCAAAAAGCTTCCAATTTGCCCTATATGGCTCATTTATCATCTGAACAGCAAGGAGGCAATCAGTTTCAAAAATGTAGTGTTGATCCTGATCATGGAAATTGTTGCAGGCTACTGAAATAGCCTTCAATTCAGCTTCAAGAGGTGAAAGAGCATTAGTTGGAGCAGATAAAACAAGTAATGGGTTCCCTAGGTTGTCCCTAGCAATTAAACCAACTGAGGCCTTATCTATGTACCATGAAGCATCTATGTTAATTTTTATTGATCCTGTAGGTGGCTTCTCCCATCTAACAGTAGAGATATTTGGCTTAGGGGGTGGTCGAGTTAAAGGAATCCATTGGCTTAGAGGAGAATCCATTACAGGATGTGAGAAAAGTGTTTTTGGTGAGGAGAAAATTGACATTTTAATGAGCTCCTGAATATCCTTGGTGATAGCCAGTGTGGAGAAGGGTTTAGAGTCAAAAATAAAGCTATTTCTAGCTTTCCACAAAGACCAGCATGTTATGGATGGCACAATTTTACAAATGAATTGCTTCCAGCCCAATAAATCCTGACAATCCCAGAATAGAAAAAATCTCTCTGATAGGGAGTGTTCCTGAGTGATGTAGAAACCAACTATAGATGCAATGTTACTCCAAACTGCTCTAGCAATGTGGCATGATATGAAAAAATGTTGAATTGAATCAGAATTGCAGCAAGCAGGGCATTTAGATGCCAAACTGAAACCACATTTTATGAGAACCTCATCAAAGGGAAGATAGGAGTGTAACAACTTCCAAGTAAAAATTGCTACCTTCTTCTGAATTGCATTATTCCAGATAAATTTAGAGGCTAGTGAATTACCTGTTTGCAGAATTAGAGCTCTGTAGGTTGACTTAGATGTAAAATTACCAGAGGGTTCAGGCATCCAGATCAGTCTATCTTCTCTATCTTCCATAAGTTGTGCTTCCTGGAGAAAATTCAGAGTATCACAATCTAGGAAAGAATTGATTAGAGATAGGACAGAAAGTTTATCTTGGATGAATTCAGAAACTGATAGGTATGGCATTTCAGAAACTATGTTCTGAGGAATACTATTAATAAGGGGTCCAGTTGGGCACCAATTTGCCAGCCAGAAGCTACAACTTCCCTTTCCATGAATAACTCTTGTATTCCTCTCAGCAAAAGAGTTTACAGCTAAAATACGTTTCCAAGTTACTGATTTCCTGTATGACAAAGGCAGAGCCCAAAGCAGTTTTGCCCACAAAGTTGTACCTAACTGACCTTTCCACCATAGTTTTGCAGAGCAGGTATCTATGATAGCCTTCATTGACCTAAACCCAAGTCCATTCATATTAGTGGGGACTGCAATTGCAGACCACTTCCTCCAGATTTTTTTATTCTTTCCTTCAGTTTCTCCCCAGAAGAATCTGGCTAGTCTTTTTTCAAAGGTTCTAATGATTGCTTTAGGGGGATTTGTGACTGCCCACAGGTGCTGAGGTAAAGAGTATAAACAATGCTTAATTAAGATCATTTTACCCCCCGCACTTAGCCATTTATTTTTCCAACTCTGGAGTTTAGTGTCAAGATTAGCCATTAGTGGTTGGAAATATCTTTTAAGGGTTCTACCCTTGAAAATAGGACAACCTAGGTAAGTAAATGGGAAAGTGCCTTTTTTCATTTTCAGTATAGTCTTAACTTGATTAAGTCTTAAAGCTGAAGCTCTCTTGCTGATATAAAATTCTGACTTCTCAAAGTTAAACTTCTGTCCCGAAGTGATTTCAAAGATATCTAAAAAAGCTTTGATCCTAACCAGGTTGTTTTTAGATGCTTGCAGAAAAATGATAGTGTCATCTGCATACATCAGGTGTGAAACAACAGGGATAGATGCTGGAACTTGGTAGCTAGCAATCTTATTATTTGAGAAAATGAATGACAGACTTCTTGAGAATGCTTCAGAGAAAATATTGAAAAGGAAAGGAGAAAGGGGATCACCTTGTTTAATACCTCTTGTAGCTTTGAAAAACCCTGATGGATTACCATTTATCATGACAGAAAAATATGCCTGGGATAGATTATTCATAATGGCATTTAAAAATTTCCCAGTGAATCCAAATTTGGTTAAAATCTGACTAAGAAAAATCCAATTAACTCTATCAAATGCTTTCATAAGGTCCAGTTTCAACATACAATTTGGAACTCTATTTTTCTTATCTAAGAACCTTATCATTTCCTGAAGATAAAGGATATTGTCTGAAATATTTCTGTTCTTCAGGAAAGATGACTGGTTAGGAGAGATTAAATCCTCCATGTGGGGCTTTAGTCTTTCCATCAAGACTTTAGAACAGATTTTGTTTAAGACATTAGATAAACTAATTGGTCTAAAATCTCCAAAAGAGCAAGGTGTGGATTTTTTTGGGATAAGGGCAATCCAGGTGCTGGATATACCTTTTGGGATTTGAGAACCAGAAATAAAGTCATTGACTGCATCTAATAGATCCTGCCTAACTACAGTCCAGCATTTCTTGTAGAATTTTGGTGTGAACCCATCCGGTCCTGGACTACTGTTACTGTCTAGGCTATTTACTACAGCTTGAAGTTCTGTATCAGTAACTAAGGCTTCTAAAACTTGGTTATCTCTATCCGTCATTATTGTAGGGATGTGTGCCAGGAAATGAGAGCTATATGTATCTGAGTTGTTCTGATTAGGCTCACTTAGCAGATCAGTAAAAAATCTGACAGCCTCTTTTTGAATTTCAGTTTGTGTGCTTATCCATTGACCCTCCTGATTTTTTATTTTACTGATCTGTAATCTACATTGCTTTTCTTGTACCACTTTATGGTAAAACTGAGTATTATTATCCCCTAATTTATGCCATTTTAGCCTAGCTTTTTGTTTCCAAAATTTCTCCTTCTCCTTTAGAGACTTTAGGAGCTTAGCTTTTTTCTGGTTAAGACTGACTCTCTCTATCAGTGTTGGGTTCAGGTCATAAGCCAGTTCTTGTAACCTTAGAGCCTCCTCAGCTAAAGAGACATTTACATCTATGTTCCCAAAGCTTTCCTTGTTCCATATTTTAAGCATCTTTTTAAGTCTGATTAGTTTCAGGTAAAATCTGAGCATTCCTGTTTCCTGTAGTGGCTTATTCCAATTTTCCTGAACTAATGCTGAAAACTCTGATCTCTGGAACCAAGCATTAATAAATCTGAATGGCTTTGGAAATGAGACTACTAAATTGTTTAGCTGGAGGAGTAATGGTGAGTGGTCTGATGTATTCCTATTAAGAATCTGAATTGTTGATGAAGGGAATTTAGTATACCAAGATAAAGTGCAAAGTCCTCTATCTAATCTCTTAGATGTTGGGTTTCTAAGTCTAGAGTTACACCAAGTAAACAAGTTACCTACTGTATTAATCTCTTGAATTCCATTGGAGTTCATCCATGTATTAAAATCTCTAATACTACCAAGGCCAGGGTTAGAAGGTCCTCTATATTCAGCCACAGAAGATATAGTATTAAAATCACCTATGAATATAGTATCCCCCTTAGATATCAGCTTTAATTCTGTCCAAAGGTTTTTCCTACCCTCCCTATTTGTTAAAGCATAAACAAAGACAGCCTCCATACAAAGATTCGTGGTAAGATGGGAGATATTCACATGCATAAACTGTTCATGGTGGGAAAGAAGTGTCACAGACAAAGGATTAGAGTAGAACAGCCATATCTTCCCGTTTGGAAGTACCATATTATTAGAGAAATTAAGTGCATTCATATAGTGCTGGATTTTAGAGTTATCATGCATAGGCTCTAGAACACATAGCAACTGAATTTTCTTTAGTTTAATCAGACTACGAAGCCTATTCATTGAAGTTTCCATTCCCCGAATGTTCCATATCAGAAAATTAATGTTTGTCTTCATTATCATATTTCATTTACATTATTACCTTTAGTGGCTGATCTCAACAGCATTTTATTGAGCTGACTCAAGTAGGTAACCTTCTTATTTTTTATCTTACCTTGTTGTACAAACTTACCTGGGGATTCAGATGGAGATACCTCCTGTAACTGTTGTTGATCTGAGGATGCTATATCCATTGCCCGTTGTAGATCCTCTGGTGTCCCTTCATTTGTATCCCCTTGACACTGGGAAGAGCAGCCCTCATCCTGTAAAACAGAAAATCTGTTTGACATCTTTCCAGGTAAGGAAAGTGTAGGGTTGTTAGTATTTCTTGGTTCCATCAGTGAACCAACATGAATATCATCTTTAGCATAAGGAATCCTGGCAGGTTTAGCTTTTTCAGTATCATTAATTAATCTGGTAATTGAAAGTTCAGGTTTCTCTAGAGTGCCACTTCCTGATTTCATAGGTGTTTCATCCTGCTCTGGCTTATTTCTATCAGGAGTATTTATTACTTTTGGAGCATTGTTTTCCAGGTTTATGACAGTCATCTCATCCTCATTTAAAGTAAGATCATTAGTTAAGTCCTTGATCAAAGGAGGGTTGGTGAACATTTTTCCTGTTGCCTGCCACTGAGGAGGAGGTTGGGTAATCTTTAAGCTAACATCCTCAGGTCTATCCTTGGTGATTTGAGATATAACTCTACACTGACTCAGAGAGTGGCCAAGTTTAGCACAGTGGTTACAGTAGAGGGGGATATCTTCATACTCAATCTTGTACTTAGTGTTGTTAGAGACAGAACCTAGCCTAATATAAGGGCTCAGAGGTTTCTGTAGATCCACTTCAACACAGAATTTGATGGCCGAGGGTCTGGTGAGCATATCAGTTGCAAGATCATTTTTTATGAAATTCCCTATGCTGTTACCAATTGATTCAATGGAGGCAGAGTTATAATAATATAAAGGTACTTCTCTAATGGTACACCAGATCGGAACTATGGGTGATTCCTTATGCGTTGAGAATTCCGGAGTCCACTTAAGCATCTTTAGGAAAACCCCATTAAAATTCCAAATACCTTTCATCCAACATCTCTGATAATCATGAATGTTCTCAAAGCGGAGTAAAACATGCTTGAAATCTAAAGAACCTAATTGGTACTTACCTTCGAAACCGATTGTTTTGAGAGCTGTCTCCATTTGCTCCATTGATAGCCTACCTTTTGTGAACTTTCCGACCAATGCATTGGAATAGTGTGCCGCTAGTGTGGCGATTTGTTCATCCGAATAGAGGCAGGCCGGATCGCCGAGATGAGTAGATTTTGGAACCAATTCGGGATTACTTGGGAGGTTTTTGGAGAGAGGAGGAGCTTTGGTCTGTAGAGCAGCGGCAAAGGTTTTGGGAATTACGTTATCGGCCATCGTTACGGCGATGGCCGATGGTGATTCACGATGCCGAGGGACAGAGATTCCGGCAGCTTACCGTTGGGAGAGGAGAGTTGTATTACTGACCGTTGGAAGAGGAGAATTGTTTCACACAGTTTCGCACCGAGATCGCACCGAGATGATTGTAAACTACACGTGATGCTTACTTTTCTCAGTTACATCACTGGATAACCGATTAATTTATAGCGTCTAAGTAAAAACATGAAATAATTACAGAAAAGAAATGGAGATTACCTAGGAGATAGAGTTGGGGCTTTCAGTCTAAACACGAACCTTCGAAATCCCAGCGCCACAACTGGAGGACGTCTGCCGAAGGAAAATAAGAGCGTTTGAACTACAGACACATTCTTAATTTTAAAACGTGAATCCATGTTAATAAAGATAACAAATTTAAATTGAAATAAATGCAAGAGATATCTTTTGGAAGTAAAATAAGCCATTTAAAGTATCATTTCTACCAATTGTATTTAGGTCTAAACTATTAACAAAAAGGTTCTCTTTGATTGGCGATCCGATTTTCTTGGATCAGCGAAGAATAGCTACTTCTACACAACTTCCCGGCGTCGCCGTGATGGCGGAGCCACCACCGATCTCTCATTCCCTCTCCTATGCTAAAGCTCTAACCAATTCCTCTGATAACGATCCCAAGCTACTTACTCCACAATCAGATTTTACTAAACCTAGAACTCCCTTCACTCCAAAACAGATCATAGAACATTTAGGGGAACCAGGTTTACACTTCTCGGATGATAAATGCAAGAAACTTGAAGCCCCCTTAAAGTTAACGCTGATCGAAAAATTCTCGCGAAGTAGGCCTGCATTGGCCAAGCTTCGCCGGGATTTTCAGACATCAGGATTTAAGGGTGATGCCAACATTCATCTCCTTGACAATCCCCAGGTTTTAATCCATTTTTCTTTACCTGATGATTATTATAGGTGTTGGATTCATAAAGAGTGGAACTTCGGTTCATATTCGATTAGAATCACCAAATGGGAACCCACTTTTAATCCAAACAATGACTCTCCTATTATTCTTGTTTGGGTAGCACTCTATGGATTACCACATCAATTTTTTGATTATGATGTAATGATGTCCATTGGTAGCATTATTGGTGTGCCTGTCAAAACTGAAAAAGCTACAATGCATAAAACCAGGCCACACGTTGCTAAAGTGTGTGTTGAAATGAATATAACAAAAGCTAGAAGAAATAGGATTTGCCTAAGTTTCAGGGGTGTAGGTTTCTGGAAAAGTATTTAATATGAAGGCATCCCTGATTATTGCAAAAAAATGTTTTAAACTGGGACACATTAATTATGTTTGCAAGTCTGATTAGGTTCAGGTTCATAACAACCCATGGAGACCTCGGGTAACTAATGTACAAGGAAGGAATTCAGACAAATTGGAAGAACCATCCTCATTAGGGGTGCCCTCAAAGGAAAATAATGCTACACCTATTCATAAAACTGTTACTAACCAACCTATGCAGGAGATATGGAGGCCTAAAAAGACAACTTCTCGAGGTTTAGCTTCTAATACGGAAGCTCAGGTTACCATGAACTCTACTCTTAATACTCCTGCTATTGTTTCTGACATCCCTCAAGCATCTGAGCCTAAAACTCTAAAAGATAAAGTCGAAAAACAATAATTCTTCCTCACACTCTGCCGAAACTAATATCACCACCCTTAAGCCTTCTAATCTGGATACTGTACTTCCCCAAAATCTGTCTTCTTCAACAATGGAAGTTAATCCCCCTAGTGACTATGAAAATAATGAATGTCTGGATATTGTGAACCCTAATGAAGTTATTCAAATGGATCCTAACTATGTTACTAGTACAAAACTTCAGTTAGCTACTAAGTCTCCTCAACCTGAATCTGCTCCCCTGAATAGTATTGTCACAAAAGCTTCAGCTTTTGATATCCAAAAAGGGACCTGTGATACTTTGACCAATCCTCAAAACTCTGATAACTTGATTGTTACAGATAACTAAGAAGAGAACTTCATAGAAATTAATGATGGTGTCTCTCCACTTCTTTCTTCTGACAAAAGAAAGAAGAAAAAAGTAACATTTAAGTATATATAATAAGTCTCTAAACACAAGATACAATTATGAACTTGATAATTTAGAGTCTTATTAGATAAGCACTTCACATGATAACTTCATTTCAGAGATGGTTGCCTCCCAGAACAGGTTCAACGCTCTGCTAAAGGATAAAAACAAGGATGAACTAATCAATGAATAAAAAACTAAAACAAGAAAATACATTAAAAAAGATTACACATCCCCTCCCAAAATAGTTACTACCAGATCCTCATTGTTTTCCAAACACTAATTTTTGTATGGATTTGAACCTTTTTTGTTGGAATGTTTGTGGAATTGGTAACCAAGCTTCTCAAATAAAAGTTAAAGACATCAAACACAGGAATCATATCTCCTTATTGGCTCTCATAGAACCAATTTTGGACAATGATCAAATCCCAATTATTGCTTTTTATCTTGGCTTTAAAAATTATTTCTCCTATCTCAGATGTAAAATCTGGTTATTATGGGATGATAATATCAAATTAGATATTTTAAAAACTCATCCCCAGTATATTCTAACCAGAATCCATCATCCATCATCCATCATTCAGTATCAATTGTGATATTGCCTTTGTGTATGCAAAACACTCACAAAGAGCAAAATCTAGACTCTAGGAAAGCCTTCTTAACTTTAAAAATTAGTCCATTATGCTAACTGGGGACTTCAATGTCAAAGAGGACTAATCTGAATATTTATGACCTTCTGTCCCTGACCCTAACATGATAGCTGATTTCAAAAAAATTATGATTTCTGGAAATCTGTTCTCTCTTCCTACCTCTGGTAGTCTCTACACTTGGACTGGTATGAGGCAAATAGGAAGGGTATGGAAGAGGCTTGACAGAGGTGTTGCAAACCCTAGAAACCCCTGGCCCTAAATCATTTAAGTTTTTAAACTATTGGATTAAGCATCCATCCTTTTTAAATCTTGTGGAGCAGTCCTGGAACATATACACACATCTCCAAGGAATGGAGGGATTCTCTTTTAAGCAAAAAAACTTAAAACTAGCACTTCAAACATGGAATAAGAATACATTTGGAAGTGTTTTTGACAGTGTTAAAAACTATGAAGAAATATTCTTAAAAGCATAACAGGATCTCCAACTATTGGAAATTGATTCTAACCTTATAGCCTATAATAAAGCTAAAGCTGAACTAACACATGTTTTAGCTCAAGAGAATTTTTTGAGACAAAAATCTAGGGTCAAGTGGCTACAAGAAGGGGATCCTAACACCAAATATTTTAATAACACAGTCAAGGCCAAACACCACAGGCAACACATAGCCTCCACTAAAACCTCTCAGAACATCTAGTTAGAAGATGAAATTGAAATAGGACAGGAAGTTGTCCATTTCTTTTCTGATCTTCTAACTGTTGAAATCACTTATCCCTCTGGTATTACCTCTACTGTGTTAATAGAAAACATCCCCAAATTGGTTACTGATGAAATGAACCAGTCCCTGACAAAGTCAATATCAATAGAAGAACTATGTAATATTTTTTTTCTATGGATAGTGACTCAGCACCATGACTTGATGGTTTCAATGGGAAATTCTTCAAAACTTGTTCGAAAATTATTAAGGCCGATCTCTTAATGGCAGTGGAAGATTTTATGCTTGGAAACGAAATTCCAAAAGCAATTGCATCAGCACTAATTGTTCTAATACCTAAAGAAGAAGTGTCATCTTCTTTTAAGGATTTTAGACCAGTAAGTCTTTGCAATTTCATTAATAAAATCTTCTCTAAATAAATAACTCAAAGACTGAAATCTGTTATACCATTTATTATCTCTCATGAACAATCAGCCTTTGTTCAGGATAGAGAGTTGACTGATAATGTGCTATTGATGCAAGAAATAACTAATTATCTTAACTCAAAAACCAAAGGACACAACATCATATTCAAACTAGATATGATGAAAGCCTTTAGCATAGTCTCTTGGTCTTTTTTGAGATCCATACTTCTCAAATTGGGTTTTACTAAAATCTTTGTAACATGTATAATGGAAAACCTTGAATCTTCTTACTTCTCAGTTCTAGTGAATGAAAAACCAAATGGGTTTTTTCAACCATCAAGAGGATTAAAGCAAAGGGATCCACTTTCCCCGTACTTAGTCACGATAACGGCTGAAGCTCTTAAACTTCCTGTTTCAATATGCTAACCTAGAATTTTTAAGCTACCCAAAAACACAAAGCAAGTAACTCAATTTTCCTTTGCAGATGACACTGTAATCTTTCTTAAATGTTCAAAAGGAGGAATTAAAACTTTAATATCCTTCTTGCAAACTTATGAGAGAGCTACAGGTTAGAAAATAAGCTTCGAAAAATCCTCTTTCTATCTGTCTAAACACACAACTCCAAGAATTAAGGGCTTAATCCAAAATATGACAAGAATGATTGAAGGTTCATTTCCCTTCAAATATTTAGGATGCCTAATCTTTATAGGAAGAACCAAAAACATATATTTTCAAGGTGTAATAGATTCTGTCTCTTCCAAGCTGAATTCTTGGCAAAAAAAATCTTTAAACCAAGCAGGAATAATGACTTTAATAAAACATGTTTTATCTGCCATCCCCTTGCACTTAATCACTGGCCTTAAGCCCACAAAAATAATCATAGATAAATTGCAAGTAATATTTGAAAATTTCTTATGGAGTGTCAATGATATGGAAAACAGCAGGAAGAAAGTCTGGAAATCCTATACCAACATGTGTTATCCCACCACAGAAAATGGATTAGGTTTTTAAAAACCTTCACTCCATGATTTCCAGTTTTTCATTGAAGCTATCGTGGAAATTACAAAAGGTATCTCTCTATGGGCTCAGATTATGTGGAATATCCTAGAAAACTTAAGAGTCTCAAAAACATGGAAAAGAATTTATCAAGTCACAAAAATGGCAATGACTAATTCTTTCTTACAAGTTGGCAAAGGGGAAGTGTCTTTCTGGTACACCAACTGGACTGATTTAGATCCCTTAGCTTCTCTCTGGAATTCTGATTCCTTGCCTTCCATTGATGCTTCAATAAATGACTTTTTCTCAAACCAGAAGGAAATCTTAGAACTGCTAAAACATGGATTTCCTTCATCTGTGCTCTTAAAACTTTCAGGCCTTAACTCTCAGATGTTATGTTTGCAGTACCCTGACTCCCTGGTTTGGAAACCTAATGAATCTGGTCAATTCTCCATAAAATCATCTTATAATTTTATCAGAGACAAGAAAGCTATAGTCCCTTCTTTCAAACATCTATGGTCTAATTTTTTACCAAAGAAAATAAGTGTTTTCAACTAGAAATTACTTAATAGGCTTCTAACCATGCCTGCTGTTTTGGAGGATTATAGCTTTCATCTTCCTACCATTTGTATGTTCTGTAATCAGGAATCTGACTCAATACATCATACTATCATTTCTTGCATTGTTATCAACAATCTTTGGAAAGATTAGAATCAGATTTCTAGTTTACAAATGCACAATTTCCATACATTATGGGATAGATACTATTACTATGGTCTTTGGAGCATAAAAATCCTGATTTACTACATATGATAACTATTTGGTTTGTGTGGTGCTCAAGAAATAGATACTTATATGACTCTATCAAATTAACAAGGAACCCATTTTCAGGAAAATTATAATTCAATTTCAAGATATCTTTACTGCATATAAGCTGAATTTTAAAATTTCCCTTGATGCTGATAAACTCTCTCTCTTACACTTCCAACGGGGACATGTTAAAAATAAGAGAAATGGCATAATTGTCCACTGGAATCCTTCTCAATACCTGAAGCTCAACTCAGATGGGTCTGCCTTACAAAATGGTGAAACAAGTGTTGGTGTAATCATAAGAAATGCCAGGGGTGAAGTTCTGATTGCATGTGCTAAACATTTAGGACAAGGCAACAATTTGAAAGCTGAGATTCAGGCTCTGCATTTTGGTTTGGAACTGGCATTACAAAATAACTACATGAGACTGCAAGTGGAATACGATTCTTTTTTGCTAGTTAAAATGGTTAGAAAAGACTTCAAAATCCCATGGAAATACATAAGAGAACTGAGGAAGATCTGGCACTTAATAGAGCGTTTGCAAGGCTCTATTTCTCATGCATTCCGTGAAGCAAACTGTGTTGCTGATTCCTTATCAAAGTTATCCAGCAAAAATTAGGTGAATGCTATTTACACATTCTAAGAGCTCCCAAAGAATATCAAAGGCTTAATACATCTTGATGCTATTTGTTTTCCTTATACTAGAAATGGATAGTAAAACTCTGATATTTTCTTTGGAATGTTTATGCTGTTGTGTTTGTTGGAACTTGTACTGCCAGTTTTCTCTCTATGACAGGTACATGGAGATGGTGAAGGCAGATCAAAATGCTGAACCGGACATGGTGCTGAACAAAGCAGGGCAGCCTGACCAAGTCACACAAAATAAGGAGGATTTTGAAGATGCTCAAAGGTTTATTGTAGCAACACTGATAAAATCACACAAAAGCAGCACTGATCCACACTTCACAATGCATTATTTCATGGGAAATAATGTGCAAGGGACTGGTACGGGGGCCATCACTTTTTGTCCACACGGGGGGTGGAGGCAAAAAAATGAAAAGCCGTACTAGATCTGAAAATAGGGATATGGCCATCTCTTTTGCTGAAACGGGAGTTTAAGAAAAGAGAATGGATTATAGGAAGGCTTTTCATGCCTTACTCTAGTTCTACTTGTACACTAGATGCCCGTTGTAACTTCCTAAATTCATTGTACCATTTTTGCTTATGCTTTATGGTTTGGGGAACCAATAAATAACCACTCACTTTGGTGAGTTTTAGTTTTTTTTAAAAAAAAACCATTTAAAGTATAAAATGAAGTCAATTTAAAACATACACTTCTTTTCACGACCTTTTAATTACCTTGATCTCTTTACCTCTTCTTTATTATTTTCTAATGCAAGTTTCATATTACTTTCTATCTGAAGCTTTCAGTTCTCACCCTCCATAGATGTCCTGTTGAAATGTTTTTTGTACCTAATCTTTATTCCTACATACACCTACCTTCGATTAATTCGGTATGTATTTATATTTCCATTTCTACATTTATTTTTTTCATTTAAGGTATCTTCCTTCATGTAATAAAATTTAAATATATGATTAAAACTTATCCCTATAATTTAACTTATATCTTTTCCTTCAAACTAACATTTAACATCCAGTACAAGAAACTGAACCTATTAGTTCACCATTTTACCTCGATTTTTTTGCTTAGGTAAAAAAATTGAGGTAAAATGTTCTTTTACCTCTGTTTTTTAAGTAAATAATATTATTTACCTCGGTTTAAAAAACCCAAGGTAAATAACAAGTTTTTCACAGCGGTTCTATGATAATCGGAGTAAATATTCTTGAAAATAGAAGTTTTAACTATTGCCAACGTAGGTGCGACGTCGGCAATATGAGTACAACCTAGCAGTAATAGTTAGTGATGAGAAGATCGACTTCGCAGCTGTAATTGATTTGGCCAAAATCCTCTCAAAGTTAGTGAGCGAGGTCACTTTTTCCAAAATGCGAAGTCGCAATACCCGTCTGTCCAAACCCATGCATAAATCCATTCACATAAATTAATTCATGCGATGTCGCATAGTAGTCAGTGGCATGTCGCTAAATGCATAATCATGCAGTTCGAATGAAGTGCAATGCTGCACGTATCTATCATACCTAATAAATTAACAATAGTTAACAAATATAGCCAAAGCTTGGAATCTACCGTCTAAAGGTTCTATTCCAAGTTCACAACAGCCAGTCTCAAATTTCATCAGGTTACATTGGTAAGACTAAAGCTAGGTACGTATGTATATCCAAAACACATAATGCTACATACCATATAACATCCCATTAAATTGAAAATTAAACAAAAGACATAGAATCCCAATAAAATCTAAACAAACATTCTTCATCTTCTATGACAAACTAACATATGGTTCATGGAAATCAATGGGGTGGTGACTCAGGTGGGATAACATCGTCTGCCGATAAACTACTTACATCGTCTTGAGAATTAGCCTCCGACTCTTTGGTGGAAGACTCAGTATCGCCAGTTCTAGACCCTTCTTCATCATCTATGACATCTAGCCCATCCTCTTCAACCCCATGCCCTTTATCCCCAGGACCCTTATCCCCAGGACCCTCATCCCCTGCAGGTTCATTGATCGCATCGGCAATCATAGACTTCAGCTCCGCCAATTCTTCCATAAGCTTATGTATGTTGTGTTCTGTGCACAGCGCCAGGGCCTTGGTCTCGGCCACGTCCTTTTGGAGAATGCCTCAAGCCTTTTGTGTAAGTCCCGTGGTTAAGAAATTAGTTACATTAAATGAAAATGTTAACATTTTAATTAATAATAATTTGGAATAAACAAAAAACCTAATAACTTTTATACATATTCGCGGGGCAGGAATAATGGTGGGGAAAGCACCCATAGTCGTGGAAGTGGATAGAGTCGCCGCAGGCTCGAGTGTGGGAGGCACATCCATATCTCTTTTAGAGACATTGTGCTCAATCCACATCCACGTCCTTGCCTTCGAAACCCAATGCTTTAGCCCGATGTAGTTTACATCATAGTACTTAGGTTGGATCTTCGCTTTCAATTTGATGGGAACCTTTTTCTCCAGAATGACGGTGATAACGTTGTCGTAGGGAAGTGTCTGACTCTTCGTGGAGAGGGCCATTTGGTGCATCTCCTAGATGATGGTGTACTAGGAGTTGACTACTTTCTTCTCTTTAAGGTGGTAGTACACAACGGTCCCTTCGATCGTGCACTCTGTAGGATGTCCGTCTGGGATAAGTACTTGTACAATTATATTGAACATTATTCTCTCCTAAAGGTTGAGAACACCAAGCTTGATCTTCTTTATTGGGATTAGAACATTCCCCATTTCAATTTTGAATTTCTTCTCTACCATTCAGTTGGAGTCAAGCGCCCCGGATGGGTCATTTTCGTCGACCCGTGGAGGCCAATTGTTCCGGTAGTACAGCTGTAGAGGCTCAACCTCCAGCTGATCCTCCCCCCGACTGTGCACCCAATCACCTGATTGATGAACTCTGTCGTCATCTCCACGTCTATCCCGTTCACTCTTATATTATAGATGGTCTTCGATTCCCTAGTGAAATTGGCATAGTACTCCTTAACTTCCATATCAAACGTCAATTTATCCAAGCATATCAAACCCTCCATTCCTGACAGTTTGAAGGGTTCAAGGAAAATATCGAGGTGGAGTCACTCCATGTCCTCGGGCATCATCACCCCGACCTTCTTTATCCTTCAGGCTCGAATCCTTTCGAAACGATTCTCTGCATCCTCTTTGACGAAGTGTATTTTGTCCCATGTTGGTGATAGAGGGGTGGCCATTGTCTTCCCTTCTTGGTGCGTGATGGACTAGCTTCCGTGGTGTCTTCCCTTTCCTCCTGGTTGTCTGCTTTGTTCGAGCCATCTGAGAAACAAAGAAACGTAGAACAGTGAGTGCAACGATCAAGAACCCAATGATGTCAACGTGTTCTAGCCTACTTTTTATTAATGTCACATACACTTTGGGTAGACCGACTTGACCTATGCAAAGTCGCAGATACATGTGTTTGAATGTGCGACATTGTAGGCCAATCGACTAAGCCAAAAAACGTATGCCACTGGAACACGAATGGTCCTAAAAAACCTATAATCTCAACTAACATCAACATCACAAAGTAAACAACTAACATGCCACGATTGATTAACCAAGAAATGGGTAACCAAAGAATTATATGAAACCCAAAAAACCAACTTCAAGATTGATAAGAAAATCCTTACCTTAGTTAGGGTTTCTTGCTCTTCCCCTTTGAAGAAATCCATCAATGACTACGTCTAAAGAAATTGAATGCGGGTTTTGGGGCTGTAGTGATATGAGCCCAAGGTTTTGCGTTGAGATTTGAATGTTTTCCGACCATGTTTTTCTTCAGGTGGGAGGTTTTGGTGCAACGTCGTCGGTTGGAAATGCAAAGGGGGTGGGTGGTCAACTATTTATATACCTGCAGTGAAGTCGTTTAATCAAGGTGCGACGTAACGGGGTGTGTCGCAAAGAAAGACTAAGACAGAGAATATAGTGCGACGTTACTGTTTGTAGGTTTAGGCCCTTATATATGATTGGCCCCAAACATTATAAATTTGGGCCTAGACCAGAGTTAATTGAATAGACATAAGTTGATGTCGCAAAACTTGTCGATCAACACGACATGGATCCGAAGCATAGCCGACATTGCTTATAATAAAACTGGGCCGTATTAGAGCAGCAACTCAATCCAAAAATAACTACAGCCATGGTTAGTGATGAACTGAAACCACAAATGCACATTGTTGCATCAATGTCATTGTCACCGATTATTGATTGGCGAAAGAGCGACATTGCAACACTGGATTGCGGGCCGAATAGCCCAAATTTCATAGTCTAAGTTTTTTATGAAATATAAGTAATAAAATTCCGTCCATCAAATTTTTCCACCATGTTTGAATTTGGCCATGAACGCATCACCGGAAAGGGCACAAATTATTCACGGACAGTACATTGCAAAACTCTCGAGAAATTACACTATGGCCCAAACTTCCTTGCATGTCACTACACTTAAGAGACATTCACCTGAACAAAGCGACAAATGTTTCATATGGAAATTATGTATACTGCCTTACAGGCACGCGAACATGGGTTTTTATATAGTATATCATTAATACACTTACGTTAAGCGTTATGGGACCAATAATTTCTGCCACATAAAATCACATGAAATTTCGTATTCTAGATTTTTTATGAAATATAAAATCAATAAAATTCCGTCCTTCAAATTTTTACAAAGCGCCAGTATGTGGTCTAGAGTAAATTATAGACAATTATTTAAAAGTATACGAGTGTCATTCGTAAGAACTTGTGGAAGTCTATGTCGAATAAGATTAGTTTCTTTATTACTCTTGGTTATTATAAGTTCGTCTATATATAGATGACAAAGTTTCTTTCTTTATTACTCTTGGTTATTATATGTTCGTCTATATATAGATGACACAGTTTCTTTTCGGGACGATCGGAATTGAGTTCGGGACAACCAGTTCTCTTTTTTTATTTTTGCACCTAGCTCCCTCCAAGAAAGTGGGAGATGTTGAAATACAACATTGGAGATACGCTTATGTAATTCACATTTTTAGGACCACCATGTTCAAATTTAGCCAAGAACGCATTACCAGAACGAGCCCAAATTATTCACGAATAGTACGTTATGAAACTTTGGGAAAATTACACTATGACCCAAACTTCCTTGCATGTCACCACGCTTAAGAGACATTCACCTGAACAAAACGACAACATTTTCATATGGAAATTATATGTACTGTCTTACATGCACGCGAATCTGGGTAATTGTCTGGTTTTTCATATAGTATTCCATTAATACACTTATGATAAGCGTTATAGGAATGACAATTTCCGCCACATAAAATCACATGAAATTTCATATTCTAGGTTTTTAATGAAATATAAAAGTAATAAAATTCCGTCCTTCAAATTTTACAAAGCGCCAGTACGTGGTCTAGAGTAAATTGTAGGTGATACGAGTGTCATTCGTAAAACTTGTGGAAGTCTATGTGGAATAATACCAGTTTCGTCATTACTCTCGGTTATTATAAGTTTGACTATATATGGATGACAAAACTTCTTTTTGGGACGATCATAATCGAGTTTGGGACAACAAGTTCTCTTTTTATTTTTGCACTTAGACCCCTCCAAGAAAGTAGGAGATGTCAAAATGTAAAACTGGAGATAACATTTCTTAATTCAAATTTTGACGACAATTTTGTTACGATTTGGGCAAAAATGGGTCGACGGAAAGGTTCAGAACATATAAACGGGCAATTTTAAGACAAAATTCGAATATTAGACAATTTCCACATACCCATCGTCGCACACATGTTGCGTGTAACGAAACATATACCAAATATCGAGCGGCGTCGCTCAATCTGAAACTTCTAGCGTACTGAAACTTTTAGACAAAAATTCTAAATAAAAAATCCCCCCCCCCCCAACCCTATTTCAGGTCAATAACTATCAGCACTAACACACATTTCCATCTCCAATACATATCCCACAAACCCACCATATCTATTCACTCCATTACAACAATGAAATAGCTCAATCAAATTGCTTCCCTCAACCATCAACAAGTATCTAAGGATGGAACATTTTTAGGTTCAAATTTATTGTAATATTTTTCCAGCTCTTACATGTTCATTTAGAAATTTTGTTACCATATACCTTCTATATGTTTTTTCCTCATTCATCAAAGATAAAATATTTTCATGAAGGATGAATCATTTTATTACATGTTATATACTGTATGTTGTTTTTGTTACAAATATGGCAAAATGTTTGTAAAGAGTGAGAAAAATGGGGTAGATTCGGATGAACACAATAGGAATGTGTGACGTCGGTAATAGTTAATTGCTTCATACGATATGGTATCAAATAAGGATCGACGTCGCATAGGTCAAGGAAGTGTTAAGTTAAGAAATATCTATGAATATCCAAAGTTGCTTTTAACTCGATCTTTACGACATTGGTTTTTATGAATGAGTCGTTGCTCTCATACAGATCAGTTACTATTCCCATATGGAAATACTGTCATCTACGTATGATTATATTATGTATATTTTTGGGTACTGCCCAATTGTAACATAATTTTTGTTTCCTGTGTATTAGTTGTAATAGGATTAAAGGGAGTTATTGATGGACTTTTAACATTTAGATGGACGGGCTTGTCTTCTCACTGGTCGCCCTGAAAATTTGAACGTTGTATAGCATAGAAAAGGGAGGTTAAATACAATTAATGTTTCAATTTTATATCAATCTTATGTATTTTAATATATTGTTACATTATTTGTATTATATCATCGAATATTTAATATTATAATATTTTACAAGAAATGAAAGCTGATTGATTAAACTGCGACGTCGCATGTACCAGTTCCAAAATGACAAATTAACGACGTCGAATATACCTGTGTCATCTTTTTACGTCTACCACTCAAAACGACATCATTTTCGTCAGCCTTCCATGTCAGTTGACGTGGGTCCCTCACTACGTACGATATCGTTTACGACATCGCCGCACTTCCTCTCCCATCGGCTGCCATATTCCTATGGTCGACGTCGCATTCTTTTTGATACCGACGTCGATTATAACAATGTCGCAACTGGGGTCTCCTATCGTCAGCCTTCTACCATGGAGCGACGTCGGTCGCAATTCCTGTGGTAATCGGTAAAAAATGGAGGTAAAAAAAGGTACTTTTTACTTCGGTTGTATTTACCTCAATTTTTTATGGAGTAAAAATCGAGGTAAAAGGCCCTGTAGAACCAAGGTAAAATGTCATGTTTATGATCCATTCTTATTTGGTTAGATTTCCACCTTAAACAACGAGTCCGACCTAGCCAAATTAAGGTTTCCTTCGAACTAACATTTAAGATCAATTCTTATTTATTTAGTTAGATTTTTCTTCCTTAAACAATGACCCCAACCTAGCCAAATTAATATGTTGTTTCCATAGCGTACACTAGTATTAGTGTTAATTTTTTCCTGCTATTATCTTCTATATTTTTTTCTCCATTTTCCATTTATCAAGGAGATATCTGTTCCATTGTTAAGTTTACCGTTATAAGTATATTATCAATACACTTAACTACAATTTCATATTTAAATTGCAAAAACACACCATTGCTTTGTAGAATTTTCAGTTTCAAACTTTTCATACATGCTTAATGAATAAATAAATCATGAAAATCATTCACCATTGGAGCTCTACAAAGGATAGATTCAACACATAAGAAAGGTCCACACAACCATAAAGAGACAATAGAACAATCATATATTCTCTGGAAGTTTTTAAATCATGTAACCAAAATGATTTCGAAAATCATGTAACCATGGTCATGGTTTTGGCGGTATTTGTAGGGTGTTTGTACCACAATGATTGTTAGTAACTGTTGTGTCTAACTAACCTTAATTTTACATTCTCTCAAATTAATCGTTATGACGGGATATTAAGAGGAGAGATGTCAAATATAATAGAAAAAAACACACGACCTTCATTTTATTGTATTTTATTTTCTTCTGTCACTGTCAAATTCTTTACTTTAACTTGTCTGTTACATATATGCGAATTTGCTAATTGTTCGCAATACCTATCGGCATCAACGACGTATCTAGCGAAGTCGGGCAACCTTTTAAAAGGTCATATGTGACGTCGCACGTTATTCGATAACATTGTTTACTTCGTTTTTAACCTTTTACTTTGGTTCAAATAATAACCGATGTAAAAACCCTATTATTTACTTCAATTTTTTTATAATTGAGGTAAATAATATCTTTTACTTTGGAAAAAAAATAACCGTAGTAAAAGAACTTTTTACCTCGGTTATTTGATGTTAACAAAAAAATTGAGGTAAAAGGGGCAAAGTAATAGGTCGTGTTTCTTGTTGTGTCACGTCTTATTCTTTCAACACCAATTCCGTAATTAGGGAAAGTGTGTCATGAGGTCCAACTGATCTGCACTCCTTTTTCCCCATAAGGAATTACTTCTCGGGCCTCCACTATGAACACTTCTCCCTAGTCCTATGAAGGAAACTATATCGGTGTCTCATGATGACTCTAGGGTTGAAACGACAATGGTTTCTACCCCTCAAGTTGCTACAAACTATCATGCATTGTGTAACGTGGTTCCTGACCTAGTCGAATTCAGGCATACACTCATGTGGATTCAGTGCTTACTACCTATGTACATACACTCACATAGCCGGGACTTCTGAGCCCGCATATCCTAACCTGACACTCCAAAGGGCAATAAGCCTAGCACCATACATGAAACATATATCTATTGTGTATCAACAAGCCTAGTAGACGTAGGCTCTTTATATAGTAGGTGGGAAATAGGCCTCCCAAAACTAGAGAAAACCTAGGCTGGAGTGGGGGCACGGGCCGTGCAATAGTGCACAGGCCGCCGGTTGGATGGGGTTTCCTAGCCATCTGAGTGATGTGATAGTGAAAATCCCTGTAGGCTGCCCGCTAGAGATGCGCTTTCCTCATTCTGATGGTGCGGCCGTGCAGATCCTTGCGAGCCACGGCTGGATGGAGATCCTTATGGGTCGTGGGCTGGAGATGCGCTTTCCTCATTATGATGGTGCGGCCGTGCAAAACATCGAGAGCGAGGGCTGGTCTTCGAATCCCTGATCTTCAAGGCGCACGGGCCATGCAAAAAGACACGACATGCACCCATAGTTAGCTGCATGAACCTGCTAAATGGCACGAGCCATGCAAAAGCACACGACACACATCCATACTTAGTCGCACCACCATTTTGGCTGGCACGGGCCGTGTAAAAAGACACGACCATGCAAGCTTCTAAGTCATATGGGCTTCAACTCCTTACTCTTTGGCACATTTCCATCTACTACCATAATTAAGTGCATGGCCTTCGGTCTACTAACATCCTTACGAATGGCCTTCAAAAATATACTGCCATTCTTGAGATTGGCCTTCTACTCCAAAGATCTTACGAGCGATCTACAACGAAGCTCACAAAATAGGATCTAAATGCTCATAGGGACATAGCATCCACTAGGTCTAAATAAATCTACAAAATGAGGGATGTAGGCAAGAACATTAAAAGGGGGGGGGGGTATCTAAACCCCTTATGATGTAAATCCAACTAAACCTAGCAATCAACCATACAAAAGATACTAATAAGTGTGCTAAATGCATCGGTTAGCACATGCTTCTAGGTGAAAATCACTTCTCAATTATTAGGAATTCACAAATTAAGGTGTCATATCATCAATTTGATTTACATGACAAAGAAAGATCCAACCACCACTATACGATGGGCGACTATCTTTCCAAACATGAGGAGTGACATACCACTCCTCCGCTTTACTGTCTTTCAAGACTATCTATTCTAGGAGATCAAGCTTGTACATTTAAAAAAATCCTTTTTATAATTTATTTTCTAAGCTTGGAAGAGTTGTTTAAACCTTTTGTAGTAGGATTATTTTGAGAAGATAATTAGAATAAAATTATTGAAGATGTATCTTTGATACAATCCAGTATTTGATACTTGGTTCTTAGAATACTAGGAAACATGAGGGATGCAACACATAATTTACCTTATGACATTTCCCAAACATGTACTACATTGACTACTATCGAAACCCCCCCCCCCCCCTCAATATCAAGGCTAACGCAACACAAATTGACCACAAATGTAGCACAAATGCAGCACAATTTCTGTGCACATTCAGCACAAGAGTTATAATATGATTTTCATAGGTTTATGAAAAAAAAGATTTTTCGACCATCGGGATCAGTCTTGATACAAGCCAACTATATCAATTACTTCCACCACTTGTCTCATTCTGGAATAAAGAGAACCTATACAATACATTTTAAATTTAAATAAGTTTCAGAAGCTAAAGTGGTAAGCTTTTTTTAAAGTTAATGCAGTTGAATACAAATGAAAAAGTAAACATGAATAGTCTATTTTACTTTAACTTAGGGAAGGTTTCTACAATTTCTGTGTTCTTTGATAAATCGGAGTTGTTTTGTAGCCTGTCAAGACATTCTTTCGCATGCTTAAGATTCGCTAATGTAAGTGCGATATGGCCCCCAGGATCCTTCTGATTCGTGTTGTTCTTGCCTCTTTTGTTCTGATTCCGCCCTCGTGTTATCAAGTGCCTCTTCCAAGAACTTCAAGAACCATGTTTCCATCTCATTCAAAACTGCTTTTCTAATATCCTGATCTCTTTAGAACTATCCACATTGATAGGAGTCTCATAAACCTGCAGATACCAAGTCTGAAAAAGGAATAATAAGTAAGACTTTATACCGAATTTCCTAAATGGAAAACATTAACCTGAATTTATAGACATGTCTTCTCACTTCTTAAGAATTCACAAATTAAGGTGTCTTCTTCAACGATGAGATTTGCATGACAAAGAGAGATCCATCCACCACTATAAGATGATCGATCATCTTTCCAAACATGAAAAGTAACATACCACTCCTCCCTTTTACTGTCTTTCAAGAGATCAAGCTTGTACATTTGAACAATTATTTTTTATGATCAATTTGCTAAGCTTGGATGATTTGTTTAAACCTTTTGTAGTAGGATTATTTTGAGGAGATAATTAGCATAAAATTATCAAAAAATTATCTTTGATACAATCCAGTAGTTGATACTTGGTTCTTAGAATCTAGTAGTTGATACAAAGTGCTGTTATAGACCGACTAACCATTTGATGTGATTGTTTTAAAGTTGATGTAACTAATAAAGTGATAAGATGTCTATTTTTATTTATTGCAATGAGTTTCCTATAAATTTAAAAAACTTTTAAAATATGTCACAACTTATAAATAATTATAATTTAAACCTAAAATTTATTAAATCGAGGTTTGTTGTATGATTGGTCTAATCGTTAGTTAGTCTAGACTTTCTCATACACCTATGTTTCAATTCAAATTTCACACTTTACTATTTGATAATATTCTCTATCAAACTTTGACCATATATTTGAATAGATATATAAACAACAATAATATCATATGTGATATTGTTGGATTCACTGCATCAAGTAGTTTTTAAATATTAATTTTTCATATGCCGTTATTATACATGGTTAAATATATTAACGGTGAAACATAATTTTTAATAATCATGACTAGTTGGTATCCTAACAAGCGGCATGTCCATAAGCTCATGGAAAGACCAGTTATTTTTTACCTTATACACTACATTTGTTAAATTACATGAAAAATTTTAAAAAATTTAAAATATTTTTTTATCATATATTTTTATATTTTCACCTTCAAATACATATTATTATTTGTTTTAACTATAAAATACAATATTTAAATTTTATAAAAAAAATACAACATTTAAGGTAAAACTCCTGTGGACTGTGCATAAGCTCATGGAAAGACCGCATTTCCTGAGACTTTATTTTTTTTTAATGAACTTTGAGCTGGGACGGGAGTAAATAAAATGAACAGTATTAGTAAGAGTGGGTCTCCTGGATGGCGGCATGTCCATAAGCTTATGGACATACCATTTGTTTTTTACCTTACACACTGCATTTGTTAAATTACATACAAAATTTAAAAGTTTTAAAATTATTTTTTTGTATCATATATTTTTATATTTTCACCTTCAAATACACATTATTACTTTTTTTAACTTATAAAATACAATATTTAAATTTTATTAAAAAAATACAACATTTAAGGTAAAAACCCCTGTGAACTGTACATAAGCTGATGGAAATGCCGTCTTTCCTGAGACTTTCTCTTTTTTTAATGAACCTTGAGTTGGGACAGAGTAAATAAAATGAACAGTATTAGTAAGAGTGGGTCTCCTGGCAGGCGGCATGTCCATAAGCTTATGGAAATGCCACTTATTTTTTACACTACATTTGTTAAATTACACACAAAATTAAACACTACATTTATTAAATTACACACAAAATTTAAAATATTTTTTATATCAAATATTTTTTATATTTTCACATTCAAGTACATATTATTACTTTTTTAAACTTATACTAGCATGAGTCTCACCACGTGTTGCGTGATGTATTCGATTAAAAATATTTGTTCAATTAAAATGTAGTATTTACGTTTCATATTTAAAATTAAAATAAAATTATAAATATTTTTCATTTAATATCGTAATAACTATTAGATTTATAAAGTAAAAGTAAAAAATTTAATAAGAGAAAGTCTCTTATTAGATCGATTAATGGTTAGATCAATCATAAAAATTCTGTTTCAATAAATTTTAAGGTCAAATTATAATTATATATATTTTTTTATTTTTTTATAAACCATCAATGACGAGAATGTTTGGGAATCCAACCCCTTTTCATTAATAATATGATTAAAAGACCTACACTTGAGTGAACATCAGGCTATGAGATAATCTCATTTACACAAAGGCACTGACTAAATATTATAATTTCAATCTAAGGCCTTAGTAGCAACAAAATGATACATAAGGGCACTAATCTCTAACTCAAACCCAAAAGAACACCGAATAAACAATTTAAAGACCAATTCAATCGGATATGATTGGCCTCAACATACTAAAAGTATATAATTATCTATATATTGTGATACATTCTAATTTTTTTTTTCAAAATTATGAGAACCTCGTTGTTGTAAATAAAAACAAAGATCAAATCATTTATTAATGGCATTAATTATAAAATGACCCCAACTAATGATTAATCGATGTAAAATAAGATTTTTTTAAAATTTATTTTTATAGATTTACAAGAAATAATATATGTTACAAGTATGAGTGCGTGTCTTGAAAGACGGTCTTTCCATAAGTCATGGAAAGACCAAGGTTTAAAGTGTAAATTAGAAGAAATTAAGATAAAATTTTTGGGTTGCATGAACCGAGTTATAAATTTTATAACTACTACATGTTGCATACTAAAATTTTAATGTTGCAACTAAGGTCTTTTACATTTTATTATTCGAATTAAACCCCGTCTTTCCATAAGCATATGGAAAGATCGTCTTTCCCAAGACTTTGCCTACAAGTATACGGAGTAAATTAAGTATAAAATATTATATAGCATATACAAAAATTAGTTTATAAATTTAAAATGTTTGCTAATTACTATATTGATTTAATTTAGACTTAATATTTGTAGAATACTTATAAAATTAACTTAAGAGAAGGCCTAGTATGTGTTTTAAGACCAAGTTTGTAGTTAACTACTTGTAATATTACATACAAAAATATGTTAGTAGATAAATATTGATCCGATTGACTCTTAAAAGTCAAATTAAGAAGTTTGTTCAAGGACGGAGGGAGAAAATATGAATTATTATAAATCATTTTTTTACATCTGAAAAATCTACTGCTTTAAATATATGATATAACAGAAAAACTGACATGAATAATACTACTCCATCAAATTTTTGGAGTAGCATAAACGAAAAGCGTTTTAGTTTAACAGATCAAAATTGAAGCTTCATCAAATTGTAAATCTTGGTTCAGGCTGGACCTAGGGAGCCTAGCCATAGAAAATACATCAACTAAGGGCTAGTTTAACTTTTTTTTTTTGTTCCTTTTGAAATCCCTTTAAACATCGGGGAAAAAACATGATGCTTGGATGATTAAGATGGGGACACTGACATGGACAAACATATAACTTCAAGGGTCAAACTTAAAATCCCCCGTTTGAATTAATGGGAATAAGAGGCAATCAAATGAATTGCTTTAAAAAAAATCTAGCCATTCAGTTCTTGAATCGTGATATGCAGATAATTGCCCTTCATCGGGGCATTCAAAAATTTAAGATGCGTCAGAAATTAAATAAATTGAAGGACGCATTGTCATAAGCTAACAACACAGAGTGTGTGAAAGTGCAAAGGCGGTTATACGTGTTTGCCTACATAAATCTTGCGCATCTTTACATCATTGCAAATTAGGCAAGAACAAAAGGACTAAACTGAGTTATCCACCAATATTCACAATTCTACTGCCCAACCGAGAATGGGAGGAAATTTAAAACATCCACTACAAAAGCTAGGTCTATAACAGTATCAAGCTAGATTAGGTTAAGCAACCTTTCGGGAGTGCTTTGACAGCAACCTTACAGTCTCAGTGAATACTAATTTATCCTTGCCTTCAAAAATGGTCTTCAGCTTGTTATCACAAAAGATCTCTTTCTTGTTCTCGGGGTTCTGTAACGTGAAAAAAATTTGGTGTTACGAAAACAACAGGGTTTCTCTAGAAGCAAAAATTTCACTTCCAAAAAGAGTAGCGAGCAAGTCCATTCAGAAGAATAAAAGCACATTTCTCAGCAAGGTTCAGCCAAGAACTTTTATACCTGTGCTTTAAGCAACAAACTAAGCACGACTAAATTCATAATGCCAATATGACAGACACCAAGACCAAGAGCAAGGTGTTAGCAAGAGACGGATCAATTTCCAACCAAAAACATAATCAATTAGTGGTTGAACTACAAATTAACGCAACAGTCTTATATTAGTGGAATCAGTTACAAACTTATCACTGACCTCAGACTAGCTTTTATATTCTCATATCACCCTCATCATTTCAACTGGAAAATAAAAAAGGGCTTAAGGTACAACTGATGTGAAACAAGTACTTTTCATATTAACGTCTTTTGAATACAAAAGATTTAGAAATACTTCCAATATAAATGCCTCGTTAAATAGTGAGAGTGAGATGCTATCATTAAAACCGGAGGTGGGACACAAGATTCAGGTATACAGAACCAGTTACGCCTAGTCTACACTGAACAGTGTGTACAGAATCTGCAACCAAATTTTTAGGGCATTTCTATACGCATGCTTAATCGTTGATGGCTACAACAAACATCTTCTTGCAGTAATATTATGAACAAAAAAGTAATAATCCTAACATATCTGGTATCCATTATCCCAGGATTAAGCATATATCCCCTAAAAATTAAAACAAACAAGATATAATCCCCAATAAACCAACATAATCTTATTTAGCTATTTGGAAAACAAAAAATGATCCCACCCCCAAGAATAGCAACCATGAGACAAAATATAGCATAAGAGTAGATAAGGCCAAACAAAATATAGCATCGAGTTGATCCTGGGTGAATAACTAATCATGAAGAGGAAAAGACAGGAGATCAGTCACCCATCCTAAAAGCAGAAAGTTCCATCTCATTGTATTGCTGCATGTACCTCTGCTAAAATGGAAAAAATCACATTTATGAGCTCACTAAAACAAACCACAAGAAATATTTTGCTAACATATTTCAAAAAGTACACAACGTTCAACTTTCTCAATTTAAACAAACCACTATAATTTAAGTGCCTGATGAATATTATTTCTAACTTCAGTGAACATAAATTGTGAGAATAAACATCATGGATCCATAATAATTTTCAGTTTTGTCCTATAGATATTAACATGACTAAATTCCTATTCAGTATCTGAAACATTTTCAGACATTTACATTAATTTTCCATCGAAGCCTAGCAAAGATAACAAAATGAAACAACCATATAACTGTCGTCACTACCGAAATTTAGTTTTACCACTTTTTCTAGTCCATACTAGTGTGTTCCAACATGACTAATTTAACCAAGTGCATAATAACGTAAAACGTAAAGAACACATGACTTGGTTACGCAGTTCGGTGTAATCCACCTACATCTGCGGGGCCTGGCCCAGTTCAAAATGAACCCACTAATTAGAAAGATACAGTACAGAGTACAGGTTACAAAATACTTATCTTTACTAACTATAATGTGTGAATTCTGCTAGCTCCCCTAGCTACCGATCCGCTTTGATCAGACTCCCTCTGATCTCAAACTCCATCGACGCAGGATCTCCTCCTCCCAAGGAATTAAGGTTTATGATTCTGAACTTTGTGCAGCAGGTCAGGTATGTTGGAACACAGTATTCTGACTCTTTGCAAATCTCGAAAATCTCCAAAAATCTGTATGCAGATTTTTGCTTAATTAAATCTGTGAGTTCTGCAGTCGCGTTGGTCCCAATTTATATCCACGAGCAGATTGGAATACTCCTTGATTATCTCCATAATATTCCTATTCCAAATCTGCTTCTTGAAGCATATTCAAATCCCATAAATAAAGTGATTTACCTTATACTAATCTATCCCATATATTCGAATATATCACCTCCATATAAGTAGAGATTTTCCATAAATCAACTATGCTTCACACGCCTGATATACTTAGTCAAATATACGAATTCCATATATCACAAAATACTACAATATTCTGACTTCGATTTCCATATCTCCTTGGCGTAAATACTCTTAACACAGCATGTTCCAACATGGAAAGATTTTCGGTTCAAAATAAGTTCACACAAAATTGCCAATTAAATATTCACTTGCAACTCTTTTGACTTTACAATCTCTCCCTTTGACATTTTTGTGGACCCATAATATTTTGGACATGTAATTTACAACGAATAGCAGAATAACAATCATAATGCCAGAACACAATACCAGAATTCCCAGAACATGAATACCGAAATCCAAAAACCAGAAATCCAGGAAATCCAAAACCTAAATGTCATTAGAGCCAAATTGAACAAAAACATCCAAAATCCAAAATCCCAAAATTACTCCCCCTGGGAACACACAGAGGCCAAAGATAACAAAATCAGCAAAACGGTTTGCTCCCCCTGCATCAGACATCAAAATACAAAAGCAAGAATAAAATTCAGGCTTCCAACCGGGCCTTCTCTTCTTCAAGACTAGTTTTCTCTGCCTCCAACGCAGCCATTTGAATGACCAAAGCACCAAGCCTAGCATTCAGAACAATCGCCTAGCCTCCTTTTCTGCTGCTGCGGATGTAGAAGTCAATCCAGCTGAATTCCATGGGAGATCACGCATATGCCTTAACCCGAACGCCTTCTTGTTAGGCCTAAGAAATTCTGTGTCAATAATCACATCCGAAGCTTTTCCCTTCACTTTCGCACTTTTGGCTAGTGCAGAGATCAAAGTTGGATAAATAATGACATCATGAACCTTGGGGGCAGTAGCTTGTCTGACGAAATGTTGCTGAATGAGGAGCCCAAGATTAACATCCTTCTGTGTTCCAACACAGTACAGTAATTGGCCATCTCTCTAGTCAAGGCAGTGGTATTAGTTGAGGGCAACCAACAATGTACAACAACCTGATATAAACCAAAGAATCTCGAGGTCAAGTAAGAAGCTTGTGAATACCTCATTGCTGGCCACTCAACCTTATACCCACCCGAGATAGTAGCTAATATTTCATTATTAGAAACTCCTAAATCTCCAGGAAAAACTCCCCCTATCTCAGGTGTCTTGAGACCAAGCACTTTGTTAATTCTTGCAGCAGACACATCAATGATCTTCCCTCGCACGTAAACCCTGCCATACCATGGAGAACTTATTTCCAAGTTTCCAGTCATGAGGTTAGAATATACCTCAAGTACAACCTGCCTATTGTACTGTAGTTGGACCATTGCTGCAGTTGTCATCCCAATCATCTTCAGATAATCCGAGAAACCACTCTCCTTGTAAGCTTTTAAATCAACAGGTCTTTCAGCAATGAACTTCCTCTCAGAGGAAAAATCTCCCATCTCTTCACCTTTTGAATCAAAATATAAAAAGGAATGTGCCTTGCTCACAGAGGGGGGAGGTAGAACTTTCTTCTCCTTGCATTCATGACTTTTCTTGCTCCTTTTTGCTTGAGCAGAAGCTTTAGCTTTGACGAACTTTCTCTTGCCTTTAGCTATCTGATAGAATTCGTCAAGCACCTCATCGCTTGAGTATGCTAAATCAGGAATTTCCTGTGTTGGAACACTCCCTGAACCTTCAACATCATTCTCCTTCTCAGATTCTCCTTCAGCTTGATTATCTTGATTCACATCCTTATCAGTTTCTTCACCACCCCCAGGGACATACTTCTGTTTAGAAATATCTTCATCTGGTGACTCATTATTCAGATTATCATGCATATCATTATCTGCACCCCCCAGATCAGCATCCGAATCCAAATCCATATAATCATCATATTCACCCTCCTGTGTTGGAACAATGTCATCCTCATCACTGTCTGACAGAACAATTATTACAGTCTTTCTTAATTCTTCCATCCTTTTGGCAAAATTCAAGTCATAGAATCCAACATGCAGTTTGTCTCCATTCCTAACAACTTCCCTTCCAGCCACTTCACTTTCATTTATCTCTCTTAACGAAACATAACTCGGCAAGGGAATACGGCAATACACATAGAATTTGTCTTTTTCTCTAAATTCAGCATATCTCCCCAACAAAAATTTCACATCATAATTTTCAAGCCTCCTTATTCCACCTATGCTACCCGTCACTAGCTCCTTAACCTTAACCTTCAGATATTCCCCTGTTATGCTTTTAATCTTAGTTAAATGTATGGAAACTTTGTTTGCCTCCAACCATTGAAAAATTTCATCAATACTCTTACATTCTATGCCCATGAATGTTAATGGAGTAGGATCAGGACCAGTTACCGTGCGGTTCTTCTTCTTGGCGCCAGAGGAATTTTCTTGAACACCGGGTTCAACACCAGATTCCACATTCTTTATATCATTGCCGAGTGCCTCTTCCTTTCCCCCATGTTCTTCAATTTGATCAGACTCTTTATCTGGTTCTCCTCTAGCTTGGTCAGCAGAATTTCTATTTCCATTAAGCAAAACCAATTCCAAATTGGTTGAACATTGGTCTTCCTCCATAACTTCCACTGGTTGATTAACTTCTGGCACCTCTGCTTCACGTGTGGGAGAGTTTGGGGTTGACATTCTCTAGCATAATGTTGCGGTGGAGAAGAGTTGTGAAGAGAGAAAAATTTTTGGCAAAGATTTGACAAAGGAAGGAGTGGCCGATTGTAGAGGAATATGAGATGATATTGGGCAAGTTTGAAACCAACTTTAACTCTTCATATTTTCACCTCTTTTCCCGCGAAACCCTTTTTAGATTTCCCAAGCTTGTAATGATGATACTTTCCCCTCTTGTCAAATCAAGTTGTCAATCCGGAAATAACTTCCAACATACCATAGACACCATCTCCTATTTTTGTACAACTTTGCTACCTTCTAATTTTTTGTTCTTTTCCAGTTTTCTAAACAAAAATAACCAAAATATTTACGGAAGGAAAAAATAATTACGGTAAAAAATCACCTCAGATTTGACAAACACCTAAATGTTGTCGAAGGCTCTCAAAAGAGGTGGCATCCAACGGCTTTGTAAATATATCAGCAAATTGCTCGTGTGTTGGAACATAGACTACTTCGACTTCCTTTCTTTCAACCAGATCTCTAATAAAATGATGTCGTATGTCAATATGTTTGGTTCTCGAGTGCTGAACTGGATTCTTCGAAATATCAATGAAACTTGTGTTGTCATATAAAATCTTTAAGGACCCTTAATGAATTCCATAATCTTTTAACACTTGTTTCATCCATAATAATTGTGCACAATAACTCCCTGCTGCAAGATACTCTGCTTCTGCAGTAGATAGAGAGATCGAGTTCTATTTCTTACTATACCAAGACACCACATTTGTTCCAATAAAGAAACATCCACCTGTGGTACTTTTTCGGTCATCAGCATTACCATCCCAATCAGAATCACTGTACCCAATCAACTCTGAATCTTGACTCTTAGAATACCAAACACCATACTCAGAAGTCCCACTTACATATCGAATAACTCTTTTAACCGCAGTGAGATGAGATTCCTTAGGATCAGCTTGAAACCTTGCACATATCCCAACACTGAAACATATATCTGGTCTGCTTGCGGTTAAATACAATAAGCTTCTAATCATGCCCCTGTATAATTTCTGATCTTCCGCAACTCCTTTTTCATCCTTCACAAATTTATCAGAAACACCCATAGGAGTTCGAACTGCTCAAGCATTACTCAGACCGAATTTCTTAACTAGATTCAAGGAATAATTACTTTGATTTATGAATAGACCGTTCCTTCCTTGCTTGACTTGCAATCCCAGAAAGTAAGTGAGCTCTCCAACCATGCTCATTTCGAATTCAGCTTGCATAATGGTAACAAAATCCTGTACCATAGATGGTGAAGTAGAACCAAATACTATATCATCCACATAAATTTGAGCAATTAAAAACGTTGAAGCCTTGTCAAGCACGAACAAAGTGTGATCTACTCCCCTCGACGATAACCTTTCTGAAGAAGAAAGGTAGTAAGTTGTTCATACCATGCCCTGGGTGCTTGCTTTAGTCCATATAAAGCCTTCTTAAGGCGATATACATGATGTGGATAATGAGGATCTTCAAATCCTTTAGGTTGTTCCACATATACTTCTTCATTCACCACTCCATTTAGAAAAGCACTCTTGACATCCATTTGATACAAAGTAAAGTTCATAGAGCAGGTAATAGCTAGTAAAATTTTGATAGATTCTAATATGGCAACAGGCGCGAATGTTTCGTCAAAGTTGACACCTTCCACTTGTGTATAACCTCGAGCGACAAGTCTGGCTTTGTTTCGAGTGATTAAGCCATCCGCATATGATTTATTCTTGAAGATCCACTTCGTACCAATGACATTAATGCCTTTAGGGCGAGGAGTAAGGTACCAAACATCATTCTGTGTAAACTGACCAAGTTCCTCTTGCATTGCATCAATCCAATACTCATCAAGTAAGGCTTCTTTGTAGTTCTTGGGTTCAATGAGAGAGACAAAACAGTGCAATCCAGATAGCCTACGTAAATTCACTTGAGGAACTGATCGAGTACTCCTCATGGTGGATTCCGATTGGTCCTGTGTTGGAACATGGGGGTCAGTAGCTAGGGACAGTGTTCCAACATGGTCAACTTCGGCAGAGTTAGGATTATTTTGCTCAGTTGTTCCAGTACGCTGGTGAAGTTCAGATTCAACTAATGGATCTGCCTTGTTAGAGGTTCGAGTCTGTGTTGGAACATGAGTGTTGCTAGGTTCTTCCTCTACACCTTCTGGTTGTTGTTCCTTCTCTGAATCATCCTCAATAACATTTATGGATTCCATGAGAGTGTTGGTTCGATGATTAAAAACTCTATAGGCACGGCTGTTGATGGAATACCCGAGAAAAATTCCTGTATCACTCCAATTAACAAATTTTGCCAACTGTTCTCTATCTCTGAGAATATAGCATTTGCTCCCGAACACATGAAACATTTGATTTCCTGCCCTTCCAAATCTCGTAGGATGTCTTGTTGGTGAATGGTCGAAGATACACTCGATTGATTGTATAATATGCTGTATTAACTGCTTCTGCCCACCATTTCTTGTGAATATCTTTTTCTGTCAACATAACTCGAGCCATCTCCTGCAAGGTTCTGTTCTTACGTTCTACAATACCATTCTGCTGAGGGGTGATGGGAGCCAAAAATTCATGCTGGATTCCAAGCTCATCACAGAAGTCACTGAATTGTACATTCTCAAATTCCCTACCATGATCACTTCGAATTTGAATTATCTTCCCTACTGGATTCCCTTTTTCAGTTTGTAACTTCACTACAAGGCTTCTAAATACTTCTAAAATATCATATTTTTCTTTCAAAAAAGCTACCCTTGTAAATCTGGAGAAATCATCAACACATACAAAGATATATTTCTTTCCACCTATACTAGGTGTATTGACTGGACCCATCAAATCCATATGCAATAATTCCAGATTTCTAGATGTAGTAATATACTGAACTGAAGAGTGAGGAGATCGAATTTGTTTACCTTGTTGACATGGTCCACATACAATTCCTTCCTTGTTGGTTAAGGTAGGCATTCCTCGTACAGCTTTCACATTTGCAATTTTCACCAATGTTTTGTAATTGATATGTCCGAGCTTCCTGTGCCACAGAACTCCTTCATCTTGCTTCGAAATCATGCACCGTACTCCTTGTTCCAGCAGATAACAATTGTCTATAGATCTTATTCCTGAAAGAACCGTGTTTTCTCCATGCTTTACTATACATTTGTCCTTCTGAAATTCCACCACCATGTTATCGTCACACAGCTAGCTTATACTTAACAAGTTTGCCTTTAGATCTTCAACAAACAATACACTTGTGAATACTGGAAACCCTTCAATTCTCAATTCGTCCTTTCCAATTACTCTGCTTTTCTTTCCCTCACAAAAGGTTACATATCCGCCATCATATGGAGTAACGTTCGTGAGATATTCTAGAGTGCCAGTCATGTGGCGAGAACAGCCACTATCGAAGTACCACGAATCTCTAGAATAGGCTATGAGAGAAGTGTGTGCAACCAGACATGAGTTAGATCATTTAACAATCCATACCTTTCTGATCGATTTTACTGTATGAATATTGCCTATGTTGGAACATGGCAGAGGTTGTCATCCTGTCATTTGATCTCTGATCAGTCTTCTGCACTACTTTTCAGCACGTCCTTGATGCATACAGTATCTACAAATAAGTGGCTTTCTTTGATGAGGCATCTCATACTTCCGTTTCACTTCTCGGATCTTAGCCTTAAGGGTTACTGATTTTTCATGCGATTTAGTCTTGGGTTCTTTCCCGTATCCAATCCCGTGTCGATCACCAAAGTTTCTTCCCATATCCAGAATATCATCAAGCTTTGCCTTTCCGGAATTTAATTTAAAGATAGTTGCTTCAGACATCTCGGCCCTCTTGATTGCTGCTATCAGTTTTCCATTCAGTTCTTCATTACTCTTTTCAAGTTCTGCAATTGTGAATCGTAATTCTCTTTCGCTTTCCATTAACTTCCTTTTTTCTTCGTTCACCTCTTTGTTCGTGTCGACTACTTGAACCCACATAGCATACATTTTTTCATAGGTGCTGTAGATTTCTTCATCACTTACAAACAAATCATCATCTTCATTGCTGTGTGCATCGTTCAGATATATGTTGGAACATACAGCTTTACCTTTGTTCAGTGTGTTGGAACATTGATCCTCTGATGTATCATGAACCTTTGCTCCAAAAGCTACGTAGTTACTGGTAAGTTCCTCTTCGTCCTTCTCATCATCTTCATCTTCACTCCAAGAGGTGACATATGATTTTCCTTGTTTCTTGCGAGTGTTAGCACATTCAGCCTGAATATGACCATATCTTTCACATTCTTTGCATTGAATTCGTCCAGTCTGTTTTGGTTCGTTGTTATGATTTCTCCCGAACTGTGGATTTCCTTGTTCAAATCTCATTCCACGATTATTACTCGAGTCTTCTTGTCTTTGTCTATATCCTCCAAACCTTTCCTGAGATTTTTTGTTGACCACCTTCTTTAGCATTCTCGAGAAATTCTTTGTGATAAGTGCAAGTTTTTCAATCTCATCATCGCTGCCAGACTCGTGATTGTCCTTAGATGGAGACACTTTGAACGCCAATTCCTTAGAGACTCTTTTTGTAGCTTGTTGGAATGTCATCTCATATGTCTGTAACGAACCCATTAGTTCATCTAGGCTCATGGTGGCTACGTCTCTTGCTTCCTCTATTGCTGCTACTTTAATTGCAAATCTTTTGGGAAGAGATCTCAAGATCTTTTGGGAAGAGATCTCAAGGTCTTTTTCACCAGCTTTGTCCCTTTGTACACCTTTCCAAGTTGATAAGCCATGTTAGAGATGTCCCAGAGTTTTCCATTGAATGTAGCAATAGTGTCGTCCTCCTCCATTTTGAGTTCTTCGAACTTAGTAGCCAACATCTGTAGTTTCAATTCACGAACTCGACTGGTTCCTTCGTGAACAGTCTGTAGAATATCCCATGCTTTCTTTGCTTGATGACATGTACATATAAGCTTGAACTGATTTTCATCAACTGCAGTAAAGATTGCATTAAGTGCCTTCGAATTCGCCAGAGATTCTTTGAGGTCATCTGAAGTCCATCTAGCTTTGTCTTTGGGTTTCTGCTTCCTTTGACTTGACTCTCCTTCTACCGTCTTAGAATTTGTATCAGCAACTTCTGTACTCAACATAGAACCATGCAAGTTCATCCAGTGAATTGATAAAGACCCTCATGCGTGCCTTCCAATAGTTGTACTTGTTGCCTTCTAGCAGTGGTGATCGAGAGACTGAAGCTCCTTCTCTTGTCGTCATAGTAAAACTGGATCTCACTTTCCTTGAAACAACCAAGGGAATAATAAGTGACCAAGCTCTGATGCCAAATGAAATTTAGTTTTACCACTTTTTCAAGTCCTTACTAGTGTGTTCCAACATGACTAATTTAACCAAGTGCATAACAACGTAAAATGTAAAGAACACATGACTTGGTTACGCAGTTCGGTGTAATCCACCTACATCTGCGGGTCTGGCCCAGTTCAGAATAAATCCACTAATTAGAAAGATATAGTATAGAGTACAGGTTACAAAATACTTATCTTTACTAACTATAATGTGTGAATTCTGCTAGCTCCCCTAGCTACCGATCCGCTTTGATCAGACTCCCTCTGATTTCGAACTCCGTCGACGCAGGATCTCCTCCTCCCAAGGAATTAAGGTTTATGATTATGAACTTTGTGCAGCAGGTCAGGTATGTTGGAACACAGTATTTAGACTCTTTGCAAATCTCAAAAATCTCCAAAAATCTGCATGCAGATTTTTGCTCAATTAAATCCGTGAGTTCTGCAGTCACGTTGGTCCCAATTTATATCCACGATCAGATTGAAATACTCCTTGATTATCTCCACAATATTCCTATTCCAAATCTGCTTCTTGAAGCATATCCAAATCCCATAAATAAAGGGATTTACCTTATATTAATCTATTCCATATATTTGAATATATCACCTCCATATAAGTAGGGATTTTTCATAAATGAACTATGCTTCACACGCCTGATATACTTAGTCAAATATACGAATTCCATATATCACAAAATATTACAATATTCTGACTTCGATTTCCATATCTCCTTGGCGTAAATATTCTGAACACAACATGTTCCAACATGGAAAAATTTTCGGTTCAAAATAAGTTCACACAAAATTGCCAATTAAATATTCACTTGCAACTCTCTTGACTTTACAACTACCATAGTAAACACTAATGCGTGAGTTGTAAAAACAACTACTATCATGCTTGTCCAAGCAATATATATGTTTTATTGACTTTGCAAGATTCCAAGAACTACCTTCATGTTAAGTAAGTATGTCAGCTTAATCTCATTTGTTTTTCATCAATAATATTTGCAAAAAAACTCCAATCATAACTTATCTAAGAGCAAATTATTGGGGATGAAATCCACACCCATTCACTCCATTGATATCCATCATTTCACAGAAAGAACTGATTAGAGGGAGGATCCTGGGATTAAAAAAGCGCGCTTAAAGCACAAAAAAGCGCTAAGCGCTCAAAAAAGTGCGCCTTTTGTTTTGTGCTGAAATGAGCCCTTTTTTTTTCTTAAATGAAAGGAGATTGGGCTGAAGTTTTGGGCTGAAATAAATAGCATTAGGGTTAAATATAAAGTAGGGGATTAAAACAAAAAAAGGCAAAAATTGGACAGAGGTGGCCGTTTTAGAGCAAAAACATGAACAGGGGCTTCATTCCCTCATCTTCACTTATGACGGCACAACAGAGGGAGTCTTCACTTCTGACGGCACAACAGACGCTCTGATTTTCATCGTTTAGTTCTTCTTGCCACCCTTAAAACTTTTAATTTGGTATTGTGTTGAATGTTTTATTTGTCTTTTATGATATTGTGTTATTATTCTAAGTTCTTGTTGTGCTTTTATTGAAATAATCCTAGTATATGATTTGCGAGCACTTTTTTCCAAAAAGCGAGCGCTTGTGCTCAGCGATTCAATAAATTTTACCGTTAGCGCTTCGCTGCACTTTGTGCTTTTTAAAATCCAGGGAGGATCAAAATGACTATAAATTCACCTACTTTAAACAAGGCTATGTCATATGTATATTTTATGTGCTTAAATTCATCGCAAATGCCTAATCAGGTCATACAGGTAGTGTCAGGAAGGTTGGCTATGGATACCAGCAAGTCAAAAGTTGCCCCCTGTAGGCATCTATCTCTTGAATACTGCACATTCGAGAATCAAAAGAGCTGTAGATATCAAACTCCTACTCATTCAGTCATTGAAAGATAAGTACGTATAGTACATTTCTCTTTTTACTATACAAAAGATACCCTAAAAAAGTCCTATATTATTCACTCTACACACCAACAGATAATAACAATCACCATGCATTTCTCCAACTACCAGCCCTGTTCGGTTGAGATGCTAAGTTTCCACATCATATAGATAGCAACAAATATTCCTCACAACCTAGGGCACAAAATCCCAAGTTCCAACAAGACTGTCAGTTTGCACCATATCAGTAATCTAACCCTAAAATTTCAGCATTAACATACTTCAATCTCACAATCTAACACCCCAAAACAAGAACTCAAAACAAAAATCTATGAAAACACCAAAAATTGAGAATTTCCATGCACCCGAACAGAAACCCTACTCAAATCCAAACAAGACCCTTACAGAGAAAAACCCACAAAAATCCCTACAAAGGGTTTATGAATCAAGCAAATGGGTATCCATAAACATGTACCTTGGCAAGATTGACATAGAAGAAGAGGGATTTCTTGGTGTTGGAGACTTGAATGCGGTTCCTCTTCTAGGTTTTGTTGACAGTGGCCGGATAATCCACAGTGTTGAGGCGATGATGACAGATACAAGGCACGTCTGGTTGCCAAAGGTTTCAATCAAGAGGAAGGAGTGGATTACTTTGATACATTCAGTCCGGTCATCAAGCCGACTACCATTCGAGTTGTTCTCAGCCTTGCTATCACTCGGGACTGACCTCTTCGCCAGGTTGACATTAATAATGTTTTTCTCAATGGGGATCTTGCTGAGACCGAGTATATGGAGCAACCACCAGGCTTTGCTTCCCCTACTCAGCCCTCCTTTGTTTGCAAGCTTAAAAAGGCACTTTATGGCCTTAAACAAGCTCCACGAGCATGGTTTCAAAAGCTCCATCAAGCTCTTCTTCGTCATGGTTTTCAGCAATGCATCTCTGATTCCTCTCCATTTATCAAACAGCATGGCTCGGATGTGGTCTATGTGCTTATTTATGTGGATGACCTTATCATCACCGGCTCCAATTCTTCATTCGTTGAAGACTTTGTTCGCTATCTCAACTCGGTCTTTTCCTTGAAAGACTTGGGCCATCTCAACTTTTTCTTAGGAATTGAAGTCCATCAAAGTGCAGCCGGGTTGCATCTCTCTCAACAAAAGTATATTCTCGACCTTCTTGATCGTAGTCGAATGGTAGGTGCCAAGCTGATCTCTTCACCGGCTATCCCTGGCTCTTGGTTGATCGCCTCCGGTGATCCGTTCTCCGATCTTCATCTATACCGCGGTATTGTTGGTGCCTTACAATATGCCACCATCACTCGGCCAGAAATATCCTATTCGGTGAATCGTGTGTGTCAATTCATGCATCGCCCGAATGAGTTGCATTGGTTGGCGGTTAAACGCATTCTGCGTTATCTAAAGGGCACACTTGATGCAGGTTGCTGTTCCGGCCTTCTAAGGATTCTCGGTTGCTGTGTTTCACCGATGGGCGTCGGACCCGGATGATTGTCGCTCTCAGCATGGTTTCTCGGTTTACTATGGCGGCAATCTTGTTAGTTGATCTTCCCAAAAATAGAACGTTGTAGCTCGTTCCAGCACTGAAGCTGTGTACAGAGCTATAGTTTTTGCTGCAGCAGAGCTGATTTGGTTACAACAGCTTCTCAAAGAAATGGATGCTCCTCATTCCAGCCCGCCCATTGTCCTTTGTGACAATTTAAGTGCAACGTTTCTTGCTGCAAATCCGGTCTTTCATCAACAATCAAAACACATTAAGATCGATTACCACTTCATTCGTGAGCAAGTTCAAGCCGGCGCCTTGGTTGTTCGCCATGCCCGTGAGTAAGATTAAGTAGTTGACATATTTACCAAAGCTGTGGGAACTTCCAGGTTTCAAAACTTGCGACACAAGCTTCTCGTTCGTTTACGATCGTGAGCTTGCGGGAGGCTATTAAGGGTGCTGACCTTTTCCTATTCTGTTGTCTTTATTGTTGTAGACTAATTCTCACGTCAATATTCTTTCCTCAGTTATAGGATATTTGGTTGAGTTAGAATAGGTAATTTTGTTCATAGTTTCTCTGTATAAATATATCTCTACACAGATCAATCGAAGCAACCTTTTGCATCATAACAACTCTTTTCTTTATATAATAACACAATATCATAAAAGACAAATAAAACATTCAACACAATACCAAATTAAAAGTTTCGAGGGTGGTAAGAAGAACTAAATGACTAAGATCATTATGAAGTCATTGACTCTATCTCTAGTCATCGGTAAAGTCATCATCTTCACTAAAAGTATCCATATGGACCTCGTCTCCATCCCTAAACTCTATGTCATCTTCCATATCATTTCCCATGTCTCCCTCTATCTCTTCCTCATTGAGAGAATGATTTGCCGTAATTAATTGTATTATTGATATCTGAATATATAGAGAGTACAATAGAGGTATAATAAGGAGAGAACTCTAATCAGAATAAATCATAATCTAATCAGGAGTCTAATTTAGTCTAACACCCCCCTCAAGCGAAGCATCGGATGCTCGCCGACGAACATCTTGGACCTGAAGAACTCGAACAGCGGACGAGAGAGCCCCTTGGTGAAAATGTCCGCAATCTGAAGAGAAGTCGGAACATGAGCAACACGCAGCTTTCTGGATGTCACCAACTCACGAACAAAATGATAGTCAATGTTGATGTGCTTCGCCCGCTTGTGCGCCACTGGATTCTGAGCCAAGAAGATAGCACTACTATTGTCGCATAACAACAGTGGAGAACCAAAAAGTGGAACCCGAAGATCATGAAGCAAATGAGTGAGCCAAACCACTTCCGAGGCAGTGTTGGCGAGAGCACAGTATTCAGACTCAGTGCTAGAGCGAGAAACAGTGGGCTATTTCTTGGCACTCCAAGAAACCAGATTCCCACCAAGAAAAACTACATAACCATAAGTGGACCGACGAGTCTCCAGACAGCGAGCCCAATCAGCATCAGAGTATCCTAACATATCAGAAGTACTAGCAGAGCAAAACCGGAGACCAAAATGAAGAGCGCCACGAACATATCTCAAAATCCGAGTCACAGCAACAAAATGGTCATCTCTGGGATCCTGAAGATACTGACTCACCGTGTTGACCGAGAATGCCAAATCCGGGCGAGAGATGGTGAGATACTGGAGAGCACCAACAAGAGAACGATAAAGTGTAGGATCCCGAAATGGAGAACTAGTAGAGCTGTGAAGCTGAGAACCATTAACAAATGGAGTAGAAACTGGTGCCGCATCAGACATACCAGCCCGATTCAAAATATCCCGAGTATACTTTGCTTGGCCAAGCAGTAATCCTGAGGAGGTACGCAAAACTTCAAGACTAAGAAAGTAATGAAGAGCACCAAGATCCTTGATCGCAAACTCGCTGTGTGCCCGATCAATGAACTGGCAAAGAAGAGTCGAGTTATTGCCTGTAAGAATGATATCGTTCACATACACAAGTAGGTACAGTAATGACGACCCTCTCAAAAGGACAAACAAAGAAGTATTAGCTGAGCTGCACCGAAAACCAAGTTGTGTCAGATAACTGCTGAAACGCTGGAACCAAGCCCGGGGAGCCTGCTTAAGACCATAAATGGCCTTTTTCAAACGACAAACATAGTCTGGATGGACAGAATCCTGATAACCAACGGGCTGCTTCATGTAGACAGGAACATCAAGAACACCATTGATGTGTGATAATTATGTTGTTTATTTTATTGGGATTAACTGTGATTTTACGTGATTAATGTGCACTTTAAATGTTTTATTTGTAACAGATCATAGTTTTTGGGCTCGAGAGTAATTTGGAGGAGAGTAGGGAGAATCGGGCAATTATCGCAAATTATCGCAATCAAATGAAGATCATAATCGTAGAAATTAATTTGGAGCAGATTGGACTGATATTCTTGGAAATATTCTTGGAGATAATGTGAAGATTTGATTTTATATTTTTAAAATCAGAATTTAATTTTGGGAAGAATTCTATTTTATTTGGAAGAGTCCAATATGGACATGATGGCAGCATATAAATTGGTGCGCACGAAGACAGAGGAAGAAGTTTTTTTCCTTTTGTTTTTGGGGAGAGTAGTTTAGTTGAGAAAGAAGTCAAACACATCTTTTCTCCTTTTTGGTTTTGGACGAAAAGAGAGTTAGAATTTGGGAGCAACAATAACATTTGTTTTTCTTCTCTATGTGTGTTACTTCCCAGACGTGGATACAGTACCAGTGCAAGCATGTGGTTTTGCTTTCTTTAATTACTCGTCTCCTATTCATTTAAATTCAAAAAGCATGTCCATATATTATTATATATATTTGTTTAGTTTAGTTATCATGAGTAGCTAATTCATATATCGGCAGAGAATAATAAATTTTAGTTTATAAATCGTGAGGCCTAATTGCATTATAATTGGTTCTTGCATGTTCTTGATTATCCTTGGTTGAATTTATTTCTAATATGTTTAGGCCTGATCAACTTAAATGTTTTTAGAATACTGCTATCTAATTTCCGCCAATACGTAATTGTTGGATGGGATTAGTAAGTAGCACGGTCTTGTGAAAAACAGCTAACTAGCTAAGACTGTAATAGCAAGATAGGGGATAATTGAGTGTGCGTTACTATTTGCTTTTACTTTGGTAATTACTATATCGGGTTCTTTTAATGTTAATGCTATCAAAATGTGTTCTGGTTTAGCGAATACTTTCCGGAAATATTTTGGTAAGGGAAACAGTTAATTAATCATAATTAGTTGACTGTTGCTAAAGTAAGAAAGAATTGGGGGGTTAAGCGTACCTACTTCCCTATAACCGGTAGATGTGTAGGAATTGATTCATTATTGCGCCTATGATCGATATTAACTAGCATGAGTTATTCTTAGCCGATATCATTCATTCATATATTTATTTCTCATAAGTTTAAGTCTTCATTTGCCTTTTTAGAGTTAGTAAAAAGCATTACATTTAAGGCGTGGTGGCATCACCAAAAAGGTTTTCAAAAAAAAATTAGTAGGAAAAATAATTAATGATTATTGCTTTTGCTCCCTTTGGGATCGACCCTGCTTATCATTATACTAATTAATATTAATATGAATTTGCAGGTTATTTGGCGAGTAAAACGACGCTCATCAAATTGGCGCCGTTGCCGGGGAGCAGTAAGTCAATTTTTTTTAATTAATTTTTTTCTACTAATCCGTGTGTTAGTGTGCTTGGTTTATGAGCAGATCATCCAGGCTGAATTTAATATTTGATCCGGAAGTCGAGAAGACAGCCAAGCAGAACAGAAAGCGAACGAAAGAGAGAATTTTTTTTCTGCCGAGACCCTTCGGTTTGGCCAAACCGAACCTATCGCGATTTCAGCAACTACTTCTGATTCGGGAACGGACATCGAGATGGACGGAGCTGACCAAAATCTGAATCCTGGGCAGAACCCAAACAACCCATACATGTGGGAACTTACCGGTCATAGTGAAGATGACCCCCCCACTCCCATTCAGTTGCCAGAGACCGAAAATCAGATTGAAATCAAGCTGGCGTTCCTGAATGTACTTCCCAAGTTCCACGGGAGAAGCACTGAAGACCCTTATAATTTTCTGAGCGAATTTATCATGATTTGTAATGTTCAGAAGAGGCCATCCTCCGTGACGGAAGATCAATTCAAAATGGTGGCATTCCCATTCAGTTTGACAAGAGTAGCAAACCAGTGGTTCTCGAGCTTGCCCCCCAACTCCATTGCGACATGGGCAGAATTGAAGATATTGTTCTTGGAAAACTACTTTCCAGCCACAAGGATGGATGCTTTGAAGAAGGAGATCACAAGCATCAAGCAAGAATATGATGAGCCATTGAGTATGTTTTGGCTGAGGTTCAGGAAATTAGTAGACAGTTGCCCTAATCACAGAATGACGGAAGGCCAGTTGCTTCAATGTTTCTATCAAGGGATGACATCTAGCAACAAAGACTTGGTGAACTCTTCCAGTAGTGGTGGATTTTCTCACCTTCGGGTGAATGAAGCTAGAGAGATTATCAAGAGGTTGGTGAATTCTAAAAAGGAGTATGATCAACGGGAGGTACGAATCTTGAAGAAGGTGGCACAGACATCCACTTCTGAAAAAGATAAGATCAAGGAAAGGATGGAAAGAATGGAGAAAATGCTATACAAGGTCGTTGACAAGGTTGCGTCAGTACAAGAAGGGCCTTGCGATACGTGTGGAGCAGTCAACCATACGACCTCGCAATGCATTCTTACTATGGGAGAGATACCTGTTCAAGCAAATGCTATGGGAAATTTCAATGAGAGACAGCAAAAATTTGGACCATGTCCCCAAAATTTCAATCCAAGGTATAGGGATCATCCTAACTTCCAGTGGAGAGAACAAGGTCCCCCTCCGCCGCAGCCTCAGCATTACCAACGACCCTATGTTCCACCAATGCAACGAGAAGCTCCAATTTTTCCTCATCCCTAACAAGGAGTTCAAGAGAAGTCTCTGAATGAAAAGATGGATATGTTGATGGACTTGATGGTGAAGCAATCCAAGAAGACTGAATCAACCTTGGAGGAGCATGCACGACAAATTGCCCATCTGTCAAATTCTCTTAATGAACTTAGGATGAAGCAGCCTGGATTGCCTTCTCAGGTCCAATTGAACCCTCATGAGACGGTGAATCAGGTCACACTCAGAAGTGGAAAGATAGTTGGTGCACCGCCGTCGAAATCCGCGAACAAAGAAGCAAACCAGTTCACTGACGGAGGGTCCGGTTTGGCCAAACCGAACCCTGCAGCAGAAATTCAGAATCAAGTAGTGGAGGAAAAAGGCGACGAAACCACCATAAAATCTGAGAATCATGAGCATACTGAGACCAGAGATAAAGGTAAATCCAAGGTATCAGCTGAGGTAAGTAAGAGGTTGAGTTTACATGATCATTCACTTAAAATTTTGCCTCCTTTTCCTCGTAGATTAGAAAAGAAAAAAGAAGAGCCTATGGATTTTATATCAATATTTGGAAAAATGGAGATTAATCTTCCATTCTTGCAGGCAATAAGGATACCACCAATAAGCAAGTTCTTGAAAGATTTTATTGCAGGAAAGCCAAAGGATTCGAGCAAGATCATAATAAATGAATCTGTGTCAGCTGTGATCCAAAAGAAAATGCCTCAAAAGTGCAAGGATCCAGGTATGTTTTCCTTACCTTGTTACATTGGAGATAAGAAGATTGATGCTTCCATGTGTGATTTAGGAACTTCGATTAATGTTATGCCATTATCTGTGTATCAAACTTTGAATGGAGCTGAAATGGTAGACACTAGAGTGGTAATTTAATTAGCAGATAAATCTTGTGTATGTCCTGAAGGGTTGTTGGAAAATGTGCTTGTGCGAGTCAATAACTTTGTGTACCCCACAGATTTTTATGTAGTAAAAATGAATCATACTAATGATAAGGGAACACAAGGGGTATTATTGGGTCGTCCATTCTTGAAAACAGCAAACACCATTATTAATGTTGGTGATGGAACTATTTCTCTTGATTATTTTGGTGATAAGTACACATTCAGCATTGATAAACCCATGAAGAAACCTATAGATGCTGAGAATGTGTTTGCCATCAATCATACTGACCCTCTTGTCCAAGATTCTCTTGAGACTAAAATTCTGCAGGATATGATGAAAATTCCAGAAGAGGTAGATGTTCAAGTCTCACGTGATAAAGAAATCCGTAAATTGTTGTGTTCAGTTTACTCTCAGAAAGTGGTGCCCAGAACTGAAGTAAACCACGGAGGGCCCATCCCCACTCAATCAATGTTAAATGTTCAGGAAAATTCTGAAGGGCGCACTGGGTCCAGTTTGGCCAAACCGGACCCATCCGCCAGACTAGTCTCACTTGATGTGAAAGCCTCAAATTGGGAGTTGAAGCCGTTACCACCTGATCTGAAGTATGATGATGATACGTTTCCAGTGGATATGGAGATGCTCAAGTGTGAGGAAGAAATTCCTCTACACACCACTCAGCTAAATTGACGGCATCCACAGTCTGGCCCAAGACTATAAACAAAGGCGCTAATTGGGAGGCAACCCAGTTTTCTTAATTTTTTTCCTTTTAGTTTTTTTTAACTCTGTTAGGAATTTCAATTTCTCATCTGCTCTCAATTCTTGATCTACAGAGTTGAAGTACTTGAATATGCACTATGGAGAATTCATACTTTTGGAGAGCTGGGACTCGTAGGGTTCCGTTTGGCCAAACTGAAGGTCTGCAACCGAACCTGATTCAGATACAACACTCTCTTCCTGTTGGAAATTCCTCCAAACCCCTCCCAATAAGTTCCTCTATCCCTGTTTTTTTTTACTTTCTTTTTTTTTCTTCAGAATTATTTTCTTTCTTTTTTTTAAAGTTTTTTTAGGTGGTTTTGTTCCTTCTTACATTTTTACTGCACTTGCTTGAGGGAAAGCAAGGTTTAAGTGTGAGGATGATTATATGTTTATGTGTTATGTGCTAGTGTCATTTAATATAAAAAATACAAAAATATTTTTGATTTTTTTTGAGTCGAGTCAAATTCAGCATACTATTCTTGATATTATTGTTTCTTGATGGACTGAACTTGCTTGTGAGAAAGCTCTTGTGTGACATATTTGGTTACTTGATACACCTCTAAAATTACTTGGTAAATGAGTCTAATATAATTGGTGTAACTTGGCCTAGATGATACTTGGGATGACGAAAAAAGACAAGTAATTGAACATTTTAGCCCAGTAAATGTGAGGTTTGAGCTAGAGTAGAGCAGTCTCTACATCAATCTTTTTTCTGAGAGTCATGACATCACTTGAATTATTTGGTGTGAAAATGATGAAAGGCATTAGGATTTAAACCCACGGCTTATATGACCTACCATACATCACCCTTAGTAAACCCTTTTGAAGCCTTGACCTTTTTCTTTGTTTGAACCACAGAAAATTGAAGCCAAAACCTATTTTTATCCCCTTTTTTGTGTCCTTTATACATGCATGCTTGTGATTATGAGAGGTTTCTCAGTTTATTTGCTGCTGATGTGCTTTAAATAATATCAATGGGTACCTTGATTTTGATGTATGAAGTGACCATGTGGTACTGAGTTTAAAGGTGCAGCAGAATGATAATATAATGAGTGATTTAGTGCTGGAAATTCAGAAAAAATAGGGCTGATGTGCCCAGAAAAAATCAGAAAAATCAGAAAGAAATAAAAAAAAGAAAATAAAAATCCAGCACCAACACTTGGTAATTACAGCTAGTTCAGAGCAGTTTTTTTCACTTTATGGAGGCTGAAAATTATCTTTTTGATTGAGGAATTGTTGGGCTGAAAAGAGTATGCATGTATACTTATATTCTTAAGCTTAGAACCCTTAGGACCTTACCTCATTTTTATTCCCCCGAGCCCCGTTACAACCTTGAATAAAGACCTTTCTGATTTGCATTGAATGATTTGAGTATTGCCATGTGAAATTCATATATTGAGTGATTGTCCCTTACATCTAGAGCGAATGTGTGAAACGTGAGAAATGTTGGATGCTTGTCTGATTTTTGACCAAGTTGAGGGCTGGTTTGCTTTGATTTGAGGATAAATTTACCAATGTCATTTGAAGGGTGTGAGAGTGTCAAGTGTGTTATACATGAGCATTATTTATTAGTAAGGTAAAGTTTGTCTATGAATCAAGAAATTAAGGATTGGTATGCTGAGTTTGACTGTTTGTTGGGTTGTAGTTAGTGTCTTTTTGTTATTTTTTCTCGTTTGAGTCTTTCTTAGAGTTAGTTGGGGGATACTTGGAACTTTGTAAACAACATGATTGGATTCTCATTTCATACTTGAGGGCAAGCATGACTCAAGTGTGAGGATATTTGATGTGTGATAATTATGTTGTTTATTTTATTGGGATTAACTGTGATTTTACGTGATTAATGTGCACTTTAAATGTTTTATTTGTAACAGATCATAGTTTTTGGGCTCGAGAGGAATTTGGAGGAGAGTAGGGAGAATCGGGCAATTATCGCAAATTATCGCAATCAAATGAAGATCATAATCGTAGCAATTAATTTGGAGCAGATTGGACTGATATTCTTGGAAATATTCTTGGAGATAATGTGAAGATTTGATTTTATATTTTTAAAATCAGAATTTAATTTTGGGAAGAATTCTATTTTATTTGGAAGAGTCCAATATGGACATGATGGCAGCATATAAATTGGTGCGCACGAAGACAGAGGAAGAAGTTTTTTTCCTTTTGTTTTTGGGGAGAGTAGTTTAGTTGAAAAAGAAGTCAAACACATCTTTTCTCCTTTTTGGTTTTGGACGAAAAGAGAGTTAGAATTTGGGAGCAACAATAACATTTGTTTTTCTTCTCTATGTGTGTTACTTCCCAGACGTGGATACAGTACCAGTGCAAGCATGTGGTTTTGCTTTCTTTAATTACTCGTCTCCTATTCATTTAAATTCAAAAAGCATGTCCATATATTATTATATATATTTGTTTAGTTTAGTTATCATGAGTAGCTAATTCATATATCGGCAGAGAATAACAAATGTTAGTTTATAAATCGTGAGGCCTAATTGCATTATAATTGATTCTTGCATGTTCTTGATTATCCTTGGTTGAATTTATTTCTAATATGTTTAGGCCTGATCAACTTAAATGTTTTTAGAATACTGCTATCTAATTTCCGCTAATACATAATTGTTGGATGGGATTAGTAAGTAGCACGGTCTTGTGAAAAACAGCTAACTAGCTAAGACTGTAATAGCAAGATAGGGGATAATTGAGTGTGCGTTACTATTTGCTTTTACTTTGGTAATTACTATATCGGGTTCTTTTAATGCTTAATGCTATCAAAATATGTTCTGGTTTAGTGAATACTTTCCGGAAATATTTTGGTAAGGGAAACAGTTAATTAATCATAATTAGTTGACTGTCGATAAAGTAAGAAAGAATTGGGGGGGTTAAGCGTACCTACTTCCCTATAACCGGTAGATGTGTAGGAATTGATTCATTATTGCGCCTATGATCGATATTAACTAGCATGAGTTATTCTTAGCCGATATCATTCATTCATATATTTATTTCTCATAAGTTTAAGTCTTCATTTGCCTTTTTAGAGTTAGTAAAAATCATTACATTTAAGGCGTGGTGGCATCACCAAAACGGTTTTAAAAAAAAATTAGTAGGAAAAATAATTAATGATTATTGCTTTTGCTCCCTGTGGGATCGACCCTGCTTATCATTGTACTAATTAATATTAATCTGAATTTGCAGGTTATTTGGCGAGTAAAACGACGCTCATCAACCATTAAGGAAAGAGTTCTTGACATCCAACTGATGAAGTGGCCAGGAACGCATGGTGGCTATGGGAAGAACCGTCCTAACAGTGGAGGCTTTGACCACAGACTGAAAGTGTGGTCAAAATCAAAACTCGGAATCTGTGAGAAACCCTGCGCCATAAGTCTAGCTTTGTGACGCTCAATAGTGCCATCTGGTCGATACTTGAGCCTATAGACCTATTTGGAGCCAACAATGTTGACATTCGAAGGTCGAGGCACCAAATCCCAAGTGTGCTGACCACGAAGAGCATCCATCTCATCATCCATGGCTGAAACCCAGGCTGGATCCTGAAGGGCAGTGCAATAATCAGTGGGCTCTGTCTAAGAGAGGAGTGCAGCAGTGAGACTATGATCAATAATATCCGAATAATCCTGCCGCTGAATGGCACCAGTACAAGACCGAGTGGCCATCCGATGAGTACGAAGCTAGGGTGACGAATCTGGAGGAGTCAAACCAGCTGATGACACGGGGGAAGATCGAGCTGTGCTGACCGGATAGTGGCCGTCGGAAGTCACCAGAGAAAGAATAGCCAATACAGGCTGAGACGTGGTGGCCAGTGGCTGAGACGGTGGCTGAGGAGTGCTAGCCAGCGGCTGAGATATGGTGGACGTTTGGCGAGGAGCCGGGTCTAGGTCGGCCGTCCAGATGGAAGATGGTGGTGAAGGAGGGGCAGCTGGAACAGGCACAGACACAGGCGTGGTGGCCCCAATCGATGAAGTAAAAGTTCCATAAAAAAATAATGAAATCTCCAGATCTGAAATTGAACGACTGTCCGTGGAAGATGAGACATAAGGGAAGAAAGTTTCATCAAAACGAACATGGCGAGAGATATAGATGTGCCCAGAAGTCTAGTCGAGACACTGGAAGCCCTTGTGACGAGGGCTATAGCCAATAAAAACACAGGGAATGAATCGGGGTGCAAACTTATCAGTAGCAGTGGCACGCAGACATGGAAATGCACGTCAACCAAATGGGTGAAAGAGGGTATAGTGAGGCACATGACCAAAAACAACCTCAAAAGGTGATTTGCCACTCATAACTGAATTAGGCAGATGGTTAATAATGTAAAAGACAGAGGAGAAAGCTTCCACCCAATAACAGTGCGGCACAAAAGAGTGAAAAAGCATGGCAAGACTAGTCTCTGTGATGTGACGATGCTTCCACTCGGCCCGACCATTCTGAGCAGGTGTATAAGGCGAGGACATCTGATGATTAATGCCACATGATATGAAATGAGCCTGAAGTCGGTGATTAGTAAACACAGTGCCACTATCGGTCTAAAACATTTTAACCCTAGCAGAAAACTGATTCTCAACGAATTTCTGAAACTGGATAAAAGTGTCATAGAAATCTGACTTATGCTGCATTGGAAGAAACCATGTGAATCGCGAGAAATCATCAATGAAAATGGCATAATAAAAGAAACCACCGACAGATAAAACAGGACATGGTCCCCACAAATCACAATGTACTTTATTCAATAAACCAGTACCGCGCTTGTCACTAGTGAAAAAGAGCAAGCGGCTACTCTTGGCCATCTGATACGGTGAGCAACTGACAGATGCAGGCATAGCAGAAGTGATAGAAATAAGACCCCTTCGATTCAATAATTGAACAGTATCATGAGACACATGACCGAGGCGAGAGTGCCACTGCTCAAAAGAAGCATGAAGCTTTGTAGAGCGTAGTTCGCCTAAAAAACTGGAATCACCAATCTCAAGAAAATAAAGACCAGACCTATGAGGGCCTTTACCAATTATCGCCCCCGTAAGCTTGTGCTCAATGGAAAATGCATCAGCATCAAATATAACACGGACAGGTAGATCATGAGTAAGCTTACTAATGGACAATAAACTTCTAGTAATCTTAGGGACCACAAGGACATCATTAACAGAGAAACCAGATAAATGACATTGGCCGATGTGAGAAATAGATAATGATTCACCATTTCCAACAAGAATAGAATCAGAACCACGATAACGTTGTACCTGATCAAGATGACTGGTGTGAGCAGTGATATGAGATGTAGCACCTGAATCAACAATCCACTGATTTGACGAAGAATGACAGTTGGGACCATTCAAACTGGCCTGAAACAACACCTTGTCCGCAATCCAATTAGTGGAGCAATCTTCCCGAGATATAGGGCCCAAATGAACCATAGCGAAAGACCGAAAAATGGCACAGAAATTGACTTGATGCTGACGAGAATTTGAAAAACTCGTCGGAATGTGAGCAACTCGCGATAAACAGCTTCAACTCGCGAGAATTTGATTCAACTCACGATAAATTGATCAACTCGCGAGAAACTCCCTTGCTGGCGAGACGACTCGCGCGTGGCTTCACGTGCAGAATTTCCTTCTTGCTGGCAAGTCGACTCGCACGTGGCTTCACGCGCGGAATTTTTCTGCTTGCTGGTGAGACGACTCGCGCGTGGCTTCACGCACGGAATTTTTCTTCTTGCTGGCGAGATGACTCGCGCGTGGCTTCACGCACGGATGAGAGGATTTCTTCTTCTTCTCCGTGTCGCGATCGGCCGTTTCTTCTCCGTCTGGCTTCGTGATCGGACGAGAGGATTTCTTCTTCTCCATCGAAGGAACCACCGCTGGAGGACGCCGGAGGAGGAGGCCGCCGCTGGAGAAAGCCAGAGAAGGACGCCGCCGCTGGAAAACGCCGAAGGAGGAGACAACCGCTGGAGGACGCTAGAGGAGGAGACCGCCATTGGAGGATGCCGGAGGAGGAAGGCCGCCGCTGGAGGAGGCCGCCGATGGAGGAAGTCTCCGCTGGAAAAAGGTGGAAGTTTTCCTGGAAAATTGAGACTTGAGAGGATGCCAGAATTTGACCGGAACTTTGCCGAAAAAGAGAGAAGGAGGGAGGCGCTGAATTAAAATTGGGGGGTTAGGATCAGAACTTGCTCTGATACCATGAGAGAATGATTTGTCGTAATTAATTGTATTATTGATATCTAAATATATAGAGAATACAATAGAGGTATCATAAGGAAAGAATTCTAATCAGAATAAATCATAATCTAATCAGGAGTCTGATTTAGTCTAACATGAGAGAATGATTTTCCGTAATTAATTGTATTATTGATATCTAAATATATAGAGAGTACAATAGAGGTATAATAAGGAAAGAACTCTAATCAGAATAAATCATAATCTAATCAGGAGTCTGATTTAGTCTAACACTCATCCTCATCAACAAGGTTCATTCTTCGAGGCATTGAACTAGAAGTGGGCTTAAGAAGACTCTTCCCTTTATCCTTTCTCACCGTTCTAGCTCTTGTAATGTAGCTAGGCTCACATGCCCCCGAGGCTTTAGAAACAACCTCCCAAGTCAAATCATGATCACTAAACACCAAATCATCACAATCATCATCGACACCCTCCATTCTCCCAACCAACCACTCATTACTTTCATCAATCTCAGTTAAAGCAATTGGATCAATATTATCATTGTTCTTGAATCGAGAGCTTATGGCTCTATTGGCTTTAACATAAACCAAATCATACAAGCATGATGTTGCCAATCTATTTCTTTTTTTGGTGTGGAGCTGCAAGATTTAGAGGGAAATAATATTAACTTAAACATGAACAGAAAGCCAAGAATAGTTTAATTTTAATAGTAAAAAAATACAATACTTACGTGTTCAAATACACTCCAGTTCCTCTCACATCCCGTAGCACTACAAGTAAGGCTAAGAATACGAACTGCAAAATTTTGCAAATGAGGAGTTGAGCTTCCATAGGTATCCCACCAATCAGCTAGTCAAAATGCAAACAAAATAGTAAAAAATTAAGATTTTCTAAATATACACAATAAAAGTATAAAACTGAATTCGCAGTATTTATACCTGGATTGACTTTGTCTCTTGCCCTTATAGCAAGAGCAAGCCCAAAAATTCCTTCCTCCTTCCGATAGCAGTTCAACTCTGTCATTATCTTATCTTGAACATTTGTATCAGGCACCAACCTTGAAATACACTCGTACAAGCCTTTTATAACTTCTTCACATGCTACACTTGTTGGGATCTTATAAAATAACTCGGGGTTCAAGTAACAACCAGCTGCATGCAATGGTCGATGAAGTTGGACATCCCACCTTTCATCAATAATTTCAAATGCTCTCGTGTATTCATGTTCCCTAAACCCAAATGCATTTGCAATTGCCTCTTTATCCCTATCCATAGCTTCATAAATGTATCCCATGGCTGGTTTTTTATCTCCATCAACCATTCCCAAAACCTTCACCAAAGAACTGGTTAATTTCAAAGCAAATAAAACATTCTTCCAATAAGATTCTCACAGAAAAATAGAAGACACATGCTTTGCTTCCGCCTCATTTGACCACCTACTGCTTTGCCATTCTTGAGAGGTCACAAACTTTCTCAAATTGTTCTTTTGCTTATAAAGACTAGAAAGTGTGATGAATGAAGTTGCAAACCTTGTAATAGCTGGCCGATGCAGGTTATGTTGATTGGTGAACTTCCTCATTAGATTCACACGAGGAACACTAGTTACAAGATAAGCATGGACCTTCATGCTCTTCATCAAGGTAGACTTTATCTTTGCCATTTTTCCAAGATCTTCTAGCATCAAATCAAGACAATGTGTTGCACACGGAGTCCAGTATAAACGTTGCCTTTTCAGTTCCAACATTTTTCCTATAAATAAGAAAACTAAAAGTTAGTTACTAAAACTAATGAATTAAATTACTAAACTAAAAAATGAAATATTACATAATCTGAACTTTCAAGTTATAATATCAAAGATAAAATTAAAAGTACCTACTTTAACATATGCAGAACCATTGCCCGACACAACTTGAACAACATTTTCCTCTCCAATCTCATCAATCAATGAATCAAGAAGCTTAAACACATAATCTGCATCCTTCTAACATCGGAAGCATTGATCGACTTCACAAATACTGAACCTTTTGGAGAATTCACAAGAAGATTGATGATGTCCTTATTCACCACGGTATCTTTCCAACCATCAGATAAAATCAAACAACCCTTCTTGCTCCATTCTTCTTCATGCACTAGCATTTTCCTTTTCATACGATCCCCCTCTTTCTTCAGCAAAGGAACACGGAGCTCATGCATTGAAGGTGGCTTGAATCCCGGCCCAAAACTTGCAATCGAATTCATAGCTATATGAAAGCTATCATGGGTTACATCATTGAATGGAAGTCCAGCATCGTAAAATAACCTAGCAAGGTCTCCACATGCTTTGTCTCTCAACTCCTTGGCGCAAACTTCATTAATATTCTGCTGCTTCCCACTTGTTCACGTGCCTCTTTTCAAGTTTTTTGAACTGGGAATAAAAACCAAATCAAATGGTCCTTTTACCCTTCTCATTGAAGTTGGAGCAACACTAACATTTGTACACTCAACTTCTTCATCATCTTCTTCTTCATGAAGACTTGGATGTTCAAAATACCCGAATGAGTTGGCAGACTCCTTTGCTTCCAATTTGCTTCGCATAAAAGCTTTAACTTCTTCACGAACATGCTCAGGGCATTTTTTACAACCCTTCGATGCTCTTGTAAAACCACCAACCAAATGTTGTTTTGCCCTATACGCACCTCCACTAGTTTGGGTACCACAGAAAATGCAAGTAAACTTTTTGGTTTGATTATCTACCCTACTATACTTCCTACCGGGATCAATGTCACTACTCTCGGTACTCAAATTTGATGCTCCAAACGATGACATCTACAACCACATAAAAACAAGCACAAAAACAACAAAAATTCGTCATCACGAAACTAGCCCCTAGCCAAAATTGAAGTAAAACACTATATTTGGAGAAAAAAATAGAGCCCATGCTTCAACTAATGCAAACATAAGAAAAGAAAAACAGCCAATAGATAAACTCATGAAAAATAGGTCTGAATCCTTCTTCTTCTTCTTTTTTGAAAAAAACAGCCTTAGAACTCAGTTTACTTGCATTTGCCGACGGAATTACTTTTCGACGGCAACTGAGTTTACTTAGAACTCAGCCTTAGAACTCAGTTTACTTGCATTTGCCGTCGAAAACTCAGAGGTAATGAGAAGAGAAGAAGAAGAAGAAGGGAATTACCTTTGTTGTCATCGAAAAGATGAAAATCGGAGCGTCTGTTGTGCCGTCAGAAGTGAAGACTCCCTCTGTTGTGCCGTTAGAAGTGAAGACGAGGGAATAAAGTCTCTGTTCGCATTTTTGTTCTGAAACGGCCGTCCAATTTTTGTCTTTTTTTTGTTTTAATCCCCTACTTTATATTTAACCCTAATGCTATTTATTTCAGCCCAAATATTCAGCCCAATCTCCTTTCATTTAAGAAAAAAAGGGTCCATTTCAGCACAAAACGAAAAGCACACTTTTTTGAGCACTTCGCACTTCGAAAAAAGCGCTCGAAAGAGCGCGCTTTTAATCAGCGCTAGCGCTTTTCAATACAAAGCGCTCGGCGCTTTTTTGCGCTTTAAGCGCTTTTTAAAACCCAGCGGTAAAGCATTCTAGCACTAAAAAAACTTCTCATGTGAGAAAATCCCGTGCCTTATTACAGACTGAAAACATATCAAAATGGATTATAATACATTGTTAAAGGGCCCTCAATGAATTTGAGTGGCACACAAATTGGGTAACCAAGCTGCTCTCTTTCACTCACAGAGCATCCAGAATCCCCCTTCTCCCGCTATACCATTCCATAAGCTGCACATCGTTGGTACAGCCTAAGTTCCGGAAGCAAGTGAGGCAAATCAACATCCAACATAGGTCTATGAATGCAAAATTTTAAAAGAAAATTGTTGTCTACCTCTTCTGATTATGTCTGTAATGGTGGAGGTGGTGGGTTTAGCGGCCATTGCCCTAGCGAAAGAAGATCCTTTGCTCACAATTGAATCACAAATCAACGCTTCCCCTTTCTTGTGGAACCCCTTGAAGGGTTTGTTCGAAATGCTGAGGATGGAATTGCCCTTCCACAGCGATACAATCACACTTCAAATTCGTATGACCTTCGAGATTCGCATAAAAACAATAACACTTAAATCCAAACACCACAAACGAAATTCAGCGCATAAAATGTACTCACTTTGATGGCTTAATTTCTTCATAAAACCCTCCACATCAAAACGAGACTGCTTACTAGAACCATAAGGCTAATCTCCAGCCCCCAAGGCAGCTCCACCATATCTGTAGACTGTATCTCGTGCGCCAAGCTATTACAGACATCATACTCTTCTTTCACGTCTCATTCACGAGCAATCGACAGCATCAAACGCAGTCCTCAAAATCTCAACCGTGATCCTCAAAGACAACATTCTACCAACAAAAGCCCTAGATCTCGGTCGCAAGACAAACGGTGAAAAAGAAGAAGAAGAGGAATAGAGAAGCAGAGGGGATTTGAAGTAAAGACGGTGAGGCAAAACGGTGTCGGTTTCTTAAACTAATAAAATAAGAAAATGACTTAAATAACCTTGGTTCTTGGTTGATACCATAGCAAAAAATCTTTATTATATAATGTTTTGCAATGAATAAAACTTATCCCTAAAATTTACTTATTTCTTTACCTTCAAACTAACATTTAACATCAATTCTTATTTGGTTAGATTTTTCCTCCTTAAACAACGAATCCGACCTAGCCAAATTAATGTTTCATTCAAACTAAAATTTAACATCAATTCTTATTTAGTTGGTTAGATTTTTCCTCCTTAAACAATGTGTCCGACCTAGCCAAATTAATATTTTGATTCCATAGCACAAAGGGGGTGTTATAGCAGTGGAATATATATAACTTAAATTAATTTCATGACAAGAACGCATTGTCATCATAGAATATTACAAATATGATCGATCAACAATATGTTTTATTACCTCGATAGAAAATCAACTTGATGATCACGATCGATCAGCAAGCTACACACATGTCCGACCTTTATCATTATTTACATGAACTGCCTTCTCGAGATCCTCTTCTAAGGATTAACCAAATACTAGATCGACGACTAGCTCTGTAGAGTTCTATGTCATTCTTTTCTAATATCAATAACCAAGACTATAAATACGGTTGGTATTGGGCTTGGCCCAATCATAGCCAAAACCTTAGTACCTTATTTACCATTAAGTCCTAGGATTGACATATTTTATACATTAATCTTTCAAGTTATTTTAACCCAATAAGCTGTCATATATGTGTGACCATTTAAGTTCCTAATCACGTTGGCAGTAAATATGATTTGGCTTTAGAACATAAACCAACAAACTCTCACTCAGTATAAAGACAATTAAACAATGAGATTTTCAATCCATATTCACAAATCAAGATTTGCATTTAGTAAGGCATCATAACCACCCATGTGATCAGAGGCGGAACTAGGGGGGGGGGGCGAGGGGGTGCTAGCGCCTCCCCTAAGATCCGGAAGCCCGGAAATTAGGCCTAGAGCCACCGGAAGCCGCTGGATTCCGCCCCCCTTGAGCTGTCGTCGTTGCCGGAGCGAGGACCGGAGGAAGTGCCGAAGTGGCCATGGAGGCGCAGGCGCGGCGCAGAGGAAGAGGTGAAGAAGATGATGTTTTTTCTTTTTTCTTTTGGTATAACTAAGCAAAACGACGTCGTTTTGGCTAAGTGAAACGACGTCGTTTTGCTTAGCTGGTAGGAAAAAAAAGAAAGCCAATTGGGCTCAGCCCAATTGGCCCAAACGAAATTTAAGCCTAACCTAATTAATTGGCAATGGCATTGGGCAGCAAATGCATTTGCCACTTTGCCTCCAAGTCTCCAACTCCAAGCTCACGCCTCCAACTCCAAGCTGAACTCCACCTCCGCCGCCCAGGCTCCGCCTTCCACCGCCGCCGTCGCCCGCCGCCGTCCCTTCTACAACCACTATCAGCAACCAAGGGCAAGGTATCAAGAGGGGCCAATATATTCTTGTTATATAATTTATGTTGAATAACTTGCATTTGTATGAAATTGTGAATATTAAATATAGATATGAATAATTTAGTGATTGTGTTGAAATTGTGAAATTGTACTAAATATAGATTTGAATAATTTGACATATTTAATTTGACATATTTAATTAGACATATTTAATTTAACGTATTTAATTAGACATATTTAATTTGACATATTTAATTTGACATATTTAATTAGGCATATTTAATTAGACATATTTAATTTAACGTATTTAATTAGATATATTTAATTTGACATATTTAATTTGACATATTTACTTAGACATATTTAATTTAACATATTTAATTAGACATATTTTTGAGACATATTTAATTAGACATATTTAATTAGACATTATTATGTAAGCGTTGTTTGTTAAAAATTATTTTATTTAGCGTTGCAAAAAAAAATTTAATCTCATTTTCGCCCCCCCTAAAATTTACTCCTGGTTCCGCCACTGCATGTGATAGAAAATATATGTGATCAATTTCACCTTTCCAAATAACAGGATGTCGTGCAGCTAATATCCTTTCACCATACTATTTTCCAATTAGTTCAAGTGTAAGAATAAGTGCTAACTCTCAAAGAACTAATTGTTTCGTTTCTTGTTCCCAATACAACTTATGTGATGTTGAATTTAGAACACTTTCTAAAATCACTTCTAATTTGCGCAAACATTTTAAAGTCATATTTCAAAAAGTGGCCATAAAGGGTATGTTCTTCTTAATATTAGAAGTGGTGAATTCTTTATTGACCATAAACTCTCCATTCATGCTTCGTACTACGCACAACTCTAAAAGCACATAACCAACTAAGGGTAAGAACAAAAAGAGAAATAGGTATAATATTTCACACTCTACACACTCTTATGATCTCAAGTTTTAAGATCATTTTACACTTTATGTAAAGAGATTAATTCCATTAGCACTTAAATAGTTCACCTTATGGAAAATCTCAAGACGGTCAATCCAATGAACTTGTTCTCAAACAAGCATCCACACATTTGCTCTTGTGTCTCTACACAATAGTTGGTGAGATCAACAAGTTCCAACAATGGGAAGGAACAAACCATGTGATAGTCTATATGTATTAACAACATCCCATCTTATTAATACTATGAATAGGGATAATTTAAAATAATATGTAAGCATGTAAAGAATCTTATCATCGTAACACTTTACAATTTCTTTCATACAAATATTATTCAGGGGACTTTATTATTAATCTATTGTAATTAAACATAGAAAAAAAATAAATTGCTCCATATAACCAAAAGTTTTTGCATAAACTCTAGTTGGTTCTATCTGTCCACATACTAAACTCCCACTTTGACTAAATCAATTTCATATAATTGTTTTAGTCAACTATTGAATAATTTCATCATTATCGGGAATCTAATGAACATTAATTTCTACTCTTAGTATTTTATCATTGACCAAGATCAATTGATAATATTTAGCATTAATGAGCCAATAAATATTTGAACACTCTATTGTGCTAGACATGTAACATAAAATAATCAAGAGTATGCCGTGAAAAATTATATTTTCATGAGATCAAAATCTTTAAGACTCTGTAATACTGTAATTAACCCAATTTCTATTGAGAACAGTTTCTAATATGTCTCACCGTATCTAAAATATTCATTAAGTGTTTTAAATCGTATCTATCTCTTGAATACACACAAACACCATTTTTTATTAAATAGACATTGACTGCAAAATTCATTGTTGTGAATTCTAATTTTTTTAAAATTTTTCTTCTTGATTTTTCTTGAATTTACCTTCTACATGCATTTATCGCATACAATGCAATAAGAAAATATCACCGCTCCAACTAATTAATTTTGATTGTGCAATTTAATTTGACAAAATCAACTCACTGATTTTCAAATAAAATTTTATAACCCAAATAAAGTTCATTATATACACAATCTAGATAGTCTTGATACGAAATTCAAAGTTATACAATATAAAACTCTTCTTGTATGATACAATTTTGTAAAGCTTAACTATTTCATGCAACTATTTCAATCACATCATCATTGACATATTTATTCTCATAGTTGATTTTATTAATCGTGGTTAAAATTTCTCCCAATTATTTTTCTGGAATAAACACTTTATTTTGAAAAATAGTTTATTATGAGACAACTTCTCATCGTAAACATATATCTTATATAATCAACCTTGTGAAAATAGGAGACAATACTAATGACATAATCTAAAGACTGAATAAACCAAATATGTCAAATATTATAGATTTAGTTCTATACATTACTATCCTATAATGCTTATAATGATAACTATATGATCCAATTGTATTACTAATTACCCTTATCGGATTATTTGAATTTCATCTATGTTTTTTATCCGTTGAAATTCCAAATCTCATACCCTTCAATAAGTGTTATTTAATCATCTGAATGATTAAAAATGAGTTATGCAAAATGTTCTCTAACATTAATTTTCATAGGACCAAAATACATGAAATGTATCTTTCAACAATAATTTTAACTTTTCACTTAAAAGTAATCCGGTCAATAAACCGGATAATGATATTTATGTGTCACACTCGATTCAAAGTCAAAAGTTCCACATATCATTACCCACACTTGCCTGATGTTAAAAGTATGTTATCTTATCTAAATAATATAAATCATTCATACATAAATATCAGTCGAAAATCAAATACTTTTCATTATATAAAAGAGTAACTAATTGATTTATCCTAAACATGTCAAACATGATAAGGTTTATTTTAGTCAAACTAAAATTTATAACGATTTATAATTATTCTAGTAGTGAAAGAAATAATTCCATACACATACTTTTACAACTTTTATTAGTTATATGATTTCTTTTACAATTATCTATCGAATTGTTTATAAATATTATGTGTATATAAAAAATACTCATGGTATCATACATACCATTAGTTTATACACAAATTAAAACAATAATTATCCTTGCACTCGATGAAATTACTAAAACTACTCATTTCAACTTACAACGTGTCTTAGTCGTAATTCAAAAAATAAAAAAAGTTAATTCCACAATTGTAAAGTTCACATTTAATTAATTGGCAATTTGTTGAAATTATGCAAATATGAAATTGTTTGTGTTGAAACATCAAAAGGAAATTCATGAGGAAATCCTGGTAGAAATATTCCCGACCATACTTGAGATTGAGGAGATTAGATTAATTTACTATATTTATGCGATTTGATTGGATTTAAGAAAATCGAAATCAAAATTGATTTGATTGGATGGATTTATAGTAATTCATATTTTCAAGGGATTATATTTGGTAATTACTATTTTAATGAGATTTGATTGCAATCATAATTGGAGATGGAATTGGAACTGTTTTATACAAGACTTCATGTGTGCGATGATACAAATAGAAGAAAATTCGGCTAAGCTACTTACATATATAATTGAAGAAAATTTGCATCCAGGATTTCATATATTTCGAGAGTACTCAAGAGCCATCGGACTATGCTCCATCATGATCTTAAATTGTTGAGAAAAGTTAAGAATCATAGACCTTAATTCCTCGAGAGGAGTGATCCAGCGTCGGCGAGTTTTGAGGTCAGAGGGAGACTGATCAAGGCGGATCGGTAGCAAGGGAAGTTGCAAAATCCACAGTTGTAATTAGTAAAGATAAATATTATTGTATGGTTTACTTTGTACTGTTATCTTTCTGATTAGTTGATTTATTTTGAACTAGACAAGGCCCTGCAGATGTAGGTGATTTCACCGAACTGCGTAACCAAGTCTCTAGTTCAACTTTGCATTTTAACATACTTTGTGATATGAATCCTCTTGCGAAAAATCTAGAATGCAGAATTTGGATTTTTGACAAAACAAGGGAACTCGCAAACCCTTCAATGTCACACGAAATTCAAGGTTTAGCCCTCAGGGTACACTCAATTTTGACTCGCTCTCTAACCAGCCCTCAGGATCAGATTACAAGGTTTTTTTGATACTTAACTAGCCCTCGGGGTTAAGCAACAATGGAATAGCTCGCAAGAAAAGAGTATGAACTCAAAATGTTGTATTTTGATTGATAAAAGTGGTGAGAAATTCGTCCAAAGGCCTTCCCTATTTATAGGGTAGGTTTCGGCCATAAACCCTAATTACAACTGGAAACTGAATTGAATTATGGCAGCTTTAAAAAGCTAAAACCATATCTAACAAAAATACCTAAAATAAATGGTAATATAAGGTAATCTGTTCGAATTCTTCAAGAAGTAACCTTGAAGAATATTACCTTATCTAATCTTACCTTATCTAATTCTAATCAAAATAAAACTGAATATATTAAATCCTAATGGACTTTATTTTTGAAATTCAACTCTTCAAAGCCAACATGGCCGAGCTATCAGTCCAATAAATCTAAAATGAAATAATTTTACAATATTTTACAGTGGTCACACCACCTCATTAAAAAAACCCTGTGGGAAAAAGAGTATAATGTTCTTCATGATGTCTTCAGTTCATCAACAATCTTGAACAATAAATCCAAGATGTCGATGATGACTCCTTCTTCAATTCTTCATCATAAAGGTGATCAATCAAAGCATTTAAAGAAGCATCCCTAAGCTTAGTCCTTGACCTAGTCATAGGCCCCACCATGTCAATTAGAGGATCCTGAACATATCCTTTAAATGTTTGATCAAGTCGTGGAATGTCTTCATTTATGGTGGTAGTCATCTTGGCTTCTCCATTATTCCCTCCGTGGTCAAAAGGTTTTTCCCTCGAAACGGAATCATCTTTGAAAGTAAATAGAGATAAATCAACAACATTCAAGGTCGCACTAACACCATAATGATCTGGTAACTCAATCTTTAAGCATTGTCGTTCACACGATCCAACACTTTAAAAAGACCATCTCCACGTGGACTCAACTTAGATTTCCGAGCATTTGGAATCCTCTCTTTCCACAGATGAACCCAAACATAATCTCCCACGTTGAACCTCATCAACTTGTGGCTTTGATTACCTTTATCAGCATTCTGTGCATTTGTCCGTTCAATTTTCATATGCACCTTCTCATGGATTTTTTTCACAAAATCAGGTTTCTTATCTCCATAAAGGTTTTTAATCTGTTTAAAATTCAAAGGAAGTAGATCAAGAGGTGTAATAGGTAGAAAACAATAAAAATTTTCAAATAGAGATAAAGAAGTAGTAGAATGAATAGTGCAATTATAAGCAAACTCTGTAATCGGAATGCATTTTCCCCAATTCTTTAAGTTCTTTTGAACTAGTGCATGTAGGAGAGCCCCTAGGGTTCAATTGGTCACTTCTGTTTGTCCATCAGTTTAAGGATGTCTGGCACTCGAAAACAACAACGTTGTCCCTAACTTGCGCCACAAGGTATTCCAAAAGTAGGATAATGGACACAGGAATCCCATGTAACCGAACTACCTCCTTCAAAAATAGATCCGCAACATGCTTTGTATCATTTGTCTTCCTGCAAGGAATAAAATGTTCCAATTTCGAAAATCTATCCACAATCACAAAAATAGAATCATTACCTGACTGGGAACGTGGTAAACCTAGGACAAAATCCATAGAAATATGAACCCAAAGATGTGTAGGAAAATGTAAGGGAGTATAAAGTCCATGAGGCTTAGTTTTAAACTTAGCCTTCAAGCAATCAAGACAATTCCTACAAACCTTGTCAATAGCAAGTGTCATTTTCAACTAATAGAAGTGTTCTTACAAAATATTATAAGTTTTAAATGCACCAAAATGTCCCATTAAACCACCTGAATGAGCTTCTTTTACAAGTAATTCACGCATAGAACATTGAGGAATACATAACCTATTATGCATGAACAAGAAACCATTATGCCAAAAAAATTCTCATAAGCACCAATTTCGCATGAAGCATAAATAGATGAAAAATTAGAATCATTCGCATACAAATCTCGCACGAATGAAAACCCTAACATAATGCATTCCAATCGTGTAAGTAAAACATGTCTACGACTCAAAGCATCAGCAACAACATTTTCTTTGCCCTTTTTGTAATGCAGCACATAAGGAAAAGATTCAATGAAACTAGACCATTTAGCATGACGCTTATTCAACTTCATCTGACTCTTCAAGTATTTCAAGGATTCATGATCACTATGAATGACAAATTCTTTATGCAATAAATAATGCTTCCAAGTTTTTAATGCACGCACAATTGCATAAAATTCTTTATTATACACCGGATAGTTTAGAGCACCGCCCTTTAGCTTCTCACTGAAGTAGGCTATAGGTTGATTCTCTTGTATCAAAATAGTACCAATACCAAAACCAGAAGCATCACAATGAATCTCAAAAGTGCCATTAAAATAAGGTAAAGCAAGAATATGAACATTACATAATTATACTTTTAATTCATTAAAAGCATTCTCTTGACTCTCACTCCGAACAAATTTCACATCCTTTTTAACTAGTTCATTTAGAGGTGCAGAAATAGATGAGAAATCACGCACAAACCATCTATAAAAACTAGCTAATCCATGAAAATAACATACCTAGTTGGCATTAGTAGGTCTCGGCCAGGTCTTAATGGCCTCAATTTTGGTTTCGTCAACTTTTATGCCATTCTTAGAGACCACAATACCGAGAAACACTACTTCCAAAGTGCAAAATATGCACTTCTTGATGTTCGCATATAAATAAAACTCACAGAGTTCAACAAGAACCATTTTAACATGCTCAATATTTTTATCAGTCGACTTAGAATAAATCAATATATCATCAAAATAGACCACAAAAAACCAACCAATAAACTTTCGTAAGACATGATTCATCAACCGCATAAAAGTACTAGGTGCATTAGTTAAACCGAAAGGCATAACAATCCATTCATACAATCCGAACTTAGTCTTAAATGTAGTTTTCCATTCATCCCCCTCATTAATTCAAATATGATGATAACCCTGAGTCAAATCAATTTTTAGTATAAATCATAGATCCATGGAAATCTTTAAGCATATCATCTAACCTAGGGATAGAATGACGATACTTAATGGTAATCTTGTTAATAACACGACAATCAATGTACATACGCCAAGTTTTATCTTTCTTAGGAACTAAAATGACAAGAACAGCACAAGGAGATAGGGATTCTCGCACATAACGTTTTTGAAGTAACTCCTCGACTTATCGTTGTAGTTCCTTTGTGTCCTCAGGGTTTACTTTATACGCCGGATGGTTTGGGATAACCGAACCCGGAATTAAGTCAATATGGTGTTTAATAACTCACAAAGGTGGTAAACCCACAGGTAAGGCTTCTGGAAAGACATCCTCAAATTCTTGTAACATCTGAGCAAACAGTGGAGGAACATACATAGGAATACCATCACTAGAAAAGTAGCTCTCTTTAAAATGCATGATAAGCACATAAGAATGATTAGGGAAAAAATGATTCACATCCCTAATCGATGCATAAAATGATCTACCAGAATTATTAGGAAGTTCATGTCTTATCATGTAAATTGATATCAAAGAACTAAGATGTGAGGATAAGATTTAACGCGACTTATCAGAATCATTTTTAGACTTACCTGACTTACCTGGGATGGCCCCCCTTGATTTTTGGTCGAAATTATCAAGGTTTTTGCCTCCATTTTTCTCCTTGTGGCCGATCTCCTTCAAGCCCTAGCTAGGGTTTTGGTCGGCCATTTGCACCTTAGTCGAAAACTTCTCTTTGTCGACTTTCATGCGTCTTTGTGCCTCTAAAACTTCCACTAGAGATAATAGAACCAAAGTATACCTTGTTCTATCCTTAATAACAGTGATTTTTTCAGTGTAAACATCATGCATAGATTTAAGATTAAACTTCCAAGGTCTCCCTAACAAAATATGACTAGCTTCCATAGGTATAACATCACATAAGATAGAATCATGGTGTTTTCCAATCTTAAAGTTAATCATGAATTTTTTGTTAACCCTAATTTTACCACTACCATTTAACCAAATGAGTTTATATGGTGATGGATGAGTAGTCATAGGCAAAGACAATAATTTAACAAGAAGATTAGACACATTATTAGCACAAGAACCACCATCAATAATCAGTAAATAATTCTTATATTTTACAAGGCAACATGTATGAAAAATGTGAATCCTTTGTACCTGTGTTTTGGCCATTTGAGAGTTTATAACTCTTAACGACACGAAGTTACCTTGTAGTTCCGGACCTTGTTCAGCATGATCATTTATGATGATCTCTTCATCTACCTGTTCTTCACCACTTTCATACAATGGTGGCATATCAGCATATTCATCTTCTTCATCTCTATCTTCTTCATCTCCTTCCTCAATTGTTCTTAACACTCATGTATGAGGATAGTTTTTGCGAACATGTCCTCTTTCTTTACAATGAAAACAAGTAGGAGAGTTAACAGAAACCAAATTTGATGAAGAAGTAGTGGACTTTCCTAGAATTTTCAAAACTTGTTAGGTTGGTGGTGCCGCCCTCCTCTTAGTAGGATTATAAGTCAGATTTGAATAAGTCTAAACCAATCCCCGTCCTCCCATGGGCGTGCTCCTACTGCGGCCATAACTAGGGTTTCCAGAGTCAAACCCTGGTCGTTGACTGGGAAATCTGGGATGTGGCCTCCTTGGTCGCAGGGTACTCTCAACCAACCTTGCTTTAACTAACACATCGTTGATAGATATGTGATGTTCAAGATTGACTTGCGTTTGAAGGTTTTCATGCAAGCCATCAATGGATCGATTTTTGATGAATATGTCGTATTCTTTCATTCCAACCCTTCTCATGGTCAACTAAAGATCTTGCCAGTATTCATCAACTGTGCGACTTCCTTGCTTCATGTTAGACAGATAAGAATGTTTTTCCATCAAGTAAGTAGGCGGAACATGATATTGACGAAGCTCGGATCTCAATCTCTCCTAGGTGGAGATAGGTTTCTTTCCGTCAATATATCATGATTCCTTTTTATTTTTCCACCATTCAGCCACATAGTGAGTGAAAGAATACCGCGCCACTTTGACTTTTCCTTCTCTTGATAATTGTTGAGATCAAATAGATTCTCAATCTGTTGCTCCCAATCAAGATACTTTACTAGATTGTGTTGACCATCAAATCGAGGAATGTCATATTTTAAACCCTTGATGTCTCAGGCTTCATCATAATCTGACTCAGATCCTAAATTATTCTCCACTCTCCTTCGGGAATGAGATTTACTGTGTCGATGCCTTCTAGAAGACCCTCGGTGTGATCATCTTTCCGAACCATCATCAGAATAGTCATCTGAACTTCTAGAAGCATTGAATTGACGGAAATATTTCTTGGTTTCTTCCCTCTTGACCGATGATGTAGGTGTAGGCGGTGCCATGCTGTCAACTTTTCTCACCAACCTTTGCACCTCACCCATAAGTGCATTTGTTGCAACAGCAAACCGATCAGGATCATTGGCTTCATTTGGATTAACTTGATGTCACTCCCAACTATCTGGAGCCTCTTCACGGGAATGACTTCGACGCCATTAGAGGTGTTTTTCAATGGCAAATTGTTAGGATTTCTAACAAAAGGCGGGACGAATGGGTTTTCGTCCCCCATCTTCGCTAAACTGCTAAGAAAATCAAACGGCTAGTTTTTTTTAAAAAAGTCCCCCCTTCCCTTTGTTTAGTAAGATTACTCACCAAGTGTTTAACACTCAGAACTCATAAGGCGAAGGCTAATGTGAGGGCATTTGATCAATTCACCGCAATTCAAAGCAATCTATGGAGATGAGTACTATAGAACTTATTTTGAAATTTTAAAATATATAAACTCAAAATTGGGCTCTACGATCTGGAATTCCAAATTCTACAAATAATAAGGAACAAAATGCAATTTTAATGGTACAAATTGGAGCTGTATTGAATGAATTATGATGAAAACAAGATTGCTTTTATATTGGCGACAAATAGGATCCGAAAATTCAAGAAACTTTTCCGAAAACAAATTGGAATAGGAACTCAAATCCAAATCCCTCATGGTAAAGGATTTTAATGACTTACTTGTCCCCCAAGTCAAAAATTAAGATCAAAACCACACTCTCAATTGGCTTTTATTTCCTTTTTCTCTTCCGATTTGTGTTTTGACTTTTCTTTTCTTTTTCCAAACCAGATTTCCTTTTTCTATTTTTTTCAGCCACAATTCATTTTTTGTACTATAAAACTCACAACCAGAATCTTATTCCCCCAAGAAATATTTTCGGTCACAATTCCCAAAATATTTGGAAATTGCAAATCTGCCCCCAACCTTTTGAAAATTTACAAATCTACCCCAAATTTCAGATTTCAAACCTAAATTCCAATTTTGAAACCAAAAAATCTGCTACCTTTTTTTTTTTATTTTTAAAAAGTTGTGGAACAAGAATTGCCAATACAAAACTTGGAATAAGAAAACTGCGATAACTTCCTCTTGATTCAAATGAACTTTGAGGTATTCAAGATCGAGATACACTATATATATTCCAAAAATACACAAGACTCTTTTTTTTGTTTTTTTGAATAGGGTGCAATCAAGAATCAAAGAACAATTCAAGATAACGGAATCAAAGAACGATAAAGAAAACAAATAGGATTATGAGCATGCAAAAATTTTCAGAAGAGTTGACGAAAATATCACAAGCACATAAGCTGTTTAAGCTACCTAAAAACTATGAAACTGACTAGGAGGTGAAGGCGGATAATACTTGTTAACGCTCAGACCCTTCAACGTCCTCCTGACTCGATTGATGAAGATGAAGGCGGATAGTAATACCGAAGTATTCTAACTCTCAGACCGTTCCACAACCTTCAACTCTAGATTCAATCCTCCTGGTAAGAAAGATCAAACAAACACAGTTAAAATATGACACGAAAGAGTTTATAAATTTAAAAAAAAATAGAAAATAAATTCAACAAAAACTCAAAACCTTTTTTTGTTTTTTTTGCACTCGGTAGATCTTTCGCTTTATTTTGATACCAACTGATATGAATCCCCTTGTAAAGAATCTGGACTGCGGAATTAGGATCTTTGACAAAACAAGGGAACTCTCAAACCCATCAATGCCGCGCAGAATTCAAGGTCTAACCATCGGGGCACACTCAATTTTGACTCACTAACTAGCCCTCAAGATCAGATTACGAGGTTTTTTTGATACTTAACTAGCCCTCGGGGTTAAGCAACAATGGAATAACTCGCAAGCAAAGAGTATGAACTCAAAAGGTTGTATTTTGATTGATAAAAGTGGTGAGAAATTTGTCAAAGGCCTCCCCTATTTATAGGGTAGATTTCGATCATAAACCCTAATCACAACTGGAAATTGAATTGACTTATGGCAGCTTTAAAAAGCTAAAACCATATCTAACTAAAATACCTAAAATAAATGGTAATATAAGGTAATCCGTTCGAATTCTTCATGAAGTAACCTTGAAGAATATTAACTTATCTAATCTTACCAAATCTAATTCTAATCAGAATAAAACTGAATATACTAAACTCTAATGGACTGTTTTTTTTAAAATTCAACTCTTCAAAGCCCACATGGCTAAACTATCAGTCCAATAAACCCAAAATGAAATAATTTTACAATATTTTACAGTGGTCAAAACTGAATATACTAAACTCTAATGGACTGTATTTTTGAAATCCAACTCTTCAAAGCCCACATGGCTAAACTATCAGTTCAATAAACCCAAAATGAAATAATTTTACAATATTTTACAGTGGTCACACTACCTCATTAAAAAATCCCGTGGGAAAAAAGTATAGTGTTCTTCATGATGTCTTCAGTTCATCAACAGTCTTGAACAATAAATCCAAGATGTCGATGATGACTCCTTCTTCAATTCTTTTATCATAAAGGAGATCAATCAAAGCATTTAAAAAAACATCTCTAAGCTTAGTCCTTGACCTAGTCATAGCTCCCGCCATGTCACTTAGAGGATCCCGAACATATCCTTTAAATGTTTGATCAAGTTGTGGAATGTCTTCATTTATGGTGGTAGTCGTTTGGCATCTCCATCACTTTGTTAAGTTGGAACTAATAATAGGATTAAATTAGATAATGTGTAAAACTAGAATTTCAACAATTAATTTCCAAACATAATTAAGGATCATATTCATTAAACTATTGTATTTCACTCATCATCTTATGAGAAAAATCACGAGTTTTAATAATGAATAATTAACAAACTAAGATCACACTTAAAATTCACAGAAAATAATATATCAATAAACATTCCAACTGTATCATTATTTTGCGAACAAGTGTCATACATAACAATTTAGAACTTTGAGTTTAAGAGATATAACAATCATATCATCATCAACTCCTTGTTTCCATTAAACACTCTAAATTGTTCGCCTTAGTTAGATTGAGAAAATTTAATGATAATCTTTGGATGAGAACCATTCTCAAATTTTCAAGAAAATTTTAGGGCTAGCTAATTACTGAATTGTAGAATCTACTTACTCATATTCTATAATACATGAAAAAAATATAAAGTTAAATTTATGCAATTTAACAAAACCGAAACATGTGGTTATGGAAATAATTATATGTTGGTTTTGCTCACACTATTTTCTTCAAATTAACAACCCTTAAAAACTCATTCATGAATTATTTTATAGTTCTAAGTGAGCTAAAATCCCTCCTACTTATCTTGACCTTGAGGATTCCCAACAAATCAAAATGATTTTGCAAAGTAGAAACGTTACATAAGTTAAAACACTTGTAACTCCTAGATTATTAGGTTACCAACTCTTAGTATGCACAATATACATGGGACCTAACTCTTTGCCTCAAAACATATGACCTTGAGAATACCCAACATATCACATGTCCCGTTAATTTGAACCCCCTATTCATAATCACATCTCATATCATCAAACACATCATATATTGAATGACCTTGAGGAATTCCCAACAAATCAATTCGCACGAAGATGACTTAAATGTTGTAATAATGGAAGGCAACCTTATAACTTAATATTTCACCTCAAATCACAGAATTTTTGAGTTAACTCATCGAATTTTATATTTTGTTAAAGACCCGTTATTCAAAGATCATATCTCATATGACTAGCAGAAACTATCCTCTGTTTAGAATACACCTTTGGGAATCCCAACAAGTGAAATTCACACAAAAGTTCTATCTCACTAAATGATGGGAAAACATATAAGGGAGGGGTTTTATTTTATCAAACATATAAATATTTATTCGCATACTATATGCAAAAATAAATAAATTATTCTAACATATTATTATTTGAACAATAATAAATGAAATATCATATATTAGTTTGTAATTATTTAACCATTGAAATAATTAGACAACCATAATAAATCACTAAGTATGATATGTGTAGACATGAATCTCTAATCAAATTAGAGATGCAATTATTAATTAAAAGATTTGGATTTTTTAACATACATATTTATTTAATTTAAAATCCAAAATTATCATGTATAAATCATAAAATTTTAATTAGGACATTATGATGATAAAAAATTATACTTTTAAACTTTTGACTTAATTCAAACTATGACTTTAATCAAACTTGAAACAGATTCGTACATAACATCCTCTTAAATTTTAATTCTTAATTAAAAAATGTAACATATAAAGTTATAAAATTTTCAAATTATTTGAAATCATAAAGCTATTATATAAATTTTCTAATTTTAAACCATTTAAAATAAGTCAAAATTTTTAATTGCAAAAATATTAAATCAAATTTAATAGTTATCAAATATAAAATTTGATAAAAAACTAAATTGATTGAACTAATATTTATAAATATATTCTTTAAATTTTAAATAAATTATAACTTAAATATTAGTTCATCTATATGAGCTTATACCTTGGATTCACAATCAAATTTAAAATATTTTAATATTTAAGATTTGAAGCTATTTTCAAACTTAAATAATTTTTGTCACAGTTTGAATGTTAATTTGAAATTAATTTCATATATTTGTATTGTAAATCACATTTATAAACGAATGTTAAATATAAGTAATTTATAATATTAAAAAATCATAACATGTGTAACGTTTAACGATTAAATGCACTTAATCACATTAAATGTATTTTAAACTTAATTGACATATAAATATCAATTATAAATGAATGTCAAATACTTGTCATTTATGATATTTAAAAATTCATAACATTCGTAACCATTTAACGGTTAAATAAAATTATTCACATTAATTGCATTTAAAACTTAATTGACATTATATCAATTGGTAAAAATTTAAATATGAATTTAGAACTTCAAACCACTTGTGAAAAAGAAATTATTATAATGTGATTATTACAAATATAATTCATTTTACACTTCTCTGGAATATCATTAAAATTCTCAGCAAAGGCTTATGGAGGGCTCACAAACAGTCCCACTAAAATCGCCAGCCTCCTTAGAGAGACTATCTTGGTCATTACTAAGAACTAGTTCTTAAATTATTAGTTTTTTTATTTAATGGATTTAGTACTCATATTAATTCCACAAAATATTTTAAGAAAGGCAAATGGAGGGCTCGCTAAGGTTTCACTTTAATCTTCAGCCCTCTTATACAAAATTTTCTGGTCTACTTAGAAGACGTCATTTAAATCCTTAGTCAAAATAATAACATATCATATATTATGAAATAGTTCTTAGTAAAAAGTAATTTTAAATCTTGTTTATATTTGCGCTAATCACATTTAATTTAATGAAATTATATTAATAAATTGAAAACATTAACCACATTTAATCATATTAAATAATATTAATCGTATTAAATCGTATTAATCACATATATTTTGATTAAATCATATTAATCGATTAGATTAAAATAATCACATTTAATTGTATTAAATTATCTTAATAATAGTGTCTAATTCGCAACCGCGGTAGTGACATCCGCAAGTCCTCTCTCTCTTTTGAACAGTAACCTGTGAACCGATCCCCTCCATATTAGTGCAGAGTCGCCGGTAACAGCTACCCTGCCGTCAACGGCTATTTCCCGTTGGTACCAATCCGTGAAGAAGAAGGTTTAGCCTTAAGCCCGCCGCTATGGCGGCAATTAATGTCAGCCAATCCCCACCCAAATCCTTCGCCGCTGTTCTCCAAAATAAATCCCCCCTGTTAAAATCGTTGCCTACCAATCCTGAACTAATTCCCAAATCCCAACATTTAGGAGATCCCGCTTGTTTATATTCTGAAGACCAAATCGCTAAACATCGGCACACTACGCAAATGCTCTGGTCGGAAAGTTTACCAAAGGAAGGCTATCAATGGAGCTACTCGAATTAGCCTTCAAAACTGTGGGTTTCACAGGTAAATACCAGTTAGGGTCATTAGATTATAAACATGTTCTTATCAGGTTCGAGCAACTCAACGACTATCAAAGATGCTGGATGAAGGGAATCTGGAACCTTAATGGTGTCCACCTTAAGATGCTCAAATGGACTCCTGAGTTCTCAACGCGCAAAGAATCCCCCATTGTCTCTATCTGGTGTACAACCAGGGAAGTGCCTTTATATTACTACAACTCAGCATATATTGAAGCAATTTAGGAAGTTTTATTAAAAATGATTTAGCCACTGATATGTTCACAAGGCCTTCTGCAATTAAATTCTGTGCTGAAATTGATCTTCAAAAGCCTTTGTGTAATCATATTCGGTTGGGTTCAGTGACTAATAATAGGAAATACCTAATTGAGTATGAGGATGTCCCACTTTATTGTGATCACTGTGCTAAATTGGGTCACTCTGTAGGACAATGTAAAGCTATTCCTCCTGTGGTTAATGATAGGCCAGTTGACAATAACATAACCCAGAGCCATACTTATTCTATATGGCAGGCAACTGGTAACATTTTCAGTAAGCCTCCACTGTTTTCCTTAGACTATTAGGATGACCTCACCTCCCATGTGAATGATAATTCAACTGATCATAGAGCTATAACGATCCACACCTTTAAACCTTCACTCCAATCCCTCCCCAGGGGTTAACAAAGCTACTGAAAAGGACAGGTTACAATCACCTGAAAAATTACCCGTGACCCAAACTCAGGAAAACCCTGATAAATCCATCGCAAAGCTACTAAATGATACTGCCATATCTACATATACCCCGATGGTCTATGCTAAAGATGACATTCAGATTGGATCACTGAGCCTAAGCCTAAGCCTGAAAAGACTAAACCAATCTCCTTCTAATATCCCAACACTTTCCCTACATGGGAGGATGGAAAATAGGTTCTCAATTTTGCAGGATGAACAGGAAGAGCAAGATTCTGATGATAAGGTTACATCCAGCCACAAGGACATTACAGCTTCACCTTCAATGAAATCCACTGGTAAGCAGCCTCAGCAAGGTAAGTTTAAAGTTAAAAAGAACAATTACTTTACTCAACTTAATAAGATGATGCTGAGATCAGCTACAAAAAGTTTTAAATCGAGTGAACAATGACAACACCCTTTAGTGTCAATTTTTTAGTGTGGAATCTTAGAGGCATGGAATCTTCAATGCTTAGACTAACAAACCTAGTTAAGCTTAAGAAAATCCAACTGTTGTGCATCATTGAGCCAATGCATGATAACATAAAATGTCAATCATATATAGAAAAACTTAATTTCTCACATAGTTTGACACTGTCTAATGGAAAAATATGGCTCATGTGGTCTAATCAAATAACTATCACACTTCTCTCTTCCTATGAGCAGTTTATGCATGTTAATATATCTCATCAATCCCTACATTTACATATGGAAGCAGTCTTTATATATGCACTTAGGAATAGGGAAAGTAGAAAGGAGCTTTGGAAAGAACTGACAGCTATCACCAAAGGTGATACTATATTTATAGGAGACTTTAATACCATCACATCTCTCTCAAAATAGAGGCCCTAGCTCCCCCTCCACTGGAAGTATTAGAGACTTCAATACCTGGATTAATACCACTGGAGTTCAAGAGATTAACACAGTAGGAAACCTCTTTACCTGGTGCAATTCGAAACTTAGAAACCCTACCTCCAAAAGACTAGATAGAGGTCTTTGCACAATCACATGGAATCAAAACTTCCCTTCATCCTCTATCCAAATCTTGAATAGGAAAACTTCAAACCATTCCCCCATGCTCCTCCAGATATCCAATTTGACTATTTCCCACCCTAAACCCTTTAGATTCATAAATACCTGGTTCAATCGGCCAGAATTTATAACCTTAATTAGGGATAATTGGGAAAAACCACTTGCTGAGACTGGAATGCTTGGATTTTACCTAAAATTGATCAGACTTAAGAAGGTGATAAAAATTTGGAATAGAGATTGATTCAGAAACATTGATACTAATATGATTAAAGTAGAGGAGGCATTAACAATTCAGGAACGTCTTTTTGACTTGACACCCTCAGCCTCTGAACTTATCAAACTAAATGAGAAAAAAGCCTTACTGCTTAGAGCCCAAAAGGAGAAGGAAAAATTCTGGAAACAGAAAGCTAGATCTAAATGGCATAAGTTAGGAGATAACGACACTCAATTTTTCCATAAGGTGGTGCAGGAGAAAAACTGTAGGTTACAGATCTCCAAAATTTAAAATAGACAAGGCCAATGGATAAATTCACAGCTGGAAATCCAAAATGAAGCTATTGCCTACTTTTCTGAGTTATTAACTGAGCATAACCAAATGGCTAATGACACATACTACCCCCACTTCCTCAGCCAAATCCCTAACATTATCACTGACCAGGACAATCAAGCTTTATCCAAATTAGTCTCAGAAGCTGAATTAGAATCAATGATTAAGGGCCTAAACAAGAACAGTAGCCCAGGACCAGATGGTTTTTTAACTAAATTTTATAGTAAATGCTGGTCTATTATAAGACATGATCTAACTGAAGCAGTAAATGAATTTATTACAGGCTCTGACATGCCCGTGGGAGTTTCTAGTACCTGGATAACTTTAATACCAAAAAAAAACTCCCTGCTCATTTGAGGACTTCAGGCCAATTAGCTTATCAAACGTCTTGAATAAGATATGCTCAAAAGTGTTAATGGAACGTTTGAGACCCTATATGGACAAAATGATCCCCCCAAACCAATCCGCCTTTTAAAAAAATAGAGATATTGCAGATAATGTTCTCTATTTGCAGGAAATGATTAGATTTTTAGATAAAAAGGGTAGAGTTCCTAACTGCATACTTAAGTTGGATCTAAGAAAAGCTTTTGATAGAGTAAACTGGAATTTTCTCAGAAATATTTTGACAAAGTTTGGTTTTCATGGTAACTTCTTAAATGCGGTTATGAAAAATCTCTCCCAAGCTCATTTTTCAGTACTTGTCAATGGCAATACAGTAGGGTTTTTCAAAGCCACAAGAGGTATTAAACAAGGTGATCCACTCTCTCCTTTCCTTTTTAATATATTCTCAGAAGCTTTTTCTAGGAGCTTGTCCTTTATATTCCGAAATAATAGTCTCTCTTATTATCAGCTACCTGCTTCAATTCCAGCTACTTCTCATCTAATGTATGCCGATGACACCATCATTTTTTTGCAAGCCTCTAAGTCTAACCTCATTAAGATTAAATCCTTCTTAGAGATCTTTGAGTACACTTCGGGCCAAAAATTTAATTTTGATAAATCAGATTTCTACATAAGTAAGAGGGCCACAACTGCTAAACTTAATCAGGTAAAGACGATCTTGAAAATGAAGAAAGGCTCCTTCCCTTTCAAATACCTAGGCTGCCCCATTTTTAAAGGCAGAACATTGAATAGGTACTTCCAACCTTTGATGGAAAATTTGGACAAAAAATTGCAAAATTGGAAGAACAGGTGGCTGAGCTCAGGGGGTAGAATAATCCTAATCCAATCTTGCTTGTATTCTATATCACAACATTTATGGTCCGTAACTAAACCCCCAAAGCACATAGTTAAAACATTTGAGAAAAAATTGACTAGATTTTTTTGGGGTGAATCGGAAGGTAGAAAAAACAAAGTTTGGAAAAATGGGCTGATTTAGCTATACCAATAAATCAGAATGGCTTAGGTTTTAGATCAGTTCAAGCTATAATTGATGCATGCTCTCTCAAACTATGGTGGAAAAGCCAGCTACGTAGTTCTTTATGGTCTAAATTGCTGTGGTCCTTGCCACAGTCTCATAGAAAATCTGTGACTTGGAAAAGAATCTGCTCTCTAAACTCCATTGCGGAAAATAATTCTCTTATCATCCATGGGAAAGGCAGTTGCAATTTATGGACTACCAACTGATGCCCCAATGGTCCACTTTTACACTATATCCCCAGTCACATATCTTCTACATTGACATATTGTACTGTGGCAGATTTCATCACAAACAAAGCTACCATTTTACCCCAGATTGCACCTTTCCTGGATCATGATACTCTCTCCTTCTTGCAGGGAGCAGTAATTACACCAGATAGGGATGATAGGCTGATATGGAAACCAGAAGTGTCAGGAGTCTTCTCCTTCAAGTCAGCATATAAGATACTTACACTGTCACCAGGTAATTTCCCTGTTTGTAAATTCATATGGAACACTGCATTGCAGAGAAAGATCTCCATATTCATATGGAAAATGATGCACTCCTTTCTTCCTTTTGATGATGTACTCACTAAATGTGGTTTTAGTCTAGCTTCAAAATGCCCGGCATGTACTCATTCAGATTCTATCCAACATTTTATCATTTCATGTCCTGTCGCCCAATCTGTATGGAATAGCATGGCATCTATAGTTCACTTTCACCTTAGTGACCAACATTCCATCAGTGATAGATTCTTTATTTTCTGGAATTGCAATGATCTCCCTAAGTGGCACCAAATGATTTGTTATATTCTCCCCTCCCTGATCTGCTGGTGCCTTTGGAAAGCTCGGAATAGATTCTTATTTGATCAGAAACTATTTTCTACAGACCTTATATGTAAGGAAGTGCGGGATCTAATAAAACTGTCTCTCTATACAAAACCTTCACTTCTGGTCTCTCTCACAGCTACTCCACATTCCTTTAGGCATTTGATACCATATCTTAGACCTCCCCCAAAGCCTATTATATACACCGTATTCTGGGAAAGGCCTAACATCGGGTCCATCAAAGTTAACATTGATGCTTCATGGTACCCAAACAAAGCTGCAGTAGGGCTAATTGCTAGGGATAATTCAGGTACACCACTATTGATTAAATCTGAGACTATTTCAGCTGCCTCTCTACTCCAAGCTGAAATCCTAGCTATACAATTTGCCTGTCACATTTTCCCACAATTGGACAATACATTCACTATTGAAACAGACTCCTTCCTGGCAGTTCAAATGTTAAATGATCCCTATTCTGCACATTGGCAACTGTTTGATATGGTTTATAAAGTTCAGTCCCTCTTAGGCAATGCAGTACTCAAACATGTTTTCAGGGAATGTAATTCTGTAGCTAATACAATTTCCAGACACCACTCCTCCCATAATCAAAGCCTCAATCTCTCAAATGTTCCAACACATATCAAGGGCCTTATCACTTTGGACAAGGACCACACTCCTCATATAAGAATGCAGAAAAATGGCCCTTATAAGGATTGATACTGCTGATAAGTTGGCTTTTTATGCAGGCTAATTGGATGGGCATTGTACATAGACTATTTTCTTGCTTGAGCCTGGAACTTCGAGCACTCGGGCCTGGAACTTTGAGCACCCGAGCCTTTGGGTTTTAAGTACTCGAGCCTGGAGCATCGAGCACTCGAGAATGGAGCAGCGAGCACTCGAGATTGGAACATCGACCAATCGAGAATGGTTCATCGAGCACTCATACTTGGAACCTGGAACATCGAACAGGGAGCTTGGAGTACTCGAGATTGGAGCATTGAGCACTCATGCTTGGAACCTGGAGCATCGAGCATGGAGCACAGAGCACTCGAGCCGAGATCTTTGAACACTCAAGACGGGAACTTTGAGCACTCGAGATGGGAACTTCGAGCACTCGAGACAGGTGCCTGGAGCTTCGGAGCCTGGAGCATTGAGCACTCGAGAAGGAGCATCGAGCACTCGACCTATCGAGAAGGAGATTTGAGCACTCAACAATGGAGCATCGAGCACTCGAAACTGGAGTATCGATCATTCGGGAATGGAGCATCGAGCACTGCTAGAGTCTGGATCATCGTGAACTTGAGCCTCGTGCATTGAACACTCGAGACTGGTGCGATGTGCACTTTAGCACTCTGAGCACTATCTCACTTGAGCTTGGAGCACTGACCACTCGACCTGGGAACATCGTGCACTCACGCTAGGTGTTCAGAGAACTCGAGCACGTGGAGCATCGAGCACTGACCACTCGACCTGGGAACATCGTGCACTCACGCTAGGTGTTCAGAGAACTCGAGCACGTGGAGCATCGAGCACTCGAGCACTTGAGCAGCGTGCACTTGAGATGGGAGCATCGATCACTCGAGCCTGAACCACTCGAGACTGAAATATCAAGCACTTGAGACTGAAGCATCGACCATTCAAGAATGACACACTCAAGACTGGAGCATCAAGAACTCGAGACTGGAGCTTCGAGCACGCGACCAAAACATACTGACCACTCGAACTGGGAGCATCGTCCTCTTGCGCTGGGTGCTCCGAGAGCATGTGGTGCATCGAGCACTCGAGCACTTGAGCACTCGAGAACTCGAGCACTCGAGCAGCGAGCACTTCAGACTGGAGCATCGAGCACTCGAGCCTGGAGCACTCGAGATGGGAATATCGAGCACCCGACACTGTAGCATCGACCACTCGAGACTGACGCACTCGAGACTGGAGCATCGAGAACTTGAGACTGGAGCTTCGAGCACGCGACCGAAAGACCTCGACCCATGGAATCCTGACACCATGGAGCCCTCGAATTTTGAAGCCATTGAACTTTGGAGCACTCGAACATGACCAATCCACCCCTCGAGATTTAAGACACTCGACAACTAAGGAACCCGCGAACATGAGCACACCACCCCACGAGTACTAAGGCACTCGACACCTTGAGTATACCACCCCTCGAGCACTACACTGGACCTCTTTTTTCATCCACCATTCCACTATTATTAGTTTAATCTTTTGAAGGCAACGAGGTTGCTTTACCGATGTAATATCCCAAACATCTTTGTACATCTTTTGGTTTCTACATAGGCTTGGGGAACCTAATACATATCCCCCACCTTATGGTGCTTTAAAATTTAAAAAAATTATCTTAATAGTATCAAATCACATTATCATCATAATGTATAAAACTTGATTAAGCATAGTATTAAATCTGATTTATATTTGACATTAATCAGATTTTAATGTGATAAAATCATATAAATAAATCAAATCACATTTAGTTTAATTATATGAACCATTCATAATATATATTAATCATATTTAATTTAAATATAACCATATTAGTGACATTAATCTCATTAATGTTTTCAATTTAATTAAGTATATTAATTGCCTAAAGTAACCAACACAAGACAACTAATGTCTTAAATTCTCATTTTACATTAAGTATAAAACTATTTATAATTAATTAAATTTATGATTAATTTAAAATTAATCGAAACTTTAGGACGGTAGGTTGTAGTCTTCCTCTGAGACTCCCGAGGGTTTCATATTTGTGTAGACCAAGTGAAACTCGAACAAATGCTTGTCGGGGTCCTCGCCGACCATCCCATGGAATTTTGGAAGGCACTGAATCATACCACTCTTCAACTCACATGTCACATTCTGTGGAAGGGGTAGGGAGACAATACCGAGGGGTTGATTCTCTAAGTTTGGAGCCATCAACTCCCTCAGTCCTTCACCGTGATCTCTCTCTTAATCTCTAACTCTACAGTTGGCCCATTGCGGAACTACCTCACTAACCCTTCTCCTCCTCGTTCGTCCTTTACCTATGTTTTGCGGTAAGTAGTGTAAGGTTCCTTCATTAGTGGTACGGGTATGTACCATAAACTAGGAATAATACAATACTAGTCAGCAAAGAAACACTAGCACACAAGTTAGGAGAAATCAAGAAAATCTATCAAAGAACTCTACACAACAACCAACAAAAACTACAAAAACAAAAAGCACAAACAGTTTCTATCAACTAGTTATGTAAGCTAACAATCAAATTTAAACTAGTATCCCTTGCAGCGGCACAGTAATTTAACCCGCACTCCAAGGGATTGTTACCGTGTGAGAGAATTAACCCACGGGATGTGTGTCAAAGATAAGAGATTTGTAATATTGCTCTCGTACTCACTGCTAACTACAATAAAGTAGCTGGTGGCAAGTCCGGGGTCGTCCATAGAGATACTAGAATTCAAGAGTTAGCTTGAAACAACCCACAATCGGGCGTCACTCTAATTGTGTGATGAGAACAGCTTGTTCTTAAAACATTTAATTTGGAAGAGTTAGTATCTAACAAACTACTAAGCATGCAAGCAACGATATTAAAACTATGATTAATTAGTCCCGGGGGTATTTGCGTAACATGACCGATTAATGAATTTGATCATAGATTCCATCACATATAACCATATAAACCTATCCTCATGCTTATGTCACATAGTGTGGAGCAGGCTTGGAATTTCCAATGTCTATCGCACGAAGGTTCTACTCCCCTAAAAACCATCTCACCTCCTCCGTAATTTGGGATGCACTCCAATCCTTCAGATTGTGCTTTTCATCCCCGTAACCTCACATTTGATGCCAACAAGCCTCTTCGAAGGTAATTAAGCCCTCACAGGAAATAGTGTTGGACACGGAAGTGAGTCTAATAAGTCCCGGGCACTCTACTATGGATACCAACCCTACGCCTAGAGAGGCAAAGGAGTTGTCATCTTGTGATGACTTTAGGGTTGGCACAACCCTAGTCGCTACAAACTAGAATGCTTATATATAAGGGTAAGCCGAGGGTTTTCCCTCGTTATAAATTAGTTTAACGCCCATAAAATGCAATCACTCACACGACTAGCCAATTAGAATTACAGTCTAACAATCAGGTCGGTACTCTCAAGGTAGCGTAAATGCACTCATCTCCTCGGTTCTCATTGAGCCTACAATAACCCTAATCTAATACTTCTAAGATAGCATTTTATCCTAGCACAATATTATACTATGCATAGAATTATGGATGCATCATAAAGCATGATATGACTTAAATCATACATGAATGAGAAATACAAATCATACACAAATATTCATAGGACATAGAAAATTGGATTAATCTAAAATCTCACAAAATCATAATCAAGTCATTAATTAAAATACTAACCCAAGATAATAACTATTATAGATACATTAATCAAAATCAATCGTTGGATTTAATGTCATAAGGATAGAACTAAAGAGATAAATGAAGAGAGGAGATAACCTCCACTCTCCCTAACTACTCCTAAGAATAGCAATAATGAAGTGGCTCTAACTAATTGTTGTTACTTGTTAAACCCTAGAAGACTTATACTAGTACATGCTAGTATACCCTAGAAAATCCTAGCAACCACGCATGCTACACTTGCATTCCTCATGCAATAATTCAAGTGTCGGTTAGCACATCCTGTGCAAGGAGGCATGGGGGGTGTGGGCCGGAGGGTCGTTCTTTTTCATTCTGATTACACAGGCCATGCCAAAGTGAATAGCCTATCGTTTAGAGTGTCGTTCCTTGGAATTTGATGGCATGGGCTATGCCAAAGTGCTAACCCATCATCTGGCCTTGTGTTTTTCATTCTCTGAGCATGAGCCGTGCTGGTTTGCACGACCCTCGTCCTTGGCCTCGTTCAATTGGCACAAACTATGGCACGGGTTATGCCAATTTACATGGCCTGTGTAATTCTTTGATCTTTCCGTAACTTTCTCCTTTCTTTGCCGCAACTATATACTACCATGTTTTGACTCGTGGCCTTCGGTTTTCTACCAGCCTTGCAAATGGCCTTCTAAAATCTACTACCATCCTTGCGAATGGCCTTCTAAGGCAGTCTAAAGTGCTTATGAGTGATCAACAAATGAAGATCATAAAAAGGATCTAGACGCTCGTAAGGGTGAAAATCCATTAGACCTAAAGTAGGCTACAAAATGAGGTATTTTGATACAAAAACTAGAAATCCCTTACGATGTAAAACTATATAAATCTAGCAATCTACCAACCAAATAAAACAGATGTCAAATGCTTCAGAAAATACATACATTTGACGTCACATCACCTATCGGAGCCTTTTATGGGTTCTGGTATGCCCAAAGTGCATCATCCATCTGGGTGCTCCAATCTTTCCTTCACAGGTTCAGCGTCTTTTCAAGTATGCCTTTGATTTCTTGATTAGATACATTTCCTTGTCCATTTGTCAGGGGATGGTAGGAGGTGGATGTCTTATGGGTTATGCCATATTTCTTCATCAACGACTCAATTATTTTGTTGCAAAAATGGGTTTCCCTATCACTAATCACCATTTGGGGAATTCTTAACCGAGAGAGGATGCTGGATTTTAGGAACTCTTCCACATCACTGTTTCTCATTTCCTTAGCCTTCACCCACTTAGACACATAGTCTCACAAGGCATGAAAAGGGTTTGAGACATTTCATTTTTGAACGAAATATTACCCATCCTTTGACGATTGTCGCAAGATTGGATAAATGAGGGAGTATGCCTCCAAATGTTAGGCCAATAAAGGCCACTCTCTAAAATTTCCTAATGGTCTGGTCGTACCCAAATTGGCCACCACAATTGGAAGAATTACTAAATGTAAGGACATATTTCACTTTACTTTGGGGGAATGCATCTCCTAACGACTTGGTTGGGGCAATGCTTCAATAAGTAAGAATCGTCCCACATACATGCCTTCACCTCATTCATCAACCTATCCTTTTGCTCTTTGTCATAAGAAAGGGGGGAAATTACCCGTGACTAGGTAGTTTGTCAAATCGACATACCAAGGTTGGCTAGTGTCACCCCAAACAATTGTTCGTCGGGAAAATCTTCCCGAATGAGCTCCACTTCATGCCTTCCCTTAGTGGGATTTAGGTCTTCAGGGGCATAAACCTACTCACGTGATCAAAAACCACATTTTCACTACCCTTTTTGTCTCTCACCTCTAGGTCAAACTCACTCAACAAGAGGATCCACCTAATCAACGTGGGTTTTGCTTTCTTTTTAGCCATCAAGTGGTGAAGTACCACATGATCTATGTTAACAATGACCTTGGTACCAAGAAAATAGAGCCTAAACTTCTCAAGAGAAAATACTACTGCTATAAAATCTTTCTTTGTTGCAGAATAATTACGATGCGCATCATTAAAATTCATTGAGGCATAGTATAAAACATGTGGTATCCTCCTTACTCTTTGACCTAGCACCGTACCTATGGCATAATCACTAGAGTTGCAAATTATCACAATGGAAGGGACAAATTAAGTGATTGTATGATCGTGGCAGTCACTAGCATTCCATTCAAAGTGTCAAATGCTTTTGTACCCGCCTCAACAACAACACACTCCACATCCTTCTTCAACATCTTGCATGAAAGAGATGATATTTTAGAGAAATCCTCAATGTAACGTTGGAACCCATCATGTCCTAAGAATGACCTAATATCCCTAACATTAGTGGGGTAGGGTAAGGATTTAATGGTATCTACCCTTGCCTTGGCCACCTCTAAGCCTTGAGATGATACTACATGACCAAGTACAATAACTTTCTCCACCATGAAGTGGCACTTTTCATAGTTCAACACGGAGTTGGTATCAATACATATTTTTAGCAATAATGACAGATTGTGTAAGCAACTATTAAAAAGTCTCCATGAATGGTGAAATCATCTATGAAGACCTATACAAAAAGCTTATAAACTCCAAAAAGATGTTAACTATGAATCTTTGAAAAGTTCCAAGGGGATTGTAAAGACCAAGTGGCATGCACCTATAAGCAAAGGTTCCAAAAAGACATGTAAAGGTGGTCTTTTCTTGGTCCTTGGGGTCAATGGCTATTTGGAAGTATCCCCAATATCTATCTAGGAAACAATAGTATGCATGGCCAGCCAAAATTTCTAACATTTGGTCGATTAAAGGTAAGGAGAAGTGGTCTTTGCAAGTCACCACATTTAAGAGGCGGTAGTCTATACATACTCGACACCTATTTTGAATGCGGGTAGGTACCAAATCCCCATCCTTATTTTCCACCACCATCACTCCACTTTTCTTAGGTACAACATGGGTAGGACTAATCCATTTCCTATCAAATATATGGTACACGATCCTTAATTTAAGTAGTTTAAGAACCTCACCTTTCACCACTTTCATCATCGGCAGGTTTAACCATTGTTGAGGTTGCATTATGGATTTTTCCGCTTCTTCAAATAAAATTTTGTGCATAGATGTCGAGGGGCTTATATCTTTAATGTCAGCTATAGTCCACCCTATCCCTCTCTTATACATTCTTAGCAATTAAATTAATCTACCCTTTTGGTCACTAGTAAGCTTGCTAGAGATTATAACCGGCAATGTCTCCCCCTCGCCGAAGAAAGCATTTTTTAAATCTTTGGTTAAAAACTTGAGTTCAACTACCGGTGGTTCCTCTATGTAAAACTTGGTTTCCGACACCTTCATCTAAGTTTTCTGAGATGGTTTCTAGGGGTGTCTAAATTTGGGGATCAATCTCCCCTATAGTCTCTACCAAGCTAGAATTTAGAGATTTCGAAACAAGCATTATCAATAAACTCACTATCTAAAGCTACCAACATGTTATCATCAAAAACATCTTGCACAATTTCATCAGTGATATAATCGCATGCAAAGAGGATTCATCAACAAGATATTTCACGCTTTCATAAATGCTAAAATAAACAATGTCACTACCTAATTCCATACTCAACTTCCCCGTATGCACATCAATCTTAGCCCTAGAAGTTTTCAAGAAAGGCCTACCTAAAAGTATTGGTGTGATTTCCTTTTCTTTTTCCATGTCTAAAACATAAATATCGACTGGGAAGGATAGTTCATTCCCTTTAACCAATACATCCTCCAAAATACCCTTGGGTATGTGGTGGAGCGATCGGCTAATTGAACCACAACTTTGGTGTCATGCAATTTACCGAGGTTTAAAGATTTATACAATGAATTTAGGATGACATTGATTAAATCTCCTAGATCTAGCATGGAATCTCTGATCAATGTATTTCCTATCATAAAATGGATGGTAAATATGTCGGGGTTATTCAATTTTGGGGGAAGGCCTTTTTGCACAAAGGTAGAAATATGATCACTAACTTGTTCTATCAACCTACTCCTAGTATCATGCTTTGACGTGTATAGTGCTTTCAATAATTTAGCATACCTAGGCATAAGGTCAATAGCATCAATGATAGGGATACCGGACAATGCCCAAGAACCTCAGAGAGCTCTTTATTGCATTCGTTTCTCCGCTTATGCTTTAATGCATCCGGAAATGGAGGGTGAAAGAGTCCCTCTCTCGAGCCTCCTTTTTTCCCCAAGTTTGGGTGTTTGTCCCCGTTGAGCCTATACATCCCCGTACCTCCATGTTCACCCTCTTGAAATGCTAGGAATCTTCCATCCCATTCTTCTTGTATCTTATCCCATGCATAGCTCCCATTGATCCATGTCACTTTCTTGTGGGGATTAGAATCCACACGAGAGATGTGTAGCTTTCCTTCACATCTTAGATTCTAGGTGATGGATCAACAAGGCTAGGGTATCCACTTTGGCCACCAAGTCTCTAATGCTAGAAAATACCTTTGTGTCCAAGTCTCAAATTTATTCATGGATTCGGGAATGGAACTTCTCCTTTGACTTGAGCATGATTGTGATGTCTTATTTGTGATAGCCGGATGTGCTCCAATCCTGGTTTTCCAAATGATCAACCCAATCCTCATAGCGGTATCCATCCCATTTCTCCTCCCTCAACGGTCCCTTGCTCCAATGGCTCTAATTTCCTGCAATATATGGAAATTATCGGTAAGGTGATCCTAAGAGCAGATCTTGCAACATATCACTTGTTGAGCTCTTTCCTTTATGAGCTCCTTCATTAATGACACAAGTTTGCACTTGTTCCTCAAACATTTGGATTGTAGGATCTTTCCCATTTCTCTCTCCCATCCTCAAGCGGGTATCAAAGAGCATTGTCCCATTGGCCAATTCTTCAAAAAGGGCCATGGCTTACTTGGGGCTCTTACTTGGGATAGAGTCATTACATAAGGCGTTGACATAGTACTATGTCCTTCTCGGTTAAGCTATTGAATAAGAAATATACCAACTCTCCCTCCTTGAATGAATGATATGGAAATATCAACAAAAGATGCTTGAAACGCTTCTAATATCCGTAGAGACTCTCGTTGGGATGTTGGGAGACTTTCGAGAGTTGCTTCTTGAGTCTGGTGGATTCAAAGGCGGGGAAGAACTTCTCGATGAATCTTTTATTCATGCCTATCTATGATGTGATGCACATCGGTGGAAAATAGTACAACTAATCCTTCGCCGCATCTTGGAGTGAGAACAAAAAGGGTCTGAGGTTGTAATCCTCTCCGGACCCACCCTGGGGCTTCGTGTTGGAACAAACAAGATGGAATTATGAGAGGTGCTTGTTCGGGTCTTCACTGGCCATACCGTGGAATGTAGGAAAGCATTAGATCATGGCTGACTTGGTGGAAAGATAATTCAAAGGGGTTGATTAACAAGTTTGGAGCCATCAATTTCCTTAGTGTTCTACTATCTTCGGTCATCATATTCACAATCTCTCTTAAAATCAACTTCACTTAGCTTGGAACCTCCTTGTTCACCCTTCTCTTTATTCTCCTACACCTACCTATGTTTTGAGGTAAGCAATGTAAAGTTCCTTGGTTTGTGGCATGAGTGTGTACCATAAATAAGGAACAACACAGTACTCGTCTTTAACCAAACATTAGCAAACACAATTAAAATACATCAAGAAAATATCACAAGGGCTCAACATAAAAACCAACTAACTACAAAAAAAAATACAAGCTGCTCTAGTAACTAGTTATGCTAGCTAAAAAATAGACAAATCTAGTATCCTCGATAGTGGCACCAAATTTAACCTGCACCCACAGGGTTATTGGGATGGAGCTCGCCCATGGGCACAGGGGGGTCAAAGACGATATTTATAGTGTTTCTCATGTACTCATTCCTAACTACGATAGTGTAGATAGTAGTAAGTTTAGGTGTCATCCACAGAGATACCACTGTCTAAGGGTTAACAAAACACAACTCACAATCGTGCGTCACCCCAATCACGTGTTGGGAATAACTATTACTAACAAACAAAAGGGGAGGGGGATTGTATGAACTAACAACTATGAACATGCAAGTAAAATGAAGTAATCTATTTTTTAACTACTCTTGGGCGTTATTTGCAAGGAACTACGCCTTACGTAGGTCGCAAAAGTTAGATGCGGGAGTGTACCTAATCACAGAACCACGAACTCCACTACGAGCACCCATCATAGACCCTAAAAGGAAGAAGGCACCAGTACCTCGCGATAGCTCTAGAGTGTGCGCCAATCTAGTTGCTACAAACTAAAAATGCTCAATTATTGGGGTAAGCCAAGGTTTCCCCTGTTTGGATTTTAATAACATCAACGTGGTAGGTCCGATTCTCCTAACATGAAATTCCTCACACGACTAGCCAATTGAAATTATTGTTCATTACCATCTCAGCACTCACAAGTGGGATATAATATGCACATCCTCTCGGTACTCTCAACACTACCATAATGCCAATAATTCAACATTCCCAAATTAGCATTTAAGGACTAGCAAGATATCATACAAGAAATAAATCTTGTGAGTTTTTGAACATAATTCATATTATGAATCATAATAAAAAATGGAACCAAAAATTAAGCACGGTATTTATAACATGTAAAATAGGGTAAATCTAACAAGTGTCACAAATCCATGTCAATCAAGCTTACAAATAACTACCCCAAGAAATAAAACTACTCTACTAGCATTAAATCCATGGAAATCATAGGAATAAATGTCATGGATCTTACAAGTAAATGAAGAGAGAAAACCCTATAGAGAGTTCCTAGCCATCTCTTATTACCAAAATAAATCTAATAACTACTTGCTTAAACCCTAACTGACTACATACATTGTAGGGTAAATGTGCCTCAAAAAGCCCAATTTGGAAATCCTAGTTCCATACTGGCATGGGCCGTGCAATTGTGCACGGCATGGCCAGTACATCTCGTGCTGAACTGCACCGAACATCATCTGGATGCTTTAAAATCAAGAACTGAGCGGATGGGCAGGGCAAGTTTGCATGGCTTGTCATCAAGATCTTCAACTTTGGCCTTCTGATAGCACAGGACATGCATATTAGCACGTCCCATCGTCTAAGATTGAGATCCTTCAGTTCTTGGTGCACGTACTGTGCATATTTGCACGGCACATCCTGGGTCCTATCTTCTTATGGCATGGGCCAAGCCATTTTATAGGGACTGTGTTGTTTCTTTGACATTCCGGAGCTTGGATTTCTTTCCTAATCCTTTCTACCTTCTACCATGTTTTGACGTGTGACCTTCAATCTTCCTTCAATTTTGCAATCGGCCTTCATTAACCAACTGCGAACATAATGAAAGATTTAAATAAGAAAACTAAAAATGGTCATCTAAACCCCCTTGTGATGTAAAACATATCCAAACCTAGCAATCTACCCACAAAAAACATAACAAAAGAGATGTTAAATGCTTCAAGAAATGCAGGCATTTGACATCTAATCACTAAGCTAGGAAAAAATAAAACTAAAACACTAAACCATACATATCAAATGAAAATGGTTAAATATCAAGTAAATATATATCAAATTACAAGATCAAACTAAAATTGTAAAACATGAAAGGAAAAGAAATTTCATCATAATTCTATAAATATCAAAATTCCAAAACATCAAACAAAAACAATTAAACATGACCCTGAATTATAAAATCTACACAAGTTTAAATTTTAAAAAGATTAAAAGTTAAAATCATGTAAAAAACAAAAAAAATAATAAGTAATACATTGAAAGATCATCATAAATAATAAAAAATCAAGATGAAAGTGCTAAAATGACCCTGACTTTAGGCGAAAAGTGCCAGTATAACCCTGCAATCTCAGAATGTGCCAAAATAACCCTTGACTCCATTGACTTTTTAGTCAACCATTTGGTGGCCAGATATTTTTGAAAAAACTATTTTGCCTTTGTAGAAAAAAAAACTTAAATTCTTCATTTTGCCTGATCTTTTCTGTTTCATTTTTACTGATTACTGCGGTTCCTTTCTTTCCGATTTCTGTTTCCTCCACTCTTTCTTTATTTGAAATTTTGCCACCGGAAATCTAGGATTTGGAGTTGGACTTGGAGAAGATCAGTGGGGCTAGGTCAAAGGAGATGGGGAGGGGTGGCAACAGGAGGAGGAGATCGGGGGACGGGGTTGGGGCTAGGGTGGAGGAGATTTGGAGGGGTGGCACCAGCAAGAGGAGATCAGAGGGCAATGATACTACGGAGGAGATTGAGAAGGCTAGCAGTGAGAGGGAGAGATTAGGAGGTGGGGCTAGGGTAGAGGCGGGGCTTTGTCAGTGGAGATTGGGAGGGGTGTGATATGCACCATATTGCATGTGTTAACAAATGCATTTGACACAATTGTTACCATGTTTTACTTGGTCGATTGCTAGTTTTAGTTAGGTTTACACAACAAAGGTTTTAGATGACCATTATTGGTTTTCTTGTCTAAATCACGAGTTCTGTAGACTTAATTGAATCTAATGGACACTTTGTATTTATGGGAACCTAGATCTTTATTTATTATCTTACTAGTAGGTTGCTCGTTAATATTTCAGCATCATCTTGTAGAAGGCCAATCGCCAGAATGGTAGAAGATATTTGAAGGTCATTCGCAAGGATGGTAGTAGATAGAAGGCCACGGACTTCAAAGCATTGTGGTAGATAGAATTGAGCCACAAATGGCGGAATTGAAGTTCGAAAAAGTCAAGAAAGGAATACATCATCAACCGGAGACATCAGCCGGCTGGCCAACACGAAGCCTAGAATGAGCCAAGCCAGGCTAGCACGGCCCGTGCCAAGGGTGGCTAGCATGGCCCGTGCTGGCCAACACGGGCCATTCCATAGCAACCCAACACGGGTCGTGCCGATCTGTGCTGCTCGTGCCCCATATCCCCAAATTCACTTCAAATGGCTAAGTATGGATGCAGACTGCACCGTTTCACCCAGTCCGCATCAACAGGGTGTGAAGAATGTCTTGGCTCACACCATTTTACTGAGCAAGGAGTGTTTTCGGTTGATGACGCGCCAAACAACACTGGGTGTGCAAATCAGAAGTCAAAACTGGGACACCAGTCGGCGGCTCATGTCAATTTATGTAGCCCGCACTGGCATGACCCCACACGGCCAGTTCTAGACCCTGCGCTCCGCACAAGCACAAGGCTCCACGGGCTGCATCATTTTCCACTAGCTGCATCCGTTGCAGCTTTTAGGGTTTCTAGACCTATTTTAGGCCTATTTCAAGGCCCAATTCCCTACTACTATATATATGGACCTATATCTATTGGAGTTCAAGTTATGCTTATTTTTAGACTTCAAGAGTAGGGTAGAGAGAGAGAAAGAAGCTCTTCCTTCTCTCTAGAATCTTTTCTTTTCTTCTCTTTATTTTTCCTTTGCCCAAAGACATTGAATCCAATGAAATACTTGGTTTCAATGCTTAAAGAGTAGTTAATTTGCTTGGGGATTATATTTGTATTCATGATTTGGTACATGTTTTGTGAGATTCCTTAGATCTACCTATTTCTATGTGTTCATGATATTATGTTGGCTTGTTTTTCATATACTTATTAATTGCATGAATAATACACTAATATTAGCACACATGGTAGTCTACATTACTGTTGGCGTATATATTGACACCCTCCGAGGAGTGAAACCTAGATGTGATATGGGCAGTGGGGTCAGGCTTCATGTGGGTGTGTACATGTAGGTTTTTTCCAAGTTTTACCACTACGATGACCGCACACTAGTTTAGCTGACAAGTTGGCCTGGAGTGTTATGGGTAGAGATAGGAATTCGTAGCAAACTAGGGTTAGCTCATTTGTGACCCTAGAGCCATCGATAAGGTGCCTATTTTCCTTTGCCTCTGTAGGCCTAGGAATAGAGCATTTGTGGTGTAGTGCCTGAGATGTAATCATACGGTGGAAAATAGATCTGCACAGCGGTAGGGCCATTGTTGCACTCCCCTAATTACAGAAGTGGTGCTAATGGAAGATTACAAGAGCACCATACATATTAGGTATGGGGAAGTGTTGACCATCGACCACACCGCGTGTTATGAACACTAGATTAGGTTTAATGTCTTGTATGTGATGGAACCGAGGATCAAAACATGTCCCCAATCATGTTACGCAAGTATTCCCTAAGTGTTAGAATTTATAGTTTTATTCTCTTGTGATCTCACATGCTTGTAGTTATTAGTTGAAAACCCCCCAAAACCTACTTCGCAATATTTAGCTATTCCTAACACACGGTTAGATTGACAACTTGGATGTAGCTATGTTTAGTTGACTTTTGGAAATTTAGCATCTCTGTGGACAAACTAGATCTTACCACTATCTACCCTATAGATAGCTTAGCAGTAAGTTTGGGAGCGGGATATAATTTCAAAATTGATGTCCTTCTCTTTGGAATGTCCTCCACTTAGGTTAGATACTCATCAATATTACAACCTCGAGTGGAGGCGGATCAGGGTGGCTGTGGGAGGAGAAGAATAGGAGGTGGGGCTAGGTAGAGGCGGGGCCTGGCGATGGAGATTGTGAGGGGTGGCAGTGGGAGGGGTGGTGAAATTTCTTGTGGCGACGGGGATTTTTAGCAGCGGCAGCGGAGGTTTCCGGTGGCGGAGCAGCCACTGTCCTGGTAGAGCAACAACAGTGAAGAAGAAGAAGATCAATGGTATTTCAGGTATCATTTTTTAACTTCTTAGTCAAGGGTATTTCAGTCATTTCATTTCTTGTCATTTCCAGAATTTCATGGGTCAATGCCGGAATTAGAAAGTTTCGCTATATCGGCACAAATATTTTGAAAGTTAGGGTTAAATTGGCACATATAATAATTAGTTAGGGTTAAATTGACACTTTCTCAGATTGAAGGGTTATATTGGCACTTTCAACCTAATGTTAGGGTTAGAAATGTATTTATCTCAAAAATCAAATAGTTAAAATTATGAATTAAAATCAGACCCAAAACACATGGTAGGTCTAAAATACACACCAGACCCAAAAACTAACTAAACCCTAATCCTACTTGATTGACCCGCCACCCAACTCGACCCAAATGAATCATTGCCCCACTCCCAAACTGGCTATCATCATCCTGTTCACCGCCAGAAATGATCCTGCAGGAATCCAAGTCGTAGACTATCCTCGGTTCTTACTTCCATTCTAATGTCCCCAATCTCTAGCTTTCGTTTCACCATTAAAAAATGTGCTTGATTTCATCATCTCCATTACTAAAAACCCTTGTTTCCGACAACGTTCTAAAGCACTCAGATCTGGTGGAAACTGTTCAATTTGAGCCATGAAACTAATGACAGAAAGAGGCGGAAATCAGTGGTGAAGAAAGGAGGTTGTAATAGGTGATAATTGAAGAGAAATAAAACTTGAATGTTGTCGGGGTATATGAAACTTATAATTTATTGCAGTTCAACTCCCAAACTTCTATTTACTATTTAAACACTAACGTGACAAAATGTAATAATATAATTTGACCCCAACTCAAAAATTACTCCTATAAATTGCAATTTCTGGCTATAAAATGGTCTGATACAAAACTTTTTCAATTGAGTGCTCTCTTTTTTCTTTTCTTTTTTCAACAGAGAATTCTCTTTATTTTGCAACAAAGAGGCTTTCCAAATGTTTTCATCATATACTCCCACCGTCCTGGAATAATTGGCACACTTTTTATTTTCGTCTATCCCATATAGAATGACACACTTTAATTCTTACAAAAAAGGCAAATTATATGTTGTAAAATTCCTACAACATTTCCTTTAACTTCAACAACTTTATAAATGAGCCCACCATTTTCCCAAAAGACGAAATTGCTCTTTTAGTCCCTTACATATTTACCAATACCTTCTTTTGGTCCCCGACTCCAAAATCGCATTTAATTGGACACTAACATTATCAAATTGAATCTTTTGGTCCCCAGAGGGGGTTTTCAAGTAAACTGGAATGGTTTTCGGTATAGCAAGGGGTATTTTAGCAATTTCACTAATTAAAAAATATTTTCAATTAAAAATATCAATTTTTTTAAAAAAATTGACTTTCTTTTTTCAAAAAAATTTAATTTTAGTCTTTCTTTTAATGTTTCTTTCTTTTAGCGTCACCTATGTCGCTGCTGCCGCTGCTCTTCCTCAGCTTCACATAACAGACCAAACTATAGTCCTCTACCCATCTCCAGGCTTTGGCCACCTGGATTTCATGGTAGAGCTTGAAAATTTCATACTCACCCACCACCATGACCACCAAATCACCATCCCCAATTGTCACACCGGCATGCAACACCGGCGCCATTGTTGTACAAATCACCATCCTCACCAAACACTCGTCGGAGTCCATCGTATAAAGCATGGTCTGGAGGCAATCAGTGATAGAGAAGAGGAAGGCGGAGAAGAGGAATCTGGGATTGGGGAATCTGTGGGGAGCGTGGTCTGGAGGCAATCGGCGACGGAGAAGAGGAAGACAGGTGGAGAAGAGGGTAGGGGCGGGGGTGGATTCAGGGAAAAGGTAGTGGCTAAGTGGAATTGGGGAAGAGGTAGCGGCGGCGTGGTCTAATTTTTTTTTAAATCAGGGGTATAATGGTTATTTTACATATTTTGACCGATTTTACCATTGACTATACCTAAAAGCCGCCTCTGGGGACCAAAAGATTCAATTTCAGAATGTTAGTGGCCGATTAAACGCGGTTTTGGAGTCAGGGACCAAAAGAAGGTATTGGTAAATATGTAAGGGACTAAAAAAATAATTTAGTCTTTCCAAAATATCCCTATTTTTTCAAAATTATTCTTTGACACCTCGGCTTGTATAAAATATCGAGCCAAATGTCAATGTATCATTCATTCCGAGACAGGAACTGTTAAGAATTGACAAGTTTGTTGTAATTACATGGCACCTAGCTATAACCTAAGAAGAGTGGGTCTCTTGATAGATGGTCTGTCCATAAGCTTATGGACAGGCTAGGGACCAATTTTCAATTAATGAAAATTATACAAAACTCGCGGGTCATCCCATTGCAAATATCGGGCTCAATCTCCAACTTCTCTATCTAAAACCTTCTTCCCCAATGGAGACGTGCAACCCATCTTCCTCTGCAACTTCTCCATCTCATTCTTCTTCCTTCAATCTCCATCCCAAATTTCAATCTCCTTCCCAAACTTCAATCTCCATTCTCTGCGAATCTAACTTCTCCCAGCCGACCAAATCCTTCTTCGTTCATTTCATATTTTTTCCGATAAGCTCTTCAAATGCCCAGTTAGTGTCCGGCAAAATTGTGCCCACATTTAGAGTAAACGGGAGGGCGATTTTAGATTTGATCGAAATAACTTGATTTTAATTTGATTAAAACTAAATTTCAATTGTATTGTAACTTTTTCACATATAATTGAGGGTATGTTATTCATATGTATTCGATGTGAATGATATTGTTGTTGAAAGTTCTGAAATTATGAATTCTGCTGCTATGAACATGTAAAAAAATGTGGCAAATATTAAAAAAACGAGCTTAATGCTGTTGAAAATTTTTGTATATATTATGCACCTATTACCTTACAATACACATCATTTGTATTAAAACTTGCATTTGTTTTAGAAGCTTTGAATATGAATTATGAAACTTTTCTAGGAGGTCATGTACAAGTTAAGTTAAAATTTAACAATTTAAAATTGTCATATTAACTCTGCATTAATTAATTTACAACATGTATTGTTTAAATAAAAACACGCATACGATTTTAAATTATCAATTCCTTTAATGAATAGAAAAACATTGCCACGAGATAGTGCATAAGTTACCTTATGAATCATTTTTGTTTTGTTAAAAAAATGCATATGTTAGCCTCAAACTAGTATTTCTTATAGTGTACATAACTGATGCTCCCCAATTTACCGCCGCCACTGCACCACCGTAAGTGATTGGAATCTGCAAGATAAAGCCCCAGGAGATCTTTGGGGGGAAGAGGCTCTGATGGCCAAGTAAGCAAACAAATTACCGGAGTGTAATTAAGAATCAATAGTTTAGTGTGTAGGGATACATTTAGCCTTTATATAGGTAGGTAAGTAGGGCAACTGTTTTATTTTCTTGTGGAGCAAGTACTCCCAACTTGGAATGGCCCAAAAGGTAATACCAAGAGGTTAATGTCATGGTCAAATGGTCAGCTGTATTAGGCACTTGGGCCCATACAGATTTACGCATTGTCAATAAGCCCCTGGAAAACAGAGAGTTTGACCTTAAAATTTATCCCGAGATTGTGGGTTCGAATCCGTGCTCGCATCCGTAAGTTCATCGGTACGCCCTTCTGACGAGGCTGCTACGAATTGATGGTTAAGAGAGGGTTCCTCCTCCGAGATCCTTTGACACTTAAGGGGTATAATTTTGGTTCCCCTGTGATGCGTTGAAGGTCCTTTCCAAGTTGAAACTTTGAACCTGTCGTTCAAGCGAATTAATGCGTTGGGGGTCCGACCCTTGGCTTTCTAGTCTATGTTGGAATCCAAGGGCCTGGATTCTGCCTCCTTTACTTCCCCGAGGGCTTTCCAGCCCCAGTAGTTCTAAGTAAGGGGTTCGACCCTCGGCCTTCTAATCTATGTTAGAGACCAAGAACCTTCGAGTCCCCATAGATAGAAGTAGAGGATTTGGCTCTGAGTCTTCTAATCTGTGTTAGAGAACCAGGGAGTTTGAATCCTTTCTTTTTATGGATATGATATTCGACCTTCGGACTTCCAGTCTATGCTAGGGTCCGAGAGCACTCGAATCCTAGTATGTAAGAGAGAGAAGAGGTGTAGTCAAAATTCAGACTTCTAATCTGTGCTAGAGTCTGAACTGTACGAATCCCAGTATTTTACCCATAAAGGGCTTGGCCTTCAGGTTTCCGATCTGCGTTAGAGCTTAAGGTCGCTCAAATCCCAGTAATCCAGGATGAGGGATTCAGACTCCGGCCTTCCAATCTGTGCTAGAATCTGAGTGCATTTGAATTCGTTCATTTAATCATAAGAGATTTGAACTCCAGTCATCTAAACTCTGCTAGAATCCAAGGAGTTCAAACCCTATATTTGGGAATGGTGCATTCACCCTTTGTCCTTCTTATCTGCGCTGGAATCCAAAGAGCTCAAATCCAAGGTGGGAAGTGGAAAAGTCGCAAGGGTGTGGTGTTCACTCTTTCTTCAGGGTGCGTGAAGCCTATGTTGGGTTCTATGCACGCCACTTTTCCCATAAATGCCTTGAATCTCTCCCCCACGCGTCCTATTTATCCACGTACCTGTTGTTCCGTGTGGCAGTCCGAGGTAATGATTACCTTTTATTCCCTCTATATATATATATTAGCTTTTCACCACCCTTACTTCACCTTATCCCTAAACAATTTTCAAATTTCACAAGTCTCTTTCTCTTTCAGAGCGGTTCTCCGATGATTCTTCTCCATTTAAGTTTCTAGAGAGCTCCGGTCCATTTTCGGCCAATTAACCAGTAAGTACCCTGTCTCTTAACCTTTTATTTTCTCTTTAAGATGTCGCAAACATAGTCGATAGGGAAGAACTCCATTCTGGCCTACTTTTCAGTCGTTTCTACCATCGCCAGCGTAGTGGATTCTCTTCTCAAGGATTCTAGGGTCGTTTCTTCCTTGGCTTCAGGTTCCTTTTCAGTGAGTTTAGAAGCCGGTGGAAGCTCCACCAGCTAATCAGCATGACCTAAAGGATACCGCCACAAGTGGGTTTTGTAAAGGTCTTGGGTTCCGAGTTGGGCGAAGGTTCAGGAGGATAAGGAGGGCCGTCTATTCTTCTTCAAAAACTTTCTGACCCTGATCCTCGAGAGCCCCCAGCCAATTGCACCAAAAATCTTGAAACTACTATCTATGTTAACTCTGTGGGTCAATCTTCTAGAGGATTTATGACTGGAGATCCTTTGAGGGGATGAAAATCCAAGGGATACGAGACCCGGTCAGTGCGCAGTCTACGAGCGCTATCTCCAGTTCGGGCTGTGCTTTCCCTTACCCCTCATCCTCTCTCATCTTCTCAAGGAGCACCAGGTAAATATGGCCCAACTGCATTAGAACGTCATTCTCCTTGTTATGGCATTCATAACTTGATGCCATTGTCTGGATATTGCTCCTCGGTAGGAGATGTTTAGATCTCTATACTACCTCTCTCAGACCACCCCTTGAAGGTCTCATTAAACTTCAAAGGGTGGCACACAACCCCCATTTACACCTTCGAGAAAGAGCGACTGGAACCCAAAATTGAATTTTGAAAATTCTACCACCTATATCGCTCCGGATAGTGTGGTAGCAGACAGGGATCGATTGTTAAGTGATTCCCTCGACATTTTGAAGAACTTTGATTTTGTCTGACTGGAGAAGGTATATGATTAGATACACAGCCAGAAGCCAGTCTTGATTAGGCCTCCCCTTTCGGTGGAATCTGTAAAAACCCCTTCCGGAAAAGGAAAGGGAAAGAAGAAGGCAGATATGGGCATCCATCCCAAGAACACTAAGAGGAAAGCCCCAACAGAATGTGAAGATAGGGCACCTAAAGAATTAAAGAAAATGAATGGTAAGGTTGATGGCCTAAAGCCTGTTTCGAGGGTTGCCGAAACTGAGTCGGGACCTCAATAGGCATACAATCCCAGAGGGTCCCCTTCTAGGGGTTCATCCACCCCTTTCGAAGGTGTTTGTGGCATCCTTATTTTCCATTTTTCTTGCTTTAATTTTTATTACCTCGTAGTTTTCACTTATTCTTCTAACCTCTTTTTGTTTTGTTTGTTCAGTGAACTTGGCTGAGATCCTTAGGTTTGGGAACGAGGAAAGGGTTGTGTTCAAGGAGCACGATGAGAAGGTTCACTCAAAGACCCCAGTTTTGGAGGCTTAAGCAGAGGTTATTGTGAGTCTGTAAGAAACAAGCAGACTCAGGAAGATGTTTCTCCGCCCCGCCCTTCCCCTCCGAGGCAATGGACTAACATGGCCATGCCGTAATTGAGTCTCCTTATCCAATCCAAAGCTGGCGGCTCCAGAAATGCCCAGTCGGAGGTTGAGCATCTCTCAGGCCATCTCTTTCGGGGCGCGATAGACCGCACTTTGATTTCTATCCTGGAGGCGCTGGTTCTGTCAAGTGCTCTAGGTTCTATTGTCCAGGCCTACATGGCCAAGGTTAAGGAAGTTGAGGTGGCCACTGCCAAATTCAAGGAGATCAATGAGAAGCTAAGGAAGGTTTCCTCCAAATTCAAGAAGGAATTAGAGAAGGTGACCTCAGGTTATGAGGATAAACATGCTAAGATGGACCTCGAACACAAGGAGGAACTGGAGAGAGTAGAGAAGCTGAGCACCAAGAAAGACACCTGCCTGAAGAAGCTTGAGACAAAGTTATCGGAGGCCCAGGCAACTAATGGAACTCTTTCCAGCAAAAATGTTAGGTTGGCCGGTCTTTTCTCTCCCGAGCAACGGGCTTCTATGGTTCGAGGCCTATACTAATAGGTTGGTGAAGACTAAGGGGTTTCAAGACTTTTTCCATCTCTCTCCTCAATTTTAGTGGGGCTTACCCGAAATAACCCAGCCCATTTTGTCTGCAGGGATCTCCCCTTCGAATACACGACCATGCTAAACGTTTACAAAAAGAACATGGAGTAGCTGAATCACTTATGGTGGAAATCCATCTAGGATGGGTGCATTAAGCTCCCATTGCTTGACCACCTGAAGGCCTCCGGGGAATATTTCTCAGCAAAGGAAATCCGCTACCTAGAGGTGGATGAAGACAAGCAATGGAGTGAGCCGGACCCCCTAACTGCTCCAAAGTCCCGACGCGGGCTTGCTCCTTCGGGCTCTTCTTAGGTGAATCCTAGCATTGGAAAAATGTATGAAAACTTTCCCCTTGGGGATCCAGATGTGCCCTTAACTTTTTGCATATAAATGAAGACTTTACTTTTCTTTTACTTATGTGTTTCTACTTTTTATGTCTTGTAGACTCTAGACTTGGTACCCTATCACACCCCCCTCCCATCTGCAAATGGGCACTTCTTTTGATTTATTTTTTCAAGTCATGAAAGAATGGTACCGCCAGATTGAAGAATGGGCATGGGAGCACCGAATCGAAGCATCCTGATTCTGATACAAGTGTGTTCAGCTCGAAGACGAGCTTTAAGCAGCACACAAAGAACTTAGATTGTGGCGCAATGGGCTTCACGAGAGATAAAAAAACTCCTTGACGCCCTGAGTCATTCGAGGGAAGAAAGGGATTCCCTAGCCACGGTGAAGGGTTGAGATCTTGGGAGATTTCCATTTTCTCAAAGCTTGGCACAATGAGGTTCTCTATGAGATTACCACCATGTCCGAGTTCACCTCAATGCATGAATGTACCACCTCCGCTAAGGCTTTCAAAGCTACTAGGGAGCATCATCTTCTCAGCCCAACGAGACCATCGAGCATTATCGGTGTGAGGCTTGAGTGGCTCAGGAAAATGTAGAGGTTGCTCTAGCGGCCTTAGTGACCGTCACCACCAAACTGGAGGAGTGAACGGAGGAGAATAGAAAATATCGATGGGATCTTATTCCTGCCTTAGAATGAACCATCAGGGACAATCAGGCTATTATCGGGGCTTCCTATAGAGATAAGGAAAAAGTCGACAAGGAACTTGCTGAGTTGTATGAGACGTATGAAGCAACTGCCAACAACCTTCTGTTGTACAAGCTTCGACTTGGGACGGTCGAAGCTCCACTGGTCGAGGATTTTGAAGTTTTTCTTCAAGAGACCATCAACATTATGGAGCAAAAACATATTACTAGGAATCCTAAGTACCGTGAAGCTTATGAAGAACCAAAAAGGTGGTTGGATAGGTTGCGAAAAAGGAACATGAGTGGAGCTTCGAGCTGCCACACTGCTCTCAGAAGAAGTAGGGCTCCAGAACCTGCCAAAGCCCCTCATCCTATGACCTCGAACCCGATGGTTAACCCTGCGGGCAACCTGATTGGCTCCTTTGGCCGAGGGAGGGGTTTTTCCTCCTCACTAAAGGCATTCAAGGGGCTTTATGGCCCTTCAAATATTTTACAAGATCTGTGCCCTGGGTGCTTGTTGCGCGTGCGAGGGGCTTTGTTGGCCGTTCAAATATTTTACAAGGTATTTTCCTTGGGCGCTTGTTATGCATTTGAGGGGCTTTATTGGCCCTTCGAATATTTTACAATGCTTGTGCTTGGGTGTTTGTTGCATGTTCGAGGGACCTTGTTAGCCCTTCGAATGTAAATTACTCTGATTTTAGGAGAATGGGGAACTTCCGTCCCCCCAATGGGAAGGACCCCCCCCCCCCATGGGAACGTGTGTTTAAATTCTTTGGAACAAGAACTGGTCTTAAGAAACACATTTTTCCGTACAAAATTATCAAAAATAGAGGGACCCCAACTACCTTGTCGAGGGTGTCCTCCGACCCAAAGGTACTTTGAGGTAGTCTATCTTTCGACCTCAGTAAGTCTATTAGGATTTAGGGGAATAATACCCCCTAAGGTTAGAAACATTCAATCTGTGCGGAATCGATTCACCCTTGGGGGTTTCTAATGTATAGCTTCCTCCTGGGCCGACTTCGACGACTCGGTAGGGTCCTTCCCAGTTTGCTGATAGCTTCCCCTTTGGCTCTCTATGTCTCTTCTCATTTCTCCTCTACGAGGTCTCCTAGGGAAAACTGTACTTTACGGATCCTCTGGTCATGATACCGCTTAACCCTTTCCTTGACCCTAGCTTCTCGGAGGTTTGTCTTCTCTTTTTTTTCATCGAGAAGGTCCAAGTCTAAGTGACGCTACTCGTCATTGTTCATTTTTTATCGGTTGCTTATAGCGAACCTTCGAAAGGTTGGTAGTTTTATATCTGACGGAATGACTACCTCTGAAACATAGACCAGGCCATATAGGGTTTTGTCTGTGGCAAATGACTCTGTTGTTTAGAATGACCAAAGTACCCTGGGCAACTCATCGATCCATTTCCTACCTGCCCCTTCAAGCCTTGATCGAATGTAGTTGACAATGGTTCGATTGGTGACCTTTACATGCCTATTGGCTTGAGGGTGGTAAATGTTGGTGACCCTTTGGCGGATCTTGTATTCCTTACACGAACCTTTGAATGGGTCATTGATGAACTGAGCATCATTGTCACTTATGATTATTTGAGGGATCTCGAACCGGCATATGATATTCTTCTAACAAAACCCAATCAGTGCTTTCTCCTTAGCGCTCGACCCACTTTGTAAAGTAGTCTACAGCCATGATCAAGTATCTAAAATAGCCCGGGGCCTCTGTAAAAGGATCTACCTAGTCGATCCTCCATTTGTCAAATGGTAAGGAATTGTTGATGCTCATCATTTCTTCCTGGGGGATATGGGTGATTGGGGCATGTCTTTGGCATTGGTGACATGCCTAGATATGTTTGTTTACTTCATCGAACATCTTTGGCCAATAGTATCCAACCAGGAAGAGCTTCTTAGCTATTGGCCGAGCCCCTTGGTAACTTCCACAGGCCCTTCATGGGTTTCGCAGATCAGGTAGTTAGCTTTGTGGGGGGCTACACATCGAAGGAGCGGTTGGAGGTGGCTCTGGTGATAAAGGGCATCTTCATGGATCACATACTTAGGCGCCTTTAGCCTAACCTTCCTTGCTTCGATGGCATCATCTGGGAAGGTTCTATCTCGAAGGTAGCTAATAATGGGAACTATCCAAAATTTCTATTCCTCCACTACCATCACTATTTCTTCTTCCTAGAAGCTATGCTTACTCAACATCTCCACCATTAAGTGCCCTTTTGATTGCAAGCCTAGGTCCAACGAGGCTAATTTGCTCAAGGCGTCCGCCTTTTAATTTTTCTCTCGAGGGACTTGAGTGAGGGTATAATGGTGTAAATGTTTAAGGATGGGCTTCACCACTTCCAAATAATGCTGCAAGCTTCTTTCCCTAGCCCCATAATCCCTCTTAACTTAAAGGGTGGCGATTTGGGAATCGCTAAATATGTCTAGCCTTCAAACTCCCAATTCTTTGGCAATTCGAAGGTCTGTAATCAGCGCTTCATATTCCGCTTCATTGTTTGTGGCCTTGAAGCCAAAGTGTAGGGCATAAGGACAATCATTATGTTCGAAGTTCGTGAGTAAATCTCTGGCCCTAGAGGACCCATCAACATACAACTGCCAGGTCTCTTCGGGTTCATTGTTATCTTTGACCGCTATTGGGTCCGCAGTTTCTACAATGAAGTCTGCTAATGCTTGTCCCTTGATTGTTATTTTTGGAAGAACTGGATGTCATGTTCACCAATTCAATTGCCCACTTCATCATTATTCCAGAGGCTTCTGGCTTTAGAAGCACATGCCTAATTAGATGGATGGTGAGCAGGATAATCCAATGTCTTTGGCCAGGGGCGTCTTGTAGCATGAACAATGGCTAATATCAGTTTTTCGAGAGCAGTGTAACGAGTCTTCGAGCCATAAAATGCCATACTTACAAAGTAGATTGGGTGTTGGGCTATGTCATTTTCCTTTACCAGGAACGTGCTTATAGCCAAGGGGATGCAGAGATGCGTAAATACAGATCTCCCCCCTTGTCTGGTTTCATTGGGGTGGGCTGATTTCATAAGTGCTGTTTCAACTACTGGAAGGCTTTGTCACAGTTATCCATCCATTTGAATTTCTTTTATTTTCGAAGTACATCAAAGAATGGAAAATTTTTTTCAACCCCCTTCGAAAGGAATCGGCTGAGTGCTGCTAGCGATCATGTAAGTCTTTGGATATCTTTAGTTGTTTTGAGAGGTTTCATGCTGATAATGCTTCAATTTTCTCATGATTGGCATCGATCCCCCTCTCCAAAACCACGGATCCCAGAAATTTACCAGCTCTAACCCCAATTACGCATTTGGTTGGGTTTACTTCAAAATGGCTTCTCAGAGCTTCTTGAAGGTTTCTTTGAGGTCTAATAAAAATTGGTCGAAGCCTCTACTTTTGACCACCATATCATTATCATATATTTCAATGTTTCTCCTGATCTATTTTTTGAAGAGCTTGTCAACCAGCCTTTGGTAGTTGGCCCCTGCATTCTTCAAGCTGAATGGCATTTTCTTATAGAAAAATGTCCCCACACCTATTATGAATGATGTTTTATGCTTATCCTCCTCTTCCATGAGTATCTGGTGATAGCCCTTATGAGCATTGAAGAAGTCCAACACCTTGTATTCTGCTATGGCTTTGACCAGCACATCGTTGGAGGGTAGGGGATAGCTATCTTTGGGGCAACATTTGTTAACATCCGTGAAGTCTATGCATATTCTCCAAACCCCATCATACTTGAGGATCATCACCAGATTTGCTATCAACTCGGGGTAGAATACCTCTTCGATAACCTCAGCTCGAAGCAGCTTCTGGACTTCTTCTTTGATGGCCTCAGCCCTTTTTGGGTGAATGACCTCCATTTCTACTTATCGGCTTTTGGGAGGGGTCTACATTCAGTCTATGGACCATCAACTTCTTAGGTACCCCTGTGAGGTCAAAGGTGTCCTATGAAAACACGTCGACATAATCATCCAAGAGATCCTTTAGCTTCTCTTTCGTTGGGGGTGGTATAATTTTTCACACGGGCACTGTTCTTTTGTTTCAGACGACCATTGGCTCTGTGTCCTAGGGTTTGATTTCTCCATTGAATGAAGTTGTCATTCTTTTTAGCCTCTTTCAAATATATAGCCAAATATCTTCAGGCCATCAGGTGATCTCCTCTTATGACAGCTATCCTTATGTTAGGGGGAATTTCATTGTCAAGTCATAAGGGGACCATATTGCTTGCGCCTGGCACATCCATGGCTATATGAGTATTATATTATTGGGTGATAAGATATCAATTACAATGAAGCTGTAGTCGATTATGACCTCCTTGTCTCTTTCATCTATTTTGACTAAGAAGGTCACGACCCCTAGGGGGTAGCACCGTCTTTCCGGTGAAGCCGAACAAAGGAGGGGTTGTTCTCCTTAGATTTTTACATCCGAGCTCTTAATCGAAACAATTGGCAAACATTACTTTTATGTGTATTAGTTATGTTATTTATTTTATTGGGAGTAAATTGTGATTTTACAGGATTAATGTGCACTTAAGGTGTTTTATTTGTAGTAGATCACAGATTTTAGGCTTCAGAGGAATTTGGAGGAGAATGAGGAGCATTTAAAAATTATGGCGAAAAGAAGACAGTTAAAATTAATGTACAGAAAGAGCAATTACCCGTGGCACTATATTTGCAAAATATGGTACTTATTTGGAGATATTCTTAGAGATAATTGAAGAGATTTAATCACATCTTATCTATTCAAATCATAATTCAAATTTGGTTTCCGTGCAGAGAATAACAAATGTTATTTTATAAATCGTGAGGCCTAATTGCATTATAATTTATTCTTCCATGTTCTTGATTGTTCTTGGTTGAATTTTATTTCTAAGATGTTTAAGCCTGATCTACTTGAATGTTTTTAGAATACGGCTATCTAATTTCCACAAATACGTAATTGTTGGATGGGATTAGTAAGTAGCAAAGTCTTGTGAAAAATAGCTAACTAGCTAAGCCCTAATAGCAAGATAGGGAATAATTGAGCGTGTGTTGCTATTTGCTTTTACTTTGGTATATGCTATATCGGGTTATTTTAGTACTTAATGCTATCAAGATGTGTTCTAGTTTAGCGAATACTTTCTGGGGACATTTTGGTAAGGGAAACAATTAATTAATCATAATTGGTTGACTACCGATAAAGTAAGAAAGAATTGGGGGATTAAGCGTATCTACATCCCTATAACCGATAGATGTGTAGGAATTGATTCACTATTATGCATGTGATCAATATTAACTAGCATGAGTTATTCTTAGCCAATATCATTTATCCATATATTTATTTCTCATTTTTAGAGTTAATTCTTGCATTTTAGGGTTAGAAATCATTCTTGAAATTAAGGCGTGGTGGCATCACCAAACATGTTTTCTAAATTAGTAGGAAAAATAATTAATAATTATTGCTTTAGCTCCTCGTGGAATCGACCTTACTTACCGGTGTACTATGCCGGTGTACTATGCCGGTGTACTATGTCGTATGTCGTCCGCCGTCAGACCACTGCCACCACCGTCCGTTGGACCACTGCCACCGCCGGCGCTGGACCACCTCTTCCGTCGGACCACATCCACCTCTACCGCCACCGTCACCGCTGGACCACATCCACCTCCATCGCCAGCGTCACCAATTTCACCGGACCACATCCACCTCTACCACTACCGTCACCGCTGGACCACATCCACCTCCACCACCACCATCACCGATTTCACCGGACCACCGCACCACCGGACCACCGCACCACCGCCACCATTGCCACCACCGCAAGAGGGAGAATAGAACGGGAGAAGAGGAAGAAGAGGAAGAAGAGGAAGAAGAGAGCCGGAGAGAGAGAAGAGAGTCGGAGAGGGAGAAGAGAACGGGAGAAGAGTAGAGGAAGAAGAGGAGAGCCGGAGAGGGAGAAGAGAATGGGAGAAGAGGAGAGGAAGAAGAGGAGAGAAATAATAGGAGAGCCGAAGACGGAGAAGAGGAGAGGAAGAAGAGGAGAGCCGGAGAGGGAGAAGAGAACGGGAGAATGGGAGAGGAAGAAGAGGAGAGTCGAAGAGGGAGAAGAGAACGGGAGAAGGGGAGAGGAAGAAGAGGAGAGCAGGAGAGGGAGAAGAGAACGGGAGAAGATATGGTGAATGGGGGCCACCGGAGAAAAAGAAGAACGGCCGGAGAAGAAAAGGAGAAAAGGCTGGAAAAGAAAAGAAGAAGAAGAGGAGGAGGAGAAGAGGAGAAGAAGAGGAGGAGGAGAAGAGGAGAAAGTGGCCGGAGAAGGAGGCCGGAGAAGAAGAACGGCTGGAGGAGAAGACTAGCGGCAACAGCAGACAACTGCGGACGATGACGGACAACGGCAGCGGAGGACTGCGGCGATTGATGGCAGCGGTGGACTGCGGCGATTGATGGCAGCGGTGGACTGCGGCGGTAGAAGTGATGGTATAATATTGAATTAAACATATTTAAATTAATTTAATTTAATTAAAAATATATATTATATACGAAATTGTATAAATACAAGGCGTAATCAAGTAAAATACAGGGCGTGATATAAACATTCGCAAAACTTTTCACCATATGCCACCTTATTCCGCCACCGAAATCACCGCACTGGGATGACCACCAGCTCCAGGGCAATGCAGCTGCGCATCAGACCCGCTGCCAACTCAAGAGCTCTACCGGAGAACCCTAGTCCGGCAGCCATTCCGCAGGAAATAAGCGCCGGACCAGCGGAATCGCCAGATCTACAGCCAGCAGAGGATCCCCTATCTCCACACGTCAAGGCGCAACTGCATGCAATTCCACGTGTCGTCAGACCATCTCCACGTGCTGAGATACCACCGCCACGCACAGCCTCGCCACCAGCCATCACAGATATAACTCCAGCAGCCCCAGACTTGGCCGAAGTTCAACCAGTCATCCCAGAAGCTGCGACTTTAGCTGCTCGTGTTCCGCCAATCCATATAATTCCACCGGAAAGCTTAAATGTGTGATCTACCGTGCGATGAGCAGACCCAAAAATCTCAATAAGTCCACTATTGCCTTTGTTTTTGTGATTTTTTTAGAGTGTTTTTTTTTCTTGTTTTTGGTCTACGGGTTATGTCTATCCTTACTATTTTTACTGAGCATGCTTGAGGCAAGCAAAGTTCAAGTGTGAGGAGGATTTTGTGTTTATGTGTTAGTGTTATTTAAAAAGTATATATAAATTTTTTTTTGGTCGAGTCAAATTCAGAAATATTATTGTTCTTTGACGAACTGAACTTGCTACTAATATAATTCTTGTGTGTTATATTTGGTTACTTGATACGCCTCTAAAATTACTTGGTATGGTAAATGAGTCTAATATAATTGGTAAAAATTGGCCTAGATGATACTTGAGATGAAAAAAGACTAGTAAATGAACATTTTAGTCCAGTAGAAGTGAGGTTTGAGCTAGAGTAGAGCAGTCTCTGCATCAATTTTTTTCTTAGAGTCATGGCATTACTTGAATTATTTTGTGTGAAAAAGATGAAAGACATTAGGATTTAACCCCACAACTTTTATTTCCTACCATACATCACCCTCAGTAAATCCTTTGAAGCCTTGACCTCTTTCCTTTGTTTCCACAGAAAAAATGAAGCCAAAGCCTGTTTTTATCCACTCTTTTGTCCCTTATATACATGCTTGTGACTATATTGATTTCTCAGATTATATGCTTCTGTTGTGCTTGAAAAATATGAGTGAGTACCTTGAATTTGATGTATAAAATGACTATGTGGTACTAAATTCAGAGGTGCAGTAAAATGATAATAAAATGGGTGATTTGGTGCTAGAAAATTCAGAAAAAAGGGGCTAATTTGCCCTGAAAAAAAATGAAAATGAAAAAAGATTCCAACACCAATACTTAGTAATAACTACCAGTTATGAGCAGATTTTTTCACTTTATGATGGTTGAAAAGTATTTCTTTGATTGAGAAACTTTTGGGCTGAAATGAGCATGCATGTATATTTTTAGCTTAGAACCCTTAGGACCCTACTTGTTTTTATTCCCCCTACCTTTGTTACAGCCTTGAATGAAGACCTTTCTGATTAGTATTGAATGATTCGAGTATTGCCATATGAAATTCATATATTTGAGTGATTGTCCCTTACATCTAGAGCGAATGTGTGAAACGTGAGAAATGTTTTATGCTTGTTTAATTTTGACTAAGCTGAGGGCTGGTTTGCATTGATTTAAGGATGATTTTACCAATCATTTGAAGGGCGTGATAGTGTCAAGTGTTACATGAGCCTTTGTTATTAGTAAGGTAAAGTTTGTCTATGGATCAAGAGATCAAAGAATGGTATGCTGAGTTTGATTGTTTGTTGGGTTGTAGTCATCATTTTTTTTTTCTTTTGAGTCTTTCTTAGAGTTAGTTGGGGATACTTGGGACTTTTGTGGTAAACAACATGATTTTATTATCATTTCATAATTGAGGGCAAACATGACTCAAGTGTGAGGATATTTGATGAATATTAATTATGTTATTTATTTTATTGGGGTAAATTGTGATTTTATGGGATTAATGTGCACTTTAAATGTTCTATTTATTGTAGATCATAGATTTTGGACTTTAGAGAAATTTAGAGGAGAATGAGGAGCATTTGACAATTATGACGAAAAGAAGGCTTTCAAAATTAATGTGCAGAAAGAGCAATTACCTGTGGCACTATATTTGCAAAATATGGAACTGATTTGGAGATATTCTTAAGAGAGATTTGATGAAGAGATTTAATCAAATCTTATTTATTCAAAGCAGAATTCAAATTTGGATTATACTTTTATTTTTGAAGAGTCCCCATGGCCGACCAGTTTTTAGTCTTAGTTTTAGTTTCGTTTTTATGCGAGTTCGAAGACCGTAGAGTTTTAGTTGATCACTATTTTTGGATTCAATAGATCGCAGATAGAGTCCCTCTTCCTAGTTTGAAAACTTTGTTTTGGCAGCAGACATTTAGGTTTCATTGGTTTCCGTGCTTAGGTAAATCAACTTTGCTATTATTCTTCTTTTCATGCATTAGTGCGCAGACCTCTACTGATTTGGTTTCAATTCGTTATTAAATTAGTTAATATGGTCGATTATTTTACTATTAATTTTTTTAGTTCAATCTAATTCAAATATTGACAGAGAATAACAAATATTATTTTATAAATTATGATGCATAGTTGCATTATAATTTATTATTCTATTTTCTTGATTATTTTTGGTTGAATTTTATTTCTAAGATGTTAAAGTTTGATCAACTTGAATGTTTTTAGAATACTGCTATCTAATTTCTGCCAACACGTAATTCTTCGGTAGGATTAGTAAGTAGCAAAGTCTTGTGGAAAACAATCTAACTAGTTAAGACTGTAATAGCAAGATAGGGAATAATTGAGTGTGTGTTGCTATTTACTTTTACTTTGGTATATGCTATATCGGGTTCTTTTAGAACATAATGCTATTAAGATGTGTTCTAGTTTAGCGAATACTTTTTGGGAATATTTTGGTAAGGGAAACAGTTAATTAATCATAATTGGTTGACTGTCGATAAAGTAAGAAAGAATTAGGGGGTTGAGCATACCTACTTCCCTATAACTGATAGGTGTGTAGAAATTGATTCACTATTGCGAATGTGATCGATATTAACTAGCATGAGTTATTCTTAGCTGATATCATTTATCCATATATTTATTTCCCATTTTTAGAGTCAGTTCTTGCATTTTAGGGTTAGAAATCATTCTTGAAATTAAGGCGTGCTGGCATCACTAAACGTGTTTTCTAAATTAGTAGGAAAAATAATTAATAATTATTGCTTTTGTTCCTTGTGGGATCGACCTTGCTTACTGGTGTACTAATTGGTATTAATTTGAGTTTGCTAGTTATTTTGGTGAGTGAAATGACGTTCACCATACTTCCACCCCGCTACCATCATCTGCAAACACCCTTTTGACTTAACAATCTCATATGGTTGCATGGATCACCATTGGGTCCGTATGGGGGGTTCTACTTGGCACCGGGTCAGCTTCCAAAAGGGTAAATGCTTCTTCGGGTTGGAAACGCTTTGGCAGGGCTCTCTAGGGGGCACGTACCGGGATTGGGATTTAATGATGGTATTCGAAGCTTGGTCACCCACAACTCCATTGATGAAGTTGATCACCCGATTTGCCCTGTCCCTCAGGTTTCTATCTGGCTGAGCCTCAACATCGGGTTGGACACCTGTTTGGTTTCCAACTTGCCCTCCTTTGTTTGCCTGTTGTTCTCTACCAGCTTAATTGGCCTTTTTCTTGCCTTTCCAATGGTGTTTTGCTCGACTCCTCGTGGAGGATTCCCCTCTCGGCCCCTTGACGTAGCCTGGGAGTAAACACTCCCTAGCATATCTTTCAACTTCCTATCTCAAGTGAGTGCATTCGTTTGTGTCGTGGCCCCATTCTTTGTGATGGTCACACAACTTGAGCGAATATCCGAGACAGCTATTTGTGGATGAAATGTATTTCCATTAGGGACTTTGTCAAGGGAACATAGCCCTCGAACATTTTCTTCCAGGGAACTTGGTCGGGTCTTTTTGGCCGCGACTCAAAGTTTTTAAGCCCCTTTTTGACCCATCTATCCCCCCCCCCCAATTTTCTCTTTGTGCCTTCTTCAATCTTCAAATACTGTTCCATGATTTCCTGCAGCTGTTGCAAGGTCTCAGGCTTTTTGGAGACCAGTTTTTTGTACAGGTCAAGGTTGGACATCCCGTTCATGTATCCAAGGATCACCCCATCATCAGTTTAATTAATCACACTAAGACTCATCCACATATCAATGGTAAAACGCCTCCGTCGACTTGCCTGACCTCTGCTTGCTCTGGTAAAGCTCGATCAAGGTTTTTGTAAACCTTTTCTTTTGGAAGAACTATCCCAAAAGGGCCATTCCGAAGTCTCTATACGAATGTAGTGAACCCCTACCCAGCTTGTTGAACCATTCTTGCGCTTTTCCTCAAATGTAGCTTCTGACCAGCTTGCACGTCAGCTGTTCGTTGAAGTCCCTCAAATTCATTAGACACAGGAACATCTGGATGAACTCCTGGGGGTAAAAATCTCCACTGCGTGTGGGAAGCCCTTCATGTGGCTTCACGTCACCGGGCCATTGAGTTGCCACTATCGTAGGACAGAAGGGAGAGGTTGCGACTTGGCCCGAAGGCCCAATAGCCTGTCGAGTTCTTGTCAAGGCGTCACTCAATCCCCCTCCCATCCACGGATCTCTGTATGGACTCGGCCTGAATGGAGTATCAAAGCTGGGGATCTAGTTCGAAGCCATGTACCCCGAGTGTGGTCCTACCACCGCAGAGTTGTAGTACAACTCTGGTCGGTAAGGGTCGTAGGGGGGAACCTTTGGTTGGGGCCCTGAATACATCTGGCTCTCAAAGCCTAGGAAGAAACCCGTTGGCCCAGCCATCGAATAAAGAATGGTCTGGCTTAAAGCATGGGGCATCGAATTAGGTGTGGAGTATGCCATTGTTTGGGCCATGCTTGGGAGTGTTGGTTGAGTACGTGTAAAGGCTCCAACGTCAGCTTGATAAGATACTCCTGGAGGATTCTGCGACTGGAATCTCGGCTACACCACCCGGGGCATCGAAGGTGGGGGCACCACCTCTTGCTGGACCATCCTTTGGTAGAGCATTGGAGGCTCCACTGGATAGCCAGCCGATCTGAGGCCCTAAGCCCACAATGCTAGATCTTGTTGCGACCAGGGGGGCTCGTTTTGTTCGTGACCCTTACTGCTCGAGTAACCCTTGTGACTTCTGTTTGCAAATCTGTCGTAGCCTCTGTAAACTGAGGCTCGTTCTCCCTTGAATGACGCACCTTGCTTTGCAAAGTAGGGGCTTCAGCTCCTCCTACCCAAGGCTCGACGCTAACCTCTATAAAGATCAATACTAACACATATCTCACTTAGGGTCTCACCAGGCGTGCCAACTTAATGCTCCTCAATTTACCACCGCCGCTGCGCTTCCGTCGGTGATCAAACTGAAAGACAATGCCCCCGGAGGTTTCCGGGGGAGAGATGCTTCGACGGCCAAGTAAGCAAACAGATTACCAGAGTGTAATTAGGAATCAATAGTTCAGTGTGTATGGTTACCTTTAGCCTTTATATAGGAAGGTAAGTATGGAACTGTTTTGTTTGCTTATGGAGCAAGTACTTCAAACTTGGGCCGGCCCAAAGGGCAATACCAAAAGGGTAATGCCATGGTCCAATGGTCGGCCGTATTAGGCACTTGGGCCCATATGGATCTACACATTATCAATAACAGAGGTCACATAATTTTGTAGTTTTTCAAATTTTCTTATGTACTGTAGTTAATACCATACAATATATATTTATTACATTAAAACATATATTTTTTTAAAAAAAACATGAGTAGAATTCCATGATTCCAAATCAAAGAGAGGTCACAGAAAGTCTTGTCGATGTGTACAACTAACAAGTACACATTGAATAATAATATGTGCAACATATAAGTAAATAGATGTAGCTCGGAATTCAAAACAAACAATCAACAAAAAAAATAAGAAAATAAAGGTCATTCACAGCAAAACTAACAAGTACACACTGGAAACTAACAGATGAAACATATAAGTTAACAGATGCAACTCATCATTCAAAACGTACAATTAACAACAAATGAAAACAAAATGCCATACACAGTACAACTAAAAAGTACACATTGAATACTAACATGTGCAACATATAAGAAACCAAATGCAACAGGTAATTCAATATGAACAATCAGTAAAAATAAAAGGTCATTCATTGTACAACTAACAAGTACACGTTGGATAATAACACGTGCAACATATAAGTAAACGAATGTAACTCTTTATTCAATACGAACAACCAATAATTTTTTTGCAACAACGAGAGGACAATTCAAAATCAGGTCACTATAAAAACACACAAATCAACTCAAAACACAGAAAAGCGAGGCCTAACGCTTAACAAAACAAAGAACATACCAAATCTAAACAATAGAACAAAAATTGAGCAATAATACAATCAGAAACAAATTCTAGACATATGACATACCTCATCCGGCGAACGATGCAACAACCAATGAAGAAATAAACAGCAACGACGCCGAAGAAGAATCCGAGAAAAAATAGATGGAGAATCACAGAGAAGAGGTGAAGAAATACAAAAAAGAGGTGGAGAAATTGTCAAAAAGAGAAAAGAGAAATCGCCAGAGAGAGAAGACGATGTCACCGAGGACGAGGAAAGTGCTAGCACCAAGGAAGGGAAGGGAGGAGGTGGCATCTAAGAGGAGAGAGAGGTGATGTCCGGGAGGGGTAGGAAGACGATGGAGAAGAAGTTGATGAGTGCTTCCAGATTTTCATATATGAATTAATGGGGTTGGCCCGCAAATTTGGATATATTTTTATTAATTGCAAGCAGGTCACTGGCATGTCTATAAGCTTTTGGACAGACCGCCTTTACTGAGACTTACTCACTTAAGAAATAGGAGTGAAGTAAAAAAGGAAAGAAAAAAAGGTCAATTGATCTAATCGTTAAAAGTTATACACACAACAATTCCCAAAAGGGAAAATCACTTAGCTGTAAAAATGGTACTCCCTCTGTCCCATCTAAACTTGCACAGAATCTTTTTCACGGTCTCTGATAAACATATTTGATTATAAATATGTGTAGCTACGAACAATAGCAACACATAAAAAAAGATATTTAGAAACTACATATTATGATGAATCTAACCATATATCACACGATAAAATTATTGTTCATATATTTATTCAAATACGAGATCAAAGTTCGACATTTTTTTACTGAAAAAAAGATTCTGTGCAGATTTAGCTGGGACAGATTAGCTGGGACAGAAGGAGTAGTTGACTTGATCTCTATAGTTAATCGTTTCTCAGATTTTTAATACTCTCTCTATCCCAGGTTAAACTGCACACTTCACTTTATGTCGCTATTCACTGTTCTACTTTGACCACATATTTGAATAGATATATAAATAATAATATTACCATATGTTATATGGTTGGATTCGTCGTAACAAGTAGTTTCTAAAAAGTAACTTTTTGTTTACCTGGGACAGAGGGAGTAAAAAAAATATGACAAGTTTAGACAAGTTTTTTGATGAGCAATTATACGTAGTTAAACATATCAATGATTAGAAAAGTTTCTTGATGAGCGTAAAAACATTTCTGTGCAATTTAACCTGGGACAGAGGGAGTAAATCTTTTGATGGAAAGATGAGATCACGATCATAAAGATGGTGGATTTTGCGTTGTTCAGTACATAAGATTATAACAACCATTATCTTAGGTAAATATATAAAAGAAATCTTCCCAAACCAAATGGTTGACACAACCGTTATCAGGGGCATAATGGTCATTTTGCAGGGATTCCCAACATGTGGCCCTACATGTGCTCTCAAGTGGATGCCCAAAACGATGTCATTTTATGCATCCTTTTTTTTAAAAAGTTGCGGCGCTGCCATGTGCGTCTACAGCTGTTGTCAGATGGCTGCCCAAAATGACATCATTTTGGCCATTGGAAGCTTCCATAGGTGAAGGTTCCAGTGGAGGAGTTTGAGAGGTGAAGAGTTCGAGAGGTACATATTCCAGAGGTGGAGCGCTCCAGAGGTACGTTCTCGAGAGGTGAAGCATTCGAGAGGTATTGATTTGAGAGGTGAAGACTCAGATGAAGAGGTTCCAATGGAGGCATTCGAGAGGTACTGATTCGAGAGTTGAAGGTTCAGCAGGGGTTGGAGAGGTGAAGAGGTTCCAGTGGAGAGGTTCGAGAGGTGAAGAGGTTCCAGTGGAAAGGTTCGAGAGGTGAAGCTTCATTTGAACGATTTGAGAGGTGAGTGGTTTGAGAGGTACGTATTCTAGAGGTGGGGCATTCCAGAGGTACGTTTCCGAGAACCATCGTCAGGGGCATAATGGTTATTTTGCAGGGCTGCCCAACATGTGGCCCTACCGGTGCTCTCAAGTGGCTTCCAGAGGTACTGGTTTAGGAATCATTTTTGTCATTTTGGGCATCATTTAAAAAAAAAAGTTGCGGCGCTGCCATGTGCGTCTACAGGTGCTGTCAGGAAGCTGCCCAAAATGACGTCATTTTGGCCATTGGACGCTTCCACAGGTGAAGGTTCCAATGGAGGGGTTCGAGAGGTACGTACTCAGGAGGTGAAGGGTTTGAGAGGTACGTATTCCATAGCTGGAGCATTCCAGAGGTACGTTCCCGAGAGGTGAAGCGTTCCAGAGGTACTGATTCGAGAGGTAAAGGCTTGGGTGAAGAGGTTCCAATGGAGGCATTCGAGATGTATTGATTTGAGAGGTAAAGGCTCAAGTGAAGAGGTTCCAATGGTGGCGTTCAAGAGGTGCCGATTCGAGAGTTGAAGGTTCAGCAGGGCTTCCAGAGGTGAAGAGGTTCCAGTGGAGGGGTTCGAGAGGTGAAGCTTCATTTGAACGATTCGAGAGGTGAAGGGTTTGAGAGGTACGTATTCCAGAGGTGGAGCATTCGAGAGGTACGTTTTCGAGAGGTGAAGCGTTCGAGAGGTACTGATTCGAGAGATGAAGGCTCAGGTGAAGAGGTTTCAATGGAGGGATTTGAGAGGTAATGATTCGAGAGTTGAAGGTTCAGCAGGGGTCTGAGAGGTGAAGAGGTTCCAGTGGAGGGGTTCGAGAGGTGAATCTTCATTTGAACGATTCGAGAGGTGAAGTTACCTTCGAACATTTGAGAGGTGAAGGTACAACTTCGACAGGGACTAATTCGAGAGGTATGGCTTCAGAGGTGAAGGTTCCAGTAGAGGATTTGAGAGCAGGTTTGAGAGGTGATGGTTCCAGTGGAGAGTTTGAGAGGTGAGAGTTCGACAAGGCTCCAGAGGTGAAGCGTTCGAGAGGTACATATTCAAGAGGTAATGATTCGAGATGTGAAGATTCAGGAGAAGTTCGAAAGGTGAACCATTCGAGAGGTACCCATTCGATAGGTGAAGGTTCTGGTGGAGAGGGTTCCATTGGAGGGGTTCCAGAGGTAAGGATTCAAGATGTGAAGGTTCCATTGGAGGTTCGAGAGGTACCCATTCAAGAGGTGAAGGTTCAGTTGTAGAGGGTTCAAGCAGAGGGGTTCCATCAGTGGGGTTCGAGAGGTAAGGATTTGAGATGTGAAGGTCCTATTGGAGGTTCGAGAGGTGAAGGTTCTAGTGAAGATTCGAGAGGTGAGAGTTCGAGTGGGGGGGGGTCAAGAGATAATAGTTCGAGAGTTACCTATTCGAGAGGTGAAGGTTCAGGTGGAGAGGTTCGAGAGGTAACAATTCGAGAGGTGAAGGTTCAGTTGTAGATGGTTCAAGTTGAGGGGTTCCAGTGGGGGCCTGAGAGGTACCCATTCGAGAGGTGAAGGTTCCAGTGGAGATTCGAGAGATGAGGGTTCCAGTGGAGGCGTTCGAGAGGTAAGTATTAGAGCTTCGTCAGCTGTCGCTTCAAATGGAGGGGTTTGAGAGGTATGTATTCGAGAGATGAAGGGTTCCAACATGTTCTTATTCCATAGGTAGAGCGTTTCAGGGGTACATTTCGGAGAGGTGAAGCCTTCGAGAAGTATTGATTCGAGAGGTGAAGGCTCAGGTCAAGAGGTTCCAATGGTGGGATTCAAGAGGTACTGATTTGAGAGTTCAAGGTTCAGTAAGGGTTCGAGAATTGAAGCTTCATTTGAACGATTCGAGCAGCGAAGGTTCCTTTGAACATTCAAGAGGTGAAGGTACGTTTTTGAGAGCTACTAATTCGAGTCGTTAGAGAGGTACGTATTGGAGAGGTACATATTCGAGAGGTAAAGGTTCCTTTGAATGATTCAACAGATACATATTCGAGAGGTGAATATTCCAGTGGAGGTTTGAGAGGTTAGAGTTCGAAAGGTAAGGATTCTATGGGTGAAGGTTCCAGCGGAGAGTTCGAGAGGTGAAGGTTCCATTGGAGGGTCAAGTGGTATTGGTTTGAGAGGTATAGATTCGAGGGGTGAAGTCTCCTTCGAAAAATTCGAACGGTACTTATTCGAGAGGTGTGGATTCGAGTCCAGAGGTTCGAGTGGAGTAGAGAGGTTGGACTGGAGTGGGTCAAACATGTCAGGAACACATCAGTGAACACATCAGTTAAATTAGGTACAATGAACATGTTTCATTATTTTTTTCCTCGTCACTCAACAAATAAATAAACTATGCAGAAAGCAAATATCACTTCCCGATGACATTGTTCCTTTATTTTTTTTCCTAATCCAAATAAATAAATTTAGAATGGTACTGTTCTGAAATCGTGTTCTTTGTTCTTCTCCCACTAAATGCTTAGGGTTTTCTGAATTTCAGGTCTTTGGCCAAGCTTATATAACATTAAAAAAATTTGGTTATAAAACCTAGAAACATACCGATGGAGGCCACTGATCGATCAGACAGAAATGCTAAGAGGAGGAAGGCTTATGCTGAATTATCACTTGAGGCAAAGGGAGAATTGTTGCAGTGGAGGAGAGAGCAGGATGCTTTAAAGCGTTCTTTTTAAGTCACTAGAGGGCCCAATGGTAAATGATATTGGTATGCGTTTTTCGTCGTAATTTTCCCCCCATTTTGAACACCAGTGTCATGATTACTGCTGATACCGCAACCGCCTGCTTCCCTTGTAAGCTCCATTTTATGTTATTTTAACGAATGGTCATCGTACAGGGGGTCCTTTTGTTTACCACCATCACATATATGCAGCACTGGTATCACGAACAATATTAGAATCAAATTTACTAAAAACATTTTTACAGGGGCTGGAATTGAACAGGTTGCAGGAGATCCATCAGCTATCAACCATGAAATTTCTAAGAAAAGAAAGCCTTATGTTCAGATCCCTAGCGAAAAAAATTACTAATGCTCCAACGAAAAAGAGAGCAAGCAGCACTAAGACGTTCATCTTAAACATCCCATCAACAACCGATGGCAGGTTTGTGTGTACAATTTTAAACTGTATTTATTTATCTTTTTCTGTTTATATAATCGACCGCTTGAATTTATTGGTTTCCAATTTTAAATTTTATTTATTTATCTTCTTCTGTTTATGTAATTGGCCGCTTGAATTTATTGGTTTTAGTTCATGGAATGCAGGTTCAAAGAGGAAACCACAAACATCTCTCTCTGCCCAATTATCTGTTGATGGTGCATTCCTATCGAGAAATTTGATGGATAACAGTAGTGATGGCAATGCAGAGCCAGCAAGATCAGCGTCTTCTCATGATGATTTATTAATCATTGACTCAAATGATTTGAATGTCCAGTAAATTCAGAATCTGCGAGCTCGCTGTAGGGGCCAGTTCCTGTTTATATGTTCATTGTATTCCTTGGTACCTACCTTTGCAGCATTATGTTTTGTCATAGATTTTGATTTGTATTTGTGAAATTATTTGGTCGATGTCAAACTTGCTTCACTGTTATATATGGTTAAATTGATTCATAGCGATTAGTATATCCCTTTCTCCGTGTTTTCTTGCCAGATACTATGCATTCTTGCCTTTTGCATATGGTTCATTTTCCAATTTTATTACATCTTCGCAAAGAAATAATTCAGCTGACATTTATGCTCATGCTCACCACGCAGTATCCTCTTCTTCGAATGTTCATTTCGCCAACATCTGCTCTGCAAGTCTATATATATTTGTGTATCATTCATCGTTATTTTTTCACATATGTAGCATTTTCTTTACTGTCTATTCCAACCTGCAACATATGGTACTTTTTCTCCTAGCGATGCTTTCTCACAAGGAAATTCTTCAGTTGATATTTCTAGTAATGCTCGCCAAGCAGGGTGTTCCTCTTCTCATACTCATTTGCCAATCATCATTTGTGCTATTCTTGATAGTACAAGGGATGGAAATCTACCTTCTACCTCTGCAGGTCTATTTTTTTGGTTTATCATCGGTGCTACTTTGATCTTTATATGATGTTTTTTTAGTTCTACGTCAAAAACTGTAGCTCTTCTTTTTAGGGATTGTTTATTTAATGTCTTCAAAAATTTTATGATATACTTAATCAACAATGATATCTAGGTATAATGCTACTGGCTTAAATGTCTGATATCCAAATGTGATACTCTTCAGTAAAATAGTAGGTATTTATATATGTGGTCAATAAATTAAATTATATCTTTACTGAATCAACAATTGCAGTGAAACAATGACATTAGGTTAGGTTTAACTGGCTGGTGGTTATTTGTAGTACAATTATTTTTTTCCGTTCAGGTCCACTGAAAAAGAGAAAGTATAAAAATATTGCTCTGGGAGATGATATTCCCACCTCTGCACGGACATTACCTGTAATGACCGATTGTGTTCATTGCAAGGCAAAGATATTAAAGGGAGAGTCAAATCTATTATGTTGTGTTGGAGGGGAAATTTACTTGCCATCTGTGCTAATGCCTGACCAATTAAGAGCTCTTTTTACTGGCATGACGCCGCAGTCTATCCATTTTAGGAAGAATGTTCGGACCTACAACAATAACCTAGCATTTACAACTTTGGAGTGCAGGTTATGATTGCAACTTAACTACTAATGTCGACGGAATTTATACATTTAAAGTTCATGGTAAAATGTATCACTACCTGAAACCTTTGAAAGGTCCCGAGGGATCCGAACCTGCTGGTGTTCAGCTCTATTTTTTTGACACAGACTTTGAGTTGGAAAAGAGAATGGGGTCTGACTGTGCTGACAAATTCGATGAGGCAACAATGAAATTGTTGAAGGATATATTGAGAGATAATCCGTATTTTCAGTTCTTTAAGCACTTGAAAAATATTGACAGTATCGAGACGAAGACTATTGTTCTAAGTGTAAACCCAAAACTTGATCAGAGGCGATACAACAATATAACGGTGTTGCAAGTTGGCAGTATATTTATTGAGCCGTTCTAGGAAGACGCAGTGAGAACTGTACCTGTTTAAGTCTACAGCGCTGATGGTAAAACTTATAGCATCAAACATTATTACAGATGCTACGATCCAATGCAGTATCCTTTAATTTTTCCGAGGGGCTAATCTGGCTGGCATTTGAGTATTAAAAGGATTAGGAAGAGGCATATGCTCTATCAAGAGTCTGGAGGTGAAATGATGATCTTTGATTATCCTCAATCACTAATAGATTCTGAGAGTAAAGGTCTGTAATCAACTTTTAAATTCAATAGTTATGTTGTTTTTGATTTTTTGACAATTTACACTGCTACATATTTATGTTTTACTTTTCTTACAGTTGTCAGGGATGGAAAAAAACAAGGATGCAGTTACTAGAAGGGAGTACTACTGCTATAAATTACAAATAAGGTCAGATGATGAATCGATGTTTCTACATGTTGGATGTCTCTTACAGCAGTTTGTTGTTGATGCTTACATTAAAATAGAAACCAGCCAGTTGGAATTTTTTAGGGACAAACAGGGGCAGTTCCAAACTGAAATGACGCAGGGTCTTATGGATGGTATGGATGGTATGAATGCTAGTTTAGTGGAGGGATTCGCACATGGTCGTCGGGTGGTACTTCCAGCTTCATTTATAGGCGGTCCTAGAGATATGCGTTGTAGGTATCTTGATGCCATGGCCATCGTTCAGAAATTTGGTAAGCCTAATATATTTCTGACCATGACTTGAAATCCCTATTGGCCAGAGATTCAAGAAAACCTTCATTTTGGTGAAGGTGCAAATGATAGGCTAGATTTACCTGCAAGAGTTTTCCGCGCTAAAGTTTATAAGTTGAAGGATGACATTATTCATAAGGAGATTTTTGGTACTGTGTAATATTTGGTCTACGTTATTAAGTATAAAAAAAGAGGTCCGCCTCACTGTCACATGTTAATCATTCTAAAACCTGGCTGTAAGCCTTTGGGACCGGATGCTTATGATAAAATTGTTTGTACTGAGCTGCCGGATCCAGAGAAGGAACCATATCTTTTTTGTATTGTCAGCAAAACTATGATGCATGGACCATGTGGTGGATTGACTCGTAAAAGCCCCTGCATGAAGAACGGTAAGTGTAAATTTGGATTCCCTAAACCATTTAGACAGTCAACATGTCATGCTGAGGATGGTTATCCATTATATAGAAGGAGAGATAATGGTAGAACAGTTTCCATAAAAAAACATGCTCTGAGAAATAACTGGGTTGTTGGCTTTAATAAATACTTATCTGCGACATATGAGTGTCATATAAATGTGGAGATTTTTTGAACTATTTGGCTCATCAAGTATGTTCACAAGTATATCTTTAAGGGCTGTGACCGAGTTAGCTTTGCATTACAGGATGGTGGACAACATACAATTATTGATGAAATAAAATTGTATCAAGATGGCCGTTGGATTGGTCCAACTGAAGCAACTTGGAGAATGTATGGTTTTAAGTTAAACCATATGCAGCCTGCTGTTTACTCTCTTCAAGTCCACTAACAGGCCAGCAATATACTACATTTCACAAGAATGCTGCTCTTGAGTCAATTACTGCAAATGAGTTTCTTAGTAGAACTACGCTCACATGTTTCTTTAAAATGAATGCACATGGCCTTGATGCAAAAGAAATGAAGCTCTTATATAAAGAGTTTCCCGAACACTTTGTGTGGTCAACATCGAACAGGACTTGGGCGAAAAGAAAATGCAGGAAAGTTATCGGTAGGTTGGTCGCAGTGAGTCCCAGAGAGGGTGAACACTATTACTTAAGGCTTCTTCTATCTCATGTTAGATCACCAACCTCCTTTGAAAACTTGAAGACCGTGCAAGGAAGTAAATACAATACTTATAGGGAAGCCGCAATTGCATATGGTGTGTTGAGTTCAGATACTTATATTGAAGATGGCCTACATGAAGCTTGTTCATTCCAGATGCCATCAACTTTGGGATCTTTATTTGCTATTTTGTTGGTATCTTTCTCACCACATGATCCGAAGGAATTATGGCTGAGGTTCAGAGATGAACTGTGTTCAGATTTTCTAAAAAATTCAACAACACAGCCTCATCTCACTGAAGACTTTAAAAATACAAAGGTTTTGAATAATATAAATGGATTTTTGTTTGAAATGGGTAAGGATATTGAACATTATGATTTGATGGATGATATTGCTGGTGTATCAGCTGATGAGGTCTTAACACGTGAAATACTAAGTGAGAGAAGTATTTAAATTTCTGATGAAGAATTACTACTGCCAGGTTTATTAAATGTTGAGCAAAGGTTGGCATATGATTGAATCATGCAAAGTGTTATGGCCAACAGTGGAAAATCTTTCTTTATTGATGGACCTGGTGGTACAGGAAAATCTTTTTTGTACAGAGCTTTGCTTGTTACATTGCGGTCTGAGGGCCATATTGCACTAGCTGTTGCATCTTCTGGAGTAGCTGCCTCTGTGTTGCATAGAGGAAGAACTGCACATTCCTGTTTCAATTTGCCACTTGATTGTCCCGACACTGAAGCTTGTCAATTGAGCAAGCAGTGTGGTTTAGCAAAGTTAATAATAGAAGCTAAGTTGATTGTTTGGGATGAGGCCACAATGGCAAAACGTCAATCGTTAGAAGCTTTGGATACGTTACTAAAAGATCTCATGGATTTCGATACTCCATTTGGTGGTAAGGTTGTTCTTTTAGGAGGAGATTTTAGGCAGACTTTACCTGTTATACCAGGTGCATCAAGAGATGGAACAGTTCAGGCATCTATTGTATATTCTCATTTGTGGCCAGAAAGTTCCATCTTCAGCAAAACATGAGGGCCTTAAATGATCCTGAATTTTGCTCTTTTTTACTACGTATAGGTGAAGGGATAGAACATATTGACTGCAATGAGGAGATCGGATTCCCAGCTCACATTGTTATCCCATATATTGGGAAAGAACCATCCATCCAAAAGTAAGACATTTTTATCCTTTTTGCACAAGTCTTCTAGATACTGAATGGATTATTAATGGAGGCATTGACAATATTTGAATTGTTTGCAGGTTGATTCAATGCGTGTTCACAGATTTAGCTGCATATGCAGTAAATCCAATTGACATGATAGGAGGTGTGTTTTGGCTGCAACAAATGCTGCTGTTTGACAACATATATAGCTTTTTGATTGATGTTTTTCCTGGTACCCCGAGATCATATATTAGTACAGATAGAACTTTGGGTGAAAAAATTTAGAGTGATCATGAGGATTTTCTTAATACACTTAATCCAAAAGGTCTCCCACCCTATAAATTAGTTTTGAAACCAAATTGTCCTATGATGCTCATACGTAATTTAAATCCAACCGAGGGACTGTGTAACGAAACTCGATTAATTTGTCGTGAGTTGTGTCAATCAAGCATTAGGGCTGAGATAACTTTTGGGCTTTATAAGGGAAAACAAGTCTTTATTCCTAGAATACCAATAATTTGTGACCAAAGTAGTAAGACCTCCATCCCATTTAAAAGATTTTAGTTCCCAGCGAGACTCTGCTTTGCTATGGCAATAAATAAGTCCCAAGGGCAGACATTAAATTTTGTTGGACTATATTTAAAAGAGCCCGTGTTTTCCCATGGTCAGTTGTATTTTTTTTGATAGAATAGCACCCGAGGGTGGGGGTTGATATATATGGTACCCCAAACCAAAGGAACCAGAGAAATGTATAGTAATAATTTACAGGAAGGCAACATAATTGCCTGCAAAATGAGATGTACATACTAGGCTAAGAGTTGTACACTATTAACATTATTAGGTTAGTTGCGATTCCAAAGCTTCGAATCTCCACACCCCGTGTTAATTCGTATTTTGGCCAGGCAACTAACCTAAAATAGTTCCAAAAGAAGCAAATCTTTGCAAAAGTTGTTGTGACGGTGAAGTGGTATCCGTGTCTGGGTCTTTCTTCCGGAATGATGAAGTCTGAGTGTTTCTTCCAGTCTGAGTATCCATTCTAACTCGAGTTAATTCTAATCTGAGGCAGTTGCTGCATATCTAAATCAATAAGACCTTTGATATGCATCGGGAGATTAAGTAGATTCAAAGTCAGATTATGTGCAGAATGATATTTGGCTATTGCATCAGCAACCATATTCCCTTCCCGGGGCACAAACAAAAGTTTAGCACTACCCAGAAGATGATTAACTCGGAAAGCCTCATTAAAAACATTCCAGTGTGATGAGTATGGATCGGTAATCATTTTAACTGCTAATTGAGAATCAGATTCAATAGTAACAGTTTCATCCAAGTGGCAGCAATTTTGGCATGCAAATTGAACTGCCAGTATTTCAGCTAGCAAAGAGGAGTTAGCCTAGATTGATGCAGATTTAACTAGTAAGGGAGTTCCACTATTGTTTCTTATGATTATCCCTACAGTTGCCTTATTTGGAAGCTATGATGCATCAGAGTTGATCTTAATGCATGAAATTCTTGGTTTCACCCAACAGACAGATTTTATTATCGGTTTTGGAGGGGGTCTTGGGTGGGGACTTAGGCTCTGAATGGGATGTGGTAGGCCTCTAGGGGATTTCAGATAGGTAGGATTAGCCTGCAGTGTTAACCTGGTAAGATCAAGGGCCTCCTTACAGACGTAATCTATAGAGAAAGGGGTTTGCTGAAAGAGAAATCGATTTCTTGCCTTCCAAAGGGACCAGCAAATAATAGGAGGAAGTATATTGTAAACCAGCTGCTGGCTTTTGGGCAGGTCCCCACAGTTCCAAAATGTGAAAAAAGTTTGAGCTAGGGACTGGGGATTAGTAATGTTAAAAAGCACTAAAGAAGACATATAATTCCATACAGATTTAGCCAATGAGAAAGATATGAAAAAATGTTCAATAGAATCTACATGGCAGCAGATAGGGCATTTCGATGCAAGGGAAAAACCACATGAAATAAGTATATCATCGAAAGGAAGCAAGGAGTTAAGCATCTTCCAAGTAAAAATTGATACCTTTTTCTGGAGGACAATATTCCACAGCAGTTTAGATATCGGAGAATTACCTGTAGCCATTGTCATTACCCGATAGGCCGATTTGGAAGTAAAGTTACCTGAAAGGTCAGGTTTCCAGATGATCCTGTCATCTCTGGACTGAATTAGCTCAGCTTCCTGTAGAAATAACACAGTATCATGTTCAAGGAAAGGAGAGACCCGATTTAGAATCTCTGATTTATTCCTGATAAACTCTGCCACAGTACAATATTTAAATGTTTCAATTATATGCTCAGGGACAAAGTTTATTAATGGTCCGGACATACACCAATTTGCAGTCAAAAAATTGCAGGAACCTTTCCTATGAATTATAAATGAATTTTGTTCAGCCAAAAGGTTCACAGAACAGATTCTTTTCCAGGTTATAGATTTCCTATTAGAATCAGAAAAAGACCATAGCAATTTAGCCCACAGAGTATTCCCCAATTGGCATTTCCACCACAATTTAAGTGAACAAACATCTAGAATAGCTTTGATAGATCTAAACCCTAAACCACACTGAGAAATTGGAGTAGCCAGATTTCCCCATTTTCTCCATATTTTGTTCCTTTTCCCTTCAGTCTCTCCCCAGAAAAACCTAGCCATTTTTTTCTCTAGGGATTTTATTATTGCTTTTGGTGGTTTTGTTACTGACCGTAGATGTTGAGGCAAAGTGTACAAACAGGATTGTATTAAAATAAGCTTTCCCCCTGAGCTCAGCCAATGGTTTTTCCAGTTTTGCAATAACCTGTCAACTTTTTCCATGAGTGGCTGAAAATACCTGTTAAGAGTTCTACCTTTAAAAATTGGACAACCTAGGTAAAGGAAAGGTAAGGATCCCTGTTTCATATTAAGTATTGTCCTAATCTGATTAAGTTTACCATTTGAAGCCCTTTTACTAGTATAGAAATCAGATTTATTAAAATTGAACTTTTGTCCGGAAGTATATTCAAAGACATCCAAAAAGGCCTTAATCCTGATGAGATTGGATTTAGAAGCTTGCATGAAAATTATAGTACCATCCGCATACATAAGATGTGTAGCTGGTGGGGTAGTAGATGGGATTTGATAATAAGAAAGCTTATTATTTTGAAAGATGAAAGAGAGGCTTCTAGAAAAAGCTTTAGAAAAAATATTAAAGAGGAAGGGAGAGAGTGGATCACCTTGCTTTATACCTCTTGAGGCCTTGAAAAAACCCACAGGGTTACCATTAATAAGTATGGAAAAGTAAGCATGGGAAAGATTAGACATGACAGCATTAAGAAATTTTCCTTTGAAACCAAATTTCATCATAACTTCCCTAAGAAAGTGCCAATTAACTCTATCAAAAGCTTGCATTAAGTCAAGTTTCAGAATACAATTAGGGATTCTAGCCTTTTTATCAATAAACCTAATCAATTCCTGAAGGTAGATGATGTTATCCGAGATATCCCTATTTTGCATAAAAGCAGTCTGATTAGTTGAGATGAGTTTATCCATATATGGTTTAAGCCTTTCCATTAACACCTTGGAGCAAATTTTATTAAGTACATTGGATAGGCTTATTGGTCTAAAATCATCAAAAGAGCTAGGGGTAGCTTTTTTTGGAATTAAGGTAATCCAAGTACTGGATATACCTCTAGGTAGTGCAGTGCCATCAATGAATTCATTTACTGCTTCAATGAGATCAGATTTTATTATAGTCCAGCATTTTTAGTAATTTTAAGTCTGCTGTTTTTCTCTTGGACCACTTTATGAAAGAACTGAGTATTGTTATCTCCTAACCTATGCCATTTTAATTTAGATTTCTGTTTCCAAAATTTCTCCTTTTCCTTTTGAGCTCTCAGCAACAGAGCCCTTTTCTCATTTAGTTTTATTAGCTCAACAGGTGAGGGATTAAGATCAAAAGCATTTTCCTGAATTCTAAGGCTTTCCTCAGCATGTAAAATATTCGAATCAATATTCCCAAAGCAGTCTTTATTCCAATTTTTTATTTCTTTTTTCAACCTTATTAGTTTCAAAAAGAAGCCTAGTAAACCAGTTTGTCTCATTTCCTTATCCCAACATGTCTTAATTAAAGGGATAAAATCCTGCCGATTAAACCATACATTAAGAAACCTAAATGGTTTAGGACAGGAATTAATCAAATTTGAAATCTGTAAAAGCAGGGGTGAATGGTCAGAAGTTTGTCTGTTCAAGATTTGGATGGAGGATGAGGGGAACTTATAGTTCCAGGATATAGTACACAATCCTCTATCCAGCCTTTTAGATGTAGGGTTTCTAAGTCTGGAATTACACCATGTAAACAAATTCCCTACTGTATTAATTTCCTGAACTCCCAAACAATTAATCCAAGTATTAAAATCTCTAATGCTACCTAGTGAGGGAGAACTAGGGCCCTTGTATTCAGTGAGTGATGTAATAGTATTGAAGTCACCTATAAACATGGTGTCACCTATGGTAATAGGCTCCAGGTCTTTCCATAGATTCTTTCTGCCTTCCCTATTCCTAAGGGCATAAATAAAAACTGCATCCATTTCAAGATTAATAGTCTGGTGCTTTATGTGAACATGTAGAAATTGCTCATTTGCAGTCAGAAGAGTAACTGCCATTAGATCTGTCCACATAAGCCATATTTTACTATTAAACAGTGATAGGCCATTAGGAAAGTGCAGTTTGTCCTTATATGAATCTAATTTGGAGATATCGTGCATAGGTTCAATTAGGCACAGCAGTTGAATCTTTTTAAGTTTAATTAGATTAGTTAATCTCAACATAGATGATTCCATTCCCCTAATGTTCCAAACTAAGAAATTAATTAAGGGAGAATCATTCATTGTTCACCAGACTTATTACTTTTAGTAGATGACCTAAGCATCATTTTATTAATCTGGCTGAAATAATTGGTTTTTTTACCTTTAGCCTTACCTTGCTGGGGACCATCACCCAGAATAGTAGAAGAGTTAGGGTCTGCCTGATGTTGAGCAGTAAGATCTTCCATCTCATCCTGCAATACAGCAAACCTACTTCCCATTCGTCCTTGTGAGGACAGATTAATACTTTTATGTCTATCAACATTTAATGTAAGTGTTCCAACATGAATATCATCAATAGCATATGGTCTTGGAGTAGATTTTGTAAATGCAGAATCATGTAAAAGTTTGGATATGGAATTGTCAGTACTGTAAGGGTGATTAGGCCTAACAGGGTTAGCAGGTGTGGACTCTTTGTCAGTCATTGGGTCACTAATAATCTGGATTGGGGGACTGGATTGAAAGTTATGAGAGGAAGAAGGCTTATCCAGTTGGCTGACAACTTTCACATTATCCATACTGATAGGGTCTGTCAGATCTTTGTTTGAGATCAAGGGAGGGGTATCAAACTTTTTCCCTGTTGCCTGCCACAGAGGTTGGTTAGGAATTAAATTTTCTTCCTGCGGAATGGTATTTTGGTTTGGACAGACAGCTCTACATTGGTTAACTGAGTGGCCTAGTTTAGCACAGTGGTTACAGTATAAGGGAATGTCTTCATATTCAATCACAAATTTTTTGTTGTTAGTTACTGACCCCAACCTAATTGTTTGCACAAAGGTTTCTGGAGATCGATTTCCACACAGTTTAATGGCTGAAGGTTTGGTAAGCATATCTGTGGCTAGGTCAGTTTTAATGAAGGTACCTATGCTATTGCCGATTGACTCAATGGATGTTGTATTATAGTAATACAGTGGAACTTCCCTAATAATACACCACACAGGGACTACAGGTGATTCTTTATGAATTGAAAACTCAGGTGTCCATTTTAACATTTTTAGTAAAATTCCACTAAAATTCCAGACACCTTTCATCCAAAAACGTTGATAATCATTAAGATGTTCGAAACGAATAAGCATGTGTTTGTAATCTAAAGAGCCAAGTTGGTACTTACCTGAGAAACCTACCGTTTTGAAGAGTTGTTCCAACATGTCCATGGAACATCTCCCTTTGGTAAATTTGCCGACCAGAGCATTGGTGTAGTGGGATGACAGTTTAGCAATTTGTTCGTCTGAGTATAAACAGGCCACGTCACCCAGATGATTGACTTTAGGGATTAGCTCAGGATTGTTAGGAAGAACTTTAGCTAATGGGGGAGATTTGGTTTTTAGGGCAGCAGCAAAGGATAGAGGTTGAGGAGGAGAAGGGGAATTAGGGTTAGTGATTTCCGGGACAGTTGGGGGTTGAGGGGTTGCCATGGGTAAGACTATTAACGGCAATAAAGCCGTTACCGGCGGGCGCTCGTTATCGGCGGCGGAACCGGCAAGGAGATCGGCAAGAAAAACAGGAAGAGAAGAATAAATTGAGTGAGAATGAGGATGAAAGTAGATCGCACCAAAATCGCTCCACAATCGCACCTAGTAACAGTAGATCGCAAAGCAGTCGACGATGAAATCTAATTTTTTTATCCCGAGTATGGTCAGTTGAAAGCAGTCGACCATGGTCAGTTGTATGTCACTTTATCCCGAGTAAAAACCTCTGAATTTGTTAAGGTTATTTTGACACCTCCAACATTTGAGGGTGCATGACTAAATAATAAAACTAAAAATATAGTTTACAAGGAGATTTTTTAAGAGCAGTAGTTATTATATTTTTGCTCATTTGGTGCTCCCCGTTTTGGATCTGCAACATTTTGCCTTTTTCTGTTGCATATTTTGCAATATACGGGTTGCTTTTGTCTTCTCCTTTTGGATTTGGTGGATTTTTTGGAGCTTCCTCATTTTTGAATTTGCAGGTATTTCCTTATTCCATTTTCTATAGATGTCTTTAAGAACATTCTTCAGGTCTAAATTATTTATACATCTTGCTTTCATTATTTTCTGCCTATATACAAGGCATATATTTTTTTAATAGAGTTTTGCTTCTGTGCGGTTAATGTTGATGTGTAGATTTCATTTTCTGAAATTATTGTCCAATATAATGCAATGAGGATGTGGTCATGTATATCTCATTGGAGCTATATTAAAGGTATGTGTTTAATAGTTCTTCAGATAGTCAACTGTAGTGATACAATATTCAAATTATTTCACCTCCAGTGGAGAGGGTTCGACTGGAGTGGGTCAAACATGTTAGGAACACTTGAGTAAACACATCGGTCAAATCAGGTTCTATTGGAGTGGAGAGGTTTGAGTCCAAATGGTTCAAGTGGAAGGTTCGAGTGTTAAGGTTCGACTCGAGAGCGTTAAAATGGAAGGTTCGAGAGTTATGTTTCGAGTCCAGAGGGTTCAAATGCAAGGTTCGAGTAGTAAACATTCCATTGGAGTTCAAGCGGTCAAAGTTCGAGTGGAAATTCGAGAGTTGAGAATTCATTCCTCAGGTACTAATTCTAGAGGTGAAGGTTCAGATACAGAGGGTTTAAGTGGGGAGGTTCCAATATAGGAGTTCGAGAGGTAATGATTGGAGAGGTGAATGTTCAGGTGATGAGTTTCCAGTGGAGGGGTTCGAGTGATACTGATTCGAGATGTGAAGGATAAGCTGGATAGATTGAATTGGAGAGGTCTGAGGGGTACTGGTTCGAGAAGTGAACGTTCAGGAGCTGAGGGTTACATTCAAGGGGTTCCACTCGAGGGGTTCGCAAGGTACTGATTCGAGAGGTGAAGATTCAGCTGGAGAGGGTTTAAGTGGAAGGGTTCTAGTTGAGAGGTTCGAGAGGTGCTTATTCGAGAAGTTAACTCCAGGTGCACTCTCTATCTCCAATAGAGAGGTTCAAGAGGTACTCATTCGAGAGATGATGTTTCAGGTGTACCACTCCAATCACCACCGCTTGAACCTCTAATGGAACCTTCACCTCTCCAACCTCCAATGCAACCTTCACCTCTCCAACCTCACCTATCGAACCTCCAATGAAAGCTTCACCTTTTCTAGAGAGGGTTTGACTGGAGTGGGTCAAACATGTCAGGAACACTTGAGTGAACACATCAGTCAAATCAGGTACATTGTATTACTGCTCCACCATCTCTTAAAACTGGTTGTTGACCGGAATGTTTCATCGGGTAGAGTGTAGTCCTGTTCCAACTTCTCCTCATCATTTGCACATTTTCCTATACTTTTCCTTCTTATCTTATATATTTTATTATATATATATAAGTACAGTTTATTACTGTTCCACCTTCTCTTAAAACTGTTTGTTGATAAGAATATTTCCTCGGGTACATTGTAGTACTGTTCCACTTTCATTTGCACAGTTTCCTCTACTCTTCCTTCTTATCTCCTTATCTTATTATTATATTTTATAAAGAATATTTCCTCGGGTACAGTGCAGTCTATTCCACCTTCTCCTCATCATTTGCACAGTTTTCTATACTCTTCCTTCTTATCTCCCTATCATATTATTATATTTTATAATAATAATAATATATATTTTTATATGTTTTTTATATATTATATATTTATAATACATTTGCGTAGATATATTTACCTTTCTTTCCTACCTTCGTCATCATCATCATTTGTTTTCTCTCCTGGTAACTTCCTGTAGCTGCTCTAAAGATGACGTCCTTCAAAAGATTAAAGGAAGATCTTCCACTCCTGGTAACTTCCTTTAATCTTCTTTCCTTATTTTTTTTCTCTTTTTTAATGTTATTACACAATTTCAAAACATTATGCTAATGTTGTTATCCTTTGTTGATCTCTAATAACATATAATTATTACACCAGCAACGTAATTGCTGTACAAATATCGAATCTGAAAAGTAAATACAACTATACATGTATTATACTCTGGATTTCCATACTTCAAACCTTTACTGAAATATTAAACTAGTTAGAGATGTCATTGTATGTGATGCAGGAACTATGGCATCGGAAAAACCCATTGATAAACTACGCAATACTGATCGCCCTTGGATCAGAGTCGTTACAGTTGACAAAAAATTCTCTGCATTTCAAAGTCAAAAGAGTCCTACAAAAGTCCAAAGGTTCATTTTTTCTGATGAAAAGGTAATCAACCTTTTTTTCATATAATAGCCTATAATACCATCACTTCTCATACTGATAAGTTTACTGATGATATAGGGAGCCAAAGTAGAAGGGATAATGTTTAACAAAGCATATGAAACCATGAGCCAAAGAATTCAGGTTGATAAAAGGTACAAGATATCGAATGCAAACATATGAGAAATTGATCCCAAGTATAAAAAAGCAATGTAGCAATGCAGTAGATCATCGACACCAGTATAGTTATTGAAGAAATCCCTGATTCCGGCCATCTCATTTCAGCTCAACATTCCTATGTGCGATTTGAAAGAATCCCTGAACATCTCAATAAACCTGAAGAACTGATAGGTAGTTATTTCCCAATGCATCTCTTTAACTTAAAGTTGAACATATTTTTTGTCTTTACTAATGGTATAAAATTACAGATGTTATAGGGGTTGTTGCTCAATGCCTCCCAATTCACAGTGTCAAAATAGCGACTGGCTCTAAGAAAGTTCAAAAGTTTGTTCTTATTGATGAAAAGTAAGAAAAATAAGTTTTTGTTGCAAAATTATTATATAATTATCTTCTACATTTCAATTTACCTTAATGTTTGTCATCCATGTTTAGATTACAACCTTTGACTTTCACTATGTGTCAAGAATTTATTGAAAATGAAGGCAAACAATTGCAAGCCACTGTCGATGACCTGCCAGTACTAATTTGTCGTCGACTCAAGGTTGATTCCTTTCAAGGTATTATATTTGTAAAACCAGTGTGCCATCACTGCCTAACCTCCATTTCATTGTCAAACAAATTGTATTAACATTCTCACTTTTACTTTATTCGGGGGTAGAAGTATCAACACATTACATATCATCCCTTTTAATTAATGCCGCTGACAGTCAATCTTTGGAACTGAGAAAATGGTACTATTTTTTCCATTTATATGATGATGATAGGTATATTCAAAGCAATGCTTACATTTATTGCTATAATAATTTTGCAGGGCAAAACAACACCACAAGGAGATAACAGATACCATCACTAGCTTGAACCAATCCTTGACGAAAATTCCAGCAACAACTTTGGATGCTGTCTACACTTCAGTTGGTTATATTCTACCAACTCAAAAGGTAAAAATAATGTTCTATTTTCCCCAGTACCATGTTTTGTTCTTTATTTTGGCCGTTATTTGTGACTGACCAGTTTTCTTGATAAATAGATGGTGACTTCAGAGGTGAAGATATCTTTCAGAGACACCTTTTTAGAATTATTTCTATATGGCTTGCGTAAAATGTTTTCATTCAACAACTGCCTCCTTTGATTATGAATTCACCTACAATTTATGCCAAGAGAAGCAACTTGCTCAACCAAGGTTATAAGCCAACCAACTCCTTTCATTATATATTCTTAATGTCTTAAGAATATATATTTGTTTAAATATCACATAGTTACTACATTTCTGCTATTCTTATTATGAATGTGTTATTTGCGTAGGTGTCGCTTCAAAGCATATCTTATCGATGACAGTGGTATTATCACTGCTACCTTCTTCGATGAACCTGCTGAGAGATTATTGGGGTTGACAGCAATGAAAACTATTGATGAAGTCACGTGGGTAAGTGCCTTCTATTTTGACATATGATTCAGGTCTTTTAATTTATCATTCCTATAGTTATTCTGCCTCACTCCATCTGTTTTGAAAATACATTCCAGAAAATTAAGTCCCATGCATTGGGTTTAAACATAACATAGTTTTTATATTGATAAACTTGTAGGAATACATTGAAGATCGACATTCCATCATTGACAATGTTGACTATGTTGTCCAAATTCAAATCTCCAAATTAAAAGATGGCCAGCTTAGCCCGAGATATACTGTGTTTAATTTTGCTGAAAAACAATGCTTACATGGCCAGGTTTCAACCCTTCATTTGCCCAAAAGGTGATGATCAATCACATTTGGAGATTAAAACTCCACCTGCTGCAACACAACTTACTATTCAAGGTACAACTGCATTTAATCTCATATAACACTCCTACCTCATTATTATTTTTGCTTACTTCCTAATAAAAATATAATGCATGCTCCTTTAATCACAAGCTCTGCAGATTGTCAACCACCTCCACCAAAGGCAAAAAAGAACCTTTTTTCCAAATTTGAAAGTGAGGACCTTCAACTATCAAAGGCAGAAAGGAAGAAACCTAAATTAGGCTAACTCCAACAGAGACCTTTTATCGCATCATTTCTCGAATCAAGTGACCTTTTATCTTTCGGTGTTACCTTTTGTCACATCTTTGAGATGTCTTTTGGTGCATTTTTTATCAGCTCTGTTGTATAAATTGTTTTGAATGTCTTCACATTGCATGCCTAAGAGATGTCAGAATTATTACTATATCACTGTCAGAATTATACATTGCTTGGTTGTATACTTTTCAAAAAAATTTGAAAGTTTTTCAACAATGACGTTTTAAATTTAACCGCTATGAAATATTGTACATTTAAAGTTTAACCGACATGAAATAATATATATAAAATTTTAAACTAATCATATTTAAATTTAACAAATTCCTGTGGAAGTTCAAGAAATGAAGGTTCCTCTAAATGGTACGACATGTGAAAGTTCCTTTGAACGATTTGAGAGGTGAAGGTTCCAGTGTAGATTTCGAGAGGTAATAGTTCGAGAAGAGGTTTGAGAGCTACGTATTCGAGAGGCGAAGCGTTCGACATGATGGTTCGAGACGTACGTATTCGAGAAGTGAAGCATTCGACAGGTTCTTATTCGAGATGTGGAGGTTCCAGTAGAGGTTCGAGAAGTACTAATTTGAGAGCTGAAGGTCCCTTTGAGCGATTCCAGAGGTCAGGGTTACAAGGGAGGTTCGAGGGGTCAGTGTTCGAGATGTACATATTTGAGCCCTACATATTCCATAGGTGAAGGTTCGAGTAAAAGAATCAAGAGGAGATTCGAGAGGTACATATTTGAGAGGTGAAAGCCACAGTGGAGAGTTCGAGAGGTGAGCGTTGGAGAGGTTGAATGTTTGAGAGGTACTGACTCTAGAGGTGGAGTCTCAGGTGAAGAGGCTCCATTAGAGGGGTTCAACATGTAAGTATTCGAGAGGTGAAGGTTCAGAAGGGGTTTGAGAGGTGACAATTCGAGAGGCAGTTTGAGTGATACGTATTAAAGGTACTGATTCAAGAGGTTTAGCATTTAGAGTACAACTTTGATAGGGGTTTGAGATGTACTGATTCGAGAGGTACGACTTTGAAAGGTGAAGGTTTCTTTGATAAATGTGAGAAGTGAAGATTCCAATAGAGGATTCGAGCAGTGAAGCGTTCGAGAGGTACATATTGGAGAGGTGAAGGTTCCAGTGAAGAGTTGAGAGGTGAGAGTTCGAGGAGTTACTGATTCGAGAGGTGAAGGCTTAGGTGAAGAGGTTCCAATGGAGGGATTCGAGAGGTAATGATTCGAGAGTTGAAGGTTCAGCGGGGGTTTGAGAGGTAACCATTCGAGATGTGAAGGTTCAGTTGTAAAGGGTTCAAGTGGAGGGTTAACCATTCGAGAGGTGGATAGGTTTCCATTGGAGGGGTTTGAGAGGTAAGGATTCGATATGTGAAGGTTCCATTGGAGATTCGAGAGGTGGGAGTTTGAGCGGGGAGGTTCGAGAGGTAATGGTTCGAGAGTGGCCACTTTGAGAGTTACTGATTCGATAGGTGAAGGCTCAGGTGGAGACGTTCGAGAGGTGAAGGTTCAGTTGTAGAGGTTCAAGTGGAGGGGTTCTATTGGAGTGGCTCGACAGGTACCCATTCGAGAGATGAAGGTTCAGGTGGAGAGGGTTCCATTAGAGGGGTTCAAGAGGTAGGGATTCGAGATGTGGAGTTCCATTGGAATTCGAGAGGTGAATGTTTCAGTGGTGATTTGAGATGTGAGAGTTCGAGTGGGGGAGGGGGGGTCGAGAGGTAATGGTTAGAGAGTGGCCGCTTCGAGAGTTACCGATTCGATAGGTGAAGGTTCAAGTGGAGAGGTTCCATTGGAGGGTTCAGGTGGAGATTCGAGAGGTAAGGATTTGAGATGTAAAGGTTCCATTGGAGATTCGAGAGGTGAGAGTTCGAGTGGGGGGGTTCGAGAAGTAATGGTTCGAGAGTGTTCACTTCGAGAGTTATCGATTTGATAGGTAAAGGCTAAGGTGGAGACGTTCGAGAGGTAACCATTCGAGATGTGAAGGTTCAGTTCTAAAGGTTGAAGTGGAGGGGTCCCATTGGAGGGGCTCGAGAGGTACCCATTCGAGGGGTGAAGGTTCAGGTGGAGAGGGTTCCATTGGAGGGGTTCGAGAGGTAGGGATTCGAGATATGAAGTTCCAGTGGAGATTCGAGAGATGAAGGTTCCTGTGGTGATTTGAGAGGTAATGGTTTGAGAGTGGCCGCTTCGAGAGTTACCAATTCGATAGGTGAAGGTTTAGGTGGAGAGGTTCGAGAGGTATCCATTCGAGATGTGAAGGTTCAGTTGTAGAGGGTTCGAGTGGAGGGGTTTCATTGGAGGGGCTCGAGAGGTGAAGGTTCAGGTGGAGCGGGTTCTATTTGAGGGGTTCGAGAGGTAAGGATTCGAGATGTGAAGGTTCTATTGGAGTTAGAGAGGTGAAGGTTCCAGTGGTGATTCGAGAGGTGAGAGTTCGAGTGGGGGGGTTCGAGAGGTAATGGTTCGAGAGTGGCCGCTTCAAGGGTCACAAATTTGATAGGTGAAGGTTCAGGTGGACAGGTTCGAGAGGTAACCATTCGAGATGTGAAGGGTCAGTTGTAGAGGGTTCGAGTGGAGGGGTTCCATTGAAGGGACTCGAGAAGTACCCATTCGAGAGGTGAAGGTTCAGGTGGAGAGGGTTCCATTGGATGGGTTCGAGAGATTCGAGATGTGAAGGTTCCAGTGGAGATTCGAGAGATGAGAGTTCAAGTGAGGGGATTTTGAGAGTTACCGATTCGATAGGTTAAGGTTCAGGTCGAGAGGTTCGAGAGGTGAAGGTTCCAGTGGAGATTCGAGAGGTGAGAGTTTGAGTGGCAGTGTTCGAGAGGTAATGGTTCGAGAGTTACCGCTTCGAGAGTTACCAATTGAATAGGTGAAGGTTCAGGTTCCATTGGAGTGCCTCGAATGTTGAAGGTTCAGGGGAGAGGGTTCCATTTGAGGGGTTCGAGAGGTAACCATTCGAGAGGTAAAGGTTCAGTTATAGAGGGTTCAAGTAGAGGGGTTCCATTGGAGGGGCTCGAGAGGTACCCGTTCGAGAGGTGAACTTTCAGGTGGAGAGGGTTCCATTGGAGGGGTTCGACAGGTAAGGATTCGAGATGTGAAGGATCCATTGGAGATTCGAGATGTGAGAGTTCGAGTGAGGAGAGGGGGTTCGAGAGGTAATGGTTCGAGAGTGGCCGCTTCAAGATTTACTGATTCGATAGGTGAAGGTTCAGGTGGAGAGGTTCGAGAGGTAACCATTTGAGATGTGAAGGTTTAGTTGTAAAGGGTCCGAGTGGAGGGGTTCCATTGGAGGGGCTTGAGAGGTACCCATTCGAGAGGTGGAGAGGGTTCCATTGGATGGGTTGGAGAGGTAAGAATTCAAGATGTGAAGGATCCAGTGGAGATTCGAGAGGTGAGAGTTCGAGTGAGGGGATTTTGAGAATTATCGATTCGATAGGTGAAGATTCAAGTCGAGAGGTTCGAGAAACAACCCTTCAAGAGGTGAAGGTTTCAGTGGAGATTCTAGAGGTGAGAGTTCGAGTGGGGATGTTCGAGAGGTAATGGTTCGAGAGTTACCGCTTCGAGAGTTACCGATTCAATAGGTGAAGGTTCAGGTGGACCATTGGAGGGTCTCGAGTGATGAAGGTTCGGGTGGAGAGGGTTCCATTTGAGGGGTTCGAGAGGTAACCATTTGAGAGGTGAAGGTTCAGTTGTAGAGGGTTCAAGTAGAGGGGTTCCATTGGAGGGGCTAGAGAGGTACCCATTCGAGAGGTGAACTTTCAGGTGGAGAGGGTTCCATTTGAGGGGTTCGAGAGGTAAGGATTCGAGATGTGAAGGCTCCATTGGAGATTCGAGAGATGAGAGTTCGAGTGTGGGGGGGGGGGGGTTCGAGAGGCAATGGTTCGAGAGTGGCTGCTTCGAGATTTACCGATTCAATAGGTGTTCGAGAGGTAACCATTCGAGATGTGAAGATTCAGTTGTAGAGGGTTCGAGTGGAGGGGTTCCAACGGAGGGGCTCGAGAGGTAACCATTCGAGAGGTGATGGTTCAGGTGGAGAGGGTTCCATTATAGGGGTTCGAGAGGTAAGGATTCGAGATGTGAAGGTTCCATTGGAGTTCGAGAGGTAAAGGTTCTAGTGGTGATTCGGGAGGTTAGAGTTTGAGTGGGGGTGTTCGAGAGGTAATGGTTCGAGAGTTACCACTTCAAGAGTTATCAACTCAATAGTTGAAGGTTCAGGTGGAGGGGTTCCATTGGAGTGCCTCTAGTGTTGAAGGTTCAGGTGGAGAGGGTTCCATTTGAGGGGTTCGAGAGGTGACCATTCAAGAGGTGAAGGTTCAGTTGTGTAGGGTTCAAGTGGAGGGCTTCCATTGGAGGGGCTCGAGAGGTACCCGTCTGAGAGGTGAACTTTCAAGTGGAGAGGGTTCCATTGGAGGGGTTCGACAGGTAAGGATTCGAGATGTGAAGGTTCCATTGGAGATTCGAGAGGTGAGAGTTCGAGTGGGGGGTTTAAAGGTAATGGTTCGAGAGTGGCCGCTTTGAGATTTACTGATTCGATAGGAGAAGGTTCAGGTGGAGAGGTTTGAGATGTAACCAATCGAGATGTGAAGGTTCAGTTGTAGAGGGTTCGAGTGGAGGGGTTCCATTGGAGGGGCTCGAGAGGTACCAATTCGAGAGGTGGGGAGGGTTCCATTGGATGAGTTTGAGAGGTAAGGATTCGAGATGTGAAAGATCCAGTGGAGATTCAAGAGGTGAGAGTTTGAGTGAGGGGATTTCGAGAATTACCAATTCGATAGGTGAAGATTCAGGTCGAGAGGTTCGACAGATAACCCTTCGGGAGGTGAAGTTCTAGTGGAGATTCGAGAGGTGAGAGTTCGAGTGGGAATGTTCGAGAGGTAATGGTTCGAGAGAGTTACCGATTCAATAGGTGAAGGTTCAGGTGGAGGGGTTCCATTGGAGGGTCTCGAGTGCTGAAGGTTCGGATGGAGAGGGTTCCATTTGAGGGGTTCGAGAGGTAACCACTTGAGAGGTGAAGGTTCAGTTGTAGAGGGTTCAAGTGGAGGGGTTCCATTGGAGGGGCTAGAGAGGTACCCGTTCGAGAGGTGAACTTTCAGGTGGAGAGGGTTCCATTGAAGGGGTTTGATTGGTAAAGATTCGAGATGTGAAGGTTCCATTAGAGATTCGAGAGATGAGAGTTCGAGTGGGGGGGGGGGTTCGAGAGGCAATGGTTTGAAAGTGGCCTCTTCGAGATTTACCGATTCGATAAGTGAAGGTTCAGGTGGAGAGGTTTGAGAGGTAACCATTCGAGATGTGAAGGTTCAGTTGCAGAGGGTTCGAGTGGAGGGTTCCATTCGAGGGGCTCCATTCGAGGGGCTCGAGAGGTACCCATTCGAGAGGTGATGATTCAGGTGGAGAGGGTTCCATTGGAAGGGCTCGAGAGGTAAGGATTCGAGATGTGAAGGTTCCATTGGAGTTCGAGAGGTGAAGGTTCTAGTGGTGATTCGAGAGGTGAGAATTCGAGTGGGGGGGGGGGGTTTGAGAGGTAATGGTTCGAGAGAGGCCACTTCTAGAGACACCGATTCGATAGGTTCAGGTTCAGGTGGAGAGGTTCGAGAGGTAACCATTGAGATGTGAAGGTTCAGTTGTAGAGGGTACGAGTGGAGGGGTTCCATTAGAGGGACTCGAGATGTACCCATTCGAGAGGTGAAGTTTCAGGTGGAGAGGGTTCCATTGGATGGGTTCGAGAGGTAAGGATTCGAGATGTGAAGGTTCTAGTGGAGATTCGAGAGGTGAGAGTTCAAGTGAGGAGATTACGAGAGTTACCGATTCGATAGATGAAGGTTCAGGTCGAGAGGTTTGAGAGGTAACTCTTCGGGAGGTGAAGGTTCTAGTGGAGATTCGAGAGGTGAGAGTTCGAGTAGGGGTGTTCGAGAGGTAATGGTTTGAGAGTTACCTCTTTGAGAGTTACTGATTCAATAGGTGAAGGTTCAGGTGAAGGGGTTCCATTGGAGGGTCTCAAGTGCTGAAGGTTTAGGTGGAGAGGGTTCCATTTGAGGGGTTTGAGAGGTAACCATTTGAGAGGTGAATGTTCAGTTGTAGAGGGTTCAAGTGGAGGGGTTCCATTGGAGGGGCTAGAGAGGTACCCGTTCGAGAGGTGAACTTTCAGGTGGAGAGGGTTCCATTGGAAAGGTTCGAGAGGTAAGGATTTGAGAGGTGAAGCGTTCGAGAGGTACTTATTCGAGAAGTGAAGGCTCAGGTGAAGAGGTTCCAATGGAGGGATTCGATAGGCAATGATTTAAGAGTTGAAGGTTCAGCAGGGTTCAAGAGATGAAGAGGTTCCACTGAATGGGTTCGAGGAGTTCCATTGGAGTTTCGAGATGTGAAGGTTCCAGTGGAGATTCGAGAGGTGAGAGTTCGGGTGGAGGGATTTCGAGAGTTACCGATTCGATAGGTGAAGGTTCTGGTGGAACCTTCACCTTTCGAACCTCCAATGGAACCTTCACCACTTGAATCCACTACCTCTTGAACCCCTTGACTGGAACCTTCACCTCTCGAACCTACTATGACACCTTCACCGCTCGAATCCGTACATCTCGAACCCACTATCTCCCAAACCTCAACTAGAACCTTCACCTCTCGAACCCCTTCAATGAAACCCCTAACCTTCACCTCTCGAATCGGTGCCTCTCGAACCTTCCAATGTAACCTACACCTCTGGAACCTCTCAAATGGAACCTTCACCTCTCGAACCACCAATGGAACCTTCACCACTCGAATCTACTACCTCTCGAACCCCTCCACTGGAACCTTCACCTCTCGAACCTACTATGGAACCTTCATCACTCGAATTCGTACCTCTCAAACCCACTAACTCTCCAACCTCCACTGGAACCTTCGCCTCTCAAACCCGTACCTCTCGAACCCCTCACTTGAACCCTCTCCACCTCAACCTTCACCTCTCAAACCATTACCTCTGAAACCTCCACTCGAACTCTCACCTCTCAAATCTCCACTGGAACCTTCACCTCTCGAATTGGTACCTCTTGAACCCCTCCAATAGAACCTCTAACCTTCACCTCTTTAGTCGGTACCTCTCGAACCCCTCCAATGGAACCTACACCTCTCGAACCCCTCCAATAGAACCCCTAACCTTCACCTCTCAAATCGTCCAATGGAACCTTCACCTCTCGAACCTACTATGGAACCTTCACCACTCGAATCCCTACCTCTCGAACCCCCCGCTCCAACCCACTACCTCTCGAACTTCCACTGGAACCTACACATCTCAAATCTGTACCTCTCAAACCCCTCCACTTGAACCCTTTCCACCAGAACCTTCACCTCTTGCCATCTCCACGATTCAATTACATGTATAATTTGTACATTTATACCTTAAACTACAGCTCTTTTAACATTCCTATAAATTTCTATAATTTGTTATCAAGCTCAACGTGCAACGCACGGTGTCGCCAAACTAGTTCTCCACCAATTTGCATCGATCTTTGAGTCTTTCAGCTTATGTGCTTCCCTCTTATTTATACTCATGGCAATTGAAATTTGATTTACCTATTTAATTCAATAATTACTATCGTGTTCCAATATAACATATCTATTCAAATATTAAATAAAATAAAGCATAAACACACGGAATTTGATTACGCAGTGCAATAAAATCCACCTACATCTGTGAGATCTGGCCCAATTGACAATGATCTCCACCAATTTGCATCGATCTTTGAGTCTTTCAGCTTATGTGCATCCCTCTTATTCATACTCATGGCAATAGAAACCCATTTAATTTAATAATTACTACCGTGTTCCAACATAACATATCTAAGCAAATATGTAATAAAATAAAACATAAACACACGAGACTTTATCACGCAGTTCGGTGAAATCCACCTACATATGCGGGATTTGGCCCACTTCAGAATGAATCCACTAATAAGAAAGATACAATACAAAGTACATCATACAATTATACTTATCTTATCTAATTATAACACGTAAATTCTGCTTACTCCCCTAGTTAAGAAATCACACTCAAAGGCTGCCAAATCTCGACTTTACCCTTACTAGATTTTGTAATTGGAGTTTAGTAATATTTTCCCAACACAGGACTTGAATTGACTGCAGAAAGGCAATGATGAAAAACACATGCCTTAATAAATAGTGGCCACATTAAGCACATTGTGATGGACTAAATAATGGTCACATTGGCTGCCTTGAGATTGATGTATACCTAAAATCAAGGAACTCTCTTTTATTTCAAATGGCCAAAATTTTTAAATATAAATTCTATAATCATAATTTATTAGGATTGTATTAATATAGAAAGACATATATATATAGCATTTTATTTCAAAAGAAATATTCAGAATTTATTAGCATTATATTCAGACTTTGCCATATATATGGCAAAGTTTTGAGAAAGATGGTCTTTCCATATACTTATAGAAAGACAGGGTTTTAGAGTTTGGGGATAATTTTTTAAATTTAAAGATTGGTCCTCCAAATTATATTTTTTATAAATTAAAATTTTTATTTTAAAATTTAATTATTATTATATTTAATTTATTTATTTATTTAATTACAATTTGGTATTCGGTTCGGATTTCGGTTTGAGTTTTAATATCCAAAATCGAACCAAAAACCATATTCAGAATTCGGTTTATTCAATTCGGATATCCAAAAATCATATATTAAATTCGGTTCGGGTTATTCGAATTCGGATAATTCGATTTTCAGTTCGGTTTTCAATTTTTTTGCCCATCCCAAGAATAAATATTTCATTTTCTACAATTTCCTTATTCCGTCACACAAGTAATATTTTTCGCACGCTGAATATTATGTTCCATCATGGAAAGTATTCGTACAAATTAAGTCTTGCACGAATATAATTTCTACTTCATTTCAAATTCTAATTTTAATTAAATCTCTTGGAGATAGGAATGATCAAATCTAATCCTTAAATAAAAGAATTTAATATATTCCGTCCAAATCCTTTCCACAAAGGATATTTATCAAATCAATTTCAATTTCCATAAATCAATCAAATCCCTTAAATATAGGAATTGATATATTCTGAAATTAAAATCATGGACGAAATATCTCATTGGATTTCTTCATGTCATTCTATAAAACTCCAAACATTCGTTCTTTGATGTTTCAACACAACAATACCATGTTTGCATAACTTCCACAAATTGACAACTAGATAAATCTAGAATTTACATCAATGAAAAGTGTTTTTAATATATTCCTTCATCCGAGCGTAAATTCGTATTTTCTTTTTGTACAGATATTTATATATGTGAAAGTCTTGTGAAAGAGCCACACATTAAATTCTAATTCGGTTGCGATATGACGTATTTAGAAATGTTTAGTTCTAGACACATTCTTCTTCTTCAATGCTAAAGTTGTAGTCACACTTTTTTTTTAATCAAAACCACCAGAGGTGAGGGATTGTATATTACTGTGCCCCAATCCAGATTTCAACCAAGAAAATTATACAAAAGATCATCACGCTCTTAAGGCAAAAACCAGCAATGAGAGACAACTTGAGTGAGATTGAGACTCTTCTAAAACCTCCACCCCCGTGTTAGTTCTAGTGTTAGCCATGTCAATCATCTCAAGTTTTAAAACAAGATACTCAAAGCTAAACTGTAAACGAAATCATGAAGAAAAGGTGCCTGAGATAGCTTTCCTTGGAATGTGCCAGTAGAATCTTTAGGCTAATGCATTGCTATCATTCTCCAGCTTTGAAGACCCTTACGATCTGCTTGGATGGCTTCTTCTATGGATGTGTCTAGTTTATTTGAGGTCTAAATTATCGTGGAGTTGATTTCATCTCGCAAAGCCTTCTGAGCCAAGTAGTGTGCAACCCTATTTTGCTTTCTAAATATGTGTTCTACATTAGCTCCAGGTGCCATTGTGGGGGTGTTAAGCTTTTGAATGTATTCCTCATTCTCCACGGCCATAGCTCCTCTTTTTGTATCAATTCTATAACCTGCAAACAATCATTTTCAACAGTAAGTGGAAGTATCTTATTTTCAAAACAAAAATCCATACCTGCAATAAGAGCCATTAGTTCTGCCTCAAAGGCATTTGAAGCTTAAGGGGCTAGAGCTGCGTTTCTGACAATAAAACCAGCTTTTGGCACAGAATAGAGTGAAAAAAACATCCACAATCAATTTAAAACCGTCATCAGGTGGATGCCACTTGATGATTCTCAGTGACTTTTGTTTTCTGGGGTTGATAACAATTAAAAGGCCATTCTGTTTCAGTCAATCACAGTCAGGGAAGATGGTTTGGGGATTATTTATGAAAATATCTCTCAGTAGCCTTTTTAGATCAGAAATCATGTTAATCAAAGAGGGTGTGATGCTTTCATATACGAATGAGCATTTTTTCCTCAAATATCCAACATATAAGTCCCGGCATGACATTAAAGAAGTTTTTCCTGGTTTTAAATGCATTTTGAAAAGTCCAGAGCCAAGATATTCTATCGAATAAATGATCAAAATGCATAAAGTTCAGCTCCAATAAAATATATGCTTCTTTCCATAATTGTTGAGGAAATGGACACAGATTGAAGATATGATTCAAGGATTCAGAATCATTAAAACACAGAGGGCATCTTGATACAGAACTAACACCAGTATAGGCTAGATATCATCAAAAGGCAGTAGGCCGTATGTTATTAATCATTTTCCATGCGGAAAAACACACCTTTCTAGGCAAAATCTTATTCAAACCTTTTTTAAAATACCTAACTGAGATGTTTTTTTGCTGAGTAATTCATAGGCTGAGCTCACCTTGAATTTTCCAGTCCTTTCTGGCTTCCATATGACTTTTTCCTCATCTTCTGTGAGTTCCTGTGGCTGCTGCAGTACCTGCATATGCTGAGAGGACAAACCTAGGGCCAGATGGTTAAGATATGAGGGTTTATCATTTATGACTTCAGATAGAGTAAGATGTGAGAATGGAATTTCAAAGGTTCTATTCCAGTGATCTGTGAAGCATCCAACTCCTAACCAGTTTGCTATCCAGAAATTCCAATGAGGACAAGTGAGTTCGGTTCAGCTATAGCTGAGATTTTAATAAATCTCTTCCTGGGGTCAGAAGTTTTAGATGATAGTGGCAGATTCTATATCAATTTTAACCAAAGCGTCTTACCCTCCTACAATATCCACCATATTTTAGCAAAAAAAAAGAAATTTGGTTTTACCTAATTAATTCAATTATCACTACTGTGTTCCAACATAACCTATCTGACCAAGTATGCAATAAAATAAAGCATAAAAGACACAAGACTTTGTTACGTAGTTCGGTGAAATCCACCTACATCTGCGGGGCCAGACCCAGTTCAGAATGAATCCATTAATCAGAAAGATACAGTACAAAGTACACCATACAATTATACTTATCTTATCTAACTATAACATGAATCCTGCAAGCTCCCCTTGCTACCGATCCGCCTTGATCAGACTCCCTCTGACCTCGAAACTCATCGATGCCGGATCTCCTCCTCCCGAGGAATTAAGGCATATGATTCTGAACTTTGTGCAGCAGGTTCGTGTGTTGGAACATAGAATTCCGGCTCTTTGCAATTCTCGGAAGATAAAAAATCTGTGTGTAGATTTTTTCTATTAAGTCCGTAAATAATGCAGCCGTGTTTGTTCTCTATATATAGTCCATGAGCAGATATAAATTCTCCATGATTATCTCCATAATATTCCCATTCCAAATCTGCTTCTTGAAGCATATCCAAATCTCATAAATAAAGGGATCTTCCTTATCTTAATATCTCTATATATTCGATAATAACAACTCCATATTTATAGAGATTTTCCATAAACCAACTATGCTTCCATACGCCTAATATATAGAAGAATATTCAGATTTCCATAAATCACAAATACCATAATATTCTGTCTTCTTTTTCCGTAAACACCTTGGCGTAAATATGCTGATCCGTATATTCACATGAAGTTTATTCGATCTCCAATTCCATAACATTAATCCAATCCCACAAATATAGGAACTGATGTATTCTCCAACTCAAATACAACTTGGACTAGATGTATCTTTCTCGGATTCAGTCTTCAACCTTTCCTTATTTCACCAAAACTCTTCTTTGATGTTGCAACTCAATAATACCATATTTGCATAATTTCCACAAATTGCCAACTAGATAAATCTAGACTTTACAATCTCCCCCTTTGGCATTTTGTGGACCAATTACCTTTTGGCATTTCATCACAAGAGCTTATGCAAATAAAGACATCAACCTTGAAAATCACTCTGGATGTTGGAACATAGAAACATAACGTCTCCCCCTGAATTTTGCATTCCTTCAACATCCAGGAATAATAAGTATGTTGGAACATCAACCCAACGGAGCCAATAAAGTCATCCAAGAAATCCAAAATATCTCCTCCTTGGGACCATAAACATGCCAAACACAATAGACACAGAAAACCAAAATCTCCATTAGATGCAGCTCCCCCTGAAGCAAATATCTGGCCTATGTTGGAACATAGCCATAGCAGAACCTTTAAACCTCTTCAGGAGCAGCTATCTGTGCCTCATCTAATCTGGCATTTTCTACCTCCAAATCTACCATCTAAATGGATCAATGTTGCCACTCAAAATCTGGATCAATGTTGCCTCCCATAGAATTCTTCTACAATCTCTCATGGCAGTTTGATCAGAAGTGCCTTCAATAATCTGCTCACCTTGTGTTGGAACATCAGTCACCGATGTTGGAACATAACGGCTCTCATCTTCATCCGCTTTCTCTATATTGGAACACAAGATCTTTTCATTCCTTAAGAATCAACACATCACCTACTCAGCTTCCTTCACTTCATCAGTACTTTCTCCCCTGATCTGGTGTTGGAACAAAGACTTGTTCACCATCCAGATAATAATCTTCTCCAGCCACAATTACTGATGTTTGAACATCTGAATCTCTAATCCATTTCCACATCTTCTCAACCTGTCTCCATACTCTGTGTTGAAACATAACCAACACCACTGCCTTCCAAACTTCCCATCATCTTAAACCAGAATACCGGGAAGAGCCATCTCTCTGATATATGCATCTCATCAATCACCATAATATCTTCAACACCAAATTCTAACATGTCCAACTACGTCTCCATTTTTTTTCTCCTTTTCAATTTTTTATTTTATTTTTTGAATTTTCTGGAAAAAAAATAAAATAAAAACCTACAACTAATAAAAGCTTTAAAGAAATACCTCAAATCTGACAAACACCTAAGTGTTGTCTAAAGAGCTCAACCGTAGCAGTGTCCAACAGCTTTGTGAAAATATCCGCAAATGGTTTCGATGTTGGAACATAGGCTACCACAACTTTTCTCTCAACCCGAATTATCCCTTTGACTTTATTCAAGTGAGATTCCTTAAGATCATCCTGAATTCTTACAAATACTCCCACCATACTCATCTTCAATTCAGCTTGTAATAAAGTCACAAAATCTTGTACTAAGGATGGTGCAGTAGACCCAAAGATCATTTCATCAATATAGATTTGAGCAATCAGTGTATTTGATGATAATTGAAAAAAAACAAGGTGCGATCTTCTCCCCCTCGACAAGAACTTTTCTGAATAGGAAAGATAGTGAGTCGCTTATACACCGCCCGTGATGCTTGTTTTGATCCATACAAAGCCTTCTTGAGTCGATGATATACTTCCTCATTAACCACACCATGTAGAGAAGAACTCTTGACAACTTTTTGGTACATCGTAAGATTCATAGTGTAAGCCATAACAAGGAGAATGCAAATAGATTCTGACCTGGCAACTGAGGAAACAACAATGGGGGAGAGAAAATATTGTAGACCAGCAAGTTCCCTATAATTAACCCAAGGGATCGATCGAGTCATTCTTCCGCTTGATTCAGCCTTCACCGATGTTTGAACATGGGAGAATTCTGGAGAGGACGATGTTCCAACATTGTTGAAGATATAAGAGTCACCAGCTTCATCTTTAAGATCTGTCTCATCCGATGTTCCAACATCATTACGTCCCTGATCTGAGAAATCAACCGATGTTGGAACATGGTCAGCCGTACGATCTACTTCATCACATTTGACACTGTAGCAGTTCACTTCTTGTTCTAATAAGTAACATTTGTTTGATGGCCGAATACCAGTAAGTACTTTGTTGTTGTCATGTTTCACTATGCACTTTTCCTTTGTTGTTATCATCACATATGTGGCTGATACTTAAGAGATTAGACTTTAGGTCTTCCACCAATAAAACACCAGTGAATACGGGGAATCCTTCAATATGCAGTTCACCTTTTCCAACCACTCGACTCTTCTTTCCATCGCTAAACGTAACAAAACCACTATCATATAGCTGGATGTTTGTTAGTAATTCCTGAGTTCCAGTCATGTGGCAAGAGCAACCACTATCAAAGTACCACGAGTCTCTAGAATGTGCAATAGGAGACCTATGGGCAAAAAGGCAAGTACTTGTGTGTTTAACAACCCATACCTTTTTGACCATTTTTTATCGCTAGACATCGTCTATGTTGGAACATACTGAGAGTTGTCACCCTGTCATGATATCCCTGAGCAGTTTTCGGCATTGTTCCTCTGTATGACCTTGATACATGCAGTAGCTATAGATGAGAGGTTTCCTTTGATGAGTCTTGATAAACTTTCTTTTTACCCCTTGAATCTTCGACTTGAGATTGACCTTGCTACCTGATGAATTGTCAAACCCGATTCCATGTTGATCTCCAAAGTTTTTTCCCATGATCAGAATGTCATCAAGTTTCACCGTTCCAGTGTTTAACTCGGTAATAGCTGCTTCAGCCATCTCAGCTCTCTTAGTTGTTGAGCTTAGATTCAAATTTAACTCTTCAATCTCTCTTTTGAGTTCACCAACTAAAACTCGCAACTCCTTCTCCTTCTCGCCCAGATGATTTTTCTCTTCCTTCAACACTCTATTTGTATCAACAACTTGTTCCAACATCAAAACTCTATAGAAGCCAAGTTGATATGCCATATTGGAGATCCTCAAACTTGAATGTGAATTCACAGAAGAAACAAGAATTCACAGAAGAGACAAGTTCCAACATCCAACATCTTGAATGTGAATTCTTGTTTACCGCATCCTTCAGCTTTCTTAAGAAATTCTCGGTGATAGGAGAAAGTTCTTTAATTTCATCATTACTATCAGATTCTTGGATGGCCCTTGATGAAGAGGATTTGAAAGCCAACTCCTTCTGGACTTTCTTTGCAGGCCGTTGCATTATCATCTCATAGGTCTGTAGTGATCCCATTAGTTCATCTAAGGTCATGGTGGCTACATCTCTTGCTTCTTCGATTGCTGCTACTTTCATAGCAAATATGTTAGGAAGAGATCTCAAGGCCTTTTTCACCAATTTTGCTTCCTTGTAAACTTTCCCAAGTTGATACGCCATATTGGAGATGTCTCTGAGTTTTCCATTGAATATAGAAATAGTATCATCCTCCTCCATCTTCAGTTCCTCAAACTTTGTAGCCAACATCTGTAGTTTGGATTCACGTACACGACTTGTCCCCTCATGTACAGTTTGCAGGATATCCCATGCTTTTTTTGCTTGTTGGCACGTAGAGATGAGTTTGAACTGATCTTCATCTACTGCAGTAAATATGGCATTTAATGCTCTGGAGTTTGCCAAGCTTCCCATTCTTTCACCTGGTGTCCACGACTCATTAGGCTTATATTCTCCTCCTTCAGAATTTCCAACAACAGGGGGTTTCCATTCTGTTTCAACATAGTACCAAGCCAATTCATCCAGTGAATTTATGAACACCCGCATGCGAGCCTTCCAGTAGTTGTAATTTGTTCCTTCCAGCAGTGGTGGGCGAGACACAGAAGCTCCTTCTCTGGTCGCCATTGGTAAAACCGGATCTCACTTTCCCTTGACACAACCAAGGGAATAATAAGTATTTTGTAACCTGTGCTCTGATACCAATTGAAATTTGGTTTTACCTAATTAATTCAATTATCACTATTATGTTCCAACATAACCTATCTGACCAAGTATGCAATAAAGTAAAGCATAAAAGATACAAGACTTGGTTATGCAGTTCGGTGAAATCCACCTACATCTGCGGGGCCTGGCCCAGTTCAGGATGAATCCACTAATCAGAAAGATACAGTACAAAGTACACCATACAATTATACTTATCTTATCTAACTATAATGTGAATCCTGCAAGCTTCTCTTGCTACCTGACGGGCGATCGTCGCGCCCGCCGTGCAAAAGATAATTTATAAGCCCTAAATGCTTACTTTCTACAACTAGGTAGATAGTGGCAAATCGGGGTCGTCCAATGAGAAGAGGGATCTTCCTAAGCAATCAAGCACAAATGGTTGATACTAGGCTAGGAGTAACTATATATACACACACATAAAAGCAAGTAAAGGGGGGGGGTTGGTTGGTTGGTTTCCTAAGTTAACAAAGATAAAAAGACGAGATAACTAGCAACGTCAAGTGACTATGCTAATCATCAAACAAACTAAGAAAAGGGGTTTTAAACTACAAAGATAAAATGCCTTGGGGGCAACGGATATCCACTTCCACATCTAATGTAGTTCATCGAATCATTCACACATTCCATCATGTAGCATTCAGGACCCAACGCTCACACACCCATCTAGCAAGTACCACAACACACACATCACAAGGAGTTCTAAGTTCATGCTCATAGATATTCATGCAAAGGCGCTACGGAATTCGTCACGTTCCTACACCTAAACAATTCAACCACACAAGCACTACCTATGCTCAAACAACTCATGGCACACATGCAGTGAAACACACCGTCAAGAATACATAAACGCCGAATAACAAATGCTTCAAGAATGAATTTAAATCATCTATTCAATACTTCAACTACTTGTCGTGGAGACTAAACTCCTGTCCTTCTTAGTTCGTAGTTTGCGAGAGTGAGTTCGACATCTCTCGTCAAACCTCACCAATGACTCCCGAGTCGCGACCACGACTCAAGGTGTCATTGGTGGCATTTAATCACGAAGGACCAACAAGCTTGGCAATGCTTATGACCACTACACCGTGACTAAGCATTAAACCAATTCATGCAATTACACGAGATTGGATGAACGTGCAACGCACATTCATCCACGAGCATATGACTCTCTAGTTTGCTACACAAATGAACATGACGAAGAGTTCAACATCAATCACATTCGTCTAGCACATTGTCAATCCATTAACACAATCAAAAGCTCTAAATCATGCTCTCACATTACTAACAAGAACAGGGGGGAAATTAACCCAAATCCCCCAAACCCTAGCTAGCAATTGATCCAAGCATTTCATATCATCAAGCTCTCAACAACATTAATAGAATCAACAATTAATCATACAAAGCACAATAAAAGCACAATAGCAAAAACATCAAATAGATAGATAGAAATGAGTTCTTGCTACATAGATAATGGAAGCTTCAATCCTTTGATCCCAAGAACAAAACTAACCTAGATAAACAAAACCCATAACAAAGAACTAAAAGCTACAAAGAAAGAAGAAGAAAATCTAAGGTTTTGGAGCCCTAAAACCCAGAGAAAACGGGCTGAGCAAAACTGGAGAAGAGGAGGAAAGAGAGTAGTATTTATAGTGCAAAGAAGATAAAGTTGATTTCTGGCCGCCCGTTGGTCGCGACTCGCGACGAGTTCGTCGCGACTCGCGACGGTGTTGGTCGCGACTCGCGATGGTGTCGCGACGGGGTCGCGACGGGAGCCAGAGTTTTGCATTGTTTCTTTGTCTTCTTCATAGCCATCCCTCTCAATCTTCAAGTCTTCAACAGCTCCAAAATGGTCTTCAACGGCATCCGGTCTTCATGTCTTCGAAGTGAGTATCCAAAAGTCTTCGAAAGTATAGTCTTCAATGTCTTCCGGTCTTCGTTGCTTCCGTGTTCTTCCCTTGTCACACAAAATCCACTTAGAAGAGGTAAAAGAGTACAAAGTTGCTTTTGCCTCTCCTAAGTGAATTTCAAGGTAAAACACAAGCTCTCGATAATAAAAGAGCACAAAAGTAATCCTAAATACTACTAAATAATGCGTCTAAAATGGACACATCACTACCGATCCGCCTTGATCAGGCTACCTCTGACCTCGAAACTCGTCGACGCTGGATCTCCTCCTCCTGAGGAATTAAGGCATATGATTCTGAACTTTGTGCAGCAGGTTCGTGTGTTGGAACATATAATTCTGGCTCTTTGCAATTCTCGAAAGATAAAAAATCTGTGTGCAGATTTTTTCTATTAAGTCCGTAAATAATGCAACCGTGTTTGTTCTCTATATATAGTCCATGAGCAGATCTAAATTCTCCATGATTATCTCCATAATATTCCCATTCCAAATCTGCTTCTTGAAGCATATCCAAATCCCATAAATAAAGGGATTTTCCTTATCTCAATATCTCTATATATTCGATAATAACAACTCCATATTTATAGAGATTTTCCATAAATCAACTATGCTTCCATACGCCTAATATATAGAAGAATATTCAGATTTCCATAAATCACAAATACCATAATATTCTGTCTTCTTTTTCCGTAAACAACTTGGCGTAAATATGCTGATCCGTATATTCACATGAAGTTTATTACATCTCCAATTCCATAACATTAATCCAATCCCACATATATAGGAACTGATGTATTCTCCAACTCAAACACAACTTGGACTAGATGTATTCTTCTCGGATTCAGTCTTCAACCTTTCCTTATTTCACCAAAATTCTTCTTTGATGTTGCAACTCAATAATACCATATTTGCATAATTTTTACAAATTGCCAACTAGATAAATCTAGACTTTACACTATGGTAATTTGAAAGTCCCTGATCTGCATCACATTCTCCTCGTAAGGGCATGTCAAATTTTGTCAGCCTCTCTAGTGTGTTTACGCTTTCCTTCATCCCCCATTCTCCAAAGAAAGTCTGGACAAATCCCTTTCATTTTCTGTACTATTCCTTTTGTAGGTGCCATTACACACCAAATATGTTGTGGTATACATGATATCAAATGTTTTATTATAACTGACCTACCTGCCTAATTTAAAAAATTATTGGTCCAGTTCTGAATTCTAGAATTGAGCTTCTTTACTGTTCCCTGAAAATAGGCATTTATTTTCCTCCCTTTAGAAAAACTGGAACTCCTAAAGGTAAAAGAAAAGTGTCCCTCAACCATCTGCGTGTTTTGTTTAATCCTGATCTTAGTAGTGGAGTTGGTCTTATTACCAGTGTAAAAGGTGCTTTTCGAGTAAGTAACTACTTGTCCAGTGGCTTTTCGATACTTTGATAGGAAAAGAAGAAGGTTTTTCAGAGATTTCTTAGTGGTTTTTCAGAAAATCACTGTATCATCCGCATGTGATAAGTGAGTTATGTGTACTGAATTAGGGATATATAATCTATCCATTAGGTTCTCATTAAACATATGTTTTAATTCCCTGTTTAGTACTTCAGTGATTAAATTGAAGAGTATAGGGATAGAGGGTTCCCTTGCTTCAGTCCTCCAGTTGCCTTAAAGAAACCATTCGGTTTTCCATTTATAAGTACTGAAAACCTTGCAATTGCAATATTACTTAAGATCAGATTAACAAAGTGGCCATAAAATCCAAATTTTAGGAGTGATGAGTTTAGCATTGTCCAAGATACTCTATCAAAGGCCTTAGACATGTCAATTTTTGCAATAAGGTTAAGTGATTGATTTCTCTTATCTAGCATCCTAACCTTCTTTTTCATGACAAGTATATTGCCGGATATTTCCCTGCCTTTCATAAAGCCACTTTGTTCCTTTGATATACACTTTGATATCACAGTTGGAATTCAATCAACATGTATTTTAGAGATATCTTGTTGATGAAATTGGAAAGCGAAATGGGCATATATTCACTGATGAAGTTAGGGATGTGTGTTTTAGGAATGAGGCATATGAGGGAACTGGATATGGATGGCCTTATAGGAACTGCACACATAAACTCTTGACAACATGTTAACAGATCATCTTTTATGATTTCCCATGCATAGGTGTAAAAATACTCGAATAACCATCTGGCTCTACTACACTGTGTGGATTTAACCCCAAAACAACAGCTTTTAATTCTTCCATGCCTATTAGTCTAATGAGATTAATTTTATCACTCTCATCAATTATTTTTAGAATTAGCTGTAGACTCTCAGCCATGGCTTGGCCAGTAATATCTATATTATCATCTGCCAGGAGTTTTTCATAAAATTCTGCTGCATACCTTCCTAATCGATGAGCCAACGATTAGATTCAGTTTTAATCTTGTTAATCCTAAGCCTGGCATGTTTGTCTTCATCTGAGTTGTGGAAAAACTTAGTATTCAGATTTGCACTTTTAAGCCATTGAACCCTGGATTTTTGTTTCCAGAATTCATTTTCTTCTTTCAGTTTTAGTGAGAGATTTTTCATGGCCTCAGTTAAAAGAGTTAGATCTTGATCATCTAATGTCTGATTATATCTAATTTCTATGGACTGAAACCTGACCTCAACTTCTAGTAAGTTAGAGAAAATGTTCCCAAATGTTGATGCATTCCATGCTTTTAGGGTCAGTTTTAATCTTCACTATAATTCACAAATTATTCGAGTTCAATCTCGTACAATATTCGAGTTCGTACAGTATTCGAGCTCATACAGTATTCGAATTCGTACAGTATTCGAGCTCGTACAGTATTCGAGCTCGTACAGTATTCGAATTCAATCTCGCACAGTATTCGGGTTCGTACAAAATTTGCACTTAATCTTGTACAGTATTTGAGTTCGTACAATATTCGAGGTCAATCTCGTACAGTATTCGAGCTCAATCTCGTACAGTATTCGAGTTCGTACATTATTCGAGTTCAATCTCGTACAGTATTCGAGTTCGTACAATATTCGAGCTCAATCTCGTACAGTATTCGAGTTCGTACAATATTCGAGCTCAATCTCGTACAGTATTCGAGCTCGTATAGTATTCAACTTCGTACAATATTCGAGCTCAATCTCGTACAGTATTCGAGTTCGTACAGTATTCGAGCTCAATCTCGTACAGTATTCGAGTTCAATCTCGTACAGTATTCGAGTTCATATAGTATTCGAGCTCAATCTTGTATAGTATTCGAGTTCGTACAATATTCGAGCTCGTACAGTATTTGAGCTCGAGCTCAATCCCAACTAATATTATTCGTTAATTTCGTCGAGTTTATAAAGCCAACATATTATATATATATATATATATATATATTTTTTTTTATTAAATATAATATAATGTACATAATATTATATTACATAATATAATAAATGATTATATATTAGGGAAAAATTAAATCATTCGTAATCAAACTTGTGAAAATTTAGTTATCTTGTGATATGAAATTATCCACGGGTCACCCATTACCCAACCCAACTCAACCCACCCAAAATTGTCCAACGGGTAACCCATTATCCAACCCAACTAAACCCGATAACGACAACCCAATTATATCCATTAACCAATGAGTCATTATCCAATAAGTCTTATTCAATAAGTGAAAATAGTATATTGATAACGAATATCCAACGGGTGACCCGATCTGTTTGACGGGTTTAAGCTCGTTGTGAGGTGGATAAAATCTCTATGCTCAGTTATCAATTATGGATTAAAATCATTTCTGGAAAAAAAATCCATATCCTAGAGTCCAGAGAAGAAAAGGTTGTTTGAAAACCCAAACTTCTTCTAAGATACACGATAACCTGATTTCTGTTTCCTTGGTTGCTACAATCTGGTTCTTTTGGATCTATAGGAACAAAAAAAATCTATGAAAACAGAGCCTTTTCTTCCGAAGCATGCTTCCTTGACATCAAAGGGATGATTTATCAAATCTTTACTGCGCATCAATTTTACGGCAATACAGAAAAGAACAAGAGATGGATTCAGACTAATATCATTCCTAAAATTTCTAGTAAGAAGAAAAAAATTAATTTCGATTGTAAGTTGGCAAAAACCAGAAAGTGGTTACAAAATAAATACGGATGCTTCTTGGAAAATTGGTGGTCTCTCCTCTACTGCAGTTATTGTAAGGGACTGGAGGGGGAGTTTGATCAAAATGAGAGTTAAAACATTTCAAAGTACTGATCCTCTACTTGCTGAACTTTTAGCTATTCAGAGTGCTTATGAAATTTGTTCTGATCTCTCCTTACATAACTGCATCATTGAATCAGACTGCTTAACTGCAGTCAGGGGGATTATCAATCCATCCCTTTGTCCTTGGAAAGTTTTCTCAATCTGTAGTACACTACACAGGGCACAGCTCTCAACCCCTATCCAGTATATCCCTCGGGAAACAAACCATCCTGCAGATTTTTTAGCAAAATTGGCTATGGATAAACATCTCCAAGGGGATGTGGATATAATGACAGTTCCAATTTTCCTTAAAGGGCTCCTTTCACTGGATATTTCTAGATTCCCAGGGATTAGAGTGGGAACAATTTAGGTCTTTCTTTTGCTGTCATGGCTAACACATTGAAGCAGGACTATCTGACTAATTTTTAGTTATAACTTTTGTTTTTACTTATCTCTGAGCTGCTGTACTCCTTTTGACTTTCACCATTAGTATGGATATTGATGTCTTCCTTTCCTCATATCTCAGGTATCTAAGGACTATTTCGGAAACTGATGCTGACATTTTCGCACTGATGACACTTGGATGAAAATGATACTGCTGTTAGGGGAGGCTGTGTAGTTCTCCTAAGGACAAATCTGTAACCATGCTTGCATCAAGGAGGCTGCTTCGACTTATTTCCTACGATCTAAATATCATTGACAAACTGGGGTTTCGAATGTCGACTCCCCGACCCGTTCGTGACATCTCAGTGCTTAGGAAATTAGTTCTCACCCAGTCTCACACATAGATTGCGTTACTAGTTTTCTGATCTTCCTGTATAGAGGTTTAAATTTTTTTTGAAAGCAAGTCTTTATTGCTTCAAGTGCTCTCTGGGCTCTTGGATCAACAATCGGATGATCTTTTGTAACGAACAAACTTATGATGCTATTTTTAGCTCTTTTTATATAGGTTTGGGGAGCCTATACATTTCCCCCCATCTTAGGATGGTTATAATTAAAAAAAAAAACCCAAACTTCTTCTATAATGATCAATCTTGTCTCTACTTTGCTTAGGTTATAAAACAACAACAGAAAGTTTATGCATGTAGATAAGCTTTTGTATCCTAAGAAAAGTCCCTGCAATACCTCTCAAGTTCCAGGACATAATCTTAATATTCATTATTAACCTGAGTTTTTTATTTAAAGTAAGTCATAACTACGTTAGGAGATTATAAGAATTTCTTTATTCTGTCTTGAGGTTTATGCTCACCTGTGACCATACCTAAGTCCCGATCAAAGTTGTTTATGTGTGTTGAAGAATTCTGAGCAGCCAGCATCTCGCGATTACTTCCAGGGTTACTCTGTGGAGAGGGTGCCTGAGAGTTAAACTTTGTGAGTAGTGATTCATGAAAAGCTCTAAAATCATTAGCAACAATAGATTTAGAGAAGGGTTGAGAATTTAGCAGATTTGAAGCTCTGTGTAGCTGGATGTCATCAGCAATTCTCCAGTTTCTGCGATTCCTCATTGTCTGTTTACTAACTGCCTCTTCACTCCTGAATGCTCCGGATTTTGGAGGGCGGACCGAGTCCTCTTATCCTTCTGTGAGTATCTTCTCTCATCTGTGATAACCCTGAGTGGTGGGATTTTTCTTTTAAGAGGAGCCTCAGTCTGTATAATTTCCTGGGCGTATTGGAATACATCATCTTCAACTAGGATTTCAGTGTTATCATTGTTGTTGTTTTCCTTCTGGGCTTCAGTCTGCAAAAGGCCCTCTGTTGAGAGTCAGGGATTGGCCTCCATTTTTCCTTGGGTTGTGTCACCCTCTTGATTCCACACTCAACGGTTTTGTGGCCAATATTTAAGCATTTGCAGCAGTATGATGGATGATTTCATACCTTACGTAGTACCATATACTTTCTTTAATAGACCCCAACCTAATTCGATGGAAAATTCACCCGTGAGATCCATCTCTATGAATAGACGAATCATCGACAGTCTTGTGTGGTTGATTGTTGGCTGGTCTCCAAATATTAGCTCCCCAAATCTGCTTGCTATATGCGGAATTAAGTCACGGTGGAGATAGTACGCCGAAGGGAAGTTTACAGTAAGCCAATTTGGAACCAACGGTGGTTCTTCCTTCACATCGAATTTTCTAGTCCATTTAAGGACTTTCATGATTGAGCCACCGAGGTTCCAGTTCCTCTTTATCCAACACGCTGAATGTCTTCATCGTGGTCGAAGCAGATGAAGATGTGTCGGCGGTCTTCTTGAAACCAATCTTCTCGAAGTGGTGGCGTATGAATACAAGTGTGGGAGGAGCCACCATATCTGCGGTGGTGTTGCGCTCAGTGGTGAGAATGTTTACATTATCAGCGATTTCTATCTGTTGTTGAAGGATGAGATTGGTACTATTTGGATTTAAGGTTACTATGGGCTTGAGAGAGAATTGGGCCTAGTGAGAGAATAGAGAGAGAATTGGGCCTAGTGAGAGAATAGAGAGAGAAGCATTCTCGCGTCATCCACTAAAGTTGTAGTCGCTCGTTTTCTTACTACCACAGAATATTTAATCAACAATTTTGATATTTTACATAAATACTTACAGTTCAGTTTTTGAAAGACAGTCTTTTCATAAGTCATGAAAAAATCAAGGTTTAAATTGCAAATTAGAAGAAATGATAATAAATTTTTTTTATTGCATTAATAGAGTCATAAACTTTATAACTACAGCACGATGCATAATAAATTTTTATTATTACAACTAAAACCTTTTATCTTTTAATTATTGTAATTAAATATCTTCTTTCCATAGACTTATGGATAGATGGTCATTCCCAAGACTTTGACAAACATTTATTATTACTACTTGTACTTATTATATTTGGGAAGTGTATGTAATTATAAAAAATATTTAAAATGTATTTCATTTCACTTTAAATGCTCAATAATATTAGGGTTCAAATTTTATTATTGCATAGTGGAAAAATAAAATTTAAAATATATTTAATTATAAAATTAAAATAAAATTAAAATTATATCCTGCACTATTATTTATATCATAATTTATCACTATATAATTGATTTTTATTTTTAATATATTTGATATGAATCTCCTTGCGAAGACTCACGATTTGCGGAATTAATATCTTTGATCTAGTGAAGGGATCTGCAAACCCGCACTATCTCGCACGAAATTCAGGAGTCTAGCCCTCGGGGTACGCCTAACTTTGAATTGCTCTCTAACTAGCCCTCGGGATCAGATTACAAGGTTTATTGATACTTAACTAGCCCTCGGGGTTAAGCAACAATGGAATAGCTCGCAAGCAAAGAGTATGAACTCAAAAGGTTGTATATTTGATTGATGAAAGGTTGTAATTTTCGTCCATAAGGCCTCCGTTTTTATAGGGTTACAATCTTGCCTCAAACCCTAATCACAAATGGAAACTGAATCAACTTATGGCAGCTTTAAGAAGCTAAAACCATACCTAACTAAAATACCTAAAATAAATGGTAATCTAAGGTAATCAGGTTGAATTCTTCAAGAAGTAACCTTGAAGAATATTACCTTATCTAATCTTACCAAATATAATTCTAATCAGAATAAAACTGAATATACTAAACCTTAATGGACTGTATTTTCAAAATTCAGCTCTTCACAGCCCACATGGCCGAGCTATCAGTCCAATAAACCCAAAATGAAATAATTTTACTCTATTTTACAGTGATCACACTACCTCATTAAAAACCCAGTGGGAAAAAAGAGTATGGTGTTCTTCATGATGTCTTCAGTTCGTCGACAATCTTGAATAATGAATCCAAGATGTCGATGGTGACTCCTTCTTCAATTCTTCATCATAAATGCGATCAATCAAAGCATTTAAAGAAGCATCCCTAAGCTTAGTTCTTGACCTAGTCATCGGCCCTGCCATGTCACTTAGAGGATCTCGAACATATCCTTTAAATGTTTGATCAAGTCGTGGAATGTCTTCATTTATGGTGGTAGTCGTCTTGGCATCTCTATCAATATTAATATCTAATATAATTATATAACTTAATTGGTTGGGTGTAAAAAATAAATATCAAAACTTATAATTCATACACTTTGTTAATTCTATTTATCTGTAAAATTTTATAATGTATTTTTAAAATTATTAAATCATCATTTGATTGAGTATTAAAATTTTTGTTATGAATTTTACTGGGATTGATTACGGTAAAAAATTATGATGCAGAAATAATGAAATGATAATTTTTGGCCAAATGTGTATATGTGTCCAAGCGAGAGGTTCGATATGGGGTCTAAATATAGAAGCTCTACTCAAGGTCAGTTAAAAATTTATCCATGTCAAATTGAAGGCTTCAAATGACTCTCGTTGTTGACATTATTTTGGTTCATGAGTATATTAGTATGACGTGGAATCGACATTCACCCAACTGAGTTCCGCATTGGAGATACTCTTATGGATATACCACCTTTACTTCTAGAGTTCGTCTCTTGAAAGACGGTCTTTCAATAAGCTATGGAAAGACAAGGACTCGAGTGCATATTTATCACAAAAAAATGAAAAAATCATGGGTTAAAACAATTAAAATTTAGGTCAAATTTGGGTTATAAACTATTTGGATAAACTCAAATGTTTCACTTGCAGTTGCTGCAAAATATAAATTCCTAAGTTCATATTATTATGAAAGCGATATTTCTCAAGACTTTGTCTTACCTTTTACCTTAAAATTGGATTTGTTTTTTGAAAAAAATTAAATATTGCATCTTCAAGGCAAAGACTTGAGAAAGACCGCATTTACACAGGCATATGGAAAGATAGGATTGAATTAGAATTATAGAAAAGTAAAATGTTTTAAATGCAACATTAAAAATTTATTATGCAACATGTAGTAGTTATACATTTATGACCCGATTAATGCAATCCTAAAATTTTATCTTGATGTTTTTAATTTGCAGTTTAAACCTTGGTCTTTTCATACTTATGGAACGATCGTCTTTCAAGAGACGGACTCTGTAGAGTTTAAACAAGTAATAATGTATATTTGGATGTGAAAAAATATAAAAATATATATTATAAAAGTTATATTTTTATAATTTAGAATGTAATTTAACAAATGTTGTGTATAAGGCCATGTTCTCCATACCTTATATGTATTTCAGTTAAATTCATTTTGATTCAAATTAGTTCAGTTCACTTTTGCTTAAATTAAATTTTGTGAAATGTAACTTAATTTAGTCAAGTAAAGTACATGTCTATCTTGTTGCTTCTCTCTCGCTTCTCTCCCCCCTGCTGCTATGCATCATCCCTAACGTTAGATACCAACGGCTAAATCACAGATCCCTCACCGAAACCCTCACTCACACAACCACCTTTTAACCTTGTCGAGTCTATAAGGTGCCGCTATGGCGGCTACCGCTGTCAAAAGCTTTGCCCAAGCACTCCAAACTCGAAACCCACCAATCTCCACAAACCTCCCTTCCACTCAAAATCTGACACCAATTCTTCAAGATAAGGGAGAATCGGATGTGCTCTTCTCTCCTGAGAAAGTATCGGAGCTATCCACTCACTACGCAAATGCTCTAATTGGGAATTTTCCAAGAGGAAGGCCGACAATGGAAAAGCTAGAAGCTGATCTCAAGATTGTGGCTTTCAGCGGAAGCTACCAACTGGGAGCAATTGATTTCAAAAACATCCTAATCATGTTCCAATAGAAGGAAGACTTCCAATGCTGCTGGATCAAGGGGGTTTGGTCGCTTAATGGCACCATTATAAGGATCCTCAGATGGGCGCCGAACTTCAAACGGAATGCATAATCTTCGATTGTCCCTGCCTTGGTCACCATCAGACAAGTGCCTCTCTACTATTACAATGTCCCGGCCATAGAAGCAATTGGAAACCAGATTGGAAAATTCCTCAAGATGGATCAAGCAACATAAAGGCTAACAAGGCCATCTGCCCTTAAGATATGTGTGGAAATTGACCTCCAATCCCAACTGTTAAACCACATCAGGTTAGGAACTTCCTTAGAAAATGAAAAGTATGCCATAGATATGAGGATTTACCTATGTACTGTTGTGGGTGTAAGAAGATTGGTCACCATGTGGATATGTGTAGAATAGTTAACCCTGAACTGAGAATTCCTAAATCGACCACCACACTGAATAGAGCCCCCAAATAGATATCTACTAAACAAACTAATAGGAACGAAACCCAGCAAAATGCAACACAGAAACCAAAGCCTGGCAACAAACACAGCAAAGAACCAATAAACGTTGCCCATACTGAAGTTCTGGCTAAATGGCAGCCAGTACACAAAAACATTGATCCACATACTTCAGGGATAACAATAAGCCAGAAACAAAGAGAAGCTCAACACCAACCTCCACAAGAAACACCAGATAGAATAGAAAGCCCTCATATACACATTGAGACACCACAGCTGAAACTCCAAGGGAAAGAAATTACCAACCAAGAGTCTTTACATACTTACAATGCTGGGGAGAAGCAACATGATGAAACCCTACAACCTCACAATGATGTCTTCAAAAGCAACAACAATGAGGCTGAACTGTAAAAAGGGGAAACCCAACAATTAATTGATCTCACAGAAGAAGCAGGCAAACACAAGGAGTATGCCAAAGATGACCTATCAGGTATCATCCAAAACTCTCCTTTAAATGAACGAGGTACTGATCCTTTTCACTCACCATCCTACAGATCTAGCCCCAATAGCTCAAACAGGTTCCATCTACTAGGAGAGGAACTTCAGTTTGACACAGCGGACTATAGCTCAAGTACTAAAGAGCTTCGGCTGGATTAGGTAAGTACCAAAAAATTCTCTAGTATGTTGGCTGGTAGGACTTCCAGGAAGAGGACATTCTTTAACAGGTTAAATAGGATGAATTTAAGGTTTAATTCAAAAAGCAACTCTGGAAAGTCTAAATGATAGATACACACCTTAATGTTAGGGCCTTGTCTGGAACCTTAGAGGAATCAGAACATCCCTGGATAGGTTAGAAAGAATAATTAGGACTCATAATATACAGATACTTTGTATATTTGAACCTAAGCATCATTATCAGCAATGTGACACATACATGATTAAATTAAATTTTCAGTGTCACTATAGCTCAAATAGAAATAACATTTGGCTAATGTGGAACTCGTGTTGTAATGCTAACATCTTATCTGAGACTGATCAATATACAAAAACTTCCATTTCTTCCCCCCTGCTTACTGCTGAAATGTGTGCATATTTCATTCATGAATCAACCTTAAGAACAGACAGGAAAAAAATATGGCATCAGATCACCTCACATTTATACAGTAATAAACTTCTAATTGGTGATTTTAACGCCATAAATTCCATAACAGAATATAAGGGTCCTAATAAGCCTAATGTAAAAAGCATTAGAGACTTCTCTAATTTCATAGTAAGCCAAAAACTATCACATCTTTATACAGTAGGAAATACCTTCACTTGGTCAAATAAGAGAAGACCTCCTACATTAGAAAGACTTGACAGGGCTCTAATTGACCATGACTGGAATGAAAATTTTCTAAACAACTCACTGCACACACTCAGCAAACACACCTCTGATCACTGCCCATTACTACTAACCATAGGGAGTAAAATTGCTTCATCACCTAAGCCATTTAGATTCCTATATGCTTTGATAAATAGACCTCAACTGAAACAGATCATTGAAACTAAATGGTCACAAACCATATCGAAAACTGGCATGCTAAAATTCTTTCTGAAATTTAAAAAACTGAAGTTGGTTTTAAAAACATGGAATAAGGAAGTTTTTGGTAACATAAATGATAATGTCAAAAATGCTGAAGAGGAACTCAGAATACAGGAAATTAACTATGAGACAACAAATTCAGAATCTTGCCTCGTAGAGCTTAATCATAAAAATGCACTGCTACTAAGAGCGTTAACTGAGGAAAAAATGTCTTGGAAACAGAAGGCTAACATAAAATGGCTTAAAGAAGGAGATGAAAATACTAAGTATTTTCACTCAACTGTAAATCAGAGAAGACAAAAACAAAACATCTCAAAGATAAAAAAAACTCAGAAGGAGTATGGACAGACAGTCCATTGGAGATTGAAAAAGAAGCAATTCAGTTTTACCAAAACCTACTGACTGATGACTCTAACCCTAGTGACAAATTTCAAGGGCACTTTTTAAGCCAGATCCCTCAGATCCTTGATAGTAGTGACAATTGACAAATGCTCAGAAAGTCAACTTTGGATGAAATCAGGGAAATAGTTTTCTCCTTGAATAAGAGTGGAGCCCTTGACCCTGATGGATTCTCAGCAAACATTTTTAGAACTTTCTGGGACATAATAGGGCCTGAACTGCTATCAACAGTCTCTGATTTCATGTCAGGCACAAAAATTCCTGCTGGAATTTCAAGTACCTGGATATGCCTGATACCAAAAAAGGATATCCCTATATCCTTTGATGATTTCAGACCCATATCACTTTCTAACTTCACTAACAAAATTTTCTCTAAACTTTTAGTTCAGAGAATAACTGATATCTTGCCAAAACTGATCTCAAAAAATCAGTCAGCCTTTCTAAAAGGCAGAGAAATAGCTGACAATATCATCTATGTCAAAGAAATGGCAAGATACATAAATAATAAACAAGGAGCCCCTAACTGTATCCTAAAATTAGATCTAACAAAGGCTTTTGATAGGTTAAATGGTCCTTTCTTAGTCAAATTTTGAGGAAATTTGGATTTCAGGACCAATTCATCAATTTGATCCTAAATAACTTTTCTAGTGCATGGTTATCTATTATTATCAATTCCAAACTTGCAGGTTTTTTCCAAGCCTCAAGGGTAATCAAATAGGGAGATCCTTTATCCCCCTTACTGTTCATTATTTTTTCAGAATCCTTCTCTAGAATCTTGACTTTTTTTTTCCAAAATAAGAAGATCAATCTTTTTTAAAATCCTGCATATGAAAACACTGTCTCACACCTATGCTATGCAGATGACACAATCATCTTCTTCCAGACCACTAAGACTTCCATAAAAAGAATCAAAGCATTCTTACATGTTTTTGAGGAATGTAGTGGCCAATAGATTAACTATGGAAAAAGAAATTATTTCATAAGTAACATACCTCTTTAACGCATCTAAGAATGATCAGAAATTCATTAGGAATGTCCAGAGGTGTTTTTCCATTTACATATCTAGGATGCCCTATCTACACTAGCATTACAAAAGAGATACATTTTCAGCCTCTAATGGAAAAATATGAGATAAAACTGAAATATTGGAAAAACAAATGGCTTAGTACTGCTGGAAGACTCACACTCATAAAATCTGTCCTTTTTGCTCTCCCACAGTATCTATGGGCTGTCATATCCCCAACACAATCAGTAATAAAGAAACTAAACAAGAAAATCTCCAATTTCTTCTTGGGAGAGCATGAATATGCTCCTAAAAAAGTGTGGAGAAGCATTACAAAATCCTGCATATTGTAATTAGAAACATTAAAGACATAATCAGGACTTTCTCCCTTAAATTGTGGTGGAAACTACAAAAAGGAGAGACACTATGGGCTAAAATCTTATGGTTCATCCCTGAAAATCAAAGAAAATCACAAATCTGGAAAATGATTCAGAAAGTAAACCAGCTGGCTGAAAGCCAAACAAGGATAATACATGGCAATGGTTTATCAAATCTTTTCACTACTAACTGGACTGGTATGGGATCACTGCAAGACTATGTAGAACCATATATATATACAGTGGTTCCACCCTACACTACAATCCAATATTTTGTAAACATGAAGTCAAGCTTCCTAGATGCTTTTAATACATTACCTAATCACATCTTCCATATGATGATGGAGTTGCAGGTACACCCATTTAGACAGTACATATTAATGTGGAAGCCATCAAACAATGGAGAGTTCAGTTTCAAGTCTGCATACAAGATAGTTGTCTCACAAAAATCAGAAATAAGAATTCTGAAGAAGGTATGGTTCTCAAAACCGCCAAAGAAAATTTCCATGTTTATGTGGAAGCTTTCAAATGCAATTTTACCTTTTGATGACATACTCAATTTCAGCAATTTTTCACTTGCATCTAAATGCCCACTTTGCAACAACACTGACACACTTAGCCACTACTTCAATGATTGTTCTCTAGCCATAGACCTGTGGATATTTTTCGACCAGATGATAGGACTGAGGCACCAACATTTCAACTCCATGTTTGACAGACTTTCACACTACTGGTCTTATAATGGAGAGACAAAAATACACTCCACATTAATCACCATCTTTCCCTCTCTCATCTGTTGGCAAATCTGGAAAGCTAGAAACAGTTTCATTTTTGATAATATTAGACCAAATAGGGAAAAGTGATTGATAACATCAAAAGAGACATGTTCCTCATCTTCTATACCAAACCAAAGGTTAGTACAGAGATAAATGATCATCACTGGGTTCAAATTGGTCTAATCCCACCATGAAAAAACCAACAGTACCCAAAATTAAATGCATAACATGGTCTAAACCAAAACTGGAATACAAAATTAACTTTGATGCATCATGGAAGCAGGGGGTAGACTGTGGTATTGGGATAGTTATCAGAAATAAATATGGAACTTTTCTTAAGGCATGCCATAAATCAGTTAGAGCAAAAACTAGTTTTCAAGCTGAACTCCTAAGTCTAAAAGAAGGACTAATTTTTGCAGCTGATATGGGCCTAAATGCTTTTTCCCTTGAAACTGATTGTGCCAATATTCTGGAAGTAATGAAAGACCCTACCAAAGGCCCATGGGAACTGTATCATTTAGCATCTGAAATCAAACAAAGGATGGGGGACCTCATAATTACACACACTCTAAGAGAAGGGAATATGGTTGCTGATAGATTAAGTAAACTAGGAAGAAATAAGGAACCAAAAGTTCTGAACTACCATGACCTTGATCAGAAAACCAAAGGACTTCTAGTTCTTGACAAACAATAGATACCTACCATTAGGATCTTGAATGGATACTGCTGATTTTAAAATGAAAATGCAGGTTGGAACCATCGAGCACTCGAGCCTCGAGTCCTTGAGCACTCAAGCTCTCGAGCCCTGGAGCTCTCGAGTCCCTAAGCCCTGGAGCTCTCGAGTCCTCGAGCCCTCGAGCTCTCGAGTCCCCGAGCCCTCGAGCTCTCGTGCCATCAAGCCATCAAGCCATCGAGCATCAAGACCTCAAGCCTACAAACCATCAAGCACTTGAGCCTCGACCACTAGAACCTCAAGCACTCGAATCAAGTGGCAGCGGCAACGATAAGGAAACACAAGATGGAACACTAGTGGAATCCAGGTCTACAGCACACCAGGGTGTATTTTCTGCACACCAGAACTCGAACCATAAGGCTTAGTGGTTTGAACCATCAGGCCCTTGAACCTCTAGACTCGAGGACACTCGAGCATAAGAACCTCCTGACTCATGCCACGATCACTCGAGCATTTAAGCCACTCATGCCACGATCACTCGAGCACTCGACCCCCGAGCCCTCGACCCCCGAGCCATCGAGCACCGAGCATCAAGCAATCAAACACCGATCCTAGAGTCCATAAGCCTTGAGCCCACGAGCACTCGATCCTCGATCACTCGAACTAGGAGGCAAAGAAGATGACGAGACACAAGATGGAAACAAGATTTCCAGCACTCGAACCATTTTTACTTAGAGCCTTTTTGGAGATCTGACCATTTACTCATGCTAACACGAGGGGTGGAGACATGAAAAATGGAATCATCTACAAAAACACCCTAAGTAGACTTTCGGTCAGAAATTTTAACAACTACATATTATCTTTTTGTACAAAGTCTTCAAAATTATTTTGAAGCAAAGCTTTGTAAAATAATCTTTTACCATTTTTAGGTTTGGGGAACCTAATACATATCCCTCCCATTAATATAGGTTAATGTTTTTTTTTAAAAAAAGTAAATTAATTTAGTCATACATTATTATTTTTCAACACAATTATTTTTAGTTCTTTTAAATTCAAATCTAGCCAAACCACTTCATTTCATATAGGTTTCAGAGAACACGACCTAAGTAAAAAAATACTGTGCACTGTCCATAACTTAAGTATTGGCCTGTCAGGAGATCTCTTCTCATACATGTTTTATGTGGTATGAAAAGTGGGCACGAGATTTTGGTTAAGTGCATGGTAAAATTCGATCAGGTCACTGGATTGAACCCCGGCACAAAATTTAGTTGGAATTACGCGCGCACTCAATTACGCAATTTTTATAATTATTTCTAAAACTGTTTACTGTGTGTGAAAATTTGGCAAAATTTGGTGCGATACACACACTTACTATTCACCTTCATCTCTTTCCTTTTCTGATAATGGCCATTGGCCGGTTTCTTCTTTCCTGCTATGGCGGCTCCTCCGCCTGGCCGCGGTGGCAACGCGGTGGGCAAATCCTTCCTTCCGGCTTTAGGTAACCGACCGCCACCTCTAAATGTCTCCCTTCCCTCTAACCCGGAAATCGTGCCGAAAACCCATTACAAGGGAGATATAGCTTGCTTGGTAACCCGCAAAGACGCTGAAATTCTGGCTTCTCACTACCAAAATGCCCTGGTTGGTAAGTTCGCAAGAGGCAAGCCATCGATGTCTGCCCTCAATGATGCTTTCAACTCTGTGGGATGCAAAGGCAAATTCCAACTTGGATCGATCGATTTCAGACATGTACTAATTCGGTTTCAAGACAAGGAGGATTACCAGAGGCTCTGGCTCAGAGGTCAGTGGATATTCTATCATGCCCCAATGAAAGTTCTCAAATGGACTACTGATTTCTCCCCTGAGGCAGAATCTTCCATAGTCCCGGTATGGGTTACTATCCCCTATGTCCCAGTCTTCTTCTATAATACTGCTATGTTAGAATCTATGGGGAATCAAATAGGGAATTACATTAAAATGGATGCTGCCACTGCTGCTCTCTCTAGACCTTCAGCAGTTAAGATGTGTGTCGAAATAGACTTGAAAAAAAAGCAGCTATCATTCATTAGAGTGGGTATAGAGGATGATGGAACAGAGTATAATGTGGTTAAATTACCCCTAGAATTTGAGGATCTTCCTCTATACTGTCACCATTGCAAATCTATAGGACATGACGATAACCTTTGCATTTATTTGCATCCAGAACTTAAGACATCAAGGAACCATAGGATGGATAAAGTTAACCCTAGCCATATAGATTCAGGGGATGGAAAGGTAGTACTTCAAACTAGAGATCAACAAAAGGGTTCTGATGGTCAAGTTAAAGATGTTGCAAGCCTTATGCATAATGATATCAATAAAGCTGGGGGTTCTGGTGTTTTAGCTACAGAAAAACAAAAAACTCTGTCCTCACAGACCTTCAAATATGTTCCAAAGCAGCAGGTGTTTTCAGTTATAAATGTCGAAGAAGAAGGGGCTTCTGAGTCTGTGCTGGAAGATAAGCTTCCTGAGAAAAAGACTTTTACTAATGCTGAAGATCAGTTTAAGGTTTCTAATCAAGAAACTAATGCTGAGAAGGTTTCCGAGGATGATAATGCTGAACATCTTAAGGTGATCCAAGATGATACTGCAGAATACACAAACTCTCAACTTCAGTCACCTAGTAAGGCTATCAACCCCACCCAATTAGATAATGAACCCCTCAGCTTTTTTAAACACCAACAACATTCCTCAAACCCCCAAACCTCAGCACATTTGTCCAAGCACCCCCTATCTGCTCCACCAAATATCAACACAAGGAAAGTGTTCGCTAAGAATGATATTCCCAGCAAACGGGGTAAAACTTTCTCACATTTCAATACCATTATTGCTGCTAAAAATTTTATTTTCTCTCAGCAGAAACACAGGAAAAACAGATTCCTCCCCCTTGCGGATGAAGACATAGTCAGTGATGAAGATACTCCAAGTGATACCCCAATCAATGCTAAGCTCACAGAGTTTGCAGTTACTTTAACTGAACACCTGGAAGCATTTTCTGCCAATGTTTCAAAAAATAGTGCTAATCAGGTAAGTCAGGTAAGCTCTACTATCTTACACTCCAAACTAAGCAAGCTGAAAAAAGGTAGACAATCAGGAAAAGAAACTAATCATAGTAATGAGACATATTTAACTCAGTTAAATACTATCATGACTAGATCAAAAAGCTCTAATAATGTTTCCCTATGAATAACACAACACTTAAGATTAAAATTCTGGTTTGGAATCTTAGGGGAATGGACACTTCTATGCTAAGACTTCATAACTTGATCAATAGGCACAATTTTGAGCTTATCTGTTTAATTGAGCCTAAACATGACAACATGCAATGTGATTCTTATAGATAATTGTTACATTATGATAATTGTATGTATGCAACTAACGGCCACATTTGGCTCTTTTGGAATTCTAGCATATCTTTAACAGTTAAATGTGACAATTTGCAATTCTTAGCTGTTACATTGAATAGTCTCACTCTGAACAAGAGCATGGATGCTTTCTTTGTTTATGGCCTCAGAACTAGAAATGGTAGGAAAAATCTTTGGTCAGATCTCAAGTACATTACTCACTCAGATTCTATTTTCATTGAAGATTTCAATGTCATTACATCTATAAATGAATATAAAGGTCCATCTACGCCCAAATTTGGTAGTATGAGGGACTTTAATGAGTTTATTAATGTAATGGCATTGGAAGAAATTAATACAGTGGGTAACCTGTTTACTTGGAGTAATAAGAGGCTAAGAAATCCTACTGTCCAAAGATTAGATAGAGGTCTCTGTACTACTTGGTCATCTACTTTTCCTGCCTCTTCTGTTCACATTTTGAATAGGATTTCTTCAGATCATAATCCTATGCTTCTTACCGTTGGTAGTGATATCCCATCTAACCCTAGGCCATTTAGATTTTTGAACACCTGGTATAAAAGGAAAGATTTCAGTGATGTAATTAAACAAAACTGGGATCTTCCTCTCAATAAATCAGGAATGCTTGGTTTCTATCTTAAACTCGTAAGATTGAAAAAAGAGCTCAAAATCTGGAATAAGGAACATTTTGGCAATATTAATGATAATGTTGTACATGCGGAAACTGCTCTAGAAGCTCAGGAACATTTATATGACCTTAATGCTTCTGTAGAAAATCTGGTTAAACTTAAAGAAGCAAAGGCTATGGTGGTTAGGGCTCTAGCATAACAGAAAAGCTTCTGGAAACACAAGGCCAAGATTAAATGGCTAAAGGAAGGGGACAATAACACTAGTTTTTTCCATAACTCTGTTAAGGAAAGAAACTGTAGGCTAAAGATCACAAAAATCAAGAGTAGTAATGGTCAATGGCTAGATAATATACAGGACATTGAGAATGAAGCCATTCACTATTACCAGGATCTCTTAACAGATGATAGCTCCCCTGACAGTAGCCTTTTCCAGTCTCATTTCTTGAGTCAGATACCTAAATTGATCTCTCAAGAGGATAATGTTAGACTCATGCAACCTGTTTCATTGTCTGAGCTCAGGGATATTGTTCTTAGTCTTAATAAGAATAGTAGCCCTGGGCCAGATGGATTCACAGTTAAGTTTTACATTAAATCTTGGGACATAATTGCTAATGATTTACTTTCTGCTGTCCATGAGTTTCTTGCTGTGAACAACATTCCTAGGGGTATTGCTAGTACCTGGATTGCAATTATTCCTAAAAAAAACCCCTATTTCTTTCGATGACTATAGGCCAATAAGTCTTTCCAATGTAGTTAACAAAATCTGCTCCAAAGTATTAATGGAAAGACTCAAACCTCTAATGCCAAAACTCATTTCTCCACACCAAACAGCTTTCCTTAAAGGTAGAGACATCTCGGATAATGTAATCTACCTGCAAGAAATGGTAAGGTTTCTGAACAGGAAGCAAAGGGAACCCAATTGCATTGTCAAATTAGATCTTAAGAAGGCCTTTGATAGAGTTAAGTGGTTTTTTCTAAATAGTGTACTGGGTAAATTTGGATTTCATGCAAAATTCATTTGTTCCATTATGAAAAACCTATCACAGGCATGGTTCTCTATTAATCAATCTTAAGCCAGTTGGATTTTTTCAATCTACAAGGGGTATTAAACAGGGTGACCCCCTCTCTCCTTTTCTATTTAACATTTTTTCTGAGGCATTTACCAGAAGTTTAGCTTTTATTTTTCAGAATGGTAAGTTGGCATATTATGACCTTCCATGTAATTCTCTCCAAATCTCCCATTTATCTTATGCGGATGACACTGTGGTTTTTTTAAAAGCTGGTAATCAGACATTGATTAGATTTAAAGCTTTCCTGTCCAAATTCGAAGATGTCACCGGCCAAAAGATAAATTATAGTAAAAGTGACATCTTCATTGGAAAAATACTTCCGTTCGCACAGTTAACAATATAAAGAGGATTCTAGGTATGAAAATTGGAAGTTTCCCGTTCACATATCTGGGAGTTCCTATCTTTACTGGGATTGCACAAAAACTCTATTTTCAACCACTCCTTGAACAGATAGATAGTAGGATAGGCAGCTGGAAAAATAAATGGCTCTCTACTGGGGGAAAAATCACACTCATAGAGTCATGCATTTATTCTATTCCTCAGCATATATGGTCAGTTCTAAAACCTAGAAAATAGACCATTACTTTCATGGAAAAAAACTCAGCAGATTTTTTTGGGGGTCTAATGATCTAAAACCTAAAAGAACATGGAGAAAATGGGATGCTCTTTTCTTTCCTATTAACCAAAGTGGTCTAGGTTTCAGATCAATAACCACCATAATAAATACATGCTCAGTTAAGCTATGGTGGAAATATCAAAAGGCTGAGGCTTTATGGACTCATCTTGTTGCATCCTTGCCACCCTCTTCTAGGTCTTCTCCTAACTGGAAGAGGATTTGTTCCGTTAATGCTTGGGCAGAATCTAATTCTAGAATGATTGTTGGTAGAGGTGACTGCAATTTCTGGACATCGAATTGGCTAGATATAGGTCCCATTATGGATCTCTGTGACCAAAATCTTGTTGATATCTCGGCTGACTGTACAGTTTCAGAGTTCATCTCAAATAAATCAAGTTTGATAAAAAAATAGCTCCTGTTCTACCCTTTTATGCTATCTCTCTTTTACAGGAAGCTAAGCTCTCAATACACAGAGGTGATAGGCTCATATGGAAACCTGGAATCAAGGGTGAGTTCTCATTTAAATCCACTTATCTCTTGCTCAGCACCCAGAGAGGTACTATTGCTTCTATTCAACATCTTTGGAGTTCTAGAATAGAAAAGAAAATCTCTGTTTTCATGTGGAAAATGATTAACTCATTTCTACCTTTTGATAATGTCCTAAGAAAAATGAGATTTTGTTTGCCTTCCAAATGTTGTATGTGCAATAATCATGAGGACTCTCTGGATCACTTCTTTAATTCCTGCATTTTTGTTGTGCAAGTTTGGAAAATTGTGCATCAGTTCATGGGAATCAGGGACAGATCTTTCCCATTTATATGGGAAAGACTATCATGCTATCTTACTTATCCTGGTTTGAGTCCTTTGCATTCAATAATAATTCGAATTGCTGCCGTAATAACATGCTGGAATCTGTGGAAGATGAGGAATAAATGTTTATATGACTCTGCTATGCCATTTATAGGTTTAGTTCTCAATCAAATAAGGGATCAAATTTTTTATACTTTTAGTGCTAAACCTGTCTTTATATCCTCTGCTATTGACTTAAACATTGCTGAACACTCCTTTTTACCTCTGATCAAATCTACTCCAAAGCATAAAATTTACAAAATTGCTTGGAAAAGGCCATGTAAGGGTTACAAAATTAATGTTGATGCTCCATGGTGTTGTCATTCTTATATGTGTGGACTTGGAATGATTATCAGAGATAATAGAGGTAGTTTCATAGCTGCACATACTAAATATACACAGGCTATTTCCCCTCTGGAAGCTGAGCTGAAAGCAATTCAGTTTGCTTTAGATATGTCAGTAGGATACTCTCCACCTGTTTGCATGGAATCGGATTGTCTAAATGCAGTTCAATTTGTTATTGATCCCTTAAATGCGCACTGGAAATTGTTCCAATTAGCAGATGATATTCACCAACTTCTGAGTGATATCAACCTAGTGCATACTCAGAGACAAGCAAATCTGGTTGCTGATTCACTTGCAAAAGCTTGTCTACGAGCTCAGACCAATACCTCCCTGTTTAGATTTCAAATGCTCTCCAACACTATTCAAGGTTTAATTAGGCTAGATCAAATAGGTACACCTTTATTAAGGATGGTATAATGAATGGATGCTACTGATTTGAACTGTTATTTGTAGGTTGAATCTACATCAAATTGTTGGGTACATTGCACTGGATACGGACGGTACAAAGAATGTATACGGATGCATACGGATGACGGCTACAATGAATGGATGCATACGGATCGAGGGACTCCACTTGCTGACGGCTACACTTGTTGGATCACTTGCTGTACACGGATGGACTTTTCTACTAGTAGAGGATAAGCTCTTTAGTCTAATTGGGGTGATTTTGACTGACTTGTGTTTCGTTATTACGATTCACTAACAAGTTCGATGATCTTCTCCAAAATAGTCTAATAGTTTTTGTAATCCTCTAACTATTAACTTCATACCCTTCATTATTTTGGAAGCAACAATTGTTGCTTCAAGAGCTTATGGCTTACTCATGTATATCTCAACTAAGCCATGGCTTTCATCTTTTTTCCTGTTCTACGTCTTTTGGTTACGACACGGCTTGGGAAGGCCTAATATAATTTCCCCCATTTTCGGATGGTTTATTTTTTAAAAAAATGTGGTATGGGAACTGGGGATGAATTGAGTTGGTCAAATTTTAACCATAAATTTCATCTCAAATAAGAAAACAAGACCTTTGATTAGGACAAATAAATATAGAAGTAAAAACCTTACGCAGGAACGAAAGGAACATAAAATAAGTCATTTCGTGGCCGTTGCCACCGCCGGTGGTTGACCATGGCGTCGCTGACGCATCTCTCGACTTCTGATCCTACTCATACCATGGCTAATCTTCAACCTATCCCCCAAAATCCAAAAAGTTTTGCTCAAGCCCTAAATACCAAACCATCGCCCCTTCTGTCGACACTTCCCGATACCCCTAATCTTCACCCAGTTACGGAATTTAAAGGGAAAGTGGCGTATATCCTTCCCCCGGAAGAGGGAGAGCTTTTAGCTATGCATTACCAGAATGCTCTCGTTGGGAAATTTCTTCGCGGGAAACCAAATATGGAGGCTCTTCATAAAGCTTTTAAGTCAATTGGTTTTAAGTCAAAATTTCAATTAGGTTCTATCGATTACCGACATGTGCTTATTCGTTTTTAGGAACAAGAAGATTACCAACGATGCTGGATCAAAGGGCAATGGATGATTAACGGATTCACCATGAAGGTTCAAAAATGGACGCAAGATTTTTCGCCATCAGTGGAATCATCAATAGCTCCGGTCTGGGTAACTTTCCATAAACTTCCAATTATGTTTTATAATAACTCAGCAATCATGGGAATTAGTAGTCAGATAGGTCGTTTTCTTAAGATGGATGCAGCAACAATTGCTTTAACTAGGCCATCGGCTATTAAAGTATGTTTAGAAATTGACCTGTTGGCATCGCTCCCTAGTACAATAGTAGTTGGAATTGGAAACAAGGTTGCTGAATATCCAATTGAATATGAAGATTTGCCTACATATTGTTCACATTGTAAGATAACTGGCCATAGCAACAATAGGTGCAATTTCCTGCATCCTGAACTAAGAAAAAAGATGGAGAAAAAGATGGAAGATAAAGAACATAAGGTGGCTAAAGGTTTAGAATCTGTTACCCAGAATGACTTAATTAATCTAGAAGGCTCTTCTGCCTTAACAGTATCACAAAAAGAAAAGGATTTTCAGAAACAGAAAATTAACTCAGAAGGAAATAATGATCTGAACACTGATTTTGCTACAGTAAATACTAAGAAAAAAGGCTCTTCTTTCTATTCTCTTGATGACATTTCTAAGCCAATAACCAATACCTTTTGGAGGAAAAAAAAGACACACTCTGATCTAGTCCCAATTCAGGAACAAACTGTTAAAATAAACACAGTGTCAATTTCTAATGCTTTCACTTCATTAGAAAACCTCATTGAGGAGCAGGACGGGGAGATTTTAGAGATTTTTCATGAATCTTTGGAAACCCATGATACTCCAGTAATTATAAATTCTGATGAGCAGACTAACATTAATACAGCTTCAGGGTCAAAAGTTGAGAAAGACAAAATAGGAAATGATCAGGATATATTCACTGAAATGGTACGAGATCTGAGTCAGAGTCATGTTATTTCTGACCATATCACTTTGGAAATTCATGATACTTCAGTAATTATAAATTCTGATGAGCAGACTAACATTAATACAGTTTCAGGGTCAAATGTTGAGAAAGACAAAGTAGGAAATGATCAGGATATATCCACTGAAATGGTACGAGATCTGAGTCAGAGTCATGTTAATTCTGATCATATCACTTTGGAAGAGGATAATTTAAGAAATAAGATTAAGGATTCTGATCTAAGCCCTGTAAGTGGGAAGAATGAAAAAGTTACTAGCAAATCAGGGAACAAAGATAAAAATTCTGCAATGACTGGTAGGAATCTTAGATCCACACAAAAAGCCACTCCCAAAATTTTTAAATGATTAAACACACAATAATAGGAAATATACTTGTTTGGAATGTTAGGGGAATAGGTACATCAGTGGATAGACTTAAGATCCTAAAAAACAAACATAAATTAGATATTATGTGCTTAATAGAACCTTGGCAGGATAAACTCAAAATATCTGAATTTAAACATACTCTTGGTTACAGTAATGCTTATCCAGCTCAGCATGCAAAAATATGGATATTATGGAATCAGGCTTTCAACATCTCAATTTTAGGTGAAACAGACCAATTTGTAAATGTTAAAATCACTGATTCTGTTTCTTCTTGCTCCTGGAACTGCTTTTTCATTTATGCCAGTGTTCACAGGCAACTTAGGGAGCTTTTATGGAATGATTTAAAAGGAAAACAGGATAATCTTTCATTATATATAGGGGACTTTAACACTGTAACATCAGTAAATGAATATAAAGGAAGAAAGTCCACTCCTAAAAAAAGCATGAAGCAGTTTAATGATTTTCTTTGCTTTATGGACTTGCATGAAATCCAAACTGTAGGAAACTCTTTTACTTGGAGTAACAACAGATTTAAAGATAGATGTATGGATCTAATGTTTCAAAGGCTTGATAGGGGGGTAGTAACTCTAGATTGGATAGATCAGTTTCCTAATAGCTCTATTCAAGTTTTAAATAGGATGTCCTCAGATCATGCTCCTCTTATTTTATCAGTTCAAATTTCTGAGGAACAAGCACCTAGGCCTTTTAGGTATCAGGAAATGTGGTCAAATAGAAAGGAATTTCAGAAATTAGTAGTTTCTAACTGGACTTTAGATATTCCTTTTACTGGTATGTGTAGGTTAGTTGCTAAATTAAAGAGGCTTAAGTTGGAAATTAAAAACTGGAATAAATCACAGTTTGGTAATGTGGATCAAAATTTGGCCCAACAGGAAAACAGAGTCAATGATTTGGAAATTGCTTTTCAGCAAAACCATGATCAATCTACCCTAGCAGAACTTAACAAATCCAAACAAATGCTGATGAGGGCTCAGAAAGAGAAAAATATATTCCTAAGGCAAAAAGTTAGGTTAAATTGGTTAAAATATGGTGATGCTAATACTAAATTCTTTCATCATGCTATTAAGGAGAGGAGAGCAAAGGCCAGAATTTGCAAAATCAGGGATAATCATGGAAACTGGATCACTGAGCCTACCTTGATCAAAGAAGAGGCAGTGAGATATTATACAGAATTGTTGAATGAGGATGTGTTCCAAAAACAAGGAACTTATTTCAAAAACTTCCTTAATGAGATTCCAAATGTGATAACTGATCAGGAAAATTTATCATTGCTGTCTCCATTCACAATTCAGGAACTTCAAAGTTCAGTTTTTGATCTTAACAGAAATAGTTCCCCAGGTTCTGATGGATTACCTAGTTCTTTTTACACTACTTTTTGGGATACTATTAAAAATGATCTTCTAGATGCATCTAATGACTTTTTAAGTAATGGAAATATCCCTAATGCAATTTCCAGTACTTGGTTATTTTTAATCCCAAAAAAATCAGTTCCAGTAGATTTTTCTGACTTTAGGCCAATAAGTCTCTCAAATTTTGTGAATAAGATCTTTTCTAAGATGCTAATGGACAGAATTAAACCTTTGATGTCACAAATAATATCTCTGGAACAGAGTGCATTCATGCAAGGGAGAGATATTTCTGATAATACCATAATGATGCAGGAAATGACCAGAATATTAACTAGAAAATCTAAAGCCTCAAATATTATTGTTAAATTAGATATGCAGAAGGCTTTCGATAGGGTTTCATGGTCTTTTCTCAACTCAATTCTTCTGAAATTTGGTTTTCATGGCACCTTTGTACACAGAATTATGCAGAATATATCTTCAGCACATTTTTCAGTGTTAATTAATGGAACAGTTTCAGGATTTTTTGCTTCTAATTGAGGTATCAAACAGGGAGATCCTTTATCTCCTTTTTTGTATAACATACTTTCTGAGGCCTTTTCCCGAGGTTTAAAAAAGCTTTTTAGTTTAGGCTATCTAAAATATTTTAGCTTGCCTAATAAATGCCCTCAGATTACTCATCTTATGTATGCGGATGATACGGCTGTTTTTCTTAATGGACATAAAAAAAACTTGGATAGGTTTAAGAGGTTTCTAACAGCATATGAACAAACAACGGGCCAAAAAGTAAACTTTGCAAAATCTAATTTTTTTGTGGCTCCTAATACTTCTGTGGACAGAATACATGCTCTGAGCAGGAATTTAAGTATGACCAGAGGTAGCTTTCCTTTTACTTATCTAGGAATTCCCATTTTTCCAGGTAGGAATAAACAGATTTATTATTATTCTATCTTAGAAAGAATGGAAAAAGCTATCAGTAACTGGAAGAATAGGTGGTTAAATACTTCAGGCAAAATCATCCTTATTAACCACTGTTTTCTTTCAATCCCTACTTATATGTTTTCAGTTTTGAATCCACCTAAGGCAATTTTAAGGAAAATGGAGATTATGGCTTCTGGTTTTTTCTGGGGAGGTAGTGATTACACTGAAAACAGGAAAAGATGGAGGTCATGGCTTAGAATGAGCTTCCCAGTCCAAGAGAATGGCACTGGATTCAGAGATCTACAGGCCATAGTCAATGCCTTCTCTTGCAAACTGTGGTGGAAGCTGCAAGTTAATAACACCCTTTGGGCACACCATCTATGGACACTGCCTGATTCTTATAAGAACTCTAATGTATGGAATAGAATCTGTAAAATAACTGAATTAGCTAATGGATCCTCAAAGGTTATCTATGGAAAAGGAGAGTGTTCATTTTGGAATGCAAACTGGTCAGGAAAGGGTGCACTGATTTATGAATGGCCCGTAGATGAGGAAGTTCCTTTCCCTGATATATCTCTCAATTGTTTTATATTGAATAAAAACTCTTACATGAATAATTTGGAGCCATTTTTGGCTACCAGTACAATTCTGATCTTGCAGGATGCAAAAATCACTCACTTACATGAGGATAGGCTGATTTGGACAGCTTCAACTGATGGAGAATTTACTACTGCATCTGCTTACAAGATTTGCAGACAGAAAGGTGTAACTGTAAGACAATTACATAAGGTATGGTCACACTTTATTCCTGCAAAAATGTCTGTTTTAGTTTGGAGAGCACTAAATGGAATCTTACCTTTTGATAATATCATCTGTAAGCTAGGCTTTTCTCTGGCTTCAATTTGCCCTATGTGTAGGAAGCATTCTGATTCTCTTAATCATTGTTTTAACTCATGTCCTTTTGCTATTGCAATCTGGAATAAGGTGAATTTACTGTTGCATATTAATCAACCAACTTTTGGGAGTTTTAAGAACAGAATTGATTTCTATTTGTCCATCAGAGCTGAATCTTTGATCTGGTCCAACTTGATAATTGCTTATATAATGGTCACATCCTGGTCAATATGGACATATAGGAACAAGAAACTTTTTGAAAATTTATCTCTTTCTGTGGACTCATGTTTTCTGAATATTAAAGATCAGGTTTACAAATATTTCAGGCTTATCCACAAAAAGGTAAACTTGATAAACATAGATACTTAATACAAAATGGAATCATTCCCCAACCTGATCAGAAAAATAAGAAATTGATCACAGCAGTTAGATGGGTAAAACCTATTGTTGGTTTTAAACTCAACACAGATGCAACATGGAACCCTAACTGTGAGTCAACATGTGCGGTTATAATTAGGGATTGGAGGGGAGATGTGATTAAGTTAAGAGTGAATCATTTCCATGCTGAATCACCTTTACATGCTGAACTTACTGGTATTTACTTTGCTTATCAATTAGGCTTAGAACTTAATCTGCATTCATTCACAATTGAGACAGATTGTCTTACAGCTGTTAAAGGAATTCAGAACCCAAAAGGAAGTCCATGGAAAGTCTTTTCAATATGTAGCACCCTGAATGAATGGAATGAAGGAGCTATGATTCATTAATCCCTAGGGAGGCTAACTCAGTAGCAGACTTTATGGCTAAACATGCTAAGGAAAATAAACTTTCTGGTGATCTAGAACTAGGAACTTTACCTCCTTTTCTTAGAGGCTTGTTATTGTTGGATAAATCTGGGATATATGGTATCAGAATAGGAACCTAATAGAGAACAGCAAGTGATTTCAATTTTCACAGTAGGAACAGAGTTTTCCTACTATAAAATCTTACTTCTCTTTCAATGGGATACTGCTTTCTTTCCTTTGCTTCATTGCAGATGAGGTGGACGTGAGGATACTCAGCTTAGGAAGGCAACATGTGAATGAGAAACTGATCAGTGGAAAAGGAAAACTGATAGGGATGAAGGATGAGGCTTCAGCTCTAGTTTTATGATAACACAGGAAATGTTCTAAGACATTGGACCCTTCTGTTTGGACAGGATCATCATCGACTAATAGGAGTTTCGTATTGTACGATTCTTTGACCTGTTTGTGATGTTATTTCTGCTTCAAGTGTAGGGCATGGGAACTTTTAGATATTGCTTCAGTTATGGTATTAACATACCTACTTCTCTTTAGGTAATACATTACTTGGAATGACTGTAAGCTAATTAGCGATGTAATGTAACGACTAGCGCCTATTTGGCACATTTTAATGGTTAGGGGAGCCAATATATTCCCCCCATCTTAGGATGGTTTAAATTTAAAAAAAAAAAAAAGTCATTTCGTGGCAAAATCGATTTCTTCTCCCGGATGCTGTTTGAATTACTTTTTTGAACGTTTTAATTCATTTTAAAATCTCATTGATCACTAAATAAAATGTGCATGTTTGATCTTTTTCTTACATAATAACTACTCCCTCCATTTCTTTAATAGTTGCACACTTTCTAATTTGTGATGTTTATTTTATATTGACACTTTCTATTTATGGCAAGTTTAAGGTTATTAGATTCACTCATTTTACTTTTTCTTCTTTCAATCCAATTTCATCCACTCATTTAGCATCTCCTAAATTCTAACACGAAAAATGATGTGCCACTATTAGAGAAACGGAGTGAGTAATTGGGTTCATATGGAAGTAAATGAGGTCTTGATTTTGTGGTTAATCCACCTTCTCTATAATAGAGAGACTTACAGTTCAAACTACACTTTTATTAAGAATTGTGAAATTTAGCGTAATATTTTGATAGAGATCATGCAGCAATATGGGACCATGTCAGTACTTCATGTTGTGATTTCCTAACTTGCAAGTGAATGCTGAAGGTGTAATTTGGTGGTGGTAGTTCGTTGGTGGTGCAGTGGATATGTATTCTAAGAAGGATGTCCTTAACTATTCATAGAATGAAGTTTTAGATTTCATTAAGTTTTAGTAGATTGAATGGTGATGTCTCATACTTTAGTATTGAAGTATGATTTTATATGTATTTTTAGTGCTTGTATGTAATCTTACATTAATTTTTTTTTTGGTTCATATGCACGTTGCATCAAGTGGTTGGTAACATTAACCTTTGAGTATATATATTTTTAATGTAATTTTGCTTAATACAGTACTCCCTTTGTCCCAATTTAACGTGCACATTTTAATTTTTATCAGTTGATTTCAAAATTTTTTGACCATTAATCTCTTTAATTATATAAAATAAAAAATAAATATTATGAAAATACACATTAAGACGAATCTAACACTCTACCGGATTATGGTATCCTTATATCAATATAATTTTATAATTTATATTAGTTAATTATAAACAAATAAATAGTACATTTGCAGCTTATGCTGCTTGTGTTGTGACATGGGGACTAGTAAATCTTTAGTGTTTTAGAAGATACTATTATTCTTTAGTTAATTGATGGACAATGTAGTAAGAATATAATCTATTAAGTGTATATGGAAGTGTTTTGGCAACTAATGCAAATTAAAATGAATCGTGATTAATATTGAATTGTATTTTTATATGCGTAAATAAATTAATAAGAAATAAAATTAAGAATGAATCTACTTGAAATTTGGTTTTACCTAATTACTTAAATTGTGTTTACCATGTTTCAATATTGTCAGATTAACCAAGTTAGTGATAAAGTAAAAACTTAAAGACACACAAATTAGTTACGCAATTCGGTGAATGTCACCTACATTTGCGGGGTTTAGCCCAGTTCAGAATGAATCCACTAATTAGAAAGACAGTACAAAGTACACCATACAAGATACTTATCTTTTATAATTAAACACGTGAATTCTACTAGCTCCCCTAATTGTCGATCTTCCTTGATCCGACTCTCTCTGACCTCGAAACTCGTTGATGATGGATCTCCTCCTCCCAATGAATTAAGGCTTACGTTCTAAATTTTAAGATCAAACACGTTCGATCATGTTGGAACACAATAGTACAATTCTGCGCTACTTCTGAATGTTGAAAACCCGACTGCAGATTTTCTCAATATTAATCCGTAAGTAGCTTAGCCAGAATGTCCACATTATATAGCAAGTCACACGTCTTCAATTACTTGTGCAACTGAAATTCTATCTCATCAAAATATTCTAACAACAATCAAATCCATTGAACATAGAATTGCCAAATATAATCCCTTGGAGATAGGAGTTAGAATAACTCATCATCATCCTCCATACCATAGCCGAGACTTCCAAATCAATTCCAATTCCAAAACTAATTCTATCCACAAATATAGGAATTGATATAATTTTCAAATCAAACCATCTTGAACGAAATGTACTGCTTCACGGATTACTCTTCTACATTCCTTGTGTCTCCGAAATTCCTTCTTTGATGTTACAACATAATACTTTCATATTTTCATAATTTTCACAAATTGTCAATTAACCAAATTTGGACTTTACACTACTTATGTAGTACAATAATTGAATTTTGATAATGTAATATAAGGATATTTAAATCAACCAGAGTAGAATGAAAATAATTTTCAATAAAGCAAAAAGATGTCATTTTGCTAAAAGAGTTAGTCAAATGTATAAAAGTCATTAATGCACTCAGTCGATGATACCAAAATATAATAGTCTTCTTTCTTAAGACCGTCTTATGCTAATTAAGACCAAGGTGTCTAATGCAAATAAAGAAAATATAAAATAGGAGGTTTCGAATTTCTGAGTCTAAATAGATTTAAGCGAAAAGTGTTTATATAATCCTATATAATTCACATAAGTGACCCGATTATTGAAAGTGCAAATATAACCCTAGAAAATAAGTGAAAGTGCAAAAATACCCATTCCAGCAAATTTAAGCTGGAATTCGGTGAAAAGTCATTTTTCCCTTCTGGAAAAAAGAATTTTTTTTACCCCTAATACTTATTCTCATCATCTTAACCCTAACTAATTGTTTCTTCTTCTTCTCCCCCCCGTTCGCTGTTCTCGCCCCCCAAACATTCTTGCTGATTCCGTTCTCCCTTCCAAATCCATCGCGGCAGATGTATTCACCTGATCTTCTCATAACTGATTAACCCAATCTTGGCTTCTCTCCCCCCTTAGCCTATTATTCGGATGACACTAACATCTTCTCCGTTCAAGCTCCAAGCTTAGTGGGAGATGCAGTGGCCCATCTCCGTTGACCTCTTCACACAATTTTTCTAGATAAAGATCCTTCAATGGCAAAAATTGGGGGCTCTGGCACTAGATTTCTCATTCACCGCAACCTCCCGTTGGTGTCCACCACCAAGTCGGCCGGGATTCGCCTCCAGAACGACGTTGTTGTTTTCCTTTTCCCTCACAGGTTGGCTCCATTTTCTGTTGTTGATTTCCTGAGAGAGTTACAATTGAATTATGAATTGTGTCACATGTTGTACTAGTGATGGTGCAATTATGTGGCGGAGAATCAGGTTTGGTGGTGTGGAGGTGATGGTGGTGTGGTGAATCGAGTTGGGGTCGGCGATAGTGGTGTGGTGAATTGAGTTGGGGCTGGAAGATGAATTTTTGGGTGTCGTGGTGGTGGTAGGCTGTTGTTTGTGCTGGTAGTAGGGTGGTGGTAGGGGTTGTTATGGTGATGGTGTTAGGGGTTGGGGTGGTGTTAGGAATTAGGGTGGTGCTAGGGGTTAGGGTAGTGGTGGTGGGTTTGTGGTGGTGAATTGTGGTTTGGTGGTGGCATGGCGGTGGTCGGCAGCGGTGAGGTGTTAGGGCAGTGGTGGTCGGCCATAAAATGGTGATGAAGCGGTGGTGGTCGGCAGTGGTGAGGTAGTGGCAGAGTAGTGGTGGTGCGAATATGGGTAAAATAGTCTTTAGACATTAATACTTCAGTTGAGGGATAATTTTGTCATTTCAAATTTGGTCAACGACCATAAAGATTTGGTCACTGCTGGAATGTCCACCTGGGGGTTCTATTGAAAATTTCATCAACTGGGTAGTTTTATAATATCCAAATATTTCATTTTTTTAATGATAAACCACCATAAGATGGGGTGATATATTGGCTACCCACACCATAAAATAACCAGAAATTGGTCTTGAGGTACACCGTTAGTTTACATGTAGTATATCAAAAACATCGCACTTCTAAGGCAAAAAAAGCGATGTGTTGTGTTTTTCATTGATTGCAATTCCAAATCGATTATCTCCACCCCTCGTGTTAATCTCACTTGGCCAGGCAATCAATCCAAAACACTACTCCAGATGAGAGGAATGTCTACAACTGTACAGTGAAGCCTTTAACTATGATACAATTAGTTTCCTAAGGCTATAGAGATCTAGTTCATCTTCTTGTATAGCTGCACGAGTTTCAGTGCTCAAATCCTAATGATTCCATTGCAACGGTCCTTGGTTACTTGTTTTTTGTGCCATTCTTGCCAGTTGGTGACTTGCTTGATTATGTTCTTTATATATATGGTGGACTTGGATTCCATTGGCTGCACACATTGCTTGAAATTGCCTTCCTATGTTTCTGAAGCTCCAAGGACAAACTTTGGTTCCCATTATCATTTGCACAACCTGCAAGCAATCAATTTCAACAGTTGGCAGAAAGAATCTTTTCTGAATACATATTCTCAAACCTGATGTAAGTGCCATTGCTTCCGCTTCTATAGCACTCCTAGCATGCCCAATGTTGTCTGCTCCAACGTAATGTAACCTGCATTGAGAATCCCTTAAAATAATCCCAGCTTTTGGGATTATTAAATCTGAGTATGTAGCAGCCGTATTCAGTTTGAAATCAGAACCAGTAGGTTCCCACTTTATTGCTGTCAGAATCTTCATTAATGGTATTTTTTAGTAAGGGATAAATCTTTTTTGCTCTCAGATTATCACAATCTGGATATAATTTCTAAGCCTTAAGTGTGAAAATATCAACCAGTAACCTATTTAGGTCTTTTATCATTGCTGCCAAGCAAGGTTTTTGCCCTTATATAAACTAGAATATCTTGCCTTCTATAACAACCAGCAAACTAGTGAAGGCATGATATTATAGAAATGATTCATGGTTTTTGAAGAGTTTTTATAGGACCAGAACCATGAAATCATGTCAAAAACATGTGGAAAGTGTGGGAAGTGATTTGCCTGTCTATCCAGCAAACTAGATGCATAAAGCCACATATCTTTGGACAAGGAACATTGGTTAAAGACATAGTCAAGTGATTCACTCTCTCGGAAACATAGTGAGTATCTAGATGCCACGGTAATTCCAAAATGAGACAAGATGTTATCCATTGGAGGCATATTGTTTATTAGTTTCCAATTAAAAAATGCTACTTTCCTTGGTAACAAAGCATTCCAAACCATTTTAAGAGATAAAGACTGTTGTCTCTTATTTCTTAACAGTTCATAGCATGAAGATAGAGTAAATTTACCAATTTTTTTTTGCTTTCAGATCATAACATCCTAGTGATCAGTTGGAAGAAAACTCATATCCATGTCCTGCATGATAGTGTTAGGTAGGCCACATCTAAAATCATCCAAATAAGCTTGTTTGCTTATGAAAAACTCCTTCACTGTAATGTATGGATGTGGTACAGGTGCATGTAATTGCCATAAGTCAACCAAACATCCCTTACCTAGCCAGTAGCAGTCCAAAAATTACATTCGCCCTTACCAAGTAAAACAAATGAGTTTTCTTGTGCACATTGTCCTATATTGGCCACTCTTTTCCGAGGATAAGAGCTTTTAGCAGATTTTGTAATTGCCCAAATTAATTTGGACCACCTTGTAGTTCCTTCCTGAAGTTTAAACCCGAGTTTAACTGAGAATGAGTATACTACTGTTTGGAAATCTCTGATATGTATTCCATTCTCTATATAAGGAAGTGTTATGTTCTGCCAGTCTCTCCAATGTCTTTTGGGTTTTGAATCTTCATGTTTACCCCAAAGAAAATCTAGGCTGATATCTTCTAGTTTATGTATCACTGATTTAGTTGGTGTCATAAATGTCCATAAATGTTAGGGAATAGCTAGGATAACATGTTTAATTAGGATTGTTCTGCTAGCCTGGTTCAATAACTTGGAATTCCAGTTTTGTATCTTTGCATTCAGTTTCTCTACTGTTTTCGAGAAATATGAACTTCTCTTCCTACCTTTGAATATAGGGACTCCTAGGTATGTAAATGGGAAAAATCCCCAAGTCATTCTAGTGGCATTTCTGATCCTGTTAATAGAGGTTTGGCTAGTCTTATCCCCAACATAAAAGGCACTTTTGTTACAGTTCACCATTTTTCATGTTCCTTTTTCATACAGATTAAGGAATTGAACAATGTTTTTCAGTGATTTTTTTTTTGCCTTGAAGAAAATCAATGTGTCATCAGCATAAGACAATTGAGTTACTCTTATTTAGCCTGGAATATGGAATTGATCAAGGAGTTTTTGGTTAAACATTGATTTTAATCCTCTATTAAGCACTTAAGTTATCGGGTTGAAGAGAACTGGGGACAGTGGATCTCCTTGCTTTAGCCCTTTAGTTGCTTTGAAGAATCCATTAGGTTTTCCATTAACCAACAGAGAAATGGGCCGAAGCAATGTTATTAGGTATCAGCTTTACAAAATGACCATGGAAACCCATTTTTAACATAAGGAGTTTAGCATCATCCAAGAGACTCTATCAAATACTTTTGACATGTCAATTTTAGCTATTAAGTTCAGAAATTGTCCCCTTTTATATAAACATCTTACCATTTTCCGCATGACTAAAATGTTATCATCAATATCCCTTCCTTTGATGAAGTCACTCTGTTGCCTATCACCATAGAGATTCTATCCACTAACAACTTTGAAGAGATTTTTTTTACAAAGTTAGATAGTGATATAGGTCTAAAGTCAGGTAGAGAGGAAGGTATGTCTATTTTGGGGATAAGATATATCAGAGTGCTTGATATACTTGGAGGCATAGGGACAGAACAACTGGAATTCCTGTACACATTGCAGTAAATCCTCCTTTATTATGTCCTAAGAATACTGGTAAAATCTGTCTGAGTATCCATCAGGACCTATAGCACTAAATTGACTAAGTCTAAAGAAAATCCTTTTTAACTCTTCCATTTCTATCATCCTGATTAGGCTTACGTTGTCTAGATCTGTGACTGTCATTGGTATGAAATCCAAACATTTCATTAGGGTAGTACTAGTGATATAAGAGTTTGTCTTAGTCAGTAAGTCTTGAAAGAAAGAGGCTGCATGGGCACCTATTCTTCTTGGTTAGTAAGCCAGACATTGTTCTCATTTTAATCTTATTTATCCTCAGTCTAGCATGATTTTCTTTTATAGTTATGAAAATACTTGGAGTTAAGATCTGCACCCTGAAGCCATTTCAAACTTGATTTCTATTTCCAGAAATGATTTTCTTCTTTTAGCCCCTGATTTAAAATGACTGTGGCATAGGATAGTTCATTTAAATCTTTATCTAAGTTAGATAAATCATATTTAATCTCAAGTTTTTGAACCTTAGCTTCTGCTTCTTTAAGGTTCAAAGGATATTACCAAATATTTCTCTATTCCAAAGTTTTAGAACATATTTTAATCTTTTAATCTTCATGGTAAATCTTTTCATTCCTTGGAAATCTATTTCTTCTTCCCAACTTGTTTTGATAACCATTATTAGATCTGGGTTCTCTGTTCACATGTTTTGAAATTTAAAAGATTTTGGACATTCTGTTATTTGTATATGTGTGTCAAGAATTAGTGGAGAGTGGTCTGATGGTACCCTATTTAATACCTGGACTGGGGTATTTTGAAATTTAGTCATCCACAGATTATTACACATTATTCTGTCCAATCTTTTATCAGCCCTATGGATCCTAGTTCTACCATTAGACCACGTGTATTGATTTCCTACAGTGGGTAGATCCTGAAGGCCATTTGATTCAATGAATGTGTCAAAGTCCATTATGCTATTGCCATCTGGGGTTGAGTTATCTTTGTACTCTATGGTTGTTCTTATAACATTAAAGTCCCCATCATAAATTGTAGGGTGATCTAACCAATTATTTAATAGTTATATTGAATCTTTCGCAAATATATAGGGTTACGTTGGAATATATCCTTTTTGTTTAGGTCAATTTTAAAACCAAACACCGAAATCCAGGAACTAATTTGCAAAATAGAAATAAGATATCTCCCCCTTCTCCTTTGTTCTCCTCTTTGTGATTCTACTGTTTTCTACAAATATTTTTCGGATAATTCTGCAAATTATAACCCACTCCACATTGATCCACTATTCTATGTCACTGAAGATTCGTAAAGGCATGTTTTGATGAGGTGGTTATACACCCGCGGGTGTACCCAGTTGGTTGGGACAAGTGAATTTAGGGGGGAACCCCGGGATGGAAGCTCGTACGCTACCGTGTGGGTTGTCCTTGTGCAAAGCATGGCTTTCGGGCCACGTGGTGGGTGGGGCTCCTGGTGGGCTACGAGTACAACCCTAGCTTGGATCCTGGCAGCTGGTTACCGTGACTTACCCCGACCGGGCCTGTGGTGTCGGGTGGTCGGGCCGGCCCAGGGCTAGCCGTAATAGCCTTTTGATGAGGTGGTTACCAAATAATTAGGTCAAGTCACTAGTTGAATTTGAAGGGGCCGCCATTGATTTAGTGGTTTTACTGTTGATTGTAGATTTTTTTGTTTAATTGTAGGGCGTTGTTAGAGTTAGTCCCCCACATTGGTGGTTGACAGTCATATAACTTAGTATATAAGATCATGAGTCACCTCTACATAATACCAATTGGTTTTATGATAGAAGCTCATGATTCTAATATGGTATCAGAGCCCAAGGTTGACCCGTTATCCCCATTCTGTCACATTTGCGCGATGATTCCTGCCGCTGTACGTGAGGGCGTGTTAGAGTTAGTCCCACATTGGTGGTTGACAGTCATGTAACTCAGTATATAAGATCATGAGCACCTCTACATAATACCAATTGGTTTATTGATAGAAGCCCATAATTCTAATAGGTGTCACCGTCGATTACATATATCTGGTATTTTGCAAGTTTTAACTGTCGGAGATAAAGATCTTTGGCTCAATGGCACATCAACATCGATGATCGATTGCAGGTCTCTGAGAGTTTATTTTCCCTACACCGGCATCATAAAACAATTTAATCATAGCAAAAGCAAAAACAAAAGTGTAGAAAATAATGATATAATGTTGTAATTGTATTTATGATCTGGGTTACATTATATAGAGGTACAATAGATCTATGCATAATCATAAAAGGAAAAGGATTCTATTCTAAAAATAAGAAATATTCACATAATATTCTATTCCTTAATACTTCAATCAAGTTGGAACATGTAGATCAAGAATGCACAACTTGCCAAGTAGTAACTGAAACTAAGTACGTCCGAGAGTTTTCGTGAAAAAAAATTGCAGGCTGATCAGAAGTGCGGATATGATGAGTAACAATAGTACCAGACTGCAAAAGAGCACATACGAAGTGACAATCAACCTCAATGAGCACAGACAAAGAGCAGACTGACTGTCAAAACAGGCCCTTGCGGGTAGAGTGCACAAGACCTAAGTCCCGAAGCAAAGACTTAAGCCATAATAACTCACAACAAGTAACTGCCGCACGATACTCTGCTTCAGCAGAAGAACGAGAAACAGTAGGTTGTTTCTTCGCCTTCCATGATACCGGGGAATCACCTATAATCACTAAATATTCAGAAAGAGAACTACGTGTAGAGAGACAAACAACCCAGTCAAAGTTACAGAAAGCAGTCAACTGCAAAATGCTACTTGAAGAGAGGAATAAATCTTGACCATGATGACTCTTCAAGTAGTGTAGAACCCAGAGAGCAGCTTGCCAGTGAGTAACACAAGGAGACTTCATAAACTGAGGTAGCATGTGAACTGAATAACTAAGCTTTGAACTTGTAATGGTAAGGTAAATGAGATGACCAACAAGGTGCCGATATAGCTCAGGGTCATCATAAATAGGCCCTTCTACATGTGCTAGATCATGTTGTTGCTCCATCAGAAAATCAGTCGGTTTAGCAACCAATAAACCAGTGTTTGATAAAATGTCAATGACATATTTTTGTCATGAAAGAAACATCCCATCCAGTCAAAGACACATACAAAGTCTAGTTAAGAACACAACTTTTGGATCTTCTTTAACACAAGGGCCAAATTCCATTTAACCCTAGCACTAGTTGCACCAAATTATCACAAAGAATCAAATAGTTCTAAGAACTAATTTATAATGGACAAACCTAACGATTTAATGCTTAATAAGCAAGGAGTGTGAACATAATTTCTAAAATATATGATTGATAAAAGTGTTTCTAAAATGTTCAAATTCATTCCCTATTTTTAGCACATAGGTTCGGACAAACAGAAAGAAGACAAGTTTTAGTATTTCATGTGAGAAAATGATCTAAGACAATTTTAAGAAGGTAGAACAATATTAAACTAAACTTTCTAATTTAAACCTTAATATGGCCAAATTCATTGAGATAAAGTCTTGAGTGAATATTGTGTTATCTAATCTTACCAAATCTAATCTAATTAGAACGCAATAATTTAGAATAGAATATTAACTAATCTGAATAACGTTGCTTACGGTCTTTTCCGTTCTCCCTTCAAGATGCAGAAAAGAACTGATTTTACTACCTCCTGTCGGGTTGTATTACTTTGTAGACGGATATGAAGCGCCGATTCCTAGAGAAGTATTTCCCTGCTTCAAACTCTATCGGGTTGAAGAAACAACTGTTCAACATAGGGGTGTTTGTTGATTCAGGACCAGGACGGACCGTTACCAATTATACCGGAACCGAAATTATAAAAATCGTTGGACCAAAGATCAGACCAGTTAGTGTATTGGTCTGGACCATTTTTGACCGAATTTCAACATACTCGTTTTCACTTAGAAAAAATTATTGTTCTTAAAAGCTATTAAAGAGTAAACATGAAACATATTTCAAAAGCCAATATAATCTTTAATTACAAAATAATGTTCGAGTACTAACCATAATCTGTCCATTACAACATCAAAATTCAAACCTAAACAACAGTCTATAGTAGAATATTAAAACAAAAATGAAAGGACAAAAAATTCAATCAACAATTCAACGGTTCAAAATTGTTCCAATGAATCAGTGATGATTCAAAAGGCGATACCCTCAAGCTACTAGAGGTATTAAACAAGGTGATCCTCTCTCTCCTTTTCTTTTCAATATTTTCTCTGAAGCTTTCTCTAGGAGTTTATCATTCATTTTCTCCAATAATAGTCTTACAGGTTTCAAATTACCTGCTTCTATCTCTGCAGTATCACATTTAATGTATGCGGATGATGCGATTATCTTTTTGCAAGCATCTAAATCAAATTTGATAAGAATTAAGGCCTTCTTAGATATTTTTGAAGTCATCTCGGGACAGAAGTTCAATTTTCAATAAATCTGAATTTTATCTGAGTAAGAGAGCTTCGAATTTGAGGTTTAATCAGGTTAGGTCAATTCTGAAAATGAAAAAAGGCTTATTCCCAATCACATATCTAGGTTGTCCCATTTTTCAGGGTAAAACCCTAAAGAGATACTTTCAACCATTAATGGCTATTCTTGACTCTAAACTTCAAAGTTGGAAAAATAAGTGGCTTAGTGCTGGTGGAAAAATGGTTTTAATCAAACACTGCTTATATTCCTTGCCACAGCATTTATGGGCTGTCACTAATCCCCCAAAAACAATTATTAGAACTTTTGAGAAGAGATTAGCAAGGTTTTTCTGGGGTGAATCTGAGGGAAAAAATAAAAAAATCTAGAGTAGATGGTCTGCTATTTCAGTTTCAACTGAATTGAATGGACTTGGGTTCAGATCTATTAAAGCCATCATTGATACTTGTTCTGCAAAACTTTGGTGGAAAAGCCAACTGGGATTGACTTTGTGGGAAAAATTGTTATGGTCTCTGCCTATTTCTTATAGAAAATCTGTTACTTGGAAAAGAATTCTGGTAGTTAATTCCTTTGCAGAACAAAACTCTGGAATTATTCATGGTAAAGGTACCTGCAGTTTTTTGCTAGCAAATTAGTGTCCTTCTGGTCCTCTCATTAACTGTATCCCTCTGCACATAATATCTAATATGCCATATTTGTCTGTGGCTGATTTCATTAATAGTAAAGCTACTGTTTTAGCTAAAATTGGTTCTCTTCTAGAACATGATACTCTTGCCTTTCTTCAGGACTCAGAACTAACTATGGACAGAGATGATAGATTGATATGGAAACCTGAGCCCTCTGGTAATTTCACATCTAAGTCTGTATATAGAACTCTAACTCTGCCATCAGGTAACTCTCTTGCTCCTAAATTTATTTGGAACAATGCTATCCAGAAGAAGATATCAATTTTTACTTGGAAATTGTTACAATCTTTTCTCCCCTTTGATGAGGTTCTTATCACCTGTGCTTTTAGTTTAGCTTCTAAGTGTCCTGCTTGCTGCAGTGCAGACTCTATTCAGCACTTTTTTATATCATGTCATATTGCGCGGACTGTCTGGAGTAACATTGCACCCATAGTAGATTTTCATCTTAATCAAGACCACTCCCTTTCTGAAAGATTTTTTATTTTTTGGGATTGCCATGACTTACCTAGTTGGAAGCAGTTTATCAGTAAAATTATGCCTTCTCTCACCTGTTGGTCACTTTGGAAAGCTAGGAATAGGTTTATTTTTGATAATAAGTCCTTCTCTCCAGTGGCAATTACTAAAGAAATAGAGGAGCTTATAAAAATGTCTTTGTTTACCTCACCTAGGACATATTTCTCTCATTCTGCTATGTCATCTTCTCTAAGTCAATGGATTCCTTTCACTCGACCGCCTCCAAAGCCTAATATATCTATTGTTAATTGGGAAAAGCCTCCTCTAGGAACAATAAAAATAAACACAGATGCATCTTGGTTTCCAGATAAGGCTTCAGTTGGTTTGATTGCTAGGGATAATTTAGGTGACCCGATATGCATATTTTCTGATGCTATTACTGCTGCCTCACCTCTAGAAGCTGAAATTAAGGCTTTGCTACTAGCTTGTAATAAGTTTCATGCACTTGATCACAATCTCATCTTTGAAACTGATTGTAAGCTAGCTGTTCAAATGATCAAAGATCCATATGCTGCATCCTGGAACCTTTTTGATCTGACTTATAGAGTTAAACACTCACTAGGCTCTTATCATCTACATCATGTGTTTAGAGAAAGTAATTCGGTGGCAAATACTATTGCTAAACTTCATTTTAGTTCGGTTCAGAGTCTGAGCATTCATAATATCCCTCAGCATATCAAGGGACTGATTTCATTGGATAAGTTTCGGACTCCGCACATTAGAGTTCATCCTTTGCCTTAGGATTGATACTGCTAATCCAAGTTTATTCTGCAGAGTTGGATATGGACTTATGGATACAGACACGCATTTATGGTGGGCTCCTGGAAGCTCAGAGGTTACTACAATCCTGATCAAGCAATCCCTTTGGCTGATCAAGCAATCCCTTTGGAGGAGACTTGGATCTTACTCTCTTGGTGGTGAACTATTACTCTGTCTGTTTTTGGTTTTTTTGCTACAGATTTCCTGTAGGCTATCAACGTCCACTGATTGGAGTTGCCTGGCCGGAAGTGAGAATTAACACAGGGGGTGGAGATTCTCTGCTCCGGATCGCAACTCCATCAGCTAGTCTATTTTCTGAGATAGTTGGTACATTTGTGCTAGTTACTAGATTCGGTAGGACTTTTGGAGGCAACGACGTTGCTTCATTACATACTGTGAATAGTAGATACTGATTGTATAGTCTACTTTCCAAATGGAGGCTTGGGGAACCTCTAATATATTCTCCCCCACCTTCGGGTGTTCTTATTAAAAAAAAAGGCGATACCCTCGTCCCCAGGGCCCCGGCCGCGCCGACACCACAACCATCATCGAGCAGGTAAATCAAAGCAGACACCCAGCCCAGACCCTTGATCCACGACTGTACTCGTTGATCAAAAGAAACCCCTCCATTTGGAAAAATTTTCACACTGCATCTGACAAGAGTCAAACCTGTAGGAACAGAATTGAAACCAAAGAACTAACCACTGGACCGATCGTGTGGTGATTCAAGGTTGTACACTCAGTGATGCGCAGATCAGTAGAGTTAAAGTTCTTGTCGTCGTTTACATTGTCGTAGTAATAATGTAGTATACTAATTACTATTTCCTAATACTAGTGGATTACCATCCACGTTGTTCGATATTAATAATTAAAATATTAAAATTAGTTTTACGTACATTTTGTGTCTTATATTTAAATTGAAAATAAATAATTTTATTTAAAATTTTAAAGTTTAGTCATCTAAGAAAAACTATACTATGAATTATTAAGTGAAATAATTAATTTAGTTAGAAACGGTTAAATATTGAATATAATTAAATTTAATTATTTTTATAATGTTTCATTCAAATTATTTAAAAATTAATTATTTATATGTTGAGATTCATTTTAAAAGGTTATCATAATTATATGCATCTCACTGCGGTGAGGAAAAGTAAATATTAAATGACCTTATTCGTATCACTAATCATAAAATGTCCTCATTTAACAGTTAGTCGGTCTGAAATAAGATTTTGACATGTATAAATAAATAAATAATATGTATACATATTTCTATCAAAATTACTCAGGGGTAGTTAGGTTCAAGTGGGAAAAAAGAAAGAAATCAAGAAAGGGAAAGAAAGAGAAAGGAAATGAATATCCCTATTTTTAAAAATATGTTTGGTTCAAGTGTGAAAAGAGAATCAAATTCTTTTTCATTCTCTTTGTTACTGTTTGGTTCACACTCGGAAAATTTCTAACATTATTTATAAAACAACATATATAAGTATAAATTATTTCACATTATCAAATCTACAAACAAATATAAAAGTATTTCATAAATTATTGTAACATTGAGTTCATATAAGAAATACTTTATATAAAATATATAGCTCATCATCTTTAATTTATTAATGTGTTGTATGTGATTAAAAAAATATGTAAATTTATTTATAATTTGTGGTAAATCTTTATTTACATGTTGTCATCTTTACATATTTTTTATTTCATATCACATGGAACGTATTGATTTAAACATATGTGATTCATTTAAAATAAAAATGCGGTAATAATGATGTTAAAAAAAATCACATACGTAAATCTTTTTAGAATGGACGTCCAGAGGATATCATTTTAAAAAAATCGATGCAAATCCAAAATATTACATAAGGTATTAAATCCACCAACACATAAATATTTTTCTAATAAAATAATTAAATTTTATAAGTCAAACATTAATTATTCAACATCGAGAACCATGTTGCAGCTAAATATCACAACTCCATCAAAAGCATCATAACCAAAGTAAAACTTCACATATTGCCTTTTCATCTTGGTAGGGCAGCTGTATGATATTCAATTTGTTTGGCTGACCTCTATAATATAATAATATTGATTTTTATGAAAATTATATAAATATTAATTTTATTAATATTCCACCCATATAAAACTCAAAAAGTGATACTAATAATATTATTTTTTACGCATGTAATTAATTTTTTGTCTTAAATTTAATTAAGTTGAAGTATAACATTACTACTTAATATATTACTATTTATATTATATAATTATAAACAAGAGTATTTTTATAAAAATAATACATTTACTATAAAATCAAATAACTATTATTCATAATATAAAGTTAAAAAATAATTTATTTATTTTTACTTTAAAAAAAGTTCATATGAAAATTATAGTTTCATTTAAATTCGACCTATATACAATACAAAAAAATAAAATTATAATTATAATTTTTGTAATTTTTATTTTGATAATAAATATAACGGTGCAATTTTCACGTAGTAACGGTGCGATTTTTTCACCACGCTCTGTGCTTTCTTCTCCCTCATTCTCCGGCACCGCCGAGATGGCGGAGCCACCATCAATCCCTTCCACCCAGCCAATCTCTTACGCCCAAGTAGTGAACCAGGAGTTACGCGAAGCTCTTGGTCTCTCCCACTCCAATCCGATTGATACTCATTACTCATCCTTCGTCCCCAAAGCAAGAATCGAACATCTAGGTGAGTCGGGTCTTCACTTTTCGGAGGAAAAGTGTCTCAAATTGGAAGCGCCGCTCAAATGGACTCTTGTCGGAAAATTTTCGCGCAGCCGTCCTCAACTGGAGAGGCCCCGTAAGGATTTTCACATGGCCGGATTCAAAGGACACAACCAGATCACCCTTCTTGACAACAAACAGGTTCTAATATCCTTTTCGCTACCTGATGATTACTACCGTTGTTGGCTTCAATAAATCTAGAACTTTGGTTCTTATTTTTATTAGAATCACTAAATGGGTACCAAATTTCAATCCTAATGCTGATTCACCTATAGTTCCAATCTGGATCTCTCTCTATGGACTGCCTCAGCAATTATTTGATAAAGATGTTCTTATGTCCATTGGTAGCATTATTGGCTCCCCGGTTAGGGTGGATAGGGCCTCCCTTAATAGGACGCGTCCTCATGTGGCTAGGATTTGCGTTGAACTGGATGTAACCAAACCTAGATTAGATAGAATATGGCTAAGTTTTAGGGAAGTTGGCTTTTGGCAATATATAGAGTATGACGGTATTCCCCACTATTGTGCTAACTGCTTGAAACTAGGCCATATAGATACAGCCTGTAGGTTTGACAAAAGCTCATCCAAATTCATCCCCTGGAAAACACAAGGAAACTCACTCAAAGCAGGTAACAAAACCATTTCCACTGAAGAACAGGGCAGGCCCATAGGTAAAGGAAATGGTTCGTCTTCCACTGCTGTTTGTGTTCCTAAAACACATCTTGCTTCCAAGAATAAAATAGATAACTATGTTAAATAGCTTTCTCAGGACATCATTCCCCAAGCAGGTGCCTCGTTTTTTAACAAAGATCCAAGTTCGAAAGGTTTGATCCTTGAACAAGGATCCCAGGTTCCCTCTACTTCCCATGTATCTGCTAATGTAGCTGTTAATGTTGTGAATCCACTGTCTGTCACTGAATTTGACCTAAACCAATCGGATAATATTGATCCTCTACCCCTAAGTACCACCACTGGACCTAAACCTAATACCCCAAACAGGTGCTCAACAACCTCTTCCCCAAGCCCAAAAAATCTCTCATCCAGTCTCTCCCTACTAAACCTCTCTCAAGATATAAATAAAACCCCAACCTTCGTAACTTCCACTGGCATTCAACTTAAGCAAAATTCTCCTGCTCAAGCCCCTAATCAGCTTTCTGAGTCTGCCACCACTTCACAAAAAATAGACTCATTGTCTTTCAAACCTAAGGATGGTAGGAACATTACCATTCCATCTGTTCCTGCCACCAACCACTCATAGTCTTATGGATCTCACTCTCAACCTCTCTCATCTAAAGGTTTTAATCATAAATCCCTAGATTGGATTAATACAGAAGCCACCTCTAAACAACAAACACATCTACTGGAACAGGAACATCTCAGCTTTGAACAATTAAAGGCAATCCTTCTCAAAGACCATCTCAGATTAACAAGCATACTTAACCTTCCCCGTTCAGAGCTCAAAAATAAACAAAGGAAGTACACCAAAAGGATTACACCTCCATACCGAAAATGGTTTTCACCCGTTCCTCTTTGTCCCTCTCCAAAGTATATCAATGATTAATATATGTGCATGGAATATTAGAGGAATAGGCAATAAACCATCTCTGACCTGCTTAAAAAACATTAAAAGAAACAATTCGATCAAAGTTTGTGCCCTAATGGAACCCCTACTAAACCCAGTTCAAATACAACTCATCTCAACCAAGCTGGGTTTCAACCAATCCTATGCTAATTCAATCAATAAAATATGGCTAATGTGGGATGAAGATATTACAGTCGACATAATCAAAGTGGAAGAACAGATGGTCATTGCAAAAATCAAATCCACCATTCTTTCAGCTGAATGTCAAATAGGCTTCATCTATGCTAAGCACACGATTCATGAACGGAATTTTTTGTGGCAAGCTTTAGCAACTCTAACCAAGGAATCCTTATGCCTAATAGGGGACTTCAATGTCATTGCAAAAAATGAGGAATATCTAGGCCATTCAATCCCAAACCAAGACAGTATAAGAAATTTCAATACCTTCCTTAATGATCAACAGTTTTCTAAAATCCCAACCGCTAGTAGTTTATACACTTGGACTGGGATGAGAACAAAAGGGAGGGTTTGGAAATGGCTAGATAGAGGGGTTTCCAACAACAGGTGGTGGTCTAACTTCCCCAACTCAAAAATTAAAACTTTAGCCAGAGAAGGCTCTGACCACACCCCTCTAATTCTTTCTGTCTCTAATGCATTGTCTAAGTCATCCCCCAAGCCTTTTAAATTTCAAGAATGCTGGATAAACCACCCCTGTTTCATGGAACTTGTGGAAGATGCTTGGAAAATCCATACCAATCTAAAAGGGATGAGAAAATTAGTCTTCAAACTCAAACATTTAAAACACTCCCTCAAAATCTGGAACAATGAGACTTTTGGTAATGTATTTGATGCGGTTCAGCTTTGTGAAGACCAGCTAATTAAAGTTGAACATGATCTACAACAACTGGAATCCAGCATTACCATTCAAGCTTTAAATCAGGCTAAAGCAAAACTGAAAATGGCCTTAACAAACCAGGAAACCTTCTTAAAGCAAAAATCAAGACTCAACTGGATGAAAGAAGGCGATGTAAACACCAAATTCTTTCACCGGTCAATCCAAAACAAACACAAAAGACAAACAATTGCCCTCATTAAAGCCAGTGATGGAAAGTGGCTAAACAACACAGATGAAATTGAGAATTTAGCTATTAGCTTCTTCTCAAATCTTCTGATTGATGATCCTTTAGACCCATCAGGAATCAACACATCATGGATACTGGAAAACATCCCTACTATCGTCACAGAAGACATGAACTCCCTACTTAAAGAAATCAGTATGGACGAGCTAACCAACATAGTCTCTTCCATGAAGGGCAACTCAGCCCCGGGTCCGGATGGTTTTTCTGGCCACTTTTTCCAAAACTGCTGGGAAATCATTAAAACTGATGTTCTCATGGCAGTGACAGATTTCTTTGCTGGAATGGACATCCCCAAAGCCATCTCGGCAACCCATATAATTTTAATCCCCAAAAAAGACGTCTGCTCTTCTTTCACAGACTACAGACCCATTAGCTTATGCAACTTCTCCAATAAAATTCTCTCAAAAATCCTATCCACGAGACTAAAAGTCTTTCTTGATTGTTTAATCAGCCCTGAACAGTCTGCTTTTATCACGGGAAGAGACATAGCAGACAATGTGCTCATCATGCAGGAATACACAAACTTCCTGCATACCAAGACAGAAGGGCCAAACATGATTATTATACTGGATATGATGAAAGCCTTCGATAGGGTCTCATGGTTTTTTTTGGCTCAGGTCCTTATCGAACAAGGTTTTTCCAATACCCTGGTTGACCTAATCATGAGAAATATCAAAGCTGCCTGTTTCTCAGTTCTGATCAATGGCAAATTAGTTGGCTTCTTTTCTGCTGCTAGGGGTTTAAAACAAGGGAATTCTCTATCCCCCTTGCTTTTCATATTAATGGCTGAAGCCTTCTTCCAAAACCTCAATTTTCTTTATCAATTCGGGAATATACAGCCCTACAAACTACCCCGGCAGATGCAACACTCTTCACACCTCTCCTATGCAGATGACACAGCCATATTCCTGAATTATACAAGATAGGGCTTGATAACAATTATGTCTTTTCTGAAATCCTACGAGCTGGCCTCTGGCCAAAAAGTCAACTTGAAGAAATCAACTTTCTATCTTTCTAAACATACCCCAAGCATAATCATATCTCTTATTAAGAGAGATACTTCTATGCTCGAAGGTTCCATCCCTTTCAAATACTTGGGTTGCCCAATTTTCACTGGTCGAGCAAAAAACTCTCTTTTCCAAGGCATGCTCCTCTCAATCCAAAACAAAATTAACCACTGGCACAACAAGCTTATTTCACCAGCTGGAAGAGCAACTTTAATCAACCACGTTTTGTCCTCAATGCAAATTCACCTCATAACGGTATTGAAGCCAACCACACATATCATCAACCTAATCCATAAGACTCTAGCCAGGTTTTTCTGGAAACATACCTTAGATAACACACAGAAGCATAGATCTTGGAGATCTTACACCAATTTATGCTTCCTAACCACAGAAAACGGACTAAATTTTAAAAATTTGCATACCTTAACAAAATCCTTCTCCTTAAAACTATGGTGGAAGCTCTAAACAGGAAATTCCCTATGGGCCAATGTAATGTGGTCAATGAAAGACACACAAAAAACCTCCAGAACCTGGAAAAGAATCAAAGAGGCCAATGATATAGCACTACATAACTCACAAATCATCCTAGGTTCTGGTGCAGTGTCTTTCTGGGATTCTAACTGGTCCTCACTAGGACCTCTAACAGATCACTTAATCAACCCAATTGAATTTCCGTACCAAAATTTAACTGTGGCAGAATTTCTGCAAAACAGAGACTCCTACTCGGATCAGATCAGAAGTTCCCTCCCTCCTCACATCTTCCAGGGCCTAAACCTAGATCACAACCTCTTCCCAAATTTTGAAGATTCCATTATATGGAAATCTACTCAGTCAGGATCCTTCACTGTCAAATCAGCTTATGAACTGATCAGAGTAAAGAAATCAAAGATCCCCTCCTATACCCATCTCTGGTCTAACCTACTGCCAAGAAAAATCAGTCTTTTTAATTGGAAACTTTTAAATAGACTACTGGCTTTCCCGTATGTATTGGAAGTTTTTCAATTTCACCTCCCTTCAAGATGTTGTTTCTGTTTTAACAACTCCGAATCCATCCACCATTGTTTCAATTCATGTGTCCAAGTTAATAAAATCTGGAAACAGCTGAACACTACTTTCAGTTTACCTAATCACTCTTTCCAACTCCTGTGGGATCGTTTTTAATACTACTGGACTACTCCCGCTTCTGATGCTTTTACAAGCCTGATCAGAATCCTTCCATGCATAGTTAACTGGCACCTATGGTGTGCCAGATGCACTTACATATTTGAAGGCACAAAGCCTGACATAAGGTTTATTTTCAAACGCATTTTATTACATTTAAATGACACTATCTTGGCTTTCAATCTGGGGTTCACATGGATTCTTAGTCATATACCTACATTAATGAGCCACAAACCTGTCAAGCATAGACCTATCCGAATCACCAAATGGTTACTGCCCGCTTTTTTCAAACTGAACACTGACGGAGCCTTTAACAACGGTGCTGCGGGCATCGGTTGCATACTTAGAAATCACAAAGGCCAGGTAATAGTAGCTCTGTCCAAATCCATCTTGTCTGAATCTGCTTTGCAGACGGAAGCCTCTGCCCTGCTACATGGGATCCATCTAGTGCGGGAACAAGGTATCACAAATTTTGCCATCGAAACTGACTCGAAAATACTGCATGGGATGATTCTTCGCCAACTCAAGATTCCTTGGAGATTGCTAACGATGATAAGAGAAATATGGTTGCTACTACAATAAGTGACCTACACAGTGACACACATCTTCAGAGAAGCAAATGGAGCAGCGGACTCACTAGCCAAGATTGCAAGCCGAAAACAGGTGAATAGCATCTTCGGAGCATTGGATCTCCCTTCTCCAGTGGCGGGTCAGGTAAGGCTAGACGCAACGGGTACTCCCAACGTCAGATTAGTGTAATTTTTATGCAATGTATTTCTTTTCCAAATTATCTCCGTTGATCTTTAAGACTCTAGGACTTATGTATAGCTCTTTAAAGATCATCAGGTGCACAATCAGAGGTAAGGTATTAAGCCCCCCTCTTTCTATGTACTTTATTTTCATTTTAATAAACGGGTAGGGGTCTGCCAAACCCCCCACCATCACAGGTGGATTTATTTAAAAAAAATATAAAGTATAATCTTATTTTAGAGTTGATAAAATAAAGGAGTCTGTCTCCTATGAGACTGTCTCATGGTGAAACCAATGACTAGAGGAAAAATAAGAGAAGGGCAAACTAAATTAGGAGGTCAAATTACAAATAATTATTTTTGGGGTAATAAATGAATAACACGAAAAAGACAGAGGAGCAAACAAAAATTATACAACAAATTAGCTCATGATGGGTCATCATTCATCCGCCTCGGTTGCTCCGTCGGTGCCACCTCGGTTCCCCTGTCTTGCCGCCTCACCTTCTCTGTCGTCTCCTCACCTTCTCCACCATCTCCATCGACAGTCTAATCGACAATGCTCGAAACACTACCAATCAGAGGTCTAAATAGAGCAGTGAACATTGATCAAAAGTATGAATCAAAACCCTACCGAATTTCTTTGCCGTGATGTCGGCGATTTCTGGAATTCCGATGTCAAAGATCTTCTTATCGCCATCGAATTCAAAGCCTTGACGGCGCCAGAGAAGGACTTTTCGTTCTACCAGCTCTGTTTTGTGAACCTACCCGATTGACTCTTCGCTTCTTTTTTTCTGCTCGTTGGCATCATTTTCTGAAAATCCTACCGATTGCGCCGACTTCTGCAATTGTGCCGGTTTCGAAGATCTTATTCAAAGGTTATGTCAGCGCTCAAGTCTGATTTACTAGCAGTAGACAGTGGGTTGTTGGAGCTGATTCTGTTCCATCAAGGTGACGACGGGTGAAGAATGACGATGACGGATTCCGGTCGATCGAAGCTCCAGGTTGATTCCAGATCAATCCATTTTTAAGAGTGGATCTAATTAATTTTTTTGGCCTAATTGTTTTTGCACTTGTGTTGGGCCTAACATTTAAAACTTTACATTCAAATTATAATTCATCATATTAAATTATTAAAACATAATTTGGGCCTGATTATTTAGAATTTGTCTTTAGCTGGGCCTACCTTTTAAAAATTCACCTTCAAATTATAATTCATCCTATTAAATTATTAAAACATTAAGGTTAAAATTTATTAAAACATCAAGGTTAAACATCAAATAGATAAGTTAAAAATTTTGTGTGATGTTACACTGTAATGCTATGGTGGTTCAATTTTTTTGTGTGATGTTACACTGTAATGCTGCGATGGTTCAATTTTTTGTGTGTGATGTTTTACAAAAGTATCGATGAAGATGTTGATTTAAACAAGATAATCATATGTTCAACTGCATTTATACATTTCACTGTTATTGCATTTAATATAACTTATTAAACATCATTCATTACAATAAAGGTTCAAATGCCCTAAAACTTCGCAAACATAAAAACTGAAAAATTCAAATCAAGCTAAAACATCAATAGCTATCAAGCACCTCAACACTAACTATCAACCATCATAACTGAAAAATCAATGACAAAAAATATATCTGAAGCAATCAAATTATATTTTCCCCCCAACTTATTTCCCCTCGTTGCGCACTTGTTCATGAACTTGCCTTCTCTCTCACTGGTTTTGAAGAGAATGACTCTTCTACTCCACCAACGCCAAGATCAAAGGTCATTTCCTGTCCTCTATTCAAGGGAACATCTTCAGGAGCATGATTCCTCATAACATGTTTTTATTACCTCATCAATGGCATCTTAAAGTTAAAGCTCTACCTTGGAAAATGTTCATGTGAATAAAACATAAAACATCACATACAACAATAAACACTTCAATGTCTGAAATTAAAACATCACAACATCACACATAACATGACTGACAACTACATTGTGAAACATCACATAAAATATTTAAAACATCAACATCAAAATTTTAAAACATCAATCAGTAACACTAAAATATCAAAAGAACGAAACTGAGCATCAGTTGTATACTTAAATATGAAAACACCACGAGCATCAAAATACTGAGATTAAAACATCACACCAACACAGATAAAAGTACTTAAAACCTAAAGCATGAAACATCACATAGAAAACCAGAAACATCAACAATAGTATGTAAAACATCACATCTGAAAAATAACAAAAATTACAGATCCTACTTCCTTCTCGATTGGAACAACAGTGGAAAAGCGTTCTTAGACATCTAACAAACAGCAACAACAACACAAAAATTTGTACAAATTGTAACAAACCCTAAGATATCACACACAATCAAAATTGAACATTAATTGCACACTTAACCATGAAAATACCACAATCATCAAGTGTTGGAATTAAAACATCACACCAACACTGATAATAGTACTTAAAGCCTAAAACCTGAAAACATCACACTGAAAATGAGGAACATCATTACTGTACCTGAAACATCACTGCTGAAAATTAAGAAAAATCCTTCTTCCTTCTCGATTGCAACAGTAGTGATGCAAACCTTCTGAGACATCTAACAAACAATAGCAGCAACACAAATATTAACACAAATCGAAACAAAACCCTAAGACATCACACACACAATCAAAACAACAAAACTGAACATCAATTGCACACTTATAACATTACAAGCATCAAATACTGAAATTAAATCATCAAACCAACACTTGTAATAGTACTTGAACCCTAAACATGAAACATCACACAAAAAACCTGAAACATCAACAACAGTATTTAGAACATCACATATGCAAAAATAACAAAATTTACAGATCTTCTTTCCTTTTCGATTGCAACAACAGTGGAAAAAACATTCTTAGACACCTAAGGAACATCAACAACGATAAAAAATTAGCACAAATTATAACAAAACCCTAAGATATCATCCACAATCAAAACTGAACATCAATTGCACACTTAAGCATGAGAACACAACAAGTATCAAGCGCTGAAATTAAAACATCACAACAACACTGATAACAGTACTTAAAGCCTAAAACCTGAAACATCACACTAAATTGAGAAACATCATCAACCGTAACTAAAACATCACAGTCAAAAATTCAGAAAACTTACAAACGATTCTTCCTTCTCGATTGAAGCAACAATGATGTAAATCTCCTTACAAGCCTAACAAACAACAGCAACAACACAAATATTAGCACAAATCCGTAAGAATAACTCACAAAAAAAGAGAAATGCCCAAATATTAACACAATGAACAACATAAACCCTAGAAAACCACATGAACCAAAAAAATAAACAAAAATAAAAAAACAAAAAATATGCATAAAAACTCTGAGCAAAAACATTACCTTCGAAGATAAACATAAAACAAAGCTCTATAGTGTTCAGCCGTCGGAAAATTCACCGAAAAACTCCAAAAATTGTGACGAATCATTTTGTGCAAGAAAGAGGAAGAAAAATGGAGATGATGAGCGGTTGAATGGAATAAAATGAGCTTGAATCAAAGAAGATGGAAGAGAAATGGAGAGGAGAGAGAAGGAGACTTGAGTTAGAGAGAGAATAAGGAGGAAGAAGGAGAATCAGCCGAGAATAGGAGAGTAGGAAAGGAGAGGAGTGTTTCAGAAAATATGAGAGAATAATGAGGAAAAGTTGATATTTATACATGGACTTAAATTTAAAATAGTGAAATTTTACATCCAGCCCCTAGACTTTTATAACTTCAATTAGAAACCTTATTTGCAATTAAATCCCTGGTCTCACTATGAGACGAATTTATACAAGACTTTGTTAAAAAAAGAGGGAAATGAAAGAGGAGGAAAGGGAATCCCAGTCCCAAGGTAAGATGCAGAGAATCACGTTACACCCATTTGGGAGAATAGTAAAACTAGAAATAGGGAAATGGAATGATAAAAAAACCAACCAAACACTAACTAAGGGAACATGATCTCAGATTCCCTTTCCATTTCCTCATTCACCCCCAACCAAATGCCTTAACTAGTGTAGGAATGGGCTGTTAACGACGGTTCTATCGGTAATTTAAAGTCACTTTTGAGGTGCCTTTGCTGGCCCTGTCTTTCATTAACAACAAAATAAGGCGGTTCCGAGAACCGCCTTTAAAATTGCAATTAAAGGCAGTTAAAAATGCCTTTAATGTGTACCCCGGAACCGCCTTTAATATATTTCCAAACTTGGAAACTCATTGCTTTCCCTCGTTCCATTGTATCAATTCCAAACTCGGAATGTACATACCGTTTCCAAACTCAAAAACTCTTGGCTTTTCCTCTTACCATTGAAACAATTCCGAACTCGGAATTTGCATACATTTCCCGAACTCGGAAACTCTAGGCTTTCCTTAAGTCGTTGAAACTATTCTGAGCTCGGAAAGTATATACATTTTCCGAACTTGGAAAGTATATATCATTTCCGAGCTCAAAAATTTGAATCTTCTCTTTATAAAATGATGATAGATTTCTGAGCTCTTGTCTACTTTCCGGTCTCAAACTCTAAGGTTGCTGAAGAGCATTTTTTGTTGCTATTTTTTTTTGAGTTTGAAAACCGTGTTTCCAAGATCAAAATATGTTTCGTTTTCAAGTATTTTGAGTTTGTCAAACCTTTTCTTTCCTATTGAAACTGATCATGTCCTGTCCCATGGTACAATTTTGTTTCTTTAATATTACCAGCGTAAGAAAAGATTGAATACACAACCACAATTCCAAAATAATACACGATCGTATCTTCCACTTATACAAAAATCTATAGATAATCCTCAACAAGCAATAATCTGTAGATAGGAATAGAAATCGCTACAAATCTATTCTGACATTTCTAAGGTTATTTGTTTACCTAACTGGAGTTTCCCTACCAGTGTTAGGATTTCCCAATGTGTGTGACTGATTGAGAATTATATGCCTAACCAATGAATTCCGCGCATTGTTGACATCTTCTTGCGAGTAGGGTTTCCAATCATCTTTGAATATCTGCAAATAACAATATAGTATTAATTATTTTGCGAAGTTCAAGTTACAAGTACATATTCCTAGACTTTGTCTATGCACTCGGACGCGTATAACATGACATGATATCCAAACTCCCAAGTTTGGGATTGTTTCTTGTACTATATGTAAGGAACATTAATTATCAAGACTATGTTGCACTAAATAATTGAGTATAGTATGTTGGAAATGAACATACTTGTAGACCTACCTTGATTTCGACCACATGAAATGAACAATTTCTTTGATCATCATTTTCATTCATTGCAGATCCCAAAATCTCAATGAATGCATCAGACGGTTGGATGTGGAGGGGATCTATCCAATAAACTCGATTCTCTGTGGGTGATATCAATATTAGTGTCTAATGGTCCCTGAAAAAAAAGATTGATTATTGAAATTTGCAGAAGAAATGTTGGTCAAGTAATTGAATGTAGTAGATAACCTCTCGATGTATGGCGCAACGAAAAATGTTTTATCCTTCCGGCTTAGGCATTTGCGAATGCAGTTGATCCTGTCTTCTTATGCACAACCAATTTCTTGTATTATCACTGGGAACATGTATCCAATCCATCATTTCTTTTGATTACTTGTAAAATACATGTAAATAGACAAATTCATTGTAATAACGGTTAGTAAAATTTAAATAAAAATTTGAAATTAAATGAATAAAAAACTCACAGAGTGTAGATCACCTGATTAACTTGCTCACATCTGCATAGGTCTTCAAAATCACTCCATAACGCCATGATTTCACGTTTGCATCTGAATACACATTCATATCCCGAGAATGTGAATGTGGCATTTCGATCATGGGTCTATACCAAATTATGAAGGATACGTACGAAGCCAGGTAAGTCTCGAGGGACGTTGGATCTTGCCAATAGAGTTCTAACCCTAGTCGGTGCTATTGGCACAATTTTGGTTGTAGATTTGACCTTTTTTGGTGTTTTCATCTCCGGTTTTTGGCAAGGGAGGCATGGTTTCCTTCAAATGTCCATCCTTGATTGATCGATGTATAGGCTACGGGGCCAAGTAAGGAACATTCCCTGGTAAGGTCCAACTTTCTTGTATTCTCCGTCCGGGATTGGCAAAGGGGCGCCAATCACCAAAGGATTCTCCAAGGAAACCCTCGAAAGACCTTCAACAATTTGTATGAAGAGATGATGTTTCATTGAATCATACAAAACTCTATCGGCTACATATAGTGGCTTACCGATGTGTTGGACCACCCTCCAAATTATAATTTCTTGTTGCTCGATTCGTTTATCGTGGACTTGGGTTTTTTTGCAACGAATGGACTCTCGAGGGTTTTGCTCTATCGTAGAACCGTAACACATTGAATGCTTGCCGGTGTGTCACGAAATTACCCATTCCCCTAACCCGGCTTGGATGGTCCAGTTTTTCCATGGCTTCACAAAAGATGTGTTTTTCTTTTGGAATAAATTCCCTCCGTAATTGATCATTTTCCAACTTTGCCTAAGTGGAAACACGTATAGAAAAACCACTATTAATTCGATATAACATGTATATATTTCAATTTAGTGAAGTATTTTTCAAAAAAAAATATGTACCACTCTTTTCGCAAGTAGTTTCTCTTCAGGCTTGACATACTCACCCTTCTTGTTTTTTCGTTCTTTGAGAAATAGATCGCACCTCTCAATGTCTCCCACAAAAATCGGTTGCACGGATGACCTTGTCTCATCCTTCGTCATCCCCCGCACTATTGCCGCTTGCACATCTTCTTCTAGACGTTCCTTACCTAGCTCGATTGTCGCCTTGCAATAACCCCCACGACTCAATCGCTGAGGAATTTCATTCTCCCCAGCAACACATTGTTTTACTCCCCTTGTACCTTACGTGAGATGTTAGGTTATTGTTAACAGTATGGACATTTCAATGTAATTAATCACAATTCAATAAATTTTTTATATTGTTTTACTTACGTTTTCACTATTCTCCAATGCCCTTTTCTTATGGATCTCCCAGCTTTTGAGTTGAATTTGCAAATAAGTTACCCATGGTCGATCACCTTTCTTATCGCTAAATATGTAATCTCTGGACAAAGTGTATTTATGTTCACACCAACTCTTTGACATCATGGACATAGCTTTCTTTCTCAAAGTAGCAACATCTTGTGCCTCGATTTCAAAAGGCCTTTATGGGGATTAAGAAACAAAGTGGTTTGAGGATAGGGAGTATATATGATCAAAAGTTTAAGGAGTATGTAGGAAAAAGTATTCACTAGAGATACCTTGCATTCCCTCCACAAAGTGTCCTTGTAGTCGTTTGGGACATCCTGCCAAGTATCGTACTTGATATCTACCCTTATTCTACCAACCTTTTCCACCCAACTAGACCATTTGGTGAGTTGCTCCAATATGCAATTGCCATTTTTGTCAAAAACCAACGATGTAACTCTTTCCTAGCCATTCTACATTCTAATGCCCTGTAACAAGTTTGGTGTTTTCCTACATCTTCTGTATCTTCGTAATCATCCCACGTTATGTCCATTATTGGTGGGTTGACATTACCAGACAGTGAAAAATTGTCATGAGTTCGTTTCAATGCTACATACCCAAATACGAAGATAAAAATACCTTGATCTCAGAATGTAATAAAATATTTTTTGGTTAAAACGCCCAGAGGTGGGGGATATTATGAAGGTCCCAAATCCTTTTAAAAAATAGTAACAATCAGTTTGAAGCCAACAGAGGTGGCCGAGGCAATAAAATTGCCTCCAAAAAGGATAAATGGAAACCTAAATCTAGAGTTTGAGAACCTATGAACTATATTGTACAAATAGGATCAGCCGATGCATTGCCAAATATTGTAATCTCTACCCCATGTGTTAATTACTATCTTTGGCCAGGCATCTACTGATTGCCTAGGAGAGATGGAGTTCTAGGATAAAAGCATGTGAGAGAGTGTAGCTTAGAGGCTTGCTAAAGTAGCTTTGATCATCTGCTGCCTAGTCTTCATTTGAAACTGTAATTTGAGTGTGCAGACCTATGAGTGGTCTTCCTCCACTTTTTTGTTTTGCCAACCTGAGTGTGCAGCTTGTAAGTGGTCTTCCTCCAGTTTTTTGTTTTGCCAACCTGAGTGTGCAACTTGAGCTTTTTGTTTTGCCAACCTGAGTGTGCAGGCAGGAGAAATACATTAGCAGTATCAATCATCATCATAATCATGTCTATGTACTCGAATATATGGTGTTTGAATCCCATCTAGGTTAATAATTCCTCTAATGTTAGCAGGGAGATCAGAAAGACTCTATTCCTTCTCTGAATGCAAAGAAGATGCTAACTTAGCAATCTCATCTGCAGTTATATTACATTCTCTGAAAACATGGATTAGTTCAGCCTCATTGAGTAGAGTGTGAATTTGGAAAGCAAGGGTTTAAAGAGACCATCTTGCCTTTATAGGGGTGTTAATCATTTTTACAGCTAAGAGAGAATCAGATTCGATGGTGATTTTGCAAGTAGATTTTGGAAAAGAAAGACATGCAAAAAGAATGGCTTTCATTTCAGCTTCAAGGGGAGAGGTTATAGTGATATTAGATGTCTTGATTATTATGGGGTTGCCTTCTTTATCTCTAGCTATCAGGCCAAGGGTTGATTTTGCAGAGGTTCAGGTTGTATCCACATTGAACTTAATGCTATTTACTTCAGGTTTTTCGTAATGCACAATGGTGAGTGAGGGTTTGGGGGGAGGGGTCTAAAAGGTGGGATTGAACCTGCGATTGATAACCTAAGATCAGGAGGATTATTAGAAAAAATTGGCTTGGCCAATAGGGAGAGAAACACAGTTTGTCTTACTTCCTTGGTTATTTGAGGACTGGGAAATTCATCCTGTCAAACAGAAAAGCATTTCTAGCTTTCCACAAGCACCAGCAAACTAGAGGTGGGAGAATGTTGGAAATCAGCTTATGGATTTTTGGTAGACCACTATTATTCCAATAAGCAAAAAATATTTCTATGAGATTTCTAAAATCTTGGTTAGTATGAGTAATAAGGTCTGCAGGATCATTCCATAAAGCTTTAGCAATCACACAATAGTTTAAAAAATGGTCCAAAGAATCTGATTGATTGCAGGCAGGACATTTAGAGGCAAGACTAAAACCACATTTAATTAGGATATCATCAAAAGACAGAAAAGAGTTGAGCATCTTCCAAGTGAAGATGGAAACTTTTTTTTTGCAATCTAAAGTTCCATATCTTTTTGGTGGCTAGGAAATTACCTGATACTTGAGTGGCACTTTTGTATGCTGACCTAAATGTGGAGGATCCATTCTCTTCAGGTTTCCATATAAGTTTGTCCTTTCTATCTTCATTGATTTCTGCTCCCTGCAAAAATTCCAGAGTATCATGGTTCAAATAGGAGCTGATTTGAGGGAGAAAAGTATTCCTATTATCAATGAACTGGGCAACTGTACATGAGGTGGGAATAGAGGATGTTTCAGGAGAGACATAGTTAATTATAGGATCATCTGGGCACCAATTTGAAGTCCAAAAATTACAGAGGCCCTGACCATGAATAACTCCAGAATTTTTTTATGCAAAATGGTTAACGGAGCAGATTCTCTTCCAGGTTTGAGGTTTTTTGTAGGACTCTGGTCGTGCCCAGATGAGTTTAGACCACATGGTTATGCCATGTTGGAATTTCCACCACATTTTTAAAGAGCACGCATAAACTATTGCTTGTATTGACCTAAATCCTAATCCATTGTGAAATCTAGGTGGGCATAGATCAGACCATTTTCTCCAGACTTTATTCTGCATTCCTTCTCTGTCACCCCAAAAGAATCTGGTCATTCTCTTTTCCAGGGAGTTAATTATCTATTTAGGAGGCTTAAGCATAGACCATATGTGTTGTGGTATAGAGTATAGGCATGCTTGAATAAGAGTAATTTTTCCTGCTATACTCAACCATTGATTTTTCAATTACTCAATTTTTTATCTATGAGTTCAAGCAAAGTCTGGAAATGGATGTTTAGAGTTCTTCCTGTAAAAACTGAACAACCTAGGTATTTAAAAGGAAAAATTCCTTTTTTCATGCCTAAAATAGACCTGATCTGATTACTTTTGCCTACTGTAGCATTTTTGCTCAGGTAAAAGTCTGATTTATCATAATTATTTTTTTGACCTGAGGTGAGTTCAAAAATTTCTAAAAAGGCCTTGATCCTGATTAGATTAGTCTTTGATGCCTGCATAAATATTATAGTATCATCTGCATAGCTCAAATGTGAAACTGGTGTTATGCTTTGGGGAAGATGGTAGTATTTCAGTTTGTTATTACTAAAAACAAAAGATAGGCTTCTAGAAAAAGCTTCAGAGAATAAGTTTAATGAAAAAAGAGAGAGGGGATCACTTTGTTTGATACCTCGGGTAGCTTTGAAAAAGCCAACTGGATTACCATTCACAAGAACTGAAAAATGGGCATGGGACAGATTTTTTATAATTGCATTCACAAAATTTCCATGGAAACAAAATTTAAAGAGAATAATTTTTAAAAAGGACCAACTAACCCTATCAAAGGCCTTTCTAAGGTCTAATTTGAGAATACAGTTAGGTGTTCCATGTTTTTTATTAAGTAATCTTACCATTTCATGAAGATTCAAGATATTATCAGTTATATCTCCGTTTTTCATGAAAGAAGTTTGATTAGGTGATATCAAAGAATCCATGAAAGGTTTAAGCCTTTCCAAGAGTACCTTAGAACATATTTTGTTGGCTACATTTGATAGACTAATTGGTCTATAGTCATCAAAAGATGCTAGAGTTGATTGTTTAGGTATTAAAGCAATCCAAGTACTTGTAATACCTCTAGGAATGTTAGTACCTAAAAGGAAATCATTAACAGTAGATATTAAATCTCCTTTGATGAAATCCTAGCATTTGATCTAGAACTTACTAGAGTAGCCATCTGGTCTGGGGCTACTATTTTTGTTAAGGCTCATGACTACTGATCTGAGTTCTTCTTCTAAAACTGGCTTTGAGAGTTGTAAGTTATCTTGGTCAGAGCATTTGAGTAGTGAGCGGAGAGTTTAGAAATTTCTTCGTCGGAATAGAGGCAGGCTGGTTCTCCTAAGTGTTCAAATTTGGGGATTATTTCTGGGTTATTGGGGAGAGCTGTGTTCAAAGGAGGTGATTTCGATTGAAGTGCTGCTAGGAAAGATTTTGTACTCCCTGGGAGAGGTGCTTCCGCCATGGGATCAGAGGTAAAGATAACCATTTCCGGCGAGGTAGAGAGCTGTTTCCGGCGAGTGAGATATTTTCAGAGAATGTACTCAACCTTAGGAAAATGAACAAATTCAATAGTAGTTAAATTCACCACTATAGTTTTACCGGAAAAATTGGGTATTTGAACATAAATTATCGCCACCAACCTCCAAGGAAACAAAACCTAATTGTATTAAAAAATTATCATTAATTGCAAAACTTCACTAAAAATAGAAATCATAACATTTATAAAATCCAAACTCTAGGTAGCAATGAGCATGAAAAATTTGTGATAGTTCATTAATGACAGTAAGCAATAAACAATAACTATTCATTGAAGAGTACATTTACCCTAAGTAATTAAAATAAAATGCATAACGAATTGAAAAAATCCAAACCCTAGGTAGCAAGATCCCAAAAATACCAAGTGCTTCATTATGTATGATAGAAAACAATGAACCCAAGCTACAAATTGAAGAGGACATGTACCTTTTTGAGCAATCAATGGGTATGAAATTTTACTTCACATGTTATACCTACATTTTACCAAAAAACCTTTTTGAAATTTGAAAATCTAAGTATGAATTTGGATGTGAAGAGATGTAGACCTTGTTGAAATATTCAAACTTTGAAATGGAAGATTAGAGGATGGAAATGATTGATGAGATGGATTTGGAAGGGTTTTTGGTGGGGAGGAATAGAGGTTTGGCGGGGTTTTCAAATGAGAGTAAATGCCCATTCAAAAACCCTTTATCCTTTTTTTCCCGTTAAACAGGGTTTCTGAGTTCAGAAACTATATTCCAAACTCATAAATGATTTCGCTCTTATATTTATAGGAGCGAAGCTATTTCCAAACTCGGAAACCCTTTCCCCCTTAAAAAAATGGGCATATTGAAAAGCCACAATTCATATGCTCACAATTCTCAAACCCTCAAATCCAAACCCTCATTTCCAAACTCGGCACACCAAAAACCTACACCCAAATCTCTCACCCACAATGACTAAGAAGAGTGCAGCCGCTAAGTCGAAGGCTAGTGAATGAAGCCATCATCTCTCACTTATCTGGATGCCTCTACGAAGTTTTTTAGTGGCGAAGCCGAGGAAAGGTATGTTGCCTTCTTGAAGAGAAAGGTTATCAATTCTAAGGCTATAGTAGCATCGGGCATTGAGCCATTAGGTTTGGGATATTTGCTTGCACATTTAAAAACCCAACATCTTGAGAAATTGCTATGTATGGATGAGCCAGTTTATTTTTATGAAGTGATTAAATTTAATGCAAATTTGGGTCAAAATAAAAATAATGGGGATATGACTAGGGTAAATGGGAAAGATGTATTTGTTACTACGTATACAATTAAAATAGCCTTAGAATGACCTTACACCACTGCCGAGAAATTAAGGCCTGATGACCCCAATGGTCCACTCGACATTTATCACACTCATGTTTGGCAGGGCTTCAACAATGTTCTTCCTCTTTGTCCCATTGGCATGGCTAAGAAATATTTTAAGAGGGTGGGAACCGATGCCGGTAAAGGGGAGCATTTTGACATATGTATTTTAACCTGGGAACAATGTCTCGTGTATGAGTGGATATGTCTTAATTTTTACCCGCTGGAGGCCATACTTATGAGCCTACTATAGCTAACCTCATGATGTTTTACTATATCATGGAGGGTAGGAAGGTTAACGCTGGTTTCGCCATCATATCATTCATGTTGAAGGCCGTGGAAATAAAGAAGAAAGATCTCCCGTACAATGGTTTGACAATGTGTATGCTGAAGAAAGCAGGCATCATTCCTCAAGATAAGCCTCTTTGTCAGAGTACTATGACAAGAGTTGGTTCCAACACAAAGGCCTACATCTTGATTTCGAGGGACAATGACCACTCCATCCTATTCTAGGTCACAAAGCTAAAATTTCTAAGAGGGCCTATGAAGCAGAAGCAGATAGGGAAGATGCATTGGGCTCACGTAAGTTACTTATTAAATTCACAATTACTTATGAAGCTATAATGTTGATATCACTACTATTAATTTCTAATATCAATATTATTATAGGTACTGGTAGCGGATTGAATGCTTGATTGAGAAAGTACTTTGATAGTCTGTGTGCCAACATGACCGAGACACATGACATGTTGACCCACACTCTTTCTCAACAGGTCACCTTTATGGAGGCTCAAGGCATCCATTTGGAATTGAGCAAGGATGATGAGCCACCTAATCACGAGCCGGTCTTCTCAAAGAGTGAAGAGGAGGATGAGGATAACATCGAGAGTGATCATGGCAAAGACGCTGGGGGGGAGAACATAAGGAAATTGGGATATATGAATGTAATGCAACAATTTTGTACAATTTCTAGGTTTACACTACAATTTTTTGCTACAATGTTAAATCTTTTGCGCTAAAATGTTTTACTAAATGTTTTTATTGATGTCTTAGACTTTATTGTACATAGAAGCTTAAAATAGGTATTAGTTAAAATGTTTTCACTTTTGAAAATGACCAAAAGGGAAGATCTATTTCCAAGATCGGAAATAAATCTCCTCTTTTCAAAAATAAAGAGCAGTAACATTTCCAAGCTCGTAAACTATGATGGCTTGGAACCTTTCATAGAGAAGGACGACTTTGCGAACTCAGAAACGTGGTTTCCAAGCTTGTGTCCGTAATTTTGGCCTAAGATGGTGAAACTGCTTGATTTTTTTAAGGGCCAAAATATTTCCGAACTTGGAAACATATGTCCATTCTATGCAATCTCAGACAAGAAACATTTCTGAGCTCGGAAAAAGTTCACCCCTTAGAATTCCAAACCCATGATTCACATCCCGAGTGAGGAAATATACTTTATGAGCTCATAAACTATGAAGTCTCTAACCTTTCATAGGGAGGGTAGATTTTTTGAGCTTGGAAAGATAGTTTCCGAGACCGTGTCCTATTTCTGGGCCAAAGCTGGTGAGGCTGCATGTTTTTTAAGGGACAATTTTTTCCGAACTCGGAAATTTTTCCCTATTTAAAAAAATAGGGGATCCCGTTCATTTCAAACACTATCCCCAAATCCACAAACCCTACTCCATTTGCAAACTCGCAATCGCCCTTCCTTTTCTTTCCTTCAATTCTCACCAACAAATCCCACAAACATCTTCTTCCATGGCTAAAGGAGGTTCCAAATGTGGGGGTTCTAGGCCTAGTTCAATCAGCAACAAACAAGGATACAATGCTACAAGGTTTGTATCCCATTTCGCTTAAAATAGGTATGATTCTTTTCGTGAGAAAGGGAAGTTATTGGATACATTTCTTGTTGACTTTTATTCCTACTTAGATTTAGGGTTGGATGCGGCCGTTAAAACTTTTAATGAGCAATATGTAGAGAATGTGCTATCGTGAAATGAAAAGCATATTTCGATTTAGTTTGTGAATTTTATCCTAATTTGCACAAATTGGGATTGTGATACTAGGGTTGGGGGTATTGAAATCCCACTTAGAGAATGGATTATTAATAAGGTAATCGAATGCCCATACTTGCACCCGGTAAATGTTTATCCGGATAGTAATGATAGACCTTTAGATGATTGTTACCATCGTGGGAAATGGCATCTCGAGGTTGGCCCTCTATACATTAACCCGGTTGAGTGTAGTGTGAGGTACTTTGGGTGCCAGAGGTTGAGTTTAGGAAAAACCAAGTCGTTCGATCTCAAAATTTTGCCCATGGATCAACGCATTACATATGAGATCATAACTAGGAGTTTGGTCCCCTCGGGCACACACTTGACTAAGCCTAATTATGAAAACATTATGTTGTTCTATTTAATCATAGAGGGTAGGAAAATCAACCCAGGGGCATTCATTTTTAGGCATATGTTGCATTTTGCAACATCAACAAAGGCCATTAATCGGCTGCCTTATGGGAGTTTGATTACTCAAATTTTGAGAAGCGTTGACGGGTTGCCTATAGAAGGGGAGGAAAAGGCCCCTAAGTATTAGGATAAGACGTACTTCGAGAACAAGGGTTGGGTGTTGCGCGATGGGAAGTGGTATCATAAGTCTGAGGGGGAGAAGAGCCGAGTAAGAGGCCACGCATTGGCCAAGGTTAGTTACAAATATATTTTAGTATATGTTGTTGACCATTAACTCATTATTTACATAATTAATATTTTGATTGGTATATAAACTTTGTAGGACAAGAAAAGTCTTAGCTGAGAGGTTTCAAAGACTGCTACAGATGGATGCGCAGGGAATTTTGCGCTATGAAGGCAAAAATACGGTCCATGGAAAAGGCTCAGCGAGCTTATGAGCGACATCTCGCATCAAGCTCTAGAGACAGAATCAACCAATCAACATCAAGTACCGCCATTGAAGAGCATAAAAATTGAAATTTGTAGATTAGATTAGGTTGATGTTATTTGACTTTATTGTAGCCTTTTGGAGATTCAAAAATGGGAATTTTCCGAATGATTTCTACTTTCCAAGTACTAAATTATTATGAACTCTAAGTTGTTAATGTTCAAGTTTTTATCCGGACAAGGTTTTTTCACTGAATTTTCATCGAATGAATGAACAATCTTACAATGACTTGTTAATCACAGACTTACTACTTATGCTTCCTTTTCTTGATCACAACCTTCTTTGTCTTACGCTTCTTACATGTGATCTTCCCCTTACAATCGATCCACATCCCTTCAACGTGGTTATTGCAGCCAAGGAACTCTCAAGACTACGATCATCCTCCTTGAGAAACATGACTTCTTCAGACCCACAACTCGCGGTTTGAGATCCAAATCTAATTACCCCCTCTAACTCAGTTTCTTCGACAAAAGTCTGTTTCCCTTCAAAAAACATCTTCCACCTAGGATCAATAGGATCCCTCACATAGAAAACCTGGTGCGCTTGAGATGCCAATATGAAAGGATCATTCTTCTATCCAACACGACTTCTATCCACAAGGGTGAAACCCAAATTATCGATGCACTGCCCGTTGTTAATATTGACCCACTAAATTTAAAAACTGGGACACGTATACTGACATAGTTAAGTTCCCAAATTTATGAGATCCTGCTAAAGTAGCACTTTGAAGCATACATAGGATATTAATCACCACCACTTCAAACATGCAATGCTTCAGAGACAAAGGACACTCCACTATTTTGAGTGACACTCTTATCATCCATTGATTTTGTTGCAAACATAAAACCATTGATGTCACAACCTTCATAGGAAAGAATGGTCCCCAATGGTCTCCGAGCAAACCATTTAACTGTCGCTTAATGTTTGCCGATATGTACGTGATCCCGTAACCATGGTGAAAATGTCAAAGTGTACAGTTAAAGAACCAGAGCCTCATTGATATTAGGGTGCCTCACTCGTATGACATCTATATGAATCCTGATATACGGAACTACATCTTGGTGGTGGAGGAGAATATAAAGATGGTCGGTACATAAATCTTGGACACTAGGGCTAAATAATTTTCCCTGTCTAACCCCTATGCCTTTCAACCTCCCCTCATGTCTACTGACTGGAACCCCAACAGAGTCAATTTGCTTCATATAATCAGTGCAAAACTCAATGGCCTCTTCTGTCGTGTATCATTGCATAATACTAGCATCTGGCCTATACCAATATTTCACAAAGTTCTTGAAGATTTTCATGTATCTCTCAAATGGGTACATCCATCTTCGAAATACCGGGCCACATTTCTTTATCTCATGCACCAAATGAACAATCAAGTGGACCATAATGTCAAAAAAAGAGGGAGGGAAATACATTTCCATACAACACAAAACTTCAAAAATCATCACTTGCAACCAATCCTGCTTTAAAACACTAATACTTTTGCGGCATATAGATTTGAAAGACAAACAGAGCTTTGTAATGCACAATATTACGTGAGAAGGCAATGAAGCACGACTAACAATGACATTCAATTCTTGCATTAGATTATGACAATCGTGTGATTTCAACCCACCCAACCTCAAGTCCCCCACTGACACACAACTGCTTATATTGGATGAGTAGGCATTGGACACTTTCACAATGCTAAGGGTCTCACAAAAATATTTCTTCTCTGATTGCGACATTGAATAGCAAGTGGGGGGCAAATAACAATCATCATATGTAGTCACTGGTGCAAGATTATCCCGAATACCCAACTCTACCAAATCTATCCTAGAATTCAATTCATCCTTTGTTTTCCCAGGGGTATTTAACAAGTTCCCTACCAAAGAATACAAACATTCTTCTCGACGTGCATGGCGTCAAAACAATGTTTAACTTCCAAATGCTGCCAATATGGTAGCTTGAAGAAGATTAAGCATTTTTTTCCAAATTCCTTCAACGGAAGCTTTTCTTTTCCTCTTCCCAAAGTCATTGAGAAAATTCTTAACACTCTTATAAATATTTGTACCTGATTGTGGCACCGGTGCAACTCGTGCATTTATTTTCCCGTTAAACCATTTTTGGGCCAATCGCCATGGGTGCTTCTCAGGAAGAAACTGCATGTGCCCCTGGTAAACTGTCTTACAACCGTGTTTTAATTGACAATAGTCAGTATCCTTCTCACACACTTGACATACAAAGTAGCCTTTCACAAAATACCGAGACAAAAATTCCCATAAGCTGGAAAATCATTGATTGTGTAAAATAACATCACCTTGAGAGTGAAGAATCCATCAACCAACCCATCAAATACTCTAACACCATCATTAAACATAGTCAACAAATCATCCACTAGAGAAGCAAGATATACATCAATGTCATTACCATGTTGTTTCGGACCTGATATCATCAAAGATAGCAATACATACTTACGTTTCATCGTTAACCAAGGTGGGAGGTTGTATATGACCAACATAATAGGCCAAGAGATATGTGTGCTACTCATGTTACCAAAAGGATCATACCGTCTGTACACAACCCTAACCTCAAATGCCGTGAATCTTTGCCAAACTCAGGGTACATGGCATCGACTTTCTTTCATTGCTCGTCGTCCGAAGTATGTCTTATGACATCATCCTCCGGTCATCTCTATCCGTGTACAAACACAACAAATTGGAATCTTCCTTACAAGCATACAACTTCTTTAATCGGGGAATGATCGGGAGGTACAATAAAACTTTTGTCAGTGTCATTTTCTTCGATTTCAATGGAACTTCCGCACCCACCGCAATCGCACCTCTCTTCAACTTGTACTGAGACTCACCACATACCCGAAATGTTTCTCGATCTTTATCTAATTCCCCTCTATAAAACATACAATCGTTCGGGCATACATGGATTTTTTGCAATTCCAATCCCATCGAGCATAGTATTTATTTTGCAGTATATAATCTATCGGGCATTAAATTTCCCTCTAGAAACAAATCCCTAAACAACTCCAAAGCCTCTGTCATCAACTTGTCTGTCCATCCAAACTTTTCCTTTAAGTTCACTATCCACAGAGTTGCATTCAGGACCGAGATTTTTGAACCATTGTACAAAGGTATCCCTTTGTCGTCAATTAAATCTTGTAACGACTCCGGTTTACCTTTGAATTCCCTTGCAATATCTTTAACCATTTCATCAAACTCAGCATCACCATCTAATTCATCAACCGCCATCGTGTCCTCCAGTTCATTGGAAAGAGTTGAGTGTAGCTAGTTTGCAACTTTTTCCTCACTGAATATGTATTGTTTTTACAATCCTTACAAGGGCATCTTTCCTGCGAAGAACCATTTTTGGAAGCATGTTCAAAAGAAATGAAAAAAATGATTCAACCAATGGCATGTACTCGGGTGATATCTCACAATCATTACCAATTATTTCATCTTCATCCATTCTTCTAAAAGTCAATTAATATTCAACACATGAGGATCCATTCAACAATAAGCATAATTCTAGTTAATCTCAAAACCTAATTGTAAATATGGATATATAAGAAGCATCAAATACACATTCAATTATTTCCTGAAATTAAAAAACAAGATAGTCTGGATTAAACTAACCTTCTCCAATCCGATTTGATGATTTCTCAAGAACCACAATGGGTAATGAATAATGGGTATTGAATTAATGAGCTTCTTCTTCAAAGTTTTAGTGTTTAGTGGCATTTAATGGCATTTAATGGAAATGACCGCATTTTATTCATATACAAGGTCATTTCTGAGCACGAAAACGTAGCCCTCAGATTTCAAAAGACAAGATTGATAATATACCGAACTCAAAAATAGGACACTACGCCTTTCCACATTTGGAAAACGTTTCTTTTCTTAGCAGTGCCCACATAATGGGGTTTCTGAATTCAAAAATCCTATCATTTCCCATTTTTGAGCTTGGAAAGTATCATATTTAAAGGCACTTAGATATAACCACCTTTAATTAGGGGTAATTAAAGGCGGTTATGCCTTGAACCACCTTTAATTAAAGGCAGTAAAAAAACCTCCTTAAAACATTAAAAAACCGCCTTTAACATTTGTTAGGGGATACGATCGGTAGTATACAAATTTGGAAATACAAATTAAAGGCAGTTTTAATTGTGCTACCTTCCCTTGCTGTCTTCAGTATAGGTCTCCCTACTAGTGCCCCTCATTGTATACAAAATATTTGAACATTTTGTTATTTCATATTATATGAACCTTTGTATTTTCTTCAATGATATGTATATAGATATGGTACAATGAGATATATATGATATAAAATATATCTTTAGAAGTTATATATTTTAACAAGTGATGATTGATTATATATAGTGAATACATAGAGTGGAGGCAAACAGAGAGGATTTGTACGATTAATTTCTGAATATGCTAAGGAGAAAGCCCTCAAAGCCAGAGAATAAAAATAACCAGGAAAGTGAGCGACTGGACTATGAACAAGAGCTTTGTGACATCGTTCTGGAGGATGACATGGACAAATTGTCTCTCGCACCACATCTGTAAAACTTCAGGATGCCCAAAGACTTCAAACTTCCTTTACACGTTAAGGTCTACGACGGAACCTCAGACCCAAAAGAATTCTTGCATTCATATAGAAATGATATGAGATTTCGTGATGTGAGCATAGAGCTAGTTTGCAAAGTGTTTCCCATCTTTCTGTCAGGAATATCGATTACTTGGTATGAAGATCCACCAAACGGAAGCGTCAAGTCTTGGGCACAATTGTTGGACCTATTCTTAGGTCGGTTCTACCAAAAGAAAAAATCACTAAGACAATTATTGATCTCAATAACATCGCAGAACGAAGTGATGAAAGCCTAGCGGAGTATCATAATTGATTTGTCACAGAAATTTTACAGGTTCGCAACTTGTCATTTCAATCATCACTGGGGGTGTTCATAGGAGGCATGAGATCCAGAGAACTTTACAAGGAGCTAAGGGGAATACAAAAAATGATTGAATAACACGTCCGAACAGAGGAAGCAAACAACAGGAAAATACAGAAAGAGCAAGGCAAAAAAGTGTGCAATGGAAGACTTGCAGAGAAATTTCCCTGAAAAAGGAAAAGGGAGCATCGCCTTCAGAAAACTAGAACAGGGAGTGCAAGGCTTCTTAGGACACGCAATTAACAAGGACAAGGAAGGAGATATGGCTAGAAAATAAAGATTTATTTTGATAGCCGACTCCGATGATTGCACCACCAGAAAAGAGGTCTAGGGAGTTTTACTGCGCCTTCCAGATAATGGCCACAATATAGAATATTACAGAGATTTAAGAAGACAAATTGAAGAAAATCTACGAAATGGTAATTAGGGCCAGTGCATGACGCAAAGAGCAAATCAGTATGGAGATGCAAGTAAGACAGCGAATCCATCTCCAAGAAGTTAATGCACAACAGTCAGAGTGGCTAAAAATCAAAAGATAATTGCGGCTGTAGATTATAATGAAAGCAGGGATGGTGAAGTGCCAAAAATAGTCATCTTCGCCATACATGGGTCCACGGAATCGTTGTCCAATAATGCGTGAAAGGGTAAAGCAAGATACTCTCATCCATAAGAGCCAGCAGATAAAAGGTTTAAATTAAATGAAGCAATCACTTTTAGCGAAGAAGATGCAGTACCCAATGTTTTGCCACAAAATGATTCAATGGTCATCGTAGCAAAGATTGGGAATGCACATGTTCACAGTGTGTTTATTGATAACGGGAGTGCAGTAGAAATGCTATTCACACATTGCTTCGACAAATTAGGTTTCAAAAGAATAGACCTAAAAAAGTTCATATCTTCGTTAGTTGGATTTACAGGGCGAGCTGAAACACCCTTGGAGAACATACAACTGTCTGTCACGATTGGAAAAAAATGGAAGACATTGCACCATTTTGTGCAACTTCGTGATCATGGATGTTCCAAGTACATTTAATACAATAATTGGAAGACCATGGATGAACATGGATAAGGGAATTTGGTCCCCTTACCACCTAGTGATGAAGTTTCAAACACCAGCTAGCATCGCAACCATAAGAGGAAACCAACTGACAGCCAGGCAGTGTATGGTTATAGCAATGAAGGCAGGAAAGTTAGGAGAGAAATCAAAGATGGTGAACACAATCTCAGGAGGTAGCCTACTGGAACAATCAGACGCCCCAATTGACTTGGGAAAGGAAACGAAGTCAGTAAACTTAGATAATGAAGACAAATCTAGATGCGTAAGAATTGGGAAGCATCTTCCAGATAAAGGGAAGGTTAGCGTTATTGAAATCCTGCAAAGCCATAAGGATACATTTGCATGGAACGTATAGGAAATGGGAGGAGTAAGACCAGACATCGCTACTCATTCATTGAATATCAGTAGCTCTGTTAAGCCGGTTAAGCAGAAACAATGTTTCTTGACTAGCGACAGGCTGGAGGTAATTCTGAAAAAGGTAACATCGCTACTACATGCCGGTATATTAAAAGAAGTTAAGTATCCAAGTTGGTTAGCAAACCCTGTCATGGTTAAAGAAAGCAGACGCTAGATGGAGAATGTGCATTGAATTCACAAATATGAATAAAGCTTGTCCAAAAGACTGCTACCCTTTACCAAAAATAGACCAATTTGTTGAAGTGATCTCAGGATATGAAGCCTTAGCATTTTTAGATGCATACAAAGGTTACCACCAAATACTGATGAAACCGAAAGATGCAGAAACAATAGCATTTATTACAAGCTTCAAAACGTGTTGTTATGTAAAGTTGCTATTTGGACTCAAAATGCTGGGGAAACATATTAAAGGGTAGTCGATCAGGCGTTTCGCAGCCAAATAGGAAGAAATGTTGAAGCATACATCGACGACATGGTAATAAAGTGTTATAAGGTGTATAGCTTTGCTGCAGATTTGAAAGAAACTTTGGACACATTGAAGGCTATGTGGATGAAGCTTAATCCAAAGAAGTGTGTAATTGGAGTAGGCGCTGGGAATTTTCTAGGATACAAGGTTTCTTCTAGGGGTATCAAAGCTAACCCAGATGAAATTCAAGCCATAATGAACCTCCCCTAGCAAAAAAAAAGTTAAAGAAGTACAAATTTTAATGGGGTCAATGGAAGCACTTAACCACTTTATTTCGAAGGCAATAGAAAAGCACTTTCCACTGTTTGAAGTACTGCGAAAGGCAAAAAATTTTAGTTGGACCGAGGATTGTCAGAAATCTTATGATGGGTTGAAGGAGCAGCTTCAAACACTCCCACCATTAAATTAACCCACCCCTGAAGAGACACTATACTTGTACTTAGCGATATCTCAAAATGCTATGAGCTCAGCATTGGTTTTCTTGGAAGGGCAGAAGCAGGTACCGGTTTACTACATAAGCAGAATCTTGCAAAACATAGAAAAAACTTACATGCCCATAGCTTTAATATATTTGACGCGAAGGCTGCTAATTTATTTCCTTAGCTAATTCATGGTGGTGTACACGGGGTTGCCAATTAAGAACATCCTTACCAAACCTGAGTCTTCAAGAACATTAAAGAAATGGGCCTTAAAATTAGGTCAATCAGAAATACAATTCCAGCCTCGAACAACGATAAAAACTCAAGCATTAGCAGGCTTCATAGTGGAAATGACAATCAAAGAGGTGCAGAGGGAAATCATGCATCAGACATCGAAAATTGATAAGGGTAAGACGAAATAGGAAGAAGTTGCTTGGACATTATTCGTTTATGGCGCATCTAGCAAGGAAGGATGCAGAGCAAGATTGCTATTGCTTGACCTAGATGGGGGCGAATATAGATACTAATTGCGTTTCAATTTTTCTTTAACCAACAATGAGGCAGAATAAGAAGCTTTGATTTGTGAACTGGATCTTGCGATCAGACTCAAAATTAGAAGTGTTCGTGTATCTAACGACTAGTTGATTGTGGTCCAACAAGTGCAAGGAAACTGGGAGGTGCGAGAAAAGCAGTTGGTAAAGTATTTGAGAAAAGTGCAACAACTCATAGCCCAGCTCAAGTACTTTGACATACAGAATGTACCACGAGAAGAAAACACAAAGGCGGACGTGCTAAGTAAGTTAGCAACAACATGATTTGATTCTCTTAGTCAACAAGGAGACGTCATCATTGAAGTCATTTCGGTCAGAAGTATGATGTCAACTATCGTATCTACTATCCAGTCAGATGAAGTAAATTAGATGTCTCCACTTATTGATTTCTTTAAGAAATGAAGGTTTCCAGATGATAAAAGGGAAGCAAGAAAGTTAGAGCTGCGTTCTACAAATTATGCGTACGAAGATGGAACCTTATACAAAAAAGGTTTCATGTCTCCATGGATAAAATATGAAGGAGCAGTGAAGGCAATGGAGATTTTGAAGGAGGTCTATGAAGGTCTTTTTGGAACACATCAAGGCGCTAGAATAATAGCAAGAAAGATTATCAGGGCCAGATACTATTGGCCGACTATGTTCAATGACGCACACAATTTTGTCCTCAAATGTAGAAGTTTCCAAATCAATGCCTCGTCATCGCACAAGCCGCAATCACTGTTAACAAGAGTCTATGGAGCCTGGCTATTTGACAAATGGGAAATTGACCTAGTTGAACCATTCCCAAGAGGTGAAAGCAACTCCAAGTTCTTAATTGTAGTAGTCGATAACTTTACAAAGTGGGTGGAAGCCAAACAATTAGGATATGTCACAGCTGACGCCACCAGGAAGTTTTTTAGAAGAACATAGTAACCGCTTTGGTGTGCCGCATACCATTGTCACGAATAATGGCACATAGCTCACAAGTGGGACATTCACCGATTAGTGTTCGAAGCTCGGGATTCTTCAAAATTTTACCTCCATTGCACACCCTCAGGCTAACGGTCAATTGGAAGTAACAAACAAGAGTATGGTCTAGGAAATTACAGAAGAGATTGGAAGAAAAGCAAACATGCTGGGTGGATGAGTTTCCAAACACGTTGTGGTCATATAGAATGACTATCTGAGAGCCGACATGGAGGATACCTTACAGTCTAGTTTAAGAACATAAAGTGATCATATCCGTAGAAATTGGTAACTCAAGCTTTCGTGTAAGCAGTTACAAGGAGGCAGATAACCCGGAGAATATGAGGCTCGAATTAGACGAATTGGAAGAAAAAAAGACCTTGCAAAGATCACAGAAGCTAAATACAAGGAAATAATAGCTAGAGTGTACAATCAGAAGGTGAAAGAAACTCAGTTTCACATTGGCGACTTGGTATTGAGAAAGAATAAAGCTAGCTTAACAGAAGAAAGGGGAAAGTTATGCTCGAAATGGGAAGGACCTTATAAAGTCACAAAAGTTCACAAGTCCTACATCTACGAATTGGAGAGGATGGGCGGTATTGCAGTCCCAAACACGTGGCATGTGGTTAATTTAAGGAAGTTTTACGTCTAGAAATAGTGAACATACACTTGTTTAGAAACCAGGACATCATCCCTGGTCCATTATGTTTCGACGTGATATGATCGCGACCATACATATTAAATGTAAAAACCCACTATGCTGGACCATGATTACGCTTCCTATTCTTTACTAAGACTTGACAAATGCAACTTAACAGTGAGTTATAGATCCTACACATTCGTCAACACTCGTAAGCTTTAGATCTTTCAATTCAAATAACTGCAAGCTAAAGATCTTACAAAATTGGTGATGCTTTCAAGCTTTAGATCTTGCAACTTTGCAAACCAAACAAACGCAAGCTATAGATCTTCCTCAAGTACTGATTCTAGCAAGCTTTGGATCTTGCAGCTTCATGAATCAAACTAATCACAAGCTATAGATCTTGCACAAATGAAGATGCTTGGAAACTCTAGATTTTTCAACTTTGCAAACCAAAGAAACGCAAGCTATAGATCTTGCTCAATTACCGATGCTGGCAAGCTTTGGATCTTGCAGCTTTATGAATCAAACAAATTGTAAGCAGTAGATCTTGCTAATAAGAAAATATGCCTCCAACAGCTATCAAAAAAATCAAGCAATATAACTTGCACCTTCGCACATCACAAAGCAAAACCAAACTACAATGAAGATATGCCTAAAAATTTCGGCCTAATACACTTAGAAACTTTATAGATTCTAAGTTCCATAATAACGTTCACAAAAGGACAGAGGGTGAATAGTCTGATACTAACATAAGCACATATTTAGCAAATCCATAACCAATTTTTTTACAAGGAAGACAAATAAATCTATCTACGCCTCAAAGCTCGTGAAGACCCAGAAGATAACGACCCATCACAGCGGCGGCCACACACACCTTTGCGATATGACATTTTTCTTCAGCCTCCTCTTCCTCACTGATTATGTTATCATAATGCCATTTCATGTGCAGATAGGCAGGATGGCATATGAAACCTCTTCGCTCAATGTGCGTAAGATGTTTGCCATAGTATGCCTTGAAGTCAGTAATGAGGCCAAATTCATCGTGATCTAATTGCATGCTCATAACGTTGACGGTCTCTTCATAAATTTTCGTCTCAACATGTAAGTTTTGTATTTCTTTTTCAAGGGACCGGATGTGTAACCGAACAGACTCAGATAAGTCCAGAGTCTACCCACCAACTTCCATAATAATATCTCCATGACTAGTGACCCTACAGAAGATGAGGGTAATGCATGGAGTTTTTCTTTGTACTCAGTACAAGTTTGCTCAATTTAATGCATATATTTATCAAGTCGAGCACACTCAAGGTGAAGCTCCCCATCGTTGTTCTGCAGTTGTGTGTTTATAGCGAGTTGTTCATCGAACTTCGCCTGCCAACCAATAGTAGAAGTTGATAAATGATTGCACTCATGCTTCTTCTTTTCCAACTTAGCCAACAAATCGTCAATACGACCACATTTTTTATCAATGATTAATGTCTTTTGATGGGCCTCAAGAGTCTTGCTCACACCATAATCCCTAGCTTCAACCTGTTGACGAAGCATCTTTGCCAAGTTCTACAGCTGTCAATGAATGAGACCGTTCTGCTCATTTAAAATTCTTTGTAGATCGCTTAGAGCATCTTGGTTGTCCTTCACAGTTGTGTTCCACTTCCTCTTAAGATGGTTGATATCCAGTAGCATATACTTTAACCATATACCTAAACACAAAGCCCACTCTTGAACACGGACATGAAGATTAAGTGTTTGCAAGTACTTACCAGCTGACTCAAGATCAACTAAATCACAAACTATGTCTTTGCCGAGTTGTTCACATTGTTTCCATCAGGGATGAGTTTGCTGCAAGGACAACCCGTAGACAAGGAAAGAGGCAAAAATGAGACAGGAAGTTGCCACTCAATGCATAGTAGAAGCTTCTCCACACACAAAAATAGTTCACAGGACATGATTTCAGCCCACTCTTCACTGAAGAGTGGGTGACACAAAGCAAGCAAAAGGGCTCACGGAGAGAATTACTAGGTCCACAAAGTTAAGATTTTTTAAGAACTTATTATCAACCAAAATATGGAAACCCTGCACATAAATAAGGGCGATGAGAAAATAAGCGATAGGAAAAGAAGATCAACCATTAGATATAAACTTATACAAGCAATACAAACAAACAAAAATATATTATCTTGAGTTTACAATCAAAAATCCAGAAATTAAAGTTTGCTAAAGATCACTTCAGAGTTCGAATTAGAAGGAGGCTGAACGGTGATTGCAGCTGTATCTTGGCTCGGTGGCTCAGTAGATTCCTTCATGCTAAGCTGCTGAATAGGAGCTCCAGTAATTGTACTAAACCCACTAGCCGCATTAGTATCGGGGTTAGGAGTGGGAGTAGCAGTTTTGGGCTTGAATGGAAGATCTTCAATGTAATCAACCTCGTATTCCATCAATTGAGCCAAAGAAGGAAAGTCAGGAAGGCTAGCGAGATGCGAGGTCAAGGCAAAGGGATATCCCCTATCAGCGATCTTTTGGATGAAGATTTTGTTGAGATGTGCTTTATTTTTCTTTAGGGTGGCAATGCACTTCTTCAGTGAAGGAAAACTCTTCAAATCTATAGTTGGATTTCATTTGCGTTGATTCTTCAAAGTCTCACAATACCCAACAGTGCAAGCCTCTGTCAAAATGTCCTAAAAAAACTGATATAACGACTTGGTCTTGCAAAGTCGATCCACTAGTATTTAAGGATATTGAGGTGAGGCTGGTCCATTGGTGCAGATTTCTTTCAACTTAGCACGAAGCTGAGTTACCTCCAATCTTATGAGCCTAGCAGCCTCCTCAGCAGCGCCCGCCCTCTCATCAGCAGCTTTTGCTCTCTCCTCAGCATCTTTGAATGAACTCTCTAAGGTTGCATATTTGATTTCTTGTGCTTTGTATTTCTCCATTAGCAACACATCACCAGGAGAATGTTTTGACAGCAGCCTACTTGCAATCGCAAAACCTTTCCCAACCTTAGAAGGCAGAGTAACAGAGGACGAGGTTACTAATAGTGTTACACATAAAGATATTAAAATTCTAAAAAAAAATACTAGTATACGGTTATAGACTTACCACTGCTAAAGTATCAGGCAAGGAAATGTTAGAAAGGATATCAGCAATCATCCCCTCAGCCAAAGGTCTTTCGGTTCGCGGCACAGTTTGCGAATAGATTTGTTAACATGCTACCTTTTATGGGCAGGAGCAGTGTGTCCAGTAGAACCACCACCCCTACCCCTCTTGGGCTTCTTCTCCCTCTGAACGAGGTGATGATTGTTGGTTTCCTCTCCCTCATTACACATATCCTTATCCTACGGGTTCGTAGAGTAAGCTTCCTGAAGCGTGAGGTTATCACCAGCACCGTTATCAGTTTGTGTAGCAGCCTCGTCCATCTCCTCATTATTATCGTCAAAGAGCGATAGATGAACCTCACCTTTAGATAAGTCCATATCCGAAAAAATATGAGCAACATAGATTAGAACAAGTACATACAATAAAAAGGAAAGTAACAAGTTCAGTAAGATATGGAAGATATGGAAGGCCACTATTCGAATGCATCAAACAAAAACAAACAAAACACCTTCAGCATCAGAGTCAGCATGGCAAAGATGCTGAGTATGCACACGGAGCATCGCCACGATTTAGGGGCCATGGAGTTTAGATTTAGGGGCCTTGTAATTCCATCAAGGGACTGCGACTTTAGGAGCTTGGGTTGCTTTTATGAAGAAGTATCAAGTATGCCACTCACTAACATTGCTAGGAAACCCACTTACAAGCTTAACCCCCAGAATCACGGGATAAAAAGTGAATTAGTCTACAATGTTTTTCACCTTGCGAAGGTGATAGAAATTGCGAAACAGATCAAGAGTAAAGGGTACGTTCATTTTTTCACATACCCAGAGAAACCCCATTATTATAGCGATGCCCTTAGGATGAAATTGAGACAGCGCGATCTTATATGAATAAAAGAACTTAATAACTTGAGCAGGAAGGGAAATATAGTCCAAAATTCGAGTAATCTAAATAACATGAAATATAACCAGGGGGAGGAATGAGAATGCATTCAGATTTGGCAGGAGAATGAAGCTTGAAAGAAGCAAAAAAAGGAAAATAGTTCTTTAAATCGTTGACTTATGAACCAGGCAAAATACTTTGGATGACAGAAGATTCGGTGGCTTGACCGGAATCCCCATCGGAAGGAACATCTTCTACAGGTGATTTGCCACGGTTAAAGGAAGACATTGACCTAGAGTTGGAAGTAAAAGCTGTAATTAGGGTCAAAATAGCGCGGAACCAAAAGTTATGGAACAAAGCTTCACAGAAAAAATGCCAAAGAAGACGACAGAGATCAGCTACAAACAATCACTAAAGCTACCACATAATTAGTAATGATTCAAATGTACTAAGTTCAGAAAAGGTTGCAAGTAAATCGCAAAGTGAATTAAAAACAGAACTTACTTGGGAAGAGGGTGAAGACGGTACACGCAGAATATCTAGAGACCTCACGCAAGAAGGAATTCTCGGACAGATTAGAGCGGTAAAGCTGAAACAAAAATGGAGGCAATTACTTAAATGTCAATAAGAAAAAGTGTACAATCGAGGAAGGGAACTGTGTAGAAATATGCAATGATGACACTCTGACAGAAAGAGAAAATACCTTTTCCTTAAATTGAGACGGCAACGGCAGATGAAAAGACAGCAAATTGATTGAAGCCAACAATTAGTTTATTCGGTTCAAATTCCTCGTTTAAAAGGTGAAACAAAAACAAAAACTCAGAAAATGCGGAAGGGAAGGTTGAAGAATACGGAGTGAATGTCGGAGTAATTAAATCACGGTTACCGTAAAAATAAACTCACCACGGGGAGTTCAAAATTTAAATGTTCAAATTCGAGGAGAGTTGAAGATAAAAATACAGCCATGAAGCTAACATCACTTCGCAAGATAGATGAGCATGGTGTTAAAATACAAACACTCTGTACACAATATAACACTTGTTCTAATTTAACTCACATAGCCACGCCATTACTCTATTCCTTTTTAGTCTTCATGGCTAGGGGAGCTTATGGTGTATATATGGCCCAGTGAACACTCTGGCTGGTACCCGCCAGGCCCAGCCCAGCAACATCCAATAGCAGGACGAGCAGGTGTCAGCCCAAGGTGCAGATCAGCTAGGCGCAAAGCTTCTAATTGTGGCATAAGGCGTGGCCTGACAAACATAGGATAAGCAACGATCACGAAGACCACAACGAAGAACGTGGTGATCGTGGCGTACCCACGATCCCAATCCCTAAAGCAAGAAAATGCAATCATGGCAACCTATAAATACAAAAAGCTTTTCACGAGTTGGAGGTAAGCGCAACCAACTGGATAAATTTGAATTCTCAAGGAAAACGGCTGACTTGATTGTCGAATTTATTTTCCCGGAATCACTTCCGGGACTAACTATGCAAGTACTAAAGATCAAGAAAGGGACGACCAGTGACTTACCTGAATGGGCGACAACATCATATATATATATATATGTATGTATATATATATATGTATATATATATGAGTCCATCTCTTGAAAGACCAAGGTTTAAACTGCAAATTAGAAGAAATGAGGATAAAAATTTTTGGGTTGTATTAATCGAGTCATAAACTTTATAACTATTAAATGTTGTACAATAAATTTTTAATATTACAACTAAAATATTTATCTTTTTATTCTTCTAATTAAATCCTGTTTTCCCATAACCTTGTGGAAATACGGTATTTTCCAAGACTTTACCATATATATATATATATATACATATTTCTATGATTAAGATTTAATAATTTAATAAAATATAATGTATTAATAGAGTCTGACGCTTGTGAGACCGTCTCAAGGTGAACCTAGGGCTAATTAGAAATTGTGAAATAATAAAACAGGAGCTGGACAATTTTTGGGGTCAATATTTAAAAGACCACGGAAATCAAGGAGTCAAAATGCAATTACACAAGAAACAGACAGATTCAGTCATCAGCCAGTGAACTGAATCTGCATTGTCGTCGATGCCGAAGCTTTGACTCGCATCGATTCCTTCCCATTTCACCGTTTCCGGTGGTTTTTTCGATATGGTTTCGAGTTTCGTAGGTTTTGCTGTCCGATTTTGAGGGTTTCTTCCTCATCGCATTTCGAGGGTTTCGCCATCATCGCGTTTCGCTGCTTTCGTCCTCATCAGACTTCACGAAATCATCACCGTGTTCTCTCCTTTTAATACTCGACGGATTTCGTCTGACTTCGGTGGCTTAGTTTCGTCTGGTTTCATCTGGTTTCTGCAATAAAATCGTTGCTGGAATTTGATGTTGCCGGAATCTGGTTTCATCTGATTTCTGAAGATGATACAATCTGGGCTAGATTAGGGCTTCCATCGGCCCATCCACCATTTAACCCATTTTCAACCTTTTTAAAATTAGAATAAATTAAATAATAATAAGTTGAATTAAAATATCAAATTAAAATATTAAAACATCAAAATAAATTATTTAATCACCAAATAAAAAAATAAAATAAAAAACATCGAATAAAATACTATGCATATAAAATAAAATAGTTAAACATCAAATAGAAATAATTAAACACCAAATAAAATGACAAAGTCTTGGGAAAGACCATATTTCCAAAAGCTTATGGAAAGACGAGTTTAATCATAATAATAAAAGGTAAAAGGTCTTAGTTGCAATATTAAAAATTTATTATGCAGCGTATATAATCTGATTCATGCAATCCAAAAAATTTATCTCTATTTCTTCTAATTTACACTTTAAACTTTGGTATTTCCATAGCTTATGGAAAGACCGTCTTTCAAGAGACGGACTCAAATAAAATACTAAAATACACATCAATTACAATAGAATCATATTAATGCAATAAAAATAAACATAAATTAAAATGGTTAAATACTTAATAAAAGCATATACTCCCTCCGTCCCAGGGGAATTTGCACAGAATCTTTTTCACGGTCTCCAAAAAACATGTTTGACTGTAAATATATGTAACTACGGACAATAACGACACATATAAAATTGATATTTAGAAACTACATGTTATGACGAATCTAACAATATATCATACGATAATATTATTTTTCATATATCTACTCAAATATGTGGTCAAATTTTAACAACTTTGACCTCCAAATAGTAAGTGTGCAGATTTGGCTGGGACAGAGGGAGTACAAAATTTAAAACGTCACATTATGCACTAATCAGAAAAATGTGAAACTAATATCAGAAAAAGTAAACATCAGTATTAAAATTTGAAACACTAATCAAGACTATAGAAACATCAAGGCATGCATTGAACAAAAATACACATTAACTTTAAAACATCAAAGTGTGCACTAAAATGTGACACTAACATCGGGAACAATAAAAGATCAATAATAAAATTTTAAAAACTAGTTCATGCTATTGAAACATTAAGAATACATTAAATAAAAACTTAATGTTCATAAAAATACATCAATATTAATTTTTAAAATAACATGCTGGAAAGTTAACACATCAATCAAAAATAAAATATAAGTTAAAACTACAAAATTAAGATAGTAAAATATCTCAAGTTAGGGTCAAAACAAGTAAAATGTGAAAATTTTAACAGATAAACACAAGATCTACATTAAAAGATCCGGATTAAGTTTAAACAAGTGATTTAGTAAGGAAAAAAATACTTTTGGTATAACATCACAAGGATTGATTGAAACATCAAGTACTGAAATTGAAACATCAAGTTTGGTAATAAAAAGGCGTGCATTGCGCGGAAATGGGGAGTAAAATTGACCTGTAAGATTTTTCGACCCAGATTCTTTACCCGTGGGATTTTTATGACTTGGAATCGTGAATTCCCTAATTATTTAAGCCCAACACCCCCCACCCCTCCCCAAAAAATGTGGTATATGCACCCAGATCACTCATTCCTCTCCCAAACTTTCTTAAATTATGTTTGGAACCCTATTTCTAATTTAACTTCATAATATTGCACATTAATCCTTGGCCTCGCTGTGAGACGGTCTTGCAAAAGAAATTTTCATATTAATATTATAATAGTCTATTACCGGTCTATCCGGTCTGGACCGTAAAAATCCAGTTTTGGACCAGACTTGATCGGAATTGTATATAATGTTGGACTAAAATTTTATATATCCGGTTTCGGTCTTTACATTCCGGTCCGATTTGGTCCATTTTTTCGGTTCGAACCAGTTCATGAACATCCCTAATCCAACAACTCGCAGCTCTTGAATGAATCCCTTTATGAGTGTTGGGAACACTTCAAGCCATTGCTGGAAAGTTTCCTATACCATCCGTTCAAGGAGGGAGATCTCGTATACTATATCTTTGAGGGCTTGTGTAATGAGGACATGCAGATGGTGAAATCTGCGTGCAATGGATTGATAACAAAAAAGAGCCCCAAGAATGCAGTGGCTCCTTTTGAGGAAATTTTGAATGGTACATGCCAATTCGGGATATGATAAAGAGTGAAAGCATTAGAAGAACCCACTCACTCTCCTAAGATAAAAGAGCAAGTCCAGTCTATTGCATCAATGTTGAAGGTGTTCATGAAGGGGAGGACTCACCAAGTGAAGGTTTACGGGATTTGTATTTTGGACCATCCCACTAACATGTGCCCACAAACAGTGGATGAATTCGAGGAAGTGAAGGCGTTGGACTTCAATGGAGTCAACATGCAATATGGTAGGGGGTAAAAGGGGTTTCACAGGAACCAAGAGGAAACAAGTGCCAATACCCCTACGCCAATTCTTTCAACCCTTGGTATCGCAACCACCCTAACTTTTATTGGCGCAACGACCAACAAAAACAAGGGAATGGATTTAGGGATAGACAAGGGTACAACCAAGGGGGAGCTCCATCTCAACCCTACCCAAGGGGTAAGGGGCATTCAAACTACAATGGTCCTATTCACGAAGAAATCTTGGTGGCAATCGCTCAAATGAAAAGAAAAATGACATGTTTGCGGAGCCCACAAGAAGAGATATCAAAGAGTTGTGCATGAGGATTTTTCAAGAATCAAGAATCTTAAGGTTTAAGTGGGGCAATTCAACACCTCGGTTAGCCGACTTGAGGCGAGGGATTCCGACAAGCTACCTTTCCAACCCAAAGTCAATCCACATAATGTGAGTGCTCTAAAGTTGAGGAGTGAGAAAGAAGTGAGAGAAACCGAGAAGGAGACTTTGCAAGAGGATGATAAGATAACGGAGAAAGACAACCTCGTACTTGGAGAGGAAGAGATGCTCATTGAAGAGGAGCATTAATGTTGCATAAGGGTTGGTATTTATGGAGAATTGGGACCAGCGTGATAACATTTTGTTTGCTTAATTTAATTAGAGTATTTGCCTCCCTTAATTTGGTTATCTAGTTTGCTTTCTTTAATTAAGGCATTTTCCTTTTACTTGGAATATTTAATTTCCTTTTCCCTTTCTCTTAGGAAATTTAGTTTTCTTTTCCCTTTTTCCTTAGGAGATTTAGTTTCCTGTTCCCTTTCTCATCAGGAGATTTAGTATCCTATTCTCATGTAACTTTCATGCCTGTTTTGATTATGATTAATAAAAGTTGACATTTATGTTGCAAACCCTAGCGTTTCATCTTTCCTATATTACACTCTACATCAATTGGTATTAGAGGCATTCCGATCCCCACCATGGCGCATCGACGACCCTGTGGAGGCATCTCCAATCGTGATACTGATCTAGAATATGTTTATAGACGTGAAGAAATTGCTAGATTACGCCTACAAGTGGAGGCCCTTACACGGTTCGTCAAAGAACTTCTTCAAAAGTGAACCGAAGCATGACTGACCTCTCTGGAAAAATCTGACACCAAAGACGACCACGACAACCTGTTTGCCCTGAATTTTGGTAGAAACGTCTACGTTATGCACTTGCGCGATGCAGCTCTGGAAAATTGGCATGGGGAGTTGATGAGGCCATTTTATGCGGTTATATTAGGGTTTTTAGGATTGAATTTTGTATAATTTTGTGCTCTACATGTGGCATTCTGCCTTGAAATTATTTAAGGAGGGATAAAAGCGACTTTGACGTTTTTATCACTTTTTAGATGATTTTGTGTGACAAGGTGATTTGTTTGAAGACTTTGAAGACTTTGAAAGATACCTTTGAAGATTTTAAGACTTACACTTGGGCTTTTTGAAGATTTGAAGAAGTGAAGAGGTGAAGAAAGGAGAGCAAAGCAACGGGTGAAGGATGGTCCAGGGTTTTCATAATTTTCCGAGAAGAATCAGCCTTCAAGAGTGGTACCATTGGATTCCTCTTCTCGAGCACTATAAAATCGACTACAAGAACTCCCGAAATGGATCAACGGTTCACCCGGAGGAAGCAAAACAAAACAGGGCTGGAGTTTACTGATCTGGTCGCGACTCGCGATGGAACTGGTCGCGAGTTGCAACGACAGCGTGAATTCAGCCCTGCAGCAGCATTTTTCTCCCCTTTTTCTTCCCCTATAAATACCTCTTCACCCCTTCTTCTCCAAAGCTTCCAAGCTCGCCTTTGGGGCTCCAAAACCCTACTTTTCACCATTTTCTTCCATTTCTTCTTCTTTCTTTGTAGATTGTTGTTCTATGTTATGGGTTTTGTTTATCTAGGGTAGTTTTTATCTTGGGAGCAAAGGATTGAAGCTTCCACTTCTATGTAGTAAGAATCATTTTATCTATCTATTTGGTTTTTTTGCTATTGTGCATTTATTATGCTTTGAATGTTAATTGTTTATTTCATTGATGTTGTTGAAAGCTTGAGCATATGAAATACTTGTATGAATTGCTAGCTAGGGTTTGGGGGATTTGGGTTGATTTCCCCCCTTTTCTTGTTAGAAATGTATGAGTATGATTTAGAGCTTTTGATTGTGTTGATGGATTGATAATGTGCTAGATGAATGTGATTGATGTTGAACTCTTCGTCATGTTCATTTGTGTAGCAAACGAGAGAGTTATACGCTCTTGGATGAATGTGCGTTGCACGTTCATCCAATCTCGTGTAATTGCATGAATTGGTTAAATGCTTGAATTGGTTAAATGCTTAGTCACAGTGTAGTGGTCATAAGTATTGCCAAGCTTATTGGTTCTTCGTGATTAAATGCCATCAATGGGATACTCCTAGCAATAGGGTAGTCATTGGTGAGGTTTGACAAGAGATGTCGAATTCACTCTTGCAAACTACGAACTAAGAAGGATGGAAGATTTATCTTCACAACAAGTAGTTGAAGTATTGAATAGATGATTTTAATTCATCCTTGAAGTATTTGTTATTAAGCATTTATGTATTCTTGATGGTGTGTTTCACTTCATTTATGCCATGAGTTGTTTGAGCATAGGGAGTGCTTGTATGATTGAATTGGTTAGGTGTTAGGAACGTGACGAATTCCGTAGCTCCTTTGCATGAAAATCTACGAGCATGAACTTAGAACTTCTTGTGCATAATGTGTTGTGATTCTTGCTAGATGGGTATGTTGATGTTGAGTCATGTAATGCTATATGATAGAATGAGTGAATGGTTCAATGACTTACATTAGATTTGGAAGTGGATATCCCTTGCCCCCAAGGCTTTTTATCTTTGTAGTTTTAAAACCCCTTTTTCTTAGTTTTGTTTGATGATTAGCATAGTCACTTGACTTTGCTAGTTATCTTGTCTTTTTACTTTCGTAACTTAGGAAAACCAACCAACCAAACCCCCCCCCCCATTTACATGCTTTTATATGTATGTATATATATGTCTACTCCTAGCCTAATATCAACCTTTTGTGCCTAAACGCTTAGGAAGATCCCTCTTCTTCGTGGACGACCCCAACTTGCCGCTATCTACCTAGTTGTAGAAAGTAAGCAAAAAGGGCTTATAAATTATCTTTGAATAGGGGTGCGACGACTGCCCGCTATCAGGAGTCGGCGTTCCTGGTGGTTATCCCAAAGTACGAAGAGGAAGAGATTGGGGAAGTTGAGCAAGACTTCTTTGGTGAATTGATTTATGTTACTTATGATGATGATGTGGAAGCTGAGGAGGAGATTGAGGAAGTATAGAAATATTTCTTTGGTGAGCCAATTTATGATGATAACGTGGAGGTCGAGGAAGAGATCGAGGAAGCCGCGAGAGACGTGGGTCATGCACTCGTAGTCCGGAAGTGTTTTTGTACCCCTTCAAGCCGCGAGGATGGGTGGCTTCACCACAACATCTTCCAATCTTCAATCTTTATGCACCATTGGCCATACAATTTTCTACTTTGTCATTGACCCCAGAAGTTGTGAGAACGCCATCATTGCAGGCATCATCACCAAACTCAGCCTCAAAACAGAAAAGCACCTTAAACCCAATAAGCTTTCATGGCTTCAAACTGGCACTTACGTCACTGTTTCTAAACAAACCTTGGTGGAAGAAGTGCTTGACTTCAAGGCAGTCCCAGAGAGCAGACGCGTCCCATTTGTCGCCTTTACACAGGTAACAATTTGGACGATGATGCATTGGAAATTTTGGGGATGAATTTTTCCAACCCCTGAGAGAATGATATGGCATAAGGGTAAGTATTTATGGACAAGTGGGAACGGCATGATGGCATTTTAGTTGCTTCATTTAATTAGAGCATTTCCTACCCTTTATTTGGTCATGTTGGGAGGTCGTCGCAGTACCTATCAAAGTTACTATTTTTAAGCCCTAATGCTTCCTATCTACAATTAAGTGGATAATTACAAGTTGGGGTTGTCCACGAGAAGAGGTATCTTTCCAAGTGTTTAAACACTAGGCATAGATATACACATACATATAAAAGCACATAAAAGGGGGGGGGGTTGGTTGGGTTTTCCTAAATTATGAAATTTAAAAACAAATAACTAGCAAAGCAAGAGAACAATGCTAATCATGCAACAACAAATAAAAATATGATTAAATCAACAATTAACGGAGCCTTGGGGTCAATTGATCCTCACTTCCGAACCTCTTATAGATCCTAGGTTCATTCACTAATTCATTAACATATATTCCCTAGGGGGAATGCTATCACTTCCTAATTGAAGAGCAACATTTATTATTTCTTAATAGTAATTTGCAAATGCAAACAAAGACAATTTGTAGACCTCGTTGACAATCACTTTAGACAAATAACGCCTAAAGGTATTTCATCAATGGTATTTCACACGAAGGACCATAGATTTGATAACGACATGCCTTCTACCAAAGACATAGTCATTTAACCAAACAGAGAATTTACTAGGCTAACCCTAGAACAAACCACTTTTGCATCTATAGGACAAGTATGAGAACAATCCACATTAACATACTTATCTAGCAAAACTCATAACACATTATACACAAGAAGTTCCAATTCCACGCTCTTGGATTTTCATGTCAAATGAGCTAAGAAATTGTACACTTTCCTAACACCCTAATAATTCAATCATACAAACACTTCTTATTCTCAAACAACCCATAGTATAAATGAAGTAAAATATAGCATTAATGGCACAATAAATGCTTTCCAATAACTGTTAAAAATGATCAAAATCAAGAATCTCACTACATGGGTTTGGAAACTTCAGTCAATTGCTCCCAAGAGATTAAGTTAGCTACTAGAATCCATACTAATTAACAATAACAATCCAAACATAATCAAAGATAAAACAAGATGAAAAAGAGGGAAAAACCTATGGTTTCGCTGGTTGAAATTGGGAAGAGAAGAAGTGAGGAGAGAGAAAAGATAGAATGCTATTTATAGTACAAGAAAAAGGTAAAAGTGTTCTGGCCACCCATTTAACACGACTCGCGATGGGGTCTATCGTGAGTCGCAACGGACACCTGGAACCAGCATTTGTCTTCTTTTCTTCTTCTTGTCTCAAGTTATCTTCTTCACAACAAATTTCGTCCATTCTTCAAGTATTCAAATCTTCAAAGAAAGTCTTCAAAGTCTTCAAAAGATGGTCTTCAATGGTCTTTTGTCTTCAAGTCTCGATGTTCTTTCCTTGTCATACAAAATCCACTTAGAAAAGGTAAAAAAGAGTAAAAGTCACTCTTACCTCTCCTAAGAGAATTTCAAGGTAAAACACAAGCTCTTGATGACAAAAAAGCACAAAAGTGATCCCAAAATGTCCAAAAATATACACATAAAATGGACACATAAGATGTAATTGAGCAAATTCCATTATATGCTAAGTTTTCAAAGAATGCATGTACTAAGAGGAGGCCTAAGCCTATAAAAAAAGGTAGGAAAACTGAAAATTGGGGGAATGGCAACATTACCTCATATAAACATTCCTAAGAAATGTGAGGATCCTGACATGTTTTCAATTCCTATCTATTTAGGTAGTAGGCTAATTAAGGATGCTATGATTGACCTTGGAGCCTCTATTGGGATTATCCCCTATAGCTTGTTTGGAACTCTAGATTTAGGAGAGCTTAGGGAGAATAGGGTAATAGTCCAATTAGACGATCATTCCCAAGCTAGTTTTAGGGTGTTATTTAGGGATGTTATGGTTAAAGTGGGAATGTTGTTTTCCAGCGGACTTCTATATCCTCGATATGTTGCACCACAATTTTATTGGGGAGACCATTTTTGAAAAAATCGAGGACCAAAATAGATGTCCACTTAAGAACTTTGACCCTAGAGAATTACATAGATAAGGTCGGTTTTGAAATTTTTAAACATAATCATGGATCCTCTAATTCCTCCCTTACATGCGATAGTATAAGCCTCTATGATGATTTTGATCAATGTGATGAATCTTGCATGAGTAGTGATTGTGACGAGTTGCTACTAAACATCAAAACCTTACATGTTCCTACCTCCTTGAATGATAATGTTAATGATGCTATTGTTGATATATATGATGTTAGTGTTCCATGTGCTATTAAGACTCTTTTCCAACTGTGAGCACTAACATGCAGCGGGGAAGGAAACAAGTTAAGGAGTTTAAACCTCCTAAACCTCTTCCCATGCCCAAATTCAACAAGAAAGTGTTGACGATTACAAGGGATGAGCTTGTATAGTATGTGGCTCCAAAGGTAAGATGTAAGCCTCGTATGATGTGGAGAGCCATCCACAAGGACGTGGTTGTGGGTGGAGTTGCGGATGGTGATTCTGGCGACCGAGTGGTAAGCTTATCTTAGTCTTTGAAAAGGCATGAAAAATAAGACGTGCAGACGACAATAAAGAAATAGTGCTTTTCTAATTTTTGAGTAGATTTTTTGTTTGCACAATTTTTATGAATGTTGTTTGTTAAATTGGTGGTGATTTAGGGAATTATAGTCATTAAATTTTGAGTTGGAACATTTGTGTTTTCGTTTGTAGGGTAAGTTTATGACAAAAATGGAAGAAGAAGTCCAGGGTATGGGTCATACCATAGCTCATGCTGTGTGTCTGGCACAAGGCATTCAAACGACACGAGTTGTGCCACATGAATGCCGCCCATGCCACCCAGAACAGCCAAGTCAGCGGGCACGAGGCTCCTATTTAAGTCTCATTTTCCTAGTAGAAACCCCAAACACCAGTCATGACTAAACCTACTGACAGGCGCGGGCGGTCGTCGCGCCCGCGCGCCAAAAGATAATTTATAAGCCCTTTTTGCTTACTTTCTACAACTAGGTAGATAGTGGCAAATCGGGGTCATCCAATGAGAAGAGGGATCTTCCTAAGCGTCTAAGCACATAAATGGTTGATACTAGGCTAGGAGTAACCATATATACACACACTTAAAAGCGAGTAAAGGGGGGGGGGGGGGGTTGGTTGGTTGGTTCCTAAGTTACGAAAGTAAAAAGACGAGATAACTAGCAAAGTCAAGTGACTGTGCTAATCATCAAACGAAACTAAGAAAAAGGGTTTTAAACTACAAAGATAAAATGCCTTGGGGGCAACGGATATCCACTTCCACATCTAATGTAGTTCATCGAATCATTCACACATTCCATCATATAGCATTCATGACCCAACGCTCACACACCCCATCTAGCAAGTACCACAACACACACATCACAAGGAGTTCTAAGTTCATGCTCATAGATCTTCATGCAAAGGTGCTACGGAATTCGTCACGTTCCTACACCTAAGCAATTCAACCACACAAGCACTACCTATGCTCAAACCACTCATGGCACACATGCAGTGAAACACACCGTCAAGAGTACATAAACGCCAAATAACAAATGCTTCAAGAATGAGTTTAAATCATCTATCCAATACTTCAACTACTTGTCGTGGAGACTAAACTCCTATCCTTCTTAGTTCGTAGTTTGCGAGAGTGAGTTCGAAATCTCTCGTCAAACCTCACCAATGACTCCTGAGTCGCGACCACGACTCAAGGTGTCATTGGTGGCATTTAGCACGAAGGACCAACAAGCTTGGCAATGCCTATGACCACTACACCGTGACTAAGAATTAAACCAATTCATGCAATTACACGAGATTGGATGAACGTGCAACGCACATTCATCCACGAGCATATGACTCTCTCGTTTGCTACACAAACGAACATGACGAAGAGTTCGACATCAATCACATTCGTCTAGCACATTGTCAACACACTAACACAATCAAAAGCTCTAATTCACACTCATACATTCCTAACAAGAACAGGGGGGAAATTAACCCAAATCCCCCAAACCCTAGCTAGCAATTCATACAAGCATTCATATCATCAAGCTCTCAACAACATCAATGCAATCAACAATTAACATTCAAAGCACAATAAATGCACAATAGCAAAAACACCAAATAGATAGATATAAATGAATCTCAATACACAGAAATGGAAGCTTCAATCCTTGCTCCCAAGTACAAAACCTAATCTAGAACAAGAAAACACATAATTAAACTAAGAAAAACAAAGAAAAGAAAGAAGTGAAAAAACCTAGGTTTCGCGCCCAAAAACAGAGAGAAAAACGCGCTGGGAAAGGCTGGAGAAGAAGAGGAAAAAGAGATGGTATTTATAGTGCAAAGAAAATAAGAATGATTTCTGGCTGCCCGTTGGTCGCGACTCGCGATGGGGTTCGTCGCGACTCGCGACGGTGTCGCGACGGGATCGCGATGGTGTCGAGACGGGGTTGCGACGGCAGCCACAGTTTTGCATTGTTTCTTTGTCTTCTTCATAGCCATCCCTCTCACTCTTCAAGTCTTCAACAGCTCCAAAATGGTCTTCAACGGCCTCCGGTCTTCATGTCTTCGAAGTGAGTATCCAAAAGTCTTCGAAAGTATAGTATTCAATGTCTTCCGGTCTTCGTTGTTTCCGTGTTCTTCCCTTGTCACACAAAATCCACTTAAAAGAGGTAAAAGAGTACAAAGTTGCTTTTACCTCTCCTAAGTGAATTTCAAGGTAAAACACAAGCTCTCGATAATAAAAGAGCACAAAAGTGATCCTAAATACTACTAAATAATGCGCCTAAAATGGACACATCAAACCTCCCCACACTTAAACCTTACTCGCCCTCGAGTAAGAAAAGATTTAAGCATACGGAGGAAATGGCATATCCACATCCTAAAACCCCCAAAATAACCACACAAAATGGACATATCAAACTTCCCCACACTTAAACCTTACTCGCCCTCGAGTAAGAAAAGATTCAAGCATACGGAGTAAATGATATATCCCAAAACCTAAACTAATCCCCCAATCAAAGCCTCATAAAAACTCTCAATATCAAAAATCCCAAAATAAAAGCTCACATGAGAATTTGTTCACACACATCCCCAATCCTAAATCTATCCAAACCTACCACTTATCAATTCACTACCCATAAAAATATTTCACAGCCCAGAATTGATATTCTCAGAATCCAATGACACAAAATGAAGCTAAAACCATAGAGGAAGTTTTAAACACATGCTTCACCTAATGCCAATATATCAACCAACAACGAAGTAGAAAGAGATAAGGAAATTCATAACCACACTTCGTTTCCTAACCCACTAAGCTACCCAATCCCAAGAGGTCTAAAGATATTGAGCTACCCGATCCATCCGTGTGACAACCGCAACCTTATGACTCCAACGCCGGCAAATGAGTGAAATCATAACATTTATCAATTTCTCTCAATTTCTCTCATTTTGCCTAGGAGCTCTTTCGAGTTTTCATCCTAGCCACACATCATGTTTCTTTAGCTCACATCTCACCTTTTTCCGCACATTTTAGCCTCTCATTTTTGCCTAGGCCACCCTTTAAGGGTTTTCGACCTATCCGGGCCCCCAATGTTGCCTAAGTTGCCCTCTCGGGTTTTCAACTTAGCGGGTTTTCTTTTTCTTTTTTTTTTGTTTTTTTATATATATATATATATTTTTTCACATGTTTTTCCAATGAAAAGTAGCAAAATGCATTCCAAAACAATGTAGCATACATGTGAATCCTCTAACCCCTCCCCACACTTAAAACATTACATTGCCCGAAATGTAAACACGTAAGGCAAGAACAATAAAAATCAAGGTAAGGGAGTTAGAGTGACACCCGTGTCTCCGCAATTCGCCGGTGATATGGCGATATCCAAGTACTTGGATGGTCCCGAGATAGGTTTCGGAACCGGAAGGGTGAGCAAAAATGCCGTAGAAGAACTCACCCCTCGAGAAAAGCATTGTCTCCATGGCGCCGTTTGATCAAGACTACACCACGAAGAACACATTAAACTCACAAGTACATAAGGATATGTAATACTAGGTTCAGCATCAAGAGTTAATAACCATAGTATTTTCAAAGAACAACTAATCAACCCTCAATCACCACTATAAGATTATGCATGAAAAATATCCAACATATATTGACATGTATACAAGCATCACTATAGGATAAGAACTTACGGTCACAATAATGTAGTCGGCATACTACAATCAACAAATGTACTATAAAGATGCAAGAATGTTCATATGCCAATATATGTAGGACGGTTGAGAATGAGTGGAGATGTGGTAGTTCTTGGGAGTGTTGGGTGGAAAAGAAGGAAAGATCATGCAATGTTTAAAATCATTTGGAAACTTGGAAGCTTGGAAACTTGAAATCCGGGCTCAAAAAATTTTCAAAAGTTACTGAGCACGTCGCGACTCGCGACGAGGTTCATCGCGACTCACGACGTGCCTCGCGACGTCATCGCGACTCACGGGAAGTAGAGTCCGGGAGCTCAAAATGTTCTGAGCTCGTCGCGACTCGTGACGAAGGGCGTCGCGACTCGCGACGAGCCTGGCGACGTTATCGCGACTCGCGGAAAGTGGAGTCCGGGAGCTCAAAATGTTCTGAGCTCGTCGCGACTCGTGACGAAGGGTGTCGCGACTCGCGACGAGCCTCGCGAAGTCATCGCGACTCACGGAAAGTGGAGTCCGGGAGCTCAAATTTTTCTGAGCTCGTCACGACTCGCGACGAAGGGTATCGCGACTCGCGACGAGCCTCGCGAAGTCATCGCGACTCACGGAAAGTTGTCGCTGGGAGTATTTTTCTCCCCTGAGCACGTCGCGACTCGCGACCAAGCCCATCGCGACTCGCGACGGAAGGGTATCCCAGGCTTAAAATTTTTTTCGTTTTCTTACCAACTGTCCAAGCTTGCTTTCCTCGTTCATTGATCTCGTTCCTTCATCTCCTTCATTGCAATGCACTTCATGTTGCTACAAAATCATAGAAAAACATGCCATAAAAAGAAAAAAACAAAACAACAACAAAAACAAACTAAGAAACACAAACTAAGAAACAAAAACTAAAAGAAATGCCGAATTTGGTTAACGTCGTCGGCACGACGAAGCTCCGTATTTTTAAGGTCGTCGGCACGACCCTAACGTTATCCGTATGGTGAAGGCGTGAAGCTCTTCACCATGAGCATCCAAAATAAGAGAGGTGGGGGCACAAAACTTCCAAGAGGAAAGTCTTGTGGAGGTGGAGATGGTTCAAAGGGAATTAAGTGGTTAGGGAGCTTGGGATAGTCTTTTGGCTCCTCTCTCGTTTCCCTCAAAACTTCCGGAAATATTAGAGTTGGTTCACTAGGTGGGAGAAGGGTTGACAATGCTAATGGATAATGTAGCACTATCACCTCTTCCTCCATTTTTCTATCCTCTACAACCAACTCCTCATCCCTTTCAAACTCAAAATCATTTTTATTGGTGACTTCACTCACCGAATCATCGAGTTCAAGTTGGGATGGTGTGTTTTCGGAATCACGAGCTTCCATTCGGGCCAATACCTCTAATATGTTCCTCACATGCCCCTCAATGGCCTCAACACTAGAGGAGAGCTGGGTATCCGGCTCCTCACTAGTAAAGGAGTTCAAGTTTGCTATGGTATTTAAGACATCCTCACGTGTCAAACTTGAACTTCCTTGTTGGGCTTGGTTTTGGGGTATGGTATAGGGTGGTGATGGCCAACTAGGTTGCTCGTAATATTGGTTTTCTGGCTCATTCTCATACCACAAATCCGGACTACCACTCCATTCCGGATTGTAAGAGTTGTGGTATGGATAGCATTCATGAGCTTCTTGCCCTTGAAAACCAATATCTCCTACCTCTTGATAGCACTCTTCATAGTACCCATGGTTTTGGAAACCAAGGGTTCTTTCTCGGTCATAGTGCTCTTCCCACAACAAAGGGCAAGATTCGGTAGGATGATCTGAACGACACATCCTACAAAACCTTGCTTGTTGAGCCTCTCTTCTCATCATGAGTTCCCTCAAGGTGAGACGCTCCATTAAGAAAATTTTTTTTTAATTTTTTTATTTTTCAAAAGTTCGGAATCATAGTGCAAGGATTCTCGATAAAATAAATCACCAAGAACTCAAGCAATACTTACTCCGAACAAAAACAACTACCAAGTAGTGGAAAATAAAAACAACTAGCTAATACACAACCAAATACACCTAAATATTTAAGAATAAACGCCTCTTCCCCGGCAACAGCGTCATTTTGACAGGCGCGAGCGGTCGTCGCGCCCGCGCGCCAAAAGATAATTTATAAGCCCTTTTTGCTTACTTTCTACAACTAGGTAGATAGTGGCAAATCGGGGTCGTCCAATGAGAAGAGGGATCTTCCTAAGCGTCTAAGCACATAAATGGTTGATACTAGGCTAGGAGTAACTATATATACACGCACTTAAAAGCGAGTAAAGGGGGGGGGGTTGGTTGGTTGGTTCCTAAGTTACGAAAGTAAAAAGACGAGATAACTAGCAAAGTCAAGTGACTGTGCTAATCATCAAACGAAACTAAGAAAAAGGGTTTTAAACTACAAAGATAAAATGCCTTGGGGGCAACGGATATCCACTTCCACATCTAATGTAGTTCATCGAATCATTCACACATTCCATCATATAGCATTCATGACCCAACGCTCACACACCCCATCTAGCAAGTACCACAACACACACATCACAAGGAGTTCTAAGTTCATGCTCATAGATCTTCATGCAAAGGTGCTACGGAATTCGTCACGTTCCTACACCTAAGCAATTCAACCACACAAGCACTACCTATGCTCAAACCACTCATGGCACACATGCAGTGAAACACACCGTCAAGAGTACATAAACGCCAAATAACAAATGCTTCAAGAATGAGTTTAAATCATCTATCCAATACTTCAACTACTTGTCGTGGAGACTAAACTCCTATCCTTCTTAGTTCGTAGTTTGCGAGAGTGAGTTCGACATCTCTCGTCAAACCTCACCAATGACTCCTGAGTCGCGACCACGACTCAAGGTGTCATTGGTGGCATTTAGCACGAAGGACCAACAAGCTTGGCAATGCCTATGACCACTACACCGTGACTAAGAATTAAACCAATTCATGCAATTACACGAGATTGGATGAACGTGCAATGCACATTCATCCACGAGCATATGACTCTCTCGTTTGCTACACAAACGAACATGACGAAGAGTTCGACATCAATCACATTCGTCTAGCACATTGTCAACACACTAACACAATCAAAAGCTCTAATTCACACTCATACATTCCTAACAAGAACAGGGGGGAAATTAACCCAAATCCCCCAAACCCTAGCTAGCAATTCATACAAGCATTCATATCATCAAGCTCTCAACAACATCAATGCAATCAACAATTAACATTCAAAGCACAATAAATGCACAATAGCAAAAACACCAAATAGATAGATATAAATGAATCTCAATATATAGAAATGGAAGCTTCAATCCTTGCTCCCAAGTACAAAACCTAATCTAGAACAAGAAAACACATAATTAAACTAAGAAAAACAAAGAAAAGAAAGAAGAGAAAAAACCTAGGTTTCGCGCCCAAAAACAGAGAGAAAAACGCGCTGGGAAAGGCTGGAGAAGAAGAGGAAAAAGAGATGGTATTTATAGTGCAAAGAAAATAAGAATGATTTCTGTTCGCCCGTTGGTCGCGACTCGCGATGGTGTCGCGACGGGATCGCGATGGTGTCGCGACGGGGTCGCGACGGCAGCCACAGTTTTGCATTGTTTCTTTGTCTTCTTCATAGCCATCCCTCTCACTCTTCAAGTCTTCAACAGCTCCAAAATGGTCTTCAACGGCCTCCGGTCTTCATGTCTTCGAAGTGAGTATCCAAAAGTCTTCGAAAGTATAGTCTTCAATGTCTTCCGGTCTTCGTTGTTTCCGTGTTCTTCCCTTGTCACACAAAATCCACTTAAAAGAGGTAAAAGAGTACAAAGTTGCTTTTACCTCTCCTAAGTGAATTTCAAGGTAAAACACAAGCTCTCGATAATAAAAGAGCACAAAAGTGATCCTAAATACTACTAAATAATGCGCCTAAAATGGACACATCACCTACCCGCACACAAAATTGGCCATATCTCCCTTATTTCTCATCCAAATTCAACAGAACTTGTACCAAAATGATCCTACACTAATTCCACACTAGACCCATCCAAAATCCGATCCAAAAACAACCTAAAAGTTTTAATATATGAGGATTTTTGTTCAGCCCTTTTCAATTTCTTTCTCCAAATAACTCAAAAATTCTTCCAATTCAAGTGTTAGGGATTGCTGGGTTTTTTTCTAGGAGAAATTATGCACACTCCACATGTCTCAAATAACAATGAAATCCACCTTTGATTTCCGACGAGGTATATGGTTCTACCATTTCTTTAGAATTAGGAAATTTTTGGCTGTTGGTTGTTGAAATTGTATGTTAGAATATTGGGTTTAGGATTTCGGTTGTCAGGATTGTATAATTTTTGGGGTAGTTTGGGCTGTGATTATATTTTTGGACAGTTCTGTGTTGTTGTCTTTCCTGTTGAGATGCATAGACATAGAGCTAGCTCAAGTGTCCCCTTTATGGGATTGTGGACACTCAATACAGACCATTAGAAGCGATGGGATCAACTTATTGGACGCCCCATCATAGAGACTAGGTTTGTAGACAAGGGGATCCTTAAGGACCTCAAACTCTACAAACCAGTCAAAGTGCTACGGAAGAGGATTGGCCTGGAGGGATTCATGGAAAAGTCCACCCCCACGTATACAAGGTATACTTTATGGTTCCTTGTTACTGTCCAGTAAGGGACCAATAAATAGGGCAACGATGTGGCAAGGGACCGCTCCGTGAACTACCAAGATATTGTCGCGTGCTTTGGGTGGAAGCACACAGACGAGGGGCCTAAAAGTGCCATGGGTAGCTTAGGATTTGTGTTGTGACCATTCTGGTTCACCATCACCCGACGACCGCGGGTGAAGTCGAGCAAGAAAAGTGACATAATGCATCTGGCGTTAAGGTATGTAGCGAGGCTGCTGACCACAATGGTACTTGGCCATGAAGAGGCCACCACTTCAACCACCAAGGATTATCGGATATTGTGGTCAATCTGCACATGGCCTGCCACAATATTGGTCCTGTGGTTTCTCCCTGGGTGTCCATGGCATGCTATGTTGGTCCCTTCCTGAGTGATTCCAAACTTTCTTCTACCTTGGTCCTGTGCATTGAGGACAATGCATCAAAAGTATGAGGGAGGGAGTTGGAACACTCCATTGGGTGGTATCTCTCTTTATCTTATCTTTTATTCCTATCTTGATTATTTTGATGGATGATGACTGTTTTCATGTTTTCCTTCATTGTTTTTGAAAAACTTGTTTTTTGTTTTTTTTAAACTTGTTTTATAGGTGTGAGGGCACCTTTTTGTAGTAGTTTTGGGATGTTGGAACATTTTTTGGTGTTTATTGATTTTCTTTTTTTTCTCCATGTAGTATAAGTCTACTTTGTGCTACATAAAAAAATTTAAAAATGAAATATGTATATATATGTATGTATGTATATGTATATATGTATATATGTATGTATGTATATATATGTATGTATGTATATATATGTATGTATGTATACATATGTATGTATGTATATATCTGGCTAAGTCAAAAATTCGATAGGGCGACCTAGGAAACAACGGGAAATACCCGGATAGGTTGAAAAACCTATGAAAAAGTGAGAGGCCAAATGGTGTGGAAAAAGGTGAGATTTGAGCTTTGAAAAAGAAAAAAAATGTGGGAAGCTAGGATGAAAACCCAAAAGGGCTCCTAGGAAAAATGAGAGAAATTGAAACTTGTTCTATGCTTCTCCTGGCTTGTCTTTTGGTAGCTTCTTTGGTATAGTAAGCTAGCTTTACACATTCACATGATTGAACCTCGCCTTTGAATGGCATGTTGGTTGTTTAGATTACTTTAGTTGTCTATGGGATATGAGAGTGTGAGAGATGTGTATGTCTTTGGGCTCGGGAAGTCTAGGAATAAAAGGAACAACCCCGCGGGTGCCGATCAGACATGTTGTAACATTTTCTGACATATTGTGGCACATTGTAGCTTTGTTGATTTTGGGCCGTGTTGTTGATGTTAGATTTATCATGGCTCCTAAGAGAAGTAGGACAGTTGCTGCTAGATCATCCCATGCCCCACTTGTGATTACACGGGTTTGACCCAAATTACGGGGAACTTTGCTACTAGGTGGGAAAACTTAGTTGCCCCTAAGGGAACCATCTTGACCAACAGGTTTTCCCATAGAGAGTCTTTGGAGAAACTGAGATTATGGGAACCACTGAGGGTATTGTTAAGGAAGGTGGGATTGGATAATTTCTCGACCCAATATGATGTGACCTACACCCGGCTTACCATGTAATATCTAACCAAACTAGAGAGGGAAGAACCCGAGGAAGTGAATTTCACCACATTCCACCTTGATGATATGGGGTATGAGCTTAGTTATGCAGACCTAGCACGTATATTTGAATGAGAGCTTGGTACTGGAGGTGGTGACTTTGATAAAGCCCCTAATTTTAGCGATTCCACTTTCTAGCCAACTATTACAGGGAGGGCGAGGGACAACAGAGACAAGAGTTCAGTCGTTATCCATCCGATTCTTCATTTTTCTCACCGACTTCTAGTCATGATGATCATTTTCCATGGAGAGCTCAGTGCCTTAACTTTGATGTGAAGTGCCTTTAGGAAATGACTTTAGAGGTGCAGGACCACATGGACTAGGTGGAAACTTGGGTGAGATGCTGAATAACCCCCCCCCCCCCCCCCGACGATTAGATAAGGGGAAGATTAGAATGGGGGGTATGGTGACCCTCATTGGCTTACGCTTCCAGGTACCCACAGGGGATGTGATGAGCAGAGTTTCATATGTCTCACACAGGTTTGATTGCGTCAACGACGTCAGGAGGCTCATCGGGCCAACATGTTGCACGACACTTTCGATGTTTTTATATGGCGGGGTACAAGACATAGAGTTATAGTACTGTCGTGGAAGCGACTATCCATCTCCGAGTCCACACCAATTTGGGCATTATGGTTAGACTTAGACCCAAAGTTCGCCAAGTATTTTTGGCTGGCATACAATGATGACAACCATGGACTCCGAGCCCTATCCGCACCTCCATCTGTCAAACCCGAGGACCAGACTAATGGGCACTATGTGGACCAACCCAATGCATCCGATCTTAGTCACCGGGTACACCACCTCGAGTAGCAGTATGATATGTTTAGAGAGAGGCTTACTAGCTTAGAAGGTCGACTTGTTCCTATACACTGGGACTTGACTTAGTAGATGCAGCATCACCATTATCAATATATAGCCGAGTGGGAGATCATCGACCACATATTTGGTGGATTAGATGATGGTATCGATACCATCATACCTACAGACCATTCATCCCATATGGACGACCCGACTGTTAACCCGGAGGCTCGACCTGCTGACAGGCAGGACAAGAAGGCCCAGAGGCACACTCACTATCAGGGAGAAGCGGGACCCTTGTGATCCTAGTTGTGAGTATTTTCTCTTTCCTTTACTCCACATTTATGCTTTGATCATTTGTATGCATTGGGGACAATGCTAGATTTTAAGTGTGAGGTGGGGGAATTAGTTTAGCTCATCACTAGCATGTGCTTGATATGATATTGCTTGTTTTTCAATTTAATTAATAACTTCTTAAGATGTATTTTAATTGACAAAAAACACAAATAATAATCTTCCTAAGTTGAAAACCCGTTCGCGAGCAACTTAGGCAAAAATTGGGGTCTGGATAGATCGAAAACTCGAAAGGGTGATCTATGCAAAAATGAGAGGCCTAATTTGTGTGAAAAAAATGTGAGGCATGAGGTAAAATTATTGAGAAGTTAGGATGAAAACCCGAGAGGTTTTCCAGGCAAAAAGAGAGAAATTAAGAGAAATGGAAAATTTGAAGGTTCATTTTGCCACTTTAGAAACTTTTGGGTTGACTAAACCTCTTTTACCTTATCTTTGGATGATGAACACCTCACTTTGATGCAACATTGTTTTGGGAATTTTGATGGGTAGAATCCTTCAGGTGCAAATATGCGGATGGGTAGTCTTTCATGTTAAAAGTTATCGGAATTCTCAAGGAAAAGATCTCGAATGTGTTTTAGGGTAGAAAACTTAGGAACCCCCTTAGGCCTTAAACATTTTTACTTGAGGACAAGTAAAGGTCTAAGTGTGGGGTGTTTGATGTGCTCAACTAATATCCTATTTTTAACACATTCGAAATTTAAGTTTGTAAACAATTAAAGACTTAATATGAAGGAAATTGACATTTTATCAATTAGAGGGTTAGGATGATATCACATGTTTTATATCCTAATTCTTTAATTTATGAAGTGTTTTGAAGATATTGAAGACTTCCATTTAAAGACTTCAAGTTTGGTTGAGTTCGGGATCGAAGAGAAGAGAAGACTTTGAAGAGCTGGACAGAAGTGGCTTCGCGGGCTGCGACATATACCACGGCCCTTGAAGACGAGTTACCAGCCCACAAGACCTCTTTTTCTTTTTCAATTTTGGACCATTCATTATCGATCTCTTTCCCTCTCCTCTTGGCTGAATTCCCCTAACATAAAACCCTAGTTCTTCATTTCTTTTTCATCCTTATTTTGGATGATATGTTTGTGATTTGTAATATGAATTCTAGTAGCTAAACTTATATTTTGAGAGCAATTGTTTGATGCTTCCAACCCGATGTAGTGAGAATCTTTATTTTCTCATTTATGAAGTCTTTATTACTTTGCATTTATGGTGAAATTAATGTGGCGGTTTACTTCATTTATGAGATGAGATGTTTGAGAATATGAATGTTTATATGAAAACATGTCGGGAACAAACAGATGTGTACAATTTTTTAAAAATCTTTTTGGCATGTAATTCAAGAACATGGAATTGGAACATCTTGTTGTATAAATGATGTTAATGTTGTTAGATGAATGTGATAATTTTGATATTGTCATATTTATCCCAGGTAGCACTAAAGGGAGAGTCTTAAATGTTGATCTTTCTAGGTTAACTCTAATGAATGCATTATTTGGTTAAATGGCTAGGTATATGGTAAAATGCTTGTAGTTGTTATCAAATCTATTAGTTTTTTGTGTATGATGCCATTAATGAAATGCCTTTAGGCATTGTTTGTCTAGAGTGATCATTGTTGAGGTATAAAAATAGTCGTTGAACGCTTTTTTGAATTACTCTTAAGAAGAACAAAATGTTTATCTTCAAAATGGAAGTTGTAGCATTCACAATAGGTAATCAAGATGAGTAAATGAGTGATTGCTTCTATGATCTATAAGAGCCTTGGAAGTAAAAATCAATTGCGTCCAAGGATTTGTCACTTGTGTTTTATCCTCTTTTCTTAGTTTGTTGCATGATTAGCATAATCACCTTTATATGCTAGTTGTCTTATTTTTCAATTCATAACTTAGGAAAACCAAACCAAAACCCCCCTCTTTAATTTCTTTTATGTATAAGTATATGCTATTATCCACCCTTATATGCATGAACTCTTAGAAAAATTACTCTCTTTCATGGATGGTCCCGATTTGCTACTATCTACTGAGTTGCATTTAGGAAGCATTTAGGTCTTATAATTTGTATATTTGAGAGTTATGGCGCGACCTCCCGAATCACTAGAATGAAAATGAAGGTTGCATTCGAAGCTTAATTTCTGGAAACGTCCGACGTGCGTGGTGTACTCAACCAGATGAGCATCTTTCCCAAAGAATGTATGCAAACTGGTTGCTATAACAAGAGCCTCAATCTTTCCATGCTTACACGGAAACCAAATATATCAAATCCCCAGAATGCTTAGTTACAGGAAGATTATCCTGAAAGAGCAGATTGGTAAAAGAACAAGGGCAACAAAATCAGTGTTAGAAGTATGAGTGGATGAATTTACATCAGCATTGCTTCCACGTTCTAAGTTGCACAGCTGCCAAAACATTGTTTTGCAGTAGAATCTGCCAAATTAAAGATGAAGAAAGGCACTACTATTAATTTGTAAAGATGAAGTGTTTATTGCGTTGATCGGAACAACCATGATGGAAATAGTAGAGCTAGTGTTCTAGGAAAGAGTGAGAGAAGCAGTTCAAATAGTAGGGATACCTCTGGTCCAAATGAGAAATCGTACATTGTAACATCCTCCAATATTTCCCCACAAGACCACAATATAGTCCGCTATGCACAAAAATGCTTTGTGAAAGAAACTAGTAAACTTAAGATTACTTTGAAAAAAAACAAAATCTACCATTTCGAACCTCCGCCAAAAACATCATAATACACAACTGAACACAACTCGTCATAGTATAAGTAGGCCTTGGCACTCGAAATCTTAAGCATGTAATCTACTACCAGCACAATTAGTGATGCTCGCATACTATAACAACCAAAATAGTTACCAGTTACTAGTGTCAAATAAATTTGACATGACCTTTTAAGCATTGTGATCAATAGAAGGCATCAATATGAAGACAATAGCTTCTATCCACATAGATCACTATTATCTTAAAAACATTAGTAATAAACATATGCGAAATAGTTTGTATGAAAATAAACACCAGTGTTAAAATAAAGTAAACATGACCTTTCATACTGCTCTCAGTCTTAAAGTAATTTAGACTCTCGGCCACAAACCACTCTAAAATGCGATTCAAATTGAAACAGGAACTGTTAATACTTTTGGGGATAAAATCTATTTAATTCAAGAAAATAATACAAGTAGCTCTATGTACCATGTTCACGTCCTAGATAATGAGCCAAATGTGAGTGAGAATGATCAATTTCAAGATAAAGTGGTCGCTTAAACTAAGACAAACCAAGGTGATAAAGATGCACCACCATGATTCCCTTATATAATTAATTATGTGTTTCAGTAGCATACTGCACTAAGGATATCTCTTGTCCCATTGGCCTCAATTTTTGCAAGGCTCCAGGTTCTCAATCAAAGGAAAAGCAGCCGAATCTCCTAAGTCATTCAGGGTGTTGTGTTGCGGATTACCTATCATGTAAAAACTCCTCCAAACCTAATAATTATTACCCTAATTCCCCAGCTCATTGGAGGGACAATCATCTCAGAAAAATAACAATCATCTTGAATTCATTAAATAGAAAATGTTGTGCGGAATGGAGAAAGAACAGAAATTATGAACGAAAATAATAAGACACAAGATTTACGTGGTTCACCAATTTGGCTACATCCACGGGAGACGGATTCACTATAATAGGTAGTAGGTTACAGACGCCAAGAAATTGGCCAGATTTCTACCTATCTAAGTACAGAAAGAATTAATGTTTATAGAGAGAAGAGAGACACTTTGTATATTGTCTCCACTAAACCCTAACAAACTGGGATTGGAACAAAACACAATTCGGCCCAAATCAACATCAGTCCAAATTGGAATTAGAATTATATTCTTATCATAATTGTAGATGTAGTTGTATTCCAGGCCAGGGTCGCAGAAGCGGCTATTACAGTATTCAAGGCATACCAACAAATCTCCACCTTGACTTGAATCCTCAAAGTAGAAAACTCCAGATGCACCATTACAGTGCCAGATGAGTAGACTTCGCCCTCCACTCCCAGGACTGCCCATAGAGCACCTAATCAGCTCTGATGTTCAGCAAGTCCAGACAATGTTGAAACTTGCTATGTGGAACAGGTTTGGTGAACATATCAGCGGGGTTGTCAGCAGTTCCCACTTTCTTCACCCTGATTCTCCTCTCACTCCTCAGGAAATGATATCTGACATCAATATGCTTGGTCCTCTCATGATGGACCTGATCCTTAGCTATGCAGATTGCACTCAAACTGTCACAATACACAGTAGCCTGATCATGATGTAGACCAAGATCACTAACCAGTCCTTTCAGCCATATTCCCTCCTTTGCAGCCTCTGTCAAAGCCATGTACTCTGCTTCCGTAGTAGACAACGTCACTGTAGGTTGCAAAGTCGCCTTCCAACTAACCACAGAACCTCCCAAAGTGAATACATAACCAGTCATCGATCTCCTCGTGTCAACATCACCAGCATAATCAGAATCCGAGTAGCCTGTAACTAAGCACTCGGTATCACCTCCATAAATGAGACCCACATCAGACGTACCTCTAAGATACCTGAAGATCCTTTTCACAGCTTGCCAATGTTCCTTTCCCGGTTGCCCCATGAACCTGCTCACAACACTGACTGCCTGTGCTAAATCTGGCCTCGTGCAAACCATAGCATACATCAAGCTCCCCACCGCGCTGGCATAAGGAACCCGAGACATATACTCCTTCTCCTTGTCTGACTGAGGAGCAAACATAGTGGTGAGATGAATATTTGCAGCACTAGGAGTGTCTATAGGCTTGGCTGTAGACATGCCAAACCTAGCCAACACTTTCTGAATGTAGCCTTTCTGTGACAAGAAAAGCTTCCGCTGACTTCGATCCCTAAGAATCTCCATTCCTAGTATCTTCCGAGCTGCACCCAGATCCTTCATCTCAAACTCAGCACTAAGAAGTCCTTTCAACTTCTGAACCTCGTGCTTACTCTTTGCGGCTACCAGCATGTCATCTACATAAAGCACCAGATAGATGAACGACCCATCTCTCAACCTGCTGTAGTAGACACAACAGTCATAAGCACACCTCGTATATCCCAGCTGAAGCATGTAACTGTCAAACTTCTTGTACCACTGCCTCGGAGACTGCTTAAGTCCATACAAAGACTTCTTCAACTTGCAAACATACTTTTCCTTGCCAGGAACTTGGAAACCATCTGGCTGAGTCATGTATATCTCTTCCTCCAACTCTCCATGTAGAAAAGCGGTCTTCACATCAAGTTGTTCAAGCTCCAAATCCTGATGTGTCACTATAACTAGCAACACCCTGATGGAAGTGTGTCTGACCACTGGTGAGAAAATCTCATTGTAATCTACTCCCTCTCTCTGACTGAAACCTCTAGCAACAACTCTAGCCTTGTACTTGACTCCCTCTGTAGGTGATATCCCTTCCTTTTTCTTGAAAACCCATTTGCAAGTGATAACCTTTCTCCCTTGAGGCTGTTAAACCAAATCCCATGTCTGATTCTTCTGAAGAGACTCCATCTCGTCTCCCATTGCAGCAAGCCATTTGTCAGCATCAGTACTTGAAACAGCTTCTCTGTAGGTGGATGGCTCATGAGTATCCACCTCCTCAGCAACCTGTAGTGCATAACCCACCATATCCTCAAACCCATATCTCTTGGGCGCCCCAACTCCAACCCTCCTGGGTCGGTCCTGAGCTAAACTACAGACTGTAGCTCCTGATGGTTGGGGATCTGGTGGTGGAGATTCCGGTATCTCAGATTCTGTCTGTGGCTCTTGATTCACCTCAAATTGTTCCAATCTATTTTCACCTTGAGTGACTTCAAGCTCCACCTGTTTCTGGCACAACTGTGGGCTTCACCATAGATCTAAGCAAAGAATTTTCATCAAAGACAACGTCCCTACTCAGAATAACCCTCTTCTCAGATGGAGACCATATCCTAGAGCCTTTAACTCCATCTCCATAACCCACAAAGACACCCTTCTTGGCTCGAGGCTCTAACTTACCATCACTAACATGATAATAAGATGTACAACCAAAAACTTTTAACTTGGAGTAATCAACAACTTTACCTGACCACAACTCCATAGGTATTTTGCACTCTATACCCGTGTGAGGCCCGCGGTTGATCAGGTAACAAGCTGTACTCACCGCCTCTGCCCAGAATCTCGTTTCCAAACCAGCATTAGAGAGCATGCACCTCGCTCTCGCCAGCAATGTCTGATTCATCCGCTCAGCTACGCCATTCTGCTGTGGCATTTTCCTGACTGTATGATGACGAGCAATCCCTTCATCCCTACAAAACTGATCAAACTCAGACGAGCAGAATTCCAGCCCATTATCAGTTCGAAGCCTCTTGATCTTCTTCCCGGTCTGATTCTCCACCAAAGCTTTCCACTCCTTGAACTTCGAGAAAGCTTCACTCTTATGTTTCATCATGATAACCCAAGTCATCCTTGAGTAATCATCAATCAGAGAAACAAAGTACCTGTGACCTCCCAGTGACTCAACTCGGGAAGGTCCCCAACAATCAGAATGGATGTAATCCAATGTGCCCTTTGTTCTATGAATCGCCTTAGGAAACTTGCTGCGGTGATGCTTCCCAAAAACGCAATGCTCACAGAATTCCAAGCTCTTGATCTTGTGGCCACCAAGAAGATCATACTTCGACAGAATCTGCATCCCTCTTTCACCCATGTGACCAAGCCTCATATGCCATAACTTAGTCATATCATCCTGGTGAACCTCCGAAGATGCAACATTAACAGAATCCATAACCGTGGAACCTTGTAGAAAATACAAGGTACCATGCAGAACACCTTTCAGAACCAGCCTAGAACCTTTGCAGACACACAGAACTCCATCATTCCCTGAGTAGACGAAACCCTTTCTATCCAACGTAGGAAGAGAAATCAGATTCTTTGTCATCGATGGAACATGCCTGACATCGTTCAAAGTACAGAAACTACCATCATGCGTCCTGATCTTGATTGAACCAATCCCAACTACCTTGCACGCAACACCATTTGCTGTAGTAATGATGCCCTCAGCTTGCTCATAAGTTGAGAAATAATCTCTCCTTGGGCATACATGGTAAGATGCCCCAGAATCAAGAAACCACGCATTAGAATGATTATTTTGCCCAGTAACAGCTAGAGCAAAATCATCTTCAGAACTGAAATCCCCTTCAGCCACAACAGCAGTACCAGATGTACTCCCAGATTTACTAGCCTTCTTCGGACACTCCTTTTTCCAATGTCCCTTCTCCTTACAGTAGTTACAAACATCATTGGCCTTAGGACCCTTTGAAGATGACTTCTTGCCCTTCTTCTTATTGCCAGTTTCCTTGCCTTTTGTGTTTCCGTCACTAGCAAACAAGCCAGTGGCCTGACTTTCTGTACCTGTATTGTTTGCCTTATGTCGCAACTCTCTACTATGGAGAGAGGATCTTACTTCCTCCAGAGACACAGAATCTTCCTGCATTCGGAGACCGAAGAGGCGTTGTTTCAGAAGCAACTTGTTGGTTAGAGATTTCGTCATATACAAACTCTCCAACTTCAGCCACAGTTGTGCAGCAGTCTCCTGATCTGAGACCTCGGTGATGATTTCGTCCACGAGACACAACATAATCGTCGAGTGTGCCTTTTCTTCCAGACTCACAACATCGCCAGAACTGCTCGCGAAATCCTTCGTCAGCGGAGTCCACAAACCTTGCTGTTTCAGCAAAGCTCGTATCTTGATCTGCCATAAATTGAAACTGTTTCTCCCGGTAAACTTGTCGATCTTCACGTTCAACCCAGACATCTTTCTCCCCGATCAGCCCCGATCTGATGAGCCCAGAATCCGATACACCCACTACGGATCTCACCGGAAAAGGAAACCGCTCTGATACCAGTTTGTTGTGCGGAATGGAGAAAGAACAGAAATTATGAACGAAAATAACAAGACACAAGATTTACGTGGTTCACTAATTTGGCTACATCCACGGGAGACGGATTCACTATAATAGGTAGTAGGTTACAGACGCCAAGAAATTGGCTAGATTTCTACCTATCTAAGTGCAGAACAGAATTAATGTTTATAGAGAGAAGAGAGACACTTTATATATTGTCTCCACTAAACCCTAACAAACTGGGATTGGAACAAAACACAATTCGGCCCAAATCAACATCAGTCCAAATTGGAATTGGAATTATATTCTTATCATAATTGTAGATGTAGTTGTATTCCAGGCCAGGGTCGCAGAAGCGGCTATTACAGTATTCAAGACATACCAACCAAAAAAATACACTTCCCAAAATTAAGAAAGCAAAACAGATGATGCTCATAAAAATTCCATCTTTATTCTCCCAAAAGAAACTAAAATAAAGCACATGTTAGAAAAGTTTAAATACTAAAGCCCTAGCACAATCCTTGAAAATTCAAATACAAAGTTAATCATCTTCAAATAAGGAAATCATAGTTAGCGGTTGAAAACTTAATGGCCAAAACCTGAAATTCCCCTTCACATTTGACGAGAATGATTTAATTATACCTGAAAATAAGAAGTTGGGATCACTGAAAACGTCTTCAGTTTCCTTGCATAATCATCTTACAAGAAAGAGCCAAAATCATTTTTGTAGCAGATGATAATCCTTAATAGAGCAGCAGGGTGCCAAAATCAAAACTATTACTCACTGAATTTGGTATTAATCAAAACCGAAAATATTACAAAAGCCTGGGGCCAGGGAGGTCATAAAAAACTGGAATCAACACTGTAGATATCGATTATGTCTCAGAAAAAAAATACCATTGATTTCAAATACAGACTATTCGTGTTGCGTTTCTGAGCAAAGGAAAATTGACTAGAGCGTTGGGTTTCCCAGCAAGGAGCGAGACCAATTAATAAGGCATGAATGCTAGCTTTCTTCGAGGAGAGGAGAACGCCAAGCAAGTGATTAATTGAGAACATGATCGAACTTCCTAAAATCATGCAGCGTGCAGCAGGCATAGCGCGATGAACAAGGGAATTAATTTCATAGAGAAAAAATTGACGTCGATTTATTTATTTGTTTAGTTTTAGGTTAAAATAAAGAATTTTGGATTGTTAATTATTTTGTAAAGGCACAAAAATTTGAGAGTTTCTGAAAGGGGGAAAAGGGCGCCTAAAAGTAAAAGTCTTTCACAACGGATAATAAGGTAGTAAATATTTGGTAGAAAAGTTAAGGGCGAGAAAAACCTTTTACAACGCTATTATAATCAATTACAACCACATATTTTATTTGTTGTAAATAGATTGAGTGCTTTTACTACAACATCTCAGTTTTCGTTATAAATGCATATTTTTTACTACCAATTTTTCACCTTTTTGTAAAATTGGTTGTAAAAGAAAGGTAATTCTAGTAGGGCTTCCCTCTCATCCCATTATATAAAGATGCTTTATCCTTTGGTCGTGATGGAGGTGGATTTGAAAATTGTCTAAACATAGTTCCTCTCTATCTTCATTCATTTCCTTGCACTTGTGGTTTTCAAACCCATTTGTGTCATGGGTTTGATTACGGTAGCTTAGACTAGCACTTGGGTCATTTGTAAACTTATTTAATTTCTTGACATGTCAGACTCGGAGATTAATCTATTTTATGTCATTATTATCATTATTGTTTGGTCTTTAAATTCCTATAATTATTCTTGTATGATGTTAGGATGTACAACTAATTGATTCTAATGAACCCGAGAATATTTTGTATTTTTGTCAGGTTTGGTCAAAGGTCAATGTGAATATCGTGTTTAGGAGTGAAAATTATGCATGATTGTTGATTATTTGATTACAATAGTCTAATAGAATTAACTGAATTAGGCTATAAACGATACGGGAGTGTCCCCATTGTTGGGCGTCGATTGTTTATCTAGTTAGGGCTGTAGTCTAGTTTCGAAAGTCATATCATGTGTTTGTAGTAAACTAATCCGAATAAAATTCTAGGGGGCAACTAATGATACATTGATGCTATTGGTTGTAAAAGTATACATTGTTGAAGGGGTTGTTCCCGGTGAAGGTCCTGGTGAATCAAGCTACTCTTGGGTTTAATTTACTGTGCAATGTCAGGATTATTAACCACGACAGTAAGGGTTGGAGGGGGTCAGTGGTAGCGGTCTTCTAGTTATAACGGGCGAAGGTGAGAGTTTGGCAAGGGGGCATGATGAGGATATTAGTCATCGTGAGATTTCTCAGTGAATCACTCCACATCGTGTGATAAGACATAGAATATTTAAATTTGTTTTTACGCGAATATGAATCGAGGATCAATTCTATATATCAATTATGTAATGCAAATGCCCCAAGGGCTTGAATTTTAGATGTATGCTTGTAGTTTGTAATTAACTATTTCAAACTAAAATCCTCCATTTTCTCTACTCCCAAATAGGGGTATTCGTCAGTCCAAGCCCGGACCGGATCAGACCGGAACTGGAATCACAAAAAACTTGGGACAAAAAATTGAACCGGTTAGTGAGTATTTTGGATCGGATCAAGACCAGAGTAATTTCACACCGGTCCAAACTGATTGGACCGGAATCTAGTAAACTTTATGTTTTACTTTAAAATTTTGGTGTTTGAAAAAATTAAATCAAATTTTTTCTATAAGAGATAGTAAATTATAAGTTATTAGAAATATTCACATCAAAATAATAGAAGAATACTAGTCATCAAGAACAAATCTAAACTGTAGTACTCCCTCGTCCTAACAAAATTGGCAAATTTACCTTTTCACAATCCTCAATGATCATGTTTGACCGTCAATATCTCTAACTACATATCACAATTTCGAATAAAATTTTGATATTTAAAAAATAGATATTAAGATGAATCTAACAATATCTCACATGATATTTTTATTATATAAATTAATTTATATTTATGGTCAAAATATACTAAATTTGACTTTAAAAAAGGAAAGATGCCATTTTTTTGGGACGGAGGGTGTGTATCAAAGTAATTCATTGATACTTTAAAAATCACAAAGTCTCCTTTTAGGAAGTCTAAACATTAGGCAATGTCTATTGAGCAATTACTGTATGTTTCAATTGGGGTGGAGTTCTTTTTAAAATAATCTGAAAAACTAGTGGACTTTTGTTGTAAATATACTGTAGGTAATTTAACTAAAATAGAATCTCTCTTGCTCTCTTCTCTCTAGCTACAGTAACTGAACCTCATCATCATCATCTTCTTTTCTTTGCTCGCCGGTAACAGCTAATTCCCGCTGTTAACGGCTAACCCTACTGCTGAATATACACGACATATATGGCCACCGCTAAACCGCCCGCTGTGGCGGTAAGCAACGCCAACCTAACACTAATACCAATTGATGCACCCAAATCCTTTGATGCTGTTCTCCAAAACAAATCCCCTCCCATGTCGAAATCACTACCCAGCAACCCAGAACTAATCCCTAAATCAGACCATCTAGGTGATCCAGCTTGTCTCTATTCCGACGATCAAATTGTCAAACTCTCAACACACTATGCGAATGCTCTGGTCGGAAAGTTCACAAAAGGGAGACTCACAATGGAGCAACTGGAAGTGGCCTTCAAAACGACTGGTTTTGCAGGTAAATATCAATTAGGTTCCTTAGATTACAAACATGTTCTGATTAGGTTTGAGCTTGTCAATGATTACCAAAGATGTTGGATGAAAGGAATCTGGAATTTCAATGGTATCCTCCTTAAGATGCTTAAATGGTCTCCAGATTTCTCAACACATAGAGAATCCCCAATTGTACCCATTTGGTGTACGATCAGGGAAGTACCCTTGTACTATTACAATTTAGCATCTATTGAAGCAATTGGGAATAACATAGTAGCTTCATTAAGAATGACTTAGCCACTGATATGCTCACTAGGCCATCTGCAATTAAATTTTGTGTTGAAATTGATCTTCAGAAGCCTATGTGTAATTATATTAGACCGGGTTCAGTTTCAAACAATAGGAAATATCCGATAGAATTTAAGGATGTCCCCCTCTATTGTGATCACTGTGCCAAGTTAGGACATTCTCTAAGTCAATGTAGAGCTATCCCACAAAATATTAATGGCAAATTAGTGGAAAATACTAATGATAAATCCGTGGAAAATCACATTACCCAGAGCCGAATTCATTCCCAGTGGCAGGCTACTGGCAACAAGTTTAGCAATCCTTCTCTGATCTCCTTAGGTAATCAGATTGACGCCTCCTCCCAGAAAAAAGACAGTGTTGTCAACCAAAGAGCTACAACAATCTCCCCCCTAAACCTTGACACCAACTCCTCCCCAGAGGTCAACAGAGTGCCTAGAAATAATTGCTTACAATCACCTGCCCAGTTACCTAGAATCCAACCTCAGGAAAGCCCTGATAACTCCATCTCAAAGCTTTTAAAAGCTACGGCACTGTCCAAATCTACCCCCATTGCCTATGCAAAAGACGATATCCAAATTGGCTCACTCAGCTAAGCCTGGACCAATCCTCCACTAATAACCCCCCACTTTCCCTACAGGATAAAATGGAAAATAGGTTTTCTGTTTTGCAGGATCTAGACAATCTCCCACATGGTAATGAAGAACTGGAAGTGCTGGATTCTGAGGATGAGGCTACTGTCAGTCACCCCGATATCATAGCTTTTCATGCGATGAAGCTCAATGGTAAGAACTCCCAACAAGGTAAGTCTAAGATTAAAAAGAATAATTACTTTAGCCAGCTGAATAAGATGATGCTCAGATCAGCTACAAAAAGTCATAAATCTGGTGAACAATGACACACACTCTTTCTGCCAATTTTTTAGTCTGGAATCTTAGGGGTATGGAATCTTCTATGCTAAGGCTATTTAATCTAATTAAGCTTAAGAAAATTCAACTCCTTTGTATAATTGAACCAATGCATGATAACACTCAATGTCATACATATATGGATAAGCTCAAGTTCTCGCATAATTTGACTCTCCATAATGGGAAAATATGGCTTATGTGGACTAATTCAGTTTCTGTCACACTCATCTCTCACCATGAACAGTTTCTACATGTTAAGATAGCACACCAATCTCTACATTTAGATATGGAGGCAGTTTTTGTTTATGCACTTAGAAACAGAGAGGGTAGGAAGTGTCTATGGAAAGATCTGACTAGCATCACTAGAGGAGAAACCATATTTATAGGTGATTTCAATACCATCACCACACTCTCAGAGTATAGAGGCCCTAAATCCCCTTCTTTAGGTAGTATTAGAGACTTTAATAACTGGATTAGTTCCTCCGGAGTTCAGGAAATCAACACAGTCAGAAATCTTTTCACATGGTGCAATTCGAGACTTAGGAATCCTACCTCCAAAAGACTTGATAGAGGCCTTTGCACAATGCCATGGAGCTATAAATTCCCTTCATCCTCTATCCAAATCCTGAATAGGCAAACCTCAGATCACTCCCCTCTTCTACTTCAGGTATCTACCTTGACTAATTCCCAACCTAAACCTTTTAGATTTATAAATACTTGGTTTAATAGGCCAGAATTCACAAATATAATTAAGGAAAACTGGGAAAAACCACATTCTGAGTCTGGAATTCTTAAATTCTATCTAAAATTAGTTAGACTTAAGAAGGTGATAAAAATATGGAATAGAGATTGCTTTGGAAATATAGATGCTAATGTAATTTCAGCAGAGGAAGCTTTAAGACTTCAGGAACTTGTCTTTGATTCGACCCCCTCAGACTCTGAACTTATCAAATTAAATGAGAAAAAAGTTTTACTGCTTAGAGCCCTTAAAGAGAAGGAAAAATTTTGGAAGCAAAAAGCAAGATCTAAATGGCATAAATTAGGAGATAATGACACCCAATTTTTCCAAAAGACTGTTCAAGAGAGAAACTGTAAGCTTCAGATCACTAAGATTAAAAACAGGGAAGGGCAGTGGCTAAACTCAAATTCAGACATTCAAAAGGAAGCTATTACCTACTTTTTTGATCTGTTAACTGAGCCTAACCAAACAGCGAATGATACCTACTATCCTCACTTCCTCAGTCAAATCCCAAACATCATCACAGACAAGGACAATCAGGCTTTATCCATACCAGTCTCAGAAGCTGAACTGGAGTCTGTGATTAAGGGTTTGAATAAAAATAGTAGGCTAGTCCTTGATGCTTTTTCAAATAAATTCTATTGTAAATGCTGGACTATTATAAAAAAGGATCTAATTGAAGCTGTGAATGAATTTATTTTAGGCGTAGATTTGCCAAGGGGAATAGCTAGTACCTGGATAACCCTAATTCCAAAGAAGGCTACACCTTGCTCCTTTGATGATTTTAGACCAATTAGTTTATCTAATGTTATAAATAAAATCTGCTCAAAGATATTAATGGAAAGATTAAGGCCTCACATGGACAAACTAATCTCCCCAAACCAATCCGCCTTTATGAAAGATAGAGACATTTCAGACAACATTCTCTATTTGCAGGAAATGATAAGATATCTAGACAAAAAGTGTAGAGTCCCAAACTCTATGCTCAAATTGGATCTAAGGAAGGCTTTTGACAGAGTAAACTGGGATTTCCTTAGGAATGTTTTGACTAGATTTAGATTCAGTGATCATTTCTTAAATGCTGTAATGAAAAATCTTTCACAAGCTCATTTCTCAGTCCTAATCAATGGCAATCCAATGAGCTTCTTCAGAGCCACTAGAGGCATCAAACAAGGTGATCCCCTCTCTCCATTCCTCTTCAATAATTTCTCAGAGGCCTTTTCTAGGAGCCTCTCCTTTATTTTTTGGAATAAGAGCCTCTCATATTATCAACTGCCTGCTTCAGTTCCAGCTGCCTCTCATTTAATGTATATTGATGATACAATCATTTTCATGAAATCCTCTAAGACTAACCTCATTAAGATTAAAGCTTTCCTAGAGATCTTTGAATATACCTCAGGTCAAAAATTAAATTTTGACAAATCTGATTTCTACTTAAGTAAAAGGGCCACAGTAGCTAAACGGAATCAGGTGAAGATGATCTTGAAAATGAAAAAAGAATCCTTTCCCTTTAAATACTTAGGTTGCCCTATTTTCAAAGGCATAACTTTAAATAGATACTTCCAACCTTTGATGGAAAATTTTGATAAAAAGTTACAAAACTGGAAAAATAAATGGCTAATTTCAGGGGGTAAATTGACTCTAATAAATTCTTGTTTATACTTCATGCCTCAGCATTTATGGACTGTTACCAAACCCCCAAACCACATAATAAAGACCCTAGAGAGAAGAATGGCTAGATTTTTCTAGGGAGATACGGATGGTAAAAAGAACATGAGCTAGAAAAAATGGTCTGATTTAGCTTTACCAATAGCTCAGAATGGCCTAGATTTCATATCAATTCGAGCCATTATTGATTCATGTTCCCTCAAATTGTGGTGGAAAAGCCAGCTAGGTATTACAATGTGGGGAAAATTATTATGGGGCTTACCACAATCACATAGGAAATCAATTACTTGGAGAAGAATCTGTTCTATGAACCCTTTTCCTGAAAATAATACTCTCATCATCCACGGCAAAGCCAATTGTAAACTTTTAACTGCTAACTGGTGTCCCAATGGCCCTCTCTCTAACTATATCCCCAGCCACATCTCTTCTGCACTGATCTATTGTTCTGTGGTAGAATTCATTAGTAACAAAGCTTTCATTTTAGCCCAGTTTTCACCATACCTAGAACATGATATTCTTTCCTTTCTGCAGGAAGCTGAAATTACACAAGATAGGAAGGACAAGTTAATATGGAAATCAGAAAAGTCAGGGGCCTTCACGTTCAAGTCAGCTTATAAGGAACTCACACTCACATCAGGTAATTTTCCAGCTTCCAAGTTTATCTGGAACACTGCACTACAGAAAAAGGTCTCTATATTCACATGGAAAATGCTACACTCTTTTCTACCATTCAATGATGTGTTAATTAAGTGTGGTTTTAGCCTTGCTTCTAAATGTCCATCATGTTATCATTCAGATTCCATTCAACATTTATTTATATCTAGTCCTCTTGCTCAATCTGTATAGAATAAATTGGCAACTTTACTGGCTTTCATCTTAACCATCAACATTCCATCATTGATAGATTCTTTCTCTTCTGGAATAGTCATGATCTACCTAAATGGCACCAACTGATTTGTAATATTCTCCCTCCTCTGATTTGCTGGTGTCTTTTGAAGACACAGAATAGGTTCTTATTTGATCAGAAGCCTTTTTCTCCAGACCTTGTATGTAAGGATGTTTATGATCAAATTAAACTGTCCCTCTATGCTAAATCTTCCCACCTAGTCTCCCTTCCAGCTTCTCCAACTAGCCTTAGGCATCTGGCTCCATACATTAGACCACCCCCAAAGCCAAATATTTATACTGTTTTCTGGGAAAGGCCTAAATTGGGTTGAATAAAAATCAACATAGATGCATCTTGGTACCCTAACAATGCTGCAGCAGGGCTAATTGCAAGGAATAGTTCTGGATCACCACTCTTGATTAAATCAACAACAGTTATTGCTTCCTCCCCACTCCAAGCTGAGATCTTAGCCATATTATTTGCCTGCCAAACCTTTCCGCAACTTGATCAAACTTTCATAATTGAATCTGACTCCATGTTGGCAATTAAAATGGTTAAGGATCCCTATACTGCAATTTGGCCCCTGTTTGATCTATCCTCGAAAATACATTCCCTCTTAAGGAATGCTGAGCTTAAACATGTTTTTAGAGAATGCAATTCAGTGGCAAATGCAATTGCCAAACATCACTACTCATAATCAGAGACTTACCCTTTCTAATGTTCCAATACATATCAAAGGCCTAATTTCTTTAGATAAAGAGCATACTCCCTATATTAGAATGCATAAAAATGGCTCTTCATAGGATTGATACTGCTGACAAAGTCTTCTTACTCCCTGCAGATTCATTGAATGGCTTCCAAAGCTACTATTTTAGCACCAAAACCTTTCTCAAGCCTTGGACACTGGAGGCCTCGAGCTCTCGCGCACTCGAGGTCTCGAGCGTAGGAGCCCTCGAGCACTGGACCCAATCGAGTACTCAAGCTCTCGAGCTCGGCCGCCCTCGAGCCATCAGGCACTCGAACCATCAAGCACTCAAACACTCGAGCCCTCGAACCGTCAAGTCTCAAATAGTATACCCTGAGCCCTCAAACATTGGAGCCCTCGAGCGCTGGAGCCCTCTAGCACTGGAGCCCTCGAGCACTGTAGCCCTCGAGCACTGGATCCCTCGAGCACTGGAGCCCTTGAGTACTGGAGCTCTCGAGCACTGGAGCCCTCGAGCACTGGAGCCCTCGAGCACTGGAGCCCTCGAGCACCGGAGTCCTCGAGCACTGGAGCCCTCAAGCACTGGAACCCTCGAGCACCGGAGCAATGGCGCACTGGAGCCCTCGAGTACTGCAGCACTCGAACACTGAAGACACTGGATCCCTCGAGCACTGAAGACACTGGATCCCTCGAGCACTGGAGCACTCGAGCTCTGGAGCCATCGATCACTGAAGTCACTGGATCCCTTGAGCACTAGAACCCTCGAGCTCTGGAGCCCTCGAGCACTTGAGCCATCAAGCACTGGAGCCCTCGAGCACTGGAGCAGCCCTCGAACTGGAGTCCTTGTGTACTCGAGCCCTCGAGTGCCCAAGCCCTCGAGCTCTGAAGACACTGGATCCCTTGATCTCTGGAGCGCTCGAGCTCTGGAGCCATCGAGTACGGGAGCCCTTGAACACTGGAGTAGCACTCGAACTGGAGTTCTCGTGCACTCGACCTCTCGAGCACCCAAGCCCTCGAACCCTAGTACCATCGAATCGTGGAGCCCCCGTCTCACTGGATACCTCGAACATCTCCAGCCCTGCCGCCCTCGAGCCATCAGGCACTCGAACCAATCAACACTCAATCCCTCGAACCTCGAACCATCGAGCCTCGACCCCTCGAGACCTCAACATACCAAGTACTACTTCCTCTACTTTTGAACCACTAGTCCACTAGTATTAGATCTTTCTTTTGAAGGCAACGGGGTTGCCTTATCGATGTAATATTTCAATAACATTAGTGTACATCCTTTGGTTCTAAATAGGTTTGGGGAACCTAATAAATATCCCCAACCTCAAGGTGCATTTAAAAAAAATACTGTAGGTAATTTTGGTCCATGCATATCACATTTTAGATATTTATTTCATTTTATCATTTTCCTTTTTCTCCAGAAACAGGTACTGGTAATCGGAAATTGCTGCCTATCACCAAATTTATGTCGGTTGACCGTCCACCTCCGCCGATATCCGATTCTTCTCTGTTTTTTATCAGTGACACCCATTTTCCACCGTGATCATTTTCTCTGGCGAGATCGATGAGATGGAACAATGCCAAACGGTTGTTGTGGAGCGCCTATCTCCAGACAAGAATTTTGACCTATAACTCTACCGACAACTCAGAGGCCCAGCATTTTCGACGTTTGTGCCACTACCAGATGCCGCTTTCGTGAGGCTGAGGTGCGGCGTAGTGAGAAGATGAGTGCAGTGGTGTAACGACAATCTGGAATAGAAGCACGATGGCAAACACTGAAGACATTTTCACCGGCACCGAAAGTTAAAGAACACTGCCAAGGTGGAAGAAGTCCGCGTGAGATTCATGCACTCAATTTTGGGATGATGCATCGAGCATGTTGAGATCATGCGCGACATGATTTCTTGCATTGTTCCGCTCGTGAAGTCATGCGTCTGGCTGTTTTTGGTTGATGTTTGTGATGTTTTGTTGATGTTTTGGTAATTGTAGTTGATATTTATGATTTTCTGTTTGACATTTTTAATTTGATATTTAATGACAATTTATCCATTGGTAATATTTTATGATTTTAATTTAATTTTTAGTAGTTGTAGTTAATGTTTATGATTTCCCGTGACATTTTGAAATTGCTATAAAATTTGAAAATTTAATCTTTGCTGATTTTATATGATTTTCAAATTTTTTATGTTATTTTTAGTTGTTTATGATTTTTTGTTTAACGTTCTTAAATTGGTATTTAATTTAACAATTTAAGCTTTGTTGATGTTTTGTGATTTACATTTGATGTTTCTCCAGTCGTAGTTGGTATTTAATTTGGCAATTTAAACTTGGTTTATGCTTTGTGATTTTTTGTTGATGTTTTTCTAGTCATAATTGATGTTTATGATTTTTCAGTTTGACATTTTGAATTTGATATGTAATTTGACTATATGAAACACACCATTATCTATTCAATCTTCCCTATGAGGCAATTGACAATTCCTATTTTTTTGGATCTCCGATACATCTTCCCACCACCGCCCACCACCGGTGATGCCACCATAGCAACACTAGACATGTACCCTATTCCAAATTCTTATACCCAAGTGCCCAATTCCGATAATCGTAAAACCTTACCAAATAAATTCGATGGCCAAAACCCCAGAGCTCCCTCAATCCAAAATAGAAAATCGAGCATTTATGGGAGCCTAGGCCACACTTCAATGATGAGAAATGTGATCGACTAGAAGAACCTTTGAGGTGGACGCTCGTTGGTAAATTCTCTCGAAGCCATCCCCAAATGGAGAAACTTAGAAAAGATTTCCAGACTGCTGGTTCAAGGGCCACATAGAAATGAATCTACTAGAAAACAATTAGGTTTTGATTCATAAGGGGTCTGTAAGAATAGTAAATCTGTGTGGTCATTATAAAGAAATTAGAATTATCATGAAAGATACAATCTAGTTTTCAAGAAGAAAAATATGAATGAAAAATTATGATAAGTATAACTAGGAGAAGAGATTTAACTAGTAGAGACCAGCCCATAAAAGGCCGCGATAGAAGGTGATTATATAAAAACAAATGCAGAACTGCCTTGGTTTAGCGGTTCTGAACTCGGAATGCCTAATCGGTTCAAGCAAAATTGAGTTAAAGGCAATTATTCATTAAATTAAGGCAGTTTTTGAATAATTGCCCTAGATTGAGGTTGGTTTCGAGTTCGGAAAAGGGACACGACATGCTTCCAAGTTTGTAACAGGTGGCCTATGACAATTGTGAAAAGATGAAAGACCTTCCAAATTTGTAAAGTTCATCAGAAGCGTTATTTAAAACTCAGAACAGTATATTTTGACGTATGTTTTTTATTAATGTCTCAGAACCCACTCTGTATAATTAAAAAACACACCCATTTCTTCAAATCTTCACAAAGAATAAAATTTTAAGGGTTTTCTCCCTTTCCTAGTCCATTGAAGAGCATAATTTTCCATTGGAGGCGGTAAGTTGTATAAAATTTTATTGTATGAAATTATCTTGAAATGATGGTTTTACATTTATAAATCTTGAATTAGTAGGATTAGGGTTATGATGATTGTTGTGAGAATGCTAATGGGTTGCATTGTAATTGACTTGTAGGATAATGGATCGGGATGAACTCATTGGTAATGATCTTAGAAAATCACCCAATTACATGCCATTGATTGAAATATTTATTGCAGTAACGTTTGAAGATGCTTCTGAAAATGGTGTTGTGCGAGCCTGATGCCCATGTAAAGATTATAGAAACGAGGTGTATTTAGGGAGGAATAAATTGCGGGGATATCTCATAATGAGGGGGTTTCAAACTTCCTACACTCATTGGGTATGGCATGGAGAAGTTGAAGAAATGGCTCGGACAATTGATTTGAGTAACACGAATGTGGGAGATGCATTGCATGGGAATGCGGAATTTGACAAAATGGTGGAGGACATTACAAGAGATTTCAACTGTATACCCAAGGCATTACACAGTTTACTCGATGACAAAGAGCTGCCACTGTACAATGGTTAAAAATATTCAGTACTTTGTGCAAATTTGAGGATAATGAATCTGAAGGCCAAATTTTGGTGGACCGATAAGTCGATCGCCAAAAATCTGGAATTACTTAGGGAATCGCTCCCTGAAGGTAACATGATGCCGGATAGGTTGTATGCCACAGAAAAATTTCTCTGCCCAATGGGATTGGAATTGAAAAAATATATGCTTGCCCTAATGATTGTATGTTGTACATGGGGAAAGAAGATGAAAATCGAGAAACATGTCGGGTATGTGGTGAGTCTTGCTACAAATTGAAGAGGGGTGAAAATGCAATGGGTGTGGAAGTGTTAACTAAAACAAAGGAAAAACACCGAAAAAAGTGATGTGGTATCTTCCCATTGTTCCTCGATTGAAGATATTAATTTGCTTGTAAGGAAGATGCAAAATTATTGTGCTTCCACGTGGAGAGAGATCGACTAGTGAATGATGTGATTAGACATAAAACATATGGTGAGCAATGATGCTCTTTACCTCAAGTTTCGAAAAGAACCCTAGCATTTGAGGTTCAGCCTATGTACCGATGCCATCAATCTATTTGGTAATATGAATAGTACACATAGTTCTTTGCCTGTTATGCTGGTTATCTACAATCTTCCATCATGGGTAACAATGAAATGTAAGTATGTGTTATTATTTGGTATGATTTCCGGTCCTAATCAACCATGTAATGACAAATATGTGTATCTTTCTCCTCTTGTTGAGGATTTTTTACTCTATTTAAGGAGGGCGTTTAAACATATGATAGTGGTGTTGAAGATTACTTTACATTTTAAGCGATGTTATTTTGCACTATTAATGATTTTCCTGCACACAGTAATTTGTCCGGTTACTCAATGAAATCACACTCAATCTCAAACTAGTTTAGCCAACATCACAAACTAAATCATGTCCAAGCTAGCTAGTTCAAGTCTTAACCACAATTGCATATACAATCCATGTCACATTCAACATGCCCATAATTTCAAGTCCGTTATGTTTTCACATAGTTAAACATCCAATATGCTAATCCTATAATCACAGTCATGCCTAAGTAGTTTAGCAACCATTATTACGTTCATAACGTTAACATTCAAGTGCCATAGCTAAACTACCTTAAGCATGATGACATTGCATACAAATATCCACTATGTTTAATCAAGCCAATAAGCCTAATCTCTAGTACAAGCCACAACCAAATTCTCAACCAAAGCAACAATATAAACAAAATGCAAGCACAACACCAACATGAGCAAATCAGCACAGTCAATACGAGCACAATGCTATCCTACATCCAAAATTCCATAAGAATATAATCAATTCAATCCACCATGTATTAATCAACAATCTATAGCTAACATGTCTATCAAACCAAATCATAAGCACAATATACACAAGGCCTAGTCAATGCTAAACCACAAAGCATCACCCACATTTACCATTGCAAAATATCCAACATAATGATCTACACAAGATATCTGCAATTCAAGGCACAAATTGTGAGGAACTATCACAACATACAGAATATATTATCATTGTTGTGCCCATTTTATATGGTTATATTATAACTTTTATGATTCATTTTTGTACACTTTTGTATTCTAGATGTGGCATTTTTCCTGGAAATTCTCCAAGAAGAATTAAAAGTGACTTTTACGCTTTTATTACTTTTCTAGAGGATTTTGTGTGACAAGGAAATATTTTTTGAAGACTTTGAAGATTACCTTTGAAGATTTGAAGACTTGCATTTGAGCTTTTACAAACTTGAAGAATTGAAGATAAGTGAAGTGAAGATGAGGACTTGAAACAAAAAGAAGAAAGAAATCAAGATGCTGAAACTTGGCTCGGTTACGACTCACGATGGATTGATCGTGAGTCGCGACAGATGGGTGGCCAGAACATTTCTTACTTTTTTGTACTATAATTACTAAATCTTATCCTCTCATCTTCAGATCTTCTTCTTTCTGCGATCTTCTGGGTTAAAACCCTAGTTTTTCCTTTCTTTCCATTCTTAGTTTTTGTAAGTTAATCATGTATTTTCATTATCTAGGTTAGTTTAAAATTGGGAGAAATTGATTGAAGCTTCCATCTCTATGTAGTAAGAACCTGTATTTCACTCTATCTTGAAGCATTTGTTATTTAGCATTCATGTTATTTAATGTGATGTTTTACTTCATTTATATCATGGGTTGTTTGAGAATAGAAAGTGTTTGTATGATTGAAGGGTTAGTGTGTTAGGAAAGCTGCAAATTTGTTAACTCATTTGGCATGAAAATCCAACAACATGGACTTAGAACTTCTAGTGTATAATGTGTTGTAATTTTTCTAGATAAGTATGTTAATGTGGACTGTTCTCATATTTATCCTATAGATGCAATGAAAGGTTAAATCTTGAATGTGTTTTGTTCTAGGTTTAGCCTAATGAATGCTATGTTTGGTTAAATGGCTATGTCTTTGGTAGAAGGCTTGTTGTTATCATATCTATGGTTCTTTGTGTATAATGTCGTTGATGAAATACCCCTATGGTGTGGTTTGCCTAAAGTGATTATCAATGAAGTTTGCAAATGGTTGTTGTTTGTCTTTGCAAATTACTATTAAGAAGGAATGAATTTTGATCTTTGAATTGGGAGTTTTAGCATTCCCCATAGGTAACGAATGTGATAGAATGAGTGAATAGTTCAATGATCTACATTAGGTTTAGAAGTGGATATTAACTTCCCCAAGGCTGTCTTTTGTAGTTTGTACCCTTTTCTTAGTTTGCTTGATGATTAGCATAGTTACTTAACATTGCTAGTTGTTTTGTCTTTTACTTTCACAACTTAGGCAAACCAACCAACCAAACCCCCCATTTACTTGCTTTTATATATCTACATATTTTTACTTCTAGCATAATATTAACCTTTTATGTTTAAATGCTTAAGAAAATCCATCTTCTTCGTGGACGACACTGATTTGCCACTATCTACTTAGATGTAGTTAGTAACCATTTAGAGCTTATAAATTTAACTTTGAGAGGTACGAAGACGACCTCCCAATCATTCACAAAATGCACAATTTTCACCAAAATCAAACTACACACAATTCACAAGTCACGTGTTCAAAAGTGAGGAATCGTGCCAATAGTGTGTGTAGGAGGATGAAACAATGAATCCCACAAGCAATCCAAGCCTAATTAGGTAGATTCAATTTTTTTTTCTAAAATCTAGAGTTATGGATGTTTTTGAAATTGGGTGGATTTGGTGGAATGAGACGGAATGGGATTGATGGAGTGTGGATATGGAGTAGATTAAAGCCTAAAGGAAGAGTTTGGAGATTGGATTTAATGGAGGAAAGTGGGAGATGATAGCTTAGGGCTGAGGTAATGGAGAAAGAGAGGAGGTTTTGGGGGGAAGAAATGGTGTTTTGCCCGTAACTTATAACACATATGCACGCTCGTCGCTAGTCACCTCTGGTCAAAGAAGGGGTCGCGACTTGCAACCCATCTGTCATGGCTTGCGATGTGACTTTGCAACTTGCGATGGGACTTTCGTGAGTCGTAAAAAGTTGATCTGTGAGGTTCAAAATTTTCTGATTTGGTCGTGATCGTGACCAAATTGTCGCGACTCACGATATGGCCATTGCAGCTCGTGATGTGGCCAATTGCGGTTCGCGATGCGGCTAATCGTGGCTTGCAATGCGGCCATCACAGCTCACAAAAAGTTGAGCCCAAAGGCTCTAAAATAGGGTCATTTTTTAATCCCATTGCGACTCGCGATGGGTTGCCTACTTGGTACTTAAAAAAATTTCTCAAGCTCATCCATTGCCCAAGCTTTTTCTTCATGAATCCAAGTATTTATCCCTTCATCAATCGAATTACCTGGGTTCAAATTTCTACAAAATCATGGAAAAAAACCGTGAAAAGCACAAAGAAAAATAACGAAACTAACGACAAAAACTCAAAACCAAACAACATCAATGGAGAGTCACAAATGACGATCCGGATGATCCAAACCAAGTTATTTAATGCCACCGGCATGACTTACTCCCCTTCTTGGAGCTTACTCACAAAATGAACTGAGATGATCATTCCCCTTTTCCCGGTCTGAGTCAAAATAATCGGGATTCATATCACCCCCCAACAAACCTTCTTCAAATAGCTTAGGGTTTCTTCATGTTCCCTCAACATTTCCAGCAACTCACCTTTTTGTTCCATGGTGATCTCAAGCACATGAGCATTCAGGGGTTTCTCTCCTTCTCCAAGGGATAAACATTTAAGAGCTTTCAGTGGTGGTTTGCACTCTTCCACTGAAGTCTTCTCAAGAGAAGGAGGGAAAACCACCCTTATTGGCTTACACGTGGTCACACGAAAAGTGTTGGATGTTTCTTTCCCAAGAGTGTACTCGCCATTGTTGTTTTCCTTCAAGTTAGTACTAACAATATTTGAAATCAAAGCATCACTCAAAAGATCATTTATGACAACATTTAAGGAACTGCCATCTTCGAGCTCAACTACATCTTGCTCTATATCCTCAATACTATGAATAGCTTAGAAAGAATGGTACCTACGAGGATGATCAATAGAATTATTAGTGTCACATTCCACCTTACGCCTATTCAATTCCATGGTTAATGTTCCTTTATGCATGACAATTATGGTCCTTGAAGTATTTAGAAATGGCCTTCCTAAAAGAATAGTTTTAGCACTATTGTCACCTCCCATTTCAAGAACATAAAAGTCTGCAGGGAATATCAAAGAATACACTTTCACCAACACGTCCTTCACAATACCTTTTGGGTATGCGCTAGAGTGATCGTATAGTTGGATAACAGCCCCGGTTTTGTGCAAAGTGCCTAGATTTAGATTTTCATACAAGGAATATGGGATCACATTGATTGACGCACCTAAGTCTAATATGGTCTTGTTAACACATTTTCCTCCTATCTCACAAGGGATTGTAAAAATTTCTGGATTATCACATTTAGGGGGCATTTCATCATCAAACACGGCGGAGACATATTCACTCTTCACACTTTTTTTTCTTACTTTTCAATTGTTGTTTCCTATTAACTGTACACAATTCCTTAAGAAATTTAACATACATAGGAACTTGATTTTGAGCATTTAAGAGTGGAATATTTACCTCGCATCTACGAAAGACTTTGTAGATATTCTTGGTGTTATCCTTGGTCCTCCTATCATTTAATGCCTCTAGAAATGGTGGTTCTGGCACTTAGATAGGGATCTCCACCCCTCTTGACTTCTTGTGCAGTGGGGATGAGGTTTTGGGACTTGATCCCAGTCTTGGTACAAATGTCTCTACCTCAATTTCTTCTTCTTTCCTCTCTTTGTCTAACTTCTCAGCCTTCTTTTAAAGGTCTTCTTCTTTTTCAACCATCCTTTCAACAACAACCAATACTTGAAGCTCCTTCACTTCCCTTCCACTTCGTAATGAGATTGCACTCACATTTTTTTGAGGGTTGATCTCCGGTTGGGAGGGAAGTTTGCCCTTTTCCTAGGCCTTTATCTAATTCACCACTTGAGCTATATGGCTCACTCGAGTTTCCAAGTTCTTGATGTTTGCCTTGGCTTCATCTTGGAATTTTTCACCTTTCTCAGTGCACATGCTCAACCGGTGAATAGCTTGCATAACCTCATTTTTTGTCAAACCTGAACTCTCCCCTTGGTCTCTTGGCTTGTCTTAAAGCCTTTAATATTGTTGTCGAGGGGGCCAATATTGTTACTGAGGAGGGTGATCCGGTTGAGGGTTTTGACCTCCTTGAGGATTTCCATATCGGAGATTCAGGTTATCACGATTACCCAAATTGTACGGCTAGTTTTGGTATCCTTGATTCCCTCGATAACCTTGATAGCTTTGGCTGCCTTGATAGCCTTGCCCACCTTGATACCCCAAGGCACTCACCTCCTCAAAATAATCATTTAGTAAAGTAGGCAAGCATCCATAGGATACACCGATAATCAAATTTCACAAGCTTTAACATGCGACACATTTTCGGGGTTAGTCATCAAGGATTTCACCATAGAAGTAAGGGCCGAGACTTGGTCCTCAAGCTTTCCACTGTTGGAAGGGTCACTTGTGGGCATTGTATTTCTTCTTCTCAAATTGGCCTTCAAGCTAAAGTTCCTTCACTCCTCAGCTAGCTCCTCATATAATCGCATAGCCTCCATTTAAGTCTTGTTCCCAAGGGTACCACCACAAGAACTCCTCACTAATCTTTGGTCCTCATCAAGAAGACTATTGTAAAAATAGTAGACCAAGTCTCCCTCCGAATATCCATGGTAAGGACAACTCGTGAGAAACTTCTTAAACCTCTCCCAATGGTCGAAAAGAGACTCTTCATGCCGTTTGAGGATGTTGCTTATATCCTTCTTCATGCCATTCAAGGCTAGGAAGTAGTTGGCTAGAAATTTCATTTTCATGTCAAGCCAGCTTTTAATGTTCTTGGGGTGGTAGGTAGTGGAGCCAATCCCTTGCACCACCCCTTAATATGAATGGGAATGCCTTCAACTAGTAGAAGTCTTCATCTACTCTGTGGGGGGACCGTACCACTACATAAAAAATGGAACTTGGTGAGATACTTGTTGGAATTGTCCCCTTGCCTACCAAGGAAGATAGTTATCATGTTTATAAACCTGGTCTTAAGCTCAAAGTGTCCATTCAGTCCAATCAAAGGATACTCAATGAACATCGGTTGTTGATCAAGGTAGGGAACCATAATATCCCTCAACAAGGCTTTTCCTAAAGGAATCTCCCTTCCTTGGAGAGGAGGATGTTGAGGCCCTCCTCCCAGATGCTCGTGTTGATGCTCCATAGAAGTAGAAGTATCCACAAAATGGTCACTAGGAGGGGTGTTATTCACACTTTCCAAAGAAAGCCTCATAGCCGGTCTCAAATTCAAATCTAACACAGGGTTGTAGTATTGGGGTTCTTGTGAAGAGGATTGCATATGAACCATACACCAAGAACTCGAACAATAGGTCTCCAAGCCAAGAAAAATTGGAAAGTCAACTAAGAAATAAAAAAAAGAAAACTAACAAATATTTACAAATAACACATAATCACACATAATATGGCCAAACACTTAAAAATAAATGCTTCTTCCCCTGCAGCGGCGCCAAAATTTGGGAGGTCGTCGCCGTACCTCTCAAAGTTAATATTTATAAGCCCTAATGCTTCCTATCTACAATTAAGTAGATAATGGCAAGTCGGGGTCTTCCACAAAGAAGAGGGATCTTTTCAAGTGTTTTAACATATAGAGCGGAAGACATACTAGGCATATATATAGATACATATGAAAGCATGTAAAGATATATATATATATATATATATATATATATATATATGTAGATACATATGAAAGTATGTAAAGAGGGGGTTTTTGGTCCTAGATTATAAAATTGAAAGACAAATCAACTAATGAGCAAGTTAAATATGCAAAACATGCAAACAACTACTAAAAGGTGATTACATCAACAATTAACGGAACCTTCGGTTTAATCGACTTCCACTTCCAATCCTCTTATCCATCATTGAACATGCAACCTATTTACTACTTTCACTACTTGTTGTGAAGAATAATATTCTATCCTTCTTAGATAGTAGTTTGCAAGAGTGAATTAGACATCTCTTGTCAAACCTCACCAATGACTCCCTTAGTCGAAGCACAACTAAAAGTACCCCATTAATGGTGTTGAACATGAAGAATCAACAAGCTTGGCAACACCAATAAACACTACACCGTGTCTAAGAATTTAACCAATCTATGCATTTACACAAGATTAGTCAAGAACGTTCAACGTTCATAGACTTATCTCATTTTCTACAAGCTACAAACATGACAAATAGTTCAACATTATCATATTCATTTATCAATTATTAATCCATCAACACAATCAAAATCTCTAAATTACACTCTTGGATTTCCTATCAAGAAAAGGGGAAATCAACCCATTTCCCCTAACCTTAACAAGCATATCATACAAGTACTTCATATACTCAAGCTTTCAAGAACATTCATGATATTAACAAACACATTCAATGCTGCATAAATGCATAAAAGTAAGAGTATTAAAAATAGGCTACAACTTTTTCTTAAGACATGGACTTGGAAGCCTTAGTCAATTGCTCCCAAGAACTAGATTTAGCTACTAGAGTTCACACTAATTAACGCTAACGAACCAAACATAAAACAAGAGAAATCAAAGATGAAAATGGTGGAAAACTAGGGTTTGAATAGTACCAAAGTTGGGTTGGTGAAGATGAAGGAAAGAGAGGAAAGAAAAATGCTATTTATAGTACAAAGGGATAAGGTTGTGTTCTGGCCACTTGTTCGTCACAACTCCCGATGGGTTCATCGCGACTCACGATGTGTGGCAGAACATAATCTTGTCTTCTTTTCTTCTTCTTGTAGCAAGCACTCTTCTTTACAATTATTCCTCTCATTCTTCAAGTCTTCAAATATTTGAAGCAAGTCTTAAAAGAATTCAAAAGGTGATCTTCAACAGCCTCCGGTCTTCAAGTCTCCATGTTCTTCCTTTGTCACACAAAATCCACTTAGAAAAAGTATAAGAGTGTAAAATTGCTCTTGCCTCTCCTAAGAGAATGTCAAGGTAAATACAAGCTCTTGATAACAAAAGATCACAAAAGTGATCCCAAAAAGTACTAAAATATGAACATAAAATGGACACATCACTTGAACATGCACTCAGATATTTGAAACCGTAAAGAATTTTCCCACTAATTTTGGGAAAAGAAATATAAAGTGCCTGTGGATGAGAGTTGGTAGAAATGCGCTATTTTCTTTAGATTGCCTTGTTGGGAGCATTTGGATGTTTGACATTGTCTCGATGTTACACTACCACGGAGACCACCCTTTAGCACCAATTTGTTTTGGGTTGTAGCACCGGTTATTTCCGGAAAAAAAACTGGTGCCTAAGTAACCTTTGAAATGGTTGCACCGGTTGAAAAATATCTGGGGCTAAATTCCTACTTCTAGCACCGGTAAAAATTCCCAACAATAATTCCCAATAAATACAACAATCATCACGCATAGACAACAATTAGGTCCAAGAAAGCATTGAATTTGATCAAGTATAATTTTTAACTAGCGAAAAAAGTGCGTGAAATGTGGTTCTTAGTGGCCAAAAATTGGGTTACAACCCTAAATAATATACGGGAACCCCCCTCATCATGGAGATGACGAGTATCAAAAGTGGAGGACAATTACCTTTCATAAGAGATAATACTAATAACTACTATCCAATGATGGGGGCAAGTCCGTGTATGACATTCAATTGAGCTATGCATTTTGGCAGAGCACATTTCGCAAAAATACAAACCCATTTCAGAGCAATGCTCCGCAGTTGATCGCTCCCCAGAGGAGTGTAATCTTCTGGAAATAGCTGAAACAATGTAGTAAATTGCATGTTAGAAAAGGATATATATATATATATATGGATGTAAGAGACTAACAAAAAAACAATATAGGAAAACGTACCGGAATAATGTCAATGTCATGCACGTCCTTAATAATTTTTTTCCATATAATACATGCAATAGTATCCACATTCCCAAGTACTACTTTGTATCTTGTGCTGATATAAAAAGAGAATTTGCTTAAATGATCACGAACATAAAATTGATGGAGGGAATATGATGTTACGGTATAATACGTACATTGATGTTTATGGCATTCCATGTATAGTTTGAAGGGTAGGATATATTTTTCTTGGAATTGAACAGTCGATATTCTTTTGCAATCCTACAATTGATGAAAATATACTTATATCAATATGGAAAAATATACTTTCAGAAAATGGGCATCACACATAATATTTTAATTAGGTCTAACCTTTTCCAACATGTAATGATGAACACAAGTAATGAATAGAACAATGAATGTCATTGTACCAAATATTAACAGTAATTGTAAATAATCGAGCAATGAGAGTTAGAAACCTACATGGACTGCGTTTACGGGAACAAACAATTTTGTAAAACATTAAAGCACATGAAATGACAAAAATATGTTCCACTTACAAATGAATCAATTTAAGGCATAGCCTATTACGTTTGCAAATTCCCCCACTCATCGAGTCGATGCAATATACTCGATCGATTTTCGGTACTAAGATGAGCAAAAACCAATGGCTCCTATAAAAAAAAGGAAACACCAAAATACCTAATGCAGTTTTGAATACTTTAAATATTTTTTGAAAATAAAATCACAACATATGGCTGCTATTGCTTCCATGTGGCCAAGTAAAAAAACACAAGACAGAATAAAACTTACTCTCGATTGTATGGGAAGACGCACATCCTTTCTTGAGTGCGGCACAGGACAGTTGAAACCTCGTCCGCAGTCAATTCAACCCTCTGATTAGCCTTTTGAGCTATTGAATGTGAACCGGCCAGAATAAACTGGACGGGGCCTCGATCAACCACCCTATCACAAAGGTATCTGGAAAAATAATATTGTAAGTGTGAAACAAATACATCTTTAAATAATGTAATCATGCAATTGTTACGATGCCCATATATCAAGTTAGATCACACAGATCCATTCCATTTCATTTTCTACGCCCATGCTACTGATGAACAATTTTAACTTGTCAGTGAATATGGCTATGTAGACTTCTTCTGATCTGAACACCTCTGTGTTGAAATTGATGCGGAAGACTTTTTTAGGTCCACATATTTGTGTAGATAGCCTTAAAACATCATTAATCTGTTGAACAACAGCAATGCATTCTTTGTCTTCTGTTACCCCCTAAAAGATACACAATATTGTAATTATATTCAGAATATAATAATGTTAGTTGAGTTGTATATGTATACAATTCAGTAGTGGATCATATTGTAAAGATAAAATGAGTTCTCACAAAAATGTAATGGTTAGACACTGAAATGGGAGGATTTGATTGCCCATTCTCTGTCGATGTAGTATTTTCTCTTGCTACTTGCTAATGGGTAAAATGTTGGTCAGGCATTGAAAAAAATAGGTTGGATTGTAAAAGTAGGGGGGGTATGTTAGACCTCTCATTTTACTGATCGAGTGGCCACCTCTCCATTCAGAGTATCTTCCTGAGCCAATGCCTCCTGTGAGGGAGAGTGTTAATATGTATCTGGAAGTCATAGTTAGTTAATATAATTATTTGTTTAACCTCTTCTCTCTCTATGGTAGTTTTTGGTGTAAGATTTATTTCAAGGCTTCCATCTTCATCCACTACCAATTGTTTCCCAGGCGATTGGTTTTCGTTCTCCTATGTAAGCAGAGGAACAAGAAATTATGTTTTAGTAATATCTGGAAAGATATATATGATGATAGTATAAGAACAAGAATACAATTATCACACCTCATCATCCTGTTACCTAATGACACTTATTATCTTTCCCAGCCATAGAATGTTATATCCAATGGCCTTAGTTACAAGCTCAAATTCTCCGTGTTCAATCGGCAAAGGTGCCTTGGGAATGATCATAGGTCCACGAACCTTTAATCGCTCCCACTTGATGGGTAAGTCCATTTCCTTATCTTTTGGAAAAAAGATACCAAAAGCAGCTACATCCCTTTCTCCATTATGGTTCAAAACTTATAGGCAACACTTTTTTCCTTTCTGAGAACAAAATTCACAAAAAGGAGAAAAAACATCAGTTGGACAATGAGTTAGTGTTATAAAGTAACAAAAATTAAATAATGTTATAAATGTAATAAATCTCAAGTGGGATCAAGGTTGTATGAAGATTCTAAATAAAGTAATAAAAATTAAATAATGCTATAAATGTAATAAATCTCAAGTGGGATCAAGGTTGTATGAAGATTCTATGGCCCAAAAAGTTGATTATAACAAGAAATGCGTTCTATATATAGTTGCTGAAGGCTGCAGCGCCATGCCACCTTTTTGGTCCAGCTGGGATAAAATAAACACCTCAATTTAGTTTGTTGCGGCTGAAAGCTGTAGCGCCCTACAGCTTCCAGGGTTCAGCTGAGATAAATTGTCTCTCAATTAACTAATTTGGCAAAGAGACATTTTCTCAGTTCAATTGAGAAAAGGACAAGATGAATATATATATTAATAGGTCCGAACTACCAACATCCAAAATGAACGTGACACCAGTAAATATATGGCCACAACTAATAGCATGTAAAATCAATTGGACAGGAAATCAAAATCCAGAAACTAACAATCAACATCCGCAAGAAAGCAGCTAAAGACGATGTTCATGGTATAGAATACCTTGTCATCCGCAATGTTTCCTTTTGGGTCACTACATCTAGATACTTGTTGCGACACTAGTGGAGGAATCCCTACTAAAGGTAGCAATGGAAGGCGGTTCACTGAGAACCACCGTTAATCAACGTTTTCGAGTTCTGAAACCTCCTTTCTTGTCCCCTTACAGATTTAAAGGTAGTTTTTAATTGATTTAAGGTAGTTTTTTATTGGTTTAAGGCAACTGCCTTTAATTAACCCTAATTAAAGCCAATTATGAATAACCGCCTTTAAAAATGATTGCATACAAAGTTGAAAACATAGAAAGGGTGCATTTTTTAGTTCGGAAATGGTAAATTTTCGAGTTCAAAAATAGTTTCCAAGGTCACTTTTCATTTTAAAGGTGGTTCTAATTAGAACCACTTTAAATGGGCTGAAACCCATACTTATAGCCTTGACCCAAACCATTGCTCTCTTATTTCCATTCTCCAACCTCCTCTCCTAAACCCTATTTTCATTACTTAGATGTCTCCTCTCTATCATCTATCATCGACCATCTCTTATCACACAACCTGTGCCTCCACCCATTCGCCGCTTCACTCTCCCACCGACGCCTCACTCTTCCTTACCAACACCGGCTCCTCACTCTTCCTGCTGCCTCACCCTTCCTCTGCCGCTGAGCCCCCGCCTCATGCCAGATGAAGCTCCACCGCCACCGCCTCTCTTCCCTCTCCCGCTCCAGTGTCTCCACCACAACCGACCACCAATTTTCTCTCTCCCCCTCAAGTGCCTCCACCACCGCAGCCGAGTCAAGCTCCACCACCGCCGTCGAGTCAAGCTTCACCACCGCCGCCAAGTCGAGCTCCACTGTCACTGATGCTGATAAAAAAATATCAATTTTACATTAGAATCTGCTTCCGGGGCTGAGTTTTACAACAATTTGTCAATTGATCAGATTGGCATCAAGCTCAACAGCTCATTGTCAGATGTGAGGAACTTAGTCAATTTGTTTTCTTTCTAATGCTTAAATGGCTATTAATTGATTTCCATTTGATTTTTTTGGGGGTAAGTTTATTGAAGCTGTTGGTGCAACGCGACTTTGTGTAGCAAGATTTTAGACTGAGAAAGAAGAAATTGAAAACAATATTAGAGTTTTGGTTGTTGGTTGTGTTGAATGCTATTGAATGTTATTTTTTAAATTAGGGTTTCAGATCTGGTTTGTGCTGGCAGAAACCGATTGGTTTCTGGCAGCTTTTTTTAAAGACAAGAAAATGTTTCCGAGTTTGAAAAATTATTAAAGGCGGTTTTCGAAGCTAATTAAAGGTGGTTTTAACAGCCTTTAATTGCAAAATATAAAGGCGGTTCCAGGAACCACCTTATTTTAAAGGCAAAATCATTAAAGGCACCCAAAAAATGCCTTTAAATTATCGATATAACCGCCTTTAATATGACATTCCTTCACTAGTGCAAACCCTAATTTCAATGAGGTTCAGTTCCTACAATTACACAGTTGGAATGTTTCATCGTGGTTATCTGAACATGTGGCCGTGGGGGATCATCCTATGAAAATTAAATGGTTGGCTAATAGACCACTTGGTACTATACTCTCTTATGGAGGATATATGTCAATGGTTTTACATTCTCTACAAAATCAGTGGATGATAAGAGTGTGTCTCAGAACAGTGGAGTGTTTCTTATGTCCGAAGCTTTGCATGTCAGTAATGGAAGTGATAATGATCCTATGTATGCTCACTAGTGTTACTTAGGAACAATTTCATATATCTGGGAGCTTGACTTTGTCACTATACGAGTAGCAGTTTTTAAATGTCAGTGGGTGGATTTCAATAATGAATAATGGACTGAGTATTTTAGTTTAACCCTTGTCGACATGAGTTAGATAGATTGGCAAGAAGATTCTTTCATCTTGGCCTCCCAATCACACTAGGTCTTCTATGTGAGGGATCCTTCCGATCCAAGGTGGGAGATTGTTCTGGAAGGGAAACAGGTATTTTTTGAAGAATATGAAGTGGAAGAAATTCTTGGTTTCAGTCAAAATTTAACCGGTGTGGGAACTGATGATGCTATCTTTCTTGAGGAGGACAATCTTAGTTTGAACTGTTTCATCAAACGTAGCGATCATGATGAGGGAATTTGGGTTGACGTTCATGGAAAGGTCACCAGTAAAAGGAGGAGGGCCAAGAAAGTTTCGAAGAATTGAAAATAGAAGAAGTAGTGTCAATGATTGTAATTGTCTTTGTTTTGAAAATGAACTGCTACAAATTTGAGTGAGCTAAGTTTCGGTTTGAAGCAAACATCTATATATGTTTAAGAAGTAGGATAAAACAAGCACTAATTAAAAAATGGCATTCTATCTTCATAATCAATTATCATCCATAGTTGAAATAAGGAAATTTCAAAAGAAACTAAAAACAGTTTTCGAATTACTTGTATGATCAAATAGAAATAAAAAACCATCATAAAACGAAACAAGTTAAATGACCAAATAACATTCAAACAAAGCAAAATCTATCAAATGTCTGACTCCAAGTCATCCTCAAGATCGCCTGTCGATGTAGATTAGTCAAGACGAGGCTGGTGAGTGGACATGAGACAACATTCGTAGGCTCTCTGTCTTTCCTCAATTTTCAAAATCCTTGCCTTCATAGCGACAAACTCCTTACGAACCTACTTATAGCAATCTCTTACACCTTTGAGGTAGGCTTTCTCTAAATCTACAAAACTTAAACATGTACAAATAAATATGTATGACAATATACATAATAAGAAATAAATGAATATCACTAAGGTTTATCAACTCTAGGCCTCTTGCTTGGCTCCCTATTGCCTTGGATCATATAGCACCATTTATGATTAACCAACACCCACTTCTTATTTTCCAAGAAGTTTTGTCAAAACACTTCGGTGGTTTCTCTTCACTAGTAATTTCCAATTCCTCGAACTTTCTCAATATGAGGGTGATCAAATTCACGTATTGGAGGCTCCTCACCACCCTCGTAGAGGTGGTAACCCAAACATATGCCTAAATATCGCTGCCCCGGGATTTATCTTCCTACCCTTCATTATGAAATAGAACATCATTAAGTTGGTATAGTTTGGCTCCGTGATGTGTCCGGAGGTTGGAACTAAACATCTAGAAATCATTTCATAGATAATACGTTGATCAATTGTAAAATGGGGAAGATAAAAAGTGTCCAGCTTACCCAATTCCTCCCAATTACGTTGGAAATACCTCACACTACATTGGTTAGGGCCTACATATGGGTAATCAACAAGTAGTGGCCATTTCCCCCTATGATAACGATCATCCAGCGGTGTAAGTCTTCTAGGTAAATGCTTTCTAGCTTCCTATACGGGCACTCTAGGGATTCATTCAAAGTCCATTGATCAATTTTAATATTAATTCCCCCTACCCTTGTGGAGTAAGCGTTGTTCGAAACCTCATGTAGATTACTATAGAATTGACAAGTTAAATAAAAATACGATAATTTGTTACACAAGAGCAACTTCTATGCATGTTGGTCCCTAAACTTCTCTAAGGGATCGACTAATTATAGTCGCAAGTACTCATTGAAATATACCACATAATAATCAAGAAATTTCCCTTTAGAACGTAATTGATCATACTTATTTTGAGCACTCATAGACACAAATTTCATAGTGTCATGCCTGGGATTGTTGCTGGTCGATCTAGAGCAGGGTATGCATGATGAACCTCCTATTTCCATTTGAAAATCAACTTCTACTTGGTATGAGATTGGGAGAGGCCAATTCTATCTCCGGGGTTGAAAAGGTATGGAGGGTGATGTGCACCTTATTGCATACGTTAACCAATGCATTTGGCATAATAATTGTCATGCTTTACTAGTTAGATTGCTAATTTTAGTTAGGTTTACATGACAAAGCGTTTATACGACCATGTCTGGTTTTTGTGGACTTAATTAATACTAATGGACACCTTGTATCCACGAGCACCTCGATCATTAGTAGGTTGCTCGTGGGTTCTTTTCATCATATTTGTAGAAGGCATTTCACAAGGATGGTAGAAGACATCGAAAGCTATTCGCAAGGATGGTAGTAAACTAAAGGCTACAGACTCTATGAATTGAGCCCAAGAAAGGTGGATTCGAAGTTCAAAGAAGCCAATGAAAAATGAAGGAATTGTTTTTCGGGAGTTGCACAAAGTTCTGGGAAATATTCAAGAAGAATCAGGTCGTAAGGGTGGAACCATTAGATTTTTCTTCTCGAGCGCTATAAAATTAACTGCAAGAACTTTCACATCAAACCAACGATTCATCTGTAGAAGAGAAAACAAGTCAGCCGGCCGAACCAGCCACGACCAGCACAAACCGCACAAGGCCAGCACGAGTGCTAGACCCAGCACGACCCATGCCAAGAAACATGGCCTATGTCAGGGGTCCTTGGCATGGTCCATTCCAACCAACATAGGCCATGCCAAGCCCCAGTACAGACTATGCCAATTCTCACTGGCCGTGTACCATGTGTCTTCTTTTCACTCCAAAATTTGGCTAAGTATAGGCATGGACCATTTCGTTTCACACAGTCCACATTATTTTATGTCACGAAAGCCAAGACCAGACCACATGTGTGTAGAATGATGCATCTCATTCCATGTCACTAAGCAAAATGAGGATCCGATAGATGGCCCGGGCCAAACGACACAGGGTGCAAATCAAAAGATAAAAAATGGAGTTCTAATTAACGACCCATGCCGGTTGACATGAACCGTGCTAGCACGAGGCTCACGACCCGTGCTAAGACCAATGGCCTACACCGGCACAAGGCCATAGGCCATGCTAGGACCGATGTACAATGCAAACATGAGGGTACCTCGGTCGTCACAGGCCGTGCCAAATGCCCCTCTCGTGCTGTTTGCGGCTGCTAGGGTTTTTGGCCTATTTGGGCTTATTTTTAGGCCCATTTCCCTGATACTATATACATGGACATTTGATGTGGTAGCTTGTTGAGGTAGCTTCTTCGTTGCTCACCTCTGTAAGTTCCTCCACCTGCAAAGGCAATCTCGGAAATAACTCCAAGAGAATCCCTCTGACGATCAAGTTAGGCCTCTCTTTAAGAAATAAGATTCTATGTATAGTAGCTCTTACCTTAACTTCTTCTCCATTTGATGTACTTATAGGCTGGCCTGATTGTACTTCCTTATTTTCAGGGATAGAGATCGTGGGGTACATCACGATCCCACTTTCTTAGTTCGTGGCCTTCATTGTCTGCGTTCGTTCCTTATTCATTGGCCCATGTTCTTTGCATGTGAGAGGTCATTTTCGTACCTCTCAAAGTTATAATTTATAATCCCTTTATGCTTAAAAAATACAATTAAGTAGATAGTGGCAAATCAGGGTCATCCACGAAGAAGAGGGATTTTCTTAGGCGTTTAGACATATAAGGTTCATATTAGGCTAGAAGTAGATATATATAAATATATAAAAGCAAGTAAATGGGGGGGGGGGGTTTAGTTTGTTGTGGTCCTAAGTTATGAAATTAAAAGACAAGATAACTAGAAAAGTGAAGTAACTTTTCTAATCATCAAACAAATAAGAACAAGGGGTAAAAACTACAAAAGACAAAGCCTTGGGGGAAATTAATATCCATTTCAAAACTTAATTTAGATCATTGAACCATTCACTCATTCTATCACATTCGTTACCTATGGGGAATGCTAAAACATCCCATTCGAAGATCAACATTCATTCCTTCTTAATAATAATTTGAAAAGACAAACAACGACCATTTGCAAACCTCATTAATAATCACTCTAGGAAAACCACACCATAAAGGTATTTCATCAATGACATTATACATGAAGGACCATAGATTTGAGGGTATACTCAAAGTCGGGCTTAGAGAGTTAGGGAAGAAGGGGTTAAAAGCTATTTATAGTACAAGAAAAAAGGGAGTAAAATGCAAGTTGCAGGGCAATTATCATGAGTCGTGATGCCTCCATTGCAAGTCACGACGAGATCAAGAAATTGTGAGCTCTTAGGTCAACATTTCGCGTGTCGCGACGCAGTCGTCGCGATAGGAAAAAGGTCCGTTTTGTTTTGCTTCCTCCGAGTGAACCGTTGATCCATTTCGGGAGTTCTTATAGTCGATTTTATAGTAACCAAAAAGAGGAATCCAATGGTACCATTCTTGGTGGCTGATTCCTCTTGGAAAATTCTTAGAACTCTGCTTCAAAATATAGATCATTCTTCACCCTTTGCTTTGCTCTCTTTTCTTCACTTTATCTTCTACCACTTTGTGAGTGGCCTTTCATCTTCTACCATCCTTTCGAATGGCCTTCACTAAACCACTCCTAAGTGCTCACAAGAAATCTACAAATTAAGATCACAAAATGGAATCTAGAAGCTCGTAAGGACCAAAAATCCACTAGACTAAACATAAGTTACAAAATGAAGGATTTAGATATAAAACCCAAAAATGGTCATCTAAACCCCTTATCATGTAAATCTACCTAAATCTAGCAATCTTAAAACAAAAATATTATAAAAGAGTGTTAAATTCTTGGGAAAATACATGCATTTGACGTCTCATCAAATCTCCCTATACTTAAACCTTACTCGTCCTCGAGTATACAAGAACAAACAAAGATCAAAGCGTAAACTTGCATGTAAAAGTTTTCCCAAAACAACCAACATCATATTCCTAGACTACCCTAAGCCCCAAGACATAAGAATCCCTCACACTCTCACATCCCAAAGCCTAAGATAATCTAAAAAACCAATAAACCATAACAAAAGTGATGTATACATATAATGTCAAGCTAGCTTACTCCACCGAAAAAGCCACTGAATAGACAAATCAAGAGAAACATAAATTTTTTTCAATTTCTCTCATTTTCCCTCATTTTCTCTCATTTTGCCTAGGAGCCCTCTCGGGTTTTCATCCTAGCTTCAGACATTTTTCTTTTTCAATGCTCACCCTCACCTTTTTCCTCACCTTTTTCCTCACCATTTGGCCTCTCATTTTTACATAGGTCGCCCTTTCAGGTTTTCAACCTATCCGGACCTCCCACTTTTGCCTAAGTTGCCCTCTCGGGTTTTCAACTTAGTGGGAATAATTGTTTTCATTTTTTTCAAATAATACAAATCAAAGTGGAGCATATGCACACTACAATACAATACAAAGAGATATATTTCTCTTTACCTCCCCACACTTGAAACACACATTTTCCTCAATGTGAAAAGGACAAGATAAAGAAATAAGGGAGAAAAGAAAAAATACTCACAACTTGGACTTTGAAGGTCCTTCCCGGTGATGGAAATGCTCACATCCCAATGGATGTTCTCTCCTCCATGTTCTCCAACTCTGCCCAATATGAAACTTCAATCCATCAACTACGAAGCCTCAAATATGGAAATCCCAATCAACACTCACAAAAGACAACAACTAGAAGTATTCCTAGATGGTGGTTTTGGTAATGGTTTTTTTTGTGGTGGATTGTGGTGGTATTCTTGTGGTTTTGGGATGGTTGAGGAATTTGTTTTTAAAGAAAAGAAAAATACTAATCTAACTTAGAATCTCGGGTTGCTTCCCGAGAAGCTCCGTATTTTTAAGGTTGTCGGTACGACCCTAATGTTATCCATATGGTGAAGGTTTGAACCCCTTCACCATGAGCATCCAAAAATAGAGAGGTGGGGGTACAAAACTTTCAAGAGGAAAGTTTTGTGGACGTGGAGATGGTTTAAAAGGAGTTGGGTGGTTAGGAGGCTTGGGATTGTCTTTTGGCTCCTCTCTTATCTCCCTCAAAACTTCCAAAAATGGTTAAGTTAGTTCACTAGGTGGGGGTAGGGGTGACAATGCTAATGAATGAGAAAAATCACATATTTTTCCATTTTTTCATCCTCAACAACCAACTCCTCATCCCCATCAAACTCAAACTCATTTCCCATGGGGACCTCACTCACTAGATCCTTCAGTTTGATTTGGGATGGGGTATTTTCAGAATCACGAGCTTCCATTCGGGCCAATGCTTCCAATATACTTCTCACATGCCTCTCATTAGCCTCAACACTAGAGAAGAGCCGAGTGTCCAGTTCCTCACTAGTAAAGTTCAAGTTCTCTATTGCTTTCGTGACTTCCTCACGTGTCAAACTTGAACTTCCTTATTGGGCTTGGTTTTGGGGTATGGTATAAAATAGTGATGGCCAACTATTTTTCTCGTATTGTTGGTTTTCTGGCTCATTCTCATACCACCAATCCAGATTACCACTCCATTCTGGGTTGTAAGAATTATGTTATGGATACCATTCTTGGGTTTCTTTCCCTTGAAAATCAACATTTCCTACCTCTAGGTAGCACTTTTCATAATACCATTGGTTTTGGAAACCAAGGGTTCTATCCTCCTCATAGTGCTCCTCTCTCAACATAGAAAGACTTGGTAGGATGGTCGGAATGACACATCCTATAAAACCTTGCTTGTTGAACCTCTCTTCTCATCATGAGTTCCCTCAAGGTGAGACGATCCATTTTTTAAAATTTTTTTTCTCTTTTTCAGAAGTCCAGAATCATATTGCAAGGATTCTCGAAAAAAATTCACCAAGAACTCAAACAATACCTACTCCAAACAAAAACAACCAAAAAGAAGTGAAAAATAACAACTAGCTAATATGCAGCCAAATATGCCTAAACCTGGCAAGAGGCCCTGATCAAGTGTTGGTGAAGAGCTTGAACTGGCAATCATATTGGAGGTAGCCTCCTGGTCTAGAGCTGGTTCATCCATGTCCACCTGCAAAACAGAGAACCTATTTCCCAATCTATGTTGAAGGGAAGTAGGTGCATTTGTTTGTCTACTAACACCAGGAAGGGAAGTCCCAATCTGGATATCATCTGTAGCATAAGCCACTGGAGTAAATTTTCCTAAAGCAGTACCATCTAGCAGTTTAGAGATGGAGTTGTCCAGTGAGATATGAGTTGTAGGCGTTGGACAAAAGACTGGTGTATTGTTCTTGACAGTTACAGAGGTATTAGTAGTTATGAAATCAGTACTAGTTTTCAGATTAGGAAGGGGAGTAGATAGGGATCTAGGGACAGGTTCTATAGTATTTTCAGACTCTACTAAATCTATTTGGTCATCAGTGGAGATCAATGGAGGTATGGCAAATTTCTTTCCAGTAGCCTGCCATATTGGTTGTTTCTGAGTTATAATGTGATCTTCAGTTTGAACATTGAGGTTGGGGGGAAAGGTTCTGCACTGGGTTTTTGAATGACCTAGTTTAGCACAATGGTCACAGTAAAGGGGGATGTCTTCATATTCAATGTGATATTTTCTGTTATTAGTCACAGATCCCAGCCTAATGTAGGTACTAATAGGTTTAAGAAGATCTACTTCTACACATAGTTTAATGACTGATGGTCTTGTTAGCATATCAGTAGCAAGATCAGTCTTAATGAAATTTCCAATGCTATTACCAATAGATTCAATAGCAGCAGAATTATAGTAGTACAAAGGGACTTCCATAATTGTACACCAAACAGGAACAATCGGAGATTCTTTATGTATTGAAAAATCAGGAGTCCATTTTAGCATTTTAAAGAGAATTCCATTAAAATTCCAGACACCTTTCATCCATGCTCGTTGGTAATCATTTAGCAATTCAAATCGGATGAGCACATGTTTGTAGTCAAGAGAACCGAGTTGATACTTACCTGTAAAGCCCACGGTCATGAAGACTTGTTCCAATTGCTCCATCGAACATCTGCCCTTGGTGAACTTACCTACTAGGGCGTTTGCATAGTGAGAGGACAGCTTTGCAATTTGATACTCTGAATATAGACAGGCCGCCTCACCGAGATGTTGGGATTTGGGAATTAGTTCAGGGTTATTAGGGAGAAGCTTGGATAGTGGCGGGGCTTTGTTTTTGTTTTTGAGGATATTGGCGAAGGAGATAGGTGGAGGAGTAGGTATGGTATCCTGGTTTGATGCCTGAGCGGCCAATAGAGTGGATCCTGACATAGCTAGAGACCGTTAACGGCTGAAATAGCCGTTACCGGCGAGCAAATTCTGATTCGGACCAGGAGTAGAGGGAGTTATCGATTGGGGAAGAAGAAGAGAAATTAGTTTAAGTTGGGAAAGGAAAAACCGTTCAATCGCACACACAATCGCACGTTATATCGTACACACACGTTGGATAGCACTTTCTGATGAGCTTATTGGATTCTAGCCAAATTATTTTAGCCAAATTAACAAAATGATGCTTAGATCATCTACAAAGAGTCATAAGTCAAGTGAGCAATGATAGGTCCTATTTCAACTAATTTCTTGGTATGGAACATCAGGGGAATGGAAACATCAATGCTGAGACTTATTAACTTAGTTAAATTGAAAAAAAATCAATTTTTATGCATTATTGAACCTATGCATGATAACTCTAAACTCCAATCCTATATGGATACTCTCAAATTCTCAAATGGCCTGACCTTGCATAATGGTAAAATATGGCTAATGTGGGCTAATTGTTTCTCAGTTAACCTTCTTTCATCTTATGAATAGTATCTCCATGTGCATATTTCTCATGTTTCTTTTAATTTAGATATGGATGCTATTTTCATATATGCTCTCAGGGATAGAGAGGGTAGGAAGATCTTATGGAATGTCCTATCTGCTCTTACCCCTGGGGATACTATTTTCATAGGTGATTTTAACACTATCTCCTCCATTTCAGAATATAGAGGACCTAGCTCACCCTCCTTAGGTAGTATTAGGGATTTTAATAATTGGATAAACACCTCTGGTATTCAGGAAATTAACACGGTTGGAAATCTTTTTACTTGGTGTAATTCTAGACTAAGAAACCCTACCTCCAAAAGGCTTGATAGAGGATTAAGTACTGTCTCTTGGAATTATAAATATCCTTCCTCTTCCATTCAAATTTTAAATAGGAGGACATCTGATCACTTTCCTCTGCTTCTTAACATAGCGAATTTATCCAGTCTTAATCTGAGACCATTCAGATTTCTTAACGTTTGGTTTAATCGTCCTGATTTCATCACTCTAATTCAAGATAACTGGGATAAAAGACTGAGAGAAACTGGTTTATTAGGTTTTTACCTGAAATTGGTTAGGTTAAAGAAACAGATAAAAATTTGGAATAGGGAGTCTTTTGGAAATATTGGCACTAATCTAATCAGGGCCGAAGAATCCCTAAGAATCCAGGAGTCTGTCTATGACCTAAACCCTTCTGAAACTGAGCTCATTAATTTAAATCAGAAGAAGGCATTACTGTTGAGAGCTCAGCAAGAAAAAGAGAAATTTTGGAAACAAAAGGCAAGATTGAAATGGCATAAGATGGGAGATAATAATACACAATTCTTTCATAAGGTAGTTCAGGAGAAAAATTTTCAATTACAGATATAAAAAAAAACAGTAATGGTCAATGGCTTAACACTCAATCAGATATTCAAAATGAGGCCATATCATATTACTCAGATCTGTTATCAGAGCCTAATCAGGGACCAAATAACACCTACTATTCTCATTTTCTGAGTCAAATCCCCACTAAGATTACTGCTCAAGATAACATAGATTTAGCAAAACCAGCTTCAGAATCTGAGGTTGAGGCAGTAATAAAGAGGTTAAGCAAGAATAGTAGTCCAGGTCCGGATGGATTCAGTAATAAATTCTATTCCAAATGCTGGTCCATAATAAAAAATGATTTAGTTAAGGAAGTCAATGATTTTATTAGGGGCTCCCCTCTACCTAAAGGCATATCTAGTACATGGATCACCCTAATACCTAAGAAAGCTACTCCATGCTCATTTGATGATTTCAGGCCTATCAGTCTTTCTAATGCTCTTAATAAAATTTTCTCTAAGGTTTTAATGGAAAGACTAAGGCCTTACATGGATAGTTTAATCTCCCAAAACCAATCAGCCTTTATGAAAAATAGAAACATTACGGATAATATTCTCTACCTTCGGGAAATGGTCAGATTTTTAGATAGGAAGGCTAGGGTTCCAAATTGCATTCTTAAACTAGACTTACAAAAGGCATTTGATAGAGTTAATTGGGATTTCTTAAAATGTGTCCTGATGAAATTTGGTTTTGAAGGTTTATTTTTAAATGCTGTCATGTCTAACCTCTCACAAGCAAATTTCTCGGTTCCGATCAATGGTAACCCCGTTGGCTTTTTCAAAGCCACTCGAGGTATTAAACAAGGTGACCCTCTCTCCCCTTTTCTCTTCAACATCTTTTCAGAGGCTTTTTCAAGGAGTTTATCCTTTATTTTCCATAATAGTAAACTCTCTTACTATCAGATTCCATCTTCTTTTTCTGCAATCTCTCATCTTATGTATGCTGATGATACTATTATATTGATGCAAGCCTCAAAATCAAATTTAATCAGAATTAAGGCTTTTTTTGGACATATTTGAATTCAGCTCGGGCCAAAAATTTAACTTTCATAAATCTGAATTCTTCATTAGCAAATGGGCTTCGACCATTAAACTTAACCAGATGAAGCTGATTTTGAAAATGAAACAAGGTTCTTTTCCTTTTCAGTACCTAGGATGCCCTATATTCAAGGGTCGAACTTTAAATAGATACTATCAACCACTTATGGAAAAGCTGGATAAAAAAGTGCCAAATTGGAAAAATAAGTGGTTGAGCACTGGGGGGAAATTAGTGCTGATCAATAGCTGCTTGTATTCTCTGCCACAACATTTATGGGCAGTAACAAAACCCCCTAAACACATTATTAAATCTTTTGAGAGGAAGCTGGCTAGGTTTTTCTGGGGAGAAACAGATGGGAAAAGAAATAAGATATGGAAAAATTGGTTACATTTGGCCAAACCAAAATCCCTGAATGGCTTAGGTTTTAGATCCATTCAAGGTATAGTAGATGCATGCTCCCTCAAGCTTTGGTGGAATTGTCAGTTAGGAGTCACACTGTGGTCTAAACTTTTATGGTCCTTACAACCCTTACACAGAAACTCTTTTACTTGGAAACGGATTTGCTCAGTAAATTCCTTAGGAGGGAAACTCCATTATTATCCATGGTAAGGGGACATGTAATGTTTGGACATTTACTTGGTGCCCTAATGGTCCACTGACCAATAAGATCCCAAGTAACATATATGATACTTTCCAGGGGTACTTCATATCTGATTTCATTAATAACAAATTGGACACTTTACCTATGATATCACCTTACCTGGAAAATGATACTGTAGTTTTCTTGCAGGATGCCGAAGTGGTGGCGAGCAGAGATGACAGACTCATATGGAAACCGGATACCTCGGGGAATTTTTCATTCAAGTCTGCATATCGTACTATCACTTTCTCCACAGGTAACTTCCCGGCTGCCAAAAATGTTTGGAATGTTTTGTTGCAAAAAAAGGTATCAATTTTCACATGGAAATTGCTTCATGCTTTCCTCCCTTTTGATGATGTACTTATAAAATGTGGTTTCAGTTTGGCTTCCAAATGTCCTGTGTGTTGTAATTCTGACTCAATTGATCACTTTTTCATATCTTGCACTCTAGCAAAAACTATTTGGAACAATCTAGCTTCTCTGATTCTTTTTAATCTGCCTGAACATCAATCTATCGCTCAGAGATTTTTTTCTTTATGGAACTGCCTAGATTTACCCAAAGGTTACCAAATGATATGTAAACTACTTCCTTCGCTTATTTGCTGGTGTCTTTGGAAAGCTAGAACTAGGTATATTTATGATCAGGTTCCCTTTTCAGCTAACCTCATCTGTAGGGAGATACTCGGCCTCATCAACCTCTCTTTATACTCATGCCCTGCTTCTTTGAGTTCTTCTACTGGTTTCCCTAACCCACTCAGACACCTAATACCTCTTCTTAGACCACCTCCGAAACCAATTATAAGTCCTGTCTGCTGAGAACACCCAAAATTACATAAAAATAAATACTGATGCTTCTTGGCTCTCACACACAGCTTCTGTTGGGATTATTGCGAGAGATAGCTCTGGCTTTCCTCTGTTCATAAGCTCATTTACGATAGAAGCAATATCTCCTTTACATGCTGAAATATTAGCAATTCTCGCTGCATGCCAATCCTTTCACGATCGTGAGTATTCAGTTATCATTGAATCTGATTCTCTTCTAGCCATCAATATGATTCAGGATCCTTACTCAGCAAACTGGAATCTTTTTAATTTGGCATATAAGATTAAAAGCCTTTTAAACGGAGCAGTGCTTAACCATGTCTATAGAGAATGCAACTCCGTAGCAAATGCAATTGCCAAATTTCATTCATCTAATAACCAGCCTCTTACCCTGAATAATTTGCCGGTTCATATCAAAGGTCTTATTGCCTTGGATATGAAATAGGTTCCTCATGTTAGAACCTACAAACGGGGCCATACTAGGACTCGATACTGCTGATGGAAATTGTTGTTATGCAGGTACAGGCAACCAGGTTTTCAACACCCATACGGCGACACTGCATTTCTATTGGTTCCACGACCAATATGGCGAAACTGCACTTATGTTGATCCAAGACCAAATTCAGGATTTTTCGATCTTCAAAATGTACTACCACCTAACTCCTTCACTTCTGCCATGCTCAAAGAAACAAGATGGATCTGCACCTGTCCATTGTTGTACTTAGCTTCCTTTTAGCTAACAATCTACCTACATGTTGGTTATATCCATAGAGTTTCCTGGCCAAAGTGCGAATTAACACGGGGTGTGAAGATTCATTTTTACTTTGGAATCGCAACTCCTCTCGGATATAACCACAAACCTATACAGACTAACTCATTTTGAGGCAACGCTGTTGCTTTTTGTATTAAATTCTGCCACTTATTATGGCTACTCTTCATGGTTTGGGGTGCCTATATATATACCCCCACCTTCGGGTGATTTCATTTAAAAAAAAACCAAATATGCCTAAACAATTAAAAATGAATGCCTCTTCCCCGGTAGCGGCACCAAAATTTGGGAAGTCATCACCGTGCCTCTCAAAGTTACAATTTATAAGCCCTTTATGCTTACTAAATACAATTAAGTAGATAATGGAAAATCAGGGTCGTCCACGAAGAAAAGGGATTTTCTTAAGCGTTTAGACATATAAGGTTCATATTAGGCTAGAAGTAGATATATATAGATATATAAAAACAAGTAAATGGGGGTTTTGGTTGGTTGTGGTCCTAAGTTATGAAATTAAATGAAACGATAACTAGAAAAGTTAAGTAACTATGCTAATCATCAAACAAACAAGAAAAATGGGTTAAAACTACAAAATACAAAGCCTTGGGGGCAATTAATATCCACTTCCAAACCTAATGAAGATAATTTAACCATTCACTCATTCTATCACATTCGTTACCTATGGAGAATGCTAAAACTTCCCACTCGAAGATCAACATTCATTCCTTATTAATAGTAATTTCAAAAGACAAACAATGACCATTTGCAAATCTCATTGATAATCACTCTAGGAAAACCACACCATAAAGGTATTTTATCAACGTCATTATACATGAAGGACCATAGATTTGATAACAACAAGCCTTCTACCAAAGACATAGCCATTTAACCAAACATAACATTCATTAGGCTAAACCTAGAACAAACCACATTCAAGATTCAACCTTGCATTGAATCTATAGGATAAACATGAGAACAATCCACATTAACAAATTTATCTAGCAAGAAGAACACATTATGCACAAGACACTACCACGGGAACACACTTGCAGCGTCAGTTTTTTTGCTTTGTAGCACCGGTTATTGGTTGGTAAAAAAACCGGTGCCTAAGTAACTGATGGTACGGTTTCACCGGTTGGAAAAAAACTAGTGCTAAATTTCTTCTATTAGCACCGGTTTCATTTAGCACCGGTTTTTTAATGTACCAAATTAGCACCGGTTTTTTTGAAACTGGTGCTATGTAAAAATGGTGTTAAATTTGTCCTTCTAACACCGGTTTTAAAACCGGTGCTAAATATTATTTTGTAGCACCGCTTTTTGTAAACTGGTGCTAAAATTGTATATTTTGGACCGGTTATTTGTAGCACCTGTTATAAAACCGGTGCTAAATGTGTATATTTAGCACCGTTTTTTAAACCGGTGATAAAAAAAATTATTTGCACCGGTTATTCTTTAGCACCGGTTTTTAAACCGAGGCTAAAAGTGTGTATGTTGCACCGGTTATTTTTTAGCATCGGTTTTTGAACCGGTGCAAGATGTGTATATGTTGCACCGGTTATATTTTGAACTAGTTTAAAACTGGTCCTATAAGTGTAAATTTAGCACCGGTTATTTTTTTGCATCGGTGTTTTAACCGGTGATAATAGTGTATATTTTGCACCAGTTTATTTTTTAGCACCAATTTTGAAACCGGTGCTAAAAGCGTAAATTTTGCACCGGTTATTTTTAGCACCAGTTTTGTTATCGGAAGAAACCGATGTTAATTGTGTGACTAAATATTGTGGTCACAGTAAGCTGCAGCGCGCTGCCGCTATTTCAGTTCATCTTCAAGCAGCCAGTTTCGTCTTTACGCTTTTTTTCCAACCCGGTGCATTATTTTTCAAGGATGGTACCGATTATTTTTTGTACGTAGTAACATAAATCGGTGCACGAATAAAAATAGAACAAATTCCGAGTAACCATGACAAATAGACAAGAAGTAGGTTGAAAAAAGCATTGAATTCGATCAACTATAATTTTTTACTAGCAAAAGAAGAGCATGACGTGTTTCTTAGTGGCCTAAGATATTGGAACCCCCCCTCATCACGGAGATGACGAGTATCAAAAGTGAAGGTCAATTACCTTTCTCATAAGAGATAATACTAACCACTATCCGATGACGGAGGCAAGTCCCTGCATGACATTCAATTGAGCTATGCATTTTGGCAGAGTACATTTTGAAAAAACACAAACCCATTTCAGAGCAATTCTCCGCAGCTCATCGCTCCCCAGAGAAGTGTAATCTTCTGGAAATTGCTGAAACAATGTATTAAATCACATGTTAGAAAAGCATATATATGTGAGAGAATAACAAAAGCAATGTAGGAAAACGTACCAGAATAATGTCAATGTTATGCACATGCCTAACAATTTTTCCATCTAATACATGCAATGGTATCCATATTCCCAAGTACTACTTTGTATCTTGTGCTGATGTAAACGAGAATTTGTTGAAACGATTATGAACATGAAAATGACAGATGAAATATGACGTTATGGGATAATACATACATTGATGTTTATGACATTCCATGTATAGTTAGAAGGGTAGGAGCTATTTTGGTCGGAATTGAACCGTCGATATTTTGTTGCAATCCTACAATCGATGAAAATATATTTATGTCAACATATAAAAAAATATTTTCAGAAATTGGGGATCACACATTATATGAAAATATATTAATTAACATTAATTGTAAATAATCGAGCCAAGAAAGTGAGAAACGTACAAGAACACATTTACGTGAACAAATTGTCTTGTAAAATATTGAAGTTGAAGGAATGACATGAATGTGTTCCACTTACAAATGAATCAATTTAAGGCATGAGCTATTTCATTTGCAAATCCCCCCAGTCATTGAGTCGATGCAATATACTCGATCGATTTCCGGTACGAAGACAAGCAAAAACCAATGGCCGCTATAAAAAAAGGAAACACCAAAATACTTAAAATATATTTTGAAAATAAAATCACGGCATATGGTTGCTATTGCTTCCATGTGGCCGGGTCTAGCAACTTAGAAAACAAATGGAACTTACTCTCGATTGTGCGGGAAGATGTACATCCTCGCTTGAGTGTGGCACATGACAGTCGAAACCTCGTCCGCAGTCAATTCCTCTCTTTGATTTTCCTTTTGAGCCATTGAATTTGAAGAGGCCGGAATAAATTGGACGTGGCCTCCATGAACCATCCCATCACAAAGATATCGGGCAAAATAAAACTCGTGTGCATGGTGATGTGTACATTTTATGTGCATATTTTAGTACTTTTTGGGATCACTTTTGTGCTCTTTTGTTATCAAGAGCTTGTGTTTTACCTTGAAATTCTCTTAGGAGAGGTAAGAGCTACTTTACGCTCTTTTACCTTTTTCTATGTGGATTTTGTGTGACAAATGAAGAAAATCGAGACTTGAAGACCGGAGACCATTGAAGATCCCATTTTTAAGACTTTGAAGATTTGAAGACTAGCTTTTAACATTAAAGACAAAAACAATTGAGGATTTGAAGGCAAGGTGACACAAGGGTGAAAATGGGCATCCCACCCGGGCGAGCCTATTCCCACCTGGGCGGGAACCTACTAAACTTTTGATTTTTGCTTTTCTTTTCATCCATCTTGAACTATAAAAGGAATTTTGGGCCACCCACTTCATATCTTATCCTTGTTGGCCGAATTCTACCTTCTCCAAACCCTAGGTTCTTCATTTTTTTCATCCTTTCTCTCTTTATTTCTCTATGCATTTGTTTATTGATGTTAGTATGATTTGCATTGGCTAATCAAGTATTGGGAGCAATTGATTGAAACTTCCAAACTTATGTAGTAAGATTCTATCTTTTCTCATTTATGAACATTTATTGGAGAGCATTTATTATGCCATTAATGTTGTGTTTTGCCTCATTTATACCATGGGTTAATAGAGTATATGAATTGTTTGTATGATTGAAGTGTTAGAGTGTTAGGGATGTTGCAAATTTCTTAACTCATTTGACATGAAATAGAAAAGAATGGATTTAGAACTTCTTATGTATAATGTGTGTTAATTTCTTCTAAATGAGTATGTTAATGTGGATTGTTTTCATGTTTATCCCATAGATGCAAAGAAAGGTTGAACCTTGAATGTTGTTTGTTCTAGGTTTAACCTAACAAATGCTTTGTTTGGTTAAATGACTATGTCTTTAGTAGAAGGCTTGTTGTTATCAATACTATAATCCTTTGGGTGAAATACCATTGATAAAATACCCCCATGATGTGGTTTGTCTTGGGTGATCGGCAATGAGGTTTGCAAATGGTCGTTGTTTGGATTTGTAAACTACTATTAAGAAGGAACGAATGTTGATCTTCGAATCAGAAGTGATAGAATTTCCCATAGACAATAAATGTAATTGAATGAGTGGATGAATCAATGAGCTCTAGGATGTTTGGAAGTGGAAGCCGATTGCCCCAAGGCTCCGTTAATTATAATTTTAAACATCTCTTTAGTTCTATTCCATGATTAGCATAGTTCACTTGCTTTACTAATTTTTTTCTTTCAATTTGATAACCTAGGACAAACCCCCCCCCCCCCCCCCCATTTACATGTTTTTATATGTATATATGTATGTATATGCCTAGTATGTTTTCTCCACTATATGTTTAAATGCTTAAAAAGATCTCTCTTCTCATGGACGACCCCGCCATTATCTACTTAATTGTAGATAGGAAGCATTAGGACTTAAAAGTATTAACTTTGAGAGGTACGGCGACGACCTCCCAACTTTTGGCGCCGCTACCGGGGAAGAGGCGTTTATTTTTAAGTGTTTAGGCATATTATGTGTGATAATGTGCTAGTTGTAAATATTTGCTAATATTCTTTTATTTTTATTTCTTAGTTGATTTGCCATTTTTGCTTAGCTTAGAGACGAATTGTACGAGTTCTTGTTGTATGGTTCATACATGATCCTCTTCACAAGAACCCTTACACTACCACCTCGAGTTAGAGTTGAATTTTAGACAGGCTAGGAGGCTTTCTTTGGAAAGTGTGAATAACACCCCTCCTAGTGACCATTTTGTGGATAATTCCAATTCTATGGTGCATCAACATGAGCACAAAGATGAGCATCCAGGAGGAGGACATCAATATCCTCCTCTTCAAGAAAGAGCTCCTCCTCTCTAAGAAAGGGAGATTCCTTTGGAGCAAGCATTGTTAAGAGACATCATGGCCCCCAGCGTCGATCAACAACCAATGTGCATTGAGTATCCCCTAATGTCATAAACTTGCTACCCATCTTCCTTGGTAGGCAAGGGGAGAATGTCAACAAATACCTCACATAATTTCACTTTTTGTGTGGTGGTATAGTTCCCTATGGAGTGGATGAAGACTTCTATAAGTTGAAGGCATTCCCATTCACACTAAGGGATGGTGCAAGAGATTGGCTTCACTACCTACCACCCAAGAGAACCAAAAGTAAGCTTGATATGAAAACAAAGTTTCTAGCCAAATACTTCCCGGCATCGAGATCCACTGCCTTCAAGAAGGACATAAGTAACATCCTTTAATGGCATGAATAATCTCTCTTTGACTATTGGGAGAGGTTCAAGAAGCTTCTCGCAAGTTGTCCTTACCATGGTTATTCAGAGGGGGATTTGGTCTATTACTTCTACAATGGTCTCGTTGATGAGGATCAAAGGTTGGTGAGGAGTTCTTGTGGTGGAACCCTTGGGAACAAGATGCCATCCGAGGCTATGCAATTGTATGAGGAGCTAGTGGAAGAATCAAGGAATTTTAGCTCAAGGGCCGATTTGAGAAGAGAAATCCAATGCCTGCTAGTGACTCTTCCAATAGTGAGAAGCTCGAGGACCAAGTCTCAACCCTTGCATCTATGGTGAAATTGTTAATGACGAAGCTCGGGAATGTGCCACATGTTAAATCATGTGAAATTTGTTACTTGGCGCATCCTACGGACACTTGCCCTACTTTGAAAGTGGACTAGGTAGAGGAGGTAAGTGACATGGGGTATCAAGGAAATCAGGGCTACCAAGGCAACCAAGGATATCAAGGTGGGCAAGGCTACCAAGCTAACTAAGGCTACAAAGGTTACCAAAACAGGTCGTACAATTTGAGCAATCGTGATAACCCGAACCTCTGGTATGGAAACCCTCAAGGAAGCCAAAGCCCTCAACCATATCGGCCTCCTCAGAAACAATATAGGCCACCTCAACAACAATTTCAAAGGCTCCAAGACAAGCCCGTAGACCAAGGGGAGAGCTCAGGGTTAACAAAAGATGAGGTGATGCAAGCTATTCACCGGTTGAGCATGTGTGCGGAAAAAGGTGAAAAATTCCAAGATGAAGCCAAGGTGAGCATTAAGAACTTGAAAACTCAATTGAGCCAAATAGATCAAGTGGTGAATCGGATGGAGGCCTGGAAAAAGGGAAAACTTCCCTCCCAATCGGAGATCAATCCCTGCCACAATGGTAGTGCTATCACTTTGAGAAGTGGTAAAGAGGTGAGCTCTCCCCCGGTTGGTGAAGTTGTTGAAAATGAACTTATGATGCTTGAAATTCTTGAGAATGAAGTGGAGGAAGAGAACGAGGAGGTGGTCAAGGAGCAATCATGGAAGGGAAAGGAGAAGGAAGAGGAGATCACCATTGGCAAATCAACCTCCAATCCCGAACCTTCATCCCCTCCTCACAAGAAGGAAAGAGTGGTGGAAATTCTCCCATATGTGTCGGAACCACCATTCCCGGAGGCTCTAAGGGAAAACAGAGGAAGGAATCCAACAAAGACATTTACGAAGTCTTTCGTAGGTGTGAGGTAAATATCCCTCTTTTAAATGCTATTGAGAAAATTCCTAGCTAAGAAAAAATTTTAAGGAATTATGTGTGGTAAATAGGAAACAAAGAACAAGCTTAAAAATGGGAAAGGTGAACATGTCTCTGCTTTGTGCCAAAGGGAGTTACCCCATAAATGTAGCGATCCCATCATGTTCACAATCCCTTGCATAATAGGGAATGCACATTTTGGAAAAAAAAATGATTGACTTAGGTACATCAATAAATGTGATTCCTTACTATTTGTATGAAAGCCTCAATCTTGGCACTTTGCACAAAACTGGGGTGGTGATCCAACTAGCCGATTGTTCTAGTTCGTACCCTAAGGGTATCATCGAGGATGTGTTTGTTAGGGTTGATTCCTTAATATTCCCCGCTGATTTTTACGTCCTAGACATGGAGCATGATATACATGCCGCCTCAATCTTGTTGGAGAGGCCATTTTTTAAGACATTAGGACCATCATTGATGTGCATAATGGTACCCTCACGTGGAATATGAAGGAATTAAAGTAGAGTTTAACATAAATGACTCTATGAAGTATCCTCTTGAATAGTACTATTGCCATGCTATTGATTTTGTTGGTAATGTTGTGCACGATGTTTTTGAATTGAGTGGTGATGATTATTTTTTATTTTCGTTGTAAAATGATGTTGAAAATGCATGTCTTGTATATTCTATGAGTACTAAATTGAAGGAAAGCATTGAGGAGTTAAGCATTCTTGAGGAAGAGGTGCAAAGTTATGACCCTATAGTCTTAGAGGAAACCGAAGAACCAGAATTCCTCCCGTCATTTGTGAAAGCTCCGGTGACTGAGCTTAAACCTTTGCAAAGTGACCTCAAGTATTCTTTCCTTAGAGAAGGGGAGACGCTTCCAGTTATCATTTCAAGCAAGCTAACCAAGGAGCAAGAAGAAATGTTGATGGTGGTGCTACGAGAGAATAAGGAAGCAATGGGATGAACTGTTGCCAACATCAAAGGCATAATTCCATCCACTTTCATGCATAGGAATTTTTTGGAAGAAGATGCGAGACCAGTGCAACAACCCCACCGCCGCTTAAACCTGCCTATGATGGAGGTGGTAAAGGGGGAAATTCTCAAGTTACTCCAAGCGGGCATGTTCTATCCAATATTGGATAGCAAGTGGGTGATTCCAACTCAAGTGGTACCCAAGAAGAGTGGGGTGACGTTGGTCAAAAATGAAAAGGGTGAAATGGTACCCACTCGAGTTCAAAATGGGTGGTGCATTTGCATTGACTACCAGAGGCTAAATGCAGAAACTCGGAAAGATCACTTCCCGTTGCCATTCATTGATCAAATGCTCGAGAGGTTAGCAAGAAACCCCTTCTATTGCTTTTTAGATGGGTACTTGGGGTATTTTCAAGTAGCTATCACCCCAGAAGACCAAGAAAAGACCACCTTCATGTGCTCCTTCAGTACGTTTGCCTACCGGCATATGCCTTTCAGGTTATGTAACGCACCCGCAACTTTCCAAATGTGTATGGTAAGCTTTTTCTAAGAATTTTTTGAAACCTTTTTTGTGGTATTCATGGATGATTTCACCATTCATGGTAATTCGTTTGACAACTGTTTAGCAAATTTGGCACATGTTCTTAAATGCTGCATTGATACTAATCTTGTGTTAAATTCTGAAAAGTGTTATTTCATGGTAGAGCAAGACATTGTCTTAGGCAATGTTGTCTCCTCTAAGGGTATTAAGGTTGACAAGGCAAAGATAGACACAATTCAAACTTTTCCTTATCCTACTAATGTGCACGAAGTGCGCTCTTTTCTTGGTCATGGAAGATTCTACCACTGGTTCATCAAGGATTTCTTGAAAATAGCATCTCCTTTATGCAAGTTGATGCAAAAGGAGGTGAAATTTGTGATGGATGAGGGTTGTAAAGGGGCCTTTAATACATTGAGAGGAAATTAGGTCTCGGCTCATATCATACAACCCCCGGATTGGTCGTTACCTTTTGAGATCATGTGCGATGCCAGTAATTACACAGTTGGAGAGGTACTCAGTCAAAGGGTGGGGAGAATGCCTCACGGCGTCTACTACGCATCCATATCTCTCAATGAGGCCCAAAGAAAATACTCCACCACAGAAAATGAGTCGCTAGTAGTGGTATTTTCTTTGGAAAGTTTTGATCTTACTTGCTTGGTACAAACGTTATTGTGTGCACTGACCATGCAGCGCTTCGTCACTTGACGACGAAGAAAGAGACCAAGCCAAGATTGATTAGGTGGATCCTGCTTCTGAGTGAGTTTGAGTTAGAGGAGCGAGACAAGAAGGGCACGGAGATTCACGTGGCTGATCATCTGAGCTGGTTGCAACCATGCCCACATAGTCAGGTAAATCTATCAATGAAGAAGCAACTATGGGAAGAGTTCCCTGATGAACAACTGTTTGCCATCAGGGATCTACAATCGTGATATGCCGACATTGTAAACTTTCTTGTCTCTGGTAAATTTCCTCCTCACTTTTCTAAGGCACAAAAAGATACGCTAAAAAGTGATGGTAAATATTATGTGTGGGATTATCCTTTTTATGGAAACATTGTGTAGACCAAGTTGTTAGGAGATGCATCCCCGATAATGAAGTGCATTCAATTCTCACTTTTTGTCAATCTCATGCATGCAGCGGTAATTTTGGAGCTAAAAGGACTGCTAGGAAAGTCCTAGAAATTATTTTTTATTGGCCTACTTTGAATAAGCATGCATACATATTTTTTAAGGCTTGTGATAAGTGCTAGAGAGTAGGAAATATCTCATTTAGAAATGAGATGCCCCAAAAAGCTATGCTATATTGCGAAATCTTTGATGTTTGTGGTATTGAATTTATGGGACCTTTCCCTAGTTCTTATGGCTTCACATATATTCTTCTTGCTGTTGATTATATGACAAAGTGGGCTGAAGAAAAACCCACTAGAACTGATGATTCTAAAGTGGTTGCAGAATTCTTGAAAGATAAAATCTTCTCTAGGTTTGGGGTATCCCAAGCCTTGATTAATGACCATGGCACCCATTTTTGTGATCGGACGATAGAGGCACTCTTGAGGAAATATGGCATTACTCACAAGACATCCAGCGCGTATTACCCGTAAACCAATAGGCAAGTTGAAGTTTCCAATAAGGAAATCAAGTCCATCATTCAAAAAATGGTTAACCCTAACCGAAAGGATTGGATTTCTCGATTGAATGATGCCTTGTGGGAATATATGACGGTTTACAAGGCACCAAATCAGTATGTCACCATACCGGTTAGTGTTTGGTAAGCCCTATCACCTACCGGTGAAAATTCAACACAAGGCTTATTGGGCGGTCAAAGAATTCAATCTCAATATAGATGAAGCCAGTTTGCATAGAAATTTACAATTGGATGAACTAGATGAGATCTGGAGGGAGTCCTATGAGAACACCAAAATCTATAAGGAGAAGACAAAGGTGTAGCATGACAAGATGATCATTAGGAAGTAATTTGACGTAGGTCAAAAAGTCCTCCTATTCCAATCCTGCCTTTGCCTATTTCCTGGTAAGTTGAGGTCCCAATGGATCGGTCCTTTTGAGGTGGTGAAGGTATTCCCGCAGGGTGCTGTAGAAATCTTAGATCAAGCTAAGTCCAATACATTCAAAGTCAATGGACAACGTTTGAAGCCTTACCACCAAAGTTTTGTGCCTGAGAAGGGAGATGATGTTGAGCTTCTTGATCCGGTTTGTGAGTAAGCTTCAAGAAGGGGAGTAAGTCGTGCCGAAGATGTTAAATAAACTTGGTTTTGATCATCTGGATCATCATTCGTGACTTTTCGTCGAGGTTATCTCAATTTAATTTTTATTGTTATTTTTCATTGTTTTAATTTATTTTATTTCAGTCACGGTTGTGGTTTTTCCATGATTTTGCAGCGAAATAGGTTGAAAATTGTAGAATCGGCGATAATTTTGGAACGGAAAAATTACATTGTAAATGAAAAAAAATGGCAGGGAGCAGGAGAGCTGGCCACGGGAAGCTGGGAGCTCTCCCGCCCAGCTCTCCTGCCCAGGCAGCCAGGCTATGGCACGGGCAAATTTTTGAAGTGGAGCTGGGATGTCCCATGTGTGTAAGAAGCCGCCGTGCACGTGACATGCGCCTGCAAAAATCTGAAGCGATGCTGGGAGGCGTGCCGCGCTCGTGAGGAGAAGCCTGCCTGCCCGCAGGCACTGTTCATGGGCGCAATTTTTTGCCTTTTCCATTTCTTTCTTCCTATTTTCTTCTTTTCTCCATTTCCTTCTTCTCCATTTCCTCATTTCAAGAACTCCTTCATCTCTATTTCATCTCTTCTCCATTTCAAAAACCCTCATAAAAACTCATTTCTATCTTCTAAATATCACCATTTCTGGTCAATGTCCATCCTTTCCACCACCATTCCACACTTACCCACCATCTTACACTCCTTTCCACTCATCAAAATCCATCCTTCAACCCATTAAATCTTCAAATCCCTAACTTTTTTGGGATTTTTGTTCTTTGATTAAATGGGACACTTGGGAGGCAACAAATGGCTTGGACTCACTTGGAAATATGTTCTCCCTAGTCATCCTCTTCACAATCACGGTAAATTTACATCTCCTACAAATTTCCATTGTGATTGGTAGAAATTTTTGAAGAATTTAGTGCTTATATTGGGGATGGCTTGAGATTGGAATATTTTTACTTAGTTGATTTTAGGTGTTGGAAATTTTGTCAAGGGCTTGTTGGATTCTTGTAGCTATTTTTCTCTTGGAACTTGGTGGAATTTTGTTCTTAACCACTAGGAGTACTTTTGTGAAGAATTGTTTGTGGTGTTGAATGGTATTGTAAAGCATTGCTTGTTGTGGTGAGTGATTGCTTTTAGAACCTTATTTCTTGTGGTGTTTGGTGTATTGTGGTGAGAACTCATGGCCCCAAAAAGGTGACTCCAGCATGATGGTGCGAGTTCCTCCGCACCCCCTAGGCATTTCACGGGGAAGTATATGGGGTTAAAGCGCATTTCAGGCGAGTTTGTAAGAAGGTGGGACTTGCTTGTTGGCCGGGCTATTAGAGAAACAAAATTTTGTTGTGGTGAAGCTATGTATGTGTTTGGGCTAAGACAGTCGGTCAAAATTCTTCTATCCAAGGTGGGGTTGAGACGTTTCATGGCAAAACACTCTCCAACATATGAGAGGTACACACTAGAGTTCTTAGGATGGATTAGGATGGCAAATGTGTACCATATATCACCTTCCACTTGAATGATGTGAACCATGAAGTGAGCTACACCGAGTTGAAGATAACTTTCGAGTGTGACTATGAGTACAATAAAGGGTATGAAACCACTCATGATTATAATGATGCCAAATTTTGGCATATCATAACCAAGAGGGCCTGGATGGCTAAGATAGGATCTCCTCAATTTTACACCCTGCCTTGCGCTACACTCACCGTCTATTGGCCTCAACCTTCTTTTTCCATGGAACACCAACACATGCACCTGTTGAACACATAATGTCTCTTTAGTCAATGAAAAGAGCCGGCGTAGGCCACCCGGATTGGGTAGATGTTTAGGTAACAAGATGTTGTGCAAAAACCACCAAATTAGACCGAAGAGGTGAACTCACCATGGGTTGTATGGTTATGATGTTAGCCAAACATTTAATCATCCAAGCACTAAAGGGTCTTCCGAGACTAGACCTACTGGATTCTTACTTTCTTTCATGCAAGAGGCTATCTAAATCAAACATGCTAACAATCATTGATAATTTTTAATATATTTGGTTATATGGGAGGAAAGTGAAGTTCATGGATCTTGATAACCCGGAGAGGAAAAACCTTGAGGAGGACACCCCAGTGGAAGCATGGTGCATCCAGCCAGACTTGGCATACAAGACTGCTTTTGAGATAGAATTGAACCGCAATTCCGCGGCCACTCCACATGTAGTGTGCATTCAGACCAACACACCTTCAATTCAAAATTCCTTTCAAGATTTTCTTCATGAGATGTGTGGCCTTTGAGAGGACCAAAATGCCTTCCATCGAGCCCAAGTGGTGTATAATATTCGTGCCAACCGACAGAGAATTGCAATAGCGGATGACATTGAAAACCTTTGAATGCGGATCCACCACTTGACTGGTGGTGAATCCACGGTAGTCCCTAGCAATGAAGAAACTCGAAGGAGATGCCATAAGGAGGAAGATGCTTGGGAGGTCCATTACCGGCAATGGTCTTTGGGGGAGTCGTCGCATCTATAGTTGTAAGTTGTTTTTTCTTTGTCCTTATATTTGAAACTTATTGCCTTAGGTGTTTTACATTGAGAGAAATGTATGATTTTAAGTGTGGGGAGGGAGGTTTAATTATTTACATGTATATAATTAGCTACGTTTGATTGGAAAAACACGAAAAAAATAGAAAATGAAAAAAAACAAAAATAAAAACAATCCCGCTAAGTTGAAAACCTGAGAGGGCATCTTAGCCAACATTGGGGGCCCAGATAGGTCAAAAACTCGAAAGAGTGACCTAGGTAAAAATGAGAGGCTAAATGTGCAGAAAAAAATGAGATATGAGCCAAAGAAACATAATGTGTGGCTAGGATAAAAACCCGAAAGGGCTCCTAGGAAAAATGAGAGAAAGAGAGAAAAATGGAAAAATGTTATTTGTTCACTCATTTACCGGCGTTGGAGTCATAAGGTTGCGGTGGCTATATAGATGGATCAGGTAGCTTGACATCTTGAGACCTCTTGGGATTGGGAAATTTAGCGGGGAAACGAAGTAAGTTATGAAATTCTTGATTGTTAATATACATTGTTTTTAGGATGATATATGGGTATAAAGTGGAGTATGTGTTTGAAATTTATGTATGCTTTTAACTTCACCTTGTACCAATGGATTTGGGATTGTCAATTCAGGATTTGGAGATGTTTTAGGGATATCAATGAATTGATAGGTTGATATGGTTTGGGTATATTTAGGAATGCGGGTATTGGGAAATTCTCATTTGATCTTAATGTTGAGATGTGGGATATTGAGAGTTTTGTGGGGTATTGACTTCGGGGAATAGTATTTAGGATGTGGATACGTCAAATCCTTCGTGCGCTTGGATCTTTTCTTACTCGAGGGTGAGTAAGGTTTAAGTGCATGGAGGTTTGATGTGTCCATTTTATGTGCATATTTTAGTACTTTTTGGGATCACTTTTGTGCTCTTCTGTTATCAAGAGCTTGTGTTTTACCTTGAAATTCTCTTAAGGGGTAAGAGCGACTTTACGCTCTTTTACCTTTTTCTAAGTGGATTTTGTGTGACAAAGGAAGAACATCAAGACTTGAAGACCGGAGACAATTGAAGATCACATTTTGTAGATTTTAAAGATTTGAAGACTAGCTTTGAAGATTGAAGACAACAAGAATTGAGGATTTGAAGGCAAGGTGACACAAGGGTGAAAATGGGCAGCCCGCCCGGGCGATCCCATTCCGGGTGCCTGCTACACTTTTGATTTTTGCTTTTCTTTTCATCCCTCTTGCACTATAAAGGGAAATGTTTTTCCACTGACTTCATATCTTATCCTTCTTGGCCGAATTCCACCTTCTCCAAACCCTAGGTTCTTCATCTTTTTCATCCTTTCTCTCTTTATTTCTCTATGTATTTGTTTATGGATGTTAGTATGATTTGTATTAGCTAATCTAGTTCTTGGGAGCAATTGATTGAAGCTTCCAAACATATGTAGTAAGATTCTATACTTTCTCATTTTTTTAAAATTTGTTGGAGAGCATTTATTATGCCATTAATACCATGGGTTGTTTGAGTATATGAAATGTTTGTATGATTGAAGTGTTACAGTGTTAGGAAAGTTGAAAATTTCTTAACTCATTTGACATGAAATCCAAAAGCATGGATTTAGAACTTCTTGTGTATAATGTATGGTAATTCTTGCTAGATGAGTATGTTAATGTGGATTGTTTTCATATTTATCCCATAGATGCAAAGAAAGGTTGAACCTTGAATGTTGTTTGTTCTAGGTTTAACCTAATAAATGCTTTGTTTGGTTAAATGACTATGTCTTTGGTAGAAGGCTTGTTGTTATCAAACCTATGGTCCTTTGGGTGAAATGCCATTGATAAAATACCTCTATGATGTTGTTTGTATAGGGTGATCATCAATGAGGTTTTCAAATGGTCATTGTTTGTCTTTGCAAACTACTATTAAGAAGGAACAAATATTGATCTAGTGATAGCATTCCACATAGAAAATAAATGTAATTGATTGAGCCAATGAATTAATGAACTATATGATGTGTGGAAGTGGAAGTCGATTGCCCCCAAGTCTCCGTTAATTATTATTTTAATCATCTCTTTAGTTGTATTGCATGATTAGCATAGTTCTCTTGCTTTACTAATCAAAAAACCAACCACCCCCCATTTACATGTTTTTGTATGTATCTATGTATGTATATACCTTGTATGTTTTATCCGATATATGTTTAAACACTTAAAAAGATCCCTCTTCTCGTGGATGACCCCGACTTGCCATTATCTACTTAATTGTAGACATGAAGCATTAGCGCTTAAAAGTATTAACTTTGAGAGGTACAACGAAAACCTCCCACGTAGCCCATGAGATTTGACACAGTCCGCGCTATAACCTCATGCTGAACACTTGTGGCATGGGCCAACTCCCTTGGCGCGGGCCGTTGTTGCCAACCATGAATGGACCATGCTGACCCGTGGTACCTTGGTCGGCTGAACTTGTTTTCATCGCTACGGGTGAACAGTCAGTTTGATTTGAGAGATTTAGTATTCAATTTTATAGTGCTCGAGAAGAAAAATTCAATGGAATCAGTGTTGAAGGTTAATTCTTCTCAAATCATTCTTAGACTTTGGCGCAACTCATCGGACCACGATCCCCATTTCTTCATTGGCCGCTTTGATCTCCGTTGCCGCCTATCTTTGACTCTAATCTCCTTCTACCATGCATTGATGTTCATGGCCTCTGTGTACTACCATTCTAGATGTGAATGGCCTTTGACCTCTTCTATTGTCCTTGCGAATGGCCTTCGATATCTCTTTCCGCCCTTACGAACAACCTTTGCATAGAATGTAACCAAAAATTACCCACGTTCGACCTACTAAAGATGATCATATGGAAGATCTAGGATCCCGTGGATGCAAGATGTCTATTAGTACTAATTAAGTCTACAAAATGCAGGATTTAGACAAGAAAATCAAACATGGCCGTCTAAACCCCTTTCCATGTAAACTTAACTAATACTAGCAATCTTCCAAACAAAACAAGCTAAAAACTATTCCGAATGCAATGGTTAACACATGAAAAATAAAGCACATCAGACTCCCCCCACTTAACCCTTTACCTTCCCTCGAGTAAATAAAGACAACAAACAGAATAAAGCAAAATGTAGCGTGCGAGCATGAGTTAATCGAGGCATCCAACTTATTCCAAGAATACCTTGTTTCCCCCAAAATAGTAAGAATCTCACAACTCTCACACTCCCCGAAGAAAATAAGTCTTTAACCACCTAAAAGTAAAATGTGGAAGAAAGGAAAGCCTTACAGATAAGTGTTGAGCTAGATTATTTTTCCCAAAATGATCCCCAACGCAATCAAAGAGTCGTCTCTCAAAAACAATCCAACAAGAAAATTCAAAAGCCATCGACTTGGTTGTAACATATGGATAATTCGCGATTCTCAACCTAGTTACAACCAAGGAGTCAAATGTATCATCGACCTAGTTATTTTCCTTCAATTTCTCTCATATTTCCTAGGAGCCCTTTAGGGTTTTCTTCCTAGCTTTAACACACAAAGGGTACTCACTTCTCACCTTTTTCCACAGGGTTTCTTATTTTTGCCTAGACTCGTAAGCCTAGCCGGGCCCATCCTCTCATTTTTACCTAGGTTTTTTGACCCATCCAGGTTTTTCCCAATGCTACCCAAGTCGCCTTTTTGGGTTTTCAACTTTTCTGGGTTTTTTATATTTTTTTTCATTTTTCAAAATTTTCAGACTTTTTGGTTTAGCACAAAATTATTCCAAAAGTGGGTTTCATACTACAAAAGATAAAATCACAAAAAATACACCACCAATAGTCTAAAACAACCTACCCCATGCAAAATAGGAACCCTAGCATAGCTTGTCATTCCACCAAATGTCCATCCAAAATCATCCCTCAACAATCCAAAAATAAAATCATCAACAAGCAAGGAAAACCACCAACGAAAAACATAGAATGCACTGAGGAAATCCGAGAATGAAACCCCCTAAGTGCTCACTACTCCCTTCCCCACACTTAACTGATGCATACTTCCTAATGCAAGGAAAATCATGTCAAAACATAAGTGAGGCTGGGAGAAATAGTGACACTTACTCTTGCACCCCCAAAGGGCCTTCCTCCTCTTCATAACCAGTGTTGCTCCTCTCAATGTATTATGTTGCTTTAAGAGCGGCCTCAATGAAATACATCCTCAGACTAATCTCCTCCACTTGTATCCTCACTCCCCCTATCACTTGTACTACCTCTTCAAACACAAGGGTAGAGCTTGAAAGCTGATCCCCAAGTGTATGCAATCGGTCAATAATTTTTGTCGTTAGGCGAGAGCGGCTATGATGTTCTCTCGAAGATGTCTCACCTTCGGCCTCCTCAATGTCTATCTCCAGGGTGGCTAAGACTTTATAGAATTTTCTCTCAAAGTGTTGGTCCGGCTAAGTAAATAGGTCATCCAAACATGTGTCACGGTTGTGGCGGTGCACTCCGGCTGTGGAAGTACAATGAAACTACAATTGCTCGCTCTGCCATAAAGCCATACATATCTACCCTCTGATGTCGTAGGTCTCACCATGCATGCCTTGGCTAACTTCTCTATGGTATACCTTGTACTTCATCGTCCTAAGTTAGCCAACACTCCCTGTGTGACTGGATTACCCAAGTATTGTGCTAGTAGACATGTTGAAAACCCTGCATCCAAGAACATGAAACCCAAGAGTAATTCCATTCCAAACAAAAACACGAGTCTAAGACTCAAAATACATTTTCAATTTAGGGGAAAGATGGAATTTTGAAAATTCCGGGTTGAACAACAATCCTATGTAAGTGCTACCACCCCATTGATAGGATTATGAAATCAAGATTCATCTCCTCTTAAATCACCAAAGCACATGAAGAACATATCATCGAAAAACAATAGTACATCAAACCACCCAAACTTCTTCAACACATGATCATACATACAAGCCCAAACATATATCCCAAAAACATGTAAAATCATGTTTTTCATAACACCACCACAATGTTAATCAATCATATAAACAAAAGAGTTCAATGAATTACCCATAATTTGAAGCTGAGAATTGCAAGATTCACACAAGAAGAAGCAAAAATTTCTATTCGAGTTTTCGAGTTTTACCAAGAGTGTGAGTGAGTGAGTGTTTCTTGAGAAGGAAGAATGTGTCAAATGGTGAAATTAGGTGGAAAAGTGTACCATGAGTTTAGAATTTCAGCATAGATGATAAGAGGGAGATGTACAATTAGGATAAGAATGGAATTTTTAAGGGGACAATGGTACCAACCTATTAATTACTAGGAATGTAGTAAGTCTATTCCCATAAAAAATCCTAAGGAATTAGGGAATTTCAAAATTCTTGAACCAAAAATGCATTTTTGAGTTAAAATTTCAAAATTTTCAAAAAATTGCATTTTTGGAACAATTTAAGAGTGGAAAAATAAAAAAATCGGTGCAAAAGATGTTTGGCACGAATCAAAGGCTCGTGCTTAATCTTCTGGCACGAACCTTCCCCCCGTGCCAAACTTCTTGGCACAAAGCATCCCCTCGAGCCAAACCTCTTGGCACAAAGCATCCCTTTGTGCCAAACTTTTCGGCGCGAGGCATCAACAAATTTTGACCCGTTCCTTTGGTTTTCCCACTTTTTTGAAAAATACTATGTCACCCATCAAATCTAATTCCATCCAAACATAATCACGAGCTCGAGCTCAAATTTAAAACCAACAAGAGTTTCATCTCAAAAATCCTCATTGCAAATAAGAACACGCAAAATCTATCTAATCACTACGAAAGCAAAAAAGAAATCCCATATATTTATTGGGGATAAGTACATATATAACCCTATCTACTTGAGTAAGTGCCAATCTAACCCTATAATAATTTTTAGTGCAAATATAACCCTAACTAGTTAATGAAAGTGCCAATATAACCCTCAGACCCCATTTCCAGCATTGACCTCAATTTTTCAGCGTTGACTCTATGTAAATTGACCAAATACCCTTTGGGCTAACTCTAAAATTGGGTGAACAATTTTACCCTCATAGTTAGCCAGAACGCTATAGTTCGTTGAAATTAGGTAGGGTTATATCAGCACATTTTTCAATCTTATTGGGTTATATCAGCACATTCCTAATATTTGTAGGGTTATATCAGTACATATCTAATGTTTATTGGGTTATATCAGCACATCCTTAAATTTTATAGAGTTATATTGGCACTTTAACTAACTATATAGGGTTATATTGGCACTTTTAAATATTGAAAGGTTATATTGGTACTTTTGTTAACTAGGTAGGGTTATAAAAGCATTTTTTTCTATTTATTGTCGTCCTCATGACTTATTTCTCGAAACCAAGTTTGTCAGAAATTTCGTTCACCGAGGGGATCACCTCCCTTGTCAACTCCCAAAGTTCCCCAATCAAAGTAAGGCTTCAATATTTGCCCATGAACCACCAAATTTGTGTCGCAATTGTCATTCTTAACCTCTATTGCACCATGATCATACACTTTTGTCACCTCATACAGCCCTTCCCACTTTGATCTTAACTTACTGGGAAAGAGACGTAGCCTAGATTGGTAAAGGAGAACTCTTTGTCCCACAAAGAAGTTCTTTTTTACGATACTATCATCATGTAAGACTTTTGTTCTCTCCTTATAGATCAAAACAGTATTATAGAAGTTTTTCCTAAGTTCTTCAAGCTCTAATAATTGCGACATCCTATGCTTCCCGGATATATTCAAGTCTAAGTTAAGGCATTTAATGGCCCAGTGTGTCTTGAATTCAAGCTCAACCGGGAGGTGGCATCTTTTGCCGTAGAGGATGCGAAAAGGTAATATGCCAAATTGAGTCTTATATGTAGTGTGATAGGCCAAGAGAGCATCATCCAACCAAGTAATCCAATCCTTCCTAGAGGTATTCACTCTCTTTTCAAGGATAGCTTTGATTTCTCGGTTGGATATTTTGGCTTGGCCATTGGTTTGTGGGTGGAAAGCAGTGGAAGTTCAAGTGGTTACTCCATATTTTTCAAGAAAAGTTTCCCATGATCTTGTGGCAAAAGTGGGTTCCTCTATCACTGACCAGGATTCAGGGTACATCGAACCATGAGAAAATATTGGACTTGAGAAAGCTGACCATGGTTGCCAAATCATTTTCTTTGTGAATTTGGCTTCTACCCACTTGGACATATATTCCACTAGCACTAAGATGTAGTAATTCCCATCGGATTTAGGAAATGGACCCATGAAATCCGTACCCCACATATCTAAGATTTCTACTGGCATCGAAAAAGCTTGGGGCATCTTACTTTTTTGATGAGGTGTTCCTTATCCTTTGGCATTGGTCACATGATGACACAAAATTTTTAGCATCTGATAATATAGTGGGCTAGTATAGACCATAATCTGTTACCATCCTGCGGTTCTTTTGCAGCCTACCTCATTCTTGGGTACGCATCTTATAATTTTCTGATCAGAACAATGCTTCCACAGGTAGAGGTCATCCCAGACATATTCCTTTGCCTCATTCACCAATCCCTCCTTTCTCAATTTGTCAAGAGATGGAGGAAATTCCCCAGTGGTGAGGTAATTCACTATAATATCATACCAACGCTGGCTAGTTATTACCCCGAATAGTTGCTCGTCAGGGAATTCTTCTCGAATAGGTTCCAACTTTGCCTTTTCCTTGGCTGGCTCTGGGCTCTCGGGGGTGGGTAGTCTACTCAGGTGGTGTTCCACTACGTTTCCAGGTTCCCTTCTTATCCCTTACCTCTAGGTCAAACTCACTTAATAGAAGTATCCATCTAATGAGCCCTGGCTTAGCTTCCTTCTTTGTCATTAGATGATGAAGTGTTGCATGGTCGGTGTACACTTTGAACTTGGTTCCTAAGAGTTATTGACAAAAATTTTCTCAAGCAAAGACCATAGGTAGTAACTCTTTCTCTATGGTAGAGCAGTTGCATTGAGCATCATTGAGAGTAGCTGATGAATAGTATATGATGTGTGGCATTCTACCAATCCTTTGGCCAAGAAAAACCCTTATAGCATGATCACTTGCATCACACATGATCTCGAAGGGAAGAGACCGGTCTGGAGGTTGGATGGTTGGGGCAGTCACTAGCTTGTTATTCAAAGTGTCGAAAGCCTTTTGCACTCATCAGTGACAATAAAATTGACATCTTTCTACAATAGTTTGCACAGAGGTGTAGGTATTTTGGAGAAATCCTTAATGAAACAACGGTAAAAATTAGCGTTACCTAAGAATGATCTAACATTCTCGACATTAGTGGGGTAAGGTAGGGATTTAATTATGTCTACTTTGGTTTTGTTGACTTCAAACCCTTGAGTTGACACAACATGTCTTAGTACTATACCCTTTTCCACAATGAAATGGCACTTCTCAGAATTTAGCACTAATTCTGTGTTCAAACATTGCTAAAGTACTCGTGCCAAATAATGTAGGTATAAATCGAAGGAGTCCTCGTGAATGGTGAAATCATCCATGAAGACTTCAAAATATTTCTCGATAAACTCTAAGAATATGCTGACCATACACCTTTGAAAACTTCCTGGAGCATTAGAGAGACCAAAAGGCTTTCACCTATAAGCAAAGGAACCAAAAGGGCAAGGGAAGGTGGTATTCTCTTGGTTCTCATGATTGATGGTTATCTGGAAGCATCCCAAAGAGCCATCAAGGAAAAAATAATACGCATGGCCGGCCACCCTCTCAAGCATTTGGTCAATGAAGGGCAAGGGAAAATGGTCTACGAGTCACCGCGTCTAAGCATCGGTAATCAATGCACACTCGCCACCCATTCTGAATACGGGTGGGTACCAAGTCCCCATCCTTATTCTTCAATATTGTGTCCCCACTTTTCTTCGGCACCACTTTGGTGAGACTCACCCAAGTACTATCAGAGATAAGATATATTACCCCACATTTAAGTAATTCAAGGACATCACCTTTAACTACTTCCATCATAGGCGGGTTTAATTTCCTTTGAGGTTGGCATACTAGTCTTGCACCCTCCTCTAATAGTATATGGTGCACGATAAGTTGAAGGACTTATGCCTTTATTGTCAGCTAAAGTCCACCCTATTACTCCCTTGAATTTTGTAAGGACCTCAAGCAACCTACTCTCTTCGTCACTAGACAATCTATTCGAGATAACCACTGGAAAAGTTTCATTTTCACCTAGGAAAGCACACGTCAAGTATTTGGGTAAGGGCTTAAGCTCAACTACTGGTGTTTCCTCTATTGAAGGTTTTCTCTCAGGTAGAACTAGTTCATTTAGGTTTTTTGGAAAAACTTCCACACAATTCTCACCTTGAGCATCAACCTCTTTCACACTCCCCACTAGGTTAGCTTCCAGGGTTTTAACGCATATATCACTTATAGAATTACCTCTAAAGCTAACCCTTTGTTCATATAAAAAATGTCTTACATAATATTGTCATACATATCAATCAAAAGAGCATAACACTTCATGTTTTGATCTATCGATCTATGCTCAAATTCATGCTCATGATCGCCCATTTTCTTTAACAATGCTCTACACTCATGCAATGCATCAATGGTGTCAAAAGAGAGATGACTAACCGCATTGTGATCAAATGTCACACATGATTCCTTTTTCCCCAATTCTCTCGAACATATTGGTGGAGGTGCTTCCTTACCTGTGAGCTTATGCCTTCCTATCAAATGGTTCAGTTCACCTATTAGCTCATTCCCCTTTTCACCTATCCTTACAACACTAGAAGATATTTGAGCCCCACAATTCTTAATGCAAGAAAATACTTGATTTTGCTGAGTTTCACTAGTTTCCGTAAAACCAGTCAAAGATTCATGTATCTCATCACATGTAAACTTGGGGTTCAAGATAAATTCGAGCGAGTAGTGGTACATGCACCACTCCTGCTCCCATTGATCTTGTTGAACTTCAAGTTCCATGTCTCTCTTGTAGTCGCTCAACCATGGTCAACACTCTGTAGGGTGATCGAAATGACACACCCTACAAAGTTTCATCTACTGAGTGGTAATTTCCCACATTATCATAGTCCAAAAGTAAAACAGCTTAACAACCAAACTATCCAAACAAAAAAATATATAAAAGCAATTACTAACTACTCTACTAACACGCTATGCTAATTGAAACTTAGATTGAATAGCATCCCCGGCAGTGGTGCCAAAATTTTACCCACTTCCACCCGGTGTCAGTAATTGTAGCTAATTAACCCGAGCATGGGCTTTGAGAAAGGTCAAAGACAAAATTTATATTTTTTACCCGTTCTCACTACTATGCTACTGATATGGTAGTTAGTGATAAACATTAGGTATGTCCGTAGAGATGCTAGGGCCTAAGAGTCAACGAAAAGATAACCTCGTACGGGTCATCCATCCGTCGGAGTAGAAGGAATATCTAGTAAATGCAAACAGAGGGGGGGTTGTTTTTAAAACTAATAACTACAAAACATGAAATTAAAAAACAAGTAATCCAATTAGCTTAGCACTTGGGGAATCACTGAGACATGAATGATTGAATACTTTGATCCTCGATTCATTCACATGTAAAATTTACAAAACAAACTAATAGAATGTTCATAACACATAGTGTGGCCAATGGCATACACTTCTACATAACTATCACGTCGGGTGCGCTCTCAACTCTTCATCGACACCAGCAACGTAATTAGGGGAGTACAACAAGGTCCGACCATTTTTGTAGATCTTTTTCTCCCCATGAGATTATGTCTCGGGCTTCCACCATGAATGCACGACTTCCCAATCACCTATGAATTAGGTTAAGGGGTCGTTTGCACCTTATCTATTACACTAGGGCCTCTTACAACCCTAGCTTGCTACTTTTTTACTATCTCTACCCGTAACCTCTCGGACTACTTTCCATAATAAACTAAGACTATTGCGATGGTAAGTACGTCAAAGCAATACTAGGGTCTCCCGTGCACACACCCACGCAGATGCAATGCACTCCCTTACCCATACAAACATCCAGCTTTCCCCTCCCAAGAGGGCATCAATGTTTTCACTATACATGAATAAAGCCCAATGTGTGTGCTTATATGTGGTGTACAATTCATGAAATTCAAACATTCAAGAATAGGTCATAATAATATCATGAACACAAATACTATGATGGATCTAATGAATCTCAAATAAGCATTCATCAAACATGTTTACAATTAATCCCCAAGCTATGGAAACTACTCCATAGATATGGAATTCAAATATGGATTTGAATTCCACATCTTGGATCAAAGTAAAAAGGATAGAAAGAAAATAAAAGAGAGAGTGTTTCTCCTACTAAAAAATAATGAATAAAACCTCTATCTACTTCTCTCTACTCTACTCTCCTATTTAACTTACTAGACTAAGGCTATTTTTATAGGGGAGGGTATTGAGCCTAAAAATATGCCCAAAATAGGCCCAAAATGACTAAACCCTAGTTCAGCCGCTACCGGGCGGGGGCCGTCGCGGATGGTGTGGTCCGCGGCGTGTACTTGTCACGGGGTGCAGTATTTGGCACGAGCTGTACCATCGCCTTGACACGTGGTACTACATCTGGCGTGGGAAGTGGATCCGTGTTTCCACAGCCTAATGGATCAGGCGCGGTCTACGCCAACACCTTTGGCATGGACCATAACTTTTGGCGGCGTGTCTTTGACTTTTGATCATGCAAGACTCGGACCTTGGTGTTGACCGTGGTTGGGAAGGATGATTTAATCATAAAATTGGCACGAGCTGTGTCATTCTCCACACCCCGCCAGTTGGTCTCGATATCTTGGTCTTGGAACGGCGTGGGCCATCGTAAATGGGACAGTCTGTGCACATACTTAGCCATTTTTAATGGAGTTTTTAAATCGTGTGTGTGGCCCCTAAAATTAGGCACGGTACGCACCATAAAATTGTGTTTAACACTATTGGCATGGGAAACTCCTTTGGCGCAGACCGTTGGTGCCAACCATGAATGGTCCACGTTGACCCCTCGTACCTTGGCCGGCTGAACTTGTTTTCTTCGCTACGGATGAATCGTTAGTTCGATTTGAGAGTTTTAGTAGTCATTTTTTTAGCACTCAAGAAGATGAATCCAATGAAATCAGCCTTGAAGGATAATGCTTCTCTGATTATTCTCAGACTTTGGCGCAACTCATCGATCCACGATTCCCCGTTTCTTCATTGGCCGCTTTGATCTCTGTTGCCACCTATCTTTGACTCAAATATCCTTCTACCACACATTGATGTTCGTGGCCTTTATCTACTACCATTCTACAGGTGAATGGCCTTTGATATCTGCTATCGTCCTTGCGAACGGACTTCAATATCTTCTACCACCCTTACGAACGGCCTTCACATAGAATGTAAACAAAAAGTAACCACGGGTGACCTACCAAAGATGCTCACATGGATGATCTAGGAGCCCGTGGATACAAGATGTCCATTAGTACTAATTAAGTCTACAAACACGAGATTTAGACAAGAAAACCAAACATGGCCATCTAAACCCCTTGTCACGTAAACTCAACTAATACTAGTAATATGCCAAACAAACAAGCTAAAAACCATGTCGAACGCAATGGTTAATGCACACAAAATGAAACACGTCACCGATTGGGGTGAACTTACTATGGAACCTTTAGATGGTACAATCCAAGTTCAGGCTGTATTAGTTAAGCATCGTTAATTTATTAGGTATGATAGATACATGTGACGTCGCACTCCATTCGCACAACATGATTTTGAGTTAACCGACTTGTAACCGATAAAGATGCGACATTGCATAAATTAATTTATTTAAATAGATTTAGGCACGAGTTTGGGTCGAGGGGCATGTGCAACTTCACGTAGTGGAAAAGTTAACGTCGTGCCCTACGTTGGGAAGAATTCAGTCACATCAACTAATGGTGTTAAGTCAATCTTCTCATCACTGACTATTACTGCTAGGTTGTACCCATATTGTCAATGACATAATTACATCGGTAATAATTTTTTACTTCGATTTTCAAAAGAATTTACTCTGGTTATCGTAGAATCACGGTAAAAAACCTATTATTTACCTCAGATTTTTAAGAAATGAGGTAAATAATATTATTTACTTCGACAAAAAAATGAGGTTGAAGAACCTTTTACCTCAGTTTTTTAAACTAAGCCAAAAAACCGAGGTAAATAGGGTGAAGTAATAGGTTCAGTTTCTTGTAGTGTTTCTTCATCATAGCCATAACCAATCCACCATAGGAGAGATCCTTTTTCTTCGTATTTGTAGTCTTGAGCATGCTCATAACGATGGTGAACCCAGGTTTTATCTTTACCTCCTCCATCACATAGTAGAAGAGCATCAAATTAACGATGGTAGGCTCACATGTGTGCCCACCTGTGGGAAACACATTCAAGCATATTCAGTCATAAATGAGGCACTACTGAACCGTAAGGACACCAATGTCATAGCACTCTGCCGAGCCCGCGGTACTTCCAGTTCGATGGAAATATTTCCTAGCTATTGTTATGCGGTCTAATGGGATGGCTTCGGTGACCGATGGCCAACTTTGTTGGTGATAGATTTCTAGGGGAGCATGGGGATTAGTGTTGATTATCAATTTCTTAGGGGAGTTATAGCCAGATCCTAGGGTCTCATTGATTGTATACTTGTTAACTGTAATTAGTTTTCCATCGACCTTAGTACCATCCCTATTATTCATGCTTTGTCTTAAATTGGCATAAAATTGAATCACCTAGTCTACGTAGACATTTTCCTCTAAGCATAAGAAATTCTGTAGGTGTTGAACTTTGAAAGGGTCTAACAAATAGTGTATGCTCAAATCAGAAATCGAAAATGCACGAAACTTTGAAAGTAATCACCCTACGCTTAAAAAAAATCAGCATACCTCTCCTCTGCCATTTTATTGAAAAATTGCTCTGACGGCTCAATCTTGGAGAACGGTTGATGGCTACAAACACTCACCACCCCGGTACTCTTCTTTATGTGCTTTGACCTCGACACTGTGATTGGATTGGAGAATTGTTGAACAATTTGATGGTCAGGGTTTGGGGAGAGGTTGAATTGTGGTTTGTGTGTGAGTGTTAATATTCTGATTTGGGCTCATTTCTTATATACTAATTTAGGTTCCGAACTCAAAACTTGTTCGCAAGGTGATATGTAAAGGTTTGATCCTCTTCCTAGTATAGAAGCTCTGTCAGATGGTGAAAAAGGGCATTAAAGGAGGTTTTTCAAAGGGTATTAAAAACCCTAAGAAAAACCATGCCTTTCCCACCATTTCACCCACACCAAAACCTCTCCATCATTCTACTCCATTTATTTCATCTTCAAATCTCCATTTCTCTTCATCTTCAAATCTAGTAATGAAAGGTATGTGTTCATAGTTAATACAGCTACTTTCCTCTAAAGCTGGGTAAATTTTAACTACATTTTCTCAATATTTATGGGGGAGAAACTCATTTCTATTCTACTTGTACGTTGGCTATCTTTTAGAAAAATGAAGCTTTCACTTGTTTGATGTCAAGGTTGGTGGTTCTAAACCCTAGATATTTTGAAGGGGAAAGATGGTTTCTTTGGTGGTTGAGTTTTTTTAGGGCTCTTATTTATATTAATAGTTTGATCTTGAATGTTATGCAAATACCCAATGATTGTGATTTAGGTAGTACCAGGAGTTACGATATTTTGCATTTTATCTAGTTCGGCTTGTTTGTTAACCTAGTGTAAAAACTTTTAAGTATCATACCCACAATTTTCTTCAAAAACTATGTTTTATGAAGTTAGTTTCATGAATTGTTGAAGAATTTGTGAATGTAGGTTTAATAATATCTAAGAAAAAGACTCATGATGATGCATCACGTTCACATAATACCCAACCTGGGACGTCAGGATTTATTCACGATGACGATGATGTTTCCAATGAGAGAGGAGTAGCAAAAACATATTGTAGAACACTAGAACGTATGATGCCTAGAAAATAGTTTACTACACTGGTTTTTAACAAGTCGTCCAAGTGTTTGTCCAAAGAAAGTGCAAAGTGTTCTAGTTGGGTTGTGAAGATAGGAAGAACAAGGGTGGACATAAAGTATGATAGTTGGCATGAGGTACTGAAAGACAATAAGGAGACCCTATGGATAGAGTGCAAGGTACCCTTAATGACCATAGTGTTCTTTGCCACCTAATTTCCACTTCTCTTATTCTACAAATGAACTTTCCACTATTTTAACTCCAATCCCATCATTCTAAATCCTCATAGAGACCCTTCAAAATTGATTTTCCGGATATGGTATATCTAAGAAAGAAGGCAACAACCATATTGTGCAAGAGTTGGTGGGAACACAAATATACCTTGTCAAGAGACTACATTATTTCTTTGGAGAAAGGTGATTGGTTGTGAATAACATACACACACATTCAACCAGAGAGTTGGGAGATCCACAAGAGAAGGGATTTTGAGAATGATTATAATATTAATGAAGTAAAGTTAAATTTACAAAGTATTTAGATTAAGGTGTATTTACTGTTGACATATCTCTAACATAGGATACGAGGAAAGAAAAGCAATGCATAGCCAGTTTAAATCTAGTTCCTTATCGATTAAGCTGTGGGGTGTATGGATTAGCTACAATTGCTTTACTGGAAGAATGTCTTGAAAGAGATGTTCAAATTTCAATCAAGGTCAAGATAACCGATGAAAGGGCAAGGGCTACAGTATGACCAACAGACATTGATGAGATTGATAGGTGTAATCTATTCCTCAAAGGCCAACAAAACAACAAGGGTATGCAAAAGAAGGAGGACGAAAAAGAAATTGATGAACAAGTGGTAACCCTTCAAATCATTTATGCTATTTTAGGAACATTCATTTTATTATTTTGTTTAAATACCAATGGCAATTGATCATGATTGTTCCGGAAAAGAAACACGTGTATTGGATGGGTCCTTTGCACTTCCAATCATCAGAATTATTTGTCATGATTTTAGAGTCCGCTATGAAGGACACTAGCGAAGGTGTAGCAATCAAATTTGAAGTGGTCGAAATTAAGAAATAATATGGTACAGTTGCTTCTTCTTTTCCAATGGGATTTTTTATGTGTTTCTATACGTTACCAAATTAATGTTGTTTTAAATTAGTACAAGAAATAAGCGCAAACATGGGAGTGAGGCTATTACGTGATGTTGTACGCAATAGAGTGCATAGAAGGTGTAAATTTGGATTTACTTGAAATTGACATGGTCATTTGCTTCTACTAAGCATTAATAGTGTCTCAATGTCAACATAACATTTTTGAAGTGGAATTTCATTCAAGGAATCTGGTAGTCCTCTCCAAGAACTTATTCACCTGCAAAGCTAATCCCGGAAGTGATTATGGGAGAAGGGCTCTGACGATCAAGTCAGTATTCTCCTTGTAGAACTGGAATTTCTACAAATAGTAATGCCCACCTTAGCTCCTCCAGAGCTTGCTGCATTTATAGACTGACATCCTTAACAGTTCCTTGATTTCCAAGAATTAAGATCGTGGGCGTGCCACAATCCCACGTTTTTCGTTTGTGGTCTTTGTATTCGCTGTCTATTCCATGTTCTTCGGCCCACGTAATATAGCACAACTAGAAGCTTCGTGCCCGCTTGCTCTTCGCCTTGGGATAGACGCATTCCTCCTTCCATGAGATAATATTGGGCTAGGCCTAGTGTTTGTTGTCCTTGCTTTTCCATATATACAAAGACCACGAGATTACTGTTTTCGGCAGTTCGTCACCCTCAGCATCCTTGTAGTCAATTGCAGCGGTCGTCTTTTGACTTTTTGGCAATATAGACGCTGTCCCCTAATTCCTTGCTAGGGTGTTCGCTATTTTGCTATTTTCGCTATATAGTCTTCCCCCATCCTTCATGTATTGTCTTAAAAAGCTATTCCTCAAGTTTTTCTCAATTTGTCTTCTTAAATCTCTACAGTATTCGATATCATGGCCATGGTCTTTGTGGAAAGCACAATAATATTCTCTTGATCATTTTTCTGCTGGTGCTAGCATGGGTGCTGGCTCTCAAAACATATCCTTGTGGGCTTGCCATATCTCTCTCCTTGGCATTGTTAAGGGTGTATCCTAAAATGTCGCAACCTGCAAACTTGGTTCTCTTGTTTGAAAGAGACACTTCCCTTTCCCTTCCTCATAAATCCCTTCTATGAATCTTCCATCATTCGCTTCTTGCCCCGTTCCCTCTCTATTTTACGATGATTTGCTTCTTCCATTTGCACATGCTGCTCAATCATTTTCTGTAGCTCCCTTGGGTTCTTAGGCATATTCTTCGTCAGTTCTTTGTAAAATTCCCCTGATCGCATGCCTCCTATGAGCACCCCCAATTAAGATTCGAAAGACATGTCACGAACCTGTAAGCTTTCTGTAACAAAGAGATTATGACATTTTGTTAGACTTTCGGTACTCCGTTGGGCTATGTTATTGAGATCCGCGATCGTCTTGGTAAACTTTTGATTTTTATAGAAACGACCTAAGAACAAGTTCGAAAACTGTGCCCAAGATTTGATGCTCCCGTTTGGTAGGTCTTCTTACCAAGTGATCGGTCCTTTAAAAAAGATAGGAAATGCCTTGCAAACTAACTCGATGTTTGCATCGTGAAACTCTTTCGGGTCCATTGTCCCATCGTAGATTTTAACATGCAAAGGAGGTTTAAAATCCTTTGGCATTTTAAAATCACGCAAGTGTGGAGCTACGGATCCTTTGGCATTGTAAATTTGGTTGTTAAAAGGGGGGGGCAATTCTAGTAGTGGATTTTCGGAGTTCGAATATAAGGATTGAGGATATTTCCGAGTTCAGAAGTACGGATCGAGGATTCTTCCAAACTGGAAACTTTAGTTGGCCTTTCACAGCAAGGCCAATGAGCGGCTTACAAATTTGGAATCATCCTCAGCCCTCTCTTCCGAGTTCGAAAATGTGTACAATTAAAAACGATTCTGCATAATCACCTTTGAAATGGAATGATGAAAGGCGGTTATATGGAAAATCTCCTTTGAATGGTTCAATTAAAGGCGGTTATTAAATAACAGCCTTAACTGATGGTTAAACCGCTATTGAACTGGTGTTCGAGCCCCTGACAATAGGTTCCGAGTTCAGAACATTTTCAGGAAGGTGGTTCTTCGTCTTCTCAGCGAAACCACCTTCTAATGCTACCTTTAAAAGTTGCTCTCCACTAGTGTATATAACTAAGTTACTTGCTTTACAAATACGTAAACTCATTTTCAAAGACCAAAAAGGGAAGTGGAGGTTTCTGAATGGTGGTTTGTACTTAAATTATTGGCAGTTCAATATTTTTTCACTAATACACTGCATTTGTTAAATTAAAAATTAATTTAAACAAATTTCAAAAGTTAAATAATGTTTTTATAATATGTTTTTATATATTTTCACATTCAAATATACATTATTACATGTTTTAACTTATTAAAAATTTAATTTTTTTTTTAAAAAAATATGGTTTTTAAGTGAAGTGTAAAGTGACCTTATGAATATATCTCTTTTCCTAAGACTTCCTAACAGAAAATACAATGAAATAAGAAACTGAATGCAACGAAAAAGTAGGATTTTTAAGTGAAATGTAAAGTGGCCTTTATGAATATATATTTTCCTAAGACTTCCTAACAGAAAATACAATGAAATAAGAAACTGAATGCAACGAATGAGAGCACCGAAGATACTCCTATGTATCCAAATTTAAGAAGTCGGCCAACGTCGAATATGAACCAAGCAAACAGTTGCACTCGGTCGAGATTCATAGACTTTTAAGTCCTAGGAGGTGCTTTTTAAACAGAAAATCACGAGTCTGTGGTTGACAAATAGAGGGTGCCTTCCACATTTCACTACCCTACTAGTGGTGTCAATTTGGGTTATCGTGTCACATTCGTATTGAGTTTGAAATATGTCGTGTTGAAACGTGTCGGGTTGAATCGTGTTGATTTCATTTATCGTTCGGGTTGGAAACGTGTCGTGTTGAAACATGTCGGGTTGAATCGTGTTGATTTCATTTATCGTGTCGGGTCGGGTTGGATTGGATACTTATCGTGTCGGGTTGAAAATGTGTCAGTTTTTTTCTCGGATTGGGTCGTGTCGTGTTAAGTTAATATCGGGTCGGGTTAGTGTCGTGTAATTTTTATACTCTGATTAGATTGGGTCGGGTCAGAATATTGTCAGGTTGGATTGGATCGGGTTATTGTCGTGTCATTTTTTGTACTGAAGTTTTGTTCGGGTCTGATTATGTTAATAATTTTTATAATGTTTCACATTGAATTCAGATATATTTTGGGTTGGTTCATTTTAGATCGGGTTTTATGTCACCCAATTAAATTTGGGTTGATTTAGGTTATATTTCAATAATACTATTGTTACAATTGCACTATTATCAGGTATTGTTTCGTTGTAACTTGCAAAATATAAAAACTTGACTCGTGACTCCAAATTAAAATCCGCTCGAACGTGATGCTACCCTATACACCCCCATTGTATTTTCCAAGTACGTTAGGGTTTGGCGTCGGTTCGGTTTTTTTGTTTTTCGGCCTATTCGGTTTGGGTTATTCAATTTTTCCCCTAAAAAATAAAAAATCAAATCCAACCCAAATAATTCAAATAACCCGAATTATCCGAACCGAATTCAAAATTCAATTTCGGTTTGACACCGAATTCAACCGAATAAACCGAATTGATTCCAATCTTTATCAAATCGAATTCTATTCAATCGATTTTTTTGCCCACAACAATTGTGGGTCAAACCAAAAAACCCATAAGCATGTCAAAATTTTAACTTTAAATTAACAATTACGACCCAATAGTTCAAGGCCAAGTGATTTGTCACTTAAGGCCCAATTGCATCTAATGCTTTGCTTTGAAGAAATGGAGGAGTGATACCCTAGTATTTATAATTGATATCTAATGCTAAGTCTCCACCATCTTCCGATGTGGGACTAATGGCATAATGCGAAGTCTTCTTTCATCATTTTAAAGTCTTGCTGCCCTTGCATGACTTCACCTGCAGATTCATTTTCCATTTTCCAACTCCTTTAATTATTATTACCTTTTTTTGGTTGAATTTATTATGAGTCTATCTCTTGAAATGCGGTCTTTCCATAAGTCATGGAAATATTATGGTTTAAAATGCAAATTAGAAGAAATGAAGATAAATTTTTTGGGTTGAATGAATCGGGTTATAAACTTTATAACTACTACACGTTGCATAATAAAATTTTAATATTGCAGCTAAAACCTTTTACTTTGTATTATTATAATTAAACCCTATCTTTCCATAAGCCTATGGAATAATGGAAAGACGGTATTAATGAGACATCTCTCTTTATTTGACTATTATTCATTAGATTTATATATTTAGTCGTCTGCCTTTTTAACTTAACTTTGTGTATTCACATTTGTTATGAATTGACTTTACGTACTAGTAATCATATGGCTAAAAACCCCATTTGTTATTAGTTTGATGCACAACCAACTTGACTTGGTTCCATATTAAATGTTAATTGACTTTATAACTGCATCTGTTTTAAGTTGATTACATGCAGGGTTATATAGTTGATTTATCGGGTTGAATTAGGTTCGTGTTAAATCGGGTTCGGGTTGATCTCGGGTTCGTATTCAGGTCGAGTTCGGGTCCAGATTATCGGGTCATATTCGGGTTCGTATTCAGATCGGGTTCGGGTCCAGATTATTGGATCATATTCGGGTTCGTATTCAGACCGGGTTCGGGTCCAGATTATCGGGTCATATTCGGGTTTTGGGTTAAATTCGGTCGTGTCGGGTTCTGGTACAGGTTAATATTTCTCGGGTCAAAATCGGGTTTCGGGTTGAGTGTGGTCGTGTCTGGTCGGGTTCGGGTCAATTTCTCGGATCAGATCCGATTTTGGATTGATTCATTCGTATCGGTCCAGGTTGGACTGTCGATTCGAGTCAGAGATTTACAGCTCTATACCCTACATATCATCACATCTTACGTAAATGCGAAACCACAATTCTCTAAATCAAATACGTTATTCTACTTCAGTAAGGATGATACAGTAGTTAGTGATCCTTGAAGGTCAGAATCGGGCTACATATACTTTAAAATTTAAGAAATATAATTTATCTACATTAAAGTAATGAGTGAGATGATAATAATCTTGCAGACCGGAAGAGCCTAAGGTTTTAACCGCTACGAAAAAAGTGGAATCCCTTTGTCCTCTTATGTAGGTCAGGTCCAAGAGGTTATGAGATATTACATTACAATAATTATCGTATTTATAGGGTAATTGATGGCTATAATGAGATTGTTAGTTAAGATATACGGTATAAATATCAAGTACGCTTTCATTTTCTCATTCATTCTATCTTAATTGGATACAGACTCTTTGTCTGACTTAGCCATGGGAGGACTGACCACTGGGATCCCCAGAGGCAGTTTTACTGCAGGTCGGTTCGAGGAGCTCAAGCCTATTGAATGGTCGGTCGTTCAAGACGCATCAAGTGGTGGATTGTGGGGAACGACTAAGCCAGATTTGGTCAAAGGGCACAGTAGCTAATAACGCAGAGCAGTCCCTCGGAAGGAGTAAAATTAAGGTTGAAGGGCGGAAGAATTGGTAGTACAATGCAGCCCAAAAGGTCAGACATGGTTAACACCCTGGAAATGCAAGGTCCCTCGATAAGTGATGTCCAAATGGCGGTGGTTGAATCAAGGGCAGAGTCTGTTCTGGTTGTAGAGCACGAATGGATACCAGCCTCGACCGGATTTATTCCAAGTACTATCGCACCGGTGTGAAAGGATGTTGCGGGGCCCTTAATATGCACGGAGGTAATTACTAGACAAGATGTAGAGAACCTTGGACACGCGCTGGGTGGGCCAACTAGTTCGAGGGATGATAAGGATAGAAGGTTCACTGAGGTCTCCGAGGATTCATACATAGAGGCCCATGGGTTCAACATACAAGGAAATCAAAATGCAGGGGGGGCGGCCCCAGTCAGGATGTGTAGCGAGCAGCGCAGGTTCTCGCAGCAACAGGGTATCGAGTTAACCCCCCCACCCTTCGAGGGGTGTGGGAGACACATATGAGGTACTTCCACCCTCGCCCATGGGAGGGACTATAGGGTTAACTTCTCAGCCCATGATAACATACCCTTACACGGTGTATGCAGGAGAGGCACAACATGTAAGGCCTTAACCTTCTTTACCATATTACTCACAGTGTCAGGCGTACCAAGTTCCTCCACTAGCCACATTTGCTTCAACCTTCATGCTCCCATGAATAGAGGCAGCATATGGGATGATGGCTTCTTCAGGTATTCAGGCATAAGGAAATACAGGATTGCAGGGGACAATGGCTAACTAGGGACATTACAACACCTATGGGAAACTGCCAACACACCCGTGTTTCGGACAAACTTGGGCAAATCCTGGGTATATGAGAGCCCATTCCATTCACCCATTGCAATTTGAAGGCCACGATAAGGGGCTAGAATGTGGTAGGGAGACAGCAAGAACCAAGAAATGATGCAAATGATACCCTTGGAAGAGAGTAAGATTGGTTGATCGGGGCATTGGGGCAGGCCGCAGGGTTACCTTTCAGTGCCCTGATAATAGGGCTTTGTTGTCCAATGGAAATTAAACCCCCAGAACGGCTCTCCACTTACAGCAGTGAGACGGATCCTCGAGAGTTCATACAAACTTTCATAAGCTTGATGAGATCGAGTGACTTTGACGAAAAACTTAGCGAAGAACCGATATTGTGATCATCACATAGACTCTGGCCATGATACAAATGATTGCATGCAGTTGAGAATAAAAATTGATAGATGCAAGCAAGAAGAACAGTTTCGAGGGCAAGGGCCCAGAAATTAGGTCGAACCTCTGAGGCCTCAAGTGAAACAATTGTAGCCCTACATAAGAAATAATCAGAATAATGGGGGTAGAGGTGACAGAAGACCTCGAGAACAGATGGTTCGAGATAGGGTGCATGAAGGAAAGCAGGAAAGACCACATGAACAGCACGGGGGTAATTACGAAAACGGGACTGGGGAAAACCCGCTTGTTCGAAGAGTGATTAATGTCATCAATGGAGTTGCTGGAGAAAGATCCTTGAATGTTGCAATAAGAATAGTGGCTCGAAGGGTCCCTTCCGGAGAACCTCACTATAAAAGGTTCCGGCCAAACGAAACCGTATAATTCTCGAAAGTAGTTGCAGTACCAAGTCAGATGTCTCATGATGACCCCATGGTGGTTTCAGTGATCATTGGAACATCTTTGGTAAAGAGGGTATTCACTGATAATGGAAGCGAGTAGAAGTAATGCTCGTTGACTGTTTTGACTAGCTAAACACAGGGCGTGGCAATTTGAAAAAGTTGACCTCGCCCCTATCTAGCTTCATGGGGAACCCAATATTTCCCCTTGGAGAGATAACCATGTTGGTTCGTGTGGCAGATGGTAATAAGGGGGTAACCATAAGTTTCAATTTTGCAGTTGTTGATGCCTAATCTCTGTATAATGTGATTCTAGAAAGATCGTGGATGTGCTAGGCTCAAGCAGTCTAGTCACCTTACCATCTTTTGATGAAGTTCTCAACAGAGAATGGGATAACATCCATTCGAGGAGATTAGGTTATGGCCCGAAGTAGCAACCTTACCACGGTGAAAGCGGCAAGAAAATAGAGGGATGTAGCAACAGTACACGTGGATGTGGGGCTTGGCGATAGCATGCTGATGCTTTTTTGAGACATAGGATCAGCAGCCATGGGGAAACAGATCCCGGAAGACATTAAGGAAAGACTAAAAGATCTATTGGGAAAATATAGGGATGTGTTCTCATGGGATACTTCTGACCCACGGGAGTACCCCTCGAGTCTGGCATTACACAAGTTGAATATAGATCCCTTGATAAAGCTGGTCTAGCAGAAGAGGAGAGTGTTTGCGCCTGAGACAGTTGAGGTAATCAAAGAAGAGGTTGATAAGTTGCTGAAGGAAGATGTTATTAAGGAGGTTCTCTACCCCGAATGGTTAGCTAATCTAGTTATGATCCCCAAATATGATAGGGCGAATGTGTATATATTTCACCGATTTGAACAAGTGTTGCCCCAAAGAAAGCTACCCGTTGCCAAAAATAAACAAGCTAGTGGAAGCTATCACTGGATATCAAATTTTTGCCTTCTTTGACGCATATAAGGGATATCATCAAATACTTATGGAAAATGGTGACAAACAGAAAACACCATTCATTAGAGATGTAGGAACTTATTGTTATAACAAGATGTCGTTTGGGCTAAAGAATATTGGAGCCACTTATCAGAGGTTAGTGGACAAGTTATTCAGGATGCAAATTATGGAGGAATATTAATATTTATGTGGATGATATGGTAGTAAAAAATAGGAGCCACCACAAATTCATAACATGTTTGGTGGAGTTTTTTGACAGGCTTCGGGGGGCTAACTTAAAGTTAAACCTGTCCAAATGTTTTATTGGTGTAGGAGTAGGAAACTTCCTTGGATTCATGGTCTCCGAGAGGGGTAATTATGTGAACTCGGAGAAGGTCTAAGCATTGAAGAGAATAAGAGCTCCAAAATCAATAAAAGACGTGCAAAAACTTACGGGGACTCTAGCAGCATTGACCAGGTTCCTCTCAAAGGGGGCATAGAGACACCTACCCTTTTTCGATGTACTTCAAAGGGCAATGAAATTTGAGTGGACTAAAAAAATGTGATGAAGCGTTCAAATAGTTGAAAGAGCACTTAGGGAAGCTACCTCCCTGATGAAGCCTCATAAAGAGGAGGTGTTATACCAATACATTTCTGCATCGCCTTTGGAAATTAGCGCAGTGCTAGTAAAGGAAAAGGAAAGGGTGTAACACTCCATCTACTTTTTCAGTCATGTTTTGCAAGGGCCGGAGACGAGGTACACTACTCTCGAGAGGTTAATTCTAGCCCCGGTACATGTAGCCAGAAGATTGCGACCATACTTCCAAGGGCACATGATAGTAGTGCTCACAAATCACCCAATCTGCCAGATTCTGTTAAAACTGAATATTTTGGGAAGAATGATGAAGTGAGCAATGGAATTAGGGGAACATGACATCTGATATCAACCCCAAGTGGAAATCAAAGGCCAGTCACTGGCTGACTTCATAGTAGAAACTTCATAGCCTATCGAATACCAGGACCCTATTTGATAGGTGGAGGCACGTATGAAAGAAATGTGGAGGCTATATGTGGATTGTTCTTCACATTTAAGAGGGAGTGGAGTTGGGGTTTTATTAACCAGTCCTGATGGCAACGATTATCCTTCTGCATTAAATTTTGCATTTAAATCGACAAGCAATGAGGAATAGTATGAAGCCCTAATAACTGGACTACAATTAGCAAGGGAATTGAAAGTGGAAGATTTGGAGGCTTACAGTGACTCTCAGATAGTTATTCAACAGGTGAATGGAAAATATGAAGCTAGGGAGCTCAAACTGCAAAGGTACTTCAAGGTAGAGAAAAATCTCTTAAACGCTTTTAAATCTTATACTCTGACACATGTCACGAGGGATAAAAATCATAAAGAAAATTCCCTTAGCTAGCTTACTTCCTCGAACCAGAGAAACCAATCTCAGAAGCAATTACTGATAGAAACTCTAAATAAACAATGTTTTGAAGAATATGTGGTTATAGCAGTTGAGGTGGTGGACCATTGGATGACCACAATCGTGGCATACCCTCGAGAGGGTGTCATACCGGAGAATAAAATTGAGGCTAGAAAGATAAGGTTGAAGGCACCAAGATATGTGGTACGGGAAGGAGTGCTGCACAGAATGGGTCATTTGCAGCCGTTGCTTTGGTGTGTTAACCCTCAGGAGGCCAATTATCTCATAAGGGAGGCCCACGAAAGGATACGTAGCAGCTAACAAGGGTTCAGATTGGTTGCGAGGAGGCTTATTCGAGCAGGATTCTACTGGGCAACGATGTTTGATGACACGGACAAATACATACAAGCGTGACCCCAGTGCCTAAAACATGCTCCCATAACCCATATTCCCCAGGAAGGGATGAGAAGTATATACAATTCGTGGCCCTTCAATAAGTGGAGAATCGATTTGGTGGGACCCTTTCCATAAGCTCCACGGAAGTTTAGATATCTTATAGTAGCTATTGACTACTTCAAGAAGTGGGTGGAAGCCAAACCCTTCACGAACATAAGGGGAAAGACATTTATTAACTTTTTTAGGAATAGCATTATATGATGTTTCAGAATCCCAAGGACAATCATCACATATAACGGAACATGGTTTGCTCAAGATCCATTCAAAAGGTGGTATGATGAGTACAAAATTAAACAGAAGGTAACGTTAGTTTACCACCCCCAAGCTAATGGATAGGTGGAAGTAATCAACAAGAGGATCGTGAATAGCATTTAAGCTAGGCTCAAAGGGGAAGAAGGTAATTATATATGGGAACTGCCAAATGTTTTGTGGGCATATTGAACAGTTGAATCTTCCGCCACCGAAAAAGCACCATACAGTTTAATATATGGCTCGAAAGAAGTAATTCTTGTAGAGATAGGTGTTCCTAGCCTGAGGATGATAGTCGCAGCAAATGAGACGAGTTATCAGTAGAATCGGTGTCTATATCTCGACATGGTGGAAGAAAAATGAGAGCTAGCTTCTCTACATGAAGCAAAGGTTAAAGAACGGGACTGAAGATACCATGATAAGAGGGTAAAGAAGGTGTTGTTCAACCATGGATACTTTGTAATGAGGGAAAATGAAAAAACCAAAAAGGAACCCAAGGGGAAGTTGGCTTCAAATTAGGGCGGACCTTACAAGGTGATTGAATTGCATCTGGGAGGTAGCTATGTCCTCGAGGTCATGGATGGTACTCAAGTGCCAAGAAGGTGGAACATTACCAATCTGAGAAAGTATTATTAGCTATGAAAGCATAACGAGTGGTTTGCTCTTAAGCGGCACTCATAATGGTATCCGAGTGGTTTTCTCTAAAGTGGCACTCATGATAATATTCAAGTAGTTTCCTCTTAAGTGGCACTCATGATGGTATTCAGGTGGTTTTCTCTTAAGCGGCACTCATGATGATGTTCGAGTGGTAAGCGGCACTCTAGATGATATTTCCAGCTACGATTGATGTTCAAGTGGTTTGCTCTTAAGCGACACTCTAGATGATATTTCCATCTCTGGCTAATGTTTGAGTGGTTTGCTCTTAAGTGGCACTCTAGATGATATTTCCAGCTACGGCTGATGTTTTAGTTATTTTCTCTTAAGCAACACTCTAGATGATATTTACAGCTATGGCTAATGTTCAAGTGATTTCTCTTAAGAATCACTCTATATTATATTTCCAGCTACGGCTGATGTTTGAGTGGTTTTCTCTTAAGGGGCACTCTAGATGATATTTCCAACTACAACTGATCAACTAGTATGTTTTTAAGTGGCACTCATGAGGTATTTTTTTAATCTTGAAATGATGAACTAGTGGAGAAAATTTGCAGGATGTGGGTAGAAACACCAAACCTGAGTAAAATTATTTCTGTCTTTGAATTTTTCAATTTCTACTCATCAAAGCTGATTGAGGCATTTCTAAACAGGTAAGTTGCAAGTGATAATGACAACTTGAACTTAAAATTCATGATGAGATATGTACATGTGCAACTTAAATCCCGTTCTGACTTTTCAAGCCCTTGAGCGCTACCCGAAGATCAGGAGTGTTTCAAGGGACTTTACTTGCAATCAAAATACCTTGTCTTCTAAAGAAGAAGACTCACAAAAAGAACTTGATATCCTTTTTAATCAATAAAAGTACATTTTCGTAAAAGACATGACACAACATCGATTTACTTAGTTGAGGAAACACCTCCTTGAAAACATCTATTCGGGAAGGTGCTAACCCCTTCAACTTTGTTTCCAAAAGCTCAAGTTCTTCCATCTTAATGCCAGTAGCTTTTTTAATATCCTTCATTTACTCTTCCTTGGGATACTTGGAGGGGCGAGCAGTGCGATAGATCAACCTTGCTTCTTCAGAAACCCCTCGCTTTGACCACATTTTCTGGAAAACCTCTTGGCAGCCTGATTCGAGGACCCAGGATTCTTATCAGCTCTCTTAGGAGAGGGCTTTGGTTGAAAAGACCTGCGATCGTCCGAAGAGGAGGGGCCCTTTAATTGCAATTCCTTTAACCATTCTAGAATAAGGTTGGAAGCTTTCTTTTGTCGAGGGGTCCCATCCTTATACATGTTGACCTCCTTAATCCAATAAGAAAATTCCTTGAGAAGAAACTTTGGCAATTGATCATTATCAATCAAATATGTTGTGGGAATGCCATGAGAAAGCATGTGGGCTTGAAGGCTTACTTCATAAATGTAAATCTTCTTCTCGAACTCCGTAATACGCTCATCGAGGTTCTTGGCCTAGAGTTTCAAAGCCTTGATATCTCCTACGAGTAGAGTATTCTCAGATAAAAGGGACTCTACAATAGAAATGTCTCCTGCAGATGAGTTCCTCGTGGAAAAGTCCCTTACTAGGGTAGGGTCTTCGCTATCTAATTTCCATGCTAGCAACTCCTCTTTGAGATGGGTTATTTTCCCCAAGGCAATCATATATCGTTTGGTGATGTCCTCTCTTTGCGCCCTTAACTTATCATTTTCGCCCATACATGAAGTTAGGCACCCTTACACGGCTAGTAGCCTAGTCGCATTAGCAACACACACCTTCAGAGACCCAAACTTCAATTTTAGTTGGCGTAATAGTTCTTCATAGTTTTGATCTGTGGAATCATGATCGTTTACCACCTCCAAAGGATATGTCCTATTGAACTCCTTGGCTAAGAAATTCTTTAAAAAATCCTTAAAGGTGGATGATCTTTAGTTTGCCACAACTTAAGTTCCTCTTTGAGCTGATTAATTTCATTCTTTAAGATTTGTTTATCCTCCTTACACGTGGAAAGTGATCGCATTGCCTGCATTAGTTGTTTGTGTGTTTCATTCAACTCTATGTTAATGCTTGAAAGATCATGGTAAGCGCCTTCTAGGAGCCATTTCAATGAATTAAACTAAAAGGAAGAGAAATACAATAAGAATAAAGAGATAGAAACTAAGAAACCCAAGAAGATCTTTGTCATTTAAAACAAAGAGATTACATGAGTAGGCTAAAACTGTTAGTGTTTACATATTAAGGACGAACCCCTAGGAGTTCTCATCTGTGGCCTTTGGAAGGGGAATCGCTTGAATTCCTCCAGCAGTAAGAAATTGCCCCTTGGACTTGATGTAATCTATCAGGGAAAATTGTAGGCCACCAAACTTGACTGCCTCGTCCCACTTTTTGTCCAAGAGTTTCTCGAGCTTAGGTTTGACAAACTCGTCTACTAGCTTAGCATTCTCCTTGGAAAAGGAGGATGAGAATCGAGGGTTCAAGGTTTCCTCAGTCAGGTGATTGCAACCCAGTTGCTTTACAATTTCAAGAAGGCTAACAAAGAAATTGAATAGCTCAGGACTGTTTAGCAACTTGTCCTTAAATGCCTCCAGAAGCTAAACCTGCTCAATAGGATCCTCGGCAGTCTTAACCCTCCTCTCGAGGGTATCTTTCTCTAGAATGAGGTGTTGCTTCTTGGAGTCAACTCTCGTTGTCTTTCTCTTTTCCTCTTCGAGCGCTTTCTTATCCTTCTTGCGCGCCTTCCTCTCCTCCTCGAGCACCTTCTTTGGCTCGGAGATCTCGACATCATTTTGTCTTAGTTTCTCTTAAAACTTACCATGACCCGATGTCACAGCTTGAATAAAAGCATAGAAGTTTTAAGCAACTTGGTTGAGAAGTTGGGAAGCCCACATAACCGATTTAATCGTTGAGCACTTATATTATATTGTAATAAAACCTTAAGGAGTTCACAAAATAACCTGAGGATTTGCGACCATGGTCGCGAGGGATTGTTCATCCATAGTTAGGATTCTGGAGGTAGTTGTTGCAACATTCGAGGAGGGTGTCTGGGAAAAAACTTGTTGGGAGATTCCAGCACTTTGCCCATTTTTTTGTTTCTATCCTTTGGAAAATATTCCTAGTGTTAAGGATTTGAGCATCCACCTGGGCCGAGATATTCCTTCCCCCACAAACTGGAGGGGTGAAAGTCTGATTTGAGGGGGTAGGGGTCCCTCTATAATTGCTCTGACCCTGCTTTGGGTCGTTCTTTGGGATATTCTTCTTGTTTTTTTAAAGACCCTCGGAGACCCACCGAAAAAAAAAATCAAAGATAATGTCAGTAAAGAAAGATAAAAGAAATGAACAAAATAATAATAGAGTTCCATTAAAACACCTTCGGAAGCTCTAAGGGCTCAAAACCACTGTCAGGAGTGCCGAGAGGGGGGGGGGGTTTGAGAGGGCTCTCAAGTCCTATTTTCCTCTTCTTACCATTCTTCAGAAGATTTTAATACACATACTTTTCAGAGATTACAACAGACTAGGAAAAGCGACTGATACTCTGGTTGGGGTTGGTAAAAGGTGTATAATCGAGGGAACTGGATAATAATTTCTGCCTATCCTTCTCAATATTCATAGGGAAAATGTATTCCATTGGTTTGGGATACTCGACCTGTACATGCCAATTCCACGGGGGAACTCGAAGTCATTCACTGTCAAACGAGATCCCTTTTCTCCAGCTTCACCAGTCACCCGAGTTGCCAGGAATGGTGAAACCCTTACGCTGTATCTTTAGGCTAGTGAAAGTAATAATCCTATCGGAATATTTTCCACTATGGAACACATAATACAAAAAATGAGGCAACTTATACCTTGGCTTGATACCAAACTTGTGGCATCTCGATGAGAACATCATGATAATCATAAAGCATTGGGATGTACTTGGGCGGGGCTAACATGGAAATGCTTGAGAAGACTGGAGAATAAAGAAGGAAAAGGGAAAGTGATCCGACAACGTAAATGGCTGAGGAAATGGATTATCTTCCCTCGGAAAGGTTATGAGGGGTATCTCCCTCTCGAAAAGGATGGAAATCTACATCCGGAGATATTTGCCGACCAAGGGGAATCGAACCTAGTCTTTCTCGGCTTCGATGATGGGGGCTTTTTTACAAAAGTCTTAACCTTTTTCCCACTTAGTACCCCCTTTTTATTCTTTCGAGGCATTTATTCTCCTGGAGATACTCCTAATGCCTCATGGGACGCTTCCCTCCCTTTGGGGGGTAAATCCTCTTTTTTTGGAGACACATTTTCCCTCTTAGACCTCGAGAATGGGACTCGAAGGGGGATACGAACAATTTTTACCGGTGGTAGGGGACCTTCTCACATAGGGTTTACCCATACCTGGGGCCCAAATTTTAGTGTACCCTCCAGAAGGCATATTTGTGATGGGAAAAAAACCTAGGGTTAAGGGTAGTATAGTCCAGTGCATCCCCTCCCTCGTCAGAATCACGTCCTGGCTCATCAAGTACAATCATGTTTGGAACTAAAGCTTACTCCCTTGAGAGAGCATACTCGCTCCTCATGCATCATAACCTCACCGGAAAACCCCCTCTCGGCGGAACCCTTGTTGGAATCGGTCATGATTTCAAAAGGAAGAAAGAAACAGAGCAACAGAAAAAGAAGAGGGAAAAACTTACTAGTTTCTGGAAGAAAGGCGATGAGAATGAGGTTTCTAATGAAGGGGGGGGAAGAAATAGCTCTGAGATAAATTTCCCTTATGAAATTTCCTGTAAATAAGAATAGAAAAGTGAAGAAAAAAGGAGAAGTTAATATATTTAAATAGCAGCATGATTAATAACCGCATTGGGAAATTAAAAAGTTATGAAAAGAAACAATTGTCTCTTTGTATTCTATCTGCACGCCACTTTGGGAACAGTAACACGTGCGGTTGCCAAGCACACGGGGTTTTGTCACCAGAACAGGCGCGTCTCTTGAAATTCTGATAAAAGAGTTTAAGGAGAAAACCATATTCCCTCCTTCGAGACCTAGAAATGTGTGGAACAAATTTTATCCTAAACTGCCACATCCTTGAGATACCCGTGGGAACATATAGTCTCGAGTAAGGATGACTCAAGGATCTTGAATCAATGAGAAACTTTAAGATTTTGTGCTGGTTACGATGGTCGCTCCAGGGTCTCGAATAAGAAGGATCTAGTTTTCTTGGGGCTCTTGATATAGGTCAGGCCCAAGAGGCATAATGAGTCGCAATAGTCACGGTCCATCTGAGATATTGCATTACAATAATTACCGTATCTATAGGGTAATTAATGGATATAATTAAGGATATTGTTAGTTAAGATATACGGTATAAATACCATGTACATTTTCATTTTCTCACTCATTCTATCTTAATCAGATATAAACTCTTTGACTAGCTTAGCCAATAGAGGACTAATCCATGGGATCCCAAGAGAGTTTTATTGCAGGTCGGTTTGAGGAGCTCGAGTTCATTGATTTGTCGGTCGTTCGAGATGCATCATTCCCATACACTCCTCACCGCTTAGCTTAGCCACCACTACCACCATAGTGAGGCTGACCCCACCACCGCCACCATTAACCTATGCTAATGTACTTTCCCACACCACCAATAGCCCTGATTCCAATATCCCCATAGTTGATAGATCTTCCTTCAATCCAAAGCCCATAATTGAGCACCTTAGAGAATCACGGTTAGTGTTTTTGGATGAAGAATGTGACAGGTTGGAGGCTCCTCTAAAATGGACTTTAATTGGCAAATTCTCGAGAGCTAGACCAACCTTGGAAAAAATCCGTAAACATTTTCACACAACAGGATTCAAAGGGGCAGTGGATACTCACCTATTAGATTGGTGCTAGGCTTTTATTACTTTTGCTTTAGCAGATGATTACTATAGGTGCTGACTACATAAGGCCTTGAACTTTGGTTCCTTTTCCATTCGTATAGTCAAATAGGAGCAAAACTTAAATTTAAACTCTAGTTCTCTAATTGTCCCAACATGGGAAGCATGTTACAGCCTTCCACAACAAATTTTCAATTATGAAGCAATGATGAACATAGGCAATCTAGTTGGAACTCTAGCGAAGGTTGATCAAGGCACTTTGAATCAAACAAGGCCACATGTTAGAAAGGTTAGCGTAATAGATATCACTAAACTTAGGCCTTCAAGAGTTTGGTTGCAGTATAGAGGATCCAGTGTCTAGCAAAGTGTGGAATACGAGAATGTACTGGACTATTGTTTGAAGTGCTTTAAAATTGGGCATCATCAATCTTCATGTAGGAATCAAGATAATCAAAAACAAGGTGAAACCTGGAGACCTTTAGAAAATAACTCCCTACATCTAATCCAGTTAATGCTTCCATATCACACTTTGTTCTCAAAAAGATTACTCAGATATATAGGCATGTGCTTAGAGATTTAACTGGCATGCCTACTCTAGCTGATAAAGGGAAACAAAAAGTGTTTGTGGATACTACTGGTCTAGAAAATAAAGATTTTGTTGATGAAAATAATAGGGGAATGATATCAGTTGTAGACATTACTAGGGAAGAATCAAATCTAATAGTACAGAATGGGATCCCTGTAAATCACACCAGTGGGAATTTTCCCCCTGGTGTGCCCCTCTGCCTACTAATGTTTACCATAAGAACAGTGCCGAAACATGTGATATATTAAATCGCACATCCTGCTCTCATATGGAAACAATAGCTCAGATTGATGATCAGTCTCAAAATGGCACTAATCCGGTTCAGAAAGATTATCAGAAAACCAAGGAAGGGTAAGTAATAGAAAACAAATAGGCTGCAAAGTTAAGTTTAGGTATGAATCTTTCATCCACTAAAACTCTGCTAAATTGACAGCCTAACATCCTGGATAATGAGGACAAGTCCTAAGATGCAATGGTCCTATGATAGAAAGTCTAATCAACAAGAGGGTGATACCATCCTAGAACCCACTATTCTAGCTCAGAACAGATTAGATAGGGGACTGGTTAATGCCGGCTTCTTAGATCTTTTTCCTAATAGCATCAGGATAAAAGAAACATATACATATGATCACTCGCCTATGCTGGTTTCTATTGCTAATATAAATTACTCTTCAGGTCCAAATACATTTAGATTCCAATTCTGTTGTACCATGCATGATACCTTCTTAGATCTAGTTCATCATAACTGGAATATGGCATGTACTGATTTTGTTATGTTAAAGTTCTCAACAAAGCTGAGAAGATTAAAAAATAATTTAAAGGATTGGTACAAGAATGTCTTTGGAAATGTACATGATAGAGTAAAAGAAGCAGAAAAATATGTCTTGCAAAAAGAATTAATGTATCAGCAGAATAATAATGCTAACTCTATATCAGATCTTCATAAAGCACAAGTTGAACTGAATCAAACTTTCAAAATAGAAGAAGTTTTTTGGAAGTAGAAATCTAGGGTTAAATGGCTAAAACTAGGATTTCTAAGACTAAATTCTTCAATGCATATGTTAAGTCTAGGTAAATCATCTCAGAAATAAAAAAACTCACAGAGGCAATGGATTAAAAAACCAGATGACATTGGTGCTGAAGTTGTGAAGTTTTATTCTGAACTCTTAACTGATAGCAATACTGACTTGAATGGTTTAGCCTCTGCCTCATTGTAGCAGGATATACCTAAACTCACCTCTGAGCAGGTGAATGAGGATATCATGAGAAGAATAACCATAGAAGAGCTCAAATGACATGTCTTTAACATGGATGGTGAATCTGCACCTAAGCCAGATGGGTTTCCAGGTAAGTTCTACACTGTTTGTTGGGATATCATTTCAAAAGATTTGTTAGATGTTGTCAATGAGTATTAGGAGTTCCTATTCCTAGAGCCATTGCAGCTACTTTCATAGTTTTGATAACCAAAAATTAGGTCAACACATCTTTTAGTAACTACAGGCCTATAAGCCTTTCAAAAATTTTGAGTAAAATTTTCTCTGAAGTCTACACAGAAAGGCTTAAGCCATAATGCCTCAACTAATTTCACCTAAACAATCTGCATGTGTTCAGGATAGGGAATTAGCAGACAATGTGTTGCTAATGCAAGAGATGATCCAGTTTTTGAATTAAAAAAGAGAGGTTTGATACATGTTTTAAACTGGATATGATGAAGGCATTTGATAGAGTGTCGTAGTCTTTTTTAAACTCTCTTAGTTTAAAATTTGGTTTTCATGGTCTTGTAGTAAAAAACATAATGGGCAATATTGCTTCAACATATTTCTCAGTCCTAGTTAATGGCAAACCTTTTGGTTTATTCAAAGCTTCACGAAGCATTAAAAAAGGAGATCCTTTATCTCCTTTTTTGTTGATATTGTTGACTGAAGTTTTTTCAAAAAACTTAAAAGGTTTGTATCAACACAACATGATTGATTATTTCAAGCTACCAAATTCAATCTGTAAAGTCATTCATCTCAACTTTGTTAATGATACAATGGTTTTCCTAAAGGCTAATAGAACAAGCATTCAAAAGTTAAAGAGTTTTGTGCAAATATAAGGAAAAGCAACATGGAAAAAATTAATTTCCAAAAATCATCTTTTTACATAACAAAGCATGCCTCAATAGCTTATAAAAACATGATACAACAAATTACTTCCATGACACCAAGAGCTTTCCCTTTCACATATTTAGGGTGTCCAATATATTTTGGGAGAACAAAGCACAACTACTTCCAATCCATTATTGAAAGAATCTCAGCAAAACTGCTACTTTGGTAAACACATGGTTAAACCAAGTTGGTAGACTTGTTTTTACTGAAACACGTTCTCTCAGCTATTTCCCTAAACATTTTAAAAGTATCTAAACCTGCAAAAGGTGTAATAGACAAGCTAAATGTCCTCTTTGCAAAATTTCTCCTGGGAAATTAAGAATATTGCCAAAATAAAATTTGGAGAAGTTGGAAAAATTTATGCTATCCATATATGGAAAATGGTCTTAAAGTTAAAAATCTCCATCTCTGGTGAAAATCGAAAAGAGGTAATCTAATTTCATGTGGTCTATCAGTGATTATTTAAAAACATCTAAGACTTGACGCTGGATTAATGAGGTTAATGAAATAACAACTAAACAACTGCTATCTATAGGTAGGGAAAAGCGAGGTTTCCTTTTGGCACACAAATTGGTTAAAATGTACAAATATGTTTAGTGTAATGAATGATCAATATTGTCTGCCTTATCTTGAAATGAGAATTGCAGATTTATTTCTTAATCAGCATGAATATCTCCTTGATCTGCAAATTGGTTTCGATACAAAGTATATTCAAATTTTATCTAGTGATTTTTCCTTGTTTTATGATTATCCTAATAATTTAGCATGGAAACCAGAGAGGAATGGATTCTTATCCCTCAGTTCTGCTTATGAACTCCTTAGACCAAAGAAGTTTCGAATTAACTCCTATAAACACTAGTGCTCTAAATATCTGCCCAACATTCTCTGTTTTCATATGGAGGCTCTTAAATAGACTAATACCACTCCCAGATGTATTAGAAGATTTCAGTTTCTACTTTCCATCTATATCTCCTTTTTACATAAATGAATCTGAAGAAATCCATCACGGATATAATAACTATTACTGGATCAAAGCTATTTGGAATAAAATAAATCTATTCTTTGATGTGAAGGATAAAACTATTCAAAATCTATGGGATAGATTTTATTTCTACTGGAATATAGAAAACAAGTCTAAACGGAAGGCTACATGTATAAGACTTCTTCCATCAATAACATCTTGGTTTATTTGGTGTGAGAGAAATTAATGTACCTGTGACAATCACACACATGATACGCTTTACACTGTTAAGAATGACATAGATACTGTTACTACTTTGATTCATATCAGTGGATTATAATGGAAAGCCCCCGGAAGAGGCCAGGTATATCCATCTTTTTTGCTATTGCTCCATTTGATACAGGTTCAAGATTTAAATAGCATACCATGGTGCATTGGAAAATACCTACAGAGACTTTCAAGCTTAATTCAAATGGATCTTCACTTAAATCCGAGTCAGCTGGAGCAGGATTGGTAATAAGGGATCAGCAAGGCAAAGTTCTGATAGCAAAATCTCAGTATTAAGATGATATGGACAGTATAGAAGCTAAAATTACAGCTTTGATCATCGGGCTGCAAACAACCTATTTTCATGAGTTTAATGATATCCAGGTTGAAGTGGATTCTTTAGTGCTGCTTAACATGATTAGAAAGACCTATAAGATCTCCTTGAGGTTCATTCCACTACTAAGAACCATATGGAGTCTTTCAGGTGAACTTTCTATTTCTTTTTCTCATAACTTCAGGGAAGCAAATTCTGTAGTTGATGCTTTTGCTAAGTTTGCAAGATCTACCAGGAGTTCTACAATTTGTACTGATGATTCCTTTCCAAAAAATGTTAAAGTATTAGTCATGCTTAATGCTATAAAGTTTCCATATCTTAGAACATCATGAACTGCCTTAACATTGCAAGGTACTGCTATCTTTCTTTTAGTATTGCAGGTATAGTCCCGAAGCTCAAAAGTGAAGGACTTGGAAACTTTCTGCTCAGACTTTTTGCTTAGGTCCTAATCTGGATAATTCACCACGGGGAATGGAAATACTACCCGCTCAGTTTCTTGTCTAAAACGCGGCACCATGGAGGATCTATAGGTTGTCTGATCAGTTCAGATTGGAAAGTGATTAATTGCACTTTTGAAGTCATACCAAGTAAGGCAACACACTACCACAGAGACCCACCTCTAGCACTGGTTTTTTTTTTGTTCTAGCACCGGTTTTTTCGTAAAAAACAATTGGTGCCTAAGTAACCAGCGCTAAATTAGCACCGATTATTTTTCAACTGGTGCTAAATTAGCACTGGTTTTTTTGTTAGCACCAATTGTTTTTTGTTAACACCAGTTTTTTTTGTTAGCACCGGTTTTTCAACCGGTACTAAATTAGCACCGATTGTTTTTGTTAGCAGCGGTTTTTCAACCGGTGCTAATTTAGCACCGGTTTTTTTGTTAGCACCGGTTTTTCAACCGGTGCTAATTTATTTACGACGACGAAAAAAAATCCCTTCCTCTGAAAGCTGCAGCGTGCTGCGGCTTTCAGAGAAAGGGAAAAAGACTCAAAATTAACAATTTTATTCCACATTAATTTAATAATAAATTCAACTTCACAAAATTAATAATTTATTTCCATATTAATGTATACAAACACCTTGTCTCGCACGACTATGACAAGAATAATAGTCCTAATTATACAATTTATGGTGCACTGCCTTCATTTACAACTCTAGAATCTTAGTTTTTCTCTACTCTTGCAAAAACAAAGATGAAATGGGTACATAGTTGGAAGAACCAAACCTATCAGTAGTAATTATAATTCCCAGATTCCGAATTGAAGGAAAAGAAAGGTACAAGTGGTTAGTGAAACAATCTAATGATTCTGGAAAAATGATCGACAAGAAAAAGATAGACAATAAGAATGATTACTCATTGTGGTTAAAGAGATATTCGTTTGAAGTAGAACTATTGTCAGGAAGTGGCTAAAATCCTTGGAATGAGAATGAAATAGTCTTGAACAATCCATCGGGGTTGCATGTACCTGCACGTAGCAAAAAATATCAGTGTATTCAACATCTTCACCATGGATAACCTAGCATATTCATGGTTTAATTCACCCTTAACTATATAAAATATTACTTCATCCATCCTTATAAAAAGGGTGTATTGTTTCTGCAATAGTACGAGAAATATGATTCATTTTGTTTTAGGCTAAGGTGACGCTACTAGTACCACCAAGAACGTGTTGGAACCCAGTACAAGATTCTCATAGAAGAAGCTCTCTTTGGCTTACCCAATGACCAGCATCTTCCAGCACATGCATTTCAGCTCCACCTCCCTCTTCAACTTCTTACTCCTCAGCAACATGAAGTCTCTGAAGATCTTCAAGTGCCCACCTGTGCAAACTCCGTTCTGCTTTCATAAAGTTTACATGTACACCTCGAGGGACATCTTCCACTACCTTCCTGCAATGCATGATGAACATCAGGTCACACAAGGGGTCACAATTCAACTAACTCAAACAACTTGTTCACGTTCGCTTAAATGTAGCACCTTGTTGATTGTTTATATATCTAAGCCAAGTCAATTCACCCTATGCTACATCAGTTCTTAAAGACAAAGTCGATAGGTGCAATAGTGAGAATCAAATAATGCATAACAGATCTAGTACTGGAGCAAATTTACATCGATCAAAATTAAATCACAGAAATTAAACATGCAAACCTGTCGAACATCAGAGTTCTCATCATTATAGTCCTCCAACAAGAAAAGAAGATACACCTCAGGCTAATTTGAACACTAAATTGAACTAATCAGAACACATAAATTTTCAATAAAAAATGCAGGCAGTAGGGTAAAATTAATTCGTCAACTGATGCAAGTGTTACTCCCTCTATCCGAACTTAAGTTACACAATTTAACTTTTCATGATTGATTTAAAATGCAAACACAACGAAAACAGCAAACACAGCAAAAAAACAGAGAGAAGAGAACTTTTGATTATGTGCACCAACGTCCCCACCTTAATTATGAATAATGCAATCAAATCTCCACCATCCTATCCCAAAATCAAGGCTATCTATAACCATATAAACAAGAAAACACCAGATGTTTAAAACCAAACTAAAGATGGAAAACTGGCAACATAATAATTTCCATCTTTAGTTGCCAAACTCCATTATTTGAAGCAGTGACAACAAAGCACGGGTAAAAAAAAGAATCAAACATTAATATGGAGAAATCACAAAGTTCAACTTTATTTTTATTTGTCCACATTCAAAAGTTTATAAGTTTAAAACCATCCTCAAATTTAGACCAAATAAAAGTTCCACTTAAACATTACACATATAAAGAACTGAAAAGAGATCTTCGTGAAAAAAGCTCACACAAAATGTATAAATAAACTCTTCAACTTCAACAAGATGAGCACATCATTTGAAAGCATAGCTGGGAAAAAAACATTGCCCATGTCTTTCTTAATACTGAAATTCATGCAAGAATTTGATTTTACGAGACTACATCGATATTTCTGGCACGCATATCAGACAACATCACTTTAGAGTCTATGAAGGATAGGAGTATAGGACTAATAGTACTACACTAATGCACAAGTCTGCTGCTAAAGATAGAATATACCCATATCTTGGTTGCAAAATTCAAAAGATAGGCATGACAAAAGCTTCAACACATTAATACTTTACCCAAAAAAATTGATTGGTTCTTTGATGTAAAGGACTTGAGCTCAAAAGACAAAAATAACAGTAGACAAGGAGAACCAGCTCGAAATAATGAAACCACAGAATCTCAGTTTGCAAAAAAATTTAAAGATACAAACTTTTAGCAACCTGAAGGAAGAAAAATAGAAAACAGATAAAAAACCAAGCATAATCAATAACTAACCTAACAACATGTACTTAAAAAAATTATCATAGCAATATGTATATTGACATTGGTTCAAACGAACTAGAATGAAACTTCATCAAAGATTCACCTGTGCTTTGGTAAGCGCAGCCGGCGATGGGAGCCCCGGCAGAGGGGAGCGGTGCGGAGGTGGTGGAGAGCATCGCCATCGGTGGTTGGAAATGAAGAGGTGGCGTGCGATGGTTAGCGCAGTGGCAATGGGAGCTCCGGCGGAGGGAAGAGGGAAATCGGTAGAGGTGTTGGGGTGGGAGAGGTACAAAAATTTGGGGTTAAGGTTATGGAGGGAATAGGGAAAACTTGGGGTTAAGGTTATGGAGGGAAGAGGGAAATAAGTAGAGGTGTTGGGGTGGGAGAGGTACAAAAATTTAGGGTTAAGGTTATGGAGGGAATACGGAAAATTTGGGAGGGAAGGAAAATGATGCTTTGTTGGGCCATTTTAGTGTTTTATACTTTCAAATATTTTTTGAAGAAAACATTAACCCATATGAATGGGAGGGATATGTATTAGCTTCCCTAGAACCTGAAATCATAAAAAAAAAATCTTTTACTGTGTGTTGGTTGAAAATTGATTTTGGAGACTTTGTACAAAAAGGTGTACATATAGCTATTTGGCTGAGCAGAAGTCTACATATAGCAAATTTGGTCAAGATCTGATCAGAAACATGATTTACTCTAACAATAGTATAACAATATTAGAAAATGATCTGTTGCTGACAGGAAGTATAACAATATTATATCTGACCATGACTAGCTTTGTAATCATGACTTGTCCAGAATCAATCAAGATCTGATCAGAAACATGATTTACTCTAACAATAGTATAACAATATTAGAAAATGATCTGTTGCTGACAAGAAGTATAACAATATTAGAAAATGATCTGTTGCTGACAGGAAGTATAACAATATTAGATCTGACCATGACTAGCTAAGTAATCATGACTTGTCCAGAATCAATCAAGATCTGATCAGAAACATGATTACTCTAACAACAGTATAACAATATTAGAAAATGATCTATTGCTGACAGGAAGTATAACAATATTATATCTGACCATGACTTACTTAGTAATCATGGCTTGTCCAGAATCAAATAAGATCTGATCAGAAACATGATTTACTCTAACAATAGTATAATAATATTAGAAAATGATCTACTACTGACAGGAAGTATAAAAATATTATATCTGACCATGACTAGCTTAGTAATCATGACTAGTCCAGAATCAATCAAGATTTGATCAGAAACACGATTTACTCTAACAATAGTATAACAGTATTAGAAAACGATCTATTGCTGACAGGAAGTATAACAATATTATATCTGACCATGACTTGCTTAGTAATCATGACTTGTCTAGAATCAATCAAGATCTGATCAGAAACATGATTTACTCTAACAATAGTATAACAATATTAGAAAATGATCTACTGCTGACAGGAAGTATAACAATATTAGATCTGACCATGACTAGCTTAGTAATCATGACTTGTCCAGAATCAATCAAGATTTGATCAGAAACACGATTTACTCTAACAACAGTATAACAGTATTAGAAAACGATCTATTGCTGACAGGAATAAATAGAATACAAAAGGAAGTAGAGTCCTACTAAGACTCTGTCCTAGTCAACATCACTTCTTCAAAATCATTAAAATCAATCCTAATTTACTATAACACCCTCAAGCCCCTCGAGCCCCTCGAGCCTCTCGAACCCATCGAACCCTCTCGAGCCCTTCGAACCCCTCAAACCCCTCGAACCCTCGAACCCCCTCGAGCTTCACAAGCCCCATCGAGCCCTCGAACCCCCTTGATCCCCCTCGAACCCCCTCGAGCCCCTAGAAAACCCTCGAATCCCTCGAGCCCCTCGATCCCCTCGAGCGGAGGCAATTCCCTTGAGTTCTCGAGCACCTCGAACATCTCAAACCTCGAACAACTTTCACCCCTCGAGCCCCTTTCGCCCCTCGAGCCATCGTACCCCTTGAACCCTTGTACCCCTCGAGCCCCTCGACCCATCGTACCCCTCGAACCCTCGTACCCCTCGAACCCCTCGTACCCCTCGTACCCCTCGAGCCCCTCATACCCCTCGAGCCCCTTGAGCCCCTTGAGCCATAGTACCCCTCAAACCCTCGCACCCCTCGAACCCCTGGACCCCTAGACCCCTCGAGCCCCTCAAACCCCTCGAGCCCTCGAACTCTCGAACCCCTCGACCCCTCAGACCCCTTGAGCTCTCGATCCCCTTGCCCCTCAAAACATCCACACCCTTGAGCCCCTCGACCCCTCGTACCCCTTGAGCCCCTCGAGCTCTCGATCCCCTTGCCCCTTGAACCTTCGACACCCTCGAACCCCTCGACCTCGAGCTCTCATTCCCCTCAAACCCCTCGAGCGGAGGTGATTCCCTCGAGCTCTCGAACCCCTTGAGCCCATCGAACCCCTCGAGCCCCTTTTTCAATTCACCGGTTATGCCAATTTTTAGCACCGGTTTTCAAACCGGTGCTATTTTGAATTTGTTGGCGGGAAGATAGAATTTTACAAATATTTAGCACCGGTTTTTAAATACTGATGCTATTTTAAAATTTTTGCCATTTCTTTGGTGGGAAATGAATCTCCAAAATTTTTAGCACCGGTTTTTAAAAATCGGTGCTATTTTTTACAAACAACCGGTGATAAGTTTTAATTTTTAAAACCAGTGCTATTTCTTTTGCAAAAACCGGTGCTATTATTTAATTTTAGCACCAGTTTTTAAAACCGGTGCTATTTTTTACTAAAACCGATGCTATTTTGAATTCTTTTGCTAGAAGATAGAATTTTACAAATATTTAGCACCGGTTTTTAAAAAGTTTTGGCTATTTGCAAAACCGGTTTAGGGTTTTAAAAACCGGTGCTAATATTTTCAAAACCGATGCTATTTTACAATTTTTGGCTATTTCTTTGGCGGGAAAAATAAAAATTTCAAATTTTTTAGCACCGATTTTTAAAAACCGGTGCTAATTGTTTCCAAAACTGATGCTATTGTAAAATTTAGCACCGGTTTTTAAAAAACCAGTGTTAAAATTAAAAAATCGGTGTTAAATTAATACCGGTTTTTAAAACCGGTGTTACAAATTTTAAAAAACCGGTGCTATTAGATTTTTATCACTGATTTTAAAAACCGTTGCTAAAAAATCTGTGCTAGAGGGGGGTATCTATGGTGGTGACACAATCAGAAGGAGAGCTGTTTAACAAAAGCAGTTATGGTCACTCTATAGTATATTATTTTTGGGGAAATAATATGCAAGGGGCTTCTTGTGTATTATACCACGATTTTTACGATGTACACTTGACAATGAATCTTCATTGATTATAATTTTTATAAGGTCCGGGGAACCTATTAAAATATCCCCCTCACCCTCGGTGAGTTTAACTTATAAAAATAAGTAATGAGTGGGTCTCTTGACAGACGGCATGTCCATAAGCTTATGGACAAGCCACTTATTTCTTACCTAATACACTCCATTTGTTAAATTACATACAAAATTTAAAAAAAATTGAAAATTATTTGTTATATCATATAGTTTTATATTTTTACCTTCAAATACATATTATTACTTGTTTTAACTTATAAAATACAACATTTAAATTTTATAAAAAATTACAACATTTAAGGTAAAAGCCTCTATGGACTGTCCATAAGCTTATGGAAATGCCGCTTTTCCTGAGACTTTCTCTAAAGTAATATTTAATACACCCTCTATACTAGTATAAGCTGCAATCGTACTATTCAATTAGTCAAAATTGACAAATTTAAACTATAAAATCTTACTAATATATAATAATGAATATTTCAATGTGGTATAGTGTTATAGATTCATTTTAACATGTATTTTCATAATATTATTTTTTTTATAATTTTTTTATACGATGTAGAGATCCAATGTTTGTGAGCTATACATTGATCAAGGTGAGAAGAGTAGACCACTCCATATATCTAGTGAAAGTTTGCACGACTCGATTCGAAATCATCTCTCCACTACCACAGAGACCCACCTCTAGCACCGGTTGGTTTTTGTTCTAGCACCGGTTTTTTCGTAAAAAAAACCGGTGCCTAAGTTACCGGTGCTAAATTAGCACCGGTTTTTTTTGTTAGCACCAGTTTTTCAACCGGTGCTAAATTAGCAATGGTTTTTTTGTTAGCACCAGTTTTTTTGTTAGCACCAATTTTTCAACCGGTGCTAATTGTGATAAAATAGCACCGGTTTTTCAATCGGTGCTAATTTATTTACGACGACGAGAAAAATCCCTTCCTCTGAAAGCAGCAGCGCGCTGCTGCTTTCAGAGAAAGGGAAAATGACTCAAAATTAACAATTTTATTCCACATTAATTTAATAATAAAATCAACTTCACAAAATTAATAATTTATTTCCACATTAAGGTATACAAACACCTTGTCTCGCACGACTATGACAAGAATAATAGTCCTAATAGTCCAAATACATCTTCCAGTAAGATTCTCATAGAAGAAGATCTCTTTGGCTTACCCAATGACCAGCATCTTCCAGCACATGCATTTCAACTCCACCTCCCTCGTCAACTGCTTGCTCCCCAGCAACATGAAGTCCCTGAAGATCTTCAAGTGCCCACCTATGCAAACTCCGTCAAAATTACAGAAATGAAACATGCAAACCTATCGAACATCAGGGTTCTCATCATTATAGGCCTCCAACAGGAAAAGAAGATATACCTCAGGCTAATTTGAACACTAAATTGAACTAATCAGAACACATAAATTTTCAATAAAAAATGCAGGTAGTAGGGTAAAATTGATGCAAAATGTTTCGTCAATTAATGCAAGTGTTACTCCCTCTATCCAAACTTAAGTTACACAATTTAACTTTTCACGATTGATTTAAAATGGAAACACAGCAAAAAAAATAGAGAGAAGAGAACTTTTCATTATGTGCAGCAACGTCCTCACCTTGATTATGGTTAATGAAATCAAATCTCCATCATCCTATCCCAAAATCAAGGCTATCTATAACCATATGAATAAGAAAACACCAGATGTTTAAAACAAAACTAAAGATGGCAAGCTTGCAACATAATAATTTCCATCTTTAGTTGCCAAACTCCTTTCTTTGAAGCAGTGACAACAAAGCACGGGTAAAACAAAGAATCAAACATTAATATGGAGAAATCACAAAGTTCAGCTTTTTTTTATTTGTCCACATTCAAAACTTTATAAGTTTAAAACCATCCTCAAATTTAGACCAAATAAAAGTTCCACTTAAACATTACACATATAATGAACTGAAAAGAGATCTTCAAGACAAAATCTCACACAAAATGTATAAATAAACTCTTCAACTTCCAAACAACACAAGACGAGCACACCATTTGAAAGCATAGCTGGAAAAAAACATTTCCCATGTCTTTCTTAATACTGAAATTCATGCAAGAATTTGATTTTACGAGACTACATGGATATTTCTAGCACACAGATCAGACAACATCACTTTAGAGTCTATGAAGGATATGAGTATAGGACTAATAGTACTACACTAATGGACAAGTCTGCTGCTAAAGATAGAATATACCCATATCTTAGTTGCAAAATTCAAGGCATGACAAAAGTTTTACCACATTAATATTTTACCAAAAAAAAATTATTGGTTCTTTGATGTAAAGGACTTGAGCTCAAAAGACAAAAAGAACAGCAGATAAGGAGAACCAGCTCGAAATAATGAAACCACACAATCCCAGTTTGCAAAAAAAAAAAAATTAAAGATACAAAATCTTAGCAAACAGAAGGAAGAAAAACAGAAAACAGATCCAAAACCAAGCATAATCAATAACTAACCTAAAAAAATGTGCTTCAAAAAATTTTCATAGCAATATGTATATTGACATCAGCTCAAACGAACTAGAATGGAACTCCATCAAGGATTCACCTGTGCATTGGTAAGCACGGCCAACGATGGGAGCTCCGGCAGAGGGTAGCGGTGCGGAGGTGGTGGAAAGCATCGTCATCGATGGTGGGAAACGAAGAGGTGGCGGAACCCTCCAGCGGTGGTGGGGCTCCTTCTCCGACGGAAGAACCCTCCAGCGACGGTGGCAGAACTCTCTAGCAAAAATAGGGAATAAGAACCCTCTACTAGTGGGGCTCCTCCAGCGGTGGCGGAACCCTCCAGTGATGGCGTAACCCTCCAGCGGTGGCAGAACCCTAGGTTCTTTTCATCGATGGAAAAGGGACAAGGCTTTGAGCGGGAAGACAAGCGGGAAGATCCTCTCCCTCACCGGCGCCGGCGTTGGCGCCATCTCCCCTTCCTTCAACTTTTTCAGGTGATGTGTGGCCGGTGGCTGATCGGTAGAGAAAGCCAGAAGAGACGGAGGGACGGTGGGGGGTGGATTCGATCGAATCAAATTGGGGCAAGGGAGAAGGAAGGCTAAGTATATGAAAATTTGAGACATGAGGTTTGGGCCAAAATTATGGGTTTGAGCCCATTAAAGTTTTCATTAGCTAAAATCAAATAAATTTTAACCGTTAATTAGTTAAAGTTAACTTAGTTACTAGTGTTTATATATTGAAAGTCAAGTAAGGGTTGACCATTGATTAGTCAAAGTTAAACATTTTTCTTTGTATTTATTATATACTAATTCAAATAAAGTTTGATCATTATTTAGTTAAAATTAACTTTGTTATTAGTGTTTATATATTGAAAGTCAAGTAAGGGTTGACTGTCGATTAGTTAAAGTCAACTTAGTTATCAGTGTTTATATATTGAAAGTCTAGTAAAGTTTGATCGTTGACTAGACAAAGTCAACCCAGTTATTAGTGTTTATGTATTGAAAGTCTAGTAAAGTTTGACCGTTGATTAGAGAAAGTCAACCTAGTTATTAGTGTTTATATATTGAAAGTCAAGTAAAGTTTGACCGTTGATTAGACAAAGTCAACCTAGTTATTAGTGTTTATATATTGAAAGTCAAGTATAGTTTGACCGTTGACTAGTCAAAGTCAGCCTAATTATTAGTGTTTATATATTGAAAGTAAAGTAAAGTTTGACCGTTAACTTGTTAAAGTCAGCTTAGTCTCCACTGTTTCTGTATAGAGAGAGTCAAGTAAAGTTTGACTGTTAATTAGTTAAAGTCATCTTAGTCACTAGTATTTATATATAGAAAGTTAACTAAGGTTAGACCGTTGATTAGACAAAGTCAAACATGTTATTAGTATTCATTATATACTAATTCAAATAAAGTTTGACCGTTAATTTGTTAAAGTCAACTTGTTATTAGTGTTTATATATTGAAAGTCAAGTATAGTTTGACCATTGATTAGTCAAAGTCAATCTAGTTATTAGTGTTTATATATTGAAAGTAAAGTAAAGTTTGACCGTTAACTTGTTAAAGTTGTATTTATGTATACTAAATCAATTAAGGGTTGAACGTTAATTAGTTAATGTTAACTAAATTTTATTCTTCTTTGTATATATTAGGTCAGTAAAGGTTGATCGTTAGTTAATTTAACTTAGTTATTAGTTAAAGTCAACAAAAGAAATGAACGATTTTGAAAGTTTAAAAAAATAGCTTGGAGCGGCTGCGCAGCTGCTCCCAGCTCATGAAATTTCTGGGAAGATTATTTGATATTTGTGGCAAATATTTTGAATCCTTTGGAGGAAAATTTGAACTTTGAAAAATTTTGACGAATATTTAGAAGTGTTTAGCGGAAAGATAGAATTTTAAAATATTTAGGCGATTTCTTTGGCGTGAAAATGTTTTTGGCGATTTCATCGGCGGGAAATTTTTTTTGGTGCTTTCTTTAGCGGAAATATTTTTAGCACCAGTTTAAACCGGTGCTATTTTTTAATTTTTAGCACCGGTTTTAAAAACTGGTGCTAATTTTTTCAAAACCGGTACTATTTAAAATTTTTGGCTATATCTTTGGTGGGAAAATTAATTAAAAATTTTTAGCATCGGTATTACAATAACGGTGCTATTGTTTACAGAAACCAGTGCTAAATTTTAAATTTTTTGGCGATTCCTTTGGAGGGAAATTTTTTTTGGCAATTCCTTTGGCAGGAATAACTTAAAAGTTTTAAAATATTTAGCACCAGTTTAAACCAGTGCAACTTTTCTTCCAAAGCCGGTGCTATTTTAAAATTTTTAGCACCGGTTGGAAAATACCAGTGCTATTTTCCCAAAACCGGTGCTATTTAAATTTTTTTGACTATTTCTTTGGCGGGAAAATGAATTTTGAAAATTTTTAGCACCGATTTTATAAAATCGGTGCTTTTTTTACAAAAATCGGTGCTAAATTTTAAAATTTTTGGCGATTTCCTTGCCTGGAATAATTTTAAATTTTTTAGCACCGGTTTAAACCGGTGCTATTTTCTTCCAAAACTGGTGCTATTTTTTTATTTTTAGCATCGGTTTAAACTGGTGCTATTTTCTTCCAAAACCGGTGTTATTATTTAATTTTTAGCACTAGTTGAAAAAAACCAGTGCTATTTAAAAAAATTGGCTATTTCTTTTGCAAGAAAATGAATTTTGAAAACTTTTAGCACCGATTTTACAAAACCAGTGCTATTTTTTACAAAAACCAGTGCTATTTTCTTATTTTTAGCACCTGTTTTGAAAACTAGTGCTAATATTTTTAAAATCGATGCTATTTTAAATTTTTTGGCTATTTCTTTGGCGGGAAAATGAAATTTTCTAATTTTTAGCACCAATTTTTAAAACCGGTGTTAATTAAACACCAGTTTTTAATAAACTGGTGCTAAATTTTACAATAGCACCGTTTTAAAAACCGGTGTTAAAATTTTAAAAAACTGGTGCTATGAGATTTTTAACACCGGTTTTAAAAACCGGTGCTAAAAAATTGGTGCTAGAGGGGGGTCTCTGTGGTAGTGCACCATTCCAATTGTAGGTGGTATTTGTAAAGTTTCGTTGGAGAATCCGGTAGTGCTAAACAACCTTTTTCCAATTATAAATGGCCATTACAAGCAAGTAGGACCCTCAAGAGGAATGTTTCTTCTATGGTCTTGTCATCTAATAAACGCATATCCTATAAAGGATCGACATTTCAAAGTCACCTCCCTACGACGTTGAAACCTGTGGAAATGACACACAATAAGGTTAGACCTCCAGTTGCAAGAGCACAAGTCACTAGGGAGTCACCACACTTCGTACGAGTCTTGTATGACTTAATTCCACGTCATGAGCGCAACTCAACAAATGCATTTTTGGGAAATGAATGTGTATTTAGTAAAAAAAATAGGAAATCATCGTGTTATTGAGTAACTTTGAAGATCTGTGGAGATGTGAGCAAGTTACCAAAACACTAATGTCCCTCTACTTATTGTGAGTATTATATGTATTGAAATTTGCAATTTATTATTTCACACATCTTTACTACTAATGTCCCCAAATGTAGTTTGAAGATACATGTATTATTTTGCTAATCAAAAGCAGAAAGGTTGGATAGGGTACTTGTGCTCGATGATAACTCAAGAAATTGAGTTTACGTACCAATAGAAGATCGAACACATATGCAAGAGTCTAGGGTGGACAAATAAGAAATTATTCACTGCACCATACATTGAGAGGTGCTGGTTAGGATGTTCAGTTCCTTTGTTAATATCATTTTAGCAATATGTCAAAGTAAATTTTCTTGCATTTAAAGGGACCATTGGACATAAATTTTTATCGACCCAACAAAGAAGTGTGTGTACTGGGTGGATCCTCTGCATTTCCAACCATCTGAAGTGTTTTCCAAAATTTTGGGATCGGCTATCAATGACCCTAGCGACAAAATCAGTATCAGAAACAAGTGAAAACGTTGGATTGTGGCTATTACATCATAATCTACGCAGTGGAGTGCGTCCAACACGTACGGTTGGATTACCTAAAAATTAAGAAAGTAAGTATAAACTTATTTCTGGTGACCATTTTGTCTAACACAATTTGTATCTTAATTATTGAATAAAATTTGTTAGTATTTCTCTACCTACACTTTTTTCCCTAAGGTATTCAAGCCTTATTCACAAGACGATATCAACACCGCAAGTATTGCTAGATTAGGCATCTAATTCATGCCTGCTCAGCCACTCTAGGGAATACAAACGTGGTAGAGTAGCACATTTTACGTAAATGTTGATGATATGAATTGTGCAAAATAGATTTCTAGTGATTTCTATTCCTATCTATAAATTATTACTTAATTTGCGATGTCTATAGAACTTTTGTAAGTGTGTATGATCATGTCATGTATTTTGTTACATTATGAATACGTGTATTGAGGCAATTTAGAGCTGAGATTAAAAATGAAATAGATGTTTGGGAAAAGTTAAAAACTAATCCAATAATTTCAAAATTGCATATATGACCTTGTAAAACCAGAGTGTTCAAAACCAACCCTAAGATTTTGTAGAATCGTGCAGATACATCAAAATTGCACTATTCCGGTGTGGACCGAGGAATTTGGGTGCTGACCTAATATGAAAAGAAAAAAATAACCCTAGGTTATACTATATATATTTATTTATTTATAAGCTAAATGTGAGTAATAAAATGTCTAATTTACCCCTCCCATCTTTTTCTTCTTCTTCTTGTTAAGCCATAATCCTCTCCCCTGCCACCCAGCCCTCCTCCTAACTTAACCTTACCAGCCCAGCCCACCACCAACGTCAGAACCATAACCACCATCTCAGCCCAGCTAGGCCACCCCTCGCCACCATCGCAACAACACCACCACCATCTTAGCGCAGCCCCTCCCCATGCTATGTTGCTCTTCCGCCCCTAAAACCTAGCCTACCACCACCATCTTAGCCCTCCACCCAGCCCGTCACCATCTCTTTATCCTACGTCCACCACCATCTCCCCCTCCCCTTTTCTACCCGTTGTTGTTCCTCCCCCTCACTAAAACCCAGACCACCACCACCATCTTAGCCCTCCTTCTAACCATGCCTTCCACCCAACCCACCGCCATGTCTCCCTTCTTGTACCACACGATCTTTCTGCAACTCTAGGCACACCGCTCGAACTCCACCGCTCTATCGAAGACAATAAAGAAATTGGGAAAGAGGGAAAGGGGAAGGGGGAAGGAGAAATAAGGAGGAGGGAAAGAGATAGAGCGGAAAATAAAGAGAAAGAAGGCATTCTTATCTTTTCTTATTTATTTATTTTTCTATTTTTAATCAGGGTATAGTGGTCATTTTACCACCAAATTGGTCATTGACATTTTTGTTAATGAGTCCAGGGTTAGATTGGCACTCTTAGATATTACAAGGTAATAATAGTACTTTGGACTAAAACATAGGGTTAAAACGCATGTTTCTATTGATGTTTTTACCAGATTACCCGACTCCAGTTTCAAGTTCGAAAGGTATCCTTTCTTCCTAATACCCTTACAGTTGAGGACAGAAATTAGGTTACGTGTTTAAAATCTAAAGAGAAGAAAAGGCTTTCAAGTTTGGAACATAAAGTCATTTAATTCATTTTTAAACCATTTAAATAAAGTGAGGGACCGAAAATGCCCCTCGATGCTTGAAACAAACAAAGCCGGTTCCATGCTAGGGAAACTGGTTCAAGTACTTGAAGCATGACAAGTTTCCAAGTTTGGAACCTATCATGAAGCCCCAAGCCGGCCTACTATGGTTCCGAGTTCAGAACCTACTTCTATTATGAACCAGCCTACTAAATTTTATGTATGGAACCTACTAAAGCCTCGACCTGAATACTAAGGTTTGGAGTTCAAAACCTACTAAAACTTCGACCCAGGTTACTAAGGTTCCAATTTTGGAAACAATTAAAGGCAGTTTTATCAGCCTTTTAAAGGCAGTTCATAACCTCCTTTTTTACTGAATAATTTAAAGGATGTTCTTAGAACCGCCTTTGATCATGTTTGATCAAAGTGCCTTCTCTGGTCTAATAGAACCACCTTTAATTCCCTTTCAATTAGTATCAGGATGGATGAATCCAAATTTTTGCATTCTACATTTACTGCTCCATATTTATAATAAATGTTATAAAAAAATTATATATTTTCTAATGACACGTAGGGTAATACTATTATATGAACGTTTTCATAAAATTTTAAATACTCCATCTATAATATTTACTTTAGAATGATTATAATCATGTTATGGGAGTAATACATTTGTAATGATATATCACACCCGGACTTCATTGGGCCACTAGGCCCAGCCCTCTAGATCAAACTCAAGGGCCAAAATAATCTAATAAATCTCTTTTATCCAATGAATCAACCTTGGGCCTTACTATGAGATAAGGAAAATCATTACGTTACAGGGAATCACCATTAGGGTTTAGGTAGTATAAATACACAGGTATGTCATTTATTTCATTCATATGTCATTTATTTCATTCATTCACTATTCATTTGCTTGGGAGACAAGAATACTTTGGCATATGATATTTTCCCCCTAGAACACTCAGGGGATTATTTTTCCTTGTATATCTAAGCCAAGGAATTGAGAGGGTGCTTGGATTGGGTCTCAGACACATCAGTTGGCACGATTAGCAGGACTGATTAAGTCAGATCTAGATTCCTTGGTGTATGTCCACTACTACAGCCACTACTCGAAGGAGCGAGAGGTTGAGGATCAAGGGAACAAGCACAAGTGACAATGTTTGGTCTCCTTACAAGCGAAGGGGAAAGAAGATGGCTGATATTCCTACAACACAGAGTGTGGGGATGAATCCAGCTGAAGTATCGATGGGTCCTAGCTCAGGAATTCCTATTGGTGAAGGGTCACAAGCTGGGGGCTAGGAGTTTTCAAAAGAACAGGAGGTCACTATAGAACTAGGGATAGGGATCACCACTGCAATGTCATTGCAACCTCCTTTGCTCAGATTATGAGGTATGGATAGCCATTTCACTGAAGGTTCTGGTGATTTGTATATCAAGGCTCAAGAAAGAAAGGCTGGAGAGAACCAAAGTGTTGGAGATGGAGCAATGGAAGGATCACATCATAGTTTTAAGTAGATAATACAGATGTTGATGGCAGCAGGATACCAAGTCATTCTCCAATCGCCGATGCCCGGATCGTCGAAGGCTATGGTATTCTCAATATATGTGGAGATGCAAGCAAGAGCTTTACCCCTTGCAAGCCAAATGATAGGAGTTCCATACTTAGGCTATGCAAGGGATCTATGGGAATTTATCCAAACTTTTCTTTGTTTGATGAACTCTCTGGACTTTAATGAGAGGTAAAATTGTAAGCTCGTGGGTAGCTATCTTCGAGGGAAGGCTCACGAATGGTCTAACAAACTACCCATAGGTTCCTTGCAGTCGTATCAAGATTTCAATGGGGCATTGTTAAGTTAGTACAGCCAAAAGAAGAAGTTCACAAAGACGCTGACAGAGTTGTATCAGACAAAGTAAAGGCAAGGAGTTTATTGTTGCATTCTATCACATATATGTTGATGAAATTCTAGGATTCGTCAAAGTAATGGAGAATGAGGTGATCCAAGGATACTTGATAAGGATGTAGTACATGTTTTTTTATAGGAAGTTAACGGCAAAGACCCATTAAATGCTCTAGCAGCTTCAAGAGGTGGTGAAGCAACATTCTAAAGTCAAGGAGGCAACTAGAAAGAAGGGAGAGGGAGTGATGGTGAAGCATGTGAAGCCCAACGATCTTCGAGGAAAGAGGCCAATGTAGATGACAAGGTTTGGATTCAAAAAGTATATGCTCATGCGGTGCTCACAAGCGTAGATTTAGAGTATTCATCAAGGTGTGTTTCGAGCATTCCCACCTATGAAAGAGGAGAACAAAGTTATTGTAGCAAGAAGAGCCATGAATATGTCTTGTTATAACTATAGATATTACAATAATAATACAAACAATTGCGGCCATCTCGACATGGAAATTGAACGGTGTGAAAGGGAAGGTCTTCTCAAGGAGCCTAACCTCCATCAACTGTTTCTAGATAATCCTTCGAAGCAGAGAAATGAACGCAGAAATTGGTGACCCTATAGGAGAAATTTTAATGAATTAAATAGGGGGTTGATTATGGTTCTTAAGCTCAGAGATGGGAATCTTGAGACAATCTATATCGAAATCAGCCTGTGGAAAACAAGAATATGAACGAAGGAAACCCTATTCTGCACAGGGTAATCAATGTCATCAATGATATTGTAGAAGAAAGATCCTCGAACACAATCAAGAAAGCTAACTCAAGACATGTCTAAATAGGAGAGACGGTGCATAAAAGATTCTGACTGATGAAACAACCACATTGTTGGATGCAGATGCAGTTCCCAATAAGACCCCACATGGTGATTTCTGTGATGATTCAAACTTTCCTTGGTGATGAGGGTATTTGTTGATAATGGAAGAAGATTGGAGATCATGTTTGCAAGTTGCTTCGACCAGCTGGACATTGGTCACTGTAATCTGAAGAAGTCGACCTCACCCTTGTCGGGATTTACAAGAAAAATGGTATTACCCTTTGGGTGTGATCACCCTGCCGGTTAGGGTTGTGGATGGAGACAAAGGGGTCACGATATACTGTAGCTTTGTGGTCATCGATTCTTACTTTCCTTAAAATGTGATTTTGGGTAAACCATCAATGTGCCAAGCTCGAGCACTTTGGTCACCCTACCACTTGATGATGAAATTCCCAACCAGCAATGGAGTGACATCCATTTGGGGGGATCAAGTAGTAGCGAGAAGTTGTAACTTAGGAGCATTAAAAGAGGTGAGGAAGGTGAAGGATATAGCATCGATCCATGGAGAAGTTGGACCAGCTGATACCGACCACCTTCCAATTCTTCTGGAACAGTTGTCGTAGGTAAGATGATAATGGAGAGAGTGAAGAAAGGGTTCAAAGCCTTGCTTGACAAGTATGGTAATGTTTTTTCCTAAGGTACATCAAACTTGACTAGAATGCCGACATAGCTTTTTTTTCACTGTTGGAATATCGATCCCTTGATAAAGCCTATTAAGCAGAAAATGAGAATGTTCGCCCATGAAAGAGCTGAAGAGATAAAGGTGGAGGTAGACAAACTTCTTAAGGCAGAAGTCATTGAAGAAGTATTCTATCAGGAGTGGCTCGATAACCCAGTTATGGATTTCTTCGATGCTCACAAGGGTTATTACTAGTTATTGATGGCGGAAGAGGATAAAGAGAAAACCTCATTCACAACCGACATAGGTACTTTCTGTTTCAAGAATCTGCCGTTCAAATTGAAGAATGGTGATGCCACTTACCAACGTCTAGTGGTAAGCTCTTTAAGCTGTATATCGAAAGGAGTTTAGGGATATATATCGATGACATGGTGGTGAAAAATATGGCTTACGAACAGTTCTGGCGAGACTTGGAAGAGATGTTCGATGGATTCCAAAGGGAAAACATGAAGTTAAATCCAGCCAAGTGTGTGATTGGACTAGGGGCAGCCGGTAAATTTATAGGGTTCATGGTATCAAAAAGGGGTATCGATGTGAATCTAGAGAAAGTGGAAGCTCTATGGAAGATGAAAATTCTGGACACTTTGAAGGAAGTGCAGAGGTTGATTGGGTGATTAGCAGCTTTGAGTCAGTTCCTATCGAAGGGTGCGGAGAAACACTTACCTTTCTTCAATGTATTGGGAAAAATGAAGAAGTTCTAATGGACATGGGAGTGTGAGAAGGAGTTTCCAACATTAAAGGTGCATCTTCTAGTTTTTCCTATGTTAATGAAGCCTGATAAAGGGGAAGTATTGTACCTTTATATTTCAGCCTCTATTTTGGCCATTAGTGCAATTTTAGTGAAGAAGAAAGAGAAGTGGAAACATCCCATATACTTTGTGAGAAGCATTGCAAGGCATAGAGACAAGGTACACTGTCCTCAAAAGGTTAATTCTATGAGGGGGAATATGAGGGGAAAATCTATCATTTTATATTGTTGGAGGAACATCAATTTTGGTATTCCCAATACCATCATAACCGATAATGGGATGTAGTTTGTTCATGGCCCCTTAAAAATTTGGTGTGAGGAGTTCAAAATCAAACCGAAGTTGACGGCGGTGTATCATCCACAAGCAAATAGAAAAGTCAAAAACTACCAATCTTACTATTGTCAATGGCATTCGAACACGGCTCGAAGGAGAAGAGGGAAACTGGATCAATGAAATTCCATGTGTATTGGGGGCCTATTAAATAGTGGAGTCTTCTACTACAGGAGAAATACCATTTGGCTTGGTCCTTGGCTCAGAAGTCGCAATTCCAGCAGAAATTGGTTTGCCCAACACTAGGATAATGATAGTTGAAGAGGGGACAAACGAAGACAACCACTGCCTAGATCTCAAATTTGTGGAAGAAAAGCGATGTTTGGCATCCTTCCATGAAGCTAAGGTGAAAGAAAGGGTCAAGCGCTACCACAATCAAAGGGTAAGGAAAGTACAGTTTACGTCGGGAAACCTTGTTATGAGGAAGAACGAAAAGAGTCGATGAGAGCCCGAAGGGAAGTTGGTTGCGCATTGGGAAGGACCACATAGAATCCCTGAAGCTTACCTGGGAGGGAGTTACATACTGAGCACAATGGATGTAGAATGAATACCTCAGAGATGGAACATTGTCAACCTCTGAATGTACCACCAGCTTTACGAGCACGTTGCATCTGGTTCATAATTGAAAGTCTAGCTAGGAAGTTTCTTACCCAATCAAAAAATAGCTCTAGGAAATGACTAGTGTTCTTCGATGGGAGATGATACTTGGTTTAAATCGAAGACCACTCATATGACCGGATTATCTAATGTGTATGCTATGTGTTGCATCTAGTTATTCCCAGTATTGTACTCCATGTGCTGCAACTGGTCGATCTAATGAAAACTTGTTGGCTTCCATACTGTCCCGTTTGAACAACTCCCTTACGTCAAAAGGACAAAGTTCGACAATTACTCACTTATGCTGAAAAGACAAAGTTTGACAATTACTCATTTACGTCGAAAGGACAAAGTTCGACAATTACTCACTTACGTCGAAATAACAAAGTTCGATAATTACTCTTACGTCGAAAGGATGGAGATTTCATCTATATTTACATTGAAAAAATGAAGTAAAGTTATCTACAATTACATCAGAAAAATAGAGACTCAATTTACTTACGTTGAAAAGATGAAGTAACTATTTACTTTTACATCGTAAGAACAAAATTTCACATACATCAAAAGGATGGGATATTATTCACTAATATTGAATGTTACAGAATAATTGAATTACAACATCAGACTTACAATGCAAAATACAACATAACACAGTTAAATTACATCTAATATGACCGCTGAATCTTTTTAGGCTTGATGCTAGTAACCCTCTCGAAGAGGCGATCGGCTTCACCCTCTGGAGCTTCGGGAACTTGATTTGTACACCTTCAATGCGAGATTAAGTATCCAGAACCAGAGAAAACTCCCTAGTCATCACAACCTTAGGTGATCACTGCAACACTCTCTTTTATAGGCTACTTGGCTTGCGAAGGTATACGAGAAGGCTTCTTCAAACGTTTCTTGTTTGAAGGAACCACTTGTTGAGAGCGAGCACTAACAGTTGGCCGAGTGCATTCCAACCATTCTGTAGCAGCATTGTACACCACATAATGAGAAGGCTCTCTATCTAAGGCTTGATTCGTCATAGCATTAGCCATGTTATACAAAAACATAGGAATATCATCGATGAGGCCCATGAGATAATGTGTAAGCTCGAACACTATCGGATAAGGCCCCAATGGTAGAGGTGTGAAAGGATCAATACCTTGAGTGGGAAAAGAAAAGAAGGGAACTCTTGTTTTGCAAATGTGAAAGCTTAGTCTTGAAAGAGCAAGAGTACAATACATATAGATAAGAATAGTGAATGACTAAACTACCCTTAAGCTAAACTAATATAATTACATATATGTTAACATCCCCCCTCAAACTCACGATGCTACAGCAAGAAGCATTGAGAGTTTGTCTGATAAGAAATGAAAGCGAGCAGTGGAGTGAGCCTTTGTGAAAAGATCCGCAATCTGGAGAAAAGAGGGAACAAATGGCAATGAGATCGTACCAAGTTGAAAGTAATGGCGCGTGAAGTGACAATCAATCTCAATGTGCTTGGTGCGCTCATGAAAGACAGAATTGCGTGCAATGTGAATAGCACTCTGATTATCACAATGCAATGGAGTGGGTCGTGAAAGTTTGATGCCAAAATCAGATAGTAACCAACGCAACCAAACAATCTCAGCTGTAGTCGAGGCCATGGCACGATACTCAGCTTCTGTAGAAGAGCGAGAAATGACATCCTGTTTCTTACTCTTCCAAGAAATGAGAGAGTCGCCAAGAAAGATATAGAATCCGGTAGTGGATTTGCGATCCTCAACATCACCAGCCCAATCAGCGTCAGAATAAGCACGCAACTCCAAAGATGATGATGAAGGAAATAGGAGACAACGAAACTGGGTGCCTCGGAGATATCTGAGAATGCGAAGAACAGCAGCCCAATGAACCAATGTAGGAGCAGTGACAAACTGACTAACCACATGTACAGCATGCGCAATGTCTGGGCGAGTGACTGTAAGATAAACCAAGCTACCAACCACTGTACGATAAAGTGTGGGATCTGACAGAGGGATCCCATCATCCGGAGAGTAATGAGCATGAGTCTCAAGAGGAGTGTCAACCGTCTTATTGTCTGTAAGACGGGCACGCTGAAAAATATCAGCTATATACTTCGACTGAGACAACAGATAACCCTTAGCAGAAGAAGCAACCTCAATACCCAAAAAATAACGGAGCACACCCAAATCTTTCATAGCAAAACAATAAGCCAAATCACGCTTCAATGATTCAATACCCTCGCAATCATCACCAGTAATAATCATATCATCAACATACAAAGAAAGGAGAATACGACCCTTACTTGTATGCTTGATGAACAAGGCCGAGTCATAAGAGCTGGGACGAAAGCCAAGAGAGGATACCACAGTGGAGAACTTCTCAAACCAAGCTCTAGGTGCCTGTTTGAGTCCATAAAGAGATCGGTGAAGCCTACAAACATGCCCCGACTCATGTGGTACACCGGGAGGAGGAGTCATATAAACCTCCTCGTGAAGATCACCGTACAAAAAGGCATTTTTCACATCCATCTGTGAAATCTTCCACTGAGAAACAGAGGCAACTGCAATCAAGGTACGAATGGTGGTCATCTTGGCAACAGGAGCAAAGGTCTCATCATAATCCATCCCATGCTCCTGTGAATAGCCCTTTGCAACAAGGCGAGCCTTGTATCTCTCAACAGATCCATCAGACTTGGTCTTAATCTTATAGACCCAACGAGAACCAATGGTGTGCTTTCCCGAAGGCAAAGGTACCAAATCCCAAGTGTGAGTCTGATGCAGGGCAGCAAGCTCCTCAGCCATGGCAGCCTGCCAAAGAGGATTACAGACAGCCTCTCTATAGGATGTAGGTTCAGACAGAGAGTGAATGGAGACAAGAAATGAAGCAAATGAGGGAGAATAAGAAGAGTAAGCAAAATCAGGCTTCTGAGTGGACTTACAAATACGAGTAGACCGACGAGAGGGTGGATGCACCGCAATCTCAGAAGATGGTGGAACAGGCGATGAAGGCAATGGAGGGGGAGAGCTCGGAGGAGTATCTGTATTCAGAGGATCAGAGTCTGGTGGCGGAACATCATCGGTGGTGACATCAAAAGGATCAATGCAACGAAGATCTGACTGAGTCAACTGATGGGAACTACATGGAACAGAGAAAAAAGGAATATGCTCTAAGAACACAACATGACGAGAAACATATAATTTTTGACTGACTGGATCAAAGCAACGATATCCATTCTGACCACTACCATAACCCAAAAAGACACACAAGGCAGACTTTGGGGACAACTTAGAGCGCTCAACATGAGGTTTAAGGACAAAACAAGTGCAACCAAAAACACGCAACAAAGTATAATCAGGTGCAACCCCATACAGCCTCTCAAAAGGTGACAAACCTGAGTTGTGAGAGGTTGGAATTCTATTAATGACGTGTACAGCAGTGTGAATGGCTTCCCCCCAAAATATCCTAGGAACATCTGCTGACAACAAGAATGAGCGAGCTGTCTCAACCAGGTGACGGTGTTTCCTTTCGGCAACACCGTTCTGCTGAGGAGTATCCGTACAAGAAGTCTGACGTATGGTGCCATCAGAAGACAGAAGCTGGCAAAAAGCATTAGAGGTGTATTCACCTCCCAAATCACACCTAAAACACTTAATGACAGCAGAATGTTGTGTCCTAATAAGAGCTCTAAAATCACGATAAATATCCAAGAAATCAGATCTATGCTTCATAAGGTAAACCCAAGTATAACGAGTAAAATCATCAATAAAAGAGACGTAATATCTAGAGCCCCCTTTCGTAGGTACGGGAGAGGGTCCCCAAACATCAGAATGAACAAGATCAAAAGGAGCAAGAGATGATGAAGTACTGTTCTGAAAGGGTAAAGCAGAAAATTTTGCAAGTTTGCAACCACTACAATCAGAAATATCATGAGAGTTCAATGGTCCTAAAGCACCCGTAGAGGTTAGAAACCTTAAACGTGATGCAGAAACATGACCCAAACGAGAATGCCACAAATAAAAGAGTGAAGACGAACTACTCAAACGAAAAGATGACAAATCCACACTAGAGGCAGCAACATCATCTTACATTCTGAGGTGGTCCAAAACATAAAGTCTCCCCTGCCTATGGCCTGTCCCAATCATCATCTGAGATCGACGGTCCTGAATAAGACAATGAGAATCCGAAAACCAAACATTTAGACCAGAATCACACAATTGACCAACAGAACATAAATTTAAGGCAAGATTTGGTATATAGTAAACATGATCAAGAAGGATAGAAGGGGTGACAACAGAACCAATACCTTCCAATGGCATAGAAGTGCCATCAGCGGTCACAATAGGAAGCGACAAATGAGGAGATAATGAAACAAAAGACTCAGATTGAGGGGACATATGATGAGTGGCACCAGAATCTATGATCCATGTACCTGAGACAGATGATGATGGTGGCAAACCTGAGGGAGAGGCAGACATAGCATGAGGCTGAGGCTGTGAGGCGAGGAACTCCTGGATCTTCTCTAGCAGATGAGGATCCACAGAAGGAGCAGCCGCTAGTGCATTAGGCATCTGAGGTGGACAAGATGCCCAAGGAGCCACGGGCCGAGTAAGGGGCCGATAAGGAGGTCGTGGCTGATAAGGAGGCCGCGACTGTGATGGAGGAGGAGGACCACCACTGCGGGACAACAATGGACACTGAGACTTCCAATGACCCTTTTGATGGCAGAAAGCACACTCATCAGAAGAGACTCGAGCATAAGTACTAGATTTCCCACTTAAGGGTCGATGTGGGACAGCAAAAACTGATGACATAGGAAGGAGAGGAGTCTCCTTATCTCCCTTAGACTTAAGGCGAATTTCCTCAGCAAGCAACTCATTCACCACAGAATCAACCGAAGGCAGGGGACTACGATGGAGGATAGCCCCACGCAACCCCTCAAAGTCATTACGAAGGGCCATCAGAAACTGAACCAAACGCTGCTCTTCACGTCTCGCGATATAAGGCTCAAAGGCCCTCAATTCCTGGGACTCAGTGAGTGCCAACTGATCCCATAAGGAAGACATGGCAGAATAGAATTCCTGAATACTCAACTCATTCTGTCTAAGTGCTCGAATATCAGTCTCCAATTGGTATTGTTTTGCAAAGTTAGACTGTGTATAAATCCTCTCCAAATGCTCCCAAACCTCCTTTGCAGTCTCATACTTAGCCAACTGAGCACCAATCGAGTGAGTCACGGAGTTATTAATCCAAGTAAGAATCTTCGCATTCTCAGATTCCCAAGTATCCGACAAAGTATCATAATCCTCAACTCCTAACGTAGGCAGTCTCTTCACACCAGAGATATACCCCCACAAACATTTGCCACGCAAAAAATTCCGCATCACATAGCTCCAATGCGAGTAATTCTTACCGTCCAATTGCACACTAATTGACTGAAGGGAATCATCCCTACCACCCACCATGATTACAATTCCAGAAATTCAAATGCACAAATAACACAACCAAATCCGAGAGCAACAAACTGGTCGAAAATAACTCAATCACCAAATCGACAACAACTATAAGCCCCACAATCAGAAATCCAACAATCACAAACCCAAACGATCCCAACAATAAACTCCAATTAGAAAAACCCCAAATCAATAGCAAACCCTAAATACGCATACCAACAATCCAAGCAAACAGCCCCAATTTGAAAGAAATTGAACAACCCAATACCAATAATCCAAATATCAACTGTAAGATCCGAAAAATACCTTCACGAAGAATACCCCGAACCCCGAGCATCGGATCACAATCTACTCCAAGAATCACAACCAATGCTCTGATACCATGTGAAAGGATCAATACCTTGAGTGGGAAAAGAGAAGAAGGGAACTCTTGTTTTGCAAATGTGAAAGCTTAGTCTTGAAAGAGCAAGAGTACAATACATATAGATAAGAATAGTGAATGACTAAACTACCCTTAAGCTAAACTAATATAATTACATATATGTTAACAAGAGGCATGTTCTAGCACTTCATCTTGAAGCCGAGAATTCTAGGTCGCAAGCTCCCCGTATACTTAAACATTATCATCAATGATCTTCTGCAACCAGGATATCTCCTCCTCGAGATGCTTTTTTTGCTCCACCCTTTCACCAACTTGAGCTTTGAAATTCTTGGCTTCCTTCTGATAGTATTCAATATCCCTCTTCAGGAATAAGGAGTGATACAACCTACCATCAGTGAGACAGTGATACAAAGTGGGGTACTCGCATATAATTTCATGTAAAACTTCTTGGTGCCTCATTTCGATGGGATTCCAAGCTTCGTCCACCCCATCGAGGGCGACAGTTGTACAACTGGATGTTGGACATTTTTTCAATTCCCCAGGAAGCTTCTGAATTCAAGGACGGTTGTTATCATACCAAGAAGGCAACTCCTTATTTACGATGTACAGCTCTTGGGTCACCTGGTTTAACTCGTGGAAAGTCCTCGATAATTCTACCCTGACCTGAGCCAAATCCTCATTGGATCTTTCTAAATAATTTCTCAAGAAGCACTACAATGAGAAAATAAAAGATATTTATAAATATCGATTGCAAAAGGAAATTCATTCATAATAGCTTCTCAAAATAAGAGTACAGTTGAAAGAAAAAGAGATTCATACATCTCTGGGGCCTAAACTATCATTGGAAGTTTCTTCATTAAGAGTAGTCTTTAGAGGCTCTGCCTGAGAGTGGGCAGCTAGGCATCCTTATCCTTCAAAGAGCCAGTGGGTTGCGAATTCTAAGCCTTAGAGTTTGGCTTAGCGCCAGGGGTCTCGAGATTGATCTTTCGAAGCTCCTCAGTAGTGAATAACTTCTTTGTCTTCTTGATGATGTCAAGCAACTGAAACTTGAGGCCATCTCTGCTAGTAGCCTTGTCCCATCTTAAGTTCACTCGCTTCCCAGCCTCATTATCAACGTATTGTTAGAGGTCTGCAGCATGCTTAGTGGAAAGTAGAGGACACACATGTGCGACCACCTCATTGTGACCCATCTTCTTTGAAGATAGTAGAAGATTGAAAAAGAGACCATAAAGTTCCCTGGAGCTCATCAACTTGTTGGCAAAGCACTCCAACAAAGCATGCTGAGCCTCGGGCTGAGGCTTCTTCGACAGTAGCTTCTCCTTGTCATTCAATTTATTCAACTCCCCCTCAAACTTCTATTCTACAGCTTTAAGTTCCAGCTTGAGCTTCATGCTCCCCTCATTGTGAACAGCCTCTGCCACAGCTTCAAGGGGGACTTATAGGAAGGGAAATAGGGTGCTCAAGAAAACACATAAGGATTGGAGGGACGATTGGACAGGTACAAAAACCTAACAAAAAATATAAAAGATCAGGTTAGGGATTTACAAAGAATATTTTGGAATACGAATCCCACGAGATATCTGTTAGCCCAAAAAGATGGATACCAAAGAAAACGTAAAGACACTAAAGGAAATAATGGACACGGGATTTACGTGGTTCGGTCAAGTTAACCTACATCCACGGCCGGAGGAGACCGAACCACCTATGAAGGAATTATGTGGCAAAATATAAATATGAGGGATTTAGCTTCTACAACTACAAAGGAGAGTTAAATGGAGAAGAAAGAAAGTAGCAAAAGAATGCTATGCTTGAGGTGTGTTTGAACTACTAAGCTCATCCCCTATTTATACTACTCCAAGTTCACCAATGGCCAAGAGCTCTCAAACAAAACTTATCCCAATATCACAAGAAATCCTCCTTCTTGTTCAAGCATGGGTTGAGAACATTACTTCCAAATGTTTCTTGCCAAAAAACCATGATAGTTGAACCCCAATCGTCAAATAAATAATGCTTCAACTTGCTAAGAATGGAATGAGAATAGTGTTGCAATTGAATGCTTTGAATGATTGTCTTTGCTATCCTCCAAAGAAGTGAATGTTCATGGACAATTGGGTAAATATCACATTTCTTCACAAATTTCCATCTTGGCCTGAACCCCAAAAGTAATAGCTTACTCACCCTCCTCCGGCATGGCCCTAATGGGCCAAATCACCACTAATGAACACCTATCAAGTCCAAGCACTGCTTGAACTTGAAATAGGGAAGAATCTTCATGAACATATCAGCAGAATTATCCCTTGTATTGATTTTCTTAACAAGAACCTTCTTATGTGCAATGGTATCACGAATGAAGTCATACATAATATCAATATACTTCGTCCACTCATGATACATCTGATCTTTAGTCAAGTAAATTGCACTTTGACTATCACAGTGAATGGTAGTAACCCTTTGTTGTAGAGTTAATTTGCCGAAGAGAACTCTCAACCATAAAGCTTCTTTGGCTACCTCTGTGACTGCCATATATTCTGCCTCAGTAGTAGATAAAGCAACCACATGTTGTAGAGTACCTTTCAAGTTAATTTCACAACCTCTAAGGCAAAATACATAACATGTAAGAGACCTGCGCTTATCAAGCTCACCGGCAAAGTCTGAATCTACAAAACCAACCAGAGTGTTATTGGTTCTACCAAACTCCAAACACATGTTCGAAGTACCCTTTGAGTATCTAAGAATCCACTTCAGAGCCTGCCAATCTGATTTGCTCGGATTGGCCATATACCTGCTAACAACACTAACAGCTTGTGATATATCAGGGCGAGTACAAACCATTGCATACATTATACTCCCAACTACATTTGAATAAGGAACTATAGCCATATAATCTTCTTCTTCCTCTATTTTTGGTGATTGGGCAGCAGATAGCCTGAAATGGCTACCAAGAGGAGTGCTAACTAGTTTGGCATCATGCATGCCAAATCGCTCCAACAATTTCTTAAGGTAACTCTCCTGAGTCAGGTACAACTTTCCAAATCCTCGATCTCTTCTTATCTCCATACCAAGAATCTTCTTAGCTGCACCCAAATCCTTCATCTCAAATTCACTATTTAATAAGGCCTTCAACTCATGAATTTCTGCAAGATTCTTAGCCGCAATGAGCATGTCATCAATATATAATAGCAAATAAATGACTGAGTTATCTTGTAACTTCCGAAAGTAAACACATCTATCATCCATACTCTTGGAAAAACCATGACCCAACATAAATGAATCAAAACTCTTATACCAATGTCTTAGAGACTACTTTAATCTATACACGGATTTCTTCAACAAGCAAACCTGGTCTTCTTTCCCTTCAACTTTAAAACCTTTAGGTTGACTCATATGATATGCTCATCTAACTCACCATGCAAGAAAGCTGTCTTGACATCCAGATGTTCTAACTCCATATCATACATGGGAACCAAAGCAAGCAATACACTAATACAGCTATGTTTCACAAGATGTGAGAAAACATCATTGAAATCTACACCCTGTACCTGACTGTAGCCCTTTGCGACCAATCGTTCTTTGTACCTCGCATTATCAACACCTGAAGTATCTTCCTTTCTCTTGAAAATCCATTTGCAACCAACAATTTTCTTTCCTTTGGTGGCACCAAAAGATCCCATGTTCTATTCTTGTGCAGAGATTCCATCTCTTCGTTCATAGCCAAAAACCATTTGTCTGAATTAGCACCTGAAACTGCCTCTGAATATGTGGAAGGTTCCTCATCTCCACCTATTTCTTGTGCCACTGATAAAGCATATGCAACCAAATTCGCATACCTCAATGGTGGTCGAATGTCACGACTCGTTCTATCTCTGGCAATGGAATAATACTCATCTCCCAGTTGATCTTCAGCACGTTCATGATCCGATTCTTCAACCACTTCTTGGGTTGGGTTTCTCCCAGAAGAACCACCAATCTCTAACTCTACCTGCTTTTGTGCACTATCTTCCTTTTCTAAATCACAAGGATTACAAGACTTTTTTCCAGGATGTAACATGTAAGATTCATCAATGTAACATCTCCACTAATTACAAATTTAGGTGATTTGGGATCAGGTTACCACATTATATATCCTTTCACCCCTAAAGCATGACCGAGGAAAATACATTTCTTAGCCCTAGGCTCTAGCTTTCCCTCATTAACATGCATATAAGCTGGACACCCAAACATTCTTAAATTAGAGTAATCAGCAGGAGTACTTGACCAAACTCCTCTGGAGTCTTGAAATCAAGAGGTGCACATGGAGAGTGGTTGACGATGTGACAAGCCGTAGTTATGGCGTCTGCCCAAAAGTCTAATGTCAACTTGGCATTTAAGATCATGCACCGAGCATTTTCCAAAAGAGTACAATTCATCCGCTCTGTCACACCATTCTGTTCAGGCATCATTCTAACAGTACGATGTCAAGCTATTCCTTTATTTTTATAGAACTCATTGAATTCATTTCCACAAAATTCCAACCCATTGTCAGTCCTCGGTCGCTTAATTTTTTTTCATGTCTGTTTTTCAATCAAAGTCTTCCATTGTTTAAATGTTAGGAAAACATCACTTTTAAGTTTCAAAAAATATACCCAAACTTTTCTTGAATAGTCATCAATAAAAGTAAGCATATATCTTGCACCACCCTTAGAAGGAACATGAGAGGCCCCCCAAAGATCAGAATGAATGTAGTCCAAAGTACCTTTTGTTTTATGAACTGCAGGTGAATGAAAGCTAGCTCTTTTCTGCTTTCCAAAATTACAGTGTTCACAAAAGTCCAATTTAACATTACTTTGACCACAAAGTAGACCTCTCTTGCTTAATAATGTTAAGCCTTTCTCACCCATATGTCCCAACCTCATATGCCACAATTTGGCGATGTCTTAATCTAAGGAAGTTGAGACAGCCACTACCCTAGTACTGTAGATCCCTGCAAAACATACAAAGTGCCAACTCTGCAAGCCTTCATTAGCACAAGAACACCTTTACAGATTTCCAGGATTCCACTATCACCTGAATATCTGTACCTGAGAGCATCAAGAGTGCTAAGAGAGATGAGATATTTCTTTAAGTTGGGAGCATGCCTAACATTAGTGAGTGTCCTAATGATGCCATCGTACATTTTGATTTGAATTTTCCCCTACCAACAACCTTACAAGGAGCATTATTACCCATCAAAACAATTCCACCATCTCATTCTTCATAAGTGGAAAAACACCCCCTATCATAACTCATGTAGTAAGAACAACCCGAATCTAAGAACCACTCACTAGAAGACCTTGACTTATTATCCATGGCCACAAATATGATTCCATCACTCTCATCTTCTGCTACACTAGCTTCACCAGGATTGCTGCTATTCTGTTCATTTTTATATTTTTCATTATTTTTCAATTTAAAACAATCAGCCTTAATGTGCCCCTTTTTCTTGTAATAGTTGCAAATTTTATTTCTGTATCTAGACTTCGACCTCCCTTTGGATCTACCACCTTCAGAATCCCTATTTTCACCTCTACCCCTCACAAACAAACCCTCGGCATAAGTTCCACTCAATTCCCCCGTAATGTCCCTATCAATCTGCTCTTTAGATTTTGATGCAAATTTTATACTATTGTATGAGAACGACTCTTTCCCATAAATCATAGCATCTCGAAAATACTTAAAGGACAGGGGAAGGGAACATAACAATAAAAGGGCTTGATCTTCTTCATCAACTTTAGCATTTACATTCTCCAAATCCAAAATGATGGAATCAAATTTATCAAGATGTGAGAGTATAGATGTACCTTCCGCCATTTTCAACATATCTCCATTGTCTTCTTCATGTATGGAGATTCCAATTGATCCCACATACCTTTGGTAGTTCTCTCACTAGAAACTTCCTGCAAAACCTCGTTAGAGAGATTTAAAATAATGGCGGATCTAGCCTTCTTGTCTAGATCACCAAAATCTTCCGGCAACATGTCCGCTGGCCTTTCCTCCACTCCTTCAAGGGCTAGCTCACATCCATCCTGGATTATGATGGCTTTCATCTTGAGTTGCCACATACCAAAGTTTACACTCCGGTCAAACTTTTCAACAGACGTCCTTGTTATCGTCATGATGGCTAATAGATAAAAAATGAGATATGGCTCTGATACCAATTTTTAGGAATACAAATCCCACGAGATATTTGTTAGCTCGAAAAGATGGATAATAAAGAAAACGTAAAGAAACTAAAGGAAGTAACGGACACAAGGATTTACGTGGTTCGGTCAAGTTGACCTACATCCACGGCCGGAGGAGACCGGAAGCTTCACTATATGTGGAGAAAGTATTACAAGGATTTACCTACCACCTATGAAGGAATTATGTGGCAAAATATAAATATGAGGGATTTGGCTTCTACAACTACAAAGGAGAATTAAAGGGAGAAGAAAGCAAGTAGCAAAGGAATGATATGCTTGAGGTGTGTTTGAACTACTAAGTTCGTCCCCTATTTATACTACTCCAAGTTCACCAATGTCCAAGAGCTCTCAAACAAAACTTATCCCAATATCACAAGAAATCCTCCTTTTTGCTTCAAGCATGGGTTGTGAACATTACTTCCAAATGTTTCTTGCCAAAAAATATGATAGGTGAACCCCAATAGTCAAAGAAATAATGCTTCAACTTGCTAAACATGAGATGAGAATAGTGTTACAATTTAATGCTTTGAGTGACTGTCTTTGCTATCCTCCAAAGAAGTGAATGTTCCTGAAAAATTGGGTGAAAACCACATTTCCTCACAGAAGATAATCAAACAAAATTTAGTGGGTAGCAATAACTTGCTGAGGGGTCCTTTCCCACTTCTCCTAAAACTAATAAGTTTGAGAGGGTATGGCATTGCTGCTTGAGTTCAGCTTTGTCCACCCGGGAGTCTCGATGAAGGATTATGTCCTTCGTCTTTTTGGAGATCCCTCTGGAACAAGAGACCTCGAACGGTTGCTAGCATTGTCAATGGGGGTGGGCTAGGTAACACCCACCATTGAAGAAGGCCCGTGGCAGGGTGAACGGCGGCTCCGACAGTGTCTGTTCAAGAACATTAAGGATATTCACTGCACAAAAGAGTATCGGTTATAGACCTCGATGAGTAAGCCAAAAACCAAAAAAAGGATGAATAATATCAAAAGTAAAGGGAGAGAACATAGTTTTTTGTCCTAAGAACCTTCGGAGGCATTCGAAGGAGCTCTCTTCCTACCCTCCCCGGATCTAGGCCAAGGGTTTAAGTTCTTCGGTACTATCCGCTAAAGGGCTCGACGATAGATGAAGCGTAAATATCATCATATATATTTTGGGGCTAGGCATATCCTTTTCCTTTCTTTGTCTCCGAATGAAAGAATTTGTATCTAAAGCCCCAGGCCTTTGAAGACGTGCCATATCTTTGCAGAGATCTTCATGAACGGTATACCCATGTTACGTTGTCTCTAACCTAATGTTGAAGTTCCAACCAAGGACCTGGTAATCTCCACTGCAATCGAAGGTCAGAGCTATATCCTGCCATCTCGAGTTGTTTGAGGGAGGGATGATAAATCTTTGCCCCGTGATCTTATTGGCCAGGTTATAGGTTCCTATCCCATCTCGATTGCAAGATAAATTATATACGGCTTGAAATAGCTTATACCGAGGGAAAACATGAACCTCCATACATCAAACCAGAAAAGCAATTATGATCACTATAACATTTGGTTGAACACTACCTAAGACCCACCTCTAGCACCGATTTTTTTTTCTCCTAGCACCAATTTTTTCGGGGAAAAAATCGGTGCCCAAGTAACCGGTGCTAAATTAGCACCGGTTTTTTTTCAACCGATGCTAAATTAGAATCAATTTTTTTGTTAGGACCGGTTTTTCAACCGGTGCTAAATTTAGCACCAGTTTTTTTTGTTAACACTGGTTTTTCAACCGGTGCTAATTTAGCACCGATTTGTTTTTTGTTAGCACCGGTTTTTCAACCAGTGCTAAATTAGCACCGGTTTTTTTTTGTTAGCACCGATTTTTCAACCGGTGCTAAATTAGCACCGATTTTTTTTGTTTGCACCGGTTTTTTTGTTAGCACCGGTTTTTCAACCGGTGCTAATTTAGAACCGTTTTTTTTGTTAGCACCGGTTTTTCAACCGGTGCTAATTTATTTACGACGAAGAAAAAAAATCAACTTCACAAAATTAATAATTTATTTCCACATTAATGTGTACAAACACCTTGTCTCACACGACTATGACAAGAATAATAGTCCTAATTATACAATAATAAAACTACTGCAGCACAATTTATGGTGCACACTGCCTTCACTTACAGCTCTAGAATCTCAGTTTTTTCTCTACTCTTGCAAAAGCAAAGATGAAATGGGTACATAGTTGGGAGAACTGAACCTATCAGCAGTAATTATAATTCCCAGATTTCGAATTGGAGGTAAAGAAAGGTACAAGTGGTTAGTTAAACAATCTAATGATTCTGGAAAAATGATCGACAAGAACAAGATGGACAATAAGAATGATTACTCATTGTGGTTAAAGAGATATTCGTTTGAAGCAGAACTGTTGCTAGTAAGTGGCTAAAATCTTTGGAATGAGAATGAAAGAATCTTGAACAATCCATTGGGGTTGCATGTACCTGCACATTGCAAAAATATCAGTGTATTCAACGTCTCCACTATGGATAGCCTAGCATATTCATGGTTTAATTAACCCTTAACTATATAAAATATTACTTCATCCATCCTTATAAAAGGGGTGTATTGTTTCTGCAATAGTACGAGAAATATGATTAATTTTGTTTTAGGCTAAGGTGACGCTACTAGTACCACCAAGAACGTGTTGGAACCCAGTACAAGATTCTCATAGAATAAGCTCTCTTTGGCTTACCCAATGACCAGCATCTTCCAGCACATGCATTTCAACTCCACCTCCCTCTTCAACTGCTTGCTCCTTAGTAACATGAAGTCTCTGAAGATCTTCAAGTGCCCACCTGTGAAAACTTCGTTCTGCTTTCAAAAATTTTACATGTGCACCTCGAGGGACATCTTCCACTACCTTCCTCCAATGCATGATGAACATCAGGTCACACAAGGGGTCACAATTCAACTAACTCAAACAACATGTTCACGTTCGCTTAAATATAGCACCTTGTTGATTGTTTATATATCTAAGCCAAGTCAATTCACCCTATGCTGCATCAGTTCTCAAAGACAAAGTTGATAGGTACAATAGTGAATCAAATAATGCATAACATATCTAGTACTGGAGCAAATTTACATCCATCAAAATTAAATCACAGGAATTAAACATGCAAACCTGTCGAACATCAGGGTTCTCATCATTATAGGCCTCCAACAGGAAAAGAAGATATACCTCAGGCTAATTTGAACACTAAATTGAACTAATCAGAACACATAAATTTTCAATAAAAAATGCATGCAATAGGGTAAAATTGATGCAAGATGTTTCGTCAATTGATGCAAGTGTTACTCCCTCTATCCGAACTTAAGTTACACAATTTAGCTTTTCATGATTGATTTAAAATGCAAAACATAGCAAAAACAGCAAACACAACAAAAAAATCAGAGAGAAGAGAACTTTTCATTATGTGCAGCAACGTTTCCACCTTGATTATGGTTAATGCAATCAAATCTCCACCATCCTATCCCAAAATCAAGGCTATCTATAACCATATGAACAAGAAAACACCAGATGTTTAAAACCAAACTAAAGATGGCAAACTTGCAACATAATAATTTCCATCTTTAGTTGCCAAACTCCATTCTTTGAAGCAGTGACAACAAAGCACGGGTAAAACTAAGAATCAAACATTAATATGGAGAAATCACAAAGTTCAGCTTTGTTTTTATTTGTCCACATTCAAAAATTTATAAGTTTAAAACCATCCTCAAATTTAGACCAAATAAAAGTTCCCCTTAAACATTACACATATAATGAACTGAAAAGAGATCTTCAAGATAAAAGCTCACACAAAATGTATAAATAAACTCTTCAACTTCCAAACAACACAAGACGAGCACACCATTTGAAAGCATAGCTGGAAAAAAGCATTGCCCATGTCTTTCTTAATACTGAAATTCATGCAAGAATTTGATTTTTCGATACTACATGGATATTTCTGGCACGCAGATCAGACAACATCACTTTAGAGTCTATGAATGATACGAGTATAGGACTAATAGTACTACACTAATGCACAAGTCTGCTGCTAAAGATAGAATATACCCATATCTTGGTTGCAAAATTCAAAAGATAGGAATGACAAAAGCTTCACCACATTAATAGTTTACCAAAAAAACTAATTGGTTCTTTGTTGTAAAGGACTTGAGCTCAAAAGACAAAAAGAACAGTAGACAAGGAGAACTAGCTCGAAATAATGAAACCACACAATCCCAGTTTGCAAAAAATTTTAAGATACAAACTTTTAGCAACCAGAAGGAAGAAAAATAGCAAACGGATCCAAAACCAAGTATCACCAATAACTAACCTAACAACACGTGCTTCAAAAAATTATCATAGCAATATGTATATTGACATCGCCTCGAACGAACTAGAATGGAACTTTATCAAGAATTCACCTGTGCATTGGTAAGCGCGGCCAGTGATGGGAGCTCCGGCAGAGGGGAGCGGTGTGGAGGTGCTGGAGAGCATCGTCATCGGTGGTGGGAAACGAAGAGGTGGCGTGTGATGGTTAGCACAGCGGCAATGGGAGCTACGATGGAGAGGGCACATATCATTGGTGATGGGAGATCCGGCGGCGATGGGAGATCCGGCAAAGAAACCGGTGCGGAGGCGATGGGGAGCATCGCCATCAGAGGTGGGAAATAAAGAGATGGCGTGCAGTGGTTAGCGCAGCGTCAATGGGTGCTCCGGCGGAGGGGACGTGTATCACTAGTGATGGGAGCTCCGACGGCGGATTTGGACAAAATATAGGTACAGAAATGGACCTGTGAAGAGCCCATTTGCACCTTTAAGAAGATCAAATACACATCCAAATAAAGTTTAACCGTTAATTATTAAAGTCAACTTTGTTATTAGTGTTTATTTATTGAGAGTCAAGTAAGGTTTGACCGTACAAAGTCAAATATTTTTATGTGTATTTATTATATACTAATTAAGGTAAGGTTTGACCATTAATTAATAAAAGTCAACCTAGTTATTAGTGTTTGTATATTGAATGTCAAGTAAGGTTTGATCTTTGATTAGTTAAAGTCATGTTAGTTACTAGTGTTTCTATAGAGAGACAAAGTCAAGTAAAGTTTGACCGTTGATTAGTTAAAGTCAACTTAGTCACTAGTATTTATATATAGAGAGTCAAGTAAGGTTTGACCGTTGATTAGTGAAAGTCGACCTAGTTATTATTGTTTATATATTGAAAGTCAAGTAAAGTCTGACCGTTGATTAGTCAAAGTCAACTTAGTTATTAATGTTTATATATTTAAAGTCAAGTAAGGTTTGACCATTGATTAGTTAAAGTCAACCTAGTTATTAGTGTTTAAATATTGATAGTCAAGTAAGGTTTGACCGTTGATTAAACAAAGTCAAATATTTTTATTTATATTTATTATATACTAATTAAAGTAAAGTTTGACCATTAATTAGTTAAAGTTAATTTTGTTAGTAGTGTTTATATATTGAAAGTCAAGTAAAGTTTGACCGTTGATTAGTTAAAGTCAGCTTAGTCACTAGTGTTTATATATAGAAAGTCAAGTAAGGTTTGACCGTTGATTAGACAAAGTCAAACATTTTTAATAGTATTTATTATATACTAATTTAAATAAAGTTTTACCGTTAATTAGTTAAAGTCAACTTTGTTATTTGTGTTTATTTATTGAAAGTCAAGTAAAATTTGACCGTTGATTAGTTAAAGTCAGCTTAGTCACTAGTGTTTATACATAGAAAGTCAAGTAAGGTTTGATCGTTGATTAGACAAAGTCAAAAAAATTTATTACTATTTATTATATACTAATTCAAATAAAGTTTGACCGTTAATTAGTTAAAGTCAACTTGTTATTAGTGTTTATATATTGAAAATCGAGTATAGTTTTATCGTTGATTAGTCAAAGTTAGCCTAGTTATTAGTGTTTATATATTGAAAGTCAGGTATACTTTGACCGTTGATTAGTCAAAGTTAGCCTAGTTATTAGTGTTGGGAAAGTCTCAGGAAAGACGGTCTTTCCATGAGTTTATGTACAGTCCTCAGGGGTATTTGCCTAAAATGTTGTAATTTTTTATAAAATTTAAATATTGCATTTTATAAGTTAAAACAAGTAATAATATGTATTTGAAGGTGAAAATATAAAAATATATAATATAAAAAATATTTTTAAAAATTTTAAATTTTGTATGTAATTTAAGAAATGCAGTGCATAAGGTAAGGTATAAGTGGCATGTCCATAAGATTATGGACAGGCCGCCTGTCAAGAGACCCACTCATTAGTGTTTATATATTGAAAGTCAAGTAAAGTTTTCACGATTGTTTATATATCTATTCAAATATATAGTCAAAGTTTTCGTAGTTTGACTGAATCTTTGATCTTGTGCAATTTTATCCGGGACGGAGGGAGTATACTAAATCAATTAAGGGTTGAACGTTAATTAGTTAATGTAAACAAATTTTATTCTTATTTGTATATATGAGGTCAGTGAAGGTTGATCATTGATTACTTTAACTTAACTTAGTCATTAGTTAAAGTCAACAAAAGAAGTGAACGATTTTGAAAGTTAAAAAAAAAATAGCTTAGAGCGGCTGCGCAGTTGCTCCCAGCTCTTGAAATTTCTAGTAAGATTATTTGAAATTCTTAGCGAATTTTTTGAATTATTTGGCAGAAATAATGCAATTTAAAAATTTTTGAAAAATATTTAGAAGTTTTTGGCGATTTCTTTGGGGAGGAAATTTTTTTGGGGGGAAAAATTAAAATAAATTTAGCACCGGTTAAAATCGGTGCTATTTTCTTCCAAAACTGATGCTATTTTAAAATATTTTGGGAATTTCTTTGGCGGAAAATTTTTTTTTGCCAATTTCTTTGGCGGGAAAATTTTTTTTGGCAATTTCTTTGGCGGGAAAATTTTACACTAGTGCTCTTTTCTTCCAAAACCGGTGCTAATGTTTCCAAAACCGGTGCTATTTTAACATTTTGGGCTATTTTTTTGCCGGGAAAATGAGTATAGAAAATTTTTAGCACCGATTTTTAAAAACTAGTGTTTTTTAAATTTTAGCACCGGTTTAAAAACCGGTGCTAAATTTTACAAAAAAATGGTGCTAAGTTTTGATTTTTAGCACCGATTTTTAAACCGGTGCTATTATTTAATTTTTAGCACCGATTTTTAAAACCGGTGCTATTTTTTACTAAAACCAGTGCTATTTTGATTTTTTTGGCGGGAAAATAGAATTTTACAAATATTTAGCACCAGTTTTTAAAAACCGGTGCTAATATTTTCAAAACCAGTGCTATTTTAAAAATTTTTGCTATTTCTTTGGTGAGAAAATACAATTTTCAAATTTTTAGCACCGGTTTTTAAAAACCAGTGTTTATTGTTTCCAAAACCAGTGCTATTGTAAAATTTAGCGCAGGTTTTTAAAAAACCGATGTTAAATTAATACCAGTTTTTAAAACCGGTGTTAAAAATTTTAAAAACCGGTGCTATTAGATTTTTAGCACCGATTTTAAAAGCCGGTGCTAAAAAACTGGTGCTAGATGGAGGTCTCTGTGGTAGTGGAAGCTTGGATAGGTTAACATTGAATTCTTCAATAAGATCAGACATGAGAGTAGGGAAGGGAAAGCTCAGCCGTTACTTCAAGTGTTTACTACAAGCAATCGATCTTCCTACGGGTAGAGTGGTAGGGGATTTATCCTCCTCGAGAGCTTTAAGCTTATCGTCTAAAGGAATTTGTTTGTAAGGGGTAACCTTCTCGATGATCTTCGTCACCTATACTCATCTAGGCTATTATCGTCTTCCTCTCCGTTTAACGAATCCCTCGAAGCTTGGCCTTTCTGAACAACAAACTTCCTTTTCAAAGAAATGTACAAAATAACACCTTTCAACCTCCCATCCCATGGAAGATCTAGTAGTTCAGAGCCATTACTCGGTCGTCTCATCGGACCCTTGCCCTTTCCATCACTTAATACTGGAGCTTTCCCCTTATAAAATCCCCCCTCAGCTAGAAACCCAGTGGGATTTGAAAAACTATCACCCTAAGGATGTGATTATGTACCCTAAGAATCATCCGGAAACCCACCGGAATGTAGAAAACCCTCACCTAAACAGGGTGACCTTATATTCTCGAAAACCGTCTCTTCTGACGAATTTCCTCCTAAACTAGCAAAACTCTCAAAATTCCTCTCAGGGGAAATTTGGGGGGAAGTTGAAAGATTGTCACAATCGGTATGTGGGCTAGTAAAAAGAAGAATCCATAGCAATTAAGGGAGCTTACTCGTTGAGGATCGGGATTGTGAGTCATAGCTCTCAGTTGATAACTTTGGATAAAATCGGCAAAAAAGAAGTTAAATGAGGAAAGGAGACAGTTTCAAAGAAGATAATGGGGTTCCAATGAGAGAGAAAGTAACGATTACCTTAGGAGGAGAGAAGTTTAAAAAGGTGTGAGTGAGTAAGGGGGAATCTTATTTATGACATCGCCACGCTCTTTACTTCCCTCTCTTTTCTCTCCCACATGCGCTCCTATAAATCCCAAAGCATGGTTATTTAAGAGAACCTAAATGCTCATTCGATGCAAACAAGCTTTAACCATCCTCGAAGACAGTTATGATAGGCTCCTAATCCTTCGAGGGGTCGAGCTCAATGGCATGGATCTTCGAGGCTAGAAGATCACATAGCTTATCTGGGAGCTTTTGATGATATATCAGACCCAGACTTTGGGGGCCACTCCAGGTCAAACTCAAGGGCCACAATAATCCAATAAAGCCCTTTTATCCGATGAGTCAGCCTTGTGCCTTACTCTGAGATAAGGAAAATGATTAGGTTATAGGAAATCACCATTAGGGTTTATATTAGAATCATTAGCTTCTATCATAAAACCAATTGGTACTATGTAAAGGTGACTCATGATCTTATATACTGAGTTATATGACTGTCACCACCAATGTGAGACTCTAACTCTAACACGCCCCCTCAAGTGCAGCCAGTATGAATCATTCCACAAACGTTGACAGAAAGGGGGTAACAGGCCAACCTTGGGCTTTGGTACCCATATTAAAATCATGAGCTTCTATCATAAAACCACTTGGTACTATGTAAATATGACCCGTGATCTTATATAATGAGTTATATCACTGTCAATTACAAATGTGGGACTCTAACTCTAACAGTTTAGGTAGTATAAATACACAGGTATGTCATTTATTTCATTCATTCACTATTTATTTACTTAGGAAGCAAGACTGACTTTGAAATTAGAGAGTTTACTCCGAACTTATTTTTCCTTGTAGATCTAGGCTAAGGGATTGAGAGCATGCTTGGATCATATCTCAGACGCATAACTTTGTTGGCTAAACTCCAACATTTTATTCGAAAGATTCGTTGAATATTGTCAAGTATCCTGCTCCTCGTAATAATTTTCTGGGTTTAATGTTTCGAAAAAAATAGAAAACAAGAGGAAACTAATATTTCAATCAACCTTTTAAAATATCTTCTGAGTTTTGTCTCAATAACTGTAAACTAAATGTGAAAACCGCAAGATTCCAGGAGGATTAGAAGCTTGCAATTAAATATATACATGTAAGTCGTCAATTCGTAGAATTAGGTTAATATGTATTTAATTATAAACCCAATTATTGATTGCTTACTATTATGTTGTCATGTAATTGTGTCACTAACTTATCCGAAAGATTACACCAACAGCAGTATTGATTTTATTCTTATTTGGTTCATGCATCCAAACTTAACCTTCTTACTAAAGAGAAGTATGAAAATTAACAAAACAAGAATCTAATACGTGTGAAAAACACATAATCCGCATTCTTAATTACTCAAGCATATAGGACATGAGGAAATATGCAATAACTAGTTTTTCTTTTTCTTTTTGAGGGATGGAGTGCTAGACTTATCTCCGGTTCTTTTACATCTTTTATGAAATGAATTAAATTTAACTTATCTGAATTTAAAATAATCGAATTGAATTAAACTAAAGTAAAGGAAATAGTAGGATAAAATTTAAAAGAACTGAATTTGAAATTTAGTAAATTAAAATAAAATAAACTGAAATCAACTAGATTAAGTCAAATTGAACTGAGATATAGTTGAATTTAATTGAGATACATGTTAACACCTAGCATAGTTGAATTTAATTGAGATACGTGTTAACACCTAACTAGGCGATGCCACTTGAAACTGAGAACGGTGTACTTAGTCTTCATCTCCTTCTCTCTATAAAAGAATGAGTCTCTCTTGCAACTAAAACCCTGACCACTCAAACTAAAAGAGAGACCACATTTTACCTTGGTTATGTAGGGATTTTTACCTTGATTTTTTATTCAGAAAAAATTGAAATAAATATTATTGGAGTAAAAAGTAGGTTTTTTACCTCGGTTTTGAACCCACGTCGGTAGGAAATGTTAGTGACGTCGGTTATAGGAAGAAGGCCGACGATTGAAGCTCATATGCGTGACCTCGTTTGAAGCGACATCGGTTTCCACTTGTATGCGAGGTCGTCGATTGTGTGATGGCAGTTGAAGGTGGATGAATCATTGCGATGTCGTTTGCACCGTTGATCGACCACACTGCGTGCGATATCGCATGACGTCGATGTCCCACGGCGTGTGCATGGTGATGTGGAACGTTTACAAAAACGGTGTCATTTTGAGTGGATGAGGTCGCAAAAAATGGCGATGTTAACTGCGACGTCGATTATGCGTCGTCTGGGCACTGGTCTGCGACGTCGCAGACCAAGTCGGTCAGACTTCGTTTATCGTACAATATAAAAATATTTAATATTTGATGGTTAAATGATTAAACGTAATACCATATTAAATTATTTTCAATTAATTTGTGAAAGAATGACATGTTCAAACCAACAAAACTATAACATATAATACAAATACATGTCATCACATATTTAAATACATAAGGTTAATTTGAAATTGACTAATTCTTTGTATTGAAACACCATGTTCTACGTTGCACGCCATTTAAACTGTCAGGATGACTAGTGTAATGACAAGTCATTCCATCTACATGTTGGAGGTCCATTGATGGCTCTCATCAGACTTGTTAATATCATTACATACGAAACAAAATTTATGTTAGAATTGGGTAGTCATCAAATTAAATACACATAATGTATTAAAACGTAGACGACATTAAATCCTACATGGTAAAAGTAAACAAACTGGTTACATGCAACCTCGCATACATGTTATGTTCGACGTCACAAAGACCGACAATACAGCGACGTCGAACATGCAATGACATGACAACAATAAGAAGTTCTATGTGAACTTGGTATCAGTTCAGTAGTGTTACTGATGGGCCCATGACATGAAACCGAGGCCACACATTCAAACTATGTTCATAGAAATCTTTGGATCTTTCTTCATAATAAAAAAATAACATGACACTGTCTTGGAAAGAATAACAACAAAAAATATATAATATGTAACTCAAGCATCATACCTCATGTAATGTAAGAATCTTAGATCAATTATTGATTAAAAAAAATATATATATATATATATAGTAGGATCATCACATAATTGGTAATTGAACATGGAATAGATGGAAAAACTACCTCAATTAATTAGGAATCGGAGATGCTCTATCCTTGGACACTTGTTGATGTTTGAGAGAAGCAACATTATTAGATCTTTAAATGTTGTAAGGTTGTGAATGAAATGGATGGTGGGAGTTTGGGTTGTAAGATTGGTGTTGGAAATGGGAAATGGGAAATGGGTGTTACTGATGAGATTTATTGGATTGAAATAGGGTGGGGGAAATTTTCAGCTCAAATTTTTGGCTAAAAATTTGAATTCCTGCTCAAAATTTCAGACTTACTGGCATCGGTAAATATTCGTTTCAGTGTCATCTCAATCGACACAAGAGCTACCTGTAATGTAATTACAATTCCTATGGTAGTATGCACCGTTTGAAGATTGCAGCCCGTCCATTGACCCATTCATGCCAACAGCTGAACTTTATTGTGTTAAAAATTTGAATAAAACAAATTTTTCTCCAATTTAGCATTTTCGAAAGGGCATTTTGGAAATGACCCTTGTGTACTTATAAGTAATCATCTACAATTTACCCCAGACAATGTACTCGCGCTTTTTAAAATTTGATGGACGGACTTTTATTAGCTTTTAATTTCATAAAAAACCAAGAATATATAATTTCATGCGATTGTATGTGGTGGAAACTGGTATGGTGTTCACCACGCTTATTGTAAGGGTAATAAAGGAATACTAACACAAATAACAGACAGTTACCATGGATTGCGGACGGGACACTTGCACTCATAAGTCAAACTCTTTACCACAACAACTGATAAAGAAACTCGCATAATCGAACAGAGAGTTCCACATGTTTTTTACGAATGACCCTTGTGTACTTATAAATAATCATCTAAAATTTATCCCGGACAATGGACTTGAGCTTTTTAAAATTTAATTGACGAACTTTTATTAGCTTTTAATTTCATAAAAAATCAAGGATATATAATTTCATGCGATTCTATGTGGTTGAAACAGGTATGGTTTTCACCACGCTTATTATAAGGGTAAAAATAGAATACTAACACAAATGACGGACGGTTACCCCGGATTGCGGATGGGATGCTTGCAGTCCCAAGTCAAACTCTTTACCACGATAACTGATAAAGAAACTCGTATAATCCCACAAAGAGTTCCGAAAATTCTTTATGAATGACCTTTGTGTACTTATAAGTAATCATCTACAATTTACCCCGGGTAATGTACTTACTCTTTTTAAAATTTGATGGATGAACTTTTATTAGCTTTTACTTTAATAAAGACCAAGAATATATAATTTCATGCGATTCTATGTGGTGGAAACATGATGGTGTTCACCACACTTATTGTAAGGGTAACAATGGAATACTGACACAAATGATAGATGGTTACCCCAGATCGCTGACGGGATACTTGCAGTCCCAAGTCAAACTCTTTACCACGGAAACTGATAAAGAAACTCGCATAATCCCACAGAGAGTTCCATAAGTTCTTTATGAATGACTCTTGTGTACTTATAAGTAATCATCTACAATTTACCCCGGACAATGTACTTGCGCTTATTAAAATAAGATGGATGGACTTTTATTAGCTCTTAATTTCATAAAAAAATAAGAATATAAAATTTCATGCAATTCTTTACGGTTGAAAGAGGATGGTAATCACCACGCTTATTGTACGAGTAAAAATGGAATACTAACAAAAATGATGGATGGTTACCCCAGATAGTGGAAGGAATACTTGCAGTCCCAAGTCAAACTCTTTGCCACGGCAATAGATAAAGAAACTCACATAATCTCACAGAGAGTTCTAAAAGTTCTTTACAAATGACCCTTTGTGCTTATAAGTAATCATCTACAATTTACCCCGGACAATGTACTTGCGCTTATTAAAATTTTATTGACGGACTTTTATTAGCTTTTAATTTCATAAAAAACCAAGAATATATAATTTCATGCAATTGTATGTGGTGGAAACTGGTATGGTGTTCACCACGCTTATTGTAAGGGTAATAAAGGAATACTAACACAAATAACAGACAGTTACCATGGATTGCAGATGGGACATTTGCACTCCCAAGTCAAACTCTTTACCAAAGCAACTAATAAAGAAACTCGCATAATCGAACGGAGAGTTCCACAAGTTTTTTACGAATGACCCTTGTGTACTTATAAATAATCATCTAAAATTTATCCCGGACAATGGACTTGAGCTTTTGAAAATTTGATTGGCGGACTTTTATTAGCTTTTAATTTCATAAAAAACCAAGGATATATAATTTCATGCGATTCTGTGTGGTTGAAACTGGTAGGTTTTCACCACGCTTATTATAAGGGTAAAAATAGAATAATAACACAAATGACGGACGATTAACCACCCCAGGCAATGTATTTGAACTTTTTAAAATTTGATGGACGGACTTTTATTTGCTTTCAATTTCATAAAAAAAACCAAGAATATATGATTTCATATGACTCTATGTTGTGGACAATGTTCTAAAATTGATGGACGGAATTTAATTAGCTTTTAATTTAAAATTGATTTCAATCATACCGGACGCTAACAAGATCTGGTAATAGCTACAAGTTTATAATAGCAGTGTCTAATATACAATTACCCGTTATTAAGTTCAAGAGAAAAGTGCAGATATAACCCTAAATAATTAGCGAAAGTGTAGATATAACCCTGCGCTTATTGAAAGTGCAAATATAACCCTATGTATTCATGTTATGTGCAAATATAACCTTTTTTGGCAATTTGATGTCGGAATTAGGTGAAAAGACAATTTTACTCTGGTCAGTTTATGTTTTAAAAAAATTGAAAATTCCAAATGATGTAATGACTATATTGCCCTTCGTCTCTTACCAATAGTTGTTCTTCTTCCAGTCACTCTGCCATTCTTCTCTTCTTCCTTTCACTCTGCTGTTGCTCGATTCTTCTTCTTGTCGCACACCTTTTCTTTCTTCCACTCCGCCACCCTCTCTCCAGCCACCACAATCACTCATTCCACCGTTATCCCTTTTCTTCTTCAACTTCTCCATAACTGCTATAAATACATCATCGATTTCCCCCAATTTATAAAATTAGGTTTCCAAAATAGTAAAATTTGAAGCAGAAGAAGAAGACGACGAATATGGCGGATTGGGGGTCGGGGGTCGGGGGTGATCGAGGTGGTGGTGTTATTCATTCTGCTCAGTCCAAGGTCTGATTTCATCCAAGGTATGTTCGAGGATTCAATTTTGATTCCCCGATGGTGGCACGCTTGTTGTCGAGGAAATGAGGAGTCTAGCGGATGTGTGTTAGAGTTTAGGGTCGGGTGGTTCTGGCGGGAGGGATTGGTGGTAGTGGTCGGGAATAGTCGGTGGTGGTGGTGGTTGCTGGTGGTGATGAGCCAGGTGGTGGCAGTGGTGGTGGTGGTTGGTGGGAGCTCCGGTAGTGGTTGCTGGTGGTGGTGAGCCAGGTGGTGGCGGCGGTGCTAGCTGGTGGTGGTGGTGGTCGGGAATGGTTGGTGGTGGTGGTGGGGTGAAGGTGAGGTGATGGCAGGGGAGGCAGAGCCAGGTGGTGGCGGTGATGGTGGTTTCTGGTGGTAGCTCCGGTAGTGGTTGCTGGTGGTGGTGAGCCAGGTGGTGGCGGTGATGCTATATGCTGGTGGTTGGTGGTGGTGACTGGGGGGAATTTTGTCTTTTTAATTTTATATTAGGTTAGAAGGGCAATTTGGTCATTTCTGGTCGGTCAATGGCCAAAAATGGCTAGTTAATATTGGAATAATGACTTTAGGGTTATATTTCCACTTATTTATAGATTGGGTTATATTTGCAATAAAAAATAATTGAGGTTTATATTTGCACTTTCCTCAACATATAGAGTATATCTGCATATGTCCCTAAGTTCAATTGTTTCCGTCTTGGTCAAATGCGGACCTAGTTGATATGTTATTGGGCTGAATTGATGAGGCCCAATACCATATAACCGATGTTACACATCAGTCTGTAATATATCGTTATACCAGAAATACTATATGACGTCAAACATTGTTACAAACTAGGCCTTCTCCATGCTAGTGGGCTGAAATGGTTTGGCTCACACTCCTACTAGCCGAAGTTACACATCTTTCGGTGAGATAATCAGTATAATAACGATAATGCAACGTCGCAGGTACCATAGGTGGAATCATAACTAATATATAAATGGAGCCTACCTTGCATACATTACTTCAAAGTGTCACATTTCTCTCGATTTTTAATAGTGCCCCTGCCAATTTTTCAAAGGTATGGTTTCCACGTGTTGTTACATTACTTTGTTATTCTATTTATCTTAGAATTTGTTATCAATATGGATTAGGGTTTTAATGTATTAATTGTTAAAATTTTCAAAGTTTATATGAATTGGGGTGGTAAGATATGGGTTTAGGGTGTTAGTATATGGTTCTAAGTCTTCTATCTAAGGAGTGGTTCAATTAGTTGGTTTAGAACCAAGAATTGTTCCTTGTTTTCTTGTGTTGTTTCTGTAATCTATCTGCTATAATGCGACGTCGTTGCATGTCAGTCGAACCTCTCTTGTACAGAATCACGTGTGACATTGCGAATAGTGTTTTCTTTAAGTTATTGGTCAGTGTGAAGTCGCCTGCCTCTTGGTTAACCATTTGGTTATACCGAAGGCAAAGCGATGTTGCGTTGACTTGGTCAACTTACCAAATAAATTGTGATCATTGCCCAATTTCTGTGTACTACAACATTTCTCACCCTTAACAATATGAATTACAGATTTCATGTCTAACAATGCTGGTTCCAGCCGTGACCCGATCGAGGTAGCCAATCTTTGGGTATTTTGTAAACATTCCTTCTATTATATTAATAATATTATAAATGAAATGTTGACAATTTTATTTACCAATATAGATCTGTACTTATTCGGATTATAACAGTCTGCGACGCATACTCTCAAGCAGATATCTGCATTTTTTCCATAAACGGACCCAGACAAATTTTGGGTCAATTCCAACTATGGTAAGTCCTCCCTGTCTTAAACAAATTGAATTTCCAATTAAATTTTTTCTCTAGATTAGTTTCTTACGTACTAAAAAAGTTTTTTTTGTTTAAAATTCAGTACATCCCCGACAAAATTTTGGATGATCTCATCAAGTGCAAAGGGAGAGGTATCACATGCACAACTCAGGGAGCAAGGTGCCCAAGACCCTTAAAATGAAGGGGTTTGGTTTGTTTCTTGCCGCAGAGCAACTCGTGGTTAGGGACACCTTACACTTTGAGCTCCTAGACGGTACTGGTCCAGTAATTTTTCTTGTTGTCATTCTTCCATGCGAACATTAGATGATTTTCTTAGTCATCCCATGACAATGTACTTTGAAAAAAAGCCTTTCATATTTGGAAGAATATTAGCTCCGTCAAATTTTATTTACAAAATTTTTATTGTTAAATCTATGTTTTTGAATGTTTAGTCGTAAATTGAATGTTATTGAATGCTCTCATATTAATTCAATATTATTGAATGTTCTTGTATTAATTCAATGTCATTGAATTTTTAGTATTTAATATAATGTAACTCGCTTGTGGGATGAATTTGTAAGGCCCATGGACTTATGTGATGCCAGTCTCTATTTCGGCATAGTTTTGGATTAACCAATGTACGTGTGACGTAGCACCGGATGACGAAGTTAAACATTTTTAGCCCAAAGCATTGATTAAATCCATGAATATTCCACGAAGAATGTGAGCCAAGAAATAGAGAATGAACAGCGGCCACGAAGGCCACAAACTAAGCAGGTGGTGATTGTGGAACGACCCACAATCTTTGCCCCCAAAAAATAGGGAACCACAACCACATTGGTCTATAAATACAACAAGCTCAAAAGGAGCTAAGGTAAGTGCAACTATCTCTAGAAATTCCATTTCTAGGAAGAAAAAACTGACTTGATCGTTGGAGCCTTTCTCCTGAAATCATTTCTGGGACCATTTTCAAGGTAAAGAGATCCTTTGAAAGGACAACCAACTTGCTTGAGAGGTCTTCCAAACGGGAGCATGAAAAAGATAGGAAATGCCTTACAAACTAATTCGTACTTGGTATGAAGACCTTCCAAATGGGAGTATCAATTGTCAAACCTATTCCTGGGTCACTTCTACCAGAAATAAAGTTCACAAAGACAATCGCAGATCTCAATAACATAGCCCGGTAAAATGATGAAAGCTTAGCAGAATATCATAATCAATTTTTTACAGAAAGGTTACAGGTTCATGACTTGTCCTTCCAATCATCATTAGGAGTGTTCACAGGAGGTATGCGATCAGGAGAGTTCTATAAAGACCTAATGAAGAACATGTGTGAAAATCCAAGGGAGCTACAAAAGATGATTGAGCAGCATGTGTGAACGGAAGAAGCAAACAACTGTAAGATAGAGCGGGAAAGAGGCGAAAAGCGGACAGTGGAAGCAGAGTCCTCGCGGAAGGGATTCATGAAAGGGAAACATCCATTTCAAAGGAAGAGAGCCAGGTTCATAGGATGCAACATTTCAGGACACGTCTTTAACCAGGTCAAGGAAAGAAATATGGCAAGCACACAAGGATTTATTCCGAGAACTAGCACCCAAGCTAGCACCACTAGAAAAACAATCCAGGGAATATTATTGTGCTTTCCATAAGGACCATGGCTATGACATCGAGTATTGTAGAGACCTAAGAAGACAAATTAAAGATAATTTGAGGAATGACTTCTTAAGTCAATATAGAAAAGAAGGGGGAAGCCAGTATGTCAAAAATAGCAAAACAATGAACACCTTAGCAAGAAATCAAGGGACAACACTAACATTGCCAAAGAATCAAAAGATGGTCGCAGCAATTGACTGCAAGGAGAACTAAGGCGATGAAATACCAGAAATAGTCATCTTGGCTATACATGGATCTACGGAGTCATCGTCCAACAATGCTTGGAAAGTGAAAGCACGATAATCTCTCCCCCAAGAACCTGTTGAGAAAATATTCCGATCAGATAAGGCAATCACCTTCAGCGAAAAAGATGCAGTTCCGAATACTTTGCCTCACAATGACCCCATGGCATATATAGAAAAAAGTGGAAAAGCTACTGTGTACAGAGTGTTCGTGGATGATGGAAATGCTGTCAAAATACTATTTGACGACTTCTTTGACAGACTAGGTACTAAGCGAATGGACCTCAAAAAATCCACATCCTCACTAGTTGGATTCACAAGGCTATCAGAAACACCTTTGGGCACTATATAACTACCGGTCACTATTGGGGAAATTGGAAGAAGTTGTACCATCATATGTGGCTTCGTAGTCATGGACGCTCTAAGTACATTTAGTGCTATCAGGGAGACCATGGATAAATAGAGCAAAGGCCATATGGTCCCCTTACCATTTGGTCAGGAAATTCCCAACTCTGGACGGAATTGGAGCTATAAGAGGAAACCATCAAACTGCAAGGCAATGCATGGTCCTTGCAATAAAGAGAGAAAGAGTGGGAGATGAAGCGAAGATGGTTAGCACGATCTCAAATGGAGAATTTCTAAATCAACCAGAATCAGCATTGGACCTAGGGGAAGAAACAGAGCTGATTAGCCTGGATAACGAAGACAGCTTAAACTGTGTTAGGATAGGGAAACACCTTCCCAATGAAGAGAAGAAGAGAATCCTAGAAATCCTGCGAAGTTATAAAGAAACATTCGTATGGATCATTTATAACATGGAAGGAGTAGACCCGCATAACGCTACACACTCTTTGAATATCAGTGATGTGGTCAAGCAAGTCAAACAAAAGCAGTGCAGCTTCGCATGCAATAGGTAGAAAGAAATCAAAGAGGAGGTTACAATACTGCTTCAAGTTGGAATATTAAAATAGGTCATATACCTAAAATGGCTTGCAAACCCAGTAATGGTAAAGAAGTCAGACGTAGGATGAAGGATGTGCATTGATTTTACGGATTTGAATAAAGCGTGCCCCAAGGATTGTTATCCTCTACCAAAAATTGATCACCTAGTTGAGGCGATATCAGGATATTATGTGCTTGCATTTTTAGATGCATACTAGGGATATCATCAAATACTTATAAATTTGGAAAACGCAGAGAAAATAACTTTTATGACAAGCTTTGGGATGTTTTGTTCCATAAAGATGCCGCTCGGGCTGAAATATACAGGGGCAGCATACTAGCGAGTAGTGATTAGCACATTTCGTAATCAAATAGGGTGAAATGTTGAAGTATATGTTGATGACATGGTTATCAAAAGAAAGAAGGTGAATAGCTTTGCTAAGGATTTTCAAGAAACGTTAGACATACTAAGTGCCATAGGGATGAAGCTAAACCTCGAAGAAGTGTGTGTTTAGGGTAGGCGAGGGGAAATTCTTAGGATACAAGGTGTCCTCAAAGGGAATCGAGGCTAACCCAGAGAAAGTTCAAGCCACAGTCAACCTTCCTCAGCCGTGAACTATCAAACAAGTACAAGTTATAATGGGGTTACTGGCAGCACTTTGCAGGTTCATCTCAAAGGCGGCAGAAAAGAATTCTCCACTATTCAAAGTTCTAAGAAAGGCTAAGAAGTTTATCTGGAGTTCATAATGCCAGACATCATATGATGATTTAAAAGAACAGCTTCTGACACGGTCGATGCTGAAATTGCCCACCCCTAGAGAAATGTTATACTTATATTTAGCAATCTCACAGAATGCGGTCAACTCATTTTTTGTTTGTCCTAAAAGCCAGAAATAAGTACCACTTGATGTGCCCATTTTATACGGTTATATTAGGACTTTTAGGATTCAATTTTGTACATTTTTGTGCTCTAATTGTGACATTTTGCCTTGAAGTTCTCTAAAGAGGGTTAAAAGCAACTTTTACACTTTTATTACTTTTGTAGAGAATTTTTTGTAACAACGTATTTTTTTTAAAGACTTTGAAGACTTTGAAGAGTACCTTTGAAGATTTGAAGACTTGTAATTGAGCTTTTGAAGATTTAAAGAATTGAAGAAGTGAAGAGAAGAGGAGGATATGAAACAAAAAGGAGAAAGAATAAATGGTTCTGGACATAGAGTCTGTCGCGAGGTCGTCGCGAGGTCATCGCGAGCACGTCATCGTGGGATCAGAAACCTTTCTTTCTTTTTGCACTATAAATACTCACCTTATCCCCTCCTCTTCCGAAGCTTTTGACACCCTCTTCTTCCTGCATTTTTCTGGGTTAAAACCCTAGTTTTTCTCTTCTTTCTTTTCTTAGTTTTTGTAGGTTAATTATGTCTTTTAGTTGTCTAGCTTAGTTTTATCTTGGGAGCAATGGATTGAAGCTTCCATTTCTATGTAGTAAGAACCATATCTATATATTTAGTGCTTTTTCTATTGTGCATTTATTTGAGCTTTGAATGTGAATTGTCAATGGCATTGATGTTGTTGGAAGCTTGAGTATATGAATTGCTTGTATGATTACTTGTTAGGACTGGGAGAAAGTAGCTAATTCTCCCCTCTTTTAATGTGAAATCCAAGAGCATGAGTTAGAGCTTCTTAATGGTGTTGATGTGTTGATAATTGCTAGATGAATGTGATGATGTTGAATTTGTTGTCATGTTTGTTTTAGGTAGCAAATGAGAGAAGTCAATGAATGTCGATTGTTCCTGGCTAATCTTATTTAAATGCATGATTGGTGGAAGTATTGAATAGATTGTCTCACTCGTTCTTTAAGGCTTTGTTATTTAGCATTCATGTGTTCTTAATGCTATGTTTTACTTCATTTATGCCATATGTTGTTTGAGAATAGGAAGTGTTTGTATGATTGAAGTGTTAGGGTGTTAGGAAAGTGACGAATTCCTTAGCTCCTTTGCATGAATATCTAGGAACATGAACTTAGAACTTATTGTGCATAATGTGTTGTGATTCTTGCTAGATAAGTCTGTTAATGTGGATTATTCTCAAACTTATCCTATAGATGCAATGCAAGGTTGAACCTTTGATGTGGTTTGTTCTAGGTTTAGCCTAATGAATGCTAAGTTTGGTTAAATGGCTATGTCTTTGGTGGAAGGGTTGTCATTCTCAAATCTATGGTCCTTCGTGTATAATGTCATTGATGAAATACCCCTATGGTCGTTGTTTGTCTAGGGTGATCATCAATGAGGTTTGCAAATTGTCGTTGTTTGTCTTTCAAATTACTATTAAGAAGGAATGAATGTTGATCTTCCATTGGCATTACCTATAGGTAACAAATGTGATAAGATGAGTGACTGGTTTAATGATCTACATTAGGTTTGGAAGTGGATATCAATTGCCCCCAAGGCTTTATCTTTTGTAGTTTGAAAACCCCTTTTCTTAGTTTGTTTGACGATTAGCATAGTTACTTGACTTTGCTAGTTATCTTGTCTTTAATTTTCATAACATAGGACCACCAACCAACCACCCCCTCATTTACTCGCTTTTATATGTGTATATATATATATATATCTACTTCTAGCATAATAGCAACCTTTTGTGCTTAAAAGTTTGAAAAAATCCCTCTTCTTCGCGGACGACCTCGACTTGCCACTATCTACTTAGTTGTAGATAGTAAGCATTTGGGGCTTATAAATTCAACTTTGAAAGGTATGACGACGAACTCCCAAATTTTGGCGCCGCTACCAGGGAAGAGACGTTTATTTTTAAGTGTTTAGGTGTATTCGGTTGCATATTAGCTAGTTGTTTTTATTTTCCACTCCTCTGTGGTTGTTTTTGTTCGGAGTAGGTATTACTTGAGTTCTTGGTAAATTTTTATCGAGAATCCTTCCAATATGATTTCGGACTTTTGAAAACTTTAAAAAATAACATAATGGTGCATCTCACCTTGAGGGGACTCATGATGAGAAGAGAGGCTCAACAAGCATGGTTTTGTAGGATGTGTCATTCCGACCATCCTACCGAGTCTTGCTATTTGTTGTGGGAAGAGCACTATGAGGGAGAAATAACCCTTGGTTTTCAAAACCAAGGGTATTATGAAGAGTGCTACCAAGAGGTAGGAGATGTTGGTTTTCAAGGGCAAGAAGCTCAAGAATGGTATCCATACCACAACCCTCACAATCCGGAATGGAGTGGTAATCCGGATTGGTGGTATGAGAATGAGCCAGAAAACCAATAATACAAACAAAATAGTTGGCCATCACCACCTTATACCATACCCCAAAACCAAGCCCAACAAGGAATTTCAAGTTTGACACGTGAGGAAGTCATGAATACAATAGCAAACTTGAACAACTTTATTAGTGAAGAACCGGGCAACGGGATCTCCTCTAGTCATGAGGCTATTGAGGGGCATACGAGGAGTATATTAGAAGCGCTGGCCTGAATGGAACCTTGTGATTCCAAAAATACACCATTCCAAATTGAACTCGGGGATTCGATGAGTGAGGTCACCATGGGAAATGATCTTGAGTTTGAAGGGGATGAGGAGTTGGTTGTCGAGGATGACAAAAAGGAGGAAGAGGTGATTGTGCTACTTTTATTCGCATCGTCACCGCTACCCCTACCTATTGAACTAACTCCACCATTTCGGAAGTTTTGAGGGAGATAAGAGAGGAGCCAAAACAAAATCCCAAGCCTCCTAACCACCCAACTCCCTTTAAACCATCTCCACCTCAACAAAAATTTCCTCTTGAAAGTTTTGTACCCCTACCTCTCTACTTTTGGATACTCATGGTGAATGGGTTCAAACCGTCACCATATGGATAACATTAGAGTCATGCCGACGACCTTAAAAATATGGAGCTTTTTCGTGCCGACGGCGTAAATAAACTCGAACTTTTATTTTGGTTTTTGTTGTTTAGTTTTTGTTATTTTTTCTTGTTCTTTTTACGGTATGTTTTTCTGCGATTTTGTAGAAAAGTGAGGTGCATTGCATTGGAGGAGATGAAGCAATAAAATCTGTGAGAAAGGGAAGAAATCTTAGAATGTTGGTGAGAAAAGATCGAATTCTTTCTAAGTGCTGGGAGGGCTTGTGATCGCAACTCGCGACTACCTCGCGATGGCCTCGCAATGGACCATCGTGAGTCACGATGTGATCAGAAGTTTTGTGCTAAAAATCAGCCCCCGACCACCACTTTCCGCAACTCACGACTACCTCGCGATGACCTTGCGATAGACCATCACGAGTCATGATGTGATTAGAAGTTTCGTGATAAAAATCAGCCCCTAACCACCACTTTCCTCGAGTCACGATGTAGCATTGCGAGTCGCGACCAACAGGTCCTTGAGACAGCATCCACTCGAGACCTCGAGTCAAGCCAAACACAAAAGCCACCAGTCTTCGAGACCTTGGGTCCTCGAGGCCATAAGCCCTCGAGACGAGCTATGCTCAACCGTGCAAACCCTCAAAGACCATGGGTCCTCAAAGCCAAAAAGCCTTCGACTCGAGTACAAACCGTCGAGGCCAGTGAATTCCTTGAGACCTCGGGCCCTCAAGGCCACAAGTCCTTGATTCGAGCTGAGCTCAACAGTGCAAGCTCTCGAGACCTCATGCCAGTTCTCAAGACATCATCCCCTCAAGACCTCAAGGGAATGAGCCCTCGACTCGAACAGAATTTAAAAGTCCATCAGCCCTCGAGACCTCAAGTCCTTGAGACCAGCCCTCGAGACATCACCCCCTCGAGATCTCTGGCCTGTTCTCGAGACCCCAAGTCCTCAAGACCAGCCCTCGAGACCTCGAGGCAGTAAGCCCTCGACTCGAGCAGATCTTTAAAGTCCTTCAGCCCTCAAGACCTCAAGACCTCAAGACCTCGAGACCAGCCCTCGAGACATCATCCCCTCGAGACATCATCCCCTCGAGACCTCGAGGCAGCAACCCTCGACTCGAGATGAACTTGAATGTCCATCACCCTCTCGAGGCCAGTTCTCGAGATCAGCCCTCGAGACATCATCCCCTCAAGACCTCAGGCTGCAAAGTCCTTGGCTCGAGCCGAACCTAAAAGACCATCATCCCTCAAGACCATTATTCCTCGAGTTAAGCCGAAGCCCTCGATGCATCAACACCTCTAGACCTTAGGTCCTCGAGGCCATAAGCTTCAACTCGAGCTGAAGCTCTCGAGGCCTCACCTCCTTGAGTCCTCATATACCTGGTACCAGAAATCCTCGAAGACCAGTGAAGCCCTTTAGCCCCTCGAGACCAACACCCCTCAAGACGTTATCTTTCAACCTCGGGTCCTCAAGGCCATAACCCCTCGATTCGAGCTGAACCTCTCAATACCTTTATTCCTCGAGTCAAATAGAAGCCCTCGAGACCTCAGGTACTCGAGGCCACAAGCACTCGATTCGAGCAGAAGCCCTCGAGACCTCAGGTTCTCAAGGCCATAAGCACTCGATCCGAGCAGAAGTCCTCGAGACCTCGGGTCCTCGAGGTTGCAATCCAACTTTTGCTGAAGCCCTCGAGACCTCAGGTTCTCGAGGTTGCATTCTCTCGACTCGAGACCTTGGGTCCTCAAGGCCACAAGCACTTGATTCGAGCAGAACCCAAAAGTGCATTATACCTCGAATCCTTGGGTCCTCGAGGCCAAAAGCCATCAACTCGAGACGATGCATCACGAGTCGCGACCAGTGCTATCGTGAGTCACGATGAGAAATCCAAGTTTTCAACTGAGCTTAAAAACTGCATAATCCTTCCTTCTTCTCCAAATACTCCTAAGAACCACCACATATCCACTCATTCCTCCACTATCTCACATATATTGACATATGAAAATTCTTGCATCTTTATAGTATTTTTCTTAATCGTAGTATGCCGACTACATCATTGAGTGTTTTATTGATATATTCTATAATGATGCTTAGATATGTGTCGATATATGTTGGATATTTTTATTGGACAATCTTGTAGTGGTGAATGCATGTTGGATTAGTTATTCTTTGATAATATTATGGTTATTAACTCTTGATGCTAAACCTAGTATTACAAATCCTTATGTACTTGCGAGTTTGATGTTGTTCTTTGTGGTGTTAATCTTGATCAAAAGGCGCCAAGGAGACAACGTTTTCCTCGAGGGGTGACTTCTTCTACGGCACTTTTGCTCCTCCTTCTGGCTTCGAAACCGATTTTGGGACCGATTCTATACAAGTACATTGGATTGTGCCATATCACCGGTAACTATGCGGAGAAACGGGTGTCACTCTACCTCTTACCTTGAGTTTTATTATTCTTGCCTTACATGTTTACATTGAGGGTAATGTAATGCTTTAAGTGCGGGGAGGGGTTAGAAGACTCACATGCATGCTAGCTTCATTTGGAATGCTTTTTGCTACTTTTGATTGGAAAAACATGAGAAAAAGAAAGAAAAAAATTGAAACTTTGAATATTTTGAAAAAAATAGAAAATGAAAAAAAATAGAAAGAAAAGAAAACCTACTAAGTTGAAAACCCGAGCGGGTAACTTAGGCAACATTGGGGGCCCGGATAGGTCGAAAACCTGAAAGGTAACTTAGGAAAAAATGAGAGGCCAAAATGTGCGAAAAAATGTGAGATGTGAGCCAAAGAAACATGTTGTGTGGCTAGGATGAAAACCCGAAAGGGCTCCTACGCAAAATGAGAGGAAAAGAGAGAAAAGAAAAATGCTATAATTTCACTCATTTGCCGGCATTGGAGTCATAAGGTTGCATTTGTCATTCGGATGGATCGGGTAACTCAACATCTAGAGACCTCTTGGGATTGGGTAACTTAGTGGGTTGAAAAAATGAAGTACGATTATAAAATTCTTGATTCTTTTATACTTCATTTTGGTTGATATATTGGCATTGGGTGAAGTATGTGTTTAAACCTCCTCTATGGTTTTGACTCCATTTTGTGTCATTGGACTTTGGTTGATATATTGGAATGAAGTGAAGTATGTGCTTGAACCTTTCTTATGCTTTTAACTTCATTTTGTGTCATGGACTTTGGGATTATCAATTTGGGACTTTGAAACATTTTTATGGGTAGTGAAATGATAAGTAGTAGGTTTGGTTAGATTTGGGAATTGGGGTTGTGTGTGTGAAAAATCCTCATTTGAGCTTTGATTTTGGGATTTATGATATTGAGAGTTTTTTTTGTGAGGTGTTGATTGGGGGAATATTAGTTAAGAAGTGGACATATGAATTCCTTCGTGTGTTTAAATCTTTTCTTAATCGAGGGAGAGTAAGATTTAAGTGCGAGGAGGTTTGATGTGCCCATTTTATACGGTTATATTCGGACTTTTAGGATTCACTTTTGTACATTTTTGTGCTCTAAATGTGACATTTTTCCTTAAAGTTCTCTGGGGAGGGTTAAAAGCAACTTTTATGCTTTTATTACTTTTCTAGAGAATTTTGTGCAACAAGGTAATTTGTTTAAAGAATTTGAAGGCTTTGAAGAATACCTTTGAAGATTTAAAGATTTGAAGACTTGTAATTGAGCTTTTGAAGATTTAAAGAATTGAAGAAGTGAAGAGAATGGGAGGATATGTAACAAAAAGGAGAAAAAAGAAATGGTGATGGACTTGGAGTCCATCATGAGGTCATCGCGAGCACGTCGCGACTCACGACGGACGAGGGGTCAGAAACCTTTCTTGATTTTTGCACTATAAATACTCACCTTATCCTCTCCTCTTCAGAAGCTTTTGACACCCTCTTCTTCCTGCATTTTTCTGGGTTAAAACCCTAGTTTTTCTCTTCTTTCTTTTCTTAGTTTTTGTAGGTTAATCATGTCTTTAAGTTGTCCAGCTTAGTTTTATCTTGGGAAGAATGGATTGAAGCTTCCATTTCTATGTAGTAAGAACCATATCTATATATTTAGTGCTTTTTCTATTGTGCATTTATTTGAGCTTTGAATGTGAATTGTCAATGGCATTGATGTTGTTGGAAGCTTGAGTATATGAATTGCTAGTATGATTACTTGTTAGGACTGGGAGAAAGTAGCTAATTCTCCCCTCTTTTAATGTGAAATCCAAGAGCATGAGTTAGAGCTTCTTAATGGTGTTGATGTGTTGATAATTGCTAGATGAATGTGATGATGTTGAATTTGTTGTCATGTTTGTTTTAGGTAGCAAATGAGAGAAGTCAATGAATGTCGATTGTTCCTGGCTAATCTTATTTAAATGCATGATTGGTGGAAGTATTGAATATATTGACTCACTCGTTCTTTAAGCCTTTGTTATTTAGCATTCATGTGTTCTTAATGCTATGTTTTACTTCATTTATGCCATATGTTGTTTGAGAATAGGAAGTGTTTGTATGATTGAAGTGTTAGGGTGTTAGGAAAGTGACGAATTCCTTAGCTCCTTTGCATGAATATCTAGGAACATGAACTTAGAACTTATTGTGCATAATGTGTTGTGATTCTTGCTAGATAAGTCTGTTAATGTGGATTATTCTCAAACTTATCCTATAGATGCAATGCAAGATTGAACCTTTGATGTGGTTTGTTCTAGGTTTAGCCTAATGAATGCTAAGTTTGGTTAAATGGCTATGTCTTTGGTGGAAGGGTTGTCATTCTCAAATCTATGGTCCTTCGTGTATAATGATGTTGATGAAATACCCCTATGGTCATTGTTTGTCTAGGGTGATCATCAATGAGGTTTGCAAATTATCGTTGTTTGTCTTTGCAAATTACTATAAAGAAGGAATGAATGTTGATCTTCCATTGGCATTCCCCATAGGTAACAAATGTGATAGGATGAGTGAATGGTTCAATGATCTACATTAGGTTTGGAAGTGGATATCAATTGCCCCCAAGGTTTTATCTTTTGTAGTTTTAAAACCTTTTTTCTTAGTTTGTTTGATGATTAGCATAGTTACTTGACTTTTCTAGTTATCTTGTCTTTAATTTTCATAACTTAGGACCACCAACCAACCAAACCCCCCCCCCCATTTATTCACTTTTATATGTGTATATATATATATATATCTACTTCTAGCATAATAGCAACCTTTTGTGCTTAAATGCTTAAGAAAATCCATCTTCTTCGTGGACGACCCTGACTCTCCGCTATCTACTTAGTTGTAGATAGTAAGAATTTGGGGATTATAAATAACTTAGAGAGGTACGGCGGTGACCTCCCACCAGTCTATTATATTAGCATGATACTATAGAGTGCAGAGAAAGAATAAATGCTAATGGATAAGCTAACCCTGGCCTTGGTATACTTAATAAGAAGACTGCAAATTTATTCCATGCACATCACATCGCTGTTTACACTGGTTTCCAATCAAGAACGTTCTCAACAAGCCTGAGTCATCAGGAAGGTTAGCGAAAGTGAGCCCTGGAGCTTGGTCAATTGGAAATAAAAATTTGAACCTAGAACAACGATCAAAACTCAGGCAATAGCATACTTCTTCGCAGAGATGACGAGCGAAGAAGCACAAAGAGCGAGCATGTAATAGAGCTTAAGAATCGATAAAGGTAAATTAAAATGGGAAGAAGTTGCTTGGACATTGTTCGTTGATGGTGCATCCAGCAAAGATGGTTGCGGAGCAGAGTTGCTATTTGTAGACTTAGATGGAGGCAAACATAGATACTCATTGCGATTCCAGTTCCTACTCACCAAAAACAAAGCAGAATATGAGGTATTTATTTGCAGCCTGGACCCTACCATTAGAATGAAGGTTATAAGCATTCAAGTATCCAGCGATTTGCTAATTGTTGTCCAGCAAGTGCAAGGGAGACTACAAAATACGAGAGGAGCAGTTGATGAATTATTTATGAAAACAACAGTAACTCGTAGCCCAGCTCAAATATTTCGACATGTAGAAGTGAAAACATAAAGGCGGACGCACTAAGCTAGCTAGCAATGGTAGGATTTGACTCTCTTAGTGAACATGGAGACATCATTGTGGCAGTCATTCCAGTCAGAAGCACGGTGTCAACTATTGTGTCAGCAATCCAAGCAGAGGGAGTAAAAAAGATGTCTCTATTAACAGATTTCTTCATGAAAGGGACGGTGCTAGAAGATAAGATGCATGCCAGGAAGTTGGAATTCATTATACTAATTACGTCTACGAAGATGGGACCTTACACAATAAGGGTTTCTTATCTCTGTGGATAAAATGCATAGGACCAACGCAAGAAACAGAGATTTTAAAGGAAGTTCATAAAGGTCTTTGTGGAATGCATCAAGGAGCTAGAATGATAGCAAAAAAGATCATCTGAGTTGGATACTACTGGACGACTATGTTCAATGACGCACACAACTTCGTGCTTCAATGTAGGAGTTTCCAAATCAATGCTTCACTATGTACACACCACAATCAGCTTTGAGAGGATTCTATGGAGCCTAGCCATTTGATAAATGAGGAATCAACCTAGTCAGACCGTTCCCAAGGGGTGAAAGCAATGCCAAGTTTCTGGTTGTATCAATCCACTACTTCACAAAGTGGGTGGAAACAAAACTGTTAGGAATAGTTACAGTTGAAGCCACTAGGAGATTTGTATGGAAAAACATATTATGTGGCTTCAGGGTGCCACATATCATTTTCAGGGATAAAGGTAAGCAGTTCACAAGTGATGTATTCACCGATTGGTGTTCGAAGCTCAGAATTCTCAAAACATTTACCTCTGTAGCACACCCTCAAGCCACTGGCCAAGTGGAGGTAACAAACAGGACTATCATTCAAGGAATACAGAAGCGATTGGAAGGAAAGTAAACTGGACAGGTAGACGAGTTACTAAACACACTATGGTCTTATAGAATGACTATTCAGGAATCAACGGGGAAGAAGCTATACAGTCTAGTTTATGGTCACAAAGCAGTCATACCGTGGAAATTGGTAACTCAAGCCTTCGAGTAGGTAATTACAAGGAGAAAGACAACCCGGATATGATAAAGTTTGAGTTGGATGAACTGGAAGAGAAAAAGGATCTGGAAACAATCACAGAGGCTATGTACAAGGAAAGAATGACCAGATTTTACAATCAGAGGCTGAAAGACATGTGGTTACAGATTGGTGATCTAGTGTTAAAGAAGAACAAAGCTAGCTTGGCAGAAGAACGAGGAAAGTTATGCCAGAAGAGGGAAGGGCCTTACAGGGTGACGAAAGCTCACAAATCCAACAGCTATGAACTGGAAAACATAGATGGAACCAGCATTCCCAACACGTGGCATATGATTAACTTGAGAAGATTTTATGTCTAATGCTATGGTGGAGAATAGTGATCACCTAGTTGTACAGAATCCATGAGATCATCTTTCGAGTATTTATTCATTGTTTACAATGTGACATTATCGCGGGAGTACATATTTAATATGAAAACCCACTTTCCTTGACCATATTTACATTTCTCATTTTTTACTTGTGAACGGTAGAAGATAAGTTTATTTGGCTAAGACACTAAGACTTCTCAAGTCAAACAGAACATGGCGAATAGCAGACCATACAGTTAGCACATGTATCAATGCTCTCAAACTTTGGATCTTGCAGCTTTGCAAATCAAACAACCGCAAGCTATAATCAAACAACCGCAAGCTATAGATCATGCTTACCTATCAATCTTTGTGAGCTTTAGATCATGCAACTCGACTATACACACGAACACAAGTTATAAATGTTGCTCAAGAGCATATTTGCTCATAATTGTAACACGCACAATGGATATTGTGTGAAACAAACAACAAAGCTCTGCTATAATAGCAATACAGGCTATAGATCTTGCAAACATCTAGAAATCATAACTAACCATATGAATGTGATATACACAAGCTATAGATCTTGCAGCTTCGCAATTCATACCTCACGAAATCCTACTTACTCAACACGAAGACATTTGGCCTATATAAAACATAGGGAAGACAGTTCATTAAGCAGTGAGGAAGAGAGAAAGCTCGCAAAAACATAGGAAATCTATAAAGACATTGCAACAAAGGATAATTCGTAAAAAATAACATATCTATCTATGCCTCGAGGCTCACAAAGATCCTAAAGATGATAACCCACCACACCGGCCATTACACTCAGCCTCGCGATGAACGCGTGAAACCCTACGTCGATTTTCTTCAGCAACTTGTTCTTCACTAACCACATGCTCGTATCGCAGCTTCATATGTAGATAATATGGATGGTGTATAAGACCTCTTTGCTCTATATGTCCAAGATACTTAGCGTAGTATGCCTTAAAGTCAGTGATAGGACCAAACTCTTCGCCATCCAACTGCATACTCTTAATATTCACGATTTCCTCATACTTTTTCATCTCAATTCACAAGTTCATTTCTCTCTTATCTAAGCTTTGAATGTACAATCTAACAGCCTCAGATAGGGTATTCTTTTCCCATCAACCCCTATTGTAAGACCTCCGCCACCAATAACCCTTCGAGATGAAGAGGGTAAAGACTGAAGTTTGTCTTTATATTCTTCAAAAGCCTATTCAAGTTGATGTACAGGTCTATCAAGATGCTCACACTCAGAGCGAAGCTCTTCATTATCACTTTGTAGCTACGTGTTAATAGCAACTACTCATCAAACTTTATCTTCCAACCAATAGAAGAGGTGGACAGATGATCGCACTCTTCCTATTTTTTCTTCAATCGATCGTATCATTCATCTATACGAATAAACTTCTTGTCAATGATTTTTTTATGGACTTTGCGCATCTTATCCGCGGCATATTTCCTATCTCCTCCTGTTGGCAAATCATTTTCACTAGATTCGAATGTTGCTGATAAATAAGATTATGCTGCTCATTGAAAACTCTTCACGGATCACGAACGGCATCTCATGTCTTCTTCGCAGTCTTGTCCCATCTTTCCTCAAGGTCGTTAAAATCCAGCAGCATATACTTCAGACGAATCTTGAACACGGATATGGAGGTTTAGCGAATATAAGTACACAACTGCATATTCAAGCTCAACCAAACCACGGATGATATATTTCCTAAGAGAATCAGCATTATAACCATCAGGTATAAGCTTACTACAAGGACAAGTAGGGGAAGAAGCTGAAGCTGATGAGTATGCCGGAACTTTCCACCCTATATGCAATAGAACAGACTACACACAAGATAGGCGATAAGAAGAAATATATTAGGAATACTCTTTTGTTACATGTCAGTCTCTTTAATTAGATTAATAGGGAAACATTCAGAAGGCGAAGAAAACCCATTGTGACAAGGAAAACGAACATAACATCCCAGATATTCAACACTTTAAAAAACAAATTGGTCAACTGGGATATCAAACCCCTATAATTAGATAAATATAAAAACATAGGTCAAATTATAAAAGGTAAGAAAAATAATAGCAACAGTTTCCAATAATACAAAATTATACAAGCAAACTTAAGAATATTGTCATAAATTACACAAAATAAAAAGGACATTTCTTAGGTCTATGTCCCTTGACTAACTTTAGCTGGAGAGGAGGGTGAAGTATAGACGATGAGAATAGCATCATTTTTTCTTCCAGGAGGATCAGAAACTTCATTGTTCAATTCCCTCCCCCAGGGTTCGCAGTATTATTGATAGTAGAATTAAGCTCACAATGACGATCATCAGGAATGAAGGAACTGAAAGGAATCTCCTAACAATAATCGATCACTCTCTTCTTCAGCTCGATCTCATAAGGAAGAGCTGGGAGACCTCCGAGATATGATAACAATGTGAAAGGATGACCACCATTAGAGACGCTCTTCATGAAACTTTCGTTAAGAGTTTCCGTTTACTCTCCAGGATCTTCTCAGACTTGGCCAACTTTGGCTACTTATCAAGCTTCGCAGTCGAATTCAGCTTCCATAACTCAACTAAGGTCTCGCAATAACCGACATTATGAGAATTAGTTGAATCCTCCTCGAACAAAGCATAAAAGGATTGAATCTTCACGAGTCGGACAACCAAAAGCTGAGGGTATCAAGGCGAAGAAGGCAATTTGTCCGCATCTCCACCAGCTCAAAATGCATCTTCTCCATCTCATTTTCAGCAGTCTTAGTGCTCTTTTCAGCAACGTACACTCGCTCCTCCAAATCTTTATCAATAGTCTTCAGAAATCCGCATTCCACCTTGCTCACTTGTAGCTCCTCTAATATCGCACCATCTCGTTCAGCGAAGCTAGCAATATCTTCGCTGACGAGTTGCAGACTTTCAGCAACCTTGGTGACAAAGCATACCAAAAGTTAGAGTGAGTATACAATAAACAAGAGCATTTAAGTTATAATAATGCTTCAGCAGCAATAAAACGTACCATATCCATCGTTTCAGAAAGAGATAGCTTAGAAAGAGTGGCAGGAACAGTCCCTTCCACAAACAAGTTGCGGCTTAACATGACAGAGTGTGGAGGAATTTTGTTGACACGCCTCTTCTTCTTCGCGGGCTCCAGGATGGTACAAGTATTCTCGGTTCACTCCTTGTGCCTCCTCTGGTGAGTTCTGTCTTTGGGATTTTGATTGCCACCTTCCTTAGCTTCTACAACAACTGAGCTAGGCACAAGTTCCTGAGTAGTAGCTTCAGTAGCCACCAGTTGAGAAATGACAACCTCAGTATTCTTATTGACCACGTTAACCAAAGTCTCCATCTCCTCCCCCTCATCTTTGAAAAGGAAATTTCTCGAAGAAGAGCATCGAGTCAGATCCATATCTGCAATTCAACAAGTAAAAATAATTAGGCGAACGTATGAATATAGGAATAGCATAGAAACACAGATAAATAAAATCAAGTGGAGCAAGGTAGAAACAACCAAATATTGGGGAACCCGCGCAGTTATTTGGGAACCCGCTAACGAACTCAATAGTGAGGATCACAGGGTAAAGTGTGAACTCATCACGGGAATTTTTTACTTTGCAAAGATGGTACAGGTTGCAAAACAAATCAAAATAAAAAGTGACTTCAGCCGCTTCACATACATGATAAAAGAAAACAAAAATTGAGATTGCTTTGGGGTGTAGCTGACATAAACCCACTATATAGTGAGAAATAAGATCCAACACATGTTGGGGAAAAGGAAAGAAAAGTTCAAACTTAAGATAATCCAAATAACAGGAAAAGTAGCCAGGTGGAGGAGTTCGAACACTCTCAGTGGCCCCAGGTGCCTTAAGCTCGTATAAACATAAAAAGGGAAAGTATTTTTCAAGTCTTCAACATAGGAATCTGTGAGGACACTACTTATCATTAAAGAACTGGTATGGTGGACGGAATCTTCCCAATAATCAACATTGATTTCACGGGCTTTTGGATCAGAGACTTCGAGATTCTTAGAAGTGGACATTGACAAATTCAAGATCCATAGAATAACGATGAATGGGGGCAGAAATTAAATGGAAACAACCAGAAAACACTATTCAAGCCAAAATCTAGATCTAGGGTAGAACAATGAAGAAGACAATATAAAAGTTCAACCCAGTTACAATAGAAACAAGGAACACTACAAGAGATAAAGATCCATAGATTGAAACCTGTGAAAATTGCTTAAGAAAAAAGAAAGAAAAATGCAAGAGAACTTACTGTTTTAAGCACGGAATAAGAGGAAAAATTGGGAGCAATATAGAGGATGGAAGAAGATGAATGGGTCTGTGTCTACGAAAGGTTTGAATAAGAAAGAAAAGAGCTAAGAGACAAATGGATGGAATAATATGCAATCATAACAATTTGACATAAAGTAGGTTATCTTTTTGGATTCTCGATATGGCGACGAGAGGAATACACAAAATAGGCCAAATTTTTTAAGCACAAAATTCAGAGTAATTATAGGAGAGAAATCAAAATGGCAGCAAAGTAAATCACGGAATGAATAGCAAATGCAAAGGAGCAAATCTCGATTACAAGATCGTAAAAACTACAAGTCATAAGGATAAGAAATATTTTGAAATTCAAATGAATGTGTGATTTCAGGAAGTTGCAACATACAACCAAGAAGCATGTAACACTTTGCAAAAGTTGTTCACATCGCAGCCCTAGCAAACATGATACAACTCCTAGACACAAAGCGAGATAGCAATTTTGTTACACAGCTTATAAACCTGGTAATAGCTTCATATAGCATTTGCTTCATGGTCGGGGGGGCTTATGGTATACATGTGGTCCAGCGAGTAAAAGGTCGAGAGCCGCTAGGCCTAGCCCAATTGCACCGTATGAAGAAGTTAAACCTTTTTTAGCTCAAAGTGTTGATTAAAGCTATGAAGATGCCACAAAGAGCGTGAGCTGAGAAACACGGAACGAACAGTGGCCACGAACTAAGCAAGTGGTGATCATGGAATGACCCATGATCTTTTCCCCTAAAAATAAGGAACCACAACCACATCAGTCTATAAATACAACAAGATCTGAAGGAGCTAAGGTAAGCGCAACTATCTGTAGAAATTCCAGTTCTAGGAAGAGAAAACTGACTTGATCGTTGAAGCCTTTCTCCCGGAGTAATTTCTGGGACCTGTTTTGCAATTATGAAGATTCTTGGAAAGGACAACCAACTTGCCTGAGAGGTCTACCACATAAGTAGGTCTCCATAGGGTTTTTGTATAAATTTATGTTGTTAAAACTTAGTTTTTCTAGTGGATTATGTGTTTTCACCCGGAGCTTCCTCTGATACATGCGACCTCGATTAAACATATGTTGCTGTTTGGTTGTTGCGACAATAAAGTAATGTTGCATATTGTTATTTTTAGGTGCATATTATTTAGTATGAGACGTCGCTTGTGTGTCGTTCGTTACTTTGGTCAAACCGATGCGTTATCGATGTTATAGCGAACTCGCTAGCCTATGACATTCATACCACTAGCTTGGACCAACACATACCTGATAACGCATATGCAACGTCAAACCTTGCAATTCATGAGCTGTCCACCTATTCACATTTTCATTTCTTCTTCAGGACTAATGGCTGGCGAAGGATCTTCAAGTCATCCATTTTTCCAGATCCTAAAACATTTCACAACATATAATTAGTAAAACACATATTCATACTTTACCACAATATTTTCTTTCATGTAGTTCTCTACACAATAGAGAAATCCTGAGCCCATTGTGTTTGGCATTAAGGATCATACAATGGCCCCCGAAAGCCCATGCTTGCACTGTACTCTGAAGCAGCAGAACTCCGGGATGAACCCAACTTTGGTACAGAATATATAAAATTAATATGCAATTTCAAATATTTACACATATCTATATATATATGTGATCAATATTTTTTTTCTGATTTAGTACATCCCGTAGTGTTGAGGTGCTACGAGACAGAGTACCGTATGAATTACTCGGGGGTGGGAAGATCAAGGCCCTTTCCCCAAAGGGTTTTATTGAGTTTCTTAAGGGAAACAACCTACGCATCGGGGGCACCTTGTTCTTTGAGGTGATCGAAGCTGGGGGCATATCGTCTTCAAGGTCATCATTATCAGAGCTGCTAGAGTTTATTATAATCTCTATTATGTTGGAATTAACACAAATATTATTCGAATGTAAGCAATGATTGTGAGAATGTTTTCACGACTACTATTTTTCTAGCTATTAATTATCTAATTTGAACATCATGAGATTGAGTTTACGTGTTCTTATGTGTGTTTTCATATGATTCGAACATCATATGTGTGTTTCCAATTCTTTTTTTTATTATTTTCTATCACCGTCAAATTCTTTACTTTAACTTATCTCTTCAAATATGTGCGACGTCGCTTGGTAATTCACTAAATGAATCAGCACAAATGGCGTTAATGGCAAAATCGATCATGCTTCCAACACAACATATGTGACGTCGCACACTACTTGGTAACATTATTTACATCATTTTTGAATCGTTTACTTTGGTTATTTTATTAATTGAGGTAAAAAACCAATTATTTACCTCAGTTTATTTAACCTAGGTAAAAAACATTTACTTTGAAAGAAACAACCAAGGCAAAAGAACTTTTACCTCGGTTTATTGGGGTTAAGAAAAAAACTGAGGTAAAAGGGGCAAAGTAAAAGATCATTTTTCTTGTAAAGTCAATTAGGGAGTCGATGCTGCCCATCACCTCTGGTGGCCTCCCACATTACCCATGTCCTTTCTCAGTCCTCCTCCTCTTCTTTCAGTCGACGTCAAACTCCTTTCCATTGAAACGTCTACAGCCTTTATGCTAACTTTCATGGCCAATAGAGAACCCACCCCCTTTGGTGGTTGGTTGTAGCTACGACATTCACATAGGGGCCGCGAGTGGGCACTTGGTGGCACCAGAGTGCCTAAAATAATTCAAGTAGCAACTTAGTGGAGCCTCATGGGGTCAATTCTCAAATCCACTGATCTACACTCAAGCGAGCCACCAAAGAGTCAACATTTATTGATCATGCGCCTCGGACGGTGCTCAAGGGATTTCGATGAAGGCCACGCATCGCAGGACTTCAAAAATAGGTTCATGTATCATCGATCTTTGGTCTCCTTCCACGATCACCAGGAGCTGGTGTTCTTTAATTATATTTTTAGTTTTCAATGCTTTCCTCTTGTTTTTTTAATATTTATTCTCTCTATTGATATTTAGTTTAATTTATGGTCTTCCATTTTAAACATGCTCGGATTGTGTAATTTGGTTATTTTCTTGATTTATAGCATTAAATTGGATTGTATCTTCCAAACTATGATTTCTGGACAAATTTTTTTCTCAAGAAACATGTTCCGATTCCGGTATGTTCTCCAAACTAGGTTTAGGAGAAACCCGGGTTAAAAGTCATTTCAACAACCAAATTTCAGCGACACTGGTTGGAGGTCACAATAGATTGGTAAATTCTAGCTAGATAGGACAAGGTAGTCCAATTTGATGCAAGTTATTGACTTCCATATATACATACTTGATGTTATCTATTGTGTTCGGTTTGAGGTGGAAAAATTTCTCAAGTCGGTACAAATTAAATCACATTGATGGATTTGGGTCAGATTTGTTAGATTGTTTAGAGTAGAGGACCACATACTACTATTGTATGTATCCTTAGTACATAGGTCTTTGTTTAAAATATAAATTTTAACATCTAGGTGTAAATGATCTCTACTCATATCTTGCAGTAATATATCGATTACGTAGAGAAGACACATTTCAAGTGCCTTCTCTAGCTCCACCTTTAATCGTATTGAAAAAATAACTTTAATTAGGGTCGAGATTCATTTATAAATTCAGAACTTATTTTATGAGGTTCTAAAAATAAAGTTGTCGGAAACCTGATGTTTCCAACAGCCTTAAAGCAAAACTACATGAGATGCACACTCAAATCTTCAATAGAGCAACAACAATTTCCAATTTGAGAAACTAATAGGGAATACTAGAAATTAAAATCCTCAAATCATCCAAAAACTAAAAACATCAAAATGATTTGATAAAGAACAAGCCTTCAGCCTTCTCCGACAGAGGATATGGCGACGGAAAGCGAGAGGCTTTAGAAGCGAAGACTTCTCCACTGGTGGCCTTTTCCAGGCGACATTGGGACCTTCCCTAGGCAATGCGACGAAGTCCTTCTCCAGGCGACGCGGCTGCACGAGAGGAGGGATGCGACGCGGTGGTGCGAGAAGAGGGAGGCAATACATCAGTGGAGAGGCGGTGCAGTGGTGCAAGAGGTCGAGGCAGTGCGAGATGGTAGAGGTGTGAGGGTGGAGGCGTGAGAGTTGCGGGAGGGGGAAAATTGAGAAAGGGAGAAAACCTAAGGGTTGGTTCTGGGAAAAAAGACAGAGGAGAAACTTGATTTTTCTTTATATAGTAGGCCAAAAGGCCCAACAAATGCAGCCCATTAGAACCGCCTTTAATCAATTTTCATTAAAGGAATAACCACGTTTAATCGATTTAAAACTGTATTTAAAATGAAAAGGTTTCTTAGAAGGGTAGTTCCAAATTCAGAACTAAATTCGGACCCAAATTAAAAGCAGTTCCTCAAAAAAAATCAAAGGAACTGCCTTTGATTGCTGCCTTTAATCACCCATTTTTCACTAGTGATCTGGTTAATCTAAAAACTGAAATCTGAAGAGTTAGATTCCCAAAAATCTCCATTTTCACTTCAAAAAAAAGTGCCTTATTAGGGTTAATTGATAGTTCCACAAAGCCCAACCCACCAGTGGGTTAGTTTTAGGCCATGTCTAGTTGAGCTGATACATATATGGTATGATATAGTGACAAATGATATGATATGATATTATATAGTGGCAGATGATATGACATGGTGGTAGATGGTATGCGATGGTGGTAAATGGTAAGATATGGTTGAAGATTATAGGGATGTTTGGAGCTGAACTGAATTTAAATAAATATAATAAACTGAACTGAATTTAAATAAATAAAATATACTAAACTGAATTTAAATAAATATAATATATTGAACTAAATTTATTTAAATTTAATATACTGAACTGAACTGAATAACAAATATAATAAAATGAAATGAATTGAAAAGAAATAAATATAATATACTCAACTGAATTTAAATAAATACAATGAACTGGACTGAATGTTTTTTTTTAATTAAACCATCCTAAGATGGGGGAAGATTATATTAGGCCTTCCCAAGCCGTAAAAATTACAAAACTAAAGAGTAAAGAAAAGGGGAAGCCATTGGCTTAGTTGATATGTACATTTGTGAACCATAGGCTCATTGAAGCAACATTCGTTGCATCCAAAAATGAAAAAAGAGTAAGCTAAGTGTTAGAGGATTACAAGAACTCTTAGTTTAAATGGAGATCATCGAACTTATTTGTGGATCGAAAAGACGAAACACAGGTCAGTCAAAATCACCCCAACTAAACTAAGAAGCTCCTCCCCTACATAGCTAAACAGTAAAGAAGAAAGCATCAAGGTCAAATCTAGAAAATCATCTATATAAACAAGTGCAGCCATCAGTCATTTAGTAGCATCCCTAAGGCATCAAGCAGAAAGAGCATTATGCTTAATACTCTAGGAAATTCAGAAGACTTGTATAGTGAGCAGGCAGGAATTCATAGGGCCAGCAACATCACCATAACCTGCAATCAAGAGTGGAAGTAAGTAGCATCCGAACTAATTAACAACCCGTAGAGAGGGGGTGCCAATTTGATCTAATCTAACTAAACCCTGGACAGTGTTGGTAAGCTCAGATATGTTGCTAAAAGATGAATCACATTGTAGTTGCAAACAGTTTGTAGCAAGGGTATGGGCCACCATGTTTGCCTGTCTATATATGTGTACAAGTTTGATGTCTTTCAATGATTGATGAATCTCATTAGCTAAGCAAAAACAGTTCCAATGACATCTTGATGGATCATTAGCAAAAAGAACTGCTGAAAGACAGTCAGATTCCATGTACAGAGGAGCAGGCAAATCATATGAAATCTGTATAGCAAACTTAATAGCCTTCAATTCAGCTTCCAAGGGGGAGAAAGCATTAGAGATTAGAGTGTAGGCTCCTTTGAAAGAACCTCTTCTATCTCTGATAATCACTCCAATCCCACACATATTAGTGTTGCATGACCATGAAGCATCAACATTAAGCTTAAGACCAGATGTTGGCCTTTTCCAAGCAATTTTCCAGATTTTAGGCTTTGGTGAAATTTTGAGTAGGGGTAGAAAAGAGTGATCTGCAATACTAACATCCAGTGGAGATGCTATATAAACCGGTTTTACACAGAAGGAGATGAAAATCTGGTCTCTAATCATTTGAAGCACTAGCGTGGAGGAAGGCTTGACTGAATCAAATAGGAATCTATTTCTCATCTTCCAAAGGTTCCAGAAAGTAAAAATAGCAGCAGTCCGGATCATGATCGAATGTAAAGAAGATAATGCAGGCATAGTTAAATAATATGAGATTCTCTCCCAAATAGATGGAAAGGCCCTATCTCGAATACCCATGAACTGATGAATAATTTTCCATACAGATAGTGAGAAATCACATGAGTTAAAAAAGTGCTCTAAGGAGTCATCATGTTTGTTGCACATACAGCATTTAGAGGCCAAACAAAACCTCAGGTTCCTGAGGATGTTATCAAAAGGCAACAAAGAGTTTATCACTTTCCACATAAATACAGAGATTATTTTCTCTATTCTGGAGTTCCAAAGATGTTTAGAAGAGGATATGTTACCTGTATGGTTGCAGAGCAAATTGTAAGTATCTTTAAAGGAGAAACTCCCAGAAATACCTGGTTTCCAGATTAATCTATCAGCTCTGTGTGGTAATATTCTGGACTCCTGCAAAAGAGTAATAATATGAGTAGGCAGGAATGGCTCTAGTTTTGTGATGAAAACGTCTTTGTTAGCTATGAAAGCAGAGACTGTACAGTCTTCAGCTATATCCACCCTATTCTGATCACAAAAATCTATCAGTAAACCTACATCAAGCCAGTTTGATGTCCAAAAATTACAATCTCCCCTTCCTATAATGACTTTAGAATTAGCCTCAGCCCAGGAGTTTACTGAGTAGATTCTCTTCCAGTTTGGAGAGGTCCTGTGAGATTGAGGGAGGGCTGCCAATAGATGAGTCCAGAGGGCCTCAGCCATTTGATACTTCCACCATAATTTAACCGAGCATGTTTTGATTATGGTATGTATAGACCTAAAGCCTAATCCATTTTGATCCGTGGGGAGACACAGATCAGACCACTTTTTCCAGGATCTTTTTGGTTTTAAATCCTCCCCCCAGAAAAACTTGCTCATTTTTTTCTCAATGATGGAAATGATCAGTTTTTTTGGTTTAATGACCTGCCAAATGTGTTGTGGTATAGCATATATACATGAGTCAATCAGAGTAATTTTACCACCCATAGATATCCATCTATTTTTCCAGTTACCTATTTTATTATCAATTAGTTCAAAGAGTGGTTGGAAATAAATCTTTTTAGCAGCACCAGTGAAGATTGGAACTCCCAAGTAGGTAAATGGAAAGGAACCAAGTTTCATTCCCAAAATCCTTTTAATGTGGTTCACTCTTTGATCTGTAGCATGCTTACCTATGAAGATGTCACTCTTATTATAGTTAATAGACTGGCTAGTGACTTCCTCAAAGGTGGACAGAAAAGCCTTTAATCTAACTAAGGTTAGATTTGTTGCTTTAAAGAAAATAACAGTATCATCCGCATAAGATAAATGTGAGATTCTTGGAGGATTACCTGGTAGAACAAAGTAGGCTAGCTTACCATTGTCAAAAATGAAGGTCAGACTCCTTGAAAAAGACTCAGAAAAGATGTTAAACAAGAATGGAGATAAAGGGTCACCCTTCTTAATACCCCTAGAGGATTGAAAGAATCCCACTGGCTTACCATTAATAAGAATAGAGAACCAAGCCTGGGACAAGTTTTTCATAACTGAGAAGATAAATTTAGCATGGAAACCAAATTTTGCCAAAACTTTATATAAGAATGACCATCTAACTCTATCAAAAGCCTTTTTGAGATCAAGTTTAACTATGCAATTTGGATCTCTTCTCTTCCTATGAAGAAATCTAACAATTTTCTGTAGATAGATTACATTATCTGAAATGTCCCTGCCATGTAGGAATGCTGTTTGGTTAGGAGAAATAATCATAGGCATAATAGACTTAAGTCTTTCCATAAGAACTTTAGAACAAATCTTATTTATCACATTGGAGAGACTTATAGGCCTATAATCATCAAATGAGGTAGGAGTTTTCTTCTTGGGGATTATAGTAATCCATGTACTGCTAATACCTCTAGGCAGGTTAGATGAAGATTGAAAGTCATGAACAGCTAGTAGAAGATCATTTGCTATAATATCCCAAGATTTTATGTAGAATTTGGCAGTAAAACCATCTGGACCTGGGGAACTTGATTTATTAAGGCTGCTAACTATCACTTTAAGCTCATCAAGTGTGACTGGTTTCAAAAGGTGATCATTATCTTCCTGAGTAACCATATTGGGGATATGATTAAGAAAATGATGTTGAAATATAGAGCTATCCGTGGAGCAATCTTCACTAAGAAGATCCTGATAATAGTGTATAGCTTCCATCTCAACATCCTGAGTATTTTCCAACCACTGCCCATTCTGCCCTTAATTTTTGTTATCCTTAACCTATTATACTTATCTTGTACAGATTTATGGAAGAAAGATGTGTTGTTGTCCCCTTCTTGAAGCCATTTTATCTTTGCCTTATGTTTCCAGAAGTTTTTTTGTTCAGACATAGCCCTGACTAACCTGGCCCTAGCTTCCCTCAGATTAATCAGATTATGTATAGATTCATCTTGATCAGTTAGTGCCTCCTGAGCCTGCAAGGCCATTTCAGCTTGTAATACATTATCATGAACGTTTCCAAAATGCTCTTTGTTCCAAATTTTTAAAGCCTTCTTAAGTCTGACTAGCTTTAAGAAGAAAGCTAGCATTCCTGAGTTATGTATCGGAGTGTCCCAATCCTTCTTGATTACATCATTAAAATCTTTTCTCTTGTACCATGTATTTAGGAACCTAAAAGACCTGGGATTAGATGGTATATCACTACCTACAGTCAGCAGCATGGGGTTGTGATCTGAGCTAACTCTATTCAGAATCTGAATTGAAGAAGAAGGGAAAGAAAGAGACCATGATGCAGTACACAATCCTCTATCAAGTCTTTTAACTGTGGGAGATCTTAACCGATTATTAGTCCAGGTAAACAAGTTCCCCACAGTGTTAATTTCTTCCAAAGCCATTCCATTAATAAAATCATTGAAATCTCTCATACTTCCTAATTTTGGAGTAGATGGACCTCTATATTCAGTTATTGAAGTAATGGAGTTAAAATCTCCAATAAACAAAGATTCTGAATGATTGTAGGAGCTGAGATCAGACCAGAGATCTTTCCTTCCCGATCTGGTTCTCAGACCATAGATAAAAAAGGCATCCATAGGCTTAACGAGATTAGAACTAGTTAGGTGAACTCCAAGAAACTGAAGATTATCATTTATGATTGCCAGAGTTATGTTTGAAGTCTAGAAAATCCAAATCTGACCGTTAGTTGCAGAAAAACAGTTATCAAACTTCAGCAATTGTCTATATGAATCACACTGTAAGTTGTCATGTTTAGGCTCAATTAGACAAATGAGTTCAAATCTATGCCTATTGATGAGATTAGATAGCCTTAACATAGATGTATCCATTCCTCTAATGTTCCACACCAACATTTTAATCCTAATCGTGTTATTCATAATGAAACATTAGAGGAGCTTTTTGATCTAGTCATAATGGTGTTTTTCTGTGAGAAGAAAGAGTCATTGGATGGTTTGCTATTTTTTACAACAGACTTACCTTTCTTCGACTTACTAGGATCAGAAGATGAGGCACTGTCCCCCTGTACATGGTCATCACCAGCTTCAGGGGCAGTATCCGATAGGGTTGTACCTTCTTCAGTGGCAAGGTATTCATTATGAGTGACCTCCTCACCCAATGGATCTTCATCAGCTAGAGGTAGAAATCTGTTGGATCTATTTTTCTGCTGAGAAAAAATAAAATTTTTTGCAGCAATGATAGAACTAAAAGGAGAAAAGGACTTTCCTCGTTTACTGGGTAGATCGTCCTTAGCAAAGACTGTCCTAAGGGTAGGTGGGGCAGACTGAGGATGCCTATCCTGTATTTCAGATGGCCTAGGAGGAGATGGAGACACTCGAGGGGAGGGAATAAGGTTTGGAATTTCAGGTTCAGGTGACAGAGATTTATCTTCCTTTTCTATAACAACATCATCTTTACTGCTGATCCCAATACTAGGTTCAGCTACATTGTTGGGAGCAATTTGTTGAGGATGTGGAAGCTCACCAGGAGTCTTAGGATCAACTGCCATAGCATCAGTATCGATTGGGATAGACTTATTAGGTTCATGAGCAGGAGCTTGGATCAGCTGTTTCTTAGGGACATATATAAGTTTCTGAGCCTGATAATTTCTTTGTTTTTCTGTAATTGATACCCCTGAGCTCTCAGCTCTTAAGTTCCCAGTTTGGTTAATGTTTAATTTCTCATTTACCTGTCCCAACGAGCCATTTAAATTATCAGGTTTCTTAGGCAAGGATCTTTTAAGCTCCGGATGCAGATAAATGCAGTAACTATCTTCATGCCCTATGCATTTGCAATGGACACAGTATGGGGGAATATCTTCAAAATGTAGGGGAAGTTTAACAACATTGAATTCATTTCCATCCTCTTCGATTCCCACTCTAATGCAAGATGGCAATTTCTTTTTTAAGTCTACTTCAACACACATTTTCACACAAGAAGGCCTAGACAGGGCCTCAGTGGCAGCATCAAGTTTTATAAAATTTCCAATTTGGTTTCCCATGCTTTCAAGCATTGCAGAATTGTAAAAATAGACTGGGGCATGAGGAATTGTTACCCATACCGGAACTATGGACAATTCTGCATCCGGAGAGAAGTCGGAAGTCCATTTCAGTACCTTCATCTGGGTGTTGTTGAAGCTCCAGTGACCCTTGAGCCAGAACCTTTGATAGTCTTCTTTCTCCTGGAAGCGGATGAGAACATGCTGGAAGTCGATAGATCCTATTTGAAATTTGCCTTTGAAGCCTACAGAATTAAAGGATTCGTTTAGTTGGACCATAGATGGCTTACCCCTTGCAAACTTACCGATCAGAGCATTCCGATAATGGGAGGAGAGGATGTCAGCTTCCTTGCGACTGACAAGGCAGGCAATTTCCCCTTTGTACTGAGTTTTGGGGATGATTTCCGGGTTCGATGGAAGGGAATCTTGTAGAGGCGGAGGACGGTTGGCAAGAGCATCGAGGAAGGATTTGGTTCCCCCTTGGCTTCTATTGGCCGGGAGAGCCGCCATGGCGGCGGCCGGAGGGAGACCGTTGAATGGGAAATGACCGTTACCAGTTACAAGAGCTGAAGGAGGAAGAAAGAAAAAAATGAAACCAAAGAAAACGACAGCGAAATTTTCGTTTTGGTTAAATCGCACCAAATATCCCACGTAGCAACAGTGATTCAGAGAGCGAAATAAGTATTTAGAAATAATCAAGCGTAGGTTCAATTCACTTGAACTTTTGCTAACTGGACTGAATGTAAATAAATATAATATACTGAAATGAATTTAAATAAATATAATAAACTAAACTGAACTGAACTGAATATAAATAAATATAATATGCCAAACTGAATTGAAATGAATTTAAATAAATATAATAAACTAAACAGAAATGAATAAAAATAAATATAATATACTGAACTGAACCTTATAAAAATAATTATTAAAAACTTAAGTGAACTAAAATTTTAAAATATAACATACTGAACTAAACTGAACTGAATATAAATAAATATAATATACGGAACTGAACTGAAATGAAATGAATATAAATAAATATAGTATACTGAAATGAAATGAATTTAAATAAACCATTGCAAATCCAAATGGCAATTATTGTTTCTTGTTTCACGCTTCATAACTTCATTAAAATGCACAAGTTTGAAATACCTATATTAGACCATGAGATTGGCCATGGAGTTATAGATTTCATATTTTTTGTGAAGATTGCAAACAGGCTATGTCGAGAAGTGCGTAATGGTATAGCTTTGCAAATTTGGAATGGTGAAGGTGGATGCGGTGATGAAGCACAGATTTCCGATGATAAAATATGATTGATTGTGGATGAAACTATGTGGTTCATTTTTTTTAGGTATTTGAACTACCCTATGTAATTTAGGAAAATAATTTTTTTAAATAAACCAGGGGGAAATTATATTAGGCCTTCCCAAGCCATAAAATAACACTAACAGATATTAAATAGGTGAAGCCATAGCTTAGTTGATATATACAAGAGTGAGCCTTATGCTCATAAAGCAACCGTGGTTGCTTCCAAAAGAATGAAAGAACTATGGATGATTGTTAGAGGATTATGAACACTATTAGGCTATGGAAGGAATCCTCGAACTTGTTAGTAAGTCGAATTAACGAAGCACAGGATATTCAGAGTCATCCCCAAGTCTAATGGAGTTTATCCTCACTAAATAACCAAAAGCTAAGAATTATCAAAGAGTTAGCCAATTGAACGGCCGTATCAGAGAAGCAATAAACCTCCTGAGCACATACTATCCTGAGCCTGAAACTACTGCCACAGACCGATGGAAAAACCAAGCAGCACCCCTGCACTGTCCATCTTGTGAGGCATGAAATTGAGGCTAACTTGAGAGGCCTGAAATTGAGGCAGTCCATCTTGTGAGGCATGAAATTGAGGTAGAAAACTCCCAAAGGATCATAGACCCCATGAAGTTAAAACTGGAGCAACACTATCACAGCACTAAGAGTATTGAAGATCATGAAGAACCTGCACGAAATGAGTTAATATCAGTAGCATCCGAACTAGTTAACCATCCGTAAAGATGGAGTACCAATTTGGTCTAGCCTAATAAGTCCCTGGACCAAGTTAGAGAGCTCAGAAAATCTGTGAAAGGAAGAGTTAGTCTCAGTTTGCAGACAATTTTTTGCAAGAGTGTGAGCCACCAAGTTAGCCTGCCTATAGATGTGCACCAGTTTAGAAACACCCAAAGATTGGTGAATCTCATCAGATAGAGTGTACAATTACCAGTGAGATCTTTGTGGGTCATTAGCAAAATTAATAGCACTGAGGCAATCAGATTCAAAGTAAAAAGGTGAGGAGAAATCAATAGATACTAGAATAGCAAACTTAATTGCCTTCAGTTCAGCTTCAAGAGGGGAGAAAGCATTTGTATATTGGGTATAGGCCCCCTGAAACTACCTCTACCGTCTCTAATTATCAATCCAATACCACACATATTAGTATTGCAGCACCATGAAGCATCTATATTAATCTTAAGACCTAAACGAGGCCTTTCCCATGCAATTTTAAGAATTTTAGGCTTAGGTGGAGATTTAATCAGAGGCAAGAATGAGTAGTCCGCAATACTCAAGTCAATAAGAGAGACTATAAAAACAGGTTTAGCATAGAAAGAATGAAAGATCTGATCTCTGACTTGATTCAAAACTAGAACTGTGGAAGGTTTGATAGAGTCAAATAAAAACTTATTCCTCATCTTCCATAAATTCCAACAAGTAATTACAGCTGCAGTTCGGACAATAGTTGAATGTAATGAACTTAGGGTAGGGAAGGTAATGTAGCATGATAATCTCTCCCATATAGATGGGAAAACTCTATCCCCAATTCCCATGAACTGATGAACTAATTTCCAGACATCCACAGCAAACTGACAGGAATTAAAAAAAATGGTCTAAAGAATCTTCATGCACACTACACATACAACATTTGGAAGCTAAACAGTATCTCAGGTTTCTGAGTGTATTATCAAAAGGTAAGAAAGAATTAGTCATCTTCCACATGAAAACTGACAATTTCTTATCAATTCTAGAATTCCAGAAATGTTGTAAAGAGGCAATAGAACCTGTATTGTTGCTGAGTGTAAGGTATGTTGATTTGAAAGAGAAATCACCCTTAATACCCGGTTTCCATATTAGCCTGTCTTCTCTGTGTGGTGCCAGTTTGGCTTCCTGCAAAAGAGAAATAACTTCAGGTGATAGAAAAGGAGTAATTTTGGAGATAAGAATAGATTTATTGGATATAAATTCAGAGACTGTACAGTCCCCATCAATCTCCACCAAGTTTTGATCACAAAGATCACCAAGGAAACCTATATCTAGCCAGTTAGATGTCCAAAAGTTACAATCCCCCCTACCTATGATAACTCTAGAGTTTTCTTCTACCATGTATTAACAGAACATATCCTTTTCCAGTTTGAAGAAGTCCTATATGAGGAAGGGAGGGCTACCAGTAAGTGAGTCCACAGAGCCTCAGCTATTTGGAACTTCCACCACAGTTTAACTGAGCATGTTTCAATTATGGTGGATATAGATCTAAACCCTAGTCCATTTTGATCAGTTGGAAAGCAAAGAGCTGTCCATTTTCTCCAAGATCTTTTAGGCTTCAGCTCAGTATGACCCCAAAAAAAGTTACTCATTTTTTTTTCTATGGTCCTGATGATCATTTTTTTTTGGTTTTATAACCGACCAAATGTGCTGTGGTAAAGAATAGATACATGACTCAATCAGTGTAATTTTACCTCCTGTAGAAATCCACCTATTTTTCCAATTTCCTAACCTACTATCTATCTGTTCAAGAAGAGGTTGGAAATAGGCTCTCTTTGCTATCCCAGTAAATATAGGTACTCCCAGGTATGTAACAGGAAAAGCCCCAAGTTTCATCCCCAGGATCCTTTTAATATAGTTAACTCTGTGAACCGAAGCATGCTTCCCTATGAAGATATCACTCTTATTGTAATTAATCTTTTGGCCAGAGACCTCCTCAAAAGTAGACAAAAAAGCTTTTAATCTAATCAAAGTTATCTTAGTTGCCTTAAACAAAACAACAGTATCATCCGCATATGATAAATGAGAAATTCTGGGAGGATTACCTGGAAGGTCAAAATATGACAGCTTACCACTATGAAAAATGAAAGCCAAACTCCTAGAAAAGGCCTCAGAAAAAATGTTGAACAAGAAAGGAGATAAAGGATCCCCCTGCTTAATACCTCGAGTGGCTTGAAAAAATCCCACTAGTTTACCATTAATAAGAATAGAAAACCAGGCCTGTGACAGATTTTTCATGATGGAAAAGATGAATCTAGCATGGAATCCAAATTTAGCTAAGACATTATATAAAAAAGACCTTCTCACTCTATCAAAAGCCTTTTGTAGGTCCAGTTTAACAATACAATTGGGGACTCTTCGTTTCCAATTCAGAAACCTAACTATTTCCTGTAAATAAATTACATTATCTGAGATGTCTCTACCATGTAGGAAAGCTGTTTGGTTAGGGGAGATGATCCTAGTCATTAGAGACTTAAGTCGTTCCATAAGCACTTTCGAGCATATCTTGTTTATCACATTAGAGAGACTTATAGGTCTATAATCATCGAAGGAAGTGGGGGTCTTTTTTTTGGGAATTATTGTGATCCATGTACTACCAATACCCCTAGGCATATTATTAGCAGAAAGGAAGTCTTGAACAGCCAGAAGTAAATCATTTGCAATAATATCCCATGATTTTATGTAGAACTTAGCTGTAAAGCCATCCGGACCTGGAGTACTTGCTTTATTAAGACTAAATACAATCTCTTTGAGCTCAGTTAATGAAACCAGTTGCAGAAGTTTTTCATTATCCTCCTGATTGACCAGTTTAGGAATGTGATTCAGAAAATGAGATTGAAAGAAAGAACTATTAGGGGAGCTATCATCATTTAGAAGGTCCTGGTAGTAATGTATAGCTTCCATCTCAATATCATTTATATCATCTAACCACTGACCATTCCTACTTTTAACTTTTGTGATCTTCAACCTGTTATTTCTTTCCTTTACAGAATTATGGAAAAACCTTGTGTTATTATCCCCTTCCCTGAGCCATTTGATCTTGGATTTATGTTTCCAAAAATGTTTTTGTTCATCCAAAGCCCTAACTAACCTAGCTTTAGCCTCTTTGAGTTTAACCAGTTCAACCTGAGAATCAGTCTGATCAGATAATAGTTCCTGAGCCTGTAGAGCCAATTCAGCTTGCACTACATTGTCATGAATATTGCCAAATTTTTCTTTATTCCAAATTTTCAATTCTTTCTTCAGTCTGACAAGTTTAAGGTAAAAAGATAGCATTCCTGATTTATACAGAGGAATATCCCAATTCTGCTTGATTACCTCATTAAAATCCTTTCTTTTGTACCATGTATTCAGAAATCTAAATGGCCTAGGATTGGAAGGAATATCACTACCAACAGTTAACAGTATAGGATTATGATCAGAACTGGCCCTATTTAAAATCTAAACTGAAAAGGTAGGAAACGATTGGGACCATGAGGTAGTACATAATCCCCTATCTAATCTTTTTACTGTAAGAGTTCTTAATCTATTATTAGTCCAAGTGAACAGGTTACCTACAGTGTTAAGTTTCTCTAAAGCCATTGAATTAATGAAATCATTAAAGTCTTTCATACTCCCCAGTTTGGGAGTAGAAGGACCTTTATACTCATTTATAGAAGAAATGCAATTGAAGTCTCCAATGAAAATGGATTCAGAGTGAGTTAAGGAACTAAGGTCAGACCAAAGAGATTTCCTACCAGTTCTAGTCCTGAGACCATAAATAAAGAAGACATCCATAGTCTTATAAAGATTAATACAATTCAGATGGATTCCAAGGAACTGTAAATTATCATATTTAATAGTTAAAAGTAAGTTAGAGTTCCAGAAGAGCCAAATCTGACCATTATTTGCGGAGATGCAATTATCATAGTACAACAGTTTTCTATACGAATCACACTGCATGTTATCATGTTTAGGCTCAATTAGGCAGATAAGCTCAAAATTATGCCTTTTGATCATATTACAGAGTCTTAACATAGATGTGTCCATACCCCTGATGTTCCAGACCAGCATTTTACTCTTAATTGTTGTATTATTCATATGGAAACATTGCTAGAGCTTTTTGATCTAGTCATGATAGTATTTTTCTGGGAGAAAAAAGACTCATTTCTCTGTTTGGATTCATTCCTTAATACCTTGTCTTTTTTCAGCTTGCCAGGATTAGAAGATGAGATAGAGGAACTAACCTTGCTTACCTGATCAGCACAATCTTCAGTAGGATCCGGGGTAACAGAGGTGACCTGAAAATCCGGAAGTACAGCATTGAGTGGAAAGTCACCCTGGGTGGCTTCCTCACTTGATATTTCTTCATCAGCCAGAGGTAGAAATCGATTTCCTTTGTGTTTCTGCTGAGAAAAGATAAAATTTTTTGCAGCAATAATACAATGGAAAGGTGAGAAAGACCTGCCCCGTTTGCTAGGCAAATCATCTTTAGCAAAAACTGGCCTAAGGGTAGGAGGGGCAGATAGTGAATGCCTATTTAATTGTACTGATACACCAAGATCAAAAGAAGGTGTTTGGGAGATTAGTGCAATAGGCCGGTTTTGATCAGATTTAGGTGACTGTGAATGGAGATGAACTACATCCTCCCTGTGACTAACCATTAGATTTTTTGGAAGATGGTGGTCAGAAGAAGTATTAGTATTGGATTTTCGATTATCACAGGAGATAGGATCATCATCCTTAGTTGTTTCAACCTGAAGTTGATCACATATGATCTCAGGGGTCACATGATCAATCACCAGAAGGTCTTCATCAGTTAGGATAGCCTTATTAATTCCTTGTTCACTAACTGGGATAGTAACAATCTGTTTCTTGGGAACATATTTGAATTTCTGAGCATGGAAGATTTTTTGCTTTTCTATCACTGAAACTCCTGAGCTCCCAGCTTTTGTATTATCAGCATGGTTCAGAATAGCATTCACATTAACCTGACCCTGTTTGCCTATTTGTTGATCATCATATTGGTCTCTAAAATTTACATTATTAGGAGACACTTTATCATTCCTCAGGGACCTAGTTCTCTTAAGCTCATGATGCAAATAGATACAGCAATTTTCATCATGTCCTATACATTTACAATGATGGCAGTAGGGTGGGATATTCTCAAATTCTAAAGGAAGTTTGACCACATTATATTCATTCCCATCCTCCTCAATGCCAACTCTAATAAATGAGGGAAGCTTTTTTTCAGATCAACCTCAACACACATTTTAACACATGAAGGCCGGGAAAGAGCTGCAGTTGCAGCATCCACTTTTATAAAATTTCCAATTTGGTTTCCCATAATTTCAAGCATAGCAGTATTATAGAAATACACAGGGACAAATAGAATAGAAACCCATACCGGAACAATAGATGATTCTGCCACTGGGGAGAAATCAGATGTCCATTTAAATACCTTCATTTGGGTATGGTTGAAACTCCATTGTCCCTTAAGCCAAAACCTCTGATAGTCCTCTTTCTCCTGGAACCGTATTAGTACATGCCGAAAATCAATTGATCCGAGCTGGAATTTGCCCTTGAAGCCCACGGAGTTGAAAGAATCGTTGAGTTGGGTCATCGATGGCTTACCCCTGGCGAACTTTCCGACAAGAGCGTTTCGGTAGTGGGAAGCGAGGGTGTCTGCGTCTTTAGGCTTACCAAACAAGCTATATCCCCCTTATATTGAGTTTTGGGGACAATCTCTGGATTCGAAGGAAGGGAATTGGATAGGGGAGGAGGGCGATTAGCAAGAGCCTGAAGGAAGGATTTTCCTCCCCCGTAATTACCACGGCCAGACGAAGGAGCCGCCATAGCGGCGGTGGAATCCGATCAGTGACTGTTATCAGTTGGATGGCTGATGAGGAAGAAGAAGGAAAATGATGGAACGACAGAGAGAAAAACGTTTTGGGTAAATCGCACTATAATCGCACAAAGCTACAGTTGTTATTCGCCTACGAACAGTATGTGACAGTGCTTGTTATAATTTAGGAAAATAAGAATTTGATATTTGAGATGTATATTTCATGTTATTTATATGTATTGAATTAACTAAACTATATATTGATTAATAGACCTAATTAAGGTCATTATTAGAAGTTTACATTTAAGGTCACTATATATTGAACTAACTAAACTATATATCGATTAATAGACCTAAATAAGGTCATTATTAGAAGTTTACAGTTAAGGTCACATTTAGAAATTTACATTCAATTCAATTAGGGACAATAGGCCTTGAACTAAACTTATCTGAAATTGGACTGAATTGAACTAAAAATTATTTAAATATTTCAAAATACTAAATTCAAATAAATTTAAATATACTAAATTGAAATTTTTGAAAATTAAACATAGTTACTAAACCCTAAACCAATTATTATGAAATTTTGTGAACCAAACACAAATGATTTAATTAAAATTTAAAATATTAAAATTTAACATAAATATGATAAACATTTACTAAAATATTAATGTTTAAAATAATAATATAAAATAAACATTTACTAAATATTAATATTTAATATATTATTTTTTAAATAAATATTTAAAATATACATTTACTAAAATAATAATATTCAAAATGAATATTTAAAATATACATTTACTAAAATATTTATATTCAAAATCAATATTTAGAAAATATATTTTTATACAAATATTTGATTCTGTCTCTTGAAAGACGGTTTTTCCATAAGTCATGGAAAGACCAATGTTTAAAGTGCAAATTAGAAGAATTGAAGATAAAAATTTTGGGTGTATGAATCGGGTTATAAACTTTCTAACTAGTATACGTTGCATAATAAAATTTTAACATTGCAAGTAAAACATTTTACCTTAGATTATTTTAATTAAACCTCATCTTTCCATAAGCTTATGGAAAGACGATGTTTCCCAAAACTTTGCCTAAATACTACACAAACTTCTTATAATTGCACAATAAACCCCAGGCTAAGACTTTGTGTAATATTTTAAATAATATTTTATATAAATATTTAAAATAAATATTTGATTAAATATTAATATTTAAAATAAAATTTTAATATAAAATTTACTAAAATATTAATATTTAAAAAAAATATTTAATAAAAAATATTTACTAAAACATTAATTTTTAGAATAAATATTTAAAATAAAATTTTACTAAATATTAAATTAATAGTAAAATATTATTATTTAAAATATGTACAAAATAATTATTTAAAATATATATTTACTAAAATATTAGTATATAAGTAAATATAAAATAAATATTTACTATAATATTTACCAAGATTTAATAATAAATATTTAATATATTAATATTGAAAAAAATATTTAAAACTAGGCAAAGTCTTGGGAAAGACGATCTTTCCATAGGCTTGTGGAAAGACGAGGTTTAATTAGAATAATAAAAGGTAAAATGTCTAAGTTTCAACATTAAATATTTATCATACAACGTGTAGTAGTAATAAAGTTTATAATCCGATTCATGCAACCTGAAATTTTATCTTCATTTCTTCTAATTTTCACTTTGAATCTTGGTCTTTTCATAACTTATGGGAAGGCCGTCTTTCAAGAGGCGGACTCTTAAAACAAATAATTACTAAAATATTAATATTTAAAATAATTTTCATAGCAATCAGAATTGAAAAAAGTTAAAAGAGTTGAAAGTAGTTTAGAAATGAAGGTAAATAATGATAAAAGGTATATGATGGTAGATAATATGAGATGAAAGTGGATGATATGATATGGCGGTAGATGATCTGCGGGACATAACCTTACACGAATGCAACCTTCATAAAATTTACTTCGAGTTGTTTTTCTTTTTCTTTGGCAAAAGATTAAGTTTTTTCGTATCAATTTGAATGACCTTATTACTATCCAAGTAGATTAAATTTGGTACTCCCTCCATCCCATCTGAATGTGCACTGGTCAACTTTCTCATATCATATTTAATCAACGATAATTTCAGCTACGTTTATTAACGGTGTATTAAAATTTGATATTTAGAAAATATATCATTCAGGGAATCCAACAATATCTCACATGATGATATTGGTGTCTATATACTAGTTGAAATTTATGGTCAAACATGTCTTGAGAAAGTTGATTAAAACATGTGCAGATTCGGGTGAGACGGGTGGAGTACATTGATAATTAATGAAAAAGTTTCAGGAAATACAACATTTTCATAAGGTTATGCACAGTCTACAGTAACTCTTATCTTAAATATTATAATTTTTTATGAAATTTAAAAATTGTATTTTGAAGGTTAAAATAATTGATAATATGTATTTAAATGTGAAAAATATATATATATATATATATATATATATATACATATAAAATATTTTTTAAATTTTAAAATTTAGTATGTAATTTAACAAAAATAATGTATAAAATAAAAATAATAATCTATTTATAAGTTTATGGCGACATTGCATGTTAGAAAAGTCACTCATAACTAATAGTTTAAAAAATGTTATAGTTAGTGACTTGATAGCTCGTAGGCATTCAAGTTCTTCTAAAAAACCACATAGATAGGGTGTGAATAATCGTAATTTGCCTCTCAACGGCTATTTCACTGTTACTAGGTGCGAACTAACGTGCGAATTCGGTGCGAATCTGCTCATCCCTAATCCCTTTCTTCCATCTCTTCTAATTCCTCTGCTCCAATTCGTTACCCGTCTGGCAACGACTCCACCGGCAGTCGGCTCTACGCCGGTAGTGGCCAATATGGCGGCCACACAAATCCCTGTCGATCCAGATACTAGAAATCAATCCCATCCTCCACCTCCACCATTATCCTTTGCCGCGGCTTTGCAGAATAAATCACCTCCTCTGGCTAAGACCTTGCCCAGTAACCCTGAGTTAATCCCCAAATCTCAACATCTAGGTGACATAGCTTGCCTGTACACCGATGACCAAATAGAAAAACTGTCGTCTCACTATACCAATGCCCTAGTTGGCAAATTCATCAAAGGGCGTTGCTCTATGGATCAACTGGAACAATTCTTCAGGACGGTGGGTTTCTCGGGTAAGTATCAACTTGGTTCCTTAGACTATAAACATGTGCTTATTCGATTTGAATTTCTGAATGATTATCAACGTTGCTGGATGAAAGGTGTTTGGAACTTCAGTGGAATCTTACTTAAACTGCTAAAATGGACCCCTGAATTCTCAATTCACAAAGAATCCCCTATAGTCCCTGTTTGGTGTACTATTAGAGAGGTGCCCTTATACTATTACAATGCTGCATCAATTGAATCCATTGGAAACAGTATAGGGAGTTTTATAAAAACGGATGTAGCCACTGATATGCTTACAAGACCCTCAGCCATCAAGTTATGTGTTGAAATTGATTTGCTGAAACCACTATGTCACCATATTAAGCTGGGATCTGTCACAAATAATAACAAGTACCTAATTGAGTATGAAGATATCCCGTTATGCTGTGATCATTGCTCCAAATTAGGACATTCTAAGTCACAATGTAGAACCTTTCCCCCTAATCAATATGTGAAACCACAAGTAGAAAACAGGACAGTTAACATTCCCCTGTGGCAGCCAACCGGAAAAAAATTTGACTCCCCTCCATTGTTCACACTTGAAGAACAACCTGAACCTACCAATATTGAGAGTGACAAGAGAGCTACCACATCTCAAAATTCTCATCATAGCCCCCCTGTTGAAAACACTAGTGTGTTAGATGAACTGCAGATTAGCACACCTGTCAAATGGGACAACACTAAAAATCATGAGGGTATGAATAACTCTATAACCAAGCTCCTTAATGACTCTGCCCTCACACATTTTACCCCCATCACATATGCTGCGGATGACATCCAGGTAGGGAAGCATTCTTTTCATCAGGAACAACGAAATAACAATCATTCCTTCCCTCTTGGAAGATTAGGAAATAGATTTGCTGTTTTACAGGATGAGCAAGAGGAATCAACTTTTAATTAGGAATCTGTTGCGGGCCCTGTACTCAGTTCCTCTCACCAAACTAGCACCATTTCCCCTCCTAATCCAGGTCAGGATACAGTGCAAGGTAAGTCCAAAGGTAAACAGACAAATTATTTCACTCAGATTAACAAAATGATGCTTAGATCATCTACAAAAAGTAGCAAATCTAGTGAGCAATGAATAGTCCTCCTCCAATAAATTTCTTAGTATGGAACATTAGGGGAATGGAAACATCAATGTTAAGATTAATTAATCTGGTCAGACTGAAAAAAATCCAAGTGCTGTGCTTAATCGAACCTATGCATAATAATTCAAAAATAAAGTCATATATGGATAAACTTAACTATTCTAATGGCCTTACTCTGTTTAACAGTAAAATCTGGATAATGTGGACTAACTTAATCTCAGTCTCTCTTATATCTTCACATGAACAGTTTTTACATGTTCATATACACCATCTATCCTCTAGGGTTAAGATGGATGCTGTCTTTGTTTATGCACTAAGGAATAGAGAAGGTAGGAAAAATCTCTGGAAGGACCTGTCTCCTATTTCTAATGGCGAGACCATTTTTATTGGGGACTTTAACACCATCACCTCGCTCACGGAATATAGGGGCCCTAGTAATCCCTCTCTAGGCAGTATTAGAGACTTTAACAGCTGGATAAATAACTCAGGTGTGCAAGAGATTAACACAGTTGGAAACCTTTTTACTTGGTCCAACTCCCGGCTTAGAAATCCCACATTTAAAAGACTTGATAGAGGTTTATGTACTGTGGACTGGAATTATAGATTCCCGTCCTCCTCCATTCAAGTTTTAAACAGAAAAACTTCTGATCATTCACCTTTACTATTACAGATTTCTGACCTGATCATTACAAATCCAAAGCCATTCAGGTTCCTTAATGTCTGGTTTAATAGACAAGACTTCATCATTGTAGTAAGGTCAAATTGGGAGAAAGATATGGCTGAAACTGGTTTGTTACGTTTCTTTCTCAAACTAATTAGACTGAAAAAGGAGATTAAAATATGGAATAGAGATAGTTTTGGAAACATTGATGCTAATATTTTAAATGCCGAGGAATCTCTCAGAATACAAGAGTCAAATTTTGATCTAAACCCTACGGATGCTGAACTAATGGAATTAAATAGGAGGAAAGCTTTACTGTTCAGGGCACAGAAAGAGAAGGAAAAGTTTTGGAAACAAAAAGCTAGGTTAAAATGGCATAAATTAGGGGACAATAACACTCAGTTCTTCCATAAAGTGGTTCAGGAGAGAAACTGTAGATTACAGATTACTAAGATAAAAAATGGAGCAGGACAATGGCTTAGTGATCAATCAGAAATCAATAATGAAGCCATTTCCTACTATACTGATTTATTAAAGGAACCTAATTTAATGCCAAATGACACCTATTATTTTCACTTCCTGAACCAAATTCCTAAGGTCATTACTGCAGCTGATAATTCTGAGTTATCTAAAATTGCAACTGAAGATGAGATCGAAGCAGTAGTTAAGGGTCTAAACAGGAATAGTAGCCCTGGACCTGATGGTTTCACCCCCAAATTTTATCTGAAATGCTGGTCCATAATTAAAAAAGATCTAACACAGGCTGTAAATGATTTCATTGATGGTTCTCCATTGCCCAAGGGGATCTCTAGTACTTGGATTACTCTGATTCCTAAAAAGGCCACCCCTTGCTCATTTGATGACTTTAGGCCTATTAGTTTATCAAATGTCATTAATAAAATCTGCTCTAAGGTCTTGATGGAAAGACTAAGACCTCATATGGATAAACTGATTTCAGCTAACCAGTCAGCCTTCATGAAACATAGGGATATCTCAGACAACATCATTTACCTTCAGGAAATTATTCGATTTCTAGATAAGAAAGCTAGAGTCCCTAATTGTATTCTGAAACTTGATTTACAAAAAGCTTTTGATAGGGTTAATTGGCACTTCTTGAAGAATATTGTGTTGACATTTGGTTTCCAAGGTAAGTTTTTACATGCTGTGTTATCTAACCTGTCACAAGCTTACTTCTCTATTCTTTTGAATGGCAACCCTGTGGGTTTTTTCAAGGCCACAAGGGGCATCAAACAAGGTGATCCCCTATCCCCCTCTCTTTTCAATATCTTTTCTGAAGCATTTTCTAGAAGTCTAGCTTTCATATTCCATAATAAAAAACCATCATATTATCAGCTTCCATCACCAATTCCTGCTGCATCCCATCTTATGTATGCTGATGACACCATCATTTTTATGCAAGCATCTAAGACCAATCTTGTTAGGATTAAGGCCTTCCTTGATGTCTTCGAATTTACATCCAGCCAAAAGTTTAATTTCCATAAGTCAGATTTCTTCACCAGTAAAAGAGCTTCAATTGGCAAAGTTAATCAGATTAGAACGATCCTTGAAATGAAGCAAGGTTCCCTACCTTTTCAATACTTAGGCTGCCCCATCTTTAAAGGTAGAACACTCCATAGATACTTTCAGCCCCTACTGGAGAAAATGGACAAAAAACTTCAAAATTGGAAAAATCAGTGGCTAAGTGCAGGGGGCAAACTAATCCTAATTCAATCATGCTTATATTCAATGCCTCAACACCTTTGGAATGTTTCTATGCCACCAAAATCAATAATCAAATGTCTAGAGAGAAGACTGGCCAGATTTTTCTGGGGGGAGTCAGATGGGGAAGGGAAAAAGGTATGGAAAAAATGGGCTCTCCTAGCAACTCCAACCTCCCAAGGGGGCTTAGGATTTAGATCAATTAGAGCTATTCTGGAGGTATGCTCCCTCAAACTTTGGTGGAAGAGTCAATTAGGAAACACATTATGGTCAAAATTACTATGGTCTTTCTCGGATACACAAAAAAAATCTGTCACATGGAAACAGATTTGCTCAGTAAATCTTTTTGCTGAACATAACTCATTCATTATTCATGGAAAAGGTCTATGTAATCTCTGGACTTCAAATTGGTGCATGACAGGTCCACTCACAAATTATGTCCCTAATCATATTGTTGCACCACTTCAGTTTCACACAGTGGCAGATTTTATAAGGAACAAATCTGACATCATTGCACTTATATCTCCTTATTTAGGAAATAATACTCTCTTATTTTTACAGGATGCTGAGCTGGTTGAAACTAGAGAGGATAGGATCATTTGGAGACCTGATCCTGTTGGCCAGTTCTCATCAAAATCTGCATATAGAGCAATTACTGACACTTCAGGTGACTCTCTGGCCTACAGGTTTTTATGGCATAATGCTTTGCAAAAAAAAGATCTCTATTTTTGCTTGGAAGTTATTACATTCTATCCTTCCATTTGATGATGTGCTAATTTCCTACGGGTTTAGTCTTGCATCAAAATGTCCGGTCTGTTGCCATATGGATTCTCTAGAACATTTTTTCACTGCATGCCCCCTGGCCATGTCTGTATGGGGTTATATGTCATCCTTAGTTCAATTCCAACTAAATCGACCTCTTTCCATAGCACAAATCTTTTTCATTTTTTGGAATTGTAAGGATCTCCATAGAGGACATCAGCTGATATGTAACATACTTCCTTCAATAACCTGCTGGTGCCTTTGGAAGGCTAGGAATTGTTATCTGTTTGACCAGATACCTTTCTCTGCTGATAAAATTTGTAAGGAAGCTACAGAGACTATTAGGCTAACGCTGCTTTCTAATCACACAAATCTGAAAGCCTTTAATGGAATGCCTCACCAAATAAAGAACCTTCTCCCTCAGCTGAGACCTCCCCCTAAACCAATTATAAGAAATATATGTTGGGAGAGGCCTAAGCAACATTGCATTAAGATCAATACTGATGCTTCTTGGTTCCCGGACAAAGCTACAGTAGGGGTAGTGGTTAGAAACTGCACTGGCACACCCATACTCATTAATTCTGCATCTATCTCTGTGGATTCAGCTCTTATGACTGAAATCCTTGTGGTAGAAACTGCTTGCTTGAGTCACATTAATCTAGATCATTCTGTTACAATTGAATTGGACTCATCTTTGGCAGTTAAAATGATATGTGATCCATATTCTGCACACTGGACTCTATTTAATATTGCTTACAAAGTTAATATGTTGCTTCGTGGTGCTGTACTGTTATATGTGCCAAGGGAGGGTAATGCAGTGGCAAACGCCATTGCTAAATACCATTCTGCACAAAATCAAACACTGAATCTCAGCAATATTCCACTGCATATTAAGGGTCTCATTGAGCTGGATAAGAAACAAGTTCCACAGATTAGAACACACTCGAATTGCTTAGGTTTGAATTGATATTGCTGATGGTTTCTCATGCTGTACAGGTACACCACTACTTGAACTCAGATGGATATACTCCTACCTATCCATGCTTCACGGCGCCGGGAGGATGCTCTGAATCTGCCTGATCTCTGCCTGACCTGATCTGCCTCCCACTGCTCTGATCTGGGATGGTGCTCAGTCTCCATCACCAACAATCTCTCATTTTGTACATCTCTGAATAGATTACTAATTATTAGTCTAGTTGCCTGGCCAAAGTGCGAATTAACACGGGGTGTGGAGATTCGTAGCTTTGGGATCGCAACTAACTAAATATGACTGTCACTACTAATCTTGTATAGCTCTTCACTTAGGCTCATTTTGCGGGCGATGCGGTTGCCTCTGTAAATACAATTCTCTACGATGGTTTTGTTGGCTTGGGGTACCAATATATAACCCCCACCCTCGGGTATCTTTACATTAAAAAAAAAAAGTTCTTAAATAGTTGACAGGGGATTTAAAAATTCTTAAATATTTACTTCTCAAATGTGGAGTTGTTGGTGAGAGAGGCCAAATGTTGAAAGAAAAAAGACGAGTTCAATGACATGAGTAACTTACTGCTCCGTCCTATAACTAATGGTACAATTATTTTTTAACTTAAATTTAAAAATTTTAATGTTAAATAAAAATTAATATATACATAATAAAAATATTATTTATTATCTTGTTAAATTCATCTTAATATCTATATTTAAATATTAATTTTATATAAATAATTATTATATGTAGTTAGAGATATTAACGATCATCATTAAAGACTCTGAAAAAATAATTATACATGAGACGGATAAAGTAAGTATTAGGAGGATAAATCTTATTGGCCATTATTATTAGTGTGGCTGTGTTTGTATGGAATCTGAACCATGAAAAATGGACACAAATGAGGGGGAGTGATTTATACAAGGTCAAATACAAAAAGGGTCACAATTATATTTTGTCAAGTGTCTAAAACATAAAATATATTAGAGTCCGTCTCTTGAAAGACAGTCTTTCCCAAGACTTTGCCAATATATTATATACATCAAATATTAAAATCTTAGGAATACGTGAAGCTCAAACTCCAAAAACTTGCAAGATTGAACAAGTGGGCATATGGTCCGGTAATTATATAGAAGATCGAGGAAGATAAGTAGTCAACTCTATATGTACAAATGGATTGATCTGGAAAAAAACAGCCAAAAGGGTGATCATATATATCAGGTGAGAGATCATGAAGAGGAGTAGAGAGTTAGAGATGCGGTCGGAGATGAGGTCCGCCGTTGATGAACTCTCCATGGTCATGGAGTTTCCCAAAGTCAAACCTGTTTTTGCTGCTGCTGCTACTGCTACTGCTACTGAGCCACACCATACTGCGATTGCCACTAAGCCTTTTCTCTCATTCTTCAACTTAGTCCTTCAAGTTCTTGGTAAGATCCCTCCTCTCTTTATTTCTGTCTCAACCCATCAATTATTGGCACTGTTGATTTGATTAGATATTGATTCTTTCTTTGTTGGACTCTTCCTGCTGTGAAGATAAGATAGGACCGACAATGGCTGTGCTGAGACAAGACATACATCAGAACATACAGGCACGTGTGATTCGTGATTTCAGACATAATTTTATTTCGTTTGTTACATGCGGTCTAAACCTTTAATCGCTTTACAACGGTGTTAGTGATCAGCTTCTCTTCATAAATCATGTGGTCGCGTCGAGAATTATTAGGGTTTGAGGATGGATTGCTTCAAAGAATCCATTGCCAAGTTGAGCTACTAAAGTGTGTTTGTCACTTTCATGTTACGTGCGAAACACACGCCTTTGGCCACAAAATGACATGACTTTTATGCCCAGCGTGGGACGTACTGAGCCAGTAGCCTTCTTTTTTCGTCACCCTTTTTCTTGAAAAAGTATGAAATAACACTTTTGTCAAGTTTCTTCTGAGCAAAGAAGTTTGTTCATAAATTCCTTGGCAAGCCATTTTATATTTCATGTACAAGTAAACACAAGTGGCTGATTGTTTTCAGTATTTGTGGCCTATATGTAGCGGCTGGAGAAGCTGTACGAGTCTGATCCTTCAGTTTATTCCAACGTGCTGGAGATATTGAAAAAAGAGGGACTTGAAGGCAAAGCTAAGCAGGGCCATAGCTGTAGTAAGGCCTTTGTTTGGCTCACCAGGTAACTAAGTCTAAGACTACTCGCATCCATGCATTTTGCAGATGAATTAAAGATCACGTGTATGATCGATCATGGGATATTCGTCTCTCGCAAGATTTAGGACTAAAATGTCATTTTCCTTTCATGAAATGTTATTTTCTGCAAATTTTTATAGCACATATTCATTTTCTAACATATGCAGATCCTTGGATTTTACTGTTACTTTGCTGCAACTTTTGGTGGAGGATTTTGGTAGGAATATGGAAGAAGCAGTGGGGGAAGCATATGATCTCATTCTCAAACCATGGCATGGATGGATCTCTTCAGCAGCATACAAAGTAACATATGTTTCATGCTCAAATAACTATTGCTTTCTCCCAAGAATGTTTTATTTCATGCTCTAGTCAAGCACTGCCTTCACATTTTCTTTGATGCAGGTTGCACTCAAACTGGTCCCTGATACCAAGTGTTTCATCAATCTTCTCAAGCCTAAAGCTGAAAATGAAGACGTTTTAAAAGAAGAATTGCGCACCTTGATCTCGACATGCATTCCGCTTCTGGAAGAAATTCATGGTATTCTGGTGAGCCGATGCATCCATTTTCGTTCCTAGAATTTGATTGGGTCTCATCTGAGCTATCTTTACTAGCATATCTTTCAAACCTTTCTTGCAGAAGGAATATGGACTGGATAAGTTAAAGTGTATCTGAAGAAGAAAGGGAACAAACTGTACATAGGTTTCAGCTATTCTTGTGGTTTGGTGTGCTTTTTCCATTGTACATATTTTTGTACTCTACCTTGTAAGAAGGATCAATGTATATTTATAGAAGAATACACTAATTAGTTTTCCAATGAATTTTTGCTATGACATCTTCTGGATCATGGGTTTAAATTGTCTGATCGGTGCTAACTGTTGAAGGTATGAGATCCCTATGATGCAGTGGGAACAATCTTAATCTTTTCGAACAAACTTGTCTTGTCTAACCCTAGCTTTACACCATTTGGATTCCAAGAATGGATAGGAGTATCAACAAGTGCAATGAGGGCTGCAACTAATCCGGCATTACTCGATATGCTTGGCTCTGTGAACTCCTTCTTATCTCTCGCATCGATGAAGTTATCATTCTTGTCTGGCCCTGCAACCATCGCTCCACGAAGAACATTTGGATTTGGGTCTTTTTGGTTCAACCAATGGTCTCCTTCTCCACAAGTGTATGACTTGTTATCCCAAGGGATTGATGCTGCCCTATGATGAACTTGGGTCGGATACCTATCACCATGTCCTACTAAATAGCTCAGTTTCTTCGGATTGTCTCCAAGAATGTAATGTACCTGAGAGAAAAAACAAATGGAAGATCTTAATTCTTGGAAGAAAATCAACCATGGCATTTGTAATAGAAGAAATTAAGCTACTAAGCATATTGCTCACTTGTGACAGGGAAAAATCCCTTAATGTTTCCAAAGGAAACATTGCAGTGCCACATTTGACCTGCGCTACACGCAGAAGAGCTAGATAATCGCTGTACAGTTTGGTTAGGAAAGATGCTGTTGCAGCATACTGAAGTGGTGCATCATTATCTGGCTTTAGCAGAATCAATCCACCTGAAAAACAAAATACAAAATGAGAGAGTTTCTGGTGATATTGGCAAACAAATTCGCAAGCATAACCACATTACCTTTTGTCTTCGGGAACCTCAGATTGGCACTGTAAGAGCAAATCAGAATTTCAGATCTGTTTGTTGTTGATATCAGAGTAGGTTCATACGGGTAGCCAGGGTCGCGGAAATATCTGAGCCGCGTCAAAAGAATCTGCCGTACAAGAAAGAGTTGGTAGTACGTGAATTGAATCAAAATGTTAGTTGTGTTGATTGTACTCCCTCCGTCCCAACATTTGGGTCTACGTTCTAATACCGTTTTCAGTATTACAAAGCAGACTCTAATATTGGGATGGAAATAGTAAGAGCTGAAGAAATGTTGAAAACATACCGCACTAGCAGTAAGCTTGTTATTCCAAGAGAAAATTTCCTTATCAGACAATATTTCTTCATTCTCAGCTGAACCAATATGATGCACTGCATAGTCTAGGTAAGTGGTGTTACCAGTAACAAAGAACAACCAAGTTGCACCCCAAACCAATTCATCTCGAAAACCAGTGGAGTTATAAAACTCTCTTGCTCTTCCTCCACAACTCTCATCATCTTGTGATGTATACATCCCCAGTTTCTGCGAAGGATCCAAGTGTGCAGCCAGACGGAACAACTCCTCCGCAGCTTGGACTAGCCTAGTTGAATAGTCCTCATCGTCTTTAAATACTAATGCCGCGGATGACAAACCTGCAACTAGTTCACCTGCAAGGTCTGATGCATTCATGCCACAAACAGAAACAGGCCTTTCATAGGTCATATCTTCAGGCCTTTGCCAACAGCTAATGTCATTATCCTGGGAATCTCCACCCGGGCTGCCAACCTGAACCAAAGGAGGGTCATAATTAAGGCCTAAAGTGAATCAAAATAAATTCCATGGAGGATGGAAATTGGTTCACCTGAGAAAACAATTTTGCTGAACTGGTTTTTGAAGGTGGAATGAATAGCTTAAGAAGGTAATCACTACCCCATTTAATAACATCCTTCACGTGATCAAGCTCTTGAACATCAGCATATTTCTCATGATACTCAATCACTGACCAGCTCAAGAGAGTAACTGTATAAGCAGAGGTAAAACTGAACTTCATATTATTCCCTGAATCATAAAATCCCCCAACAAGATCAACTTTTTTAACTGAAGAATTCCCATCATGTAATCCAGAATCACCGCGAAACTTGATCCCACTGTCCCTCGGATAAGGCCCCGCTACACAAGAAAAAAGGCGGTAAGTAGTTGCTAGTGACTAGTGAGTTGTGATCATGATTTGATGGCTTACATTTCTGTGCATCGAAGAAAAGCAGGGCCTGATTCAGGGCAGGTTTGAGGTCGACAGAGTGTTGGTGGTGCTGCCTTCTTCCTTTCACAAACCATACCAAAGAAAGGAAAACCAAGACAAAAACAATGATTGAGGCAGATATATAGCAGCAACGCTTGAAACGGGATTGATCCTTGATTTTGAGGCTGAAATCAATGGACCTTGTGTATTTAGGAGGAAGCGAATCGAGTCCCGAATTGCAAGATTGAGGGAGAAGATTAAAGTCAAGCACAATGGAGTTCCAACGGCTGGAAGAAGGCAGAATTCGGCCGGCCCCTGAGATTGAATGAACAAATGTTGCAGAGCCAAATGATTCTTTCATTTCTGTTTCATGTATTTTGTCAATGAAACGGCAATTCTACGGGAAATAATAAAAGGATTGGTTTCATCCCATTGGCATGTTGGAGACATCTCCAATGCATGATTTTTGTTGCTTTCTTGCGAGTAATCTTCACATTCAATATTCCTAGTCATTTCCCTTGAGAATTTAAATTCTGCCATATATGTGCTGTTGTTTACGTACAAACAACTTCTATTTTTTAAAAAAAAATTATTTGTAAGGGAATCCCAACAATGTTGAGTTTGGCAGATCTCTGCCTATTTTGTGTTAATTGAAAAAGAAAAGGTACCAAAAAGAAGGGACATAAAACATTACCTCTGAAAATAACAATGAAGTTGTGATTCTTAAACTATACATAGAACTATGCTAACCTAAAGAATCACAACAACAATTCGTGGGATGAATTCTGAAAACAAAGCATATGAAATAAAACAATCTGTTAACATAATTACACAAAGGAAATAGCTAACATTACTGATGAGACCCCTGCATGGCCCATTCCTGATGGATGCAGCCTAAAATATTATCAATTATCTATTGTCATGGGCTTATTCAGCCCAATAAGATTAAATAAGAATTTTAGTCTGCCTTAACACTTATTAGGCGAAGAATTAGAGTTTGAGCCATATGCAATTATTATTAGGGTTGCGGTAATATAAATATCAATGTATGACCGTTATTTTATTCATTCACTATTCTTTACTATAGAGAACAGTTGTTGACTTTATCATTAGATAGTTTTCCCCCTGTAGTTCTCCAGGGGTTGTTCCTTGTAGATCAGGACCGAGGAATTGGTGGAGCAGTCAAGTTGAGCTCCAGACGCACCAATTGGCATGCACGGTGGGACCGATTGAGTCAGATCTAAACTTTTTGGTTTATGTCAGCTTCTAGTGCTACTACGTCGCGTAGGAGTGAATGGTTAAGAATCAAAGGAAGAGGCGTTGTTGACGAAGTACAATCCCCATACAGGAGAAAAAGGAAGAGTAAAATGGACAATCTCCCACATTGCAGAGCATTGAGGAAGATCTAGTTGAGGTCTCGATTGGACATGGTTTATCCTCTATTGTTGTCGAGGGATCTCGTGTTGGAGATGCGAGGCAGCTGGAGGTTAGCATGGAGCCCTAGGTAGGAGTTAGCACCGCATGTCCTTTACCAAACTCGTTACTTAGCTCGCGTGCAGAAATGGATGGTCAGTTTACGGAAGTCTTGGGTAATTTACACATCGAGGCCTACGAGAGAGCATCTAGGAGAATCAGATTATAGGAGATGGAGTTATAGTGGGATCACAGCCGAATATGGCGCAAGTGGCGCAAATGCTGGTAGCTGCAGGATATCATATTAACCCCCCTCTCATTGATACCTCTCCAAGGATCATTGAGGGGGTGGTTCCTTCGATATTTGTGGAGGTACAGACGAGACCCATGTCTCTTCCTATGCTAGGGATTCCTTATCTTGGTTATGCAAGGGAAAAAGTTCAACCTCGACTTCAACCTTCATTTCCATATTATACTATAGAAATGGTTTAATCAATGCCACCCCCCCCCCCCCCGATGCTTATAATATCAGCGTCCTCCTTCCCTGATTTTAAGCCTAGATACACAGCAGTATCTTCTATTGGGTTGCATCAAGGACACGGTTGTCAAAATCAGCATAACCTCTTAACAGTTGGGCGGGTCCTTATGGTTTCTTTGGGCAACCTCTTTACATGTATCTTGGGGCAACCAGGCCTTGGCCATATTCAGGTTATATGGGTTCTCATCCTATATACTCATTTCCTTTGGAGGATGCCCCTCGATCCTTGAGCCAACACATAGACCCTCAACTAGTAAGGTCTAGTGGTGATAATGGAGATGCACTGAAAAGGGAATTGGACATATTGATTGGGCCTACAAGGCAGGTTGAAGGTTCCCCTTTTAGTCCATTTATAACATCTATTCGGTGGCTGATAGATACTTAAAGCCACCGAAAGGGCTCCCAACCTATAGAGGATATTTAGATTCTAGAGAGTTCATTCAGACCTTCCTAAGTCGTATGAATTCTCAGGATTTAGATGAGAGACTAACATGCAAGCTCATGGATAATACCTTAGAGGAAAAGCCTAAGAATGGCTCAATAAGCTGCCTCGGGGCTCTTTGCATTCATGCCGAGATTTTAGTGGGTCTTTGCTTAGTCAATACTGTTAGAAGAAGAAGTTTAGAGAGACATTTCTTGAACTCTACCAAACTAAGTAGAGAGCTGGGGAAACTACAGAGGCATTTTATTATATGTATAAGGATGAAATATTGGGGGGTAGTTGAAATCACATGAAATGGAGTGATTATGGGTTATTTTCATGGGATGGAGGATGTTGAGTTGTACAAGAAGTTTTCCACTAAAACCCCTAAAACCCTTCAGCAACTTCAGGAAGTAGTGGAGCAGCACTCGAAGGTGGAAGAGGATGCTAAGCGAAAACGAGAAGGACTAGTTAATACTAGGGTTTCAGCACAACACCTAGCTTGCTACTATTAGCTATATGTACCCACAACCTCTCGGAAAACAGTTACAAAGTCAACTAAGACTGGTGTGATGGCAAATAAATCAAAGTATTCTCTAATCCCCCGTGAACACACACACACATACGCGTTCTCCCCTACCCATTCTAACATTCAGGTTTCTCTTCCCAAAGGGGTATCAATAATTGCACCATACATGAATATAGCCCAAAGTGTGTACTTATATGTGGTGTAGTATTCAGGCATTTATAACATTAAAGAACAATCACAATAATATCATAAACACAAGGATAGGGTGAATATAATGAATATCAATAAGCATTCATAACATACCAAGTGCCAAAATGAATCCCAAGCTAATCTAACTACTCCCTGGACATGGAAATCAAATATAGATTTGAATTCCACATCTTTGGGACAAAGCAAGAAGAAAACAAAAGAATACATTAAAAACCTACAAAAGGAACTCCTTCCTTCTCTCCAAGCTCTCTACTCTCCAAATGAGTTTCCAAATATGTTCCAACCTTCTCAAATGATTAGACTAGGGTCCTATATATAGTAGTAGGATATTGGAACTAAAAATAGGCCCAAAATAGGACAAAAGTAGTAAAACCCTAGGTCAGTCGCCAAGGTTTCACGGGCCGGCACGGATGGTACGGTCCGTGAAGCATGCATAGTTATGAGACACCAGATCTGTCACGGTCCGTGAATGTTCATAGCCACATTCTGTGGGATCTGGCACGGTACGTGAAGCTAGGTTCATGCCATAGTCCATGAAGGTTTTCACAGACTGCGAGCAGTATATGGTTTTTGCTCATAGTTTTCCCACAGTCCATGAAGGTTCTCATAGACCGCTAACAGCTTGTGGCCTCCGCTCAGAATTTTGTCACAGCCCGTGAAGATTTTCACGGACTGCCAGCAGCTTATGGTCTTGCTCAGAAGTCTTCTCACGGTCCGTGAAGGTTTTCACGGTTCGGCTCCATACTTAGCCAAATTCTTCAACTCTTCATCCCCTTGCTTCATAGCCTAGTGCTTTTGTCACGGCCCAATGCTTTACCTCGTAAAGATCTTTACGGAACCACTGGAACTCTTGTGTAGTGCGGGTGGTGTGCTTTGTCATGGGTTGCAGGTGCTTGACCATGGGCGGTCCGTGATGGGTGAACCGTTAGTCCGAATTGAGAGTTCTAGTAGTCAATTTTTTAGTACTCGAGAAGATTCCTGGATCGTTATTAGACTAAGGAAACACTCCTCGAAACACGATTCACCATTTTCTCATTTGGCCGTCTTGAACTTCGAAGCCACTTATCTTTGGCTTTAATCTCCTTCTAGCATGCATTGATGTTTGTGGCCTTCACCTACTACCATTCAAATGTGAATGGCCTTCAAATCTTATACCGTTAAAAGAAAGCGGCCTTTGCAAGAATGTAATGTAACAAATAGCATTCACGGACGACCTACTAAAAGTACTCATAATGAAGATCAAGGAGCCCGTGAACACGAGATGTCAAGAATCACTAATTAAGTATACAAAATGCGGGATTTAGAATAGAAAACCAAACATGGTTGTCAAAACCCCTTGTCATGTAAACTCAACTAATATCGCCAAACCGCCAACCAAAAGTAACTAAAAACTATGTCAAATGCATTGGTTAAAACATGAAAAAGAGTGCAGATTAGAATCCCCACACTTAAACCTTTACTCGTCCTCGAGTGAATAAAAGTAAAGAAAAAGGTTCAAGTGAAATGAAGCATGCAAAAAAGGGCCAACACATTCAACCTATTCCCAAGCTATCCTAGTTTCCCCAAGAAGGTGAAAATCCTCACAACTCTCTCACACTCCCCAAAGTTCCTAAACAAACCAAACCACCCAAAGCAAGTAAATGTGTATGGAAAAAGATAAGGGACAAAAGTTCAGAATAAAACCAAGCTTACTTTCCCCAAAGTAGTTCCAAAAGAAATCAAAGAGTAATCCTCAAGCAAAACAATCCACCAAGGAAATCCAAAAGTCGTCGACTTGGTTGCAACATAGGGATAACTTAAGATTCTCGACCTAATCACAACCAAGGAGTCCAATGTATCGTTAACCTAGTTTCTTGTTTTTTTCCCTCTCAATTTCTCTCATTTTTCATAGGAGCCTTTTCTGGTTTTCACCCTGGCTTTATCCCACATAACATGATCACCTCTCACCTTTTTCTACACGGCCTCTCACTTTTTCCTAGACTTGTAAGTCTAGCCTGGCCAACCCTCTCACTTTTACCTAGGCTTTTCGATCTATCCGAGCTTTTCCAAATGTTACCCAAGTCACCTTTTGAGTTTTTAACTTGCCCGGGTTTTAATTTTTTCAATTTTTCCAATGTTTTTGGTGTAGTACAAAATTGCCCCAAAAGTGAGCTTCAAACTACAAAAGATAAGCAACAAACCAATACACCACCAAATCCTAAAGCCACATTTCACATGCAAACTAGAATCCTCAAATCCTAGCATAACATGCAAACCACCAAAATTTTCCAAAAGCATCACAATCACAAGTAACCCAAAATCTACAAAAAAAAATACAAACAAAGCATGCATGCACAATGAAATCCATGAATGAAAATTTCTAAGTGCTCACTAATCCCTTCCCCATACTTAAAAAATGTATAGTCTCTTATGCATTCTCATGTGAAATCAAAGGTGAAGTAGGGAGACTAGTTATACTTATGCTTCCGGCCCCAAAAGGCCGGCCTCCTCGCGGCTAGTGAAATACCTCTCAATGAATCTCGTTACTTGGATTGTGACCTCAAGGCAATCCACCCTTGTGTTTAGCTCCTCAACTAGTTCCTTCACTACTCCAATAGCTTGAACTATCCCTTGAAGCACTTGAGAAGAACTTGAGAGTTGCTCCCCAAGTAGGTGTAGTTGATCCATAATGCCTGTGGAAATAAGAGATTAGCTCGGAAGTGCTCTCGAAGATGTCTCCCCTTTGGCCTCTTCTAGGTCTACACTCGGGTTGGCCAATACTCCATAGAAGTCCTTCTCAAATTGTGAATCGGGTTCAATGAACAAGTCATCTAGGCTCGTGTCAAGGTTGATAGAGATGCGCTCCGGTTGCGGAAGAACCATGAATTTGCAAGTAGATGCCCCACCATAAAGCCACATAAATCTATCCTCCAAAGTTTTAGCTTCCACCATGAATGCCCTAGATAACTTCTCAATTGTATAGGTTGATCCCAACCTACCCAAATTGGTCAACACCCGATGTGAGATAGTATGTCCCAAATGTTGCGCTAAGAGGCCAACCATGCCTTCCTTAGGAATCTTCCCACTCTTTTTCTCTCCCATAGCTATGCATTCTTTAATAAAAATACTAACCAAGTCCGGGTAGATGTTCCCCTCCGGTGTCATCACCCAAAGGAGGTGTACATCGGAGCCCAGACAATGCGTCAATTCACCATGGCATAGAATTCCTATAGAAGGAGTCGATTAGTATAACGTATTTCCAAGTTGACTATAGTCGTACTCTTGTTAAGATTCCTCCTGTCTGTCTCGGTTAGCTATCTCCAAAAATTTCCAAGGGAGAATGGCATTCCTTGGCGATGATTCAGTGGAATGTCCTGGCCGTTCTTCCACGTAAAAGCTAGTGCCACCTCCTTATAGATCATTTGGTACTCCTTGTCATCCAAGTTAAACTTAACTGCCTTATAACCCTCCTCATATGTGACCTTTCAAATATTGGCTAGAAACTCTAGGGTACACCTTGAGTAGGTTTTTGAATTCATGTCGAGAAAACCTTCTAGGGCTACTCGACCCAAAAGAAAGGTCACGACTTTAAGTAAGCCTGGAGCCATCAAGGTGCTCTTGCAAGAAAATATTACTCTCCAAACTTCTCCTCTTTGGTTCCCTCAAATTCCTCCATCGCTGGGCTGCAGTCCCGGTAACATTGGTTAAACCCATAAACTGCTCGATAACAGACTTGGGGTTGAAAGGAACGGGAGTCACCAGTTTACGGTTTGCAGCTTTTACCAGTTTCTTCCATTTTTAACCCCGCGAAGAACGGGAGGCATCTTAACACAATGGACGAGAAGGAAGATAATGTGATCACTAATAAAAATTTCATGGCCTATGATTTCATTCAACAAAGAACATTCTCCCAAAAAGATTAAACATTCAAAGTGTGATGGCATAAGCATAAAGGTCATTTAAAACAAGAATATTCCTCATCAACCAACAACATCATATATGCCTTTCACCAACCCATCAATCATGTATGCATTTCACCAACCCATCAATATATTCATGCAAACAAGATTCATACTCTCTCTAATCACCCACAAATGAAAACACATCATTCAAGACAATAGCACATTCAAGACTTCCATAATTTCATCATCACAAGATTGGACACACAAACCCAAACAACATCACATAAACACATTCTCAATCAAAAATCATGCTTTTCATAACAACACCACAATGTCAATCAAGCATATATACAAAGAGATCAAAGGGTTACCTGAAATTTAAAGCCAAGAAGTGTGAGATCCACACAAGAAGAAGCAAAAATTGCTAATTTTTAGGAGAAAAGCTTCACTTTTTTTGAGCTCACCAAAGAGTGTGTGTGAGTGAGTGTTTCTTGAGAATAAAGAAAGTGTAGACGATGAAATTAGGTTGAGAAATGTACCATGAGAATAGAATTTCAACATAGGTGAAAAATGGAGGGGTACAATTTGGAGGAAGATGGAATTTCAAATTAGGGGACAAGTAGTGCAATCATTTAATGTTGGAAGTACTATTTGCATAAAAAAATACAGGAACTAGGAAATATCACTTCTTGAATCAAAAATGCATTTTTAATTTTGAAATCTAAACTTCCTTTTAGAAAAGTTGTATTTTTAAAACAAGTTGGGGGGTGAAAAATCAAAAATAGACAAATAATTTTCTGCCCAATTTTCCCACCTTCATGAGACAGAGTCTCATGGCCATCATCATGACAAGAGACCTACCTTCGTGAAAAGCATTGTCACGAAGCAAACCCCAGATTTTTCACTATTCCTTAGTTTTTCTCAACTTTTGAAAGAAAACTATGTCACCCATCAAAATCCATTCCATCTACACATAAGCACACATTTTCACATCTAGATCTCCAAATCAAGCAAGAATTTCATTCAAATGATCCTTTATTTCAAGCAAGACATGCAAATTCTACCACGTCACTACTTCAAACAAGAAAACAAAAGAGCCACGTATATTTATTGTCGTCATCACGACTTATTTTCTCTTAACACATTCTAATTTGAAGCACTTACCGGTGGGTCCCCAGAATCGCCATGGGTGACTCTGTCCATGATGACGTTATTGTGGAGAGGTCTCCACAACGAGCCATCCTTACCTTTGTAGCACTTGTCGGCACCTAGAAATATCTCTCCTTGCTTTGCTAACCTTGACTCTATGAATGCCACTTTGGAGTTAGGAGGAGGCCAAGGACGTATCAAATCCTCGACGCTTCCCTTTTCCTGTTGAAATTTGGTTAGCATAAAAAACAATCTAGTACGGACATATCATTGACCAAATCATGAAATTGATCGGGGTCCTCCACAAACTCATCAACAAGAGATTCATGCTCATTGGTCACACAAAAAGGTTCAAGAATATTGATAATATGTAAATCCATATGGGCCTAAATACCCATGCGACCGAACTTAAGTCCATAGCTTTGCCCTTTGGGTAAAGCCTTTTGGGCTAGCCCAAGGTGAGAGTACTTGATCCATAAGCAACCAAAATAGTTTCCTTACTTGCCTACCTATATAAAGGCCAAAGGTAAACCTACAAAACTCAACTATTTATTCCTAATTACACTTGGGTAGCCTGTGTGCTAACTTGACCGTCACATCCTCTTCCCCCCGAAAATCTTTGGGGGCTTTGTCTTTGCAAATTCTGATCACCCATGGTGAAGTAGCGGCAACAATAAATTGAGGCACATCAAGTGGTATGCCTGGTAGGACCTTCAGTCAGATCTGTAATCAAATAATTGTTGTTTATGTCCACATCTACAACAAGCGCCTTCCATAGGAGTTAACAGTTAAAAGGCAAAGCTTTAGACATCGGTGTAGATCCAATATGCTGGAAAATGAGAGGGCGTAGATCCAATATGCCTCCAAATCTCACTCCCTCTAGCGCTGGAATTGAGCCTCCGAAAGCTTGCCAGGACCAGGTCCGGAAGCTCTTCGCAAAGAAGCTGACGCATCCCCACGGACCATGAAGGTCAGTGTTGAACCTTGGGTAGGTGGAGCTGAAGCTCCTACCTTGCAAAGTAAGGTGCATCAACAAAGGGCGAACAGACTGTAACTTACGAAGGCTAGGTGGATTCAAAAATAGAAATCTCAAGAGAAGCTACTCGAGCATCAAGGGATATGATCATGGAAGGCCCCCCATTGCAGCAAGATCTAGCATCGTGGGCTCATGCCCTCAGATCTAATGGCTATCAGGTGGAGCCTCATATGCTCTACCATAGAGTGATACAACAGCAGATGGGGCCACAACCTTCAATGACCCTGGTGTTGCCGCTAAGATTCCAGTCATACACCCCCCGAAGTGTCCTATCAAGCTGACATTGGTGCCCTTACACAACCCCAGCCAACACTCCCGTGCATGTCGCAAATGATAGCATACTCTGCAATAACCTCAACGCTTATCTCGATGCCTTCAGCACCGAGATAGACTATTCCACATTTAATGGTAGGGCCGATGAGAGCTTTCTCAGGTTTCAAAAGCCAAACAGAGGTTCCCCCCTATGACCCTTACCGGCCAGGGTTATATTATGGCTCAGCAGGGGGAGGTTCTCACTCAAGGTACATGGCTTCAAATCATCCCCTCCCTATGCCCCCCAAGCTTTGATACCTCGCTTTGGTCCAGCCCATATGAAGACCCGCGGATGGGAGGGGTACCCAGTGACTCTTTGTTAAGAGAACTCGATAGGCTGATCGGGCTTTCGGGCCAGGTCGCAACATCCCCTTTCAGTCCCGCAATAGTGACCACCCGATGGTCTAGTGAAATGAAACCACCCGAAGGGATCCCCACATATAGTGGAGACTCGGACACTCACGAGTTCATACAGATGTTCCTTAGTTTGATGAACTCGGGGGACTTCAATGAACACCTAACATGCAAGTTGGTTGGAAGTTACCGTCGAGGAAAAGCCCTAGACTGGTTCACCAAGCTGGGGAGAGGGATGCTAAACTCGTACATAGACTTTGGAAGGCCCTTTTGAGTCAGTGTTTTCAAAAGAAAAGGCTCACAAAAACCTTAATATAGTTGTACCAAAACAAGCAAAGGCCGGGCGAGTCGACGGAGGCATTCTACCATCGATATGTGGATGAGAGTCTTAGCGCGATTAATCAGACCAAGAAAGGGGTAATTCTTGGATATATGAATGGGATGTCAAACCTCAACCTGTACAAAAACTGGTCTAAAAGAAATTGGAGACCCTAAAGTAATTGCAGGAAATCATAGAGCAGTATTTAAAAATTGAAGAGGCCACAAAGAGAAAATAGGAAGGAGATAGATGGCTCCAAAATAACCTAAACACTCTAAGCCTAGGTAAAAAAGGATCAACCACCCAAAAAAGGGTTTGAAAGCTTTATTCCCTTAACGAAGTCCCTGATGGAGATACACTTCATCTATAAAGGGATGTTTCAAAGCCCCATCCCACAAAAGACTACCATAGGAAGAAAGACTCCCCCAAATTTTGTGATCACCACGAAGAATGGGGCCATGATACAAATGAGTGTACCCATTTGAGACAGGAAGTGGAAAGATGTGCAAGGGAGGGTTTAAACAGAAGCATAGATCTTTCGCTTCCAAAAGGGCTGAGGCCATGAAGGAAGAACTCCAAAAATTGCTGAAATTTAAGTTTATCGAAGAGGTATTCTACCCTGAATGGATAGAAAATTCCGTGATGGTTCCCAAGCATAATGGTACCTGGAGAATGTGTATCGATTTCATGGATTTCAACAAGTTTTTCCCCAGGGACAACTATCCCCTTCCTTCCATTGATGTACTGGTCGAAGCCATAATAGGATATGATGTCCTGACTTTTTTTGAAGCCCATAGAGGCTATAACTGGATACTCATGGGAGAACATGACAAGTAAAAAATGTCTTTCATAACTGACGGGGGAACATCCTGCTACAAGAAAATGCATTCGGGTTAAAGAACGCAGGGGCCACCTATCAAAGGTTGGTCAATAAGCTCTTTGAAAATAATTGGCAAAAACATTGAGATATATGTTGATGATATGGTGGTTAAAAATTGGGCTTTGACCAATTTCTTCTAGACCTCGAAGAGACCTTTCAAAAGCTCCGAGAAGCTAATTTGAAGCTAAATCCCGCTAAGTGTATTATCGGAGTTGAAGCATGTATATTTCTAGGATTTATGGTTTTGGATAGGAGGATCTATGTCAATCCTGAGAAAGTCAAATAATTGGTCAACATGAAGACCCCAAAACAGCCAAAGACGTCCAAAGGCTTACAGGATTGTTGGCGGCACTCAGTCGATTCCTCTCAAAGGGGGATGAAAAACACCTAACATTCTTTGATGTGCTTCGAAAAAACACCTAACATCCAGTTCCGCCCAAGAACAATTATTAAGGGCCAAGCGTAGCAGACTTCATTGTCAAAACCACTGAACCAATAGAAATCAAAAAGGACAATGAACCAGATAAGACATGGCAGTTGTACGTTTTCCGGAGGTTGTGGGGCTGGAGTTCTACTCACTAGCCCCAATCAGAAAGATTACCCCTATTCCTTACACTTTAACTTCAAGGCCACGAATAATGAAACATAATACGAAGCACTAATCGCAGGCCTTCGAATTGCCAAACATTTTGGAGTTCAAAAACTTGACATCTTTTAGTGACTCCCAAATCATGGTCTTTCAAGTCAAGGGGGAATATAAGGCTTGGGAAATAAGTTTGCAACGCTACTTAGAAGTGGTAAAACCCCTCCTCGAACACTCCCACCATTATACCCTCAACCAAGTCCCTCAAGAAAAGAATCACAAGGCATATGCTCTAAGAAAATTAGCCTCTTCGGATCTGTACTTGCAATCCCAGGGGCATCTAATAGTGGAGATGCTAAATAAGCGTAGCTTTGAGGAGGAAATAACAGTAATGCTGGTCGAGGAGCAAAAGTCCTGGATGATGCTTATCATGAGCTATCTTCAAGATAGGACTCTCTCGGAGAATCCCATCGAAGCAAGAAAGGTTAGGGTGAAAGCACCTAGATACATGATTCATGAAGACGTTCTGTACCGTTGAGGCCATCTCCAACCACTCCTCTGATGCGTAACCCCCCACGAAGCTAATAACTTGATCTGTGAAACCCACGAAGAGGCTTGAAGAAGCCACAAGGGGGCTCGATCGGTAGAAAAAAAACTTTTCCCGACTGGATATTATTGGCCAAAGATGTTCGAAGAAGTAAACAAACACATCCAGGATTGCCACTAATGCCAAAGGCATGCACCAATCACCCACGTCCCCCATGAAGAAATGATGAATATTAATAGCTCCCGGCCATTTGAAAAGTGGGGGATTGACTCGGTGGGAACTTTTTTGGAAGTCCTTGGCCACAGTCGATATCTGATCGTGGCTATAGACTACTTTACAAAGTGGGTCAAGACCGAAGCCCTAACTGGCACAAAGGGAAAGATGGTGATTAGGTTTTGCTGGAAGAATATCATATGCCGATTTAGGATCCCTCGAACGATCATAAGTAACAATGGCGTTCAGTTCATAAATAACCCATTCAAAAGCTGGTGCAAGAAGTATAGAATCCGCCAAAGGGCCAGTGTTTACCACCCCCAAGCCAATGGGCAGGTAGAGGTCACCAATCGAACCATTTTCAATGGCATTCGATCGAGGATGGAAGGTGGCAGGTGGGAATAAGATTAGTGAGCTACCCAGTGTACTTTGGTCATTTAGAACAACAGAATCTTCTACTACGGGAGAAAACCCATATGGCCTGGATTACAGTTCGGAGTCGGTCATTCCACGAGAGATAAGACTTCCCACCTTTTGAAGGTTTGCTATAAGCAACGGATCATAGGAAGATAGTCACGAGCAGTGCTACTTAGACCTGGACCTTCTCGAAGAGAAACGAGAGAAGGCAAACCTCCACAAAGCTAGGGTCAAAGAAAGGGTGAAGCGGTATCGTGACCGGAAGGTTTGAAAGGTCCAATTTTCCCCAGGAGACCTCATAATGAGAAAAAGCGAGAAGAGTCATAGAAAACTGGGAGAGGCCCTACTGAGTTGTTGAAGCCGGCCCGGGGGGAGTTATGTGTTACAAACCCTCCAAGGTGAATTGATTCCACGCAGATGGAACGTTTCCAACCATAGGAGGTATTATTCTCCAAAATCCTAATAGACTCGGGAATGTTGAAAAAAGGCATGCTTAGAGGTATCTTTGGGTCGGAGGACTCCCTTGACCCAATAGCAATGTAAGCTGAGAGGATTCCTCTGCCTTAGGCAATCTTGTATCCTAATGTGTTACCTTCAAACAAGTTCTTGATTCCCACTATACTAAAATTGGAGTAACTGATATTCGAATGCATAACAAGTACTCAAGACATAGATCTTGTATAATATTTGAAGGGCCAACAAAGCCCCATCGAACGCTCAACAAGTGCATGGGACACAGATCTTGAAAATTATTCAAAGGGCCAACAAAGCCCCATCGAATGTGCAACAAGCGCCCAAGGCACAAACCTTGTAAAATATTCGAAGGGCCAACAAAGCCCCATCAAATGCACAACAAGCACTCAAGGCAAAGACCTTGTAAAATATTCAAAAGGCCAACAAAACCCTATCAAACACGCAAAAAGCGCCCAAGGCATAGACCTTGTAAAATATATGAAGGGTTAACAAAGCCCTGTCCCATCAAATAAACCACATAAGGCTTAGACCTCGTAGGTCTCTCAAAAAAGTTAGAGAAACAAGTTTAATAAATTTAGCTTGGGGGAAATGGCATTACTTAAAAAAGGGAAAAAATGCTCTGACAACGACAAAGAGAAGAACGTATTATTTCACAATATTAGGCCAGCACGGCTTACAAGTACAAAGAAATAAATTTAAACTATTTTACAAAGTAGGAAAACTTCTAGGAGACCTACGCTATTGGCCTCCGGATGGAAAATACAAGAACCTTAAAACTTAGCATTGGGGTCTCCTAACTAAAGGTTTTTGTTCGTCGTCGAAGAACCGTGGTCGACTTCAACCAGTAGTGTTACCTACTCCACGGGATGAAGAACCTCTTCCTCAGCCAGTGGTGGAGGGGCTTCGAGTCTTGTTAGTTCTTCGAGTTGAAGCCATGGGAGGAGGGGCTTCACTAGATCTTAAGCCTTGTTTATCCTAAGGGCAGTACTAGAACTTGAAGCTCCCGCTTTCACTTTCTGTACTCTGTCTAGCCACCTTCTATCCTCTTCATGTGCTTTGCAATACTTGGGATTTTGAGTAATATGTTTCTGCTCCATGATATTGATAGTTACTTGAAGAAAGCCTTTGAAATCTTCAATCGGTAGATCTTCACCTGTCCCAAGTCAGAGCCCGTACGCTCAAAGGTTGTTGGTTGTTGCCTCGTATGCCATACACAGTTCAGAAAATTATTTATCAACCTTCTCTTGTCCCTACAAACGATAACAATGAGGGTCTGATTCTCCATAATGGTTCGCTCCAACGCAGGAACCAGGTCTCGCTAATATGTCCGGACTTCTTCTTTCCGCTGCTTGAGTTTTTTTGTAGAAGTTGTTAGGACCGCTCGACCCACCTCTACGTTCTCTCAGGGCACCTAAGTTGTACAAAGGTAGCTTTTGATGGACACGTTCGCTCGAGAAGTTAATGCTCTCTCAGTGGCTTTATAGGCTTTAGCAGCCGAAAGACATTCATGCATCAAGGTAAACCCGGCCTTGGTAGTTATCTCTTCGAGAACTTCACTATGCCAGGCTTTGAGAGATAAAAAATCTCCCAAAATTTCATCCTTAACAGTAGCTAAGGAATCCCTTTCCTTCTCGAACGGCTCAACGCTTCGAAGAGTTCTTGCTGCCTTTTGTGAAGAACACTATGCTATAAGCCCAATTCCTCGTACGCAGCTCGAACTCCTCTTCGAGCCGGACATACTTGTACCAAAACAAAGAAGCCTTGATTAAATGCTCCTAAGCTCATTCCTTTATTTGGCGATACCACTCCTTCATGATTTGAAAGAAGAAATCAAAAGAAGTACCCATTTGCCGATGGGGGCGCAAAATGGTACCAAGTATAAAGTTTGCGAAAGATAAAAGGAGAAATAGATAAGTACGAGAAAATGAAAGTCTTTATCAATCAAAGGAAAAGAAGTACATTACGAGCCCCAAAGAGACATTTTCATACAGTTTTTTCTACGCTAGATGTCTCCTGGGAAGAACTCGAAGGGGGGCAGGCCTGTGCTGAGACCTTGGAGCGATAAGGGGATCTGGCTCTTTTCACTAGGTGTCTTCATTCACCTCCAGGTTGCAGATCTCCTCCGCTAAGAAATACTTGTCGGAAGCCTTCAAATGGTCGAGCAAGGAGAGTTTGATCCCCCCATCTTGGATAGACTTCCATAAGAGATGGTTTAGCTGTTTGGGCTCCGAATTGTTCTTCTAAACATCCAGCATAGTAGCGTACTTAGGCAGGAGATCCTTGAAAATGGAATGAGCCAAATTGTTCCGAGTAACCACAACCAAAATCGTGGAGAGGGAGGAGAAAAAATATTGGAACCCCTAGGTCTTCACCAGCCTATTGGTATAGGCCTCAAAAGCGGAAGCCTGTTGCTTGAGAGACCAAAGGCTAGACAGTTATTGGTGGCCAGTTTCTTGAACTCCCCTTTGTGAACAAGAGCCTTCTTCTCCAGCTCTGCCCAATGGGCAAGGGAGGCGATAACACGCTCAGCCTCGTAGTTGGAGACCACCTTCTCCAGGTTTTCCTTGTAATGGGAAGCAGCCTCGCGCTACTCCCCTTCAAGCTCTTTAGACTTAGCAATAGCCTGCTCAGCCTTCTGAAACTTGGCCAAATAGGCCTGCATAACAGAGTCCAAGGCAACCAAGAAAGGTGCCTCTAGGACAAGGGTCAAGCAACCTTTTCCACTCGGAGGAGGCAAGTTACTCCTCCCTGAGAGGTGGCCAGTCTCTGAGCCGGTGTTCCCGGGGGGACCAAGTTTAGCCAGGTGGTTGAATAGAGGGGGGTCGTATCAGTTCTTATCCTTTGAGGGAAAGGCTGGGACATCGAGGCATTATCATGACTCTGTTTCCTCCTACAAGTTTCATCCTGGAGCTCTGACTAAACATAAGATTGAGCTTCCAGTCAAATGGGGTTGGAAGTGGAGTGGCTATGAGGGGCCTCCGGAGAGGCCTCTATGAATACTGTCTTAGCCTCCATCTCGTTTTCGAAACCAAGAGTACAACAAAATCCACTAAACAAAGAAAATGGGGGAAACCATAAATTAGCCAACATAAAGAAAATGAAAGAGGGTTAGATAAAAATAGAGGCTGCTAAAGCATAAACAAAGGGTGTCGCAAACACCTTCGGAGGGGGAGGAAGAAATTCCAATGGGTGACTCCCCATAATTGCTCGCCCGGGCGGGCTCCGGTTCCACTCCCAGGGGCTTCGAGGTATACCTAGAAGTTTTCAAGCTATTAGCCTTGTTTTTTTTTATTTTCTCAGCTTTTTCGAGGCCTCTTCACCATCAATCAAAGGGGCCTTCCTTTTTTCCCTTTGTTTTCTTTCTTTGAGGGCCTATGGATCAGTCCCCTTTCTTATCCTTCAGACTATTCTTTTTCTTCCCCTTGTCAGAAGAAGGCTTCACAGTTTCTGCTGGAGGAAGGGGTTATATCAGGACTGCCTTCTAGTGATAAATCCAGCTATATACCTCCTCCGTCCAAACGAAGTCAAAATTCATTGAAAATATTGAGGGGATCACTCAGCAGTCGATCTCTATCAGCTATCACATCCTCCAGGGAAACATAGATGGAAGGATTCTCAAACTTGGGCTTCGAAATCCAATAAGGTACGTAGTATTCCTCAGCCTCTTTGTCGAACATGTAAATGAGGGATAGCCACCCTTTACAGTTAGAAGAAAATTTTACTTGATGGTCTGAGAATCTATTGTACAGGGTTACGATCCATCCAAGCTTTGTATTTTGACCCCCGTCTGAATGCAATACAGCTCTACTCTCAGAGAGATAGAACAGAGATCGAAAGACCTCGTAGCAGGATTTGATGCCCAGGTTGTTACATTGAGTTAGGAAGGCTGCGACGAGTAGAATAATGTTTGAATGCACTTAGGCTAGACTTAACTGGTGCTCCGAGAGAATATGAGAGAGGATGGGGGAAAGGGGAAACACAAGCCAAATCAAAGGTGACGGTTATAGATTGTGCATCGATCGACCCTTGTATCCCTCAGATTTTCATCTTCTCAAAACACCTCCAACCGTAAATCCTTTGGGAGCCGGACCCACAGAGGTAGCGTCTTCAACCAGCTCGGAAACTTCCAGATCCACGGGTTGTGGAGGACTTTTGAGGACAGGAGTCAAAATATTTTCAAAGAAATAGGGAGGACCGCCCTTAGGCTCTGCACCTTTGGCTCAACTCGGAACCCGGGACCTCGAAGAGACCCATTTTCAATGAAAACCCCGAGGCGATGCTGAGCAGCTGGTAGAACTTCCCCTAGCCTCCAAACCCATCAGAATGGAACCAGTCACTGATGAAGGAACGACGTTGGAGTCCTGAAGGTGAGAACTCTCCCAATCACCTGCAGTAGAAACGACCGGGAAATAGGCCGGAATGCAGTTTATCCCTGACGACAGTGCTTGCGACATTATAAAATTGAAATGAGAGGTTATAGGAAAGGTATTTACTGATAGAGTGGCCAAGAAAAGGGACTTGAACTTTTCTGAGAAAGATCGGCCGAAAATTTTCGAAGTGAAAAGAGGGTTTCTAAGACTTGGGAGGCAATTTGGGAAAAAAGAGTAAAGCATGAATAGTAGAGAGCCCTGCTATATATAGAGGACATCAAAAGGTAATCATTACCTTGGGCCGCCATGCAAAAGGTAACTAAATGGGTAGACTAGCTGCATGGGAGAGCCAAACCCAAGGCGTTTATGGGAAAAACAGCTCGCGCGTGGAAATCCAACAGGGGTTTCACCCACCCCAAAAGCAGAGAGTCAACACCACACTCGTGAATCCTCCACTTCCCACCTTGAAATTGAATTGTGGAAATCGAGGAAACCCCACATGACCTTCCCACTTCCCGCTATGAATTCGAACCCTTCAAGTTCCGATGCAGAATAAGAGCCTAAGGTCGAACTCATCTGTTTTATAAGTGGATCCGAGCTTCAAGGATGCTAGCATGGATTAGAATCCTGGAAGCCCATAGCCTCTATGCCTAAACACACGGATTCGAGCTCTGGGGATGCTAGCATAGATTAGAACCCTAGAAGCACAGAGAATCTATGCTTAAACAATCTGATTCAAGCTCCTAGGATGTTAGCACAGACTAGATCCCCGGGAGCCCGAAGCCGTTTGCACCCAAACGCACAGGTGCACACCCTTTGAACTCTAGCACAGACTGAATGCTTGAAGGGCAAACACACTATACCAAGAATGGATTCCTTGGATTTTGGCACTGTTCAGAAGGAGGGAATTCGAACCCTAGAGGAATTCAAAGGCCGAACCCTAAGCTTCCTAGGGGTTTCTTGATAATGTGTAACTCTGTATAAGCCTAAATACCCATGTGGCTGATCTTAAGTCCATAACATCACCCTTTGGGTAAAGTCTTTTGGGCTGGCCCAAGGTACTTGCTCCGCAAGCAAACAAAACAGTTTCCCTACTTTCCTACCTATATAAAGGCTAAAGGTAAACCTACACAACTCAACTATTCATTCATAATTACACTTGGGTAGCCTATTTGCTAAATTGGCCATCGGAGCCTCTTCCCCCTGGAACCTCTGGGGGCTTTGTCTTTGTAGATTCCGATCACCCACGGCGGAGCAACGACGGCAGTAAATTGGGGTGCATCAAATATCATGCTTATCAAAAAGTGTCACACCTTTGCACTAAGAGAATGTTTTATTGAATCATGCCTAGATTTATAAATGTTAAATTCCACCTTGTCTATGTCATTCTCTAGAGTCAAGATTCTCGAGCAGACATCAATTTTAGTCCTAGACGTTTTTAGAAAAGGTCTCCCCAAAAGAATTGGGGGTGCACTTCCATCGTGTTCTACGTCTAAGACATAAAATTCCACTGGAAAAACCAAATTGCCTACTCGCACCATCACATCCTTCACTATCCCACGAGGTCTAGCTTGGGAGTGATCAGTGAGTTGAACAATCACTCTAGTCTCTTTAAGTTCACTAATTTCAAGACATTCAAATAGACTAAATGGAATCACATTGGTAGAAGCTCATAAATCTATCATGGCTTGTTCAACATGTGTTCCACCTAAAGAAATCAGATAAAAAATATTTCGGGGTCATCACATTTCTTAGGCAAATTTTTATGATTCAAAGTGGCGACTTCCCCAATTTTTAGCTTCCCTAACCTCTTAGATGGCCTACGCCTTTTCTTAGTACATGCATCCTTAAGAAATTTAGCATATGAAGGCACATTATCAATCAATTCCAAGATAGGGAATAATACCGCCACTTTTTCAAAGACATTCCAATTGTTTGCTTCATTTGTCTCCACCTTCAACTTTCCCCTCAAATCACTTGGAAATGGAGGTGGAATAGCAACTTGTTCCTCAGGTGGTGGAAGCTCCTTTGAGGGTTCTTCCTTGACAACTATCTATTCTTCTTTGAAATGTTCTTGAGTAGCCTCCACTAACATGTCATCCTCTTGTGTCACATTCTTCTCGGTTTCACGAACTTCCTTCCCACTCCTTAGCTTGAGTGCACTCACATTTATTGGATTCACTTCCAGATGGGAAAGTAATTGCCCAAATATTTTGCTTCAAGTCGGTTCACCGAGGTGGCGAGTTGTCCAACTTTAATCTCAAGGTTCTTAATACTTGAGAAGGCTCTAGTACCATGATCTTTAATTTCTCTCCTAGTCCTTTCTACAAAAATCTCATGTTTCTTTCCCAATTGTCCAATGGCATCCGAGATCTCCTCCCGATCCAACTTGTAAAGTGTGGTATGATTATTGGATGAACCTTCACCCCTAGGATAAGGTTGAGGTGGTGTTTGTCCACCCCTATATCCTTGAGGTTTTCTGTCATCCCTCCATTGGAAATTAGGGTGATCTCTATACCTCAGATTGAATGTATTTGTATAGGGGTCCGGTATTTCTTTTCCTTGGTTCCCTCGGAACCCTTGTTGTTGCCCCTAGAAAATTGGGGTCTCTCCCAATTTTTGTAGTCAACGGCGTTCAATTCTTGCACATCACCGATGACCTCAGGGCATTTTTCAGAGTGATAGTTGTGATTGCAAACCCCACACATCTTAACTTGGTGCACATTTCCTCACAAAATCTCTTTCATCATAGATACTAGAGCTTGGACTTGCTCCTCCAACTTTGGTGTGTGTTCGGGCTTATCTAAGATATTAACCCTAGACATTGTATCAAATTGCCTCATCCCATTGGCATCTCTTCAAAAAGTGTCATCACATCCTTCGAGCTCTTATTGGCTATAGAACCGTGGAAAGCAACATTTACCATCCTCATATCTTCGTCACAAAGGCCTTTCAAGAAATAATATACCAAATCTTCATCCTTTAAGGGGTGGTAGAGGAAACTAGCTAGGAGTCTCTTAAATTGCTCCCAATAATTATATAGGATCTCATTCACTCCTTGAGTAATGTTGGACAATTGCTTCTTCAACCCGGATGACTTAGATGCTGGAAAATATTTTTCCAAGAATCGCCACTTCATATCCATCCACGACCTAATGCAACCCTGTGGTAGATAATACAACCAATCTTTTGCTCCATCTTGAAGTGAAAATGGGAATGCTCTCAAGTTGTAATCATCTGCTGACACTCCCGGCGGCTTCATATTTGTGCACACCAAATGGAATTCCAAAAAATGCTTGTTCGGATTCTCTCCCACCATACCGTGGAAAGTAGAAAGGAAATTTATCATCCCACTTTTCAGCTCACAAGTCACATATGGAGGAAAAGGTGGGAATGTGATACATAAGGGTTGTGCTCAGAGTTCAGGGCCATAAGCTCTCTCAAAGTGCAGTTATCTTTTGCCATCTTGTGCAATGCTTCCTTCAAATTCAAACCCCTAGGTTGAGCCTCTGATCTAGTTCTCTTTCTCCTTCTCCTCTGATTACCTGTGGAATTAGTTAGAAAATGAAAAGCACCTAGATTCGTGGTACGGGTATGTACCATAAACTAGGATCAGACTATCCTTCAAATGTCACAATAGCAAACAGAATCAAAGTAACAAGAAAACTATGACCAAAAATCCACTCGCGGTAAACAAAACAAACAAAAGAAAAACAATAAAAGACACTACTAATTACTCTACTAATGTGTCATGCTCAACTAATACTTTAACTGAAAAGTATCCCCGATAGCGATGCCAAAATTCTTGACCTACCTCCACCCAGCCATCGTTAAAACACGCACGGGGGACTTATGGATCAAGAAGGTGAAATTTATAGTTCTGCACCCTGATCTCACTGCTATGCTACCTAGAGGATAGTTAGCGGTATGCCCTAGGTTTGTCCACAAGGATGCTAGGGCCCAAGTATTAATTAAAACACAACCTCATTTGGGTCGTCAATCCGCACGAATGAAAGGAAACATCTAGTAGTGTAGACATGCAACTAGGGGGAGGGAGAGGGTTGGTATTTTCAACTATCAACTACAAAGCATAAAATGAACAAACGAGAAACTATTTATACTAGGCACTTGGGAAATATTTAGCAACATGCTAGTTCTAATGCTTCGATCCTTGATTCATTCACAAAAAGACTTACAAAAGACCTATCAGTGTGTTCACCACATGTGGTGTGATTGATGCAATACACTTCCCCAACCCTGTCACGGTGGGTGCACTCGCAACCCACCATTGGCACCACCGTCATAATTAGGGGAGTACAACGAGGTCCGACCATCATTGTAGGTATATTTCTCTCCCATGCTATTATGTCTCAGGCTTCCACCATGAATGCAACTACTCCTCCCTGGTCCTATATACGCTAGGCCCGAGGATCGTAGGCACCTTATCTGTGATACTAGGGTTTCAACACAACACCTAGCTTGCTACTACTAGCTATCTATACCCACAACCTCTCAGACAACAGTTACAAAGTTAGCTAAGACTAGTGCGATGGAAAATAGGCCAGAGCATTCTCGAATCACCCGTGCACACACCCACGCAGACGCTTTCTCCCCTATCCATTCCAACATCCAGGTTTCTCTTCCCCATGGGGCATTAATAATTGCACCATTTATGAATATAGCCCAAAGTGTGTGCTTATATGTGATGTAGTATTCATGCATTTATAAAATTCAAGAACAATCACAATAATATCATAAACACAAGGATATAGTGAATCTAATGAATCTCAACAAGCCTTTATAACATACCAAATGTCAAAATGAATCCCAAGCTAATCAAACTACTCCCTAGACATGGAATTCAAATATGGATTTGAATTCCACATCTTTGGGACAAAAAAAAGAAGAAAAGAAAATATTACAAAACTTACAAAAGGAACTCCTTCCTTCTCTCCAAGCTCTCTACTATCCAAATGAGTTTCCAAATATGTTCCAACCTTCTCAAATGAGTAGACTAGGGTCATATATATAGTAGTAAGAGATTAAGCCTAAAAATAGGCCCAAATAGGACAAAAAGAGCAAAACCCTAAGTCATTTGCCAAGGTTTCACGGGTCGTCACGGATGCCACGCTCCGTGAAGCATGCATAGCCGTGAGATGCCAGATCTGTCACGGTCCACGAATCTTCATAGCCACAGTCTGTGGGATCTAGTGCAGTCCATGAAGCTGGGTTCATGCCACAACCCGTGAAGGTTTTCACGGACCGTGATCAGTACATAGTATTTGCTCATAGTTTTCCCACGGTCCGTTAAGGTTCTCATGGGCCGCTAACAGCTTATGGCCTCCACTCAGAATTTTGTCACAGTCTGTGAAAGTTTTCACGAACCGCCAGTAGCTTGTGGTCTTGCTCGAAAGTCTTCTTAAGGTTCGTGAAGGTTTTCACGGACTGGCTCCATACTTAGCCAAATTCTTCAACTCTTCATCCCCTTGCTTCATGGCCCGGTGATTTTGTCATAGCCCGATGCTTTACCTTGTGAGGGTCTCGTGCAGGTCATCACAGAACCCCTGTAACTCTTGTGTAGTGCAGGCCGTAGTTTGTTACGGACAGCTGGTGCTTGACTGTGGGCAGTCCGCGACCGGTCGCTGGTGCTTTGTCGGCTAGACTTCGTTTGATTACTATGAGGTAACTGTTAGTCCGAATCAGGAGTTCTAGTAGTCAATTTTGTAGTACTTGAGAAGACAAATCCAATGGAACCTTCCTTAAGGGCTAATTATTGGATTTCTCTCGGACTAAGGAAACACTCCTCGGACCACGATTCACCATTTCTCCTTTGGTCATCTTAAACTCGAAGCCACCTATATTTGGCTTCAATCTCCTTCTACCATGCATTGATGTTAGTGGACTTCATCTACTACCATTCAAATGCGAATGACCTTCAAATATTTTATCGTTAAAAGCAAACGGCCTTCGCAAGAATGTAGTATAACAAATAGCATTCACGGGCGACCTACTAAAGCTACTTGTAATGAAGACCAAGGAGCCCGTGAACATGAAATGTCAAGAATAACTAATTAAGTATACAAAAAGTGGGATTTAGAATAGAAAACCAAACATAGTTGTCAAAATTCCTTGTCTTGTAAACTCAACTAATATTTCCAAACCGCCAACCAAAAGTAACTAAAAACTATGTCAAATGAATTGGTTAAAACAAACGAAATGGTGATGATCACCAGACCAATGGTAGTGACAGGTCGTGCGATCGTACAAGGTCCAAAAATTTTAGGGGCCAATTTTTTTCAAAATCTCTTTACATGTCTTTGTTTTATATATAATATGTCCTTTTAATTTATTTTGACCCAGTTCAATACTAGAATTTCTTTGGTTGACCAATTAATTTTTAAATTAAATTTTTAAGGACCCAATTTTTTTTATAAAAAAACCCTTTATGCAGGGGCTTCAAAAAATATTTTTCGCCCAGGGCCTTAAACTACATTGAACCCGTGCTAACCATATGGCCAAAATTTCAGTTGTAATAGGGGGAAAAAAGAAAAATAGTGATCCTAAACATCCTCATTTGTTTAATAAAACAAAGCTTTAGACTAAACCGGCTAAAAACGTTGAGGAAATCACTAAAACCCTTAGCACTAGCACCATCCCAACTCATTCTGGCCTTGAACATTCCCAAGATACTGAGAAAACTTTCAAGCTTTACAAAGACAAAACCCCAAAGCTGAAATTCACTTGTGACAAGTCATAGAGTCCCTAATAATTTTAACTTCAAGAAATAAGACTAAGTGACAGCCGAACATAGCGGAGAATCTGAGTGACAGTAAAAAAATGATCCTCTTGAGGGTTCTGAAGATACTGACTGATAGAATTAACTGCAAATGCTAAGTCCGCGAGAACTTCAGCGGTGAGAGAGGAAAACAGGAGACTATAGAAAACGTTGATCTTCAACAATCCATTGATCATATTTTTCTTTTGCTTTCAAATAAGCCTTCTGGAGATCAACATTGCTACCACCTGAAGGAGTTGAGATAGTGGCAGCAAAAGACAGGGTCTGCGGTGGTGAAGGGAGAGTGGGACGAGATCTAGTGCCATCAATGAAATCGTAAAGACCTTGAGGACAAAGGACATAACTTGCTTGACGCTTCCAGAGAAGATAATTTGATGAAGTTAGTTTGATCTATATCATCTGGAGCAGCGTGTTGTAAGAGAGCTTTTCTTGAGCCATTAGTGAGAGGAGGACGTTGGCGTGACTGCTGGAGAGTTGGACGCACGACTAGAGGAAGCCGCTGGCGACCACTGGAGACAGAGCGCTAGAGCCGCTGGAGGTGGCCGCCTGATGGTCACTGCCTCGAGGACTTGCGACAGAGAGGAATGCGATCGTTAGAGGCCGCTAGGAGTCGCTGGAGACCGTTGGAGATGGAGATCACGGTGTGATAATTTTGACGAGAGGGTGGTGGCGGTGAGTTGGAAGAAATATTTTTAGATTTTAGGTTTTGGATCAGAAGAGACTCTGATACCATAATATAATGATTTGTTGTGATGAATTGTATTATTGATAACTAAATATATAGATAGTATAATAGAGGTGAAATAAAGAATAACTCTAATAATAATAGAGGTGAAATAAAGAATAACTCTAACAATAATAAATCATAATCTAATAAGTAATATGATTTATTCTATCGTATACAAACTCCAACCATATATTCTTCAACAGATTCAAATTACTTGATGAAGATGAAGCAGGGCCCAAAAATAAAGATCCGGAAATCCTGGAACCAAACGCTGAAGTACTGGACAATATAAAAAATTAATTCTCACCTTGCACAAAACTCAAAAGAACTGGAAAATCATGCTGATGACAGCAAGGAGGAATCCAAAGCATTCAACACATCACCCTCATCTTCTCAGAAGGCCCTATACATGGACCTGGCAAACAGGTCTCTTCGATCAGATACGGGTGAGATTCAATTGATTTGGGTATAATTCGATAGATTGTTTTGTCTTTGGGTATCGCGTCTTGATCGGGTGTGTTCAGGTTCGGTGTCTTTCGCTAGTTTTGAAAAATATTTGAACGGGTCGGGTTTGGTTATAGTTGTTTCAATTTCAATACAATTCGGGTATCATTTTTTTGAATCGAGTTCGGATCAAATTTGGTTCAGGTTGTTTCGGTTACAGGTACAATTCGGTTTTACATTTTTTTAATCAGGTTTGGATCGGGTTTGGTTTGAGTCTGTTTGGTATTGGTACTTTTCGGGTACATTCTCTTTCGGGTCGGGTTTGGTTGGATTCCAATATATTCAATCCGGATCTTGTTCAAATAAATATAGCAAATTGTTATTATAATGAACATAAAATTTTAATATATTTACTTTGTAAATATACTTTCGCTGAACTAATCTATTATACATATATATAAATAAAATTATTTTGTATTTTTTAATGTATATTTTCAATTTTTTGAAGTGAAAAATTATTTCTCTTGTAAAGAACATGACATTTATGCAAACATTGATCTATATACGTTACCACATAAAGATTATAATAGTATGTAAGAACAAAATAGAATAGTTTGTATTTAATATTTTTCTCTATTTTATGTTGTCGATCATAAGTTCATAACTCACAAAACTCCTTACTTGCAAGTTATAATATATATATATATATAGTTGTTCTCCTGACAGGCGGTCTGTCCATAAGTTTATGGACATACTACTTATTTTTTACATTATACATTTACATTCAAATACATATATTACTTGTTTTAACTTTAAAAATACAATATTTAAAATTTATAAAAAAAACTTACAACATTTAAAGTAAAAATCACCGTGAACTGTCCATAAGCTTATGGAAAGAGCGTCTTTCTTGATATATATATATATATATATATATATATATATATTCATGATTGCAATACATTTTAAAAATATAGCATATTAAATTAAGATAAGAAAACATTCATGGAAAGACATGCTCATTTTTTCTTAATCAGGTGAAATATTAGTATCTTACCAATAAATCCCTTTAGAACTATTTAACTTTATATAAAAAGCCTTGACTCTTGACCAACTTTATATAGAAATTAAATATCCCTATTTACTAATTATAAATTATGAGTCTCATGACTTAATACTAATTAGGTATTTATTTTCATAACTATGATGACTTATATAATCAACCCTTGAAGTGGATTTTTAATATATATTAATTCTCATTTATTTTTATAAATTGTGTCCTACTATTTTACTTAGTTATATTCCACCGTAAATAATTTGATTAACATACATATTTGAGTTCTATAAGTACTTATTAATAGTTATATATTTTATGTACACTTTACACTTATGACTTAACTGAGTTAATTCTATATGATATATTGTACACCCAAAAATTGAAATTGTTTAACTGCAGGATTTATTAATATTTATAATGATGAGTAATGCTCTTGTGTAACTTGTATGAATATGTTTATTTTCTAGTTCTAGTTTTTTTTTTAATGAAAAACACCCGAAGGTGAGGGAGTTATGTATTAGGTTCCCCAGGCCCTATAGGCAAATAAAACAGTTGGTACATAAGTATATCTAGATCCCTAGACATTGAGGCAACATTGTTGCCTCCAAAAGTACTAAACTATCGGAATGGTAGTACAATCGGTGAAGAAGTTACGATCCAAAAGAGAGAATCTCCACCCACTGTGTTAATTCTCTCCCTTGGCCAGGCAACTTCTAAATGTAAGTAATGTACAATCTAAAAATTGTTGTACTCTAGAAGTGAGTAAAGATGATGAAGGCAGCACCAAAAGAATGGGCTCATCAGTTCCTCAATGTGGAATGAATGGAGAACCAAAGAGCAGCAACTCCCATCAACCTCATGCACTGCAATGTCAGACCTGCATATCAGAACAACCATAACTTAGCAGTATCTATTCAAAAACATTATCATTTATGTGTACTCGAATGGAAGGCATGGATTCTTTGTCTAAAGTAATGAGGCCTCTTATATGCCTTGGGATATTAGATATAGAAAGGCCAGAATCCGAATCAGAATGATACTTAGCAAGAGCATCAGCTACAGAGTTACCCTCTCTGGAAACATGTTGAAGATCAGCTCTACCAATCAAAGCCTTCACCTTATATACTTTGTCAAAAAGTTCCCAATGAGCAGCATAGGGGTCATTTATCATATTGACTGCAAGTTTTGAATCAGATTCAATTATAAAAGTTTGGTCAAGGTGGGGGAAAATGTGACAAGCATGCAAAATGGCATCAATTTCTGCTAGTAGAGGTGTCACAGCCAAAGAGCCAGCAGAACTTATCAGAATTGGGCAACCAAAGGTATCTCTAGCAATAAGACCAATAGAAACTTTGTTTTGAGACCAAGTAGCATCCACATTAATTTTTATGAAACCAGACTTAGGCCTTTTCCAAAAAATCTTTAATATGTTAGGCTTAGGAGGGGGTCTGAGCAGAGGTGATAGATGTCTGAATGAGGGTGGGATAGGACCAGGGGGAAACAGTTTCGGGAGGCACACATGAAATGTTAATTTAATCAGATCCTGTACCTCTTTACAGATCGAATTAACTAAGAGGGGCTTATTATCAAATAGGAGGCCATTCCTAGCTTTCCAGAGGCCCCAACATATCAGAGAAGGTAGGATTCTACAGTAAATGCGCTCAAATTTTGGTAAATCACTACAATTCCATAACAGATAAAACCTTTGTGGAATGGAATGAAGAGCATTTAGATTAAAGTGGAGCAACGATGCGAAGTTTGACCACACAGCCTGAGCCATATGACAAGTTATAAAGAAATGCTGAATCGATTCAGAATGATTGCAGACAGGGCATTTTGATGCTAAACTAAATCCACAAGTAACAAGCACATCATCTAATGGGAGAAAAGAGTGAAATAATTTCCATGTAAAAATAATGATCTTTTTCTGCAAAGGAATGCTCCAGAGAAAATTATTTGCAATGGAGTTACCTGATGATGAGGTTAAGGCCTTATAGCATGACTTGAAAGTAAAATTACCAGAGAATTCTGGTTTCCAAATCATTCTATCATCCCTTTCTGTTGTTATTTCAGCCCCCTGCAAAAACAAAAGCGTATCATGCCCCAAGAAGGAAGAAATCTGATCCAGAACAGAGTTCCTGTTTGTGATGAAATCGGCCACAGAGATGTTAGGCATAAGTGATGAAATATTCTCCGGAATATAGTTTATCATGGGGCCATTTGGACACCAGTTGGCCAACCAAAAACTACAACTCCCTTTACCGTGAATTATAGTGGAGTTTGATTCAGCAAAGGAGTTAATAAGGCAGATTCTTTTCCAAGTGACTGATTTTCTGTGGGATGGAGGAAGTACCCATAGCAATTTTGACCACAAAGAGGTACCTTGTTGACACTTCCACCACAGTTTAACAGAACAAGACTCTACTATGGCCTTGAAAGATCTAAAACCCAGTCCATTCAGTTTTGTAGGCTTACTAGGTCTGCCCATTTTTTCCAAACCCTGTTGTTCTTATCCTCAGTTTTACCCCAAAAGAAGTGAGACAATTTTTTCTCAATTGATCTAATGATACCTTTAGGGGGATTTGTTACAGTCCAAATATGTTGAGGAATAGAATAGAGGCAAGGTTTTATTAAGACCATTTTCCCTCCTCCACTAAGCCATTTATTTTTCCAATTTTGAAGCTTTTGGTCAATGTTAGCCAGCAAAGGATGATAGTATCTCATTAAGGTTCTTCCTCTAAAAACTGGGCAACCTAAGTATTTAAAAGGAAAAGATCCTTTTTTCATTTTTAAAACAGTTTTGACCTGATTAAGCATAGCTAGACTTGCTCTTTTACTTAGATAAAATTCAGATTTATCAAAGTTAAATTTTTGGCCCGAGGTATACTCAAATATTTCAAGGAATGCTTTGATCTTAATTAGATTCGACCTTGATGCTTGCATTAATATAATTGTGTCATCCGCATACATAAGATGGGAAACCGAAGGAATAGAAGCAGAAGTCTGAAAACTAGCCAATCTATTATTTTGGAATATAAAAGCTAAACTCCTAGAGAAAGCTTCAGAGAATAAGTTAAATAAAAAGAGAGAAAGAGGATCACCTTGTTTAATACCCCTTGATGCCTTGAAAAAACCTACAGGATATCCATTTACAAGTATAGAGAAATATGCTTGTTACAGATTATTCATAATCGCATTTAAAAACTTCCCATTAAAACCAAACTTAAGCAAGATGTGTCTAAGAAAGTTCCAATTGATTCTGTCAAATGCCTTTCTTAAATCCAGTTTGAGTATACAGTTTGGAGTTATGTATTTCTTATCAAGAAATCTGATCGTTTCTTGTAAGTACAAGATATTATCAGATATGTCTCTGTTTTTCATAAATGCTGTTTGGTTAGGTGAAATCAAGCTTTCCATATACGGTTTTAACCTTTCCATTAACACTTTGGAACAGATTTTATTCAACACATTAGAAAGGCTAATTGGCCTAAAATCATCAAATGAGCATGGAGTAGGCTTTTTAGGTATCAAGGTAATCCAGGTGCTAGAAATTCCCCTAGGAATAGTAGATCCAGTAATGAAATCATTAACTGCAGAAATCAAGTCTATTTTAATGATAGGCCAGCACTTAGAGTAAAATTTGGGAGAAAATCCATCCGGACCTGGACTACTCATCTTATTCATCCCTTTTATGACTATTTCCAACTCATATTCAGTGACAGGAGAGGCAAGTGTTTGATTATCTCTATCCTTAATGATGTTTGGGATCTGACTAAGGAAATGAGATTAATAGGTCTCATCAGATTCCTGAGCGGGTTCAGTGAGCAATTCAGAGAAATAATTAACAGCTGCATTTTGAATTCCCATCTGAGAGTTGATCCATTGACCATCACCATTTTTTATTTTAGTAATCTTCAACTTACAATTTCTTTCCTGCACTACCTTATGAAAGAAAGTTGTATTATTATCTCCTAACTTATGCCATTTAAGTCTTGCTTTCTGCTTCCAAAATTTTTCCTTTTCTTTTAAAGCTTTAAGCAGTAAAGCATTTTTCTCATTAAGTTTTACCCGTTCCAAAGTAGAGGGGTTCAAATCAAAAAATAGTTTCCTGTGCTCTTAAAGCCTCCTCAGCCTGCTTTACATTAAGATCAATGTTACCAAAACTATCTCTGTTCCAATTCTTAAGAGCTTTCTTAAGTATAATCAATTTTAGATAGAATCTAAGCATACCTATTTCAACTAAAGGTAAATTCCAGCTATCATTAATTAAACCAGTAAACTCCATCCTTTGAAACCCGGCATCAATAAATCTAAAAGGCTTTGGATTGGCAGTGGTCAGAGAAGAGATTTGGAGAAGAAGGGGTGAATGGTCAGAAGTCTGCCTGTTCAGGATCTAAATGGAAGAGGATGGGAATTTAGAGTTCCAAGAGATGGTACTAAGACCTCTATCAAGTCTCTTAGAAGTTGGGTTCCTAAGTCTAGCATTACACCAAGTGAAAAGGTTTCCAACTGTGTTGATTTCTTGTATCCCATTCAAATTAATCCAAGAGTTAAAATCCCTAATACTGCCCAAGGCAGGAGAACTAGGACCTCTATACTCAGCCAGAGAAGTAATTTAGTTAAAATCACCAATAAAAATTGTTTCTCCTTTAGATATAGGCTGCAGATCATTCCATAGATTCTTCCTACCATCCCTATTCCTAAGTGCATAAACAAAAACTGCCTCCATATGCCAATTAAGGGAATGGTGCAGAATGGTAACATGCATGAATTTTTCATGAGATGAGAGCAGCGAGACAGAAAGTGAATTAGTCCACATTAACCAAATTTTCCCATTATACAATGTCAAATTATGAGCAAGGGGGAGTTTCTGCATATATGTCTGACAAGAACTATTATCATGCATAGGTTCAATGATACAAAGCAGCTGTATTTTCTTAAGTTTACATAAATTAGAAAGCCTAAGCATTGATGTATCCATGCCCCTAAGATTCCACACTAAAAAATTAACATGAGAGTTGACTATCATTGTTCACAGGATTTATTACTTTTTGTTGCTGATCTAAGCATCATTCTATTTAATTGACTTAGATAATTATTTTTCTTTGATTTAGACTTACCTTGTTGCATACCTGTAGAAGAAGAAGTGGCAGGATTCTGATGATGGGAATCGGCTTCCATAGATATCACAGCCTCAGAGTTTTTTTCTTATTTCTTAGAGCAATCCTCTAGGGCCTGCAAAACAGAAAATCTATTTGCCATCTTTCCAGGCTGGGAAAGTGCCATGTTGTGATTTGGACTATACATAGGTATTGAGAAGGAACCTATCTGAATATCATCTTTAGCATATGACAGAATAGGTGGTTTGGAAATAGCCGTATCTTTTAATAACCTTATGATAGAGTTATCTGGGCTATCCTGAGTCTTAGTATTAGTAATAGGAGATCCCTCAGTGTTAATGCTAACCAGGGAAGGAGAGCTGTGTGATAGATTATGTTTAGAACCATTAGATGTTCCTTCAGTGTTATCAATCAGAGGGGGTGTTTGATCATCCACGGAGTCTAAAATTAAAGGTGCCTTATCAAATTTTTTGCCAGTAGGCTGCCAATGTGATTGGGGTAAGGTTTGAACTAGATTTGTATCCTGAGTTATTCCCTCATTAGGCAAAGGTTTCTCTTTACACTGGGACAGAGAATGACCAAGTTTTAAACAGTGATCACAGTACATGGGTACATCTTCGTATTCAACCTGGTATTTCCTATTGTTGGTTACAGAGCCCAGCCTTATGAAATTACTCAATGGTTTTTGGAGATCTATTTCCACACAGAATTTTATAGCTGATGGCCTTGTTAGCATATCTGTGGTAAGATCATTCTTAATAAAACTACCAATGCTATTCCCTATTGCCTCAATGGAGGCTGAGTTATAGTAGTATAAGGGAACCTCACGAATTGTACACCAGATGGGAACTATTGGTGATTCAATGTGAGTAGAGAATTCAGGTGTCCATTTTAAGATCTTCAGGGAAATTCCATTAAAATTCCACACACATTTCATCCAACATCATTGGTAATCGTTTATCAGTTCAAACCTAATTAAAACATGTTTGAAATCAAGTGAACCCAGTTGATATTTACCTTCGAACCCAACCGTTTTGAAGGCCTGCTCTAGAAGATCCATTGAAATTCTCCCTTTAGTAAACTTACCCACCAATGCATTTGCATAATGGGCAGAGAGAGTGGCAATCTGGTCATCTGAGTATAGACATGAGGGATCCCCCAAGTGATGCGTTTTAGGGGTAATTTCTGGATTGTTGGGAAGGATTTTGGAAAGTGGCGGAGATTTGTTCTGTAACACAGCTGCGAAAGTTTTAGGTGGGGTATGATCACTGGTAGTTGCGGCCATATTGGCCGGCAACAGGGGCAACAGGGGTCAAGCTGTTGATGTTACGGGCTAGCCGTTTCCGGCGAGAAGTCGTTAACGGCAAGCGGAGGGAGGTACTGAAATTCGTTTTTCCGTTGGAAGTCTAGGGATTCGTGCCAGAGAGAAAATTAGATTGTGCCTAGTTCTAGTTAATTGCTTATATGATAAATCCTCTTATAATCGAGTTTACTCTGAATATCCGTGATGTTTTATTTTATTTGAACGTGAATTACCTTTTAAGTTCATAATCTCAAGCACCATATAATAGAAATTGTTTGGATGGCTGTCAATGGGATATTTAAGTCATTTTGACTAACCTAAACTTAAGTTCTCTACAAATAACATACCAATATTATAATATGATACTGGTTTTAATTATTTACTACATATAATCAATCATAATTTGTTAAAATATATAACTTCTTAAGATAATCAAAATCATAAACATCTCATTGTAATATATATATATATATATATATGTATATATACAAAGATCATATAACTAAAGAAAATCCAAAAAAACACATAATCTGAAATAACAAAATGTTTGAATTTTTTTATACATTTTCACATTGATAGAGTACTTTTGATAGAAATAAGTATACATATTATTTATTTATTTATGACAAAATCTTGTTTTAGACCGACTAACTGTTAAATGAGGGCATTTTATAATTAGTGAGACTAATAAGGTCATTTGATATTTACTTTTATTTATTGCAATGAGATACATATAAGTATGATAGAATTTTAAAATAAATCTCAAAAAATAGATAATTAATTTTTAAATAATTTGACTGAAATATTATAAAAATAATCAAATTTTAATGCATTCAATATTTAACTATTTCTAACGATCTCATATAGTTTTCCTTAGATGACTAAACTTTAAAATTTTAAATAAAATTCTTTGTCTTCAATTTAAATGTAGGCAAAGTATAGGGAAAGATCGTCTTTCCACAGGCCTATGGAAAGACGGGTTTAATTAAAATAATGAAATGGTGAAGTGTTTTGATTGCAATATTAAAAATTTATTCTACAACGTACTGTAGTTATAAAGTTTATGACCCAATTAATGCAACCCAAAATTTTATCTTCATTTTTTCTAATTTGCAGTTTAAACTCTTCAATTTACTAGTATCTATTAATGAAAATAAAATTAAAAAGTAAAACTAAAATATATCTAAGAACTAAGATAGAAACCAATCAAGTGAATCATTAATCAACTATGATTCAAATTATCTTTGTAATTAAAGAGCTAATTAAGGCTAATATTTTACAACAAACTTACAAAGAATTGGATGATTGAAAATATTAATTTAAAAATATTGCTAATCAAAATATTACTAGTATCTATTAATTGAAAATATTGATTTAAAAATATTGCAAAAAACAAGAGTAGAAACAGAAGACAACACCGTAGAGGATGGATGCCTAAAACGTTAATGCTATAAATCAAATGAAGATGCAGAAACTGAAGCAACTAAGTGACTGTGGATGATTAAAGACAACAAACTTACAAAGAATTGGATGATTGAAAATATTGATTTAAAATATTTTGCAAAATTTAATGAAAATAAATTTTCCAAAAGAAAATAATAATAACGAAAAGTTAATATTGTATGAAAATTTTTCTAATAATAAATAAAAGAACTAATCAATATTAATTTTAGTTTATAAAATAATTTTAAATTAATAATTTACAATGTTCTTTTATTTAATACATAAATTTTAAATATACTAATATTCTTTTATTTAATACATAAATTTTAAATATACTCTTAAAATGATTTCATCTAACTGTGCTATTAATACACATTTTAAATTTAATTTATTATATGATATTTTAATATTAAATAACATATCAACACTGTTTATAATCGTAATGTTATTTTCAACTAAATATGATCAAGTTAAAATTTTATACAATAACAATTGTAACACACTATTAAATCATATTCAGATCTTGTTTGGTTTGAGTTAACATTAATCCAGATGTCTTCAAATTCGGGTTAGCATCAATTCAGTTCATTTCGAATCGAGTAGTAGTCGGGTATAATCAGGTTTCTTTCAGGTATGGGTCCTTTTCGAGTTCGGATTCAGGTTCGATCCAAGTGCGGGTCCTTTTCGGGTTTCGGTTCAGGTTCGATTTGGGTTCGATTCGGGTTCAGGTGTTATTCAAGTTTGGGTCCCATCAGGTCTGGCAATTTAAGTTCGGGTACAGTTCAATCGGGTGATTTTGGTTTTCGGTTATTGATTGGATCTCACTATTTGGGTGTCGGTTTGATTATTTATTACCGGATTTTCGAATTCGGTTATATTTGGCCAGGTTTACCTATACACTGCCAATTTCAACGACAATACTCATTGCTTAAACAATAAAGTCATCCCTAACTCCGACCTTTTCAATTCTAATATATTTTCCTGGAATCCTCACTGTATAACAATTAACACTGACAAGGATTTTCTACAGTAGAAACTGTAGGAAAGCACGGATGCAACCACTCAAAAAGAAAGGTTTAAGGTCATTTGGATGGTCAAGGACAGGAGCTCTAACCCACAGGAACTAGTGATGGTTAAATCTATTAAGCCCAGGAAAAGTATCAGCCCCATCTCGGCCTAATAATCTCAAGAGAAACTGTGAATATTATGGTAGTATTTATTGGTATTTAGATTTTCATGAAGAGGTTAAGTTATAAATAAATACTGTTAAGATTAGCTGGGTATAAATACCATGTACTTATACATTTTCAGTATTCATTCTCTTCATGCGGTATTCATACGGTTGACTGACTTAAACATCAGAGAGTTTTCCCCTAAGACTTTTCGGAGCTTGTTACTTGCAGATATCACCAGAAGGCTCGTTGGTGCAGCTTGATCCATTTGGAGATCCGTCAATTGGCAGGCTCGTTGGTTAAATCTATCACCAGAAGGCTCGTTGGTTAAATCTATTAAGCTTAACTTGTTGGTTGTAATTGAACTGAAAAACAAACTGGAACAGAGAGAAACAATTCAGAAGACACCATGCTATAGGCATTTCCTAAATGTTGATCATGAAAAGATTTGGCTATTTCATTCAAAAGAATCGAAATCCAACCCATATCTAATCATGAAAAATTCATTAATGCGTTTATAAAATAAACAAATGCTTCTCTTGATGGAATATTCACATATGTGCCCGGACCCACACCTCGAAGGGTTGTTCAAAACCTTACGGGAGGAATTAACGTTCGATGTGCAAGAATCAAAGATTAGAGATTTGTAAATGTTGCTCCCGCACTCACTGATAACTACAAGTCCAAGGTCATCCGGAGAGATACAAGATTGTAAAAGTTAGCTTTACACAACAATCATGCATCACTTTGACTGTGTGTCGAGAATAGCCAGTGCTTTAAACAACTAATTGGAGGGGGGGTTGTGTCTAACAAACTATTGAGAATGCAAACAACGAGATTAAAACTATGATTAACTAGTCTGTGGGCATTTGTGTAACATGACCGAATATTGACTTTGATCCTAAATTCTATTACATATAACCATATAAACCTATTCTCGTGTCTATGTTACATAGTGTGAAGATGGTCGGAAATCCAAATGTCTGCCACACAAAGGTTCGTCTCCCCTCAAGAACCATCTCACCGCCTCCGTATTTAGGGCATATGTGTGGATCCCTTACAATACATAATTCATTCCCTGTTATCTCACTCCCGATGCTATTGTTCCCTCGCTTAAGGGATTTCAGCCTTGCATTCATCGCAACCTTTAGATACGGAGTGAGGACAATACGTCCCGGGTATTCCACTATGAAAACCAACCCTAGGTTTGGAGAGGCAAAGGAATTAACATCTCATTATGACTAGGGTTGCCACGACCCTAGTTGCTACAATCTAGCATGCTTATCTATCAAGGTAAGCCAAGGGTTTCCCCTCGTTAGGAATCAATCTTGCGCTCCTAACATGCAATCACTCACACAACTAGCCAATTAGAATTAGCGTCTAACGATCAGGTTGGTACTCTCAAGGTAACTTGAATGCACTCATCTCCCCGGTACTCTTGAACCTACAATAGACCTAATCTAACCGTTTAAGTTAGCATTTTAACTTAGCATGATATTATACTATACATAGAATTAAGGATGCATCATAAAGCATAACATGGCACAAATCATACATGAATGAGAAATACAAATCATACACAAATATTCATTGGACATTGAAAATACGGAAATCTAAAATCTCACAAAATCATAATCAAGTCATGAATAAAAATACTATCTCGAGATAATAACTACTCTAAAGTAGAAAATCTCTGGATTCAATATACATCAATTGTAGAAATGAAGAAATAGAGAAATGAAATCTACCAAAGTGGGATTTCACCTCCTACTCATCAAATCAAGATCCTAAGCACAAATCTATAATGGATTATTAAAACCCATCATATATACAAAAGAACCCATGAGAAAGATGATGAAACTAAGAAAAGCTAATGAAAAACTAGGGTTTTGAAGGCCTAAATAGGGCTCAAGGGAGAATGGAGGAAGGAGAAAGTTTTTTATCGGTGGAAGAGAGAGAAAAAAGGGGAAAATGGGAAGGAACCAATTGGCTCTATGCTTCAAGGCACGATTCATACCAAAGAACCGTTCAATTCTATGGTTCAAGCACATCCCGTGCCAGTTTGTACGGGCCGTGCAATATGTCTCAAGGAACCAACTGGTTCAATAGTCTTGGAGGATAAGACTTTAAGATTTCAACAGCTCATGTCAACTTACCGTGTGTTCTTATGCCCAGGGCACATCCCATGCAGAATTGCACAGGTCATGCATTCAGTCTAAAGGAAACGATTAGTTCTATAGTCACAGGGAGATGACACATTCATATTTTCAGGGCCCGTGCACCAGCATTGTCTTTAACTTATTTGCGTCACTACAAGTTAACCGCTGATCCAATTTTGAAGTTCTTGTAGTCAATTTTATATCGCTCGAGACAAAAAAATCCAATGGTTCCACCCACGAATGATGATTCTTCTTGGGTTGTTTCCATAACGCGGTACTCCCGAATCACTCTTCATATGCTTCTTTGTCTTCCTTCTTCAACATCTTCTACCAATTTTTCTATTGGCTTTCCTTCTTCTACCATCTTTGTGAATGGCCTTCTTTGATCTATTACTGAAGTGATTACGAGTAATCTACAAATAAGCTCACAAAACAAGATCTAGATGCGCGTAAGGACAAAAATCTAGTAGGCTCTTGTTAGGCTACAAAATGAAGGATTTAGATAAGAAAACCAACAATGGTCATCTAAAACTCTTATGATGTAAAACCTATCCAAACCTTGCAATCTACCCACAAAATACAACAAAACATATATTAAATGTCTTAGAAAATACATGCATTTAACGTCATATCAAATCCCCCACACTTAAACATTTACTCGTCCTCTAGTAAACAAGAACAAGCAAAGACCTAAGCATAAAATAGCATGCAAAGTTTTTCCCACAACGCCTCACATTTTATCCTAGACTACCCTAGCCCCTAAGACATAAGAATCTCTCATACTCTCATATCCCAAAACATAAAATAATCTGAACAACCAACATATCAATCAAAGGTGGGGTATACAATACAAGTGTAAAACTAGCTTACTTTACCCAAGAATCTACCAAAGAGACAATTCAAGAGAAGCATAAAGTATTTCAATTTCTCTCATTTTGCCTAGAAGCCCTCTTGGGTTTTCATCCTAGATTCACACTTTTATTTTCTTTTTCAAGCTCACCCTCACCTTTATCCACACCACTTGACCGCTCATTTTTGCATATGGGTTTTAACCTATCTGGGCCTTCCCATTTTTGCCCAAGTCACCCTTTTGTGTTTTTGACTTAGTGAGATCTATTTTTTTTCTTTTAAAAGTGCTCTTAAAAGAGCTACTTGCTACATAAAAACAACTAAGAATCTTAAGTGTTATCTAATTCCCCTCTCCCATACTTAAAGCTTGCATTGTTCTCAATACATATACACAATCTAAAACATATGTCAAGGGAAGGAAATAGGAGAGCACTTACAATGAAAAATGATCACTAACATATACACTTAGTGGCATAATCATGAACTAATGAACAAACTACCATCACCACAATATACGACCCCTAACCTCTAGTCAATCAAGTGCATTCAACCACTATCACGCACACAATTAGAATAAGGAATTGAATCAAATTGGAGAGTTACCTTTTAGGTTTTGAGTTTTGTGTTTCAAGGGTTTTGATGGTAAATGGGTTTGGGTGATATTTTGGTGGTGGTAGGGAAGAAATGGTGATGTGGAGGTGGGAGGGTGTATGAGTTTCAGGGATAGTGCACGTCTACATGCCTCGTGAATTTAAGGTTTGATTCTTCTCCTTGGCCAACATTTTGACCATCACGAACCATGTACATCTACATGGTCTGCGAGTTGGACTTCTTCTAACCCCACTTGCTCTCTATCCGCCAAAAACCAAATGCTTCCTACAAAAAAAACATGCACACCAAGTGTAATAGTGTTTCAAAACAAAACTAGAATGGAAAAACACACCAAAAACAATAAGTATCTACAACACAATGCAATGGGACATCTTTTCCTCCCCCACACATGCAACACACATATTTTTTAAATAAGAAACATGATATGAAAGGGGAGGATGGTAAACAAAACAATGTGCAATAATCACTTCCCAATGCATTTTTCTCACTTAAATGTCCTCAAATCTCACCCAACATGCAATTCGAATCAAACCACAACAAATCCACACTAAAAAAGTATCAATCAACATCCACACAAAGATACAACTAGTTTGCGACCTAGGTTATGTATTTGGTGGTGGTTTAGGTGGTGGATTGTGGCCGTGTCTAACAATTTTAGGGTTAGAGTGGGAGGATAGAGGTGATGTTTTTTTAAAAGAAAAACTAAATAAACTAAATTTTAAGGCTCGAGTTGCCTCACGAGAAGCTCCATATATTTTAGGTTGTCGGCACGACCCTAATGTTATCCATGTGGTGATCAGGTACATGCAACCAATAATGGAGAGGTAGGGGTATGAATCTTCCAAGAGGAAGATGTAGTAGGGAGGAGTCGAACCTAAAGGAAATAGGTGGTTTGGAAGGTTAGCATATTCAATGAGCTTCTCTACGGTTTCCCCTATGGATTCTGAAAATGTGGGAGTTGGTTCTATAGGTGGAGGTTGAGGTGAAGATAGGTTAAATGGTGAATTAAGTATAATAAACCCTTTTAAAACTTCTCCGCTCTTTACAAACCACTTATCATCCACTTGGGATTCATTGCTTAAATTTCAAGTTCAACTAGGGATGGCTCATTTTTGGAATATTGGGCTTGTAGTTGGCTCACCCTTCCCATTAAGTTACTCACTTGCCCTTCAACACTCTCAATGTCTGAGGAGAGTTGAGTTATCAAATATCTAATGTCGCTAAGCACTTGTGATTAGAGCAACTCAGTACTCTTGGTCATATTAGCTATAGCTTTCAATAGTTCTCCATACTCAAACTTGGGAACTACTAAGTCCCCAGTGTTACTAAACATTCGTATTGGGAGCAAATTATTAGTTCTAACAAAGTTATCTATGGCTCCCAACACTTCTTCACGCTCAGACTTGGGAACTAATCCCCGGGATTGGTTTTGGGCCATTGTATAGGTTTGTGAAAGGAAACTATCTAACTCAAAGTATTGGTTTCCCGATGCATCTTTATACATTGGATGCGGGTTACCTCTCAACCCTGAATTGAGAGAATCATGGTATGGTACATTTCTCAATCCCACTGGCCTTGGGAACCAACAATTCCCACCTCTCTCTCATATTTGGTCAACTAAGAGCAGGACTCTATAGGATGGTTGCAATGACATATCCTACAAAGTCTCACTCGTTAATCCTCACTTCACCACATTTCCTTTCTTTGATAAAACAAAAACAAAGAAAACACACAAAACTTGGAATCGTTGTGCAGGGGTTCTTGGTTGACACCAAGAACTCAAGCAATACCTATTTCGTAAAATAACAAACACATAAAAAGGACACAAACAAAAACACCAAAAATATAATACGAAAAATAAAGCACAAACTACTTTACGAACTAGTTATGCTAGCTAAAAAACAAATTAAAACTAGTATCCCTGGCAGTGGTGCCAAAATATAACCCACAACTTGCGAAGTCATGCAGAACCTTGCAGGAGGAATTAACCCAGGGAGCACAAGAATCAAAGACAAGAGATTTGTAAATGTTGCTCTCGTACTCACTACCAACTAAAACAAAGTATCTAGTGGCAAGTCTGGGTCGTCCACAGAGATACTAGAGATCAAAAGTTAGCTTTACACAACCCACAATCTAGCGTCACTCCGATTGTGTGTTGGCAATTATTAGTGCTTTACACAGGTTATTGGGGGAAGGGTTGTGTCTAACAAACTATTGAGCATGCAAATAACGAGATTAACACTATGATTAACTAGTATTGTCGGAATTTGTGTAACATGACCAATTAAATACTTTGATCCTAGATTCTATCATATATAGCCATATAAACCTATTCGTGTGCCTATGACACATAGTGGGGATATGGCCGAGAATCTCAATGTATGTAACACAAAGGTTTGTCTCCCCTTAAGAACCATCTCACCGCCTCCGTAATTAGGGAATGCGCTATGATCCCTTACTATACCGCGGTTCATTCTCCATCATCTCACTCCCAATGCTAATGCACCCCCACTGAAAGGATTTCAGCCTTGCATCGCAACCGTTAGATACGAGAGTGAGGACAATACGTCTTAGGCACTCCACTATGGACACCAACCCTAGGCCTAGAGAGGCAAAGGAATTGGCATCAAGTGATTACTCTAGAGTTGCCACGATGCTAGTCGCTACAAACTAGCATGCTTATCTATCGAGATAAGAAAATGGTTTCCCCTCGTTAGGAATCAATCTAGCGCTCCTAACATGGAATCACTCACACACTAACCAATTAGAATTAGCGTCCACAGTCAGGTTGGTACTCTCAAGGTAGCATGAATGCACTCATCTCCCCGATACTCTTGAACCACAATAGATCCAATCTCAACACTCATAAGATAGCATTTTAGCCTAGCACGATATTATACCATGCATAGAATTATTGATGCATCATAAAGCATAACATGGCATAAATCATACATGAATGAGAAATAAAAATCATACACAAATATACATTAGACATATAAAATAGGGAAATTTAAAATCTAACAAAACCATAATAAAGTCATGAATACAAATGCAGGGAATGTAAAATCTAAAATAGGGAATGTAATGCAGTTGCTGATGCAATTTCAAAGCATAAACCGACTCACCCTTCACAACCAAACATTAGCATCTCTAACATCCCATCATTCATCAAAGGTCTTATCGAACTGGACAAAAATGATTTCCCTTACATCCGAACACGGAAACATGCTGCTAAAGAATATATACTGCTGAGTTTTTCTTTTAATTTTTGCAGGGACACATCATGGACATCAAATTGAACTGTGGATAAGAAACAAGATGGAGAAATGCTGAAGGCAATGGGATTGAAGTTTCTACCTATGGAAGCATAAGTCCAGCTTTGGCTACTGATCTTTGGAATCGTTTCAAGTTTTTCCATCTAATGCGTTGAAACCATCGAGCACTCGAGCCTAGAGCCTTCGAGCCTTCGAGCCCTGGAGTCCTCGAGCACTCAAGCCTTGGAGCCCTCGAGCCTTGGAGCCCTCGAGCACTGGATACCTCGAACACTCAAGCTCTCCAGCCCTCGAGCCTAGGACGCCTCGAGCCTTGGATCCCTCGAGCACTCAAGCTCTTGAGCCGTCGAGCCTAGGAGGCCTCGAGCCCTGGATCCATCGAGCTCTCAAGCTCTCGAGCCCTGCCGCCCTCGAGCCATCAGGCACTCAAACCATCGAGCACTTAAACACTCAAGCACTCGAGCCCTCGAACCATCGAGCCTCGAACACTGGATACCTTGGAGCCCTCGAGCACTTAAGCACTCGAGCCCTCGAACTATCGAGCCTCTCGAGCCCCTCCTCCCTCGAGCCATCAGGCACTCGGACCATCAAGCACTCAAGCCCTCGAACCATCGAGCCTCGAACACTGGATACCTGGAGCCCTCGAGCACCAGAGCCCTCGAGTACTCGAGCCTCAAATACTGCATACCTTGGAGCCCTGGAGCACTCAAACACTAGAGCCCTGGAGCACTCGAGCCCTCGAACCATCGAGCCTCGAACACTGGATACCTTGGAGCCCTCGAGCACTGGAGCCCTCGAGCACTTGAGCCCTGGAGCACCCTCGAGCACTAGAACCCTCGAGCTCAAACACTAGAGCCCTCGAACCATCAAGCCTTGGAGCCCTCGAGCAATGGATACCTCGAACACTCAGGCTCTCGAGCCCTCGAGCCTAGGAGGCCTCGAGCCCTGGATCCCTCGAGCACTCAAGCTCTCGAGCCCTGCCGCCCTCATCTAGCACTCGAACCATCGAGCACTCAAGCACTCAAGCCCTTGAACCATCGAGCCTCGACCACCCGAGACCTCGAGCCAGCAAGCACTTGGCAGTCAACCCCTCGAGTCTACAAACCTTCAAGGATTTCAGGCTTGACCCCACCAACCATGAGCACTCGAATCAAGTGGCAGAAAAATATTCTCTCTCTAGCTCTGGGGCGAAAAAAGAAGAAAAAAGGCGCAGCCTTTCTTCCTTCCTTTGGAGGCCGATTTCTTCAAATTTCATCCACTTTCCACCGATGAATTATGGTTTAACGGATTCTACTCTTGATTCCGCATAAAATCATATGCAATTTGTGGTGAGTTCTTGATCTTAATCGGCCTTGGAGTAGGGTTTGAATACGCAAAAGGAGAGTTCTAGGCGGATCTTGATCGTGATTGTTGGGTTGTTCTCGGATCGGTCTCGGATTGGGGGTTGCAAGGGAGATCACATCGGTTTCTTGCACAATTCCTAGTTCAAGAAGGTGATTTGGTTGAAAAAATCCGAACTTTTTCGGGTTTTGACTTGGATTTGGTTGCGCAAAGGTGTATAAAGGGTTTGATTAAAATTTTCAGCACACTTTTTAATCAAATTCCTACCACCTTCATCGGATTTAGCAAGGACTTGGCGATTTGGAGTTGGAAGCATCAATCGGACTCAAGGTTTTGATCAGAATTGCTTGGAGGTCATCACGGTTTTCAGGTTTTTCGATTAAACCTTTTGCAGTTTGATTGTTTTTCAATTTGGAGCATTGTTTATGTGTTTTGATCCCGACTTGGGTGTTAGAGGTTTTCGGTTTTCAATTCATATAATTTGTTTTTGAATCCGAATGATCATAGGGTTAGTTCGGTTTTGAATTCAAGCTTTGCGATTTGTTATTGCTTGTTTTCAATCCGATTTGGTGTTTAGTTGTTTATTGTTGAATCCGATCGGTTTGTGTTGATTCTGATCGGATTTTGCTATTTTTTGTGTTATTCCGATCTGTTTGGGTCAATTCCGATCGAATTTGTGCTGTTTTGTGTGCTTGGTTGTTCGAACTTCTTTGGTGAATCCGATCTGTCTATCGGAATTCACACTTTGGGGGTTTGATCGCAATGGTGATTAATGGTGAGAATTCTACGGTTGGCAAGAGCAAGCCTAATCAAGGGAAACAAGGAATGGCCGAGGGTGTTCGTAAGGAAAATCAGAATCAACAAGTGAATCCAAGGGAATGGAATGATCCGAAGCTTGAGAGAAGATGGAGATGGATGATCCAGAAATTCTCATGAACAAATCGACTATCGAGATTGTTGAAAACAATGGAGATAGTGTCGATTTTGTGCTCACTGAGGATGAAGTTCACAAGGACCTATACAAACCCTTCTATGGTTTTTGGGTGTATTCCCAGGTTTCTTTCCTGGGATGTATGCAATTTGAACTCTTCTGGTAGCAAAGTGGAAGGTTGCATGTACCATTCGGAGCAAGCAAAATTGATATGTCATGTTCATGTCTAACAGTACTGAAGACAGAGATTTGGTGATGAATGGTCCTGACCATTATCTCCATGGGAAAAAACTGTTCATGCTTTTGGTTGAGGAATCCGGGCAGTATGATGCGCAAATTCAAGCCACTAAGCCAGTCTGGTTAAGGATGGAGCACTTGCCAAAGAGTTATTGGCATAAGAAGGCATTGGAAAAGATTGCAACTTCGTTAGGTGATCCAATACTAATGGATAATGGTACTCTCGAGTTAAGGGGGTATTATGCTCGCCTTTTGGTTTGGATTGACACTTCGAAATAGCTCAAAGAGGAGGTAAGCTTCCGCATTCCTTCTGGAGAAGTGTTCACGCAGAAAATCATCTACGACTACTGTAGACCTTGGTGTGCGAATTGTGGTGAAAACAATCATCTCATGGAAGATTGTGATGACTATTGGAAGGCCAAGGAGATAGATCGAAAGATGACTACGGAAGATAACATGGATAAAAAGTCAAAGGGAAAGAAAAATTGGAGATCTCGTTACAATGACCGGGTTTGGGTTCGGAAGATACAAGCTGAAACCATTGGAGATACTCTAAGTTCAAATTCGATTAGAGGGGAAGAGCATGTGATCATTGAGGATGCTTCTTCGGACAATTAAGAGGTAGAGAGGCAAAGGAAAGGGAAGGGAAAGTTGGTTAAAGGCATAGTTCAAAGTATTGAGAAAGTGGGAAGTGCTCGGAAAGGGCCTGGTATAACCATTCGGGGTATGCAGGATGAGGCCGTTGTTGCGTTGCCCGCATCGCCAGCCCCTGTACCAGCAAGCAAGGGTGCTGGAAACCGTGGCATTGGCGCTAAGTTTGCCCAGGCAGCGCCTGATGTTAGCGCTGGAAACCGTGGGGATGGTACGAAATCTGCCCAGGCAGCGGCTGATGATGATAGCGCTGAAAACCGTGGAGTTGGCACTAAGGCTCAAGCAGCGCCTGGAGCTTTTGGAGTTGGAAATCAAGCACAAAAAGCGCGCGGCAGAAGCACTGAGCGCCAGAAATCAGCACCCGTGCTGCCAAGGAACCCGATAGGCAGCAGCAAGCTTTTGGAGATGACGACAATCCGATTGATGGGGCTGGAAAATTGCCTAAGCAGATGATTCATCCGGATGCTAGAGGCTCAAAAATTCCAAGAGTGCATAGGAGTAAGAGTAAGAGTAGGCCCCCCTCCACTCCAGGGGCTTTGACAAGGTCTAGAAGTAAGAGCAGGACTCGTATAAATAAGCAAGGGAAGGGTCTCCAGAAACCTTTTCAACGCATGTTATCAGCTACAAGGAGTCACTCAGATAGTTCTGGAAGTAAATCACTCGAAGGCGGCGGTCCGAAGCCAAAAGGGACCTCTGTTTCCCAATGAATACATCAGCAATGAATGTCAGGGGTCTATCGACCCCTGTAAGGAGGAGGTGGGTGAAAAATATCATCTCCACAAATAGGGTTGGACTGTGTGGATTGTTGGAAACGAAAATGGAGGACAAGGTATTGCGAATTTTTTTAAAGGGTTTTAAAGGATGGAAGTTTATGCATAATTTTGAGCTGTGGCAGAACTCGAGGATACTCCTTATCTGGGATCCGAAAGGTTTCTTGGTTGACATCCTTGGGAAGACTCCACAATGTATTCACTTGAAAGTTCGTAATCTTGCTTCTGGTATTGAGTTTTTCTGTACATTTTTGTATGGCCATAGTGAAGGACGCCTGGCGCGTTTACCACTATGGGCGGAATTGAAGTCATTTGGTGCTAATCTGAATTCACCTTGGATGGTTCTTGGTGATTTTAATGCTATCCTTAGTGTTTATGATCATTATGGAGCTACTGTTCCCAGTTTGTATCCAATGAAGGAGTTTAAGGATATTTGTGTAAAATGTGGACTAAGAGATGCGCCAGCTTTGGGCGAACACTTAACCTGACATAGTGCGGATTGGAAGATTTGGAGGAAGCTGGATAGGGTGCTTTTGAATCATGGATGGGATGATGCAGCGTGTCGTACAACTTTTCTGCCAATCTCGGCTCAATCAGACCATTCTCCCATGGTGGTAGATATGTCGCAAGAGATTGTCGGGAAAGGTAGACCTTTTCATTTTCAGAATATGTGGTTAGGCCACCCGAATTGTGGGCAAATAGTGGAGGATTATTGGAGTCCGACTGTCGAGGGGACTAAACAATTTTCGGTGGCCAGGAAATTATTTCGGATGAAAAACCCATTCAGGGAGTTGGGTAAGCTTGATTTTGACCATATTTCTGAAAAAGCTAAGCGTGCGGATGCGGAGTACAATAAGGCGTTTGATGAGTTTGATGCTATGGTTGCTTCGGATCAGGATCTTCTGGCATTGCGTAATTTAAAGAAGCAAGCTATGCTGTACTATCTGGCGGAGTCTTCTTTTCTTTCTCAAAAGGGAAGGATAAATCATATTACGCAAGCGGATAAGGGATCAAAATACTTTCATACTATGGTCTCTGAAAGAAAAGGAGGGGGTATCCCAGCGATTACTGATGGGGAAAATAGAATTGTAACTTCTAATAGTCGCAAGGGTGAACTATTTGCAGACTTTTACAAGGGATTATTTGGCACTAGAAGAGATAGATTACCCACGGATCCTAATGTCTTTGGTGCGGGTAATAAGCTATCGGACATGGATAGGGCTTATCTAAATCAGGACGTGGAGGGTATTAAGATACAGCAGGCACTGTTTGCAATGGCGGATGATAAGTCTCCGGGACCTGATGGTTATACGGCCGGATTCTTCAAGAAACAGTGGAATATCGTGGGTGAGGAGGTGACAGCTGCGGTCCTGGAATTCTTTCAGACAGGTGATATTTTAGCACAGCTTAATCATACTTCAGTGGCATTGATACCGAAGAAGCCTGATAATTTGAAAGTCAGTGATTTTAGACCAATAGCTTGCTGCAATGTGGTATATAAAGTCATCACAAAAGTTATAGCAAACAGGCTTGAGGGTATTTTACCAGGGATCATTGACCCTTGTCAGGGAGCTTTCGTGAAGGGCAGAAGTATCTCGGACAATGTAATGTTAGCACAGGAATTTGTTCGGGGTTATGGAATGGTACGCAATTCTCCTCAATGCATGATTATAGTGGATTTGCAGAAGGCTTTCAATACAGTCTCTTGGGACTTCCTGGAAGAGGTTTTACTTGGACTAGGATTTCCTGAAAGACTGACTAATCGAATCATGCAGTGTGTGCGCACTTCTACATTCTCGATAGCAGTAAATGGTAAACTGTGCGATCACTTCCAGGGACAAAGAGGTATTCGTTAGGGAGATCCATTGTCGCCTCACCTGTTTGTGATTTGCATGGAATACTTCTCGAGATTGCTGAAAAGAAGAACGGCCTCTAGACACTTCACTTTTCACCCAAGATGTGAGGCACTTCGGATAACTCATTTGGCTTTTGCTGATGATCTCATGCTCTTTTCTAAGGCTAACACGAGTTCCGTACATATACTTATGGATGCCTTGAATGAGTTTGAGCGCACTTCGGGTTTAGGAATCAATGCTGCAAAGTCGAAATTCTTTGGAGTTGGTATAAAGGAGGACTTGAGTTTCACGGGTATTCCTTGGGTGACATTCCCGGTTCGGTATCTAGGCGTGCCACTTGATTCCAGCAAATTGAAGGTGACACAATTCGGCACTCTGCTAGGGAAGGTTGATTCAGAAATAGCAAAATGGAAGGGTCATATTCTTTCGTATGCAGGTAAATTGGAACTTGTGAGATCAATTGTGGGAGGTATTGCAGGATTTTGGATTCAGAATTTTATAATACAATCTACGGTAATGGATGCCCTCGAACAGAAGTGTAAACGCTTTCTATGGGGAGGTAAGCATAAGGCAAAGGTGGCGTGGAAGAAACTTTGCGCACCCAAATCCTTTGGCGGTCTCGGTTTGAGATATTTCTTCACGTGGAACCGTGCTTCAATGGCTAAAAGGCTATGAGATATTCATTTGAAGAAGGATAGTCTGTGGGTTAAATGGATTCACTCGTTTTATCTTCATGAGCAAGACTTCTGGGGTTTGAATCTGAGGATTACTAATGGTCATTTGGGAGAAAGATATTCGAGCTACTTTGGTGACCTTTGTAAGCTCAAGGATGAATTGTGCGCAATGTTTCATGGTAATACGCAAGAGGTAATTACCCACCTCGGCTTATGGTCTAGTTCAGGGAAGTTCACTAGTGCGGCTTATCTCCATATGCATAGCCACAAATATCCAGGTGTTTATGATCTTGGCCGATCAAGTGAAAAGGTCTTTAACAGTATTTGGCGTGGTTTTGTTCCACCGAAATTCTCATTTATTGCTTGGTTGGCGGCAATAAAGAGACTACACACCAAAGACAAGCATCGATTGGAGGAAGGGGAAAGTATGGAGAGGGTTTGTTCTTTATGCCATCTGGAAGAGGAGACGAATGATCATTTATTTTTCAAATGTGAGTTTTCTGAAGTTGTATGGGGGCGTATAAGGACTTGGATTGGTTTAAGGAGATGGACGAATTCAATTCCGAGTTCTATGACTTGGGTAAAGAGGCAATTTAAAGGTTCTAAAATGCGAAGGAAGTTTGGTATTTTGGCCTTAATTACCACGGTCTATCGCCTTTGGAGGGAAAGGAACAATGTGGTTATGGATGGTGCTCAACCAAGTTCTGAAAGAGTGGTAAAAATCATCATGAAGGATTGCTACATAGTGATGAATAAGCTATTTCCGGATGAACACTTGTTTTAGATGAAGACGCTGCTTGGGGGTTGTTGGGTGCTGTTCGCGTCGCACTGGGTGCTTCACTTTCAGGGTCTCGGTGCTTCAATCCTGGCGCTGTGCTGGGCGTCAGGCGTTGAGCTGGATTTTGCCAATGGTTTGAGCGATTGGCTGTTGGAGCGAAGGCTGGACTTGTGCATCATGTTGGGTGCTCTTGGCACGGGAATTGGTTTTTTGGAGGCCGATGGTGTGATTTTTTGCGCCGGGAGAGGGCTGCTTCGAGCTCGTTGGGACCAAGTATTGGCTACGGTTCTGCACGGTTTTCTTCTAGCGAGAGCAGTTTGTTTTTCTGGAGGAGGCAATAGGTTTTAGAGTAAGGATTTATACTCCATTGCTCTTTCTCCTAAGCCTAGTTTTAACTAATGATTTAACGGTTATTTATGCGCTTTATGCTTGCGCTACACTCTGTGTTAAATTAGCATATAGCTGTCCATTTGCTCAAAATGGAATGGGCGAGTACATACTCGCCACGCTTGGTGCACGCGGTACAAGTGCATCCGTTCTCACATCCTCAGGAGGTTGGTTGGATTGGGAGTTACAAAGGTTGGAGGCACGGCCTCATTGACCTTTGCCCATAAGATCAACTTCGGTGCAATTAGAGAATGCTAGAAGGACAATAACATCCCTTTTTCTTCATCTTAGGGATGTATATGGTAGAAGCTGTTGTTCATTCGCACCGAAAAGGTGCTACTTGGACCATCGGCTTCAACTCTTCATGCGACATCCAAGACCCGAGACATACAATTCTCGGCTGCATTAGGATATTCTCATCATTCGACCTTGGATCTTAGTTCTTCGGTCCGGCAACTACATTCGTTCAAGACCCGAGACACACAATTCTTGGCTGCATTCTGGAATCGAAGTGAAGAAGGCCTCATTTGTTAGGGGTAGAAGCGGATTGTTTGTTTATGGGTAGTGAGTTTGTTCTCACCTCATTTTTTCGATTATTTTATAGCCTGTGTTTTTCCAGGTTGTTTTGTTCTCCCTTTGCTTAATTATCTTGCTTAGGGTTGGTTGTATTTTCTTAGGCAAAAAGGGGGGGGGGAGGTTGAGTCTTGTCCTTCGGACCTGCACTCATCCATCCCCCCCCACCTCACTCACGGATTTTACTCCTTAGGTTAACTTACGTAACCTAAGGTTGGACTCTTTGTGTATTTGGTTGGGCCTCACTGCAGGTTCCACCGTCTATACTATTTACCTATTTACGTCGAATCAAGTGGCAGCAGCAAAGATGAAGAGACACAAGATGGAACCTGGGTGGATTTCAAGCCTTCGATCCATCGACACCTCGAACCGCCATGCACTCGACCCTGAGACCTCGACCCACTGAGCAGTTGAGATTCAAATTCTAGGACATCGAGCACTTCAACACTTGAGCATTCGAGCATTCATAACAGACCTACTTAGAGCCTTTTTTGGAGATCTGGCCATTTAACCATGTTAACACGAGGGGTGGAGACATGGAAAATGGAATCATCACCAAAAATTCCCTAAGTAAAATTTTTTGCTCCGATATTCTGATAACCAAGTTGTAGCTTTTTGTAAAAAATCTTCAAAATTATTTCGAATATAAACTTTTTAAATGTTTACTATCTTTTCGGGTTTGGGGAACCTAATACATATCCCTCCCATTAATATGGGTTATTAATTTTAAAAAATGAATACAAATACTACCCAAAGATAATAACTACCCTAAACTAGAAAATCTCATGGATTCAGTATACATCAGTGGTAGAAATGAATAGAGAAATGAAAGTTACCGAAGTAGGATTTTATCTCCTACCCATCAAATTAAAATCCTAAGCACAATTCTATGATGATTATGAAAACTAATCATAGATCTAAAAGAACCCATGAGAAAGATGAAGAAAATAAGAAAAGCTAAAGAAACCCAAGGGTTTTGGAGGCCCAAATCATGCTTAAGGGAGAATGGAGGAAGGAGGAGGCTTTTTATAGGTGGGAGAGAAAGAAAAAAGAGGAAATGGACAAAAGGGAAGGAACCAACCAGTTCTATGGTTCAGGGCACGTTCTGTGCCAAAGAACAGTGTAGTTCTATGGTTCTGGGCATGTCCCATGCGGATTTGTAGGGCCGTGCAATATGTCCTAAGGAACCGATTGGTTCAGTAGTCTTGGGGGATGGGACATTCAGATTTGCAGGGCTCGTACCAACCTACTTTGTGTTCCTATGCCCAGGGGATGTCCCATGTAGAATTGCACAGGTCGTGCAATCAGTCCCAAGGAACCGATTGGTTCTATAGTCACGGGGGGATAGCGCGTTCAGATTTGCGCGGGTCGTGCACCAGCTTTGTTTTTAACTTATTGGCACTGCTACAAGTGAACCGCTGGTCCGATTTGGAAGTTCTTGTAGTTGATATTATATCGCTCGAGAAGAAAATTCCAATGGTACCACTCACAGGGTCTGATTACTCTCGGATCGTTTCTAGAACTGGGTTCCAACTCCCAAATCACTCTTCATTCGCTTCTTTGTCTTACTTCTTAAATATATTCTACCAATTTTTCAATTGGCCATCCTTCTTCTACCATATTTTTGAATGGCCTTCCTTGATCTCCTTTCGAAGTTCTTACGAGCAATCTACAAATAATCTCACAAAACAAGATCTAGATGCTCGTAAGGACAAAAAGCCATTAGGCTCATATTAGGCTGTAAAATGAAGGTTTTAAATAAGAAAACCAAAAATGGTCATCTAAAACCATTATGATGTAAAATAAAACCAAACCTTTCAATCTACCCACAAAATATAACAAAAGAGATGTTCAATGCCTTAGAAAATACCTGTTGACGTCTCATCACGCCCCACAATAGATCTAATAGGATGGTTGTATATACAGACATAAAATATACCCCAAAGTTTAACCCATTTTTAAAAATCTATCTCTACATATAGAAATGTATTTACATATATGTTCTAACCATAGATTTATCAGCCCTACATCCAAGAGACCGGATAGAATCACTACAGATATCTCTTTCCAGATTTCTTTTTTTAGGGTATCCAACCCCTTTCATATATAAGATTGGGCAAAACTGCCTATTTTGAATGCACCTAGAACAGATATGGAATGATCCCTATTACACAAAGGCAGTACCTATAAAATTCTAAACAGCAACCTAAGTGACATTTGAAAGAGTAGGTAAATGATAAATGGTCATCTATTGTGATAGTATCCAACAAGCTCGATCCAAACTCACAGAACTAATTCCACTAACTTGATACACAAGCCAGTCACAATAGAAACACCAATCCTCACACAAAACACTGATCCTTAACACTTCTGATGACACCAAGGCAATCAAAACAAAGAAATGAAGCTCCTTCCCTATAGATCCCGGTGATCCCCATTAAACCCGTTCATGCTCCTTTCCCTAAAGTAGGGAACCTTAACCGGTTGTTTCCAATCACCAAAGTACTTCTCTATCAATGTTTAAACTAGTGTTTTGTCCGTAGAATTATCTATAACCCGACCTCAAAGGATACCCGTCTAAACGGTCTAAAGAACGATATGACTGAGTGGTCAGTGTAATCGGTCTAAAACATCCTAATGAGTCAGAGTCTACAAACCTACTTTTTATATCCTTGGAACGGAATAGCCAAAAGTCAATTTATTCAACGACTTTGACTCGGATTTCTCCTAAACCATCTTTGGAAAAACCATATCTGAAATCAATTTAATTTTCCCCAGAACGTCTTACCGGAGAAAGGATTGATGGAAAAATTATAATTGACAAAGATAATCGGACTAAATACTCCAGCAAAATAACCGTTTTAATGCTCTACCCATTTTTAAAAAAAGAGAACAAAAATAGAGAAATAAACGAGAAATAAACCCAACCTAATATGTAACAAATAACCCTGATCATACCCCAAATAATCCAAATCCACTCGATTTCATGCACAATCGGAATAAATATAGCACAAATCTACAGCTGCTGTGAAACCCTAGTCCCATACCTTCACCGGCGATCTGAGACTAACAACAACTCTAATGACACGCCCGTGACTATTTGATCCGAAGATCTACACTCCCTCCATTTGATTTGCTCTGCCACTCAGATTTGCTGACCCATGACAGTCGTTCAGACCGGATGCTATAGATCGGAGAGAGTTGTTGACCGGCAGAGTGGTTGGAACAAAAGAACAATGATGGCGACAGCAGTACCTCTCACCGCTTGTCGACTTTGTCAAAAAAAAGGCTGAAGACGAATTGGTGGTCAGAAACTTTCCAGCTTCCTCTTTTAGCTCCTCCGATGTGGCCACCACGTGGCTATCGTGGCAATGGCCGGTCACGGTAGGGCTTTCCTTGGTTGCACCGGAGTAGTTGAGTATTCACCGGAGTTGGGATATTGGTATAATTTCCATATTTGTGCAAACGATGGTGATGGTGATGGGTGAGAGAAGATTGGCTACATCTTGGCGGGGACGATGGTGGTGGGGGAGGTTGCCAGAGTTGATGATGGCGACCTCCCTTGTGCTAGGTTTTTAGAGGGAAGGCAAAGAGCTTGGCTGGTGAGAAGTTCTGGAGGTGATTGGATATATACAAAGTTACCAAGATGATGTTGAATGATGAAAGTTATCTCTTTCCAGAATTCTTTTACCATTTCAAACGTTTAGATTCCAAGTTGCACTAGATAAGATGACTCTCTCATGTTATTGGAAATAATAAGCTCAGATACCACATATCCTAAGGCCTTCCAATTTCAGGATATGTGGCTTCTTAGAAATGACTTTCTTCCCTTAGTCCAGAATAGCTAGAACAAACCTTCAGAAATCTAGGGACAATTAGGACTAACTCTATAAATTAAAAGACTGAAGCAGGACATCAAACTATGGAACAAACAAAGAATCATTTAGCAACATTCAGGATAACGTAATCGGTGTAGAAAAGGAGGTTGCAGACCTAGAAACAATATATAACACCTCTCATTCTCCCCTAAATAGAACCAATCTGAACCAAGCTAGGAAAATTTATTAAAATTCCTGATAAAAGAAATCACATACCTTAGACAGACCAAAATGAAATGGTTAAACGATGGAGACTTAAATTCTGAATTCTTCCATAGATTAATTGCATAAAACCATTGTAGGCTCTCTATCTTGAAGATAAAAGATAAAAATATTGTATGAATCAAGGGACAAAAATAAATAGGCAAAGTAGCAGTTGAATTCTTTGGCAATCTACTCTCGGATGAAAATCTAGATTCGACAGGTTCAAGCCTATCTTATCTTCTTAGGGATATGCACCTAGTTGTCTCGAAAGAAGATAAAATTAAACTGTTGCAACCCATAACTCTAAAGGAGACCTATAAAGTTGTCTTTGACCTAAGCTGAGGAGCCGTATCAGGCCCTGATGGATTTATAGGGAACTTTTATAGAAAATCATGTTTTATCATTAAAAATCATGTATGGAATGTTGTTTTATAATTCCAAATAGGAACCCCAATTCCTAAATCCATCAGAAGCTCACTAATTATCCTAATTGCTAGGACAAAAACACCCACATCCTTCTCAGAATTTTTCCATATCAGCTTGTCTAACTAATGGTTAAAATTCTAGTTGATGGGATAAAGCCTCTGATGCCAACTATTACCTCAGAAGAGCATTCCACTTTTCTAGAAAATATAGATAACTCGGTAACATCCTCTTGATGAAGAAGACGATTAGGTTAATAGACAAGAAACATGAATCATTAAACCTCATTATTAAATTATAAATGATGAAGGTATTTCATAGAGTTTCTCGGGCTACACTTAATACCTTTTTCCTCAGATTAGGCTTCCTAGACATTTTGTTAAGCTAATCATGAACAACCTCGATGCGCCATAGTTCTCAATACTAACTAATGGGAATCCGTGCGACTTTTTAAAACCTAAAATAGGGTTGAAACATGGTGACCCACTTTTGCCCCATCTCTTCAATATTCTCACGAAATTATTGACGTGAAACTTAGCGGAACAATTCACAAATAGGAAGATAGGATAGTTCATAACACCAAGATTAGACAACTCTATTACGCAACTATCATTTGCGGATGACATAGAAGACCATTAACAAACATTATGAAATTCATCAAAATCTATCGTGAGGCATCAGGACAGAAGATCAATTTTAGGAAAACAAACTTTTATGCAGGAAAGTTTGGCACAATAAAGAAGACAGAAATCAATGATATAACAGGCACAAACCAGGGATTCTTGCCATTCTTCTACTAGGAGTAATAGTTTTCAAAGGAAGAAAATGAACAAACACTTTTCTCATTATTCTAGAAAACATCTCCTCTAGAATAAAGAGTTAGAAAAATAACTACTTATCCAGTGCTGTAAAAATGGTGTTAATTAAGCATGTCCTAAAACAATTCACAAGTCATAATTGGAGCTGGAAATTCAAACTTCTGTCTGGCTAAGAGCAACTCCAATGCGTGACTCAATTGGGTAAATATTGATTGCAACATATACAAACAGACTCTTGAATAAAAAAAAATGTCTCCAACGCGAGAGTCACTTGAAGCCTCGAATCTGACGTGGATGTAATTTTAATGGACCCCGTCGAATAGAGATTCTAAATTTAGACCCCATATCGAAGCCCTTTTCTGGACACGTATGGCCAAAATTTGTCATTTCATTATTTTCATTGTAATTTTTACCGTATTCAATTTCAGTAAAATTCATAACAAAAGTTTTAATACTCAATCAAATGTTGATTAAATAATTTTAAAATTAAGAATTCAAAAATATTATACATAAATACAATTAACAAAGTGTGTGAATTATAACTTTAGATATTTATTTTTTACGCCCAACCAATTAAGTTATATAATTATATTATATATTAATATATTAAAAATAAAAAAGGCAATATTATAGTGATGAATTATGATATAAATAAGAGTCCGTCTCCTGAAAGATGGTCTTTCCATAAGTCATGAAAGACCAAGGTTTAAACTACAAAGTAGAAGAAATGAAGATAAAAATTTTGGGTTATATGAATCGAGTTATAAACTTTGTAATTACTACTTTTTTTTTTATTAAACCACCCCTTATAGTAAGGAGGGAGGGTTTTTTATGGGCTACCCCAGACCCGAAAAAGAAAAACGAGCACGAAGAGGGAGCATAGCTCAGTTCAATACAAGCATGACCAAAGCAAAATAACTTGCTTCCAAAAGTAACAGTGATGAGTGCCACACACGGCTCTCCTCGCAAATTAGTAATTAGGGTGGTTGTTCCCGTTTTAAGGTGATATGGGAAAGGATGCAGTTTAGCGAATCGTAAGTACGAAACTCAACTTAGCATCCAATGTATATCAGCCTTAAACCAGGAACACACAAACCACTAACCATATAAGCAAAAGAATGGTAAGCTATTCTAGTCCTATGTACTGATCAAAAAAGACTTATGCAGTGATCAAAACCGAATATGAGATAAGTGCACCAGTGAGATGAGGACCCTGTAGATGCTGCTCAAGCTGTGATTGCAATAATCATGGAGGATGATGGATTCTGATTGTGGGAAGATTAAGATTGTCTCCTGCTATTGCTTGTTTTAGAGGAATAGGAGCATCCTGTACTGAGATCTGGCCCCTAACTTCATTATGATCCAGTAAGCTTCTTGCCAGGGAGGCCGATAGATGAGCCACCTGATTCTGCTCCCTGTACGCATGAGTAAAAGAGATGTGTCTAGCTGCAGTGAGTTCCTTAATCTGCCAAATGAGTCTCTGGATATTCCAAGGCACCTGATTTGAACCATTTAAAATCTGGACACCCTGCAAAGAGTCCATTTCTACAATCAAGGGAAACAAGTTAGGGGCTACTAAGACCTTTTACAGTAATTACATGTAGTAACATGTAATTACTACATGTTGTATATTACATTTGTAATATTGCTACTAAGACCTTTTACATTTTATTATTTTAATCAAACCCCATCTTTCCATAAGCTTACGGAAAGACGGTCTTTCTCAAGATTTTGCCTATAAATAATAGTGCATGTGGATTAAATAATTTATTTAAGAATTTAAAATTTATTTAAGAATTTAAAATTTATTTAAATTTGATAATTAAATATGTATTATATTTAATGTTTTTACTATGCAATAATAGAATTCGAACCCCGACGTTATCGAGTGTTTAAAGCGAAATGAAATACATTTTAAACATTTTTTCATAAGAGTCTGTCTCTTGAAAGATGGTCTGTCTCAATAATATCTTCTCTTTAAGTGACTATCAGTTTCGTCAATGTGCAAACACATGTCAAACATAATCATATAACATTCAGCTTGTCATAACATAATTCATGATGTAAATTCTAATTTTCTTGTGCCATGCATTTACAAGAAACTTTTAACATTGAAACATCACTCATGCAGGAACAATATTTCTCTTTTATAGATATCATAAAGCATATCATCATGCACCATGTCTTTCATGATTCAAACATTAAAATTAAGAATGTATAACTAAATGTACTTATCGCTTTCATATCATCTCTCTTGGTACTTCTTCTCCATAAATGTCGCCATTTGAGTATTACCAAATAAAAATTCATATTCTTTGAAATTATAGGATTTCAATTTCTCCCTATTCTAGTTTGGTTTATAAACCAAACTCTTCTAGAATTTCCTAGGATTGTAGATTTAACGAAACTTTTACATCTCGTCAGAATCAAAAGAATCGGATTCTCTCAAAATCATCTTTTTATTCAGAAGAACTAGCAGTTTCTTCTTGCAGAGTTCTAACTCGTGATTTAGTTTTATCGATCGTCATGATTTATATAATCAACCATATGTCTTCAAGTTATTTAACACTAATCATAAATATAATTCACCTTGAGCATGCATGCTTCATAACTATGACAAAACGAAACCGGTCACCAAAATATGCATTCGAATTAGCAAAATATTTTCTGTTTGGTAGAACTCAATTAAAACTGTAAATTCCATTTAGGCACCATAATATTACCCAGGGAAAATATTTACTAGCGCATATTTACCAATCATAGTTGCGACTTTCTTCATGCATAAAAGCCCGTCTAGTACCGTATACAATCAACGAGCAATTTACTCTCACAGTCAACATAATTTGATGCATACCATGAAATTTGGATATCTATATATATATATATATGTATGTATGTATATATATGTATGTATGTATGTATATATATGTATGTATGTATGTATATATATATATATGTATATATATATATATGTATGTATGTATGTATATATGTATGTATGTATATATATATATGTATGTATGTATATATATATGTATGTATGTATCGTACTTCATAGTTACCCATTTTCCCTGTATTCTAGGTACCATGCATACAGACTTCAATCATATTTTTACTGAAGAATCAACATATTTAATTCACATAATTAAAAATATAAAATCAAGAATTCAAAATCAATAGTTTTATTTATCCTTCAGGTTTTGATTATTTAATCAAAATTGATTCCGTTTACATAATTCTTTTCCTAGAACTAACCATTCCAGATTTCTCCACATAACATCATGTCAAATTTTAAGTGTTCATCTAGTGATCATCATATTCCAAATATATTTCCATTTATTTTAGTTCAACATATGTCATTACTGAACAGACTTAAAACTCAATTCAACTCCAAAAGAATGGCTAATACACACCATTGTAATTATATCACAAGCACAATTAACTGTATCATATTTTTGAAGGCTTGTACCAGATGATCACAAGAAGTATCATATCATCAAAGGAGAAATATTAACAACTATAAAATATTAGAAAAACATACCAGAGGTGGGTTCAAGATTATCCCATTCAAACTTCTTCATTTCTTCTCAAATTTGATTCAACTCCACTACATCAAACTTGAGAGGAACTGATGTTGAGGAATTCTTCTATAAACCTGTGAAACATATAACTTCACAAAAGAATATAATAAAAGACAACCTTCAAGTCGTGTACCAGACACTTTCCTTAAGGCTTTATATGTTCCCTTTTGTGTGCGTATGTTTCAGAACAAATATCATCTAGGATAAAATGAAGCCTGGTTGGAAGAAATGTGCACTCACTTCTCTAACCCGAATGAACAAAGGATCGAAGAGAAAAAATTCTCTAAGAATAATGCATTATCATTCTTTTCCTCTTTGTGAGATTTTTCTCTCATATTGAGTACTTCTCGCATTTCTTGTATTCTAATTGTGTTGGTTTTGTATTCTTCAAGGAGAAGACAACAACTTGAGATGGAATAATACATCTCTTCATGACATAAACCAATGTCATATGTATTGGTGATGAACAATGTTCACACCGCTTTATTTTTTCATAGTCACATAATTTCAATCATTGGAAATATCCAACATATAGTGTATTCAGGAAAGAAAGGATCCATCTAAAAACCTTTAAAAAGTGTGGAATAATGTGTTGCCAAAAATAACATCCTCTTTTCACTGCAAGAAAAATGACCCATTACTTTGGCCTTCTTACCTTGGTTTTTTGGTTTAAGGTCAAATAATATGTTATTAACTGGAGTTAAAGGTTGAAAAATTGAAGTAAATAATCTTATCGAATAGCGTGCGATATCAAATATGATGTTTAATAAGGCCAGCCAAAATCTCATTGCATGTCATTTTCACCGACATGTAATGCAATGGATGACCGATGTTGCAGACATGCTACACTTAGAAATTTTAGAGGTTAAAATCATTTGAAAATGATTGAATTTGGTCTACAAAAGTATTCTTTTTCAAGGTTTTTAAAATAATTGTAGAGAATGATGTTGAATGTAAAAGGACAATTAGGCACTACAGTAGCAATCTGGTGATACAATTACCACGTTATAAACTCTCCCTTCTTTCGTACATATCCAGTGTCCCGTTTAAAATCAACCCCATTCCACTCAAATTCACGCATACCCAACCACTTCCTTCACATAGTCACACAGTAAGTTCCCATGCCTTTTTTGCTTGATTGATGTTTTCCTTTTCTTTTACCCGGTTAACTTTTAGAGGTTAAAGTTATTTGAAAATGATTGACTTTGGTCTACAAAGGTATTTATTCAATGGTTTTTAAAATAATTGTAGAAAATGGTGTCAAATGGTACGGTTGAATATGATTTTTAAAATCATGCACAACTCAAATTGCACATATAGTCAATTATATATTATTCAAATAAGGTAGTCAAATTATTAGAAAAACATTAGTCGTGAAAATATCCTTACGATTAGTACATAAATTTGAATTAGAATTGTCTTAGTTCCAACTGAACATAAATTAAAATAAACACAATCAGCTCGGATTATGATGACCTTGACGAAATTCTCCCCGGCTTTTATGACCTCGAAGAACAATGTATCCCCAATGCGTAGGCGGCTTCCAGAAAGGAACTCGCCAAAACCCTTTGGGGATAGGTCCTTGATCTTCTCGCCCCCCCCGAGTAGTTCATGCGCCACTCTTTCCCGTAGCACCACAGCACAACGGGAGTCTTGTCATTCGGCAAGAGTGGTACAATGTCCCTCGGGATGTACTAAATCACAAAAATAATTATCATAAATATATATATATATATATGCAATTAACAACAAATAATATTAATTAAAAATAAAATAATTACATGCATTTAATTAGCTAGCTATATATAGGCCTTACCAAAGTGAGAATTCCCCGAAGTTATGTTGTTGTAGAGTGCAGTGGTAATTTGGGCTATTAGCAAATATTATATGTTTTTCAAGGTCGAACACAAGAGCCTTTGGGTTGCTGCATTGTGCGAATAACTGCATAAAAACAAAACAAAATAAATTAAGTGTGATAAATTATGAAGATGTATAAGTAAATATATATGTGTGTGTGTGTGTGTGTAAAATGGCAAAACACCTTGAAAAGGGGGTGAGTAGAGTATCCTTCGTCAGCCATTAGTCTTGAATAAAAAATAAAAATGTTTAAGAAATACTAGCCTCGGAAATGAAGGGTGCAACATCGGTCATGTGTCGCAGGTACATGTCGGTCCAAAACAGTGGCATGGTCGACATATATCGGTGATGTCGCTTTATAGTCGACTAAACCAAACACGTGATTGACGCAAGAACGAATTCGCATATGCAATTTTAAAACAAGCTTAAATGTCCTTATATGACTTTGGTAATCAATTAGTTTTATCGATTGTGAACCGACATAGGTGCGATGTCTTATACAGAAGAACATAATACTAAAAATAATAATGTACAACATCGTACACTATTCATATAGACCGACTGGTAACCGATAGGTTACCAATGTTGCATGCATCAGAGGCCGCTACGACAAAAATTGCAGAAACCTGGAAACATAATGCTTTAACAAAAGAAAATTACTCAAAAATGTACCAAAACATATTACCTAGGTTGAAATTTAAGGAAACTTCACACTATAAAAAATCTGAGTAAGAACTAGAAAACCAACAACACATTCACACACTATAGATCGAACAATGTCAAGGAACAATTACAAAAATGGAGGTGTTAGAAGAGTAGAAAAGCCATAACTTTAACAAGAGAGAAGAGAAGGGGGTGGGAAACTATTGGAATTTGTGGGAAACTTTGAAAAATTAAGCTTGAACTGTTTATGAGGGACCTCATATATATAGACATTTAGGAACGACATCATTTTGGACCCTTGTGATGTTCGCCTTGCATGTAGTGACATTGCACTTATATCGGTTTATTCGACAAGCTACTGAACCATGACCGACGTCGCACATGTATGTGGGCCTAACAATTCATCCCGCTAGCATGACAAATGAGCCGGCCAAGGACCAAAACGAGTAAAAGTCAATTTCACACCTGTAAATAGTACATTACTATAACAACATTTTTTTGTGTACGAATTGTCCCCAACCTAAGGAAAGAGACGGTCAAAAGTTTGAATTTATTTTTGAAAATGTGATCAAAAAAATATTTACTAGTTTCAAAATGATTTAAACAAATTTTTCATTACACACAAGTCTTTTCTAATTTTGTGAATGATCATATATTAAAAATTTGTTTCGTATGGTAGGTTAAATATCAAGGATAACATAACATTCAACAAACAGATTAAAGATTAAATCACATAAAATCACATTAAACAAATTGTCATAATGTTACATATGTTCCAAATTCGAATAATTGTTTATTAATTTGTTCCAAATTCTATGAGTAAAACTAAATTGGGACCCAAAAATGATGATATTGAACACTATCGACCCAGAACCATCTACAAATCAAATTAGAGCATGTCTCTAACCCTCAGTTCGTGGGCATTAAGAAACTCGCTAAAACCCTTTTGGGTCAGGGTCTTGAGCCTACTATTCCCTAAATAGTTCATGTGTCACTCTCTTCCGCCACACCTCAAGACAACAGGTGTCTTGACATTTGGTAGGTGTGGAACGATTCGGGTTGGGACATACTAAATTATAAACAGGCAACCACAGTTAGAATATATAATAGTAATCTAGAGAAAATGTTAACTGAAAACAAAATATATGTGTAACAGGAAGGAATTACCAATATTGGAGCTTTACCGAAGTTCGTCTGGGTCAAGGTACAGACGAAATATAGAATGGCATCGCCGAATGAATACCGCGTGCGGTCCTCATCCAAATCGCTAAAGATCTGCATTGGTTAATGATATTATGACTAAGTAAATGAGAATATGAGTAATAAAATAAAACGAATGTAGCAAACTAAACAAAAAATCACTCACCTCAATTGGCAAACGACTACTCGAACCTTTAGTGTTGGCCATGATTTCTAAAATTCATATTGTCAAAGATTAAATATATATGGATAGAAATTGCTTCATAGAAATTGGGTCAATTAATTGTTTAAGTCGGCTAGGCGGCGCACATACATGTTGGTATAAAATAATGGCATAGTCGACATGTTCGTGCAACATCGCTCATCAGTCGGTTAGACCGAACATAGTGAGTGAAAGACAAACAACCTTGCATTTGAAAGCATGAGTCTGCATAGACGGGGATAACCGACGTTGCTCACCTATTTGTGAAAATGATAGGTTAACCGAGAAGGATGCAACATCTCATAGATTAAAAAAATTGCACAAATATGAATGAGTGGCGTCACACTACGATCGCACAAAATGAAGGTGGATCGAAGCGCTAGTGACATCGCAATCAAACCTAGCAGATACATACATTACTATAGAAACCTATAGAAATTCAAGCTCCTAACCAAAAAAGAGACACACAATTAGGGGAGAACATAGAAACGACATGTGTACACCCTAGAACCCTTATCTATATGAACTACAAAAAAAACATATAACACATTCACACACCATATACATAACAATTTGAAGGAAAAAAAATAAAAAAAATGAAAGATTTTAAAGAATCTAGAAACTGTACCTTTGAGAAGAGTGGTTGGGGGACTGTTGGAATTCGAAGGAAAATTACATGTTTGAACAGATTAATGAGGTGGACTCCATATATACAGTCATTTTGAATCCTTGCTAATCCCACCCCGACATGTGCAACATCACACATCAATCAGCCTTACCGACGTATGACCGATGTTGTCTAATCAGAATGTGGGCCTAACAATTTCAGCTCACTAGCACCATATGGGCCTGCGTTTGACCAAAACAAATATAATTGACCTTAATAATGGTTAATAGTATATTAGAAACTACTAATTGAAATTTATAAATATCCGTGAACTTTCTTAATGTCCTGTTCGATCATAATCGGTTTTAGCACAACCAGTGAACTTTTGGATATTTACACTTAGGTCCCTCCAAGAAGGTGGGCCTCCAAGAAGGTGGGAGAGGTCAAAATGACAAATTGGAGAAACCATTTTCTAATTCACATTGTCACAATCATGTTGTTCCAATTTAGGCATCAACAAACCGGGGTATCCGTCCCTCATTTTTATTAGTATACCATTAATACCCTTAAGATGAGCGTTATTAGAACGATAATTTTCAGCACATAGAATCACACAAAATTACATATTCTTGCTTTTTTATGAATTAAAAATATAATAAAATTTTGTCCATCAATTTTTTTAAAGCGTTAGTACATGTTCTAGAGTAAATTGTAGATGATTACCTATAAGTATGCAAGGGTTAATCGAAAGATCTTAGGGAAGTATCTGTGGGATCATACCAGTTTCTTTATCACTTTCGGGGATTATAAGTTTGACTGGGGGTGGCAAAGGTCCTTTCCGGGACGATTGAAATTGATTTTGGGACAACTGGTGAACTTTTTAATTTCTGCACTTAGGTCCCTCCAATAAAATGGGAGAAGTCAAAATGCAAAATTGGAGATATTCTTATCTAATTCACATTGTCATGGCCGTGTTGTTCCAATTTCGGCATGAACGGGTCAATGGAACAGTCCCAAATTATTCATAGACAGTGTATGACAAAATTTTACAAAAATTACACTATGGCCCAAACTTCTTTTCATGTTCCCTACACTTTGGAACTCTGCAACATAAGGACAAATGTTTGATATAAAGATTATGCGTACTGTCTAAAAGGGACACGAACTGGGGTAATCGCCTGTAATTTTATTAGTTTTCCATTAATACCCTAACGATAAGTCGATAAGCGTTATAGGACCGATAATTTCCACCACATTGAATCACACGAAGTTACATATTCATTGTTTTTTATGAAATAAAAAGATAATAAAATTGTGTCCATCAAATTTTAGAAAGCCCTAGTGCAGGGTCTAGAGTACATTGTAAATGAATACTTATAAGTATACCAGGGTTAGTTTGAAAAACTAGTGGAAGTCTATGTGGAATCATACTTGTTTCTTTAATACTCTCGGTTATAATAAGTTTTACTAGGGATGACAAAGTTTCTTTCCGGGACGATTGGAATTGAGTTTGGGACAACCAGTGAACTTTTTTTACTTTTTGCAGTTAAGTTCATCCAATGAAGTGGGAGAAGGTGAAATGCAATATTGGAGATAACATTTTTTATTCACAATTTCACGACAATGTTGTTCCAATTTGGGCAGGAACGGGTCGACAGAAGGGGCCGCAACCTTCACATGGAGTATTTGACGACACTTTTCGAAAATTATACTATGGCCCATGTGTGCGACATCGCATGTGTATCGCCTAGAATGAACCCAAAATCGACCCATGACCGAAGTCGGTCTTCCAGCTGGAACCCAAAATTTGAGCTGAAAATTTGAACCAAAAATTTCCCCCCAACCCTATTTCATTTCATTATTATTCAGCACCAACATCCATTTAACATCTCCAACGCACTTCCTCCAAACCCAACTATACACCATTATTTCCATTCACACCATTACAATAATTAAAAAGTTCAACCAAATTGCTTCTCTCAAATATCAACAAGTATCCAAGGATGGAGTACCTCTGGATTCAAATTAATTGAGGTAATTTTCCATCCATTCCATATTCATTTAGCAATCTTATTAGTGATTTTGTATATGTTTTTCTTCTCATTGAACAAAGACCAAATATTTTTATGAAGTATGATGATTGTGTTACATGTTATATAGTGTATAGTGTTTTTTGTTTCCAAGATAATGACATGTTTGTAAGGAGTGAGAAAAAAGGCTTAGATTAGGACCCATTGTAGACAATAGTAACATTTTCGTATGAGCACACTTTGAATGTGCGACGTCGGTCATAGTTCAACGGCCCCTACGATGTGGTACCGAACAACGACCGATGTCGCATAGGTCTAGGAAATGCTTAAAATATCTATGATTATCTCATCAGTTGGCCCTTGCAACATTGATGATGCATGTGTGTGGCGTCGCATTAAAGCAGATCAGTTACTTTTTCTAGGTTGAGATTAATGTTGTCTACGTATGACTATATTATGTGTATTTCATTTAGGGGCTACCCAACTCTAACATAAAAAAAATCCTTGTGGATTGCTTGTAATATGACAATAACAGTTATCAATGGACTTTTGGCATTTATGTGGATGGACTTTTGATTTCACTAGTCACCCTGAGAGTGTAAAAGCCATACAACGTAGACAATAGAGGTTCAATACAACTAATATTTCAATTTCACATCAACCTTATTTATTTTAATATATTAAAACACTCCCTTCGTCCCAGCTATTTTTGTTGAGAGGGAAAGAGGAAGTATTTTTAAGAATTCATTACTTAATGCTTTCTTGCCATGTGTTGTGTGGTACCTTGATTTTATTTTCCTTTTCTATTTAATTTCAGCATAAAAAATGAATAAAAACTGGTCAAAAAGGAAAATAAAGTGAAGAGTGCAAAAACAGTTAGGACGTCACAAAGAGGAAAGAGTGCAATAATAGCTGGGATGGGGGAGTATATTTTATTATAAGTTATAGTTTTGTGGGTTTTAACATCTCATTCTTTTTCGTATTAATTGAAAAACAATTGATTGTTGTATGCTATTTATCCATTTCAAGCGTTAACGAATGTTAAATAACGTGTAACAACTATCGACAAACGATTGTTGGTGTCATCAAAATATTAAATATTATAATATTGCAATAGAATTGATGTCTCTAAGATTAATATGTGACATCGCAAAAACCAGTACAATGATGACACCTTACCAATGTTGCAGCATCAGATAAGGAACTGTATGTGTCATTAGGGATACGAAAGGACATATTAGTCATACCATCTATACTAATAACTAAAGCAGCAATTTTTTGGCCAAGTATTATCTATACTTAACACATCAGTTTTTCACATCATCTTTTACCAATAATTTTATTTTAAAAATAATTTATGCATTTAATTTATTGTGTTCAATATTGAAAAGTTACTACATTTAATATGTTTTGATTTCCAAAATGTTCTCCACCTAAAAGTGGAGTTCATATGTCAAAGGATGACAATCATCATTCAATCACTCTTTATCAATATTTGCTTCTATCAAAAATACCAAATAGCACCTCCATTCTTTCTCCCTTCCATTCCTCTCCTGGTCTTTCTTGAAGGGTTCATCGGAGAAGCAAGGTCGCCGGAGAAGCTCTTTTTTGCCTTTGTGAATATCTTTAGTGATAAAGTTAAATAGTTGCTCGAGGTTGGTCTCTTATAGCTCCACGATATCTTTAAAATTAGGTTTTTGAGATAAAGGATTCAGTATAATCCCTTCCTTGAATCCTTTTTGTTGTATTATATTTGTCCCTGCTAATGTGTTGAAGAATCAGACATCCCTTCCTGATTATGCTCGTCGTTGGCATATTCTAATTGTCGCCGCCAATCGATTGCGATGTTCAGGTCGGAGATATCGGCGAACTCTGTGAATTTGCTAGCACCTGTTACATGTTTTTTTGTAATAAACTTTGATGTGGTGCAAAATATTTCATGATCTAGATGATTAGTCAGAGAAGAATGTATTGTGATTTGAGGGTTTGATTTCCTTGAGTTCCACCATTGTATTCCTTGAGGTTGGAATTTTAGGCATTTTAGTTTTACTGATGCTATCTGGTTGTTTCTTATACAAACACTAGGTAGTTAACACCGCACGTTGCGCAGTGAGATGGAAAACAAATTCTATTAATACTTGTTACTCCAAATTAAAATTAAATGACTATACAAAATCATGGGCTGAAATTTGTTAGTAGACAAAAGTGCAAACAAACACAGGCAAAATCAAGCCATACATGGAAATATAGAAGATAAGCTAGAACAGTTACATAAAAAACTAAAAAACTAGAAAGATGTCCCTTGAAACAACATAGAAAGATGGAGTACCATTTCCGGAGTCTTTCTTGAATATAAGTAAGGCCAAACACAATACTTGGAGTTAGAACACTGTCTTTGGGAAAACTCTGGCTTTGATTCATCGGAATCAAAGCACATGATCGGAATTGTCAAATATCTGAACTCACTATCTCAAGTCCTGTAACTGTAGTAGTAATCTCCATATCAGTCTTAGCTTTTCTGCTTTCACTGACACTGAATCCATGGCCAAAAAACCACATCTTGAAGGAAGCACTAGATACTTTCTCTTGAGTTGGACGACCTTTCTTGAACATCCCAAGGTTGAAAACAGAAGGGAACTTCAGAGGTAGCTTTCTTCCAAATTAGAAGTTCTAGAAGATGCTAATGAACATCCCAATGGTTATGATCCAAAAGATTCTCAATAGAGATTTTGAACCCATCTTGTCACCAAAATGAGCTTTTTTCATAGCTGACCAGAAAGAGGTCATCTCGAGCTCAGATTGCAATCAAAATACTAAAAATTAACTGGCATGCAGCGCCAAGACATCGAAAGTACTTAAAATAAGCTGGCATGCAATATCAAGACATCCAAAATACTCTATGCAACCGAGTTCAAACTCTTAAAGACATGTAATCTAATCTGAGTGGACATTTCTAAGTAAGACAGAGTTATTAAAAGACGTTATGCATAAACATATACCTTGATGGTATAAAAAAGTGGTTCAATCTATACAAAATGAGCAAATCATGAGACCTGGATTTCCTGAAGAAAAATACTGGCACCTCTTTGAATCCATAAATCGTTCACCCGCAGATCTTTGCACCTCCGATGGTGAAATTTCCCCCCTGATGGAAAGTGCTTCCCACTGAATCCAGGTATGCACTTAGAAACGGCATCCGCAAGTGCTCAGTTTCTTCAAATTGAAAAGAAAAAAAAACTCTAACTTGTAAATCATACGTAAAAATGAAATTTAGTTAAGAATACACTCCTTATTAAATTACCAAAGAGGTCGGTAATAAGGCACTTGTTGGAGCCTCTATAATAAGGCGACCGTTAGTGGCTCTTCCTGCGGGCCTATTAAAGTATCACCGAAGGAAGTTTCCATAGGATAAAACGAAGTTGCAATGCCTTCGGTATCAAAATTTGAATCACCAAAATTATGTATGGATGGATAGTTACCCGATGAGGAAGCGTACGATGCGTCATTAGCCAAGCATGATGAAGCCGATATTGATACTAATCATGTTGGTATGCCTTGAATATGTATTAGCCGCTTCGACAGGTCGGTACGGGGGTCTCGCTGCCCGGTCAGCGAGTCGGGGGGTCCAGGGGGGCAGAGCGCACCCTGGCCTGGGGGTCCGAGGGGGCGGAGTCGCCCCCGGTCCGACGGTATAGCTTGTCTCTTTATTGGACTGCTGTTGATTTGGGCCGAATTGTGTTTTGGCACAGTTTGTTAGGGTTTAGTAGAGACAGCATATAAAGTGTCTCTCTTCTCTCTGTAAAAATTAATTCTGATATAGTGAATCCGTCTCCCGTGGATGTAGCCAAAATTTGGTGAACCACATAAATCTTGTGTCTTGTTATTTTCGTTCATATTTTCTGTTCTTTCTCCATTCTGCACAACAAATCAAATAACTAAATAAATTTGAATCAACAAAAATATATATGGCTGGATATTTACCCGATGAGGAAGCGCACGGTGCGTCATCAGCGAAGCATGATGAATCTGATATTAAAACTAATCAAATAACTAAATGATCATTCATGGCTTCCTGCATGCCTGTATTGAAAAATTACAGAGATTGAATTTGAATTACAAGTGTGTATATGAACAGAATGCATGAAAAATTCATGCTACATATGAATACACATATATAGAAATGTGGAAAAAATAACACCAGTGGAGAAATAGGAAAAAAAAAATTGAAACATTTATGTTCACTATTACTTGCAACACAAACGTTACTCCTATCTGATCATGTACAATACATAAATGCAAAATGGAATTTTTTATAACATAGTGAAAATAAAATGTACTAACAGTAGGCAATACGATGTCCAATTGTGCCACAATTGCAAGCAGAGCAACCAATACAATGAGCAATAACGAACCTGAACCCATTGCAGAAAAATTAGCAAAGGTGGGATATTGATGAATTCAAGAAACATCAGAATGTATTTTTGCATCAAAAATGGAGATGGGTGCCAACAGTTAATGTGACTCCATGGATTGTCTTTCTAGGTATACTGGATCCTGAAATGGCCTAATAATGGTAAGCACAAAGTTTCAAATTCTATTTGTATTTTGGAGTATCATAATATGTACCTCTACCAAAGAGCACACAACATAGTGATGAATAAACCTCTACGACAAAAGAGCTTAAAATATACCAAGGTGTGGCAAATCCAATCAGTATCATTGGTAAGAAGCTACACAAACATGTACTCCAAAGTGGATGAACTAATACAGATTACGGAATGAGCTTTCATTGGATTACATCAGCACTCTGAGATATTTCCCTCTCAGCTGCCCTTTTCATATCCTTGTTTTTTTTTTCATTACTGCTTGACAACTCTCCTGTAAATTTTACGAAAGTCAACAATGGAGGATGCAATTACATCCTAAAGAACCAGAAATATATTTTTTTTTGTGATATTAAAAGCACATCATAATATTTTCTTTCAACCTTAATCCTTCTTTCAACCTTGCACCACGTATTTCTTTCAACAGTGTTACCCAAGCAGGATAGTTTTGTGAATTTAAGCTTTTATGATAAGAATAAAAAAGAAGCTCGCAATTTTGAACCTTTTATGAACAACCAACATGCTTTGGAGATCACACAAACACGTAAGAGAATCAAATTTAGTTGAACAAATACATATGAATCTCAGACATTGCTACTTTAGATTGGATGGAACTTTTTCCTAATAGTTCTATACAGGTGCTTAATAGAATGACTTCGGATCACTCCCCCCTTTTTTTATCAGTTCAATCAGCTGAAGAACAAGTCCCTAGGCCTTTTAGATACCAAGAGATGTGGTCAAATAGACAAGAATTTCAGGCATTAGTAACCTCTAACTGGGCTTTAGTATCCCCTTTCAGTGGAATGCATAGGTTAGTTTTTAAATTAAAGAGGCTAAAGATGGAAATTAAACAATGGAACAGGTCCCACTTTGGTAATGTCAATCAAAATTTGCTACAAGCTGAGAAAGTAGTTAATGATCTGGAAATTTCTTTCCAGCAAACACAGGATGAATTGATCCTAGCTGAACTAATTAAATCAAAGGATATGCTGATAAGAGTTCAAAAAGAAAAAAATATTTTCTTGCAGCAAAAGGCCAGGTTAAAATGGTTTAAATATGGAGATGCAAACACTAGCTACTTTCACCACTCCATTAGGGAAAAGAGAGCAAGATCTAGAATCAGTAAAATAAAGGATGGTAGTGGGAATTGGATATCTGAGCCACAATTGATTAAAGAAGAAGGAATGAGATTTTATAAGGAATTACTTAACAAAGAGGCCCCTCAAAAAATGGGAACATATCTGCAGCATTTTCTAAAAGAAATTCCTGAAGTGATCACTGGCAAACAAAATCTCAATCTTTTGTTACCTTTTAATATTTAGGAACTCAAATTTGTGGTTTTTGATCTGAATATATCCAATGCACCAGGACCTGATGGTTTTTCTGGTGCTTTTTACACTTCTTTCTGGGACACTATTAAGGATGACCTTTTAGATGCTGCAAATGATTTCCTAAATAATGGTAACATCCCTAAGGCCATCTCTAGTACCTGGCTTACCTTAATCCCCAAAAAACCAATTCCTACCACCTTTTCTGACTTCATACCCATTAGCCTATCAAACTTTGTTAATAAAGTATTCTCAAAGATGATAATGGAAAGGATTAAACCCCTGATGACACTAATAATATCCCCTGAACAGAGTGCTTTTATTAAAGGTAGGGATATTTCAGATAATGTTATCCAAATGCAAGAGATGACCAGAATACTCTCTAGGAAATCAAAGGTTCCTAATCTCATAGTTAAACTAGATATGCAAAAGGCTTTTGATAGGGTATCTTGGTCTTTCCTGAATTCTATACTACTTCAGTTTGGTTTTCATGGCACATTTGTACATCGCATCATGCATAATATTGCTGCAGCTCATTTTTTAGTTTTAATAAATGGAATAACTGCAGGATTCTTTGCTTCCTCTAGGGGTATTAAACAGGGAGATCCACTTTCCCCCTTTCTGTATAATATTCTGTCTGAGGCCTTTTCCAGAGGCTTAAAAAAGCTTTTCAGTGTAGGATATTTGAAATACTTTAGTCTGCCAAGGACCTGTCCACCTGTTTCACACCTGATGTATGCAGATGATACAACTGTCTTTCTGAACACTAATTCAATCAATTTGAAAAGATTTAAAAATTTCTTGGCAGCATATGAGCAAACATCAGGACAAAAGGTAAATTTTGCTAAATCAGAATTTTTTGTTGCTCCAAATACATCCACTACTATTGTTCAATCTGTGTGTAGGATTTTAAGAATGGTGAAAGGCTCCTTCCCTTTTAAGTATCTAGGAGCTCCTATTTTTCCAGGTCGTAATTTACAGATTCATTATCATCCTATCTTGGAAAGAATGGAGAAATCTATTAATAATTGGAAGAATAGATGGCTAAGCACTGCAGGCAAGATCATACTGATTAACCACTGTTTCCTTTCAATTCCCACACATATGTTTGCAGTTTTAAGTCCCCCAAAAGTAGTTTTAAGAAAAATGGAAAAACATGCTTCTAGCCTTTTTTGGGGAAACTGTGATAACATAGATAGAAAAAAGTGGAGATCCTGGAAAAAAATGAGCTTCCCTGAAGATGAAAATGGTATAGGCTTTAAAGATCTAAATGCTATAGTTGATGCTTTTTCTTGTAAATTGTGGTGGAAACTTCAATTGAACAACACTCAATGGTCTGCTCATTTATGGTCACTCCCTGCATCTTACAAAAAATCTCACACCTGGATTAGAATCTGTAAAATTACTGCCAAGGCTAACAACCTATCTAGAGTCATTTTTGGAATTGGAGAATGCTCTTTCTGGAATGCTAACTGGAAAGGTGATGGAGCTCTGTGTTATGAATGGCCTCAAGATTTGGATATTCCCTTCAGGGATATTTCACTTAGGTCATTTATAACTAACAAAGCCTCAATCCTTCCAAATCTGGAGCCTCATCTGGCTACCAATACTATTAACATTTTGCAGGAAGTAAATCTGGTCCACTCTCATGCAGATAGGCTAGTCTGGACTCCAACATCAAATGGGATTTTCTCTATTAGCTCTGCATACAAAATTTTCAGACAAAAAAAACCAACTATCAGACATATAATCAAGGTTCGGTCCCCTTTCATTCCTAAAAAGATGTCAGTCCTTCTGTGGAGAGCACTCAGTGGAATCCTTCCATTTGATAATATTCTTTGTAGATCTGGTTTTTCTCTAGCATCCAAATGTCCTTTATGCAAGAATAACTCCGACTCTTTGGATAATTTTTTAACTCCTGCTTCACCTCTGTTGATATATGGCAAAGAGTTAATAATCTCTTACATTTTCCACAAACTGTTTTTAGAAGCCTCAAGAGTAGAGTAGAATTCTATCTTTCTTTCAGGACTGATACAAAGATAGAATCAAATCTGATCACTGCTGCTCTATTAGTCACAATATGGTCTCTTTGGATAAACAGAAATAAAATCATTTTTGAAAACAAATCTTTCTCAGCTGATGCATGTTTTCAGGACATTAAGGATTTGATATACTTAATTTTCTCAGCTCATAATCTGAAAGGTAATATAGATAAACATAAGCATCTGATCCAACAGAAAATCATCCCCAAAATCCTTCCAAAAAAGAAAAAATTGTTTAAGGCGGTTATTTGGAGTAAACCACTAACAGGATATAAGATAAATACAGATGCTACATGGAATCTTGGTGGTCAATCTTCATCTGCTGTTATAGTTAGGGATTGGAAAGGGGCAGTTTTTAAAATGAGAGTTAACACTTTCCATTCCCCCTCACCATTACATGCTGAACTTTTATCCATTCAATATGGCTATGAATTGTGCTAAGAATTGGATCTGAATTGCTGTGTGATAGAGTTGGATTGTCTAATGGCTGTTAAAGGAATTCAGAATCCAATGACAAGCCAGTGGAGAACTTTCTCCATTTGCAGCAGTATAAATTTAAGACATTTAGTGCACCCAATCCAACACACTCCCAGGGAAGCTAATACGGCTGCTGATTTCTTGGCAAGATTTGCCTTGGAAAATAATTTACGGGGCGATTCACACATTGATAATGTTCCCTTATTTCTTAGGGGTCTTTTACTTCTAGATAATAATGGTATACCAGGGGTAAGAATTGGCTCTCATTCAGATAGTATAAGGACTTAGGTTCTGTGGCTAGGATTTTAATCTACTGCTTTCTCTTTCTGCTATGAGGCTTACTATAGTTAATCTTATAATTATCTTACTTCCCATTAGAATAGTTACTGCTGTCTGCTCTTCTATGCTTGGCAGGATTCATGTGACAATGATGCTGAGATGATGCTGCTCATGGAGTTTATTTGGACCCTCTGCTGTTATGCTGCTGCAAATGGAGTTTATTTGGACTCTCTGCTAGTTGCTCGTTTTGCTCTCCATCACCTAACTCTCTGCTGGACTCTGTTCTGCTATATTTTATGATACTCAATAGTCTGCCACTCTTTATTCCTTTTCGATTATATATCATTGACAAACAGGGGTTTCGAGCTTTCGATTCCCCGACCTGTTCGTGATATATAAGTCTATTGGAATATTTAGATTGTCCTGCTTTTAGAGCACTGATGCTCTCTTATTTACTTCTAGCTGCTTTGATTAGGTGTATACACCGCTTCTGAATCATAAACTGGACGATCTTTTGTAAGGAACAAACTCATGTTGCGTCTTTTTTTACTTTAATTCATATCAGTTTGGGGAGCCTAATATATATCCCCCCATCCTCGGATGGTTAAACTTAAAAAAAAATATGAATCTCAGAAACCCCATAACTCATTAGTTAACCAAAATATTCAGAGAGACAAAAAAACACTGTTGATTTCACCAAGCATGCATAAGACCAAATAAAAACACAAGCTCATATGGTTCATCTTCAGATTGTTGCAAACCACATACTCTTATCTAAACAATATATTGTCTCACAATGGCTCCATACCTTCTCCGTCCAGGAATCTTTATATTTAACTATATACTGGTTCTAGACCTTGGAAAGAAGTTCCATCTAAACAAATCATGCGGGATCATTGAAACCTACACATATTAAATAACAACAACACATGCACAGAATCAACATATCTCCTTTAGTACTAACTCCGCCACCGAACCACCAAGATCAGTAGCCATCATCACCAGTTCACCACCGAACCAATGATATCATCACCTATGTAGCGTTGTCAGCTAGGTGTAATTGTGCATCTTAAAGATCCACTATGATAGAATGATTTGCCGTAATCAATTGTATTATTGATATCTAAATATATAGAAAGTACAATAGAGGTGTAATAAGGAAAGAACACTAATCATAATAAATCATAATCTAATCAGGAGTCTGATTTATCCTAACACCCCCCTCAAGCGAAGCGTCGGATGCTCACCGATGCACAGCTTGGACCTGAAGAACTCGAACAGCGGACGAGAGAGCCCCTTGGTGAAAATGTCCGCAATCTGAAGAGAAGTCGGAACATGAGCAACACGCAGCTTTCCGGATGTCACCAACTCACGAACAAAATGGTAGTCGATGTCGATGTGCTTCGCCCGCTTGTGAGCCACTGGATTCTGAGCCAAGAAGATAGCACTACTATTGTCGCATAATAGCAGTGGAGAACCAGAAAGTGGAAACCGAAGATCACGAAGCAAATGAGTGAGCCAAACCACTTCTGAGGCAGTGTTGGCGAGAGCACGTTATTCAGACTCAGTGCTAGAGCGAGAAACAGTGGGTTGTTTCTTGGCACTCCAAGAAACCGGATTCCCACCAAGAAAAACTGCATAGCCATAAGTGGACCGACGAGTCTCCAGACAGCGAGCCCAATCAGCATCAAAGTATCCTAACACATCAGGAGTACTAGCAGAACAAAACCGGAGACCAAAATGAAGAGTGCCATGAACATACCGCAAAATCCGAGTCACAACAGCAAAAGGATCATCTCTGGGATCCTGTAGAAGCTGACTCATCGTGTTGACCTAGAATGCCAAATCCGGGCGAGAGATGGTGAGATACTGGAGAGCACCAACAAGAGAACGATAAAGTGTAGGATCCTGAAATGGAGGACTGGCAGAGCTGTGAAACTGAGAACCAGCAACAAATGGAGTAGAAACAGGGGCCGCGGCAGACATACCGGTCCGATTCAAAATATCCCGAGCATACTTTGCTTGGCCAAGCAGTAATCCTGAGGAGGTAGGTGAAACCTCAAGACCAAGAAAGTAATGAAGAGCACCAAGATCCTCGATCGCAAACTCTCTGTGTGTCCGATCAATGAACTGGCGAAGAAGAGTCGAGTCATTTCCTGTAAGAATGATATCATCCACATACACAAGTAGGTACAATAACGACGACCCTCTCGAAAGGACAAAGAAAGAAGTATCAACTGAGCTGCACCGAAAACCAAGCTGTGTCAGATAACTGCTGAAATGCTGGAACCAAGCCCGGGAAGCCTGCTTAAGACCATAAATGGCCTTTTTCAAACAACAAACATAGTTTGGATGAATAGAATCCTGATAACCAACGGGCTACTTCATGTAGACAGGAACAATAAGAACACCATTAAGGAAAGCGTTCTTGACATCCAACTGATGAAGTGGCCAGGAACGCATGGTGGCTATGGCAAGAACCATCCTAACAGTGGAGGCTTTGACCACAGGACTGAACGTGTGGTCAAAATCAAAACTTGGAATCTACGAGAAACCCTGCGCCACAAGTCTAGCTTTGTGACGCTCAATAGTTCCATCTGGTCGATACTTGAGCCTATAGACCCATTTGGAGCCAACAATGTTGACATTCAAAGGTCGAGGCACCAAATCCCAAGTGTGCTGACCACGAAGAGCATCCATCTCATCATCCATGGCTGAAACCCAGGCTGGATCCTAAAGGGCAGTGCGATAATCAGTGGGCTCTGTCTGAGAGAGGAGGGTAGCAGTGAGACCATGAGCAATAATATCCGAATAATCCCGCCGCTGAATGGCACCAGTAGAAGACCGTGTGGCCATCCGATGAGTACGAAGCTGGGGCGGCGAATCTGGAGGAGTAGAACCAGCTGATGACACGGAGGAAGATCAAGCTGTGCTGACCGGAGAGTGGCCGTCGAAAGTCACCGGAGAAAGAATAGCCGATACTGGCTGAGACGTGGTGGCCGGTGGCTGAGACGGTGGCTGAGGAGTGCTGGCCAGCGGCTGAGATATGGTGGGCGTTTGGCGAGGAGCCGGGTCCAGGTCGGCCGTCCAGATGGAAGATGGTGGAGAAGGAGGGGCAGTTGGAATAGACACAGACACAGGCATGGTGGCCCCAATCGATGAAGTAACAGTTCCATAAAAAATGATGAAATCTCCAGATCTGAAATCGAACGACTGTCCATGGAAGACGAGACATAATGGAAGAAAGTTTCATCAAAACGAATGTGGCGAGAGATATAGATGCGCCCAGAAGTCGGGTCGAGACACTGGAATCCCTTGTGACGAGGGCTATAGCCAATAAAAACACAGGGAATGGATCGGGGTGCAAACTTATCAGTAGTAGTGGCACGTAGACATGGAAATGCACGGCAATCAAACGGGTGAAAGAGGGTATAGTGAGGCACATGACCAAAAACAACCTCAAAAGGTGACTTGCCACTCAGAACTGAACTAGGCAAACATTTAATAATGTAAACCGCAGAGGAGAAAGCTTCCACCCAATAACAGTGCGGCACAGAAGAGTGAAAAAGCATGGCAACACCAGTCTCTGTGATGTGGCGATGCTTCCAATCAGCCATGCCATTCTGAGCATGTGTATAGGACGAGGACATCTGATGATGAATGCCACATGATATGAGATGAGCCTGAAGTCGATGATTAGTAAACTCGGTGCCACCATCGGTCTGAAAATTTTTAACCCTAGCAGAAAACTGATTCTCAACGAATTTCTGGAACTGGATAAATGTGTCATAGAAATCTGACTTATTCCGCATCGGAAGAAACCATGTGAATCGAGAAAAATCATCAATGAAAATGGCATAATAAGAGAAACCTCCGACAGATAAAATAGGAGCTGGTCCCCACAAATCACAATGTACTTTATCCAATAAACCAGTAGCGCGCTTGCCACTAGTGGAAAAGGGAAAGCGGCTACTCTTGGCCATCTGACAAGGAGAGCAACTGACAGGTACAGGCATAGCAGAAGTGACAGAAATAAGGCCCCGTCGATTCAATAACTGAACAGTATCATGAGACACATGATCGAGGCGAGAGTGCCACTGCTCAAAAGAAGCATGAAGCTTTGTAGAGCGTAGTTCGCCTAAAAAACTGGAATCACCAGTCTCAAGAAAATAAAGACCAGACCTATGGCGGCCTTTACCAATTATCGCCCCTGTAAGCTTATGCTCAATGGAAAATGCATCGGTATCAAATATAACACGGACAGGTAGATCATGAGTAAGCTTACTAATGGACAATAAACTTCTAGTAATCTTAGGGACCACAAGGACATCATTAACAGAGAAACCAGATAAATGACATTGGCCAATGTGAGAAATAGATAATGATTCACCATTTCCAACAAGAATAGAATCAGAACCATGATAACGTTGTACCTTATCAAGATGACTGGTATGAGCAGTGATATGGGATGTAGCACCAGAATCAATGATCCACTGATTCAACGAAGGATGACGGTTTGAACCATTTATACTGGCCTGAAACAAAGCTTTGTCTGTAATCCAATTAGCGGAACAATCTTCCCGAGAAAAGGGCGCTAAATAACCCATAGAAGGAGCTGAAATTTTTGCTCAAATGGTCACAAAAGAAACAAGAAATCAGTAAGAGAACAAAAAATGGCAACAGCTCCCACAGGCGCGTGTCCCTACGCACAGGGAGTGGCTGAGCGCGTGCCTTCACGCGCCAAAACTGGACTGCGCAAATTTGATCAGACGCGTGTGGCTCCCACGCACTGGAGCTTTTTCTTCACGGACGGATCGCGTGAATCTCACATGCTTAAGAATCTGTCGAGTTCTGAAATTCGTTGAGTTCTGAAACCGGGATCGACTTCCTTTGTAGCAGAAGCCGGATCTTGAGCTTCCTCTGTATCCTTACGGTGAACTGGAGAAACAGCGGGAGACGAAACTGGAGACGCAGCAGGAGGAGGTCGTCGGTGAGAAGAGGTCGACGGCGAGAGAAGGTCGACGGTGCGATTGGATACGCAACTGGAACGGCGGCGTTGGAGAGGCGGAAGAAACTTGAAGACGATGAGGATCTAAAGAAGCTGCTACCGGAGATGACTTGAATGCTGGTGAAATTTGTCGCCGTGAGAGACGCCGGAAGTCGCCGGAAATTGGCTGGAAAATTGGCCGGAAAATTTTGCTGGAATCAGGATCAGAAAATTATAATAAATTTATGATTAATGATTCAGGATCAGAACATGCTCTGATACCATGATAGAATGATTTGCCGTAATCAATTGTATTATTGATATCTAAATATATAGAGAGTACAATAGAGGTGTAATAAGGAAAGAACTGTAATCATAATAAATCATAATCTAATCAGGAGTCTGATTTATCCTAACACACTCTCCATCGAAACTGCAGTTCCACCACTACGCCACCAAAATGCACCATTAACGCTTCATCACTCAATCTCATATTTACTTGGGATATTTTAGGACTTCATGAAAGGAAAAAAGAAATTGTAAATCAAGAAGAAAACAAAATTTAGAAAGGGGTTTTCAGGATTTTGCGGGTTCCTCACATGACTAAAAGCAAAGGCAGAACTGAAAAGCAGGAGAAAATGAGGAAAGGCACAAATAGAGAATTGCTTCATTAACGAAGTAATGATTCCTAGAATGCTCAAAATGGTGTCGTTTTGTGCAGCCACAGTCTTGCACTATTGAATCACATGATTGGGGAGCTGACGAAGAGGAGGACATCAAAGCATGCGTATGAACTGAACAATAACCCGTGAAATAACACATTTGCCATCGAATGACCATTTGTTTCAACAAACAAAATGGGAGGATTTCTTTTAAAGATTTCCAGGAAATGAGATGGGTTATGAAAGCATGCACCAATAGCTCCTTTGGTAATACAAACCTGAGATCATGTTGTTTCTTATACGATTGGAGTTTTCTTAAAAAGGATTTTCTGTGGTTTGTTGTTGGTAGCTGGGTGTTTAATGATTTGCCTCAATAATGTTCGGGTGATTGGTTTCGTCAATAAAATGGTCATCCAAATTTCCCTTTGGGCCTAGCGAAAACTTGTAAAACAGAAGGAACTAAAGTAAATCTAAAAACAAATATTGAAGAAATTAGAAAACTGCGATCACCACTGTTTTGGGAGTTGGAGAAATTTGGCGATACAATTTGTGAAGTGGAGCAATGGTGCAGAAAAAATTCAATGGAACTGGAGTGGGTTTTGGTAAACTTCATCTTTGAATCACATTTTATAATTTAATTTCTAATTTTCATTTCCTAGTTTTTCTCCCTTTGAGATACAACTCTGACATTAATGTTTGTTCTCTAGGATTTTGTGGCTAGGCTTCGGAATTGGCTGTGGTTTTGGCATTAGTTGGGGTTTTGGAGGCCAGTCTCTCTAAATTCATAATTATTCATACTCAAGTTTGAAAATTTTAATGGAAAGTAGCAATCTTTATTTTTTCTGCTGAGCTATTTTCATGGTTGAAAATGGACAACTCCTATTTGATTTTTTTGGATTCTGCAAATTTCTTTATTATCAATGGAGGGTTGGCCAAGTGCCACCCATACATTTAACCACATCAGCAAGTTTCTTTATCATCAAGTATTGTGGCAAGGTGTTCGACGATTTGCCTCAATAGTTTTTGGATTATTGATTTCGTCATATAAATTTCATCATATAGATTACGAGTTACAGGCTACATTTCCCAGGATCGGTATGTGATTTGAGAGGATGGTTGTCTTTTGTTTGATTTATTCTTCAGCAAAATGACTCTTAAACTCTGACATTGTCTTCTTTGGCTATTGCTCTTCAGATCCTTAAATTTTGTACCATTCTGCACATAGATTGTAGGTATTGATTTAATAAGCATTCCTTCGTATAGTTTCTTAATAAGCGTTCTAAAGCACCAGAAACTGATGCTTTGCCATGATTGATTTGAGAGTAAGGCTTATTTTTACTGAAATTGATATGTCAATAAGTATTGTGGACTGCTTTGAGAGATCTGAAAGTGATGCTTATTTTATTGAAATTGATCTGTAAATCAGTATTGGTGATGTCTTGCTAATATGAATCCAAGATCTCGTAAGATTTGTTGTCAGTCTTGGATTTCACCATTGTTGCTTTAAGTTTATGTCAATACGTTGCGTTTTTACACATTTTGTTGCTAGAGAAAACTAACTAATCTATGACCTTTTCTCACTCACGTGTTTCATTACTTCTGTCATTCTATATTGGGGGAGTGGGAGCTGCTGGTTCTTAACAATTCTAGGTTGAAGGGTTATTCTTGCATTGATACACTGGATTGAACTCTAACCTGTTCTTGAAGTCTATTTTAGATAGATTACATCTTGAATGGAGATTCGTTTGGGTGGCTTGAAAGCTGAAATATTTTCTTTCCAAGCTTGGTTTGCCGGTGGACCACATCAAGATGGCCTTAGATTGCTTTTTTGTAGTTTGGTTTAGAGCAAATAACTTATGTGGCCCTCAAATTATCGTCATCGTTCACCTTTGGTCCTCCACTTTTTCCCCATACATTCACCCCCTGAACTTACAAAATTGGTGTATTCTGGCCCTTCCGTCAGGTCAAACCATTAGCTTTCGATCAAAGAGTCAATTTTAAGGATAGAATGGTCATTTGCCCTTTTTCTTTTTAAAATTTTCATTTATTGTTTTTATCCCACATCAATTTTCTTTTTAGTCCACTTCAACTTTCTTTTCAACCCACATCATTTTCCCCTTCTCTCTCCCCCACTCAAAACCCTAACTCCACCATACCACCACCTCATCACCGACTCCATCACACCTCCACCTCTCCGCCGACTCCACCATACCACCACCTCGCCACTGAATCCAACTCCTTAACAAATTTTCCCGTCCGAAGGTACGGTACCTTCAGACTCATTGAACCTGATGTCAAGGAACATCAATTTCGTAATGTCGGTATGATTGATGTCGATGCCGGCGATGGTCTCCACCTTGGGGTCATCTAGGGCCCGCGCACAGAACTCTGGTGTAGTTGCGGACCTGAGATCCCATCCAATTGGCGGTGGTGTTAAAGGGATCTGAGAAGATGGGCCCCTTCCACGACTGAAGTGCAATGTACGCGTTCCATTGCTGGCGGTTGGCGAACACGAGAGATTCACCGACGATTACGAGCTCGCTTCTCTCCCGGTACGACAGCAGCTGCCAGTGTCGGATGAAGTGGGGTGACGGCGTTCGCGGGGGTTTGGGCCCAATAGAGCTATTTTTGGTGGTCACTGGCGGTGGCTGTGTGGGACGCGACTTGAGGAGAATAGGGGTTTTCAGAAGTTGAAGAAAGGGGTTTTGATTCCAAGGTCTGAAATTGAGAAGTTGAAGAACTTGAATTGGGGGGCAGTGGTAGTTCGAGGCAGAGTTCCACTGGTTGCGACGAATATCAACAGAGGGCGGCATATATCAACAGAGAAGAAGAAGACGTAGAGGAAAAAAGGGAAAAGGAAGGGGGTGGGGAATGAGAAAAGAAAAAAGATCCAGCATGCAGAACACGGCAATCATTAGAAATTCACGAATTAGAGATGCTGTAATATACTCTTTCCCATAACTTATCATATCAGACCAACCCACTAAAATGCAAATAGGTATCAGAAATGTGGCCCTATCCATCAGTATTACACAGAAGAAATCAATTATAGACACTAATACAATTAAATCTGCTCTTTATAAACAAACTTGGGATTTGCGATCTCAGGTAAGATTGGTTCAGGATCATGGGGATTTGAAATGATACAAATTCCTCTTCATTCTATTGTGCTCATCGAAACAACTACCTAAGCATACTTTTTCGGATCCAGATTGCTTTGTTTTTTCTAAGCCTTCTACTAAAAAAAGGGGCAGGCCTGCACGCCTTATTTGAGACTACTAAGGCAGGCAATGGACTCTTTCATTAGGGAAGGGAAGAAGGGGCCTAATGAGCGAAATCCACTGATGAGAAAAAAAAGAGCACTTCTTTGAATTTTAAAGAATTTTTAAATTCCGTAGCAGCCCCAAACCTTCCCGCTCCTTAAAACAAGGGATTCCTTAATTCTCCAAAACTGGGATCACCAGCGATACGTCAGCGAATAGCAATTTTCATATGAGAATGAGAAGAAGAAAGAAAAAATCGCAAAATTTCTCTTTTTTTTTATTTCGGAATATGAGAAAGAAAAGGAAGGAAAATTAAAATAAAAAAGAAAAGGAAAATGAAAATGAAAATTGAAAAATGTCAGTTTTACCCCTAAAAGTAACGTTTTGACCATATACTAACGGATTGACCCAATGGAATGGATGCAATTCACCGGTTTCGTAAGTTCAAGGGCCAAAAGTAAGGGAAAAAAGTTGAGGGCCAAAGATGAATGATGGCGATTGTTTGAGAGCCACAGAAGTCATTTGCTCTTTGGTTTATAGTGAGTAATGTTTGGATATTCGGCGGGCATTCATCTTCGGCTGATGCCCCCACTTTTTATAGGTAAAAGTAGCTCTTGTGATAATTTATTAGTGTTATTGAAGATACTTTTTTCTGTGCCTCCTCGGGGAAAGGCAAGTCATCTAGTCTCAGTGAAAATAATACCCGTAATTAATAGATCTTTTAGTTATTATGTCGTGTAGCCTTCGTCATTCCGATACTCTGTTCTGGTGAGGATATTAATGGAATGAGGGGTGCTACTCATGTCTCTATTAATGCTTTACCAAAATCTATGTTCAAGATGAAGGCAACTGGAAGTGGCTTCAATGTAGAAAGTGGCTCTGACTCTGAGGATGGTGTATAGCAATGGGGACAGAAATTAAGCTATTTCAGAGGAGGATGCAGTAAGTGATTTGCAAAATACAGCTTCCGACTTCGCCGACATTTGTTCGGTTTGTAGTGTGGCTCATTTTAATATATTCAGAAATTTCAGGATTCCATTTATTAAGTTTCCAAATTAGTTGATGTTACCCTGTAGTAAATGAATTTAATGTTTCAAGTAACTTAGTTTACTTATAAAATAAGAATGAAATATTATATGGCAGGGCTTTGGTGATCAATTTGATGGAAAGTAGTTAATTAGTACATATAATTGGCAGAAAGTTTTGGTTCGACTCACTTTCACTGATCATTTAAATAATATAAATTAATAGTATCAATATTTAAACATATAAAATAATAATTTAATTTTGTTCAATTTAAAATTATATTTATTTTTATCTAAAGAACCATATAATAGATATTCTTTACTCTGGGGGTTCTTCAACCAGGAGTAATTTTGTCTTTTGGCTTTCCTAAGTTGTTACAACGACACCGTTTTTACCTCCATTGTGTCTCGCCCTGTTTCCACCTCCAATGCGTCTCGCCGATTGGTCTACAACTCCAGACCCAAACCTTCTCCTCACCACTGTGTCTTGCCGATCGGTTTGCTCCAGACCCACCGCAACTGTTTTCTGATCGGTCTGCCCTAGACGTCTCCGACCAAATTCCGCCGAATCTGCTTGTGGAATGCGGCAGATCTGCTCGCTCCATGTTCCTCTTCTGTAGTAGTCCGCAGCGTTTCCACTTCGATCGGTCTGCAACTCCAGACCTACCGCATTAACAGGTGCAATATATCTTCCATCATGCTGGAGATGGATCAGATTCTAAGGCCTGATGGACGTTGAAATTTGGTTTTACCTAATTAATTCAATTATCACTACTGTGTTCCAACATAACCTATCTAACCAAGTATGCAATAAAGTAAAGCATAAAAGACACAAGACTCTGCGGGGCCTGGCCCAGTTCAGAATGAATCTACTAATACGAAAGATACAGTACAAAGTACACCATACAATTATACTTATCTTATTTAACTATAACGTGAATCCTGCAAGCTCCCCTTGCTACCGATCCGCCTTGATCAAACTCCCCCTGACCTCGAAACTCGTCGACGCTGGATCTCCTCCTCCCGAGGAATTTAGGCATATGATTCTGAAATTTGTGCAGCAGGTTCGTGTGTTGGAACATAGAATTCTGGCTCTTTGTAATTCTCGAAAGATAAAAAATTTGTATGCAGATTTTTTTGATTAAGTCCGTAAATAATGCAACCGTGTTTGTTCTCTATATATAGTCCATGAGTAGATCTGAATTCTCCATGATTATCTCCATAATATTCCTATTCCAAATGTGCTTTTTGAAGCATATCCAAATCCCATAAATAAAGGAATTTTCCTTATCTCAATATCTCCATATATCCGATAATAACAACTCCATATTTATAGAGATTTTTCATTAATCAACTATGCTTCCATACGCCTAATATATAGCAGAATATTTAGATTTCCATAAATCACAAATACCATAATATTCTGTCTTCTTTTTCTGTAAATCATCCTTGGCGTAAATACACTCATCCGTATATTCACATGAACTTTATTCCATCTCCAATTCCATAACATTAATTAAATCCCACATATATAGGAACTGATATATTCTCCCACTCAAATACAACTTGGACTAGATGTATCCTTCTCGGATTCAGTCTTCAACCTTTCCTTATTTCACCAAAATTCCTTCTTTGATGTTGCAACTCAATAATACCATATTTGCATAATTTCCACAAATTGCCAACTAGATAAATCTAGACTTTACAATCTCCCCCTTTGGCATTTTGTGGACTAATCAACTTTTGGCATTTCATCACAAGAGCTTATGCAAATAATGACATCAACCTTGAAAACCACTCTGGATGTTGGAACATAGAAACATAACGTCTCCCCCTAAATTCCATATTCCCTCAACATCCAGGAATAATGATTATGTTAGAACATCAACCTAACGGAGCCAAGAAAGACATCAAAGAAATCCAAAACATCTCCCCCTTGGGACCATAAACATGCCAAACACAATAGACACAGAAAACCAAAATCTCCATTCAATGCAGCTCCCCCTGAAAAAAAATATCTGGCCTATGTTGGAACATAGCCATAGCAGAACCTTTAAACCTCTTCAGGAGCAGCTATCTGTGCCTCATCTAATCTGGCATTTTCTACCTCCAAATCTACCATCTAAATGGATTGAGCACTCAACTTCACACCATTGTACCACTCAAAATCTGGATCAATGTTGCCTCCCATGGAATTCTTCTACAATCTCTCATGGCAGTTTGATCAGAAGTGCCTTCAATAATCTGCTCACCTTGTGTTGGAACATCAGTCACCGATGTTAGAACATAACAGCTCTCATCTTCACTTGCTTTCGCTATATTGGAATATAAGATCCTTTCATTGCTTCAAAATCAACACATCACCTACTCAGCTTCCTTCACTCCATTAGTACTTTCCTCCCCTATCTGGTGTTGGAACATAGACTCGTTCACCATCCAGATCATAATCTTCTCCAGCCACAGTTACTGATGTTTGAACATCTGAATCTCTAATCCATTTCCACATCTTCTCAACCTGTCTCCATACTCTGTGTTGAAACATGACCAACACCACTGCCTTCCAAACTTCTCATCATCCTAAACCAGAATACTGGGAAGAGCCATCTCTCTGATCTATGCATCTCATCAATCACCATAATATCTTCAACACCAACTTCTAACATGCCCAACTACGCTTCCATTTTTTTTTCTCCTTTTCAATTTTTTATTTTTTTGAATTTTCTGGAAAAAAATAAAATAAAAACCTACAGCTAATAAAATCTTTAAAGAAATACCTCAAGTCTGACAAACACCTAAGTGTTGTCTGAGGAGCTCAATCGTAGCAGTGTCCAACGGCTTTGTGAAAATATCCGCAAATGGTTTCGGTGTTGGAACATAGGCTACCACAACTTTTCGCTCAACCCGAATTATCCTTTTGACTTCATTCAAGTGAGATTCCTTAAGATCATCCCGAATTCTTACAAATACTCCCACCATACTCATCTTCAATTCATCTTGCATCAAAGTCACAAAATCTTGTTCTCGAAAAACAAGCAAGGTGCGATCTTCTCCTCCTCGATGAGAACCTTTCTGAATAGGAAAGGTTGTGAGTCGCTTATACCACGCCCGTGGGGCTTGTTCTGACCCATACAAAGCCTTCTTGAGTCGATGATATACTTCCACATTAACCACACCATGCAGGGGAGCACTCTTGACAGCTTTTTGGTACATCGTAAAATTCATAGTGTAAGCCATAACAAGGAGAATGCGAATAGATTCTAACCTGGCAACTGAGGAAACAACAATAAGGGAGAGAAAACATTGCAGACCAATAAGTTCCCCATAATTAATTTGAGGGATCGATCGAGTCCTGTTTCCGCTTGATTCAGCCTGCATTGATGTTGGAACATAGGAGAGTTCTAGAGAGGATGATGTTCCAACATTGCTGAAGTTATAAGAGTCATCACATTCATCTTTAAGATCTGCCTCATCTGATGTTCCAACATCATTACGTTCCTGTTCTGAAAAATCAACCGATGTTGGAACATGGTCAGCCTGACGATCTACTTCAACACATTTGACATTGTAACAGTTCATTTCTTGTTCCAATAAGTAACATTTGTCTGATGACCGAATACCAGTAAGCACTTTGTTGTTGCCATGTTTCACTATGCACTTTTCCTTATGGAATTCCACGGTCATATTATCATCACATAGCTGGGTGATACTTAGGAGATTATACTTTAGGTCTTCCACCAACAAAACACCAGTGAATACGGGGAATCATTCAATATGCAGTTCACCTTTTCCAACCACTCGACTCTTTTTTCCATCGCCAAATGTAGCAAAACCACCATCATATGGCTAGATGTTTGTTAGTAATTCCTGAGTTCCAATCATATGGCAAGAGTAACCACTATCAAAGTACCATGAGTCTCTAGAATGTGTAATAGGAGATGTATGAGCAAAAAGGCAATTATTTGCGCGTTTAACAACCCATACCTTTTTGACCATTTTTTATCGCTGGACATCGTCTATGCTGGAACATACTGAGAGTTGTCGCCCTGTCATGATATCTCTGAGCATTTTTTGCCATTGTTCCTCTGTATGACCTTGATGCATGCAGTAGCTACAGATGAGAGGTTTCCTTTGATGAGTCTTGATAAACTTTCTGTATACCCCTTGAATCTTCGACTTGAGATTGACCTTGCTACCTGATGAATTGTCAAACCCGATTCCATGTCGATCTCCAAAGTTTTTTCCCATGATCAGAATGTCATCAAGTTTCACCGTTCCAGTGTTTAACTTGGTAATAGCTGCTTCAGCCATCTAAGCTCTCTTAGTTGTTGAGCTAAGATTCAAATTTAACTCTTCAATCTCTCTTCTGAGTTCACCAAATAAAAATCGCAACTCCTTCTCTTTCTCGCCTAGATGATTTTTCTCTTCCTTCAACACTCTATTTGTATCAACAACTTGAAGCCACATGGCATACGTCTGCTCATATGTACTATAGATATCTTTATCACTCACAACTAGTCTGTCATCATCACTGGACGAGCTATCAGAACCTGTGTTGGAACATACAACTTCGTCTTTCTCTGACATGTTGGAACATACCTCATCTGATCCACCGTGAAATTTTTCTCCAAATGCCACATAATTGCTTATAAGTTCCTCTTCGTCTTCTCCATCATCTTCACTCCATGAGGTGTTGTATGATTTTCCTTGCTTCTTTACGGTATTAGCACATTCAGCCTGGATGTGGCCGTATCCTCCACATTCTCGACATTGAATTCTTTCAAACTGCCTTCCTTCACCACTTTGGTTTCTAGAGAATTGCTGACTTCCTTGTTCCATCCGAGTTCCACGATTACCAAAATCTTGAGGACGAGTTTTGTTTCCACCAGATCTTTCATGTGAATTCTTGTTTACCACCTTCACATTCTTGAGAAATTCTTGGTGATAGGAGCAAGTTCTTCAATTCCATCATCACTATCCGATTCATGGATGACCGTTGATGAAGATGATTTGAAATCCAACTCCTTCTGGAATTTCTTTGCAGGATGTTGTATTATCATCTCATAGGTCTGTAGTGATCCCATTAGTTCATCCAAGGTCATCGTGGCTACATCTCTTGCTTCTTCTATTGCTGCTACTTTCATAGCAAATCTTTTAGGAAGAGATCTCAAGGCCTTTTTCACCAATTTTGTTTCCTTGTAAACTTTCCCAAGTTGATACGTCATATTGGAGAAGTCTCCGAGTTTCCCAATGAATATAGAAATAATATCATCCTCCTCCATCTTCAGTTCCTCAAACTTTGTAGCCAACATCTGCAGTTTGGATTCACGTACACGACTTGTCCCCTCATGTACAGTTTGTCAAATATCCCGTGCATTCTTTGCTTGTTGGCATGTAGAGATGAGTTTGAACTGATCTTCATCTACTGCAGTAAATATGACATTTAATGCTCTGGAGTTCACCAAGCTTCCCATTCTTTCATCTGCCGTCCATGACTCTTTAGGCTTAGATTCTCCTCCTTCAGAATTTCCAACAACAGGGGGTTTCCATTCTGTTTCAACATAGTACCAAGCCAATTCATCCAGTGAATTTATGAACACCCGCATGCGAGCCTTCTAGTAGTTGTAATTTGTTCCTTCCAGCAGTGGTGGCCGAGACACAGAAGCTCCTTCTCTGGTCGCAATTGGTAAAACTGGATCTCACTTTCCTTGACACAACCAAGGGAATAATAAGTGACCAAGCTCTGATATCAATTGAAATTTTGTTTTACCTAATTGATTCAATTATCACTACTGTGTTCCAACATAACTTATCTAACCAAGTATGCAATAAAGTAAAGCATAAATGACACAAGACTTGGTTATGCAGTTCGGTGAAATCCACCTACATCTGCGGGGCCTGACCCTGTTCAGAATGAATCCACTAATCAGAAAGATATAGTACAAAGTACACCATACAGTTATACTTATCTTATCTAACTATAACGTGAATCCTGCAAGCTCCTCTTGCTACCGATCCGCCTTGATCAGACTCCCCCTGACCTCGAAACTCATCGACGCTGGATCTCCTCCTCCCAAGGAATTAAGGCATATGATTATGAACTTTATGCAGCAGGTTCGTGTGTTGGAACATAGAATTCTGGCTCTTTGCAATTCTCAAAAGATAAAAAATTTGCATGTAGATTTTTTCGATTAAGTCCGTAAATAATGCAGCCGTGTTTGTTCTCTATATATAGTCCATGAGCAGATCTGAATTCTTCATGATTATCTCCATAATATTCCTATTCCAAATATGCTTCTTGAAGCATATCCAAATCCCATAAATAAAGGGATTTTCCTTATCTCAATATCTCCATATATTCGATAATAACAACTCCATATTTATAGAGATTTTCCATAAATCAACTATGCTTCCATATGCCTAATATATAGCAGAATATTTAGATTTCCATAAATCAAAAATACCATAATATTCTGTCTTCTTTTTCTGTAAATCATCCTTGGCGTAAATACACTCATCCATATATTCACATGAACGTTATTCCATCTCCAATTCCATAACATTAATCAAATCCCATATATATAGGAACTGATATATTCTCCAACTCAAATACAACTTGGGCTAGATGTATCCTTCTCGGATTCAGTCTTCAACCTTTCCTTATTTCACCAAAATTCCTTCTTTGATGTTGCAACTCAATAATACCATATTTGCATAATTTTCACAAATTGCTAACTAGATAAATCTGGACATTATAGATGTGTATACATTCAAGACTCACTTTTCATTATGGATGAAATCCTCTGCAAAAAAAACTTGGTTCGGAATGCAATGTGAGCATTTATCCGCTCCTTGTTTTAGTCATCAGTTTTCTATTTGATTTTTAAGACCGTTTATGTGTATTTTCTTAGCTTGATTGTGTTTGAATTGGAAATTTGAAGTTGCATTCACTATGCTGTTGTAGAAGTGTTTAGGCTTTTGCTTGAGCATGAGCTATATATGATTCCTACTGTATGTAATATCCATTTATAAAGTCTCTAAGGAATATGTTCGTGTTTCAACACCTTGTGAGTATTTTCCAAAGAGATCTTATCTCTTGAACTCATGCCTTTAAAGAGAACATTATCTAGACCTTTCAGATGGAGTCCATTCTCAATGTGGTTCTGGGATCAAGAAAAATAGCACACAAATATTTAGTTAAGGATTGCCTTTTTCTTTTGTACGACCTTTGTGTTTGTCTAACTGAATCTCCTGATGAACTTAGAGTAAATGAGAGAGTGGAGCAAAGAAATAACTCACATTTTGCTGTGAAATTGATTTTTTTTGGTTAAAACACCCGGAGGTGGGGGATTTTTATTAAGGTTCCCCAATCCTTTAAAATAAAAGTGAAAATATAGAAGTTTGTAGCCATCATGGTGGCTGAGACAACAATATTGCCTCCAAAATGGTAGAAAAAACACCTAAAAAACTAGAGTTTGAGTAACTGTGGATTGAAAAGTGGAAATTGTGTCAGCAGCTGCATTTCCAAAAATAGAAATCTCCACACCCGTGTGTTAATTTCTACCTTTGGCTAGGCATCTACTGACCATTTAAGTGAGCTCGAGGTCCCGTCTTGAAAGCATGTGAGATAGTGCGTGAGGAGAACTTCCCTGATTAGTCTTGTTCAGAATCTAGATAATCTTCATTTCACTAGAACTGAGTGTGCAGTGTACAACCTAGGTGTGGCGGCAAATGACTTGGTATTGCCAAAATGATTTAGCAAATCTGGGTGTGCAGCCCAATCTTGGAAGCCCATTTGAAAATTTCAACATGTCTTGTTTATTTTGGCCACCTAGGTTAGCAGACAGAGAAAATACATCAGCAGTATCAATCATCATCATAAGCATGTCTATGTACTCGAATATATGGAGTTTTAGTCCTATCTAGGTAAATAATTCCTCTAATTTTAGCTGGGAAATTAGACAGACACCATTCAGTTTCTGAAAGAAGAGAGGAATTTAGCTTGGCAATCTCATCAGCAGTTGTATTACACTCTCTGAAAACATGTTTCAGTATAGCCCCACTTAGCAAACTGTGGATTTGGAAAGCAAGGGTGTAGAGAGACCATCTTGCCTTCATAGGTGTGTTAATCATTGTAATAGCTAGGAGAGAATTAGATTCAATTGTGATTTTGCAAACAGATGTAGGAAAAGAGAGACATGGAAAACGAATGGGGGAGAGGTTGCAGTGATATTTGATGTCTTGATTAAAATGGGGTTGCCATCACTGTCTCTAGCTATGAGGCCAAGGGTTTATTTAGAAACAGACCAGGTTGCATCAACATTGAACTTAATGCTATTTAGTTCAGGTCTTTCCCAAGTGCATTATTACTGTGGATTCATTGCATATTGGTATAATTTGACTCTAGATTAGTGAATATTCTATGTGGATTTAAGAACGAATTAGTAATTCAAGTGCCAACAAGTGGAGATTCAGTGCGGGAAAATACTTTTCTTCTTATGTCATTTCTACAGTTGGGAGCAAAGAAACAACAATGGTAGCGACTGACGTGCTAAAGGTCGAGAACTTCGAGTACATCATAGATAATAGAGAATAATAAGGTAGATCAAGTTAAATATTTATTTATAATTTTTTTCATTAGGTTTTGCAATACTATATTCAGTTCAACCTTATTTTTGCATGAGTTCTCAAATCAGATTAAGATTCTGTTTCTAATGATTAAGTCAAAATCAATCTAGAAATTTTTATCCCACATGATAATAGTAAGTGGTCTTCTAGTATAATAATGACTAGTCTTATTAAGTAAAATATAATAAAGAATGTATGTAATAATCTTCACAAGATTAATCTTAACACACACTAAATATTTAACCATCCAATCACATAAATATGACCAATGCAACTTCAGTTACTATGTTTAGGCAATTTGATTTAGGAAATAAATTATTTTTGTATCTTTCTTTGTATTTGAACCTTCAACTAATTATTTGATGCTATGGACAAGTAACCCTTGAAGACATGCACTAAAATAAACTGAGTAATACCGGACCTAACTTTTTTATCGATTCCTATGAAAGCATTCCAAATTCAAAAGGATTTCAAAATCCCATCAAAAGTAGCATCACTTGCTGAGTTATTTGATCGCCTTGTGCGTGGTGAAATCTTAGGGAGATACTTCAGAAAGTACTACACAATTAGTTTTAGCTTTAAAACAGGTTCAACAAAGGTCAGAAAATATGAGGAAAGTTTATTGCTATCATATGTCAGCTCTTTTAATCTGATCTCTCCAGCTGGGGTCCAACTCCATATGCTCGAATGATAAAACAAGTCATATCAGCAATGCTCCTTGATGAATCTAAACCCAAAATCATCAGCAAAATTTTCTTCAGGCCAATACATGTTAGATTTTCTACTCCGGGTAAAAGCTAACTTCACATCGAAATGTGAGTTATTTCTTTTCTCAACTCTCCCAATTACTCTTATTTCATTGCACTACTGCAGGACAGGGGGCAATAACACCGGTATTTTGGGGCAATAGCACCGGTAATTTGGCCATCAATATACCGGTGAGTATGAATAGTGGTGTAAACACACAAATTTTTTGCACCGGTAAAATGAACCGGTGTAGAAGTAAAGTTTGCACCGGTATTTGCAATCGGTGTAAAAATTTTGAAAAGTTAGGGGGCACATAGTAATTGCACCGGTACATTAAGATTGGCTGGTGTAAAATGTTTGCATCGGTATGGTTAAAGTAAACTGCCTTAAAACTGAAATATTTACGCCTGTAAGAATTATTACATCGGTATTTTTTTGTAATAGCAATAATTTTTTGCACCGGGATTCTTATTGCACCGGTATTAATTTTACACCCGTAATTTGTACACCGGTATTTTTTACACCGTTAATATTTTAATAATTTAGAATAAAATATTTAAATTGCACTTGAGTTTTACACCAGTACTTAGTCTATACCGGTGTATGGATGAGAAAAAATTGCAATGCCCAATTTATTTTTCGGTGGTCCCTTCCAAATGCAACATGAAGAAACACAATAGTTCAGGGAATGGGACAAAGGAAAGGCTATGTGGGAAGATGTCGCATGGAAGTTATTTGTAGATGGGGCATCTACCAAGGAAGGATGCGGAGCAGGACTGTGGATGATTGATCCAAGCGGAGGCGAATATAGATACTCACTTCGCTTTGATTTCTCACTCACCAACAGTGAAGCAGAGTATGAAGCGTTAATATGTGGCTTACAACTCACAGTTGACATGAAGGTGAAGAGTGTTCAGGCATTTAGCAATTCACAAATAGTGGTCCAACAAGTACGTGGAGATTATGAAGTTCGGGAAGATCAGTTGATGAAATACTTAACCAGGCATCGTTAACTCATTGCTAACCTTAAATACATCAATATACAACGTATCCCAAGGAGAAAAAAATGCAAAGGCAGGTGCCTTAAGAAAATTGGCGACAACAGGATTTAACCCATTAGCCGAAAGTAAAGATTCGAAAGTGGAAATCATCCCGATCAGAAGCACAACAAGGATGAATGTTTCAGCTATTCAAGAACCAGAGATAAGCTAGATGACAACATTAATTGAGTACTTTGACAATGGGAAGTTTCCAACAGACAAAGTACAGGCTAGGAAGCTGCAAATGCGATCACACAACTATACTTATCAAGACGGAACCTTATACAAGAAAGGTTAACTATCTCCTTGGATAAATGTGTGGAATCATCATAAGCAGATGAAATCTTAAAAGAAGTACACGAAGGACTGTGTGGATCACATCAAGAGTCTCGAACGATCGCAAATAAGATCATTCGAGCGGGATATTACTGGCCAACCATGTTCAACAATTCATACAACTTTGTCCTCAAATGAAGAATTTGCTAGATGAATGCTCCAATATCACACAAGCCACAGTCAGCTTTGACAGGAATATATAGCATGGCCTTATGATAAGTGAGGAATTGATCTCACATGTATAGAAACCATGAAATTATCATGGTTGTTGTTCGATCCTTTGGTTTGTGTAGAAGGCAACATTATCACAGTAAGATTCTCCTGAAGTAAAATCATTCTTTTCCAAGCATCTTTACTTCACATTCACAAAACTAAGTTACACAGTCTTAACAGACAATCACGAAAGAGTTAGTAGCATAGCTAATCAATAGTGCTACTTGGGAGGCCGTCGCTGTACCTCTCAAAGTTAATATTTATAAGCCCTTTTATGCTTAATATCTACAACTAAGTAGATAGCGGCAAGTCGGGGTCGTCCACGAAGAAGGGGAATTTTCTCAAGCGTCTAAGCACAAATGGTTGAAATTATGCTAGGAGTAGATATATATATATACATATAAAAGCATGTAAATGGGGGGTTTTGGTTGTTTGTGGTGGTCCTAAGCTATGAAAGTTAAAAGACAAGATAACTAGCAAGGTCAAGTAACTATGCTAATCATCAAACAAAACTAAGAAAAAGGGTTTTAAAACTACAAAAGACAAAGCCTTGGGGGCAATGGATATTCACTTCCAAACCAAATGTGGCTTCACAATAAACAGATCTTTATTATTCAAAAAGTGTTAGAAATGAGTATTATGCGTTAAGGAAACTCACGAAGTCAAATGACATCCAAAAGCAGGAAGACAAAAACAATCACGACATCTAAAAGCGAAATGTACAGCAACAACGTTCAAAACAACAACTAAATACTATCTATGCCTGGATGCTCACGATGACCCTGAAGAGAACAAACCACGATGACGACGACTATGCTCAGCCTTGTGGGGCAAGCCCTACGCCAATTCTCTTCAGTTTCACGCTCCTCGCTAACAAGATGATCATATCGCCATTTCATGTGTAAATAAGCAAGATGATGAACCATACCCCTTCGCTCAATATGACCAAGATACTTAGCATAATACACCATGGAACTGGTTATAGGTCCAAACTCTTCGGGGTCTAGTTGCATACTCATAACGTGAACATTTTCCTTATACCGCGCTATCTCAGCCTTTAGATTTTGTATAGTATCTTCCAAGCTATGAATATGTGAACGTACAGCCTCAGACAAATTAATCCTCTGCCCACCAACTCCAATAGTTAGATCCCCATGACTAGTACGTCGACGAGATGATGAAGGGAGATTTTCAAGCCTATCTTTGTACTTAACACAAGTTTGCTCTAGTTGGGGCACAGACGAATCTAGATGATTGCATTCAATGCGAAGTTCCTCGTTTTCACTTTGCATTTGCGTGTTTATAGAAAATTGCTCGTCGAACTTGCTTTGCCAATCAGGAGAAGAAGATGCAAATGGTTGCGCTCATCCTATTTTTTCTTGAACATTTCCAGCAAGTTATCAATGCAATCACATTTCTTGTCAATAATCAAAGTCTTCTAATGGGTCTTGCGGGTCTTGCTTGTGCCATAATCCCTAGCCTCTACATGTTGACGAAGCATCTTCACCATATTCAACTGTTGATGATGGATAAGACTATTCTGCTCGCTCAAAATCCTACATAAATTGTGCAAAGCATCCTGGGTGTCCTCATAGTTATATCCCACTTCTTTTCAAGATCATTAGTACCTAGAAGTATGTACTTCAAACGTATGCCCAAGCATAATACCCACTCTTCCACACGAACATGGAGATTAAGCAATCGTGTATATTTGCCGCAGATTCAAGATCAACTAAGCAGCGGACAATGTCTTTGCCAAGCGATTCAATATTATACCCATCAAGAATGACCTTACTTCAAGGACAACTTTTAGATGAATAAGAAGGTTCAGATGGAACATTGATTTGCCACCCAATGCATAAGGGAAGTGAGTCAACAAGAGCAAAGCAGTCGGAGGAAACAATCCTCTCGCATTCTTTGGTGAAAGAGCAAGTGGCATGAAGAAAACTAATAGGTTTGGAAAAAGAATCACTACACTCCATAAGTCAAGCCTTTCCAGGAATTTTTTATCAACCAAAATATTGAAGCCTGTCACGCAAGTAAAGGCTATGAGAAATTGTGAACAATGAAGAATGAACCAACATCCATAACCAAAAGTACATTAATAATACAAACATACAACAAAATATTGTCTTATGTTTACAATTTAAAATTCATAAAAACCAAACACACTAGAATTAACTAACTTCGGGGTTAGGCTGGGGTTGAGCAACGAGGGCAGCGGTATCCTGGCTTTGTTGGTGAGGGGGATTTTCCTCGCTCGGCGGCTAGGCAGGAGCTTCAATGCTCGCATTAGCCTCATTGGCCACTATAGCGTCGGGATCAAGGGTCGAAGCATCAATGCTAGGACCGAAAGGAAGATCATCCAGGCAATCCACCTTGAACTTCTTTAGCTCGCCCAAAGAGGGAAGACTGGGAAGGCTGGAAAGATGCGAAAGCAAAGCAAAGGGATGCCCCCATCAGCAATCTTGGAAATAAAAGCTTTGTTTACCTTCTCCCTCTTCTTTTCCAAGGTCTCCATGCACTTTTTCATTGTAGGCAAGCTCTTCAAAACAATCATGGGGTTCCACTCGTGTTGATTCTTAACAGCCTCGCAGTAGCCAACAGTGCGAGCTTCCTTCGACACATTATCAAAATATTTATAGAATGACTTGGTCTTGAGGAGTCAATCTACCAGGAGTTGAGGGTATTTAGGTTTCACGAGCCCATTAGTATGCATTTCCTCTAACATAACACGAAGCTTAGACTTTTCTGTCTCTGCAAGCTAGGCACGCTCCTCAGCCGCGATTGCCCTCTTCTCAGCAACAGCTGCTTTCTCCTCTGCGGCCTTGATTGAAGTTTCCAGAGTCACACATTTTGTCTCTTGTGCCTTATGCTTCTCCAGTAGTGGCTCATCAACAGGAGGGAGCTTAGAAAGACGCTCCCTAGAAAGTTGAAGGATGTTGCCGACCTTAACACACAGATACACAAGGAACGAAGTTAACTAGCATATCACACACAAAACATTAGGATATAAGGAAAGTTAATTCAGCAATAAACTCACCGCGGCCAGCGTGTCGGGTAAAAAAAGGTTGGAGAAGATGTCAGATACCAACCTTTCAATTAGGGAACCCTCGATTTGCATCAAATCTTACGAAAGAGACAAGTTGACACACCCTTTTTTAAAGGGACAGAGCAAATGACATGTAGATCCGTTAACTCTATCCCTTTTGGCTTAGGCTTTGGCCCACATGTGAGGCGATGACCAACTGTCTCCTCTCCCTCTTTTGCCTTACCCTTACCGTCAGGGCCAGTTTTGTTAACACCCTATGATAAAGTGTTACCAACATCAATATCATTTGGCTGAACAATGGCTTCAACCATTTCCTCATCGGCACCATCAAAGAATGGCCTAGGGATATCGCCTTTAGATAGATCCATATCTGAAATATAGAAATCATCATAGATCAAACGAACATACAAAAACACAGTAATGGTTCGTTATAATAAGAAATATTATAGGCCAAACACATCAAAATAAGAACAAACAAAATACCTTCAGCATCAGAGTCAGCTTGGCAGAGATATTGAGCATGAGCACGAAGTGTGACCACGATCTCAATCTCTTCGGTAAAACGGGCATTCGAACCATGAAGCTTAGATTTAGGAACCTTGTAGTTCCAAGATGGCACAGTAACCTCGGGGTTCTTTTTAACTCTATCAATAAATATTTGGTATGCCACCAACCAACATTACTAGGAAAGCCATTCATGAGCTCAACACCAGCGATTACATGGTAAAAGGTAAACTTGTCTACAATGTTTTTAACTTTTCAGGGATGATAGAAATTATGAAACAACTCAAGGGTAAAATGTACGTTCCCTTTCTTGAACACCTGAATAAACCCCATTATGATAGCAATGCCCTTGGGGTGAAATTAAGACAATGATCCTTTATGCAAACACAAAATATCTACCACATGTTAAGGAAGAGGAAAATAAAGGCCAAAGTTCAGGTAGGCTAGGTAGTAGGATATATAACCAGGAGGTGGAGTGCAAACACATTCATTGTTCGCATGAGCACGAAGTTTAAAAGGACTTAAAAGGGAAAGTAATTCTTTAATTCTTCTAGATATGGCTCAGACAACATACTGTGTGTGGAAGAGGATCCAGCAACTTTTCTGAAATCCACACCGGTTGACCATCTTCTAAGAGAGATTCAACATTGTTAGAGGTAGATATGGCGATAAATAATGAGCTTAGATTTGGAAATAGCATAACCTAATCAGGGGAATTGACAACGGTTAAAATTCCGTAGGAACAAAACTTAAGGAAATTTGCCGGAGAAGATGACTGGTCAATAGAACAATTGCAGAACAACCAAAATTATGTCAAGAAGTTAAAGAAGAAAGATATGTCACCAAGTTCAGAGCATACAATAAATAGGAAGGAGATTGAAACAAACCTTACTCTTCAAAAATGCGACGAAAAGTGATGTGTAGAAGCCTAGGTTTGGCCGGAGAAGACGAAGGTTGTACCGGAGGGAAAAGGTAAAACTGAGAAAATAAAAGAGTATCTGTATTTATATTAAAGGAAAGAAAACAGCAAAATCAAGGTAGAGGAACAGTCAAGAAGCACAATGATGAAACTCTGACACAAAAGTGAATAACCTTTCATAAATATCGAGGAGACGGTGGAAGGTGAGTAGACGGCATACTAAATGGTAAAAACTGTATGAACCATTTATGAGGTAAGGTAACAAACGCTAGAGAAATCTGGAAATGATCAGCATGAAAGGCAGAAAGAATCATGGTTCTTTCGAACATAATTGGCACTACTATCCTTATCAGTAAAAATAGGAAATTCAAATTTAAAATTTTGCAAATAGAAGAGTTGGTAGACATGGGGTTACTACAACCACGAAGCTATTAGCACTTTGCAATTTCTATGAAGGTTAAGTCGAATGCCGAACGAGTTTTTTTTTAAAATAAAAGAACTCGGTTAGCATACAATCACTTTGATGAATTTGATTCATGCAACTCAGTCTTCATGGTTGGGGAGGCTTAGTGTCCATACCTAGTCCAAACAAGCAGTAAGCACAAACCACGAGCAGAGCCCGAACCAAAGTAGCGAAGCGAGTTTGGGTCAAACGAACGCAGAGGGAACGGTGCTAGCCCACGAGCCGAGAATAGTGGAAGCCTTGACCGTCCGTTTGCCACAAAACCACGTTTCTCGGCCCAATGATTACACACACAATGACAGTTCCGGACAAAATGGAACCCCGTTCATAACATATTATAAAATGAGAAAGAAGGAGACAAATCAAGGTAAGTGCAAATAAACTAGAGAAGCCAGATTTTTTTAAAAAAGCTACTGACTTGAGCGTTGGAGTTGTTTCCCCGGAGCCACCTCCTAGATCTCTTTTGCTGGCACATCTTTGGTGAACCGCGATCAACCAATTGGATAGGATTACACCACAACCGATGGAAGGGGAAAAAATTCAAAATGGTTAATAAGTCAGACATTAATATCATTATGTTTGGAACGGAATTACAAAGTGGAATAACTTAAAAGAGAATTGTAGTTTGAATCTAAAAAGTGAAAATCGGGATAATCTGTTGGTTTTCTAAAACAAAACAGAAAGAACAATATTTGCGCAGAAAAATCTGCCTTTTCTCCTTCATTATGTTCCATATATACACAACTTTACAACGACTTGTCCGATAATATCGAACCCACTAACGCCTACAAACTTGCAACGTCTATCACGTGCTAAGTCACGAATGACAAGAAATACGGAACTACAAACGTGGAAAGAAAAGAAAAAACCTCCTAAGTTTGACGACAGGATTAGAAAAAAAACATAACAAATCACCCCCTTAATCTTGTCGTCGCCTAACTCATGTTAGCAACGCCAATTCTGCTCCTTAGCGCCTGGAAACGAACGCGTCCGAGAGCCTTCGTCAGAATGTCAGCGAGCTGCACTTCCGTGTTGACGTGATCAATCTCGAGCTCACCCTGTTCCACATAGTCGCGGATCAAATGATAACGGGTGTCGATGTGCTTGCTCCGATCATGAAACACGGGATTTCTGGTGAGAAAAATCACCAATTTGTTGTCCACCAGCAATCTCGGCACTCGTGGTTGCTCTTTCAAGAGTTCTCCGAGAAACCTGCTAAGCCAAATTCCTTGGCAAGCGGCAGTAGCAGCTGCAATGTCCTCTGATTCGCATGACGAAATTGCCACCACTCGTTGTTTCTGCGATTGCCAACTCACCGGAGCTCGTCTGAGAAAGAAGATGAGGCCGGTCGTGCTCTTCCGATCATCGATATCTCCGGCTAAATCAGCATCACTATAACCTGTCAACTCCAAGGTTCCGCTTCCTCTTCCATACGAAACTCCAAAATTCATGGTTCCTGCCACATACCGCAATATGTGCTTTACTGCTGCATAGTGCACCGTTGTGGGTTTCTCCATGAATCGGCTTACATAGCCGACGGCGTACGCGATGTCTGGCCTTGTGTGAACTAAGTACCTGAGACTTCCCACTATGCTGCGATAAAGGGTGGCATCTACTGGTCCTCCGTCGCCAACTTTGCTCAGCTTGAGTCGTGCCTCCATTGGTGCTGCACAAGGATTGCAATGCTCCATTCCAGCCTTTTGCAAGAGCTTCCTTGCGTAAGAAGATTGACAGAGAGTAATTTCTCCATCCCGTTGCTTCACCTGGATTCCCAAGTAATAGCTGAGTCCACCAAGATCACTCATCTTGAAAAAACTAGTCATTTCCTTCTCGAATTTGATCACCTCTTCGATTGATGACCCCGTGATTATGAGATCGTCCACATAAACACCAACAAGAATTAATACTTCAATGTTACCTCGTCGGTAAACTACATGCTCCGCTTCGCTACGTACAAATCCCAAATTTCGAAGGCTTACATCGAGCTTCACGTTCCACGCCCTCGGAGCTTGACGAAGTCCGTACAGCGCCTTCTTGAGGTGAAGCACCTTGTGCTCCTTGCCGCGAGCAACGAAACCCGGTGGTTGCTCGACGTAGACTTCTTCGATCAAGTCACCGTTGAGGAACGCCGTCTTCACGTCCATGTGGTGGATCGGCCACCCATGATGCGCTGCAATCGCAATCATCATCCGCACCGTCTCCAAACGAGCCACCGGAGCAAATACCTTCTCATAATTCACTCCCTGTCGTTGTACGTAACCTTTCGCCACCAGCCGCGCCTTGTGTTTTACCACCTCGCCAGCTGCATCCTTTTTGAGCTTAAAAATCCATTTGAGCCCGACAGCTCGATGTCCCGCCGGCAGTTCAGTGAGCCGCCACGTCTGATTTTCCTCGATGCTGGCCAACTCTTCCGCCATCGCTGCTCGCCATTCCTCGTCCATCTCCGCTTCAGCCAGACACTTCGGTTCCTCGGCGGTGAGGAGACACTGGTCGTTGTCTTCTTCAGCTTCTACGTTAACAGTTGCATCGTATAAACTATCCAATGTGCGGTACCGGTGAGGCACCTCCTCGCCTGGGGATGGCTCTGATGCACCGGTTGGTGGGGACACGAACTCCACCGTCGGCGGTGGTGGTGCAACCGGAGTTGTTTGAGTGGGCAGCGAATCTCCGCGTTTGAAGGTGATGCGCATTCCGTGTGCATCGTGCTCCAGCTCGCATTAGTGCCTGCAATCGGAGAAGCAAAATGCTTGAGGGAGAACGTCTCTGTTTCTCCAAGTCGATCACCTCCTTGCTCTCATCCCTGAAGTGTCCAATCCCATGCCACATCCTCGTCGAAAATGATGTCATGGGAGACTCTGACTCGATCCGTGGCGGGGTTATACACGCGGTATACTGCGGTGCCCAGCTCGTAACCCAGCAAAACCATCGGGATGCTCCTGTCGTCCAGCTTCTTTGGGTTTGGATGCGCCGCCTTGACATGAGCGACACACCCGAAGACGCGGAGGTGTTGCACACTTGGTTGGCGCCCGTGCCATGCTTCGTAGGGGGTCTTTCCGATGACGCTCTTCGTCGTTCCCCGGTTCAACAAGTACACCGCTGTCGTCACCGCCTCACCCCAGAATCTGACCGGCACCCCTTTTGCCTTCAAAAGACAGCGCGCCATTCCGACCACTGTTTGGTTTCGGTGCTCCACGACTCCGTTTTGTTGCGGTGTGTATGGCGCCGTCAGCTGCCGTTGTACTCCTCGCTCTGCGAAATAATCACCAAGTTCTTGAGAAGTGAATTCTCCGCTGCGATCGGTGCGTAGCATTTTCAGTTTGCTCCCGCTTTGTAGCTCGGCCGCGGCTACAATCTTCTTGATCGCCTCAGTTGCTTGATCCTTCGTGGCTAGCAAAGATATCCACATATACCTACTATAATCATCCACCATTAGAAGGAAATAGCGTTTACCTCCAGGTGTGGGTGGATCGATCGGTCCGCACAAGTCTGCGTGCACAAGTCCGAGACGTTTGTTTGCGCGGTTCCAAGCTTGGTGAGGAAATGGTGCACGTTTTTGCTTTCCGGCCAAGCATGCGTCACACTTACGCTCAACATCGTCAATCATCGGGAGCCCATGCACCATATCGTCACGCGCGAGTCACCGGAGAGCTCCAAAGTGCATGTGCCCGTATCGAGCATGCCAATGCCAACCGCTGTCGGAGCCGTGCATGGCAAGGCAGATGGGCCGCGCTATGTTTAGGTGGAGCAAGTAGAGTCGTCCGCGGCTTCTTGGCACTCGCGCGAGCAAGCGCCCATCTTGGTCGCGTAGTTGGAGCCAGCCATGTCAGATTCGAGTGTCGTATCCGAGTTCGTCTAGCTGCCCCAAGGAGATGATGCTACTATGAAGGCACGGGATGTAGTACACCTCCGAGAGCGTCAGATGCTCCCCATTCAAACATGTGAAGAGGATCGTTCCACGGCCTTCTATCTCTACCGACGTGTCATCTCCGAGCTTGATAGACCCGCACACGTTGGTGTCCAGTTCAGAAAACAGCTCACGTCTGCCACACATGTGGGAACTAGCGCCGGAGTCTAGAAACCACACCGTGCTGCATCTCCCGTCCTGTCCCGTTGCCTTCGCCTGAGATCGCACCTCATTCAGAAGCACATGCTCGTCGGACACCTGGCTTCCGATCATGAGTGAGTGCAACCTCGCCACCAGCAGGGCCGCCTCCTCCTCCTGATCTTGCACAAGGTTTGCCCGTTCCTTGCGCTCGCGGTTCCGGGCAGTCTCTGGAGATATGACCCGCGAACTTGTTACAATTGTAACATTTTATTTTGGTCATATCCCGATCACGGCTAGAGGCTCGTTGGCTGCCATCGTAGTCGTGACCCTGTTGTTTCCCCTTCCACTTGGCCTTTCCCTTTGTGCTGGTTCCGGAGTTGGATCCTTGCCCTTGCTCGCGTTGTTTCCCGCGCGCGATCCACTCCTGTTCCGTGAGAAGAACTTGTCCGCCTGAGTTGCCCGTGGAGTTGATGGAGCACCGTTCAGAAGCCGACCGGAGCCGCCCGATCAGCTCCTCGACAGTCATGCCATCCAAGTCGAGGAGCGTCTCGATTAAATAGGCGATCTGCGCGTACTGGCTCGGTACCTCACGCAGGAACTTCTGGACCACCTTCACCTCCTCGACGGCGTCACCCAAAGAGCGGAGGTTGTTGAAGATGCCGGTGATGCGCATGCCGAACGCATCGAGCGACTCACCATCTTTGAACGTAATCTGTTCAAACTCCTTGCGCAATCGTTGCGCCGTCGCCTCTCGCATGCGATCCACCCCGACTCGCATCATCCTGATTGCCTCCCATGCCTCGTGAGCTGAGTTCTTCACGGCGAGGGCCGGAATCATCTCCGGAGGCACCGCACGGATCAACGCCGAGAGCGCGGCCATGTCCTCTCGCTCTCCAGGTTCTCCGACGCCGGAAACAGCCTCCCAGAGTCCTTGCGCCCGGAGATTGATCTTCATGACCAAGGCCCACTCGATATAATTCGTCGCCGTGAGAGTGGGGTAAACGATGTTGCCGCCGAGATTTGTCCGCTCCTGCACGATTCGTTCGCGAACGATGACCTCGTTGCCATTCCTCCGGATGACGCTCCGTCCCCGGCTCCGTCCTCGTGCCCGTGTCGGCGAGTTCTCAGCGGATATGGTTTCCTAGATCAAAACAAAGAAAGCTCTGATACCAAATGTTGGTTTTCTAAAACAAAACAGAAAGAACAATATTTGCGCAGAAAAATCTGCCTTTTCTCCTTCATTATATTCCATATATACACAACTTTACAACGACTTGTCCGATAATATCGAACCCACTAACGCCTACAAACTTGCAACGTCTATCACGTGCTAAGTCACGAATGCCAAGAAATACGGAACTACAAACGTGGAAAGAAAAGAAAAAACCTCCTAAGTTTGACGACAGGATTAGAAAAAAAACATAACATAATCAACGAAGGGATTACCTTTGGGTCGAAGAAGAGAGAGACCAGAAAAGATTTGGAGAACCACAATCATGGGATGTCAACGGGAGGGTTTATATAGGGAAAATCACAGACTAAGTGAATGGAATCCACGCGTACACCATGCAGGGAAAGAGAGCATGCAATCTTTGGTCGATTTTGTTTTATGAACAAAAGGAATAAAAATCAGAGAAATTAGGTTAGGAAGTTGAAAACACAACAGAGAATATTCAGATGGGGGGAAACGACACAGAGAGAGAAAAGAAGCAGAGGAAATTAAGAAGAACATGTTTTCTTCATCAGAGAGAAGGAAGCTATAACTGCCACTCAGTATTGAAGGCATAAAAATGGAAGCAGTGGGCAGGTGGGATTGTGGAGAGAGAGAGGGGGTGGGAAGATGAAACGGATGGGAAGAAACGCAGCGTTTCAAAGAGGGAAAGTGGAGAGTATGAAGTTACTGTTCCCTCAGTTATTAGAGCGGCGTCGTTTTTGCAAGACAAAACATGGGAAATATTTTACTGCTCCTAATGGATCCTTGCTTTTATAACATAAATATTTGTCAACAATACACTCGAGCTTGCTACTCAATAGTGTGGAAAATCTAAATCAAGGAGGGTTTAAAGCAGGCAAACTGGCACAATGAATATCATACTATATGTATGCATATGACAACATTCTATTTTTAGAATGCACAATACAGACAACAAGCCAACTGGCCAAAAACCTGGGTTCTTTGCAAGGTATTCAGGACAACAAATTAATTTTGATAAATTTGTGAACCAAGTAAGCCCAAATACTTCTCCATAAGCAGCGTCATTCCTCAAGTATACACTTAATATACACAACAGGGGTATACGAGGGAAGTATTTAAGAATGGATATTATGCAACTTCAATCTAAAAGCCAAATTCACAATGCAATATAAAACAAATAACACAAAAGTTTGACTCCTGGAAAACCAAATTCTTGATCCTTGTGGGGAGGATAACCTTAGAAAAGCATGTCATTACTGCAATGCCATTGTACCCATTAGGAATATTCAAAATCTCTAAAATTATTCTACAAAAAATAGATGAAATCACAGCATGGTTCATATGGAAAAGGGATATAAAGAAAAGAGGATTGCACTAGATCTCATGGGGAAAATGTGTCTGCCTCAGATTAGAGGAGGGCTAGGGCTGAGGTTAGCGTAAAATATGAATCAAGCACTGGTTGCTAAGCATTTTTGGAGAATACTTCAAGGAAGGGACTCGGTGTTTGTAAAACTATTCTACCAGAAATACCGTAATGATCAAGATTTCCTGCAAACACAGCTAAGGCCACATCACAGCTGAGCTTGGAAGTCTATATTATGGGGCAAGGAATTGCTAGCAACACACACAAGTTGACTAGGTCAAATCAGGAGAAAGCAGCAGATAGATTCCAGAAGTAAAGCCTACAAATTACCTTCGGTACTAGGAACACATACAAATTCTCAGAGTAGTGCATTTAATTGATCAAAATAAATAGTGGAAATTACCACTCCTCTAGATCAATCTTCCCGGAATCAATAATGGAGAAAATATGCAAAATTCACATCCTTGTATATGGGAATGCAAATGACACGACAATGGATGCATACAAAATATGGAGAATACACAGTGAAGTCAGGTTATCATGTACAAGCAAGAACAGACAGCCACACAGGTCAAAATTCTACTTCGGCGAAGTGGCAAAAATTTTGAAAATTGCAGCTGCCAAGGAAACTAATAATCCATATATGGCAGAAAATACATAATGCAATCCCAACAGCAAAATTTGTACAAAAGAGGTATAATCACTGACTCAGTATGCATACTGTGCTCAAGAAATAGAAGAGAAACACTTGATTATGTATTTTTTACAATGCCTATCAGCCCAACAAATATATGAAGATGTTCCCCCTTTGACTTTGACTTTAACACATGTACTCCAGTACCATACCACCTATGGTTCTTGGATTGGGTCAAGGTGGAACCTAACAAAAAAGTGTTAGGGTTGTTCACCTGCATAATATGTGATGTAGCGAGAGGTTATCAGAAAGAAAGAAACGCAAGAAAACGCAATAATATTGTCGAATTTATTTTATTAATCACTGCCCAAATACACAAATGCTGCCAACCTTATAAAGAGGCCGAACAAATTGAAAGAAAGAAGCAAATCACGCTAAAAGGAAAGCAAATAGGGAAACAAAGGAAACAAATATATGCTGAACTAAAATAACCTTCAATCAACCAAGAATCTTGGAACCTTACATGCAAGCCATGCAAACATCTTTAATCATCACAAAAATACACCAATCAAATCTGCAAGAATCCCATGCAAACCATGCACTTGTTTTCAACCAAATCCGCAAGAATCCCATGCAAGCAATGCACTTGTTTTCAGTCAAATCCCATGCAAACCTTGGACTCTCCTATGCTTCCATACACTCGCCACTTTTTGATGTGTCAATCTCACACCTCCATGAATGCAAGCCCTAACCCTAGCGAGCCATGAATATGGAAAATTTGGAAAGTAGGGAACAAGAAAATTTTAGTAATCAGAATATGCAACCACAAACTGCAGTTAATATGGAAGTGCAGACATGGAGGTTAACCAACAAGGAAGGCATAACCCACATGTTGAAGACATAGCACCGATGTGCTCAATTTAAATCCTATTTTAGCACATTTGAAATCTAACTTAGTAATAGGTTAGAGGGTTATTTAGAGAGTAATTGAAATTGTATCAATTAGAATATTAGGATAATATCACATATTTTTATATCCTAATTATTTTAATTATAAAGTTTTTTCAAGATCATTTTGAAGACCTACCATAATCGAGTCAGTGTTGAAGTGTTCGATATCAAAGAGAAGACGAGATTGTGGAGGCAAGGACATTTTCCGGACAAAAAGGTAGAAGCAGATAGATTGTCCTTCGCGAACTGCGACTTATATCACGGTCTGCGAAGGCGGCCTAGAATCCCACCAACATTCTTTTTCTTCTTCATTTCTAGGGCTATAAATATCCGTTCTTTCCCCATTTACGAGGATGAACTACTACACTAAAGCCCCCAGTTTTTCATCTACCCCTTGTCGTTTATCACTAGTTTACCATGTATTTTTGTTATTTTGTTAGTGGTTTTGTTAATCAAGGCCAAATATACTCTTGGGAAAAATTGGTGAGGATTTCTAATATAAATTTGTGAGATTTAGTTTATCCTATTTTGTGCCGTTGAATATCAATTATATTTTGTGTTTTGTTATGTAATTAATGAATGATTTAGACTAGGAAGTACAATTAGTTTATGGTAGTGAATTGCTAGATTTTTTGTCAAGCCCAGAAGACTTTGTCATTTTGTTGATGTGATTATTATTGATTGATGTTAGGTTGTAATTAGGGGTGACAACTAATTATAATTGTGGATTGATGAAATTGCTTTGATTTAGAATGAATTTGAATGTATTTGCCTAATTATCAATGTGGCTCACTAATAGCGTCTAGCATGAAGGCTGATTCTCGTAGTCATTATTAGAAAATATAATTGTGTTATCTCTATATTTCTCACGTGTAGAAAATTGTATTAGTTGTGTTGGGTCTCCATGTTTATTGCTATCCTCGAGGTATTCAATGATGTTAATCGTCTAGGGTGACCTGAGGGTTAGGGCTAGTGTGTGGCGTCGATCGCCCATTTTAACTTTAACCAAGAAGAGGTGGGAGATGTTTCACTCGAAAGGTGTTGACAAGTTCCCCACAATATGTGGTTAATACATGATAATAGAATAATTAATTGATGATAAATAGCTAACTAGAAACATAAACCAATTGCGCCTAGGGCTCGTTATAGTCTTATTTACATTTGTTGTGCTAGTTGTTTGTTAATTTTAGTCGATCAAAGTTATCGTAGTATTTTTTTTACTTCAAAACTAAAACCCCCACTTTGTTACCAGACACTTAGAGTGACATATTTGTGTGTTTTTAACTACGTTCAACACTCGATAGAACCTCTTTTTCTTCGTGGACGACCCCAACTTTTCACTAGCTACATTCTAGTAGTTAGCTGCATTTAGGGCCTATAAATTGTATCTTTGAGAGACATGACAACGTCCTCTAAAAATTTGGCGCCGTTGCCGGGGACAAGACGTACTCTATTGAGTGTTAGCGTAGTTTTTTGTGTGTTCTTGTTTGTTCATAGTATGTGCTTGTTTTGTGTTGTTTTTTGGTAGAACGCATTGCCTTTGTTCTTGGTTTATGGTACGTACTTGTTCTAAGAATTGAGAACCTTTGTGGAACGACCCCGAATTCTTTGTGCTTCTTCGTTTTTGTTATCTTTAGTTCAGAGTAAGTATTTCTTGATTTTTTTGGTGTACTTCTGCTGAGAATCCTCGTACTACAACTCCAAATGTTTGAAAAAAAAATGGAAGATCTCACATTGAGGGAACTCGTGATCGAAGAGAGGCTCAAAAAACAAGTTTTTGTAGGATTTTTCAATTTGACAATCTTACCAAGTATTGCTATTGGTCAAGAGAGGAGCACTACGAGGAGAATATAACCCTTTATTTTTTAAACCAAGGGTATAATGAGGAGTGCTAAGAAGAGGTTGGACTTGTTGGTTTCCAAGGTCAAGGAGCTTAATAATGGTATCCATACTATAATTTTTACAATCTGAGTGGAGTGGTAATCCTGATTCATGGCATGGGAATCACCTAAAAACCAACACTACAGCAAGATGATTGACCTTCAGCACCTTATGCAATGCCGCAAAACCATGCTCGAGGAGGAGGTTCAAGCTTGGAGTATGAGGAACTCATGCAAGCAATATTAAATATGGTTAAAGATTTGAAGACTCACTTTCCCTCAAGATTCAAAAACTTGGAGATCCAAATTAGCCATATTGCATCCTTCATGATCCATTTGGAAGCTAAAGATTCCGAAAAAAAGCTTCCATCACAACTAGAGGTGAGCCCGGAGCCAAATGCAAATCCTTCTACCTTGATGGTCAAGGTGGTAAAGGAAGTTGAAAGTGGGTTCCAAGGGGATGAAGAGTTGGTTGTTGAAGAAAAAGATATTGAGGAAGAGGTGATTGTCCTATATTCATTATTATCACCATCATCACCCCCACCCCCACCGATTGAACCAGCTCCACTATTTTTGGAATTCTTGAAGGAGACAATAGGGGAGCCAAATGATTGTGCTAAGCTCCCAAACCACCAATCTCCTTTATCTCAAAGTACTCCACCTCCACAAAATCCTTTCCATGCAGGATTTCTACCCCCACCTCTCTACTATCGGAAGCCATGGTGGATAGATTCAAACCTTCACTATATGAACAACATTAGGGTCGTTCTGACGACCTTAAATATACAGAGCTTCTCAGGAAGCAACCTGAGCTTTTAAGCTAGGCTAGTGTGTTTATTTTTTATTGAAAAAAAACAAAAAATTTCCTCAGCATGTCCTCGAAATCTTACCACCACAATCCACGACCAAAACCACTACTTAGGAGTACTAGTTGGTTATTTGTGTGGGTGTTGATCTAGATTTTCCTAGTTGTAGATTCGTAGTGGATTGGTGGAAGTTGCAAATAGGGTGGAGTTCATGAACATGGAGGAGAGAACATGCATTGAGAAGTGAGCAATTCCTCCACCGGGAGGGACCTTTAAGCTTCTCATTGTGGGTTTTTATTTCCCCCTCATTTCTTCATCGCGTCCTCTCACATTAAGGATTATGTATGTTTTAGGTGTGGGGGTGGGGCGGATATATCTCATTGTATTGTATTGTATCATTCATATGATCTACTTTGATTGGTTTTGTTTGATTGAAAAAATCTCGCTAAGTTGAAAATCCAAGAGGGTGGCTTAGGCAGCATTGGAGGAAAAAATGGGTCAAAAAATTGAAAGGGCAACCTATACGAAAATGAGAGGCTAAATGTGTGGGTGAGATGCATTAGTAGTGACATGGGTGATTAAAGGCGGTTGTATCGAACCACATAAGGCACTTTTCAAGTGCCTTTTCTGGATCTGCCTTTGATCGTGCAATGATCAAAAGTGGTTAAAACACCACCTTTAAATGGGTCCAAATTCAGTTCCAAATTCGAAACCTGTATCAAGGATTATAAAAAAAACTTCTGAAAACTGAGAGGTTTCCAGCAACCCTAAAGCAAATCAAGGAGGAGACAAACAACAAATATTTAAACCAACATCATCAATTTCACACCAAACAAACCCTAGAGAACAGAAATATTACACCATCTTCAACAACACATCATTAATTTCAAATGTTTAAACCAAACCCTAGAAACCTAAAAATAAAATCAAACCCAGATCTGTAGGTGAGCGGTGGCGCCTATGTAGGCAAGCGGTGGTGCTGGTAGAGGTGAAAGGTGGCGTTGGAGTGGAGGCATAGTGGAGAATGGTTGAGGGGGAAGCGATAGGCTGATCAAAGGGTGAAGATGGAGAATAAAGAGACACTGCTAGAGAAGAGACCGAGTGGTGGCATCAGTGGGGATCAACGATCGGCTAAATAGGAGGTGAGCATTGAAGGGTAAAGATAGAGATTGGAGAAGGGTGATGATCGGAGCCGCTGGAGGGTGAAGATTAGCGAAGGGTTAAGATGGAGATCGGCGTCCCTGGAGGGTAAAGATCGGTGCCACTGGAGAAAAGAAACGAAGGTGTTGTGCCTTGTGTATTTGAGGAGGAGAAATGAAATATCAAGGGTGAAACCCCTAAGTCAATTGGTATCTATAGTGGGCCAAAAAGACAACCCATTAAAGGCGGTTCCACAATAGAACTGCCTTTAGTTGAATTTCATTATAGGTGGAATTGACATTAATCGATTTAGAACCGCATTTACAATGAAAAGGTGACTTGGGAGGGTAGTTCTGAATTCTGAATTTAATTCGGGACCTAATTAATGGTAGTTTCTTAAATAAATTCAAAGGAACCGCCTTTGATTGCTGCCTTTAATGGAGGGTTTCCACTAGTGATGTGAACCTAAAGAAAATTTATTTGTGGATTGGATGAAAACCCAAAAAGGGCTCCAAGTCAAAATGAGAGAAAAAGAAAATGTTATTATCATTTTCCGGATTTGGAGCCATGAGGTTGCAAATGATTTAAGGAGAATGCGGGTAGTCTAGCTTAACATTGTTAGCCTTTAAGGGATTGAAACTTAGCTTGGGAATGAAGTAGTGGGATTAAACATATAATGTTATATACTTCATTTGATGCCATATATTTTTAGATTTTGGTATCTTTTTTATAGTATTTTTGGGTAGTACATCTCTTAGGTTGATATATGGGGGATGGGTACTCTTTTGTAATTATAGCTTTGGGAAGTTCTCAATTAGAGAGCTCATATGTGCTTTTGGGTAGAAGATTAGGAAACCACCTTAGATCTTGATCAATTACTCAAGGATGAGTAAAGGTTTTAGTGTGGGGGATTCATGATGAGCTCATTTTACACTATCTTTTTAGCATATTTGATACTCATATTTGTAATATAATGTGTTTCATTACGTGTGCGTTAATCGATGCATTCGGCATAATAATTGGCTTATTTTATATGTTGGATTTCTAGTATTAATTGAGTTTACATGACAAGTGGTTTAGACGGCCATGTTTGGTTTTCTTGTCTAAATCCAGCATTTTGTAGACTTAATTAGTACTAATGGACACTTTTTATCCATGGGCACCTAGATCTTCCTTTGTGATCATCCTTAGTAGGTCGCTCGTGTGTACTTTTGTTACATTTTATATTGAAGGCCATTGGCAGGGAAGGTAGAATATGTTGAAGATAAGTCACATTAGAATGGTAGTAGATAAAGGCCATGGACATCACATCGTGGTACTAGAAGGATGGAGCCAAAGATAGGCAACATTGAAGTTCAAAATGGTCAAGGAAGAAACGTTTCTGGTCCCAGAGTTGCACCAAGTTCTGGGAACGATCCAATAAGAATCATCCTTCAAGGTTGGTTCCATTGAATTCTTCTTCTCGGGCGCTATGAAATTGACTTCAAGAACTCTCAAAATGGATAAACAGTTCATGTGTAGCGGAGCAAAGAAGTTCAGTCGGGCGAAGCATCAACGGGCAGGGAATGACCGCTCATAGCCCGCACGAGACATAGCACCGATGGCCCCCGCCATGCCATACGGTCCATGGAAAGGGCTTCTGGAATGAGTTGCGCCAAGCAGCACGAGCCATGCCAAATCCCGGCACTAGCAGTGCCAATACTGCAGGCTGTGTGCTCGAGAGGCCTTTTTCTCTCCAAAAATTGCTAGTTATTGGCGCATCCCATTTCACACGATCCGTATTGTTCCAAGTCAAAAATGTCGAGACCAGCCACCGAGATGTGAATAATGAAGCGGCCCGTGCCAAAAGACTTATCAAAATGAAAATTCTGTTGACGGCCCATGCCAAACGACACAGACCGCGGATAAGAAGTGCAAAAACAACCTTCCTAAAGACTGGTCGCACTAGACAATGTGGATCATGCCCAGCACGGCCATGATCGATCGAACGCCTTGCGGGCTTGCCCTCGTGGGCTAGTGAAACATGTGATGGTGCGGGTTGGAAAGTTGGTGTTTTCAGCGGACTTTTATGTCTTTCACATGGTGCACGATGGAAGTGCACCCCCAATCCTATTGGGGACCCCATTCCTTAAAGCATCAAGGACTAAAATCAATATCCATTTGGGAACCCTAACCCTAGAAGATGATATGGATAAAGATGATATGCATATATAAGTCTAGGTCTTTTGTGTGCAAAGGCATAACCCTATGTGATGAGCATGATCTATGTGAAACTTATTCCATAACAAATGAAAATGAATGTTTGGATGAACCCCCTGTTGATGATGATAGTGTTGACGAGTCCTTTACATTGCATGATTCTAGTGATGAAATCTCTGTGTTAGAATGATTTCCATGCTAACTGACTTGCAGCGGGAAAGGAAGAGTGTCGCAGGCCTAAAACACTCTTAACCCCCTCCTAAACCCAAAGTGATGTTTATGGACTCAACCTTAGCAAGGCAAGATAATTCATTTTCTATGGCGGACAAGGTGTCCAAAGGTAAGGGTGACACGCTGTGGAGACCTCTTCACAACGATTCTTTAAATGAGGCAACAACTACCAGGAGATACACTAAAAAGGATTATACTAGTGTGCCTAAAACGGTTAAGACAAGATCACAAGTTGATGCTGAATCAATACATTATTAAATGGTGTCATTTAATATATGTGTATGGAATGTTAGAGGAATTAATAATGAAAAAGCACAACTTAAAGTTAAAAACATCAAGAGGAAACATAACATATTGTTGTTTGTATTGATTGAACCAATGTTAAAATATGACCAATTATCATCCATCAGTTTTAAACTAGGATATAATCAATTTTTTGGTATCCAACAGATAAAATGTGGATTTTTTGGTCTGAGGATTTTAATATTAACATAAAATATGTTCATGATCAGTTCATATTGGCTAAACTTAACCACAAATTCGGTTCAGTTTCTTGGGATTCATCATTTGTATATGGCAGACACAATAGAACTGCTAGGTACCCACTTTGGCCTGAACTTCAAAATCATTGTAATAACCATGTTATGATGATATGGGATTTCAATGTTATAAGAGAACCAAATGAGTATCTAGGACAATGTTAACCCAACCTGAATTGTATAATGGATTTCAATGTGTTTATTGAAGAAAATCAGTTAATAGAAGTCCCCGCTATAGGTAATAATTTTACATGGGCTGGGGTTAGAATTGGCAATGTTTGGCAATGACTTGACAGAGGCCTAGTAAATGAAAATTTTTTGAATCGTTTTCCTAACACTAGCATCAGAGTTAAGTCAAGACACCCCTCGGACCACTCACCTTTACTGGTCAATATAGCTAACCTAAACTACTCTTCTGGACCAAAATCCTTTAGATTCCAAAACTGCTGTATTACTCATCATGATTTAAAAAATATTGTTTCAATTAATTGGAACATGCCTTGCAAAGGATTTGGAATGATAAGATTTTCCCTTAAATTAAGAAGAATAAAAGGATTTTTGAAAGAATGGAACAAAACTGTTTTTGGAAATATAAAGGATAAATTAAAGGAGGCTGAAGATCGGGTTTTGATAAAAGAATTAAACTAGCAACATAGCAATAATGAACATACAAAAGCTGAACTAAACAAAGCTAAAGCCGAGTTAATACTTTCCTTAACCAGAGAAGAAATTTTCTGGAAACAAAAATCAAGAATCAACTGGCTAGAAGTAGGAGATTCTAATTCAAAAATTTTCATGCCTTAATCAAGTCCAAACATGCTAGACAAGCCATTTTAGAGATTAAAAACAGTCAAGTCCATTGGATTAAAGATCCTGATGCAATAGGGGTTGAGGCTGTGCATTTTTTCTCTAACCTTCTAACTGATGAAAACCAAGACATAGAGGGTCTAGCAGCTTCTACCATATTAAAAAACATTCCAAATCTTATCTCTGAGCAAATGAATATAAATCTATTGGAACAGATAACTTTGGATTTTATAAAAAAAGATAGTATTTGAAATGGATGGTGATGCTTCACCAGGTCCTGATGGATACCCGGGTAAATTTTACACTGAATGTTGGGACATCATTTCAAATTATCAATTCAATGTGGTAAATGAATATCTTTCTGTTATACCTATCCCAAGAGAAATTGCTTCAGCTTTTATTGTTTTAATACCCAAAAAGAAAGTTTGTTCTTCATTTACTGATTGCAGACCTATCAGTCTTTCAAACTTACTTAATAAAAAAATTTCAAGGTTTTATACTAAAAAGACCGAAACACATAATTCCTTCCATCATATCTACTAAACAATGAGCTTTTGTCCAGGGTAGAGAGTTGGCAGGAAATGTGTTACTAGTGTAAGAACTTACCAACTTTTTGAACAACAAATCAGAAGGTTATAATGTAACGTTCAAACTAGATAGGATGAAATCCTTTGATAGGGTTTCATGGCCTTTTTTGAATTCATTATTTTAAAGATGGAATTTCATGGTTTAATTGTTAAGAACATAATGGGCAATCTAGCAGCTTCAAATTTCTCAGTGCTTGTAAATGGTAAACCCTTTGGTTTCTTTAAATCTTCAAGGGGCATAAAGCAAGGAGATCCATTGTCTCCATATTTGTTCATAATGCTAACTGAAGCTTTTTCAAGAAATCTAGGATTACTTTACAGCCAGTTAAGAATTAGCTACTTCAAATTGCCAAATTTAGTAAATAAAGTTACACACCTAAGCTTTGCAGATGATACTGTAGTTTTCACTAAACCTAACAAGACTAGTTTGAAAAGTTTAAGGAAGTTTCTTAGTGTTTATGAAAAAGCAACTGGTCAAAAAATTGATTTTGGAAAATCAGCCCATTATCTGTCAAAGCATGCTAAGCCCTATCATAGGACTCTCATACTTGAGCAGATCAGCATTGATGTTGGATCTTTCCCATTTCAATATCTTGGGTGTCCTATATATATAGGGAGAACAAAGCATTGCTACTTTCAAAATGTTTATGAAAAGATGGCAGCCAAAATGCTCTTATGGCAAAATAAGTGGCTGAATCAGGCATGTAGATTTATTTTGATTAAACATGTACTATCTACAATCCCTCTGCATATCTTAGCGTTAATTAAACCTACAAATGGGATTATAAATAGATTACATGTCTTTTTCCCAAATATTTTTGAGGAACTTATGAGTATGGCAAAAAGAAGACATGGAGATCCTAGACTAATATGGCTTATCCAATTTTAGAAAATGGTTTCAATGTTAAAGATTTGCATATGGTCATTAATATTTTTCAGTAAAACTTTGGTGGAAAATGCAAATTGGGAATAATCTATGGACTGAGTTCATGTGGTCACTCCCTGAATACCTAAAGAATTCTAAAACATAGAAGAGGATAAAGGAAATTCATAGCATTGCCTCAGCAAATATAGCTTTGTAGGTAGGTAAAGGTAAAGTTTCATTTTGGAATTCTATTTGGTTAAACAAGCAGAATTTGATAGATGTATGGCATTCTGAGATGGATTTACCTTATCCCCATCGTACCATTGATGAATTCTTCTAAGATCAGGAGTTTTACTGTGATATTTTTAAACCTAGTCTAACTAATGAATTTCATAATCTCATCCTTACTGAATTCCCACTTTTTGAAGGATATAAAGACACTTTAATATGGAAACCAGAAATTTCAGGGAAGTTTACTTTGAAATCAGCATATGAAATCGTAAGGAAACAAAAATGTCAGGTTCTATCCTTTAAGCACCCATGGTGCCAAAGAAAATCAATGTGTTTATTTGGAGAGTTGTAAACAGACTAATCCCTTCACCAGACATTTTTGAGGATTTTAAACTGCATATGCTATCTATATGTTCACTGTGTAAGGCTGAATCAGATGATATGCATCACGTTATTAATGGTTGTTATTGGACTAAGAGATTATAGAATAAGATTAATCTCTTTTTTTTTAATGGAGGCCTATCTTTCTTTAATCTCTGGGATAGATTCTATCATTACTGGAATATGGAATTAAAATCCAAAGCTCTTGCAACATGTATAAGATTACTTCCATCCATTAATACTTGGTTTATTTTGGGAACAAGAAATAAATATATTTATGATCATATTGCCCCAAATATATACAATACATTTACCTAGATTATTGATATGACTAGACTAATTCTGCATATACATGGAATCAAATGGACAAAATCAGAAGGAAATAAGCTAGCATATAGCTTTTTATCTTTGGGCATCTATTAATTCTACTAAGCAGGTTAACATAGTCTACTGGAGGTTACCTCACAAAGAAGAAAAGCTAAATACAGATGGATCCTCCCCAAAAAGTGGTGCAGTAGGTGCTGGTGTGGTCATCGGGAATTAGCAAGGAAAGGCATTGATAGCTAAAGCCATCTACCTTCACAACATGGACATTTTGGAGGCAGAAATCAGGGCCTTGATCATCAGAACGAAAGCTACATTCTACAATGGATTCACAGAGATCCAGGTTGAGGTAGATTCACTTATCCTGCTTAAGATGATAAGAAGAGAGTTTAAGATACCATGTAGATTTACAAACCTGGTCAGAACAATCTGGAGCTAAAAAGGTGAGCTATCTTTTTCCTTTACTTATATCTATAGGGAATCCAATTCTGTTGATGATGCCTTAGCTAAGTTAGCTTGCTCAACAAAGTTGAACTATAGTTTCCAACATTCTAATCTACCTCAGAATGTGAAAGGAATGGTTATATTAGATTCAAGGGAATTTCCATATGTTAGAGCATCTAAATAATAGAGGTTGGGAGAAGGTACTGCTGTGTGTTTTTTGCATTTACAAGTACAATAAAGACTTTGAAGATATCCAGCAGCCAGCTGATAATCAGAAAGTCTGGATAGCAGGCTTCATGATGGAGATCACTGGAGCAAAGTATGGTCCAAAAGGAGCAGACGGTGATCCCAAGGAAATGAAGATCATGCAAGTTTGAGTTAGTCTTATTGAAGATAGTGCACGGTTTCTGGAGAGATCAGTGTGCAAGGAATTGGGACGGGAGGCCACCTCTTCAAGCTAACATGGGGTTATGAAGGCTTGAAAGTGGAAGGCCGTTTTATATTTCGAAAAGGGGTTGGGCCTATTATTTTGCTAACATGGGTGGAGGAAAAATGAATAGGGAAAGTATTGAGACATGTCTTTGTTATCAACTAGCTCTTGTTATACTCATTTTGATTTTCATCATTCTTGAGCAAACAATGTATTATCCTATTTTATAATGGTTTAGGGTGTCTAATAAATATCCCTTATATGAATCTCCTTACGAAGACTCAAAATTTGTGGAATTTATATCTTTGATCTAGTGTAGGAATCTTGCATGAAATTCAGGAGTCTAGCCCTGGGGGTACGCCTAATCTTAACTTGCTCTCTAACTAGCCCTCGGGATCAGATTGCAATGTTTATTGATACTTAACTAGCCATCGGGGTTGGGCAACAATGGAATAGCTCGCAAGCAAAGAGTATGAACTCAAAAGGTTGTATTTTGATTGATAAAAGTGGTTAGGTAAAAATAATGTTGAAAACCACCCCTATTTATAGTACATAGGTATGGTCTTCAAAAATACAAACAAGAAACTGAAAAGGATTATGGCAGCTTTAAGAAACTAAAACCATATTTAACTAGACTACCTAAAATAAATGAATATATTTTTCAAGATAAATCTTAAATGAATGTCTTATCCCTCTGACTTCTCTCCACCTCCAAACACTATTCACAGTCGACAACGTCTTTCTTTCCGCTTCCTCTATGGCGGAGCCACCGCAGGATCGCGGTGGCACGGCTCCGAATCGTAGCTTTCTTCAGGCCCTCAACACTAAACCAACCCCGCTCCTCTCCTCACTCCCCTCTACCCCCTCCATTAAACCAGTTACGGAATACAAGGGTAAGATTGCCTGTATAATCACCCCGGAGGAGGTCGCGCAACTGTCAGCTCACTACCAAAATGCTTTGATTGGAAAATTCGCCAGGCTCAAGCCATCAATGGAGTTCCTGAATGAGGCTTTCAAATCGGTTGGTTTTAAAGGAAGATTCCAACTCGGCTCTATCGACTACCGACATGTCCTAATCCGATTTGAAGACTCAGAAGATTTTCAGCGGTGTTGGATGAAATCACAGTGGGCTTTCAAAGGTGCATATATGAAGGTATTCAAATGGACCCCTGATTTCTCTCCTGAGGCTGAAACCTCCATAGTTCCTGTTTGGATTACACTTCATAAAATTCCCCTATTTTGGTATAATTCTGCCATGCTAGAAATAATTGGGAATACAATAGGAAGGTTCATCAAAACTGATGCTGCTACCCTAGGTGTTACAAGACCCTCTGCTGTTAAGATATGTGTAGAAATTGATCTAATGTCCAAGCTTCATACTTCTATCTCACTGACAAATGGTATTGCTCATGAAGTTGCTGAGTATCCAATAGAATATGAACAGCTACCATTATACTGCAAACACTGCAAGAGGCTAGGTCATGAGGTTGTTGAATGTAGGATCCTTCACCCTGACCTTAGGCCCCTTACAACCAGGAACAATAACTCCAAACACTCCAACCAAAAACCCCCTCAAGTTAACTCAGTTTGGAAAGCAATCCCTAATAGGGAACCTAGTTCTTCTGGTGTTACTCCCTCAGAGAAAGCCACTACAATCTTGGCACAGAAAGAAGACAAACTCCTCACTCCATCTTCCACATTTCAAAATGGTGATCATCCTTATTTAAGCAAGCATATAGTGTGCCCTGGTCCTCTGTCTAAGGATACTCAGGAAAACAAGGCTTCTACTCAGCAAGCTCAAGTACTCTCTCAGGAAAACCTGGGTCCGAATATTCCTATAATATCTGATCCAGTAGTTGTCCTGATTGAAGAAGATTCCCTCCCAATGGATTCATTAGCCTCCTCTGATCAATCAGCTCCGGTACCTCTTCTAGAAGAGCAAATGATACCTGACCCTCCGACCTCAACTCCTCAAAAAGTCCAAAAATATGCTGCTGATGACATTTCAGTGCATCCAGGTAAACTGCCTATCTCTCCCGATAATCCTTTTAACACTAACAGATTTGCTTGTTACTCTCAACCCAGATCCCAGGAAATAGGTTTCTACCATTAATTCATGAAGAGGAGGAGAATTCTGAGCAGGCCTGTGTTCATCAATCCCCTGAAACTGAGGTACAATGTGACATATCCCAGGTACAAGTTGACTTCTTACCTGAGGACAGTTCTCCTCCAATCCCCCCCATTGTTATGACTAACACTTCACAGACCACCTCTCCTAGACACAAAAATGCTGAACCTGCTCAGGGGAAAGTTCCCACGTACTTCAATCAGATTAATAAGATTCTTACTAGAACAGCCACTAAAAGCCTCAAACATAAAAAATAATGATTAGTACAACCTTAGGAATTAACATTTTAGTCTGGAACATTAGAGGCATGGATACTTCAATTTTGAGACTAGCTAGACTTATCAGAATACATAAACTGGAAATGATTTGTCTAATTGAACCTCAACATAACAACAATGAATGTGATTTCTATAGACAAAAACTTCTTTTTGATCACTGCCTGTATGCTGTTAACTGTAACATCTGGCTTATGTGGAACTCTAAGATTGACATTGCTCCTAAGGTTGATCATAATCAATTCATCTCAGTACTGATAACCAGCCATACACTTAACTCCTCTACTGAGGCTATTTTTGTTTATGGTTTGAGGACAAGAAAGGAGAGGAAAGAATTATGGTCTGATCTTAAGACAATGACACTGTCTGATACCCTCCTAATTGGTGATTTTAATGCTATGGCCTCTATAAATGAGTACAAGGGGTCCTCTACCCCCAACCTTGGTAGCATTAATGACTTTAGTGGTTTTATTGACTCTATGGCTTTGCTCCCTATCAATACTGTTGGGAATTTTTTTACTTGGACTAATGGTAGGACAAGTATTGGAGCTAATAGACATACTGTAGAGAGGTTAGATAGAGGTTTATGCTCCTCTCAATGGATCTCTAAATTCCCACAATCTTCCATCCAAGTTCTCAATAGGGATACCTCTGACCATTGTCCTCTCCTACTCAGAATCAGTAACAACTGTTCCTCTGTCCCTAGACCTTTCAGGTTCATAAATACCTGGTTCAAGAGGAAGGACTTTATGGATTTCATTAAATTCCATTGGAGTTCTCCTTTCCAAGGTCAAGGAATGCTAATTTTTTTTCTCAAGCTGAATCACCTTAAAAAACACCTTAAACTGTGGAATAAGGAGATTTTTGGTGATATTAATGCAAATGTCATACAAGCAGAGGAAAATCTGAAAGTTCAGGAAATTGAATTCGATCTTAACAGCACCCCTAGTGAGCTAATTAAGTTAAAACATGCAAAAGCTATGCTTACTAGGGCACTTAAAGAGCAAAACAGTTTCTGGAAACAAAAGGCCAAATTGAGATGGTTTAAAGAGGGAGATGAGAATACAAAATTTTTCCATAATGCTGTAATGGAAAAAAGATGTATACTTAATATCACAAAGATCAGAAGTTCTGATGGTACTTTGTTAGTTAATAGCTCTGACATAGAAAATGAAGCAATTTGTTTCTATCAAAAGCTTCTGACTGACCAGCCACACTCAGATCAGGGTCTTTTCTACTCTCACTTCCTGTCCCAAATTCCCAAACTGATTACTGAGGAAGAGAATGCTTCTCTCATTAGTCCAGTGACAATTGAGGAATTAAAAAAGTTGTTTTCAGTCTGAACAAAAGCAGCAGTCCTGGTCCTGATAGCTACACAGCAAAATTTTTTGTAAAAGCATGGGATATTATCTGTTCAGATTTACTAGAGGCATCAAATGATTTTCTTTCAAGGTCTATCATTCCTAGAGGTATTTCTAGTACTTGGATCACAGTGATTCCAAAGAAACAAACTCCTACTAGTTTTAATGACTATAGACCTATTAGTCTTTCAAATGTGACAAACAAAATCTTCTCAAAAATACTAATGGAAAGACTCAAACCATTGATGCCTAAATTAATTAGTCCTCACCAATCTGCTTTCCTCCAAAATAGAGACATTTCTGACAATGTCATCTATTTAAAGGAAATGATCAGATTCTTGCACAAAAAATCTAGAGACCCAAATTGCATTCTTAAACTAGATCTAATGAAGGCTTTTGATAGGGTAAGTTGGGCTTTTTTAAACAGTATACTTCTCAAGTTTGGTTTTCATGGGCAATTTGTTCATTGTATCATGAAAAATCTTGCAAATGCTTGGTTTTCAGTTCTCATAAATGGCAAACCTGTTGGTTTTTTTAGTGCTTCCAGAGGCATTAAACAGGGGGATCCTTTATCACCCTTTCTGTTCAACATATTCTCTGAATCATTTACTAGAAGTCTAGCCTATATTTTTGAGTCTGGAAAACTGCATTATTATGCTTTACCAAGGAATGCTATACCTATTTCTCATTTAAGCTATGCAGATGACACTATTGTTTTTCTCAAAGCTTCTAAAAGGAACCTAATCAGAATCAAAGCATTCCTAGGCATTTTTGAGGAGGTCACTGGGCAGAAAATTAACTATGATAAGAGTGACTGTTATGTTAGTAAGAATGCCACTCAAGCTAAACTCAGACAAATTAGGAATATTCTGGGTATGAAATCAGGTTTATTGCCTTTTAAATACTTAGGTGTTCCTATACACAGTGGTAAAATTCTCAATCTTCATTTTCAACCGGTTATGGAAATGATTGATAGGAAACTGAAAAACTGGAAAAATGTGTGGCTATCTACTGGAGGTAAGCTGACCCTTATAAAGTCATGTTTATACTCTATACCTCAACACATTTGGGCAGTGATGGAACCCCCCAAACAGATTATTAAGAAAATTGAAAGAAAATTTGCTATCTTTTTTTGGGGTGAGACAGATTCAGGTCCGAAAAAATCATGGAAAAAATGGGATTCTCTTTGCTACCCTACTGAACAAAATGGATTAGGACTGAGATCTCTAGCTGCCATCATTAGAGCTTTTTCCTGTAAACTCTGGTGGAAATACCAATTAGGTGTAGCTCCCTGGACTGTTTTCCTTAACTCCCTCCCTGAATCTCACAAAAAATCTCAGAACTGGAAGAGGATATGCAAAATCAATCAATTTGCATAATCCAATTCCAGGGTGATACATGGTCAGGGACTTTGCAATTTCTGGACTTCTAATTGGACTGATTTTGGCCCCTTAATGGATTTCTATTACCCAAATGAGACCCAAAGACAGTGCACTGTTGCTGATTTTATTAGACACAAGGACTCTCTTCTCCCACTCCTGCAACTAGTGCTCCCTGCCCCCATCATTAATACTATCAAGTCTGCCTCCATCCATGAACACAGACCTGATAAACTAGTGTGGAAGCCTGACTATATTGGGAATTTTTCTGTCAAGACAGCATATCTCAAACTGAGACCCCCTACTAATGCTTTCCCTGCTCTTAGAAGTATATGGGCTACCCATATTCAGAACAAAATCTCAGTTTTTATGTGGAGGCTTTTAAATGTACTACTGCCATTTGATGATATTCTTGTGCAATTTGGCTTCCACCTCCCCTCTAAATGCTGTTTTTGCAATAATGCTGATTCTCTGCACCATTTTTTCAATACATGTGCTATCTCCTCCATGGTCTGGAAGGAAGTTCATCAAATCTGTGGTATTTCATATTTTGAATCTGAAAATTTATGGGATAGATTGGCCAGTTTCTGGGCAAATACTGGTCTATCAAATCTCCACACCAGACTGATCCATACTGCACCTATCCTTGTCTGCTGGTCTTTGTGGAAGGCTAGAAATAGAAAACTTTTTGATAACCTCAATCCTCATTGTCAGACTATCATTAAAGAGGTCAAGGACAACATTTATTTATCTTTTTCTGCCTTTCCCATTGACATATCAAGACAGATTGACTATGAACTTGCTTCAGAAGGTTATATTCCACCGATTTTTAAGCCTCCAAAACCTCCCATTATCACAGTGACCTGGCAGAAACCTGAATTGGGCATAAAGATCAATGTTGATGCCTCATGGCATCACTCCAAAAAGGCTGGCATTGCGGTCATCATAAGGAATAAGTATGGTTTTGTTCAAGCCAGGGGGTACTTTGTTACTGCAGTTTCCCCCTTGCATGCTGAAACTTTAGCTATCCAATGTGGGGTGCAGTTAGCAATACCTTATGCAAATCAACAGGTTGTGATTGAATCTGACTGTCTAAATGCTATTAATATGATTTTACTACCATCTGTTAGACACTGGAAATTTCTTAATCTTATGGACAGCATTCACATCTCTTTGGGGAATACTAAACTGATACACACTCTCAGACAAGGAAACCAACCTGCTGATGATCTTGCTAAGTTCATGTTACTTACTAAGACTCACCAATCTTTCAGCTGGTCGAATCTGCCTGCAAGAACCAAAGGGCTACTCTGTCTTGATGACCTAGAGATCCTACAGTTAGATTCCCTTCTTAGGAGAATTGATGCTACTAACTGTTTTTTCTTATGTTTTTCTTTGACAGGACCTAAGGTTTGTTCACTGCCACCACTCTCAATCAGAGGACTTATATTTGCTCCTTCAGCTTCAGGAAATGATGCTGCCATTGTTTCAGCAACCAAAAAACTTCTCTGAGCTGCACCCTCACTCCTGCATTTGGTGCTTTTTTACTGTTCCGTGTATTCTTTGTACCATTCTGTCTCTTGCTCCTATTGTCCTAGAGATATAGGTGGCTAAGTGGTGTTTCGATTCGTTGATCACCGACCTGCTCCTTATTATCACTAGGTATAGTGAGATAGTTGTACCCTTGCGGTCTGTCTGATCTGCTAGGTAATATTTTGGTCCTACAAACCCATCACATTGACTTTTGGGAGCAATTGTTTTGCTTCGGGCTCTTGGCCTCCTTTAGCTTAGGAGTTATTCTTGTACTGACTGAGCAGTTATGGCTAATTACTGCTTCTTCATTTATTATTAAGGGTTTAGGGTGCCCAATAAATAGCCCTCCACCGCATGGTGGTCTTCATTTAAAAAAAAATGAATGTATTATCTTATCTTACCAAATCTAATTCTAATCAAATTAGAATTTAATATTCGAAACCCTAAAATAATTGCATGACTGAAACATTAATTCTTCCAAGGCCAACATGGCTGAATTAATGGGCCTTATTCCAAAATAAAATAAATGATCACACTACCTCATTAAAAAATCCAGAGGGAAAAAGAGTATAGTGTTATCTTCTAAAAATCGTAAGTAATAAAAATAAATAAAGAAAACCTAATTTCGTATCCTTCCCTCCGAGGTCGAAAAGTTTCATCCTCGAAACGTGAACGATCTTCAAAAATAAATGGAGATAAACATCCCACGCCATCCCTACAAAATCTTGCTAATAAACGGTGACATGATGCTGACTAGGATGTTGATGTGGCTCTGACTCGCGAGATAAAGAGAACCAGTGAGAAACTGAACTAACTCACAAGAAGCAGTGTCCACTAGCGAGAAAAGGAAAATGTCATGAGATGAAGAGATGGACTGGTTTGTGTCTTGCGCGTGTGAAAAATGTGCCTCAAGTGTGTCTTGCATGTGAATATCACGTGCCTCAAGTGTGTCTTGCATGTGAATATCACGTGCAACTGTTGTTGGTTGAGCATGCGTTCCACGCATCTAACTTTTTGTCTTCTTTGCTGGAACTTCTAAACTTCTACCTTTTCTTTCGTCGGAGTCGTACTAACTGGAAATTCAGAGGACGCCGGAGTTGTGCTGATCGGAGAAGCTTGCTGCTGGAGAAAGAAGGGGCCGCAAATCCGTAGATAACCAAGAGATTTTCGACGAGGTTCTAGGTAGTTGATAGGTTAGCGCCTGCAGAATTTGGTCGAAGATCAAAGGTGGACGAATAGTGGCTCGCAGATCTGCAGCGTTCGATGAGCAGACTCAGAATAGGTGGAGGTCGATCGGAGACGATCGCTATTGCAGTGGATGGAGAGAAACAGCGGTGCGGCGGCAGGTTGTTGAAGCTGATGAGCGGACGGTGAGATGAACGGAGTCGCCGAAGATGAGGTTTATAGGCACCGGTGAAGATGACTGGCAGCTGAAGCTGTCTGATGAATTTTTTTTAAAAAAAATTGATTTAAAAAAAATAAATTCGAACAAAACTCGAAATCCCTGTTGAATTTTTGGCCACCAGGAATTCTTTTGTTTTGCTCTGATACAAACTTATATGAATCTCCTTGCGAAGAATCGTGATTTGTGGAATTAATATCTTTGATCTAGTGAAGGGATCTGCAAACCCTCACTATCTCGCACAAAATTCAGGAGTCTAGCCCTCGGGACATGCCTAATCTCAACTTTCTCTCTAACTAGCCCTTAGGATCAGATTACAAGGTTTTTTTATACTTACTTAGCCCTTGGGGTTAAGCAACAATGGAATAGCTCGGAAGCAAAGAGTGTGAACTCAAAAGGTTGCATTTTGATTGATAAAAGTGGTTAGGTAAAAATAGTGTTGAAAACCATCCCTATTTATAGTACATAGGTATGGTCTTCAAAAATACAAACAAGAAACTGAAAAGGATTATGGCAGCTTTAAGAAGTTAAAACCATATTTAACTAGACTACCTAAAATAAATGACTATTTTCTTCAAGATAAATCTTGAATGAATATTGCCTTATCTAATCTTACCAAATCTAATTCTAATCAAATCAGAAATGAATATTCTAAACCCTAAAATAACTGCATGACCGAAACATTAATTCTTCCAAGGCCAACATGGCTGAATTAATGGGCCTTATGCTAAAATAAAATAAATGATCACACTACCTCATTAAAAAAATCCAGTGAAAAAAATAGTATAGTGTTATCCTCTAAAAATCCTAATTAATAAAAATAAATAAAGAAAACCTAATTTCGTATGAATCCCCCTCACCATTGGTGAGTTTCTATTAAACAAAAGAAATGAAGTAGTATAAAAAGTTTACAAAATTATATTTTAGTTTTGTTTGACATTAAATTATTATTAAAATTTCGATCATGTGTTGCATGTGTTGCTCGAACTCTACATTTAATTTATTTTATTTGAAAATATGAACATAAAGTCATAGTTAAAAGTATAACTATAAAAAAATTTAAAATAAAAAATGAAATCGAGTTGCATTAAAAAATTATATATATATATATTTTTTAAAAATTATATTATTAATATATATTCAATTATTTTAAATCGTGCATCACAAGGGTGTCTGCGAGAGGTATATGAGACGTCGGTAAGCCAGACATGCATGCGACGTCAGCCATTTTGTGTCTGTGAGAAGTACGTGCAAAGTCGGTCACGTAGGTATTCATAGAAACCACCGACGTAGGTAAGCCAGACATGCGTTCGACGTCTGTTATACGTGTCTGGGATAGGTATGTGCGACCTCAGTCACAAAAACAACCGACATAGGTAAGGCAGACATGTGTGCGACGTCGGTCATATGTATCTAGGATAAGTATGTGCGACCTCGATCATAAAAACAACAGACGTAGATAAGATAGACATGCGTGCGACGTCAGTCATGCAGTCTTTTTACCTCAACTTTTTTTACAAAAGCAGAAAAACGTGTACTTTTTACCTCGGTTTAAATAAATATTTTTTAACCGAGATAAAAAAAATATTTTTTACTTCAAAAAAACCAACAGAGGTCAAAGAACTTTTTACCTCTTTTTTTGGGGTTTAGAAAAAAACTGAGGTAAAAGGGGAAAAGTAATAGGTTTGTTTTCTTGTAGTGAACGGTGTTCCTACCTGACTGGATTACCACATCATTTGGCCCCGTCTGTGGGGATCAGAAAAAAAATTTCATTCCAATATCCTTCAAGTAAACAATGGTGTTCATCAGAAAAGAGAAAAATCACAACCACCAGACACAAGAACACACAGTTGGATGAAACAAAAATGTGCATCCCAGCCAAGACCAGTGGTATATCCCTACTAGAGAGAGGGAACATAATAGGGAAGACATGGAGGATGAGGAAGAAGCAGAATCTCCTAACACAAACTAGGGGAAAGAAAGTAGGGCGTTCATGGCATTTTTGGAAGCAAACAGGGAGAGCCTCTACAATTAGGTTTTGACCACACTCAAGCCCAAATCACAAGGAATGGATAATAAAAAAAGTCAAGGGCACGAGAGCCTTAAGTACGAGGAGGAGTTACGAGATATAGCGGTAGAAGACGATGCGGACAAATCACCCCAAGCATCGCATCTTCGAAATTTCAAAATACCTAAGGACTTCAAACTTCCTCTCCATGTTAAAATCTATGATAGGACCACAAACCCAAAAGAGTTTCTACACTCTTACCGAAATAGCATGAGATTTCGCGATGCGAACATTAAACTAGTTTGCAAGGCGTTCCCCATTTTCTTATTGGGAATAACAATCACATGGTACGGAGATCTGCCAAATGGAAGTATCAAGTCTTGGGCACAATTGTCGAATCTATTTTTGGGATGTTTCTACCAGAAGCAGAAGATCACAAAAAATATTGCAGATTTAAATAAGATAGCTCAGCAAAGAAATGAAACTCTTGCAGAATATCACAACAGGTTCATCACCAAGAGCCTGCAAGTTTGTGATCTATCGTTTCAGTTGTCCTTGAGTACATTTCTAGGAGGCATGCAGTCTGGAGAATTCTACAAGGAATTAACGAAAAAAAATGCCGGACAACCCAAGAGAATTAGAAAAGATGATTAAGCAGCATGTGCGAACAAAAGAGGCGAACAATCGCTAGATAGAGCAAGAGCGAGGCAAAACGAAAATGATTGAAGACTCACAGATGGGGTTCATAAAGAAGGGAAAGGGAAATATCCCTTTTGAAGGAAGAGAACCAAGGATGTTGGCGGCACTACTCCAAGAAACCCCTTTGATAAAGTCAAGAAGAAATATGGCAGGCGAATAGAGAGCTGTTTTGTGATACGGCACCGATGATAGCACCTCCAGATAAGAGGTCCAGAGAATATTACTGTGCCTTCCGAAAAGACCATGGTCAAGACATAGATTATTGTAGGAATTTGAGGACAAAAATTGAGAACAACTTGAGGAATGGTTATTTAAGCGAATATAAGAAAGAAGAAGGAGGAAGCTAGTACAACGAGGCTAACAAAGCATGAAACCCCATTGCAAGAAACCAAGGAATAGCGAGCACACTTACCAAGAAATAAAAAATGATAGCAGCAGTAGATTACAATGATGATATGGAGGTTGAAGTTTCAGAAAAAGTAATCATGTCTATACACGGATCAACTGAGTTTCCACCAAACAATGCTTGGCGGCTAAGGCCAGATATTCCCCACCACAAGAGCTTGTCGATAAGAGACTTCGTTCAGATGCAGTGATCACATTTAGCGAAGAGGATGCAGTTCCCAACGTTTCACCGTATAATGACCTGATGATCATTATCGCTAAAATTGGAAATGAAAGGATTCATAGATTATTTCTAGATGATGGAAGCACGGTTGAAATACTACTAGTTGATTTATTTGATAGGTTAAGATTTAAGCAAACTGACCTAAAGAAGTCCACGTCCTCCCTTTTCAGATTTACGAGGGAAGCAGAACACCGGTGGGCAACACACAATTGCATGTTACCATTGGGGAAAATGATAGAAATTGTACGGTAATTTGTTATTTTGTGGTCATAGATGCGCCAAGTTCATTTAAGGCCATCATTGGAATGCCCTGGATGAACACAGTAAAGCAATATGTTCCCCGTACCACTTAGTAATGAAATTCCATACTCCGGCTAGAATCACAACAATAAGGGGAAACTAACAAACCTGAGGCAGTGCATGGTTATCATGATTCAGACAGGGAAAAGTATAGAAAAAATGAAGATGGTGAGCACTATGTCCAATGGGGGATCACTTAGGCAATCGGAATTGGCAATGGATCTTGGGAAGGAAACGAAGCTGGTCACATTAGATGACGAAGACAATTTCAAGTGTATCAGGATAGGAAAACATCTTCCACCGATGGAAAAAGAAAAGGTCATACAAATCCTACGAAGTCACAAAGATACATTTGCATGAAGCATCCAGAACATGGGAGGAATTAACCCAAGCATCGCTACTCATTCCTTAAATATTAGTGACTCAGTTAAGCCAGTCAGACATAAGCAGCGTAGCTTCACTAGCGATAGGTAGAAAGAGACTAAGGAGGAAGTCACAGACTTGCTTCGGGCAGGTATATTGAGAGAGGCCATCTATCCAAAGTGGTTAGTGAACCCGGTAATGGTGAAAAAGGCATACGCAGGATGGCGAATGTGTATAAACTTCACTTCCCTGCCTCCACCCGGGGTCATTAAAATAGTAGCTTAGAATTAACCAGAGCGGAGGCTTTTGGAAAGGTCAAAGATAAAATTTATATTCTGCACCCATTCTCACTGCTACGCTACCTAAAGTATAGTTAGCGGCAAGCCCTGGGTTTGTCCACAGAGATTCTAGGGTTCAAGTATCAACTTAAAATACAACCTTGTACGGATCGTCAATATGTGCGAGTGAAAGTAATAGCTAGTAAATGCAAACAAAGGGAGGGGGTTGAATTTTCAAATTAACAACTAAAAAGTAAAAGGTAAAAAAGACAAGTAAGCTAATTAAACTAAGCACTTTGGAAGTCATTGCGCAAAATGATTAACCTAATGTTTTGATACTTGATTCATTCACATGCAATATTTACTAAGAAACCTAATATTGTGTTCACAACACATAGTGTGGCTGATGACATACACTTCCGCGTACCTATCATGTCGGGTGCACTTGCAACCCTCCATCAACGCCACTATCATAATTAGAGGAGTACAACAAGGTTTGGCCATTGTTGTAGGTCTATTTCTCCCCCTGTGCGATTACGTCTCGGGCTTTCACCACAAGTGCACAACTTCACTCGGGTCTCATCAACTAGGCCAAGGGTCGTTGGCACCTTATTTATGATCTAGGATCTCTCACACCTATTTTGATACCTTTTAACTATCTATACCTGCAACCTATCAGAAAAATTTACATAATCAGCTAAGAATGATGCGATTGCAAATAAGTCAGAGTATGACTCGGGTCTCCCGTGCACACACTCATACAGACGCAACATACTCCCTTACCCATTCTAACATCCAGGTTTTTCTTCCCAAGGGAGCATCAATAAATGTACCATACATGGATACATCCAAAAGTGTGTGCCGGTAGGTGGTGGAATATTCATGCATTTAGAAATTCAAGAACAATTATAATAATATCATGAACACATATAATAGAATGAATCTAATGAATCTCATATAAACATAAAGATTAAATCATGTGCTACAATTATCCTCAAGCTATGGAAACTACTCCATAGACATGGAATTCAAATATAGATTTGAATTCCACATCTAGGATAAACACAAAATGAAAAGAAAGAAAAAGGAAAAGAAGAGAGTGTTTCTCTCTCTCTAAGAGCTTTCATTATGTTCTAATCTACTTTGTACATGTTTAACCTAGTAGACTTAGGCCATATATATAGGAGAAGGGGATCGGGCCTAAAAATAGGCCCAAAATAGGCCAAAGATGCTAAAACCCTTGTTCAGCCGCCGCCTGGCGCAGACCATAGTCGATGGCACAGTCCACACCAAGTACTTTGTCGCAGGATGCATTATTGCACTCAGCCGTGGTTCTTCATAGGCTCGAGGTGCTTGATCTGGCACAAAGTCGTGGCAAGAGGCTTTGGCGCGTGTCATGGTCAGGAAATATGATTGACTCAGAAGTTTGGTGCGGGATGTGGGCTATGGTGTGGGTCCTGGTCAGGAAGCATGGTTTGCTCAGAATTTTGCGCAGGGCATGGGCCAATGGCTGGTCTTGGTATCTTGATCTTGTAACTGCGTGAGTTGTCGTGAATGGGACGGTCCATGCCCATACTTAGCTGTTTTTGTGCAAACCTTTGAACTTGAGATGCACAGACCGTGACGTATGGTACGGGTCGCGTCATTGCCTTGCATTGGAGATGTTGGCGAGGGGCATCTCCTCTGGCGCGGACTATTGGTGCTTGGCCATGAATGGTCTGCACCGACCCATGGTACATTGACTGGCTGAACATGTTTTCTTCGCTACGGGAAAATCGTTAGTCTAATTTTTGAGTTCTAGTAGCCAATTTTTTAGTGCTTGAGAATACAAATCCAATGGAATCAGCCTTAAAGTCTAATTCTTCTTGGATCATTCTCGGACTTTGGCACAACTCATTGGACCACAAAAATACCCATTTCTTTGTTGGCTGCTTTGATCTCCGCTTTGATCACCTATCCTTGGATCCAATATCCTTCTATCATGACCTTAGTCTACTACCATTCTAGAGGTGAATGGCCTTCAATCTCTTCTACCGTCCTTGCGAACGGCCTTCAATATCTTTTACTGCCCTTATGAACGACCTTTACATAGAATTTAACCAAAAAGTACCCAGGGAAACCCATTAAAGATGATCAAATGGAAGATCTATGAACCTGTGGATACATGATGTCCATTAGTACTAATCAAATCTAAAGAACGCAGGATTTAGACAATAAAACCAAACATGGGCTTCTAAACCCCTTGTCACGTAAACTCAACTAGTACTAGCAATCTGCTAAACTAAAAATGCTAAAAACTATGCCAGATGTAATGGTTAATGCACGCAAAATGAAGCACATTATTCACCGACTTGAATAGGGCACGATCACTAGTCAAATACTTAAGTTTGTATAGTTATATCTTCTGCTATGTGAAGATGCCTTTTGGGCTAAAAAATGCACGAGCAACATTTCAAAGAGTGGTTGATAATGCATTTCGCAATCAAATAGGGTAAAATGTAGAAGCATATGTTGATGGCATGGTTATCATGAGCAGAAGGGTAGGTGACTTTGCCGCAGATTGAAAACAAACTTTAGATACGCTACACAACATTGGAATGAAGCTTAATCCCAAGAAATGCATCATTGGCGTAGGCATAGGAATTTTCTTAGGATACAAGGTATCCTCCAAAGGGATCAAGGCTAACCCAGAGAAAATCCAGTCTATAGTAATCTTCACCAGCCACGAACAGTTAAAGAAGTGAGAATATTAATGGGATCGTTGGCAGTGCTCAGTAGGTTCATTTCCAAGGAATCTCAAAAACATTTCCCACTCTTCAAAGTTTTGAAGAAGGTAACAAAGTTTAGCTAGAACAAAGAATGTCAAAAAGCGTACGAGTCCTTATAAGAGTAGCTTTAAATATTGCCAACATTGAAGTCACTATCCTTTGAGGAAACCCTTTATCTATACTTGGCGGTTTCGCGAAACATAGTGAGTTCAATTATGGTGTGCCAAGAAGGTCAAAAACAAGTTCCATTGTACTATATCAGCAGAATATTACAAAGTGCATAAAATGCATACATTCCAATTTCAAAGCTAACTCTAGCTTTAGTATACTCAGCGAGAATATTGCGAACCTATTTCCACAGTCATCAAATCGTTGTCTATACATATTTCCCGATCAAGAATATCCTAACCATACCTGAAGCATCTGATAGAATAACCAATTGGGCTTTTGAACTGGGATAGTATGAGATCTAATTCAAGCTAAGAACTGCAATCAAGGCTTAATCCTTAGCCAATTTCGTCGCGGAGATGACAAGTGAAGACGCATAAGAAACAAATGCGCGCCAAAATATTAGGCTCTGTGAAAAAATAAAAGTGGGTAGATTTTTCGTGGAAGTTGTTTGTGGATGGAGCGTCCAACAAGGAAGGTTGCGGTGCATGATTACTACTAGTTAACCCAGAAGAAGGGGTGCACAGATATTCCCTTCGCTTCAACCTCCCACTTACAAACAATGAAGCAAAGTATGAGGCATTGATATGTGGTCTGAACCTTACCATCAGAATGAAGGTCAAAAGTGGTTGGTGATTCAACGATTCCCAAATCATAGTCCAGAAAGTGCGGAGAGGCTACGAAGTGCGAGAAGAACAACTGGTGAAATCTCGCCCAACTTGAGTACTTCAATTTCCAGCATGTACCAAGATCTGAAAATACAAAAGTAGATGCGCTAAGGAAGTTGGAAATCGCAGGGTTTGATTCGTTGATCAAACACAAAGACGTAAGAGTGGAGGTCATTCCAGTCAAAAGCACGGTGATGACAACTATGTCAATAGCCTAGACAGAAGAAGTAAGTTGGAGGACACCTCTAATAGAGTACCTCGCGAAAGGAAAATTGCCAACAGACAAGATACAAGCCAGGAAATTGGAGTTACAATCTCATAACTACGTTTACGAAGAGGGAACTCTAAACAAGAAAGGTTTCTTATCTCCGTGGATAAAATGCGTAGGACCATTGCAGTCGAGTGAAATCTTAAAGGAAGTGCATGAATTGTTGTGTGGAATGTACCAAGGATCTAGAATAATTGCGAATAAGATCATTCGAGTGGGATATTATTGGCCAACTATGTTTAATGATGTGCTTAACTTCGTCATCGAGTGAAAAAGTTTCCAAATTAACGCACCGTTGTTGCATAAACCACAGACTACTTTAAGAGGTATATATGGAGTATGGTCATTCGATAAATGGGAAATCAATCTTGTGGGACATTTTCCAAAGAGAGCTATCAATGCCAAAATTTTAATTGTGGCCATTGATTATTACACAAAGTGGGTGTAAGCAAAGCCATTAGGAAGAGTCACAACTGAGGTAACAAGGAGGTTCGTTTGGTAAATTATAGTTTTTCGCTTTGGGATGCCACAAACAATTGTCACGGACAATAGAATGTAATTCACAATTGGTAGCTTTACGGAATGGTGTTCAAAGTTCAGGATTCTACAAAAGTTCACATATGTAGCTCACCCTCAAGAAAATGGCCAAGTAGAAGTAACGAACATAACCATAGTCCAGGGTATTCGAAAAAGGTTGGAAGGAAAAGCAAAATGGTTGGGTGGACGAGAAATCTAATACCCTTGGCTGTACAGGAAAACCGTTCGGGAGCCAGCGGGAGAAACACCATATAGTCTGGTTTATGGTCACAAAGCAATTATTCCAATAGAGATCGGAAATTCGAGTCTCCGAATGGTAGAATACAAAGATAACGATAATCCAGAAATGATGAGGCTGGAGTTAGATGCACTTGAAGAAAAATGGGAAATGGTGGCAATCACAGAGGCAAAGTACAATGAGAGAATGGCTAGAGCTTACAATCAAAAAGTCAAAAGAGACGTAATTTTGGATTGGTGATCTTGTGTTGAGGAAAAACGAAGCAAGCTTAGCAGAGGAGAAAGGAAAGCTATGCCCAAGTGGGAAGGACCTTACAAGATAACGAAGGCACATCAATCCAACTGTCACGAGCTACATGGGAGTAGTGTTCCAAATACTTGGCATGTGAGCAACTTGAGAAAGTTCTATATCTAGAACCAAGGAAGAAGATAGCAAGTATCTAGTTGTACAGAAGCCATGAGGTGATTATTGGCTAGGATCGTTCTTTTGTTTTTTTTTGCAAGGTGATGTTATCGCAATCGTACATTATATTTCGAAGAGCATCTTTTTGGGGAAAAATTACTTTCCAAGTACTTTATGTGCACTAGAAGGCATTGCGAGCAATACATCAATTCTTAAGGTCTTAAGAAAGCGAACACGATCAACCATTCTATAGCAAGCTACGAAGTTGTCGGACAATGATAGATAAGGATAAGCATTCGATCATACAATTATTCGATTTTGCAGGATATAGATCTTGAAACTTCGCGAATCTCATTTTTGCAAGCTATAGATCTTCCACAAAAGCATACATGCTTAAATTAAAATGAAAAAACAACATCAGTACGCAATAGATCTTGCGATTTGCAAAATTGAAGCTCTCAAATTCGCAAGCAATAGATCTTGCAGCTTCGCCAAATTTTCTACGCAAGCCATAGATCTTGCATAAAGGAAGATATGCCTACAAATATAAATAAAGGAAAATAGCAAGCTATAGATCTTGCAAATTCATTACAGAAGCTACAAATCTTGCAAGAAAGGCATAAATGGCTAATGAATACAGCATAACTTCTCGCAGAGTAATTAATGGAAAACATGAATCCAAAAACAGAACATGATGGTTTAGAGCATCACAAAGAATGTAGTACAAGAAGGAAACAACTATCTACACCTATATGTACGAGACGATCCAGATGATGACGAGCCAACACAACGATGAGGTTGTTCGGCCGCAGACTTCTTATTTATTATATGATCATACCGTCATTTCATATACAAATAACAGGATGCCAAATTTGACCAATCCGCTCCATATAACCAAGATACCTAGCTTAATACGCCTTGAAGTCAGTAATATGACCAAATTATTTGTGGTCGAGTTGCATACTCATAACATCAACAGTGTCCTGATAATCCTTCAGATTAGCCATCAAATTCTGCACTTCAGTCTTTAGTTGTTGGATATACGACCGAACAACTTTGGAAAAATTAACTCTCTGCCTATCTATGTTCATAGTTAGATCACCACGACCAGACAAACCAAGAGATGACGATGGAATAGAATCAATATTTTCTTTGTAATTAACACAAGTCTGTTCAAGTTGGTACACATGAATTAAGGCGATTACATTCGGGGCGAAGACGATCATTGTCGCTACAAAGCTGAGTATTTAGAGCAAATTGCTCATCAAACCTAATTTTCCACCCAGATGAAGAAGAAGAAAAATGATCGCTCTCAGCTTATTTTTTCTTCAGTCGATCCAATAAATTATGAATACGTAAGCACTGCTTATCAATGACAAGAGTGTTTTGATGGGCTTCGCAAGCCTTGCTAGCAGAAACGTTTTGAGCATCCTCCTGTTGATGGATTATCTTAACCATACTCAATTGTTAACGTTAAATAAGGCAATTTTTCTCAGCATAAATTTCTCTTAATTCTTGAATAGAATCTTGGGTGTCTTTCATAAATTTCTTCCATCTCGCTTCAATGTCGTTAATACCCAGTATCATATACTTCAAACGAATGCCTAACGACAATGCCCACTCATAAACATGATTTGGGAGGTTGAGTGAATGCATGTAAGCACCCACAGATTCAAGATCAACTAAGCTACAAACAATATCCTTGTCCAGTGATTCGACACTATAACCTTCAGGTACAAACATAATACAAGGGCATGCCATAGAAGAACATGTAGATGAGGTGAAAAAAGGAACTTTCCATCTGAAGCAACTCCACATGAGAGAAGCTATTCGAAGAAACAAGCTCATGATATTCCTCGGTTAAAGACTGAGTAGCTCGAATAAATTTAATGGGGCAATGAGAGTCTGGGGACAAAAATCTGAGGCAATGAGGAAAACAACCAGTAGATCTCAAATAGTTTATTCGTTTAAAATTTTTATGATAAACCAAAATATCAAAGCCCTGCATATAAGTAAATGCAATGAGAAGTCATAAAACTATAAGGGTGAATCAAAACTAATGACCATGGTCATACAAATAGTACAGAAATACACAAGAATATTGTCTTAAATTACAAAGAAATGTATGAAAACCTGATACACTAAAGATCAACTAACATCAGAGACGGAGGCAGACAAAGGCTGGACAGTGATAGCAGAACCTTCCTTGTTTGCTTGCTGAGTAGAGACTTCAGTGCTTGCATTGGCCTCAGTTGCCGCATTGACATCAGAATTAGAAGGTGGAATAATAGTGCACGAACCAAATGGAAGATCTTAGAAATAAATAACCTTACACTCATTTAGCTCAGTTATAGAAGGTTGACAAGAAAGTCCAGTGAGGTGAGATAGCAAGGCTAAAGAATGACCACCGTTAGCGATGCTGCTAATGAAACCTTTGTTAAGCAAGGCCTTCTGTTCCTCCAATACTGTCTCAGACATATCAAGTTTAGGAAGATTCTGAACTTTAGCAGCTGGTTTTAATCGTTGTTGCTCCACCAGAGCTTCGCAATATCTGACATTGCGAGCGGTAGTAGAAACCTCCTCAAAGAGCTTGTAAAAAGACTTAGTCTTCATGAGCTGATCAACAAGCACCTGAGGATATGCAGGTAAGGCAGGACCGTTGGTTCACATTCCCTCCTGCTCATAGCGCAACTTGTCAACCTCCATCTCAGTAGCTAGGGCACACTCTTCAACAGTGTGCTCGCTCTTCAGCAGCTTCAAGAGAGACAGTCACTGCCACACACTTCTCCTCAGCGGCCCGACATTTTTCTAGAAGCGAACCACCTTCCTTGGAAAATTGGGTAACTCATTCGCTGACAAGCTGGCGATTCTCTCTAACCATGGTATAAATTTATATAAACAATAGTTAAGCACCACAACAGAAAAATGTCAAACCAAGTCATATATACATTTTATCTAGTACTCTTAACAAGCATACCACAACCATTGTTTCATGGAGCGAAAGTATAGATAGGGTAGCAGGAATGGTCCCCTCTACCATCAGATCTTGACTTTGCAAGGGAAGCTTAATATGAGAATGGCTAACACACCCTCTTTTCTTAAGAGGCTCCAAGGTACTCGATTGTCCAGTCTGATCCTTCTTTCTACTTCTTTGAGAATTATCATATGTGTGGTGACCAACGGCCTTTCTGCCACCATCAACAACGACCTCAATAGTTAATGGCTGAGGGTCCACTATAGCAACATTCTCCTGAGACATAGCGGTCGTAAGCATTTCATTTGTCTAGGTAACCCTGACATTCAGTTCTTCATCATCATCAGCAAAAAATGATTTCTCGATGGGTTGTTTAGCTAAATCCATGTCTGTAATCTAGTACAAAAGAATAAGTCGAACGAGCATGCATAGATAGTAAAATAGTGAAAAAAATGAAGATTAAACAGTAGATCATGCAAAGAAAAGTGCAAAGAAACAACAAACACCTTCATCCTCAAAATCGGCATGTCGAAGAGAGATCACATGATGGCTGAGTGTTAAAACAACATCAGATTTAGAATTAAGGCAAACCACGGCCTTAGGAATTTTAGAGTTGGGAACATTATACTTCCAAACTTGCATATTCCATTCGCTTTCATTACCAAGTTTTAAAAAGAAGAGATTTTTCTGCCACACTCCACAATTGTTAGGAAACCCACTAACAAACTCAACATCGGGAATAATTGGGTAAAGGGTGAACTCGTCAGGTGAAATTTTCACCTTGAAAAGTTGGTAAATATTACAAAACAGGTCAATTGAAAAAAGGAACTTGAGTGGCTTAGTAGACATGGTAAAAAACAACGAAGATCGCGATAGCCTTAGGATGAAGCTGGGATAAGGCTACCTGAAATTGGGTGAGCAAATCTATAATATGCCGAGGAAGGGGGAAAACAAGTACAAATTTGAGATAATCTAAGTAGCAAGAAATGAATCCATAGGGAGTATTGTGAACACAATCAGAGCGATCAGGGGCTTTAAGCTCATATGATAACAAAAAAGGAAAACTACTTTTCAAATTAGCCAAATAGTAGTTGGAAATTACACTACTGACAGTGGAAGAATTGGTGGGATGGTCGTAATCCTCCCTGGAATCTACTTTGGCAGCAAAGACATTTTTCATGGAGGATTTACCAAAATTAGGGATAGACATTGAAGCGGACAACATTCCTAAAATTCATATGAAGAGCCTATCAATCAGAGTTAAAAGAACACAACAGAGTTTACTCAGGTACTGGACAAAGTCAGTGCACAAGCCCAGAAAGAAAAACAGAGTAAGGAAAAAAGGGAAAAGTAATCAGAAAAATTTTAGATCAAAATCAAGAGAAACTAGATACTATAAGGGGGAATCACAATGTAGAGCTTATAACCTTAAGATTTGATTTGCAGAAAAAGGAGATTAAGAGGGAATAAAAATTACGACGATTGAGTGCAGCAATGTGCTTGAACAATAAAGGAGATAATGGAAAGAGGAAGACTCCAAATGGGATATAGAATTTAATTTAAGAAGCTGAAAATGTGAAAGAAATCAAATCAAAGAGGAGTAATGATGATAGCCTGACAAAAAGTAGCTTACCTTTTAAGGAACACGACACGCCGGCGCAAAAAGGGTAGAACGATGTACGATGAATAGTGACATACCTGAGTTGGGAAAATCAACGTTTTTATAATAGGAAGATATAACGGCAGAAAATAAAATTTTGGAATGATGTAATGAATAAAAAAGAGAGCAATCTGGCTCAACAAATCAAAGATTTCAAAACAGTTACATTGGAGAAAAGTAGGGAGGATCCAAATTCAAAATTTGAGAAACAAACTTCAAATACACATTGATAACCAAGAAGTAAGAAACACTTCATGAAGACGGTTGTAGCTACATCTATAACGAACATGTTGTTCAAATCTCACAAATTCAAAATACAACAGTTAATGTACATTAAGCAAACTAAGTCATCACTTTTTATCTACTGGACTTCATGGCTACGGGGGCTTATGGTGTATACCTAATAGCTAGCATCGTTGGGTTGTAAACCCAGCCCAGAGAGAAAAATGCAGAAAAGGCTAACGAACCGATAAAATCGAAGCCTGGTCCAAAGCATGCGATCACAAATCGATAAAGGCGGAGACACGATTAAGCCACGATGGGGGAGTTTATCCATGGGCCAGAGTTATAGGGATTTTGGTACAACCCATGTTCTCAGATGAGGGGAATACGAAACCGCGATAGTGGACTCTTATAAATACAGCAAGAGCAACGCTGAAGAAGATAAGTGCCACTGAACTGAGGAATTCCAATTTTCTAGAGGAAAAACTGACTTGATCGTCGACTCTTTTCCCCGGAATCACTTCCGGGATCTATTTTGCAGGAAAAGAAGTTTACAAGGTGAACTGTGGTGAACAATAGTGTTCCTACATGGCCATATTACCACATCAGAGTGTATGTTATTGAGAAATGTGTTTGGATTGTATCCACAATCTTGTGTTGAATAAAAGTTGGGGTGAATTGATGTGTTATTATGCTTGGATGATATGTTCTTCATGTGTTGGGTGATTGGGGGATGAATATTGTTACATGATCTCGTTGATAGGTTGACATGAATTTACATGAGTTATTGTTCGATGAGAATGATCTTGTTTGAATAGCCTTCATGTTGAGATATCATGATTTAAATGTCTAGGCTATTTAAGAGGAAATGTCTTGTTGAATAATTTTGTGGGGCATGCCCTTGTTTATGATCACATTACCACTTTTCCTTCATTATGTTAGGATGCCTAAAAAAAAGTGTGTCGGAGAAAGGGAAGTCTTCACAGAGCGAGAAAAGGAAGAAACCGACAAAGGGTGCAAACCACAAGCCGGTGACTCCCCTTCCTCACAACCCCGCATTCGTGAATGAGGGATTTATGGGATTGACCAGCATCTCTGGGACTACATCCTGGAGGTGGAGGCATTTGAAGGATCCAAAGAGGAGCATATTGGAGACTGGATTTGCAAGCAAAGGCACCTTGGAGGCTCTAGGTTTACTCGATCTCGTTACCTATCTATTAGGATGGGTAAGCCTAGAGGGGTTCCTCGAGAAGCACTCAAAGACCTACATCAGGTGGACTTTAGAGTTCCTAGCTACTTTATGGCAAGTCACAGATGAGGATGGACATCGGGTAATCAAGTTTCATTTGGATGACAAAGAGCATACAATGACACACATGGAAGTGGCTCAAGCTTTCGAGTGGAGGTACGGTAGAGACGTTCCGAGGTCACATCGACAAGGGTTCCCAGTCTCCCATGGGAATTTTTGGAGGAAACCAACAGGGACACACCGGAAGAACTTGTGCAAAAGCACTGCTTTAGTTCACCCGACACTGCATTAGGTTCAACGGTTGCTAGCAATGGGGTGTTCTGTCATGGTGAGCTAACGCAGTGTCCGGGTTCAGATATTCATTACCTCTGGGCAATGAATCCTAAGGGTAATTTCTACCCGAACTTAGTAGGGGCTTTTGTGCAAGAGTGCATAGTGATGGGGAGAGAAAAAGTGGAAATATTCCAATGGGTGGCAGAGTAGGGCTTTTGGCGCAGTATTTGGGACATCTAGTCACTCAGCAAGCATTGGCCAACTTAGGAAGATTGGGAATGAAGTACACCATTTAGAAGTTGTCCAAGATTTCCATGATAACACCTACGACATTTGAGAACCGTTTCGTGTGGCTTTATGGTGAGGCAAGCACTTGTAGTTTCATGATCCTTCCTTAGCCGCAGCGTACTGCCATTACACACAATATGAGTTTGGATGACTTTTTCCCCAAGCCGGACCCGTGTTTTGAGAAGGAATTTTACAGAGGTCTGTCTAGCCCAGAGATAGAGGTCCAGAGGGACCGTCATGATGAGACTTCTTCTAGGGCGCCGCCTAACCGAGCTACCCTACCCGCGAACATCCTAGACCAATTGCATATGTTTAGGGAATAACTTGTGTGTTCTACCCAAGCTATGCAAGAATTTTTTCTCATGGTAGGTATCATGAAATCATTGTTGGAATATTTTGGCGCTAGATTGGAGTCCATGGAAGCCACGATTCAAGCAATGGAGTGAGGCAAGACAAGGAGGGCCCTCCGGGGCCATAAATGTAAGTGCTACTACCTTCCCGGCCCCACTTGTGTGTTTCTACTTTTTATGCATTGGGCATTATGCGTAGTTTAAGTGTAGGAGAGGGAGTAGTGAGAAATTAGGGAGTTTTCATCTTGGGATTCCTCGATGCATTTGGTGTTTGTCTTTGGAGTTTTTGTTGTTTGTTTGGTGATTTCGGTGTTTTCTTTGTGTTGTGATGTTTTGGATGCTTATGTAGTGGTGTGACTCGCTTGATAGGATGCATATCTTGTCTTGAGATAGATGTTTTACAACACTGGTAGTGTAATTTTTTAAGTTTGTCATTATCTTCATATAGTATGAAGCCCAACTTTGGGGGATTTTGTGCTACACCAAAAAAATTTAAAATTTTGAAAAATAAATGAATATATATATATATACCCGGCTAAGTTGAAAACCCGAAAGGGCAACTTAGGCAATATTGGGAAAAGCTCGGATAGGTCGAAAGGCCTAGGTAAAAATGAGAGGCTAGGCATGGCTAGGTTTTCGAACCTAAGAAAAAAAATGAGAGGCTATGTGTAAAAAGGTGAGAATGTGAGCTCAACATGTGTGAAAACTAGGATGAAAACTCGAAAAGGCTCCTTGGAAAAATGAGAGAAATTGAGAGAGAGAAAAAACAAGGTTAACGATAAATTTGCATCATCCTTGATTGTAACTAGGTAGAGAATTTAGAGTTAACCCTGTGTTATACCAAGTCGATGACTCTTTAGATTTTCTTGGTGGATTGTTTTTGGCAACGAATCTTTGATTGCTTTTGGGAACTTTTTGGGAAAAATAAGCTAGCTTAACACTTATCTTTCTTTGCTTACCTTTTCATTCATTTTATTTTGGGTGGTTAGATTGTTTTAGGTTCTTCGGGGAGTGTGAGAGTTGTGAGATTCTTGCTTCTTTGGGTGAAACAAAGTAATCTAGGAATAAGTTGAATGTCTTGGTTTACTTATGCCTACATGCTATATTTCGCTTAGTCTTTTTCTTGTTTAATTTACTCGAGGATGAGTAAAGGGTCAAGTGGGGGGGTCTGATGTGCTTCATTATGCACGTGTTAACCGGTGCATTCGGCGTAATAATTGGCTTGTTTTATATGTTGTACTTCTTGTATTAGTTGAGTTTATGTGACAAAGGGTTAAGACGGCCATGTTTGGTTTTCTTGTCTAAATCCCGCATTTTGTAGACTTAATTGGTAATAATTGAGACCTTGTATCCATAGGAACCTAGATCTTCCTTTGTGATCATCCTTAGTAGGTCATTCGTGGGTACTTTTCGTTACATTTTATATTGAAGGTCGTTTGCAAGGACAGTAGAAGATGTTGAAGGCTATTCACATTAGAGTGGTAGAAGATGAAGGCCACAGACATCACATTGTGGTAGTAGAAGGATGGAGCCAAAAATAGGCGGCATTGAAGTTCCAAACTGTCAAGGAATAAATAGAGGATTGTGGTCCAAGAGTTGTGACACATTCTGGGAACGATCCAAGAAGAACCATCCTTTAAGATTGGTTCCAGTGGAGTTTTCTTCTTGTTCGCTATGAAATTGACTACAAACACTCTCAAAATAGACCAACGGTTCATCCGTAGCGGAGCAAAGAAGTTCAGCTGGGAGAAGAATCAACTAGCGGGCACAGACCGCTCTTGGCTGGCACGAGACCTTGTGCTGGCGACGACCCGCGCCAAGGGCTTTTAGCACGAGCCACATCAAGCAATACAAGTCGTGCCAATCACTGCAGGGCGTGTGATAAAGAGGCCTTTTTCACTCTAAAAATTTCTAAGTATGGGTGTGCACCATCCCATTTTACGGGGCCCACATTGTTCCAAGTCCAAAATGTCAAAACCAGCCAGAGGGATGTGAAGAATGAAGCGGCCTGTGCCAAAAGACTGAGAAAAATGAGAATTCTGATGATGACCCGGGCCAAACGACACAGACCGTGGATTAGAAGTGGAAAAATGACCTTCCTGAAGCATGGTCGTGCCAAACGACGCAGACCATGCACAGCACAGCTGCACCCAATTAGGTACCCCACGCCAGCACTAGTCAAGCAGCCCGCACCGGATCTGGCGGACCGCGCTAGCACAAGGCCACAACAGCGGTGCAGGGCGCACCATCCACGGTGGTGCGTCTCAGTGGCGGCTGATTAGGGTTTTGACTTATTTTGGTCTATTTTGGGCTTAGTTTTAGGCCCAATCCCTACTACTAAAAATATAGCCTTAGTATACTAGGGTTTGAAATATAATCATTAGTCTTGGATCATATTTTGTAGTTTGGAGAGCAACGTAGAGAGAAAAACACTCTCTCTTCTCTCTAGGTTCTTTCTCTTTTCCTTTTTATTTTTTCTTTATCCTTAAGATGTGGAATTCAATTAAATACTTGAATTCCAAGTCTAGGGAGTAGTTTCTATATCTTGGGGATAAATTTGTATTCATGTGTTGATTATATGCTTGTGAGATTCATTAGATCTTCCAAATTTATGTGCTTATGATATTATGATGGCTTCTTCTTGAATTGTTATAATTTCATGAATGATACACTCCATTAGCATACACTCTAGTCTACATTCATGTTGGTGAAAATATTGATACCCCCCGGGGAAGAGAAACCTGGATGTGATTAGGGTCCGGGTCCACGTGGGTGTGTGCACTTAGGTATTTTCCAAGTTTTACAGTTATGATGACAGCACACCAGTCTTAGCTAGCAAGTTGGTCTGAAGGGTTACGGGTAGATATAGCAAATAGTAGCAAGTTAAGGTTGTACAAGGTCCTAGTGTCATCGATAAGGTTTATGCTATACTATCTATTCCTAGAAACACAACAATTTTACCATACTATCTATTCCTAGAAACACGATAGATTAACGACCCATTCATGGTTGTGTTTAGTTAACTATTAGGCCCTATCATCTCTGTGGACATACCCAGGTTTTCCACTAACTACCATATTGGTAGCTTAGTAGTGAGTTGGGTGTTGAACTATAAATCTCTATCTTTGGCCCTTTCACAAGTCCTCCGTTCAGGTTCATTTAGCTACTACTTTACAAACCCGAGTGGAGGCGGATCATATTGGATTGTTTCTTTTACTTTAGAGAATGGATACTTTACCAATTAGAGGGCTCAGCTCACATTTCACCATTTTGTATCGTAACTCCTTGATTTGTGAAGTGCTTAATGTTTAGTTGGATCCTTCCATGATATGTTCAAGGATTGAAGATTGGATTCGAAGTGAAGACTAGATCATCGGAAGAAGGTTACTTGCAAAAATTGGTGGAAGACGGAAGATTGAAGATGAGGGCAAAAGATTGAGCAGGGTTTTGAAGCCCATTTTGGTTCATAATCCAAGAGTAATTGGTTTTCATGTGTAGCATTTTTTGGATTTCTCTCCATGAGTACTATAAAATTGACTACAAGAACTCCCAAAATAATCTGCGGTTCACCCGTAGCGATGGAAATAAGAAGAGGGCAGCAGCTCCTTCTGGACCCCGAAATATATTGCGGACCAAAAAATTCACCCAATTTGACATTTTGATCTTTTCTCTTTTATTTTCTTTGACTATAAATAGCTCATTCTTCCTCATTTGATGTGAGCCCAACTTGGGCCTCCAAAACCCTGATTTTTCCATTTCTCTTTCAATATCTTACATGTTTCTTTGTGGATTTATGTTCTATGTTATGCGTTTTGCTTATCATCTAGGCTAAATATACTCTTGCAAGCAATTGGTAAGTATTTCTAGTATGATATTGTGAGATTTTTTAAAATCACGTGTAATGCCATTTTTTATCAATTATATTTTGTACTTTTTTGTGTGATTAATGCATGATTTACACTAGAATGGTCAACTAGTTTATGGTTGTGAATTGATTATTTTCTAGAGTCTAGGTTAAACCCGAAAGACTTTGTGTCTTTGTCGATGTGATTATCATTGATTGATGTTAGGTTGTAATTAGGGGTGACAACTAATTACAATTGTCTATTGATGAAATTGCTTAGGTTTAGGATGAATTTGAATGAGTTTGCCTTTTTATCGATGTAGCTCACTTAATAACTTCTAGTATGTAGGTTGATTCCCCGTAGTCGTTATTATAAAATATAATTGTGCTATCTTTATGCTTCTCTCTTGTACGACATGGTGTTAGTTGTATTGGATCTCCATGTTTATTGCTATCCTTGGGTTATTCTATGACACTGATCGTCTAGAGTGACTCGAGGGTAAGGGCTATTGTTTGGCACCGATCGTCCATTCTAGCCATAGTCGAGGAGAGGTGAGAGAGATATCTTCACTTGAAAGGTGTTGACAAGCTCTCTACAATATGTGGTCAATGCATTATAATAGGATAATTAGTCTATAAGCAATGGATATCAAGAAATGTAAAACCAATTGAATCCAAGACTCGTTATAATCTTATTTACATCCTTTGTTCTAGTTGCTTGTTAATTTAATTGATTAAAGTAGTCGAAGTGTTTTAAAAAAAAAAAACCCCTCCCCCTCCCCCAATTTGTTACTACACATTGAGTAATATCTTTATGTGCTTTTTTAGCTACGCTTGCTACTTGATTGACTCTCTTTTCTCTGTGGACGACTCCGACTTGCCACTAACTACTCTCTAGTAATTAGCTGCATTAGTGTTTTTATTAACTGTATTTTTGAGATGCACGGCAACAGACTCCCTAGCACACCTTTCGGATACAAACAATTTGGGGGAATTACAATGAACGCAGCTTGACCTAGAAACCCCAAATCTGAAGTTCGATGGAGCATATTGGAAAAAAATAGGCATGCATCAACAATGTGGTCCATTCAGATTAGAGGTTAGAGGTGGGAAATAAGAACCAAGAATTAAGAATTTAAACATAGTTACAATGTGTAAGAACTAAGAATTTAAGTGTATATTTCTTTCTTTTAAAATAAATAATTATCCTTATTGTGTGTTTGGTGAACATATTTTTGTTTCAAAATTTCAATAAGGTTAGTCACCAAAAAGATCTGATTAAGTTAGGTAAGTTAAGAATCAAACAACTTATTATTATTTTATATTTCAATAGAAACTAAATGAGTCCGTCTCTTCAAAGACAATATTTCCATAAATCATGGAAAACCAATGTTTAAAGTATAAATTAGAAGAAATTAAGATAAAATATTTGGGTTGCATGAATCGGGTTATAAACTTTATTACTACAACACGTTACATAATAAATTTTTAATATTGTAACTTAGACATTTTACCTTTTATTATTCTAATTAAACCTCATCTTTCCATAAGTCTAAGGAAAGACCGTCTTTCCCAAGACTTTATCAAATTAAATTATAAATTATTTTTATTAATATATATTAAAAAGCGTTATTGAATTATATAATTTAAAGGCAAAGTCTCGGAAAAGCACTATGTTCATAAGATTATGGACAGACCAGGTACCTCCTTGTAATTAATAAAAAAAGAACCGCAGGCCAAGCCCAATAGAATTAAGAGTTGCTGTCAAAGTAGCAAAGAAAACACAGCATCTGTTTCTCAACCCACCCGTCGTAGACCTCCATACACACACACCCCCTCCCCCCACACCCGTCGTAGACCTCAATTGAGTCTTTTGAAGCTTTGATGAATGACCAGTACTTTTAGAATGTAGCCAGAATGTCAATTGAAACCAGTTATTTGGGTAGCATTGAAGTGGTATGTTAAGTAAATGTTGATTTTTAACCATTGTTTCTTGAAAGTAGGAAGAAAGAAATGCAATAGCTAGAGAAATTGTGCATGCAAGTACTGGAGATTCCAGCAAAGACACTGTTAATTCTGTGAAGAAAAATGGTGTTAGTACTGCAACTTCTTTTTCTCTTAAAAGTCCATTGTTTCAACCTACAAGTTTAAAAGAGGTAATTAATTCTTTTCTTTTCATGCTAATAAAAAATTCTTTGTATGGTTCTATGTTGCAGAAATTGTCATCTAGGTTATGTTATGGGATAAAGTGTCGGCTTCATATTGCTTAGGTAGTACTTATGCTTAGTTTGTTTTGAGACATATCTGTCTTTGTTAGTTGCTAGCAGAAGTTAACTTATGATTGATTGTTGTTTTTGTAAATTATGCACTTGATATCTGTATGTAGACTGTACTGAGCAAATAGGCTTGGGCAATTTGGCATGTTGCATGTAGAAGTGTAGATTTGTAACTGGAAATCAATATAGACATGGTAGAGGAGATTATAATTTTGTTTTATGTATGTTTTCCCTCACCCCACTATATTGTGGTAGATTATCCTAGACAACTTACATTCTTACCTGAGCATACATTCTTGTTTATACTATTTATCCTTTGCTGAAAATGAAGATGCATACGAAGAAGAAGAGGGAGAAGAAGAAGAAGGACGAAGCAGAGTGGAAAAATTCAAGAAGCTGCGGGAGTTAATACGTGGCAAAATCTTGTCCATTGTTGTTATTTAACTGTCAAGAATTACAGCCCAGAAGAACTAGATGATCAAGCTTCTCTTCTTTCTGAAAGTTCTTCACTTAATGCTTATCATGCAAAAGACAATATCCAAGAAATTAACCAACTTACAAGAAATTTGGCTTGTGAGTGGGCAAAAGACAATATCCGAGTCAATTATGTTGCGTTGTGGTACATCAAAACATCACGCGTGGAACATTTGCTTAGCAATAAGGCTTTCCATGACGTCGTAGGGTTCAAGTACTGTGGAAATCTTTGTAGATATAGTTTGTCATTCTGTAAATCTTTGAAGATTTTGTATTATTGTTTGATTTGTTAGATATGGTATGCATGTTCTTCGTTTTTGTTGAGCGTTAGATAGGCATCGTATTCTAGTGTTTTGAGTTACAATGTGCATTTTTTTAGATTAAGTTTTGAACTGTCCCCTTGTTATTACAAAAAAACTTGTTGATTGTTCATCTTGAATTAGAAGGTGCATTCGTTTACTTATATGTTGCAGCTATTATTATCCAGTGTGTACATGTTTATTGTACAGTGAATGACCTTTTTTTAACATTCGTTGTTGATTATTCGTTTTGAATTACGAGTTGCATTCGTTTACTTATATATTTCATTTGTTAGCATTCAGTGTGTACTTGTTAGTTGTACTGTGTATGCCTTTTTTATTTTCATTTGTTGTTGATTGTCTATTTTGAATTAGGAACTGCTCCTATTTTACTTATATATTGCATCTGTTAGTATCTAGTCTGTACTTGTTAGTTGTGTTGTGCATGGCTTTTAAAAAAAAATTGTTGTTGGTTGTTTGTTTTGAATAAGGAACTGCATCTGTTTACTAATGTATTGCATATGTTAATATCCAGCATGTACTTGTTAGTTTATTGTTTGGAACTATACCTGTTTACTTATATGTTGCATCTGTTAGTATCCAGTGTGTACTTGTTAGTTGTGTTGTGCATGACTTTTTTTTATAAAAAAAACAATGTTGTTGGTTGTTTATTTTGAATTAGGAACTGCATATGTTTACTTATGTTTTGCATCTGTCAGTATCCAACATGTACTTGTCAGTTTTATTGTTAGGAACTGCACCTGTTTACTTATATGTTGCATCTGTTAGTATCCAGTGTGTACTTGTTAGTATCCAGTATGACTTTTTTTTCATGTTGTTGGTTGTTTGTTTTGAATTAGGAACGGCATATGTATACTTATGTATTGCATGTGTTAGTATCTAGTATGTACTTTTTAGTTTTATTGTTAGGAACTACACATGTTTACGTATATGTTGCATCTGTTAGTATCCAGTGCACACTTGTTAGTTGTGTTGTGTATAACTTTTTTTAATGATGTTGGTTGTTTGTTTTGAATTAGGAACTGCATCTGTTTACTTATGTATTGCATCTGTTAGTATCCAGTATATACTTGTTAGTTTTATTATCAGGAACTGCACATGTTTACTTATATGTTGCATCTGTTAGTATCCAGTGTGTACTTGTTAGTTCTGTTGCATATGACTTTTTTTATGTTGTTGGTTGTTTGTTTTGAATTAGGAACTGTATATGTTTACTTATGTATTGCATCTGTTAGTATCCAGTATGTATTTGTTAGTTTTATTGTGTTTAACTTTTCTTTTCATATTTGATTATTGTTCTTTTGAATTAGAAATTGTACATATTGCTTATATGCTTCAACTGTTAATATCCGGTAAGTATGACTTTTTTCAGGAGTTTGATCTATACTTTTTTTAGTTTTAACTTTTAAGCAATCAGACAACCTTGAACATTGGACTACACAAGAAGTTCCGACACGGGGAGGATTCAGACAAAGATGACACCGAACTTTTAAGTAATCATATGTGTATTTTATTTTAAACAATATATGTTGTAAAGTAATTAATGCAACTCCAAAACAAACTTCTATTCGTCGGGGTTCTGGTGTACCACCTTTCTTCTTCTTCTCTCCGGGAGAAGGAAGAGTGCCAAACCATAATGATGAGAAGAGGACTCCTATTAATACACCCACAGTGACCTGGTTGAATGTATGAAGCTGCTGCAAAATGCAAAGCCATGACTGCTGTACCAAAAATTAACCAACATAAATCTACAATTTAAAAAAAAATTAACCTAGAGTATAAACAAAAATGAACCTACAGTATCAATCTAATCATCAAATTTCCCCAAACCCTAGAGCTAAAAACACGCATGCGCCTTGCTTCTCTGTTCCTCTTTCACAAAGTCACACACTAGCAGTTTGTATGTAACTCAAAATCAATGAGAGCGCAGTAATGGCATCATCCAAGCTTATGGCTTCTTCTCAGCCTTATCTCACAACTCCGGTCTCCGTCGAACCACCATCATTTAGCCCAAATTCTACAACTTCCCCAACCACAAGGACCGGGTGAATTTCGACGAAGGATTCTTACGAAATGCTTGCGCCGCATCCAGCGAGGCTCAATCTGCAACTCCTAAGAGTCTTCTATGGAGGATATGGCTCACTTGGATGCCTCTGGAACGATCGCTCAGATAGGCAACTCAGTTTCGTTGTTGCCGGTGAAGAGGAGGGCGGTGGATGTATGTGGCAGGAAATTGTGGTAGACAAAGCGACGGAGCAGCTAAGGCTGAGAAAGGTGGAGTGCAAGGAGGAGGCGATAGATGAGCTGATGACATTGGAGGATTATTTGGTGAAGGCTGGGGCAGTGGATGAGTCGCTGAAGCAGAGAATCAGATGGAGAAGTTGCAGAGGCTTCTTGTCTTATTATTTGGGGAAAAGGGTTGTGCGTCTGAATTTTGTATAATTGGTGTTAATTGCAAATTGATCCCTGGTCTGTCCATAAACTTTTGAACAGGCTTCCTGTCAAGAGACCTACTCTAATTTAAAATATATCTATTCCTTTTTTCCCCTTCCGGTCCTAGCTCAAACATATATATTTCATTTACATTTATGGTTTAATCTTATGTCAAATTCATACAACTTCTGTAGAAGGCTGTTTAGTGTTTCAAAATAATGTATTGGTTAATTTCTCACTATCTTATTTATAATACTCAACCAAATTTTGTTTTGTAATATTTCGTGAATTTTGTAATTATTTTTGGTTTATGTCATAAAATTTGGATAGGCATTCGAACATAATTCAACCAGATTGTGTATTTCGGTAAATTTTAGTTTTGATAGAATGATTTGCAGTAAGGAATTGTATTATTGATAATTGAATATATAGAGAGTACAATAGATCTGTAATAAGGAAAGAACTCTAATCATAATAAATCACAATATAATCAGTAGTCTGATTTATCCTAACACCCTCCCCCAAGCGAAGCGTCGGATGCTTACCGACGCACATCTTGGACCTGAAGAACTCGAACAGCGGACGAGAAAGCCCCTTGGTGAAGATGTCCGCAATCTGAAGAGAAGTCGGAACATGAGCAACACGCAGCTTTCCAGATGTCACCAACTCATGAACAAAATGATAGTCAATGTCGATGTGTTTCACCCGCTTGTGTGCCACCGGATTCTGAGTAAAAAAGATAGCACTGCTATTGTCGCATAACAGCAGTGGAGAACCAGAAAGTGAAACCCGAAGATCACGGCAAATGAGTGAGCCATACCACTTCTGAAGCAGTGTTGGCAAGAGCATGGTATTCAGACTCAGTGCTAGAGCGAGAAATAGTGGCCTGTTTCTTGGCACTCCAAGAAACCAGATTCCTACCAAGATAAACCATATAACCATAAGTGGACCGACGAGTCTCCAGACAGTGGGCCCAGTCAGCATCAGAGTACCCTAACACCTTAGGAGTACTAGCAGAATGAAATTTAAACCAAAATGAAGTGTTCCACGAACATACCGCAAAATCCGTGTCACTGCAGTGAAATGGTCATCTCTTAGATCCTGAAGATACTGACTCACCGTGTTGACTGAGAATGCCAAATCCGGGCGAGAGATGGTGAGATACTAGAGAGCACCAACAAGAGAACGATAAAGTGTAGGATTCTATAACGGAGGACTGGTAGAGCTGTGAAGCTGAGAACCAGTGCCAAATGGGGTAGAAACAGGTGCCGCGTCAGACATACCTACCCGATTCAAAATATCACGAGCTTATTTTTCTTCGCCAAGCAGTAACCCTGAGCAGGTAGGCAAAACTTCAAGACCAAGAAAGTAATGAAGAGCACCAAGATCCTTGATCGCAAACTCTTTATGTGTCCGATCGATGAACTGGCAAAGAAAAGTCAAGTCATTGCCTGCAAGAATGATATCATCCACATACACAAGTAGGTACGGTAACGATAAGCCTCTTGAGAGGACAAATAAAGAAGTATCGACTGAGCTGCACCAATAACCAAATTGTGTCAGATAACTACTGAAATGCTGGAACCAAGCCCGGGGGGGAGCTTAAGACCATAAATGGCCTTTCTCAAGCGACAAACATAGTCTGGATGAGCAGAATCCTGATAACCAACGGACTGTGTCATGTACACTGGAACATCAAGAACATCATTAAGGAAAGCGTTCTTGACATCCAACTGATGAAGTGGCCAGGAACGCATGGTGGCTATGGTGAGGACCGTCCTAACAATGGAGGCTTTGACCACAGGACTGAAAGTGTGGTCAAAATCAAAAACCAGAATCTACGAGAAACCATGCGCCACAAGTCTAGCTTTGTGATGCTCAATAGTGCCATATGGTCGAAACTTGAGCCTATGGACCCATTTGGAGACAAAAATGTTGACATCTGAAGGTCGAGGCACCAAGTCCCATGTGTGCTGACCACAAAGAGCAGCCATCTCATCATCCATGGCAAAAACCTAGGCTGGATCTTAAAGTGCAGAGTGATAATCAGTGGGTTATGTCTGAGAAAGAAGTGCAGCAGTGAGATAGTGAGCAATATTATCTGAATAATCCTAGTGCTGAATGGCCATCTGATGGGTACGGAGTTGTGGTGGTGAATTGTAAGAATCGAACCAGCTGACAACGCCGAAGAAGACCAAGCAGAGCTGACCGAAGAGTGGCCTTCGGAGGATGTCGGAGAAAGGACAGTCGAGATTGGCTGAGCTGTGGGGGCTGACGGCTGAGGCGTGGTTGCTGACCAGCTGAGGTGTGATGGTCGGCGGCTGAGAAGCCGGGTCCGGGTTGGCCGTCCAGATGGAGCATGGTGGTGAATAGGGGAGGCTAGAACGGGCAGGCGTGGTAGCCCCAATCGATGAAGTAACAGCTTCATCAAAAAATGATGAAATCTCTTGATCCAAAATAGAACGACTGTCCATGGAAGATGAGACATAAGGGAATGAAGTTTCATCAAAACAAACATGGCGAGAGACATTGATGCATCCAAAAGTCGGGTCGAAACACTGGAAGCCCTTGTGACGAAGGTTGTAGCTAATAAAAACACACAGAATGGATTGCGGTGCAAACTTATCAGTAGCAGTGGCACACAAACATGGAAATGCACGGTAGCCAAATGGGTGAAAGAGGGTATAGTCAGGCACATGACCAAAAACAACCTCAAAAGGATAGTTGCCACCAAGAACTGAACTAGGCAGATGGTTAATGATGTAAACTGCGGAGGAGACAGCTTCCACCCAATAACAGTGCGGCACAAAAGAGTGAAAAAAATGGCAAGACCAGTCTCTGTGATGTGACGATGCTTCCGCTCAGCTCGGCCATTCTGAGCAGGTGTATAGGGCGATGACATCTGATGATGAATGCCACATGATATGAAGTGAGCTTGAAGTTGATGATTAGTAAACTACGTGTCACCATCGGTCTGAATATTTTTAACCCTAGCTGAAAACTGGGTCTCAACGAATTTATGAAACTGGATAAATGTGTCATAGAAGTCCGACTTATACCGCATCGGGAGAAACCATGTGAATCGCGAAAAATCATCGATGAAAATGGCATAATAAGAAAAATCACCTGCCGATAAAATAGGGGATGGCCCCCACAAATCACAATGCACCTTATCCAACAAACCAGTAGCATGCTTGTCACTAGTGGAAAAAGGTAAACGGCTACTCTTAGCCATCTGACAAGGAGAGCAACTAACAGATGCTGGCATAGTGGAAATGACAATAATATGGCCCCATCGACTTAACAACTTAACGGTATCATGAGCCACATGACCAAGGTGAGAGTGCCACTGCTCAAAAGAAGCCTGAAGCTTTCCAGAGCGTAATTCACCTAAAAAGCTGCAATCACCAGTCTCAAGAAAATAAAGACATGAACTATGACGGCCTTTACCAGTTATCTTCCCTGTATGCTTGTGCTCAATAAAAAATGCATTGGCATCAAATATAACACGGCTAGGTAAATCATGAGTAAGCTTACTATTGGACAATAAACTTCTAGTAATCTTAGAGACCACAAGGACATCATTAACAGAGAAACCAGAAAAATGACACTGGTCGATGTGAGAAATAGATAATGATTCACCATTTCCAACAAAAATAGAATCAAAACTACGATAACATTGTACCTTATCAAGATGACTGGTGCGAGCAGAGATGTGAGATGTAGCACCTGAATCAATGATTCACTCATTCGACAAAGGATGACGGTTGGGACCATTCAAACTGTCCTGAAACAAAACTTTGTCCGCAATCCAATTAGTGGAGAAATCTTCCCTAGATAAATGCGCCAAATAAACCATAGCATGAAGATGCCCAGAAAATATGCACGTGATTCAATGTGCCGATGGAAAGCTCAAAAATGTGCCCAAAATTTCCAGGTGCGTGCGAAGACGCGCAGAAAATGCTGCTAAGTCGCTAGGCGGGTGAATTCACGCGCGGGAGATAGGAGACGCGCATCTGCAACACGGGCGCATGGGCGCAAACACTTCTGAAAATAGCCGGGGGCACGTGGATCTGGCTGTGACTCGAAGGGATGCATGACTCGCTTTGGCCAAGATGCGATGGATCTGAATTTGACGAAGCCGCTGCCGGAGATTCTGAATTCGATGAAGCCACCGCACGACCTTCTCTTCGCACGAAGCTGGTGCCGGAAGTTCTGAATTCAACAAAGTCGTTGCATGACTGATCTGAATTCGGCGAAGATGGCAATGACGAAGCCGGAGGTGAAGTTTGAACGCCGGTGAGGTGCATATGGCGATGACGAAGCCGGAGATGAAGGGTTGGAACTTTGGAAAGAAAAAAATGGCGACGGGGAGAAGGTTGAACGAAGAAGACTACCGAAAGTTGACCGGTAATTCGCCGAAATGTGGTGCCTTGGTCGGCCGATGGAAAAATAAAATTTAAAATAAAAATAAATTTTTTATTTTTGATTTAGGATCAGAACTTGCTCTGATATCATAGAATGATTTGCCGTAAGGAATTGTATTATTGATAACTGAATATATAGAGAGTACAATAGAGGTGTAATAAGGAAAGAACTCTAATCATAATAAATCATAATCTAATCATTAATCTAATTTATCCTAACAGATTTGATCCTAATATTATACACATAAATATAAAATATGAAATCATTATAACATTCTACCTTTATTACAATATGAGGTATAAAGAAAATCGTTCATAAGCGAAATTAAAGACTGTTTCTAGGTGCAAAATTTTGGCGTTTTTAGGTGCGAAATACACACCAATAATGTTCATCATCGTCCTCTTTTCTCTTTCTCTATAACGGTCACTGATCGGATTTTCGTCCACCGCTATGGCGGCTCCCCCATCTGGCCGTGGTAGCCTTGGGGGTGGTAAATCCTTCCTCCAGGCTTTAGCCAATCGCCCTCCTCCTCTAAACGACTCCCTCCCTTCGAACCCAGAAATTGTCCCCAAAACTCACTATAAGGGGGATATAGCTTGCTTGGTAAGCCGTAAAGATGCAGATACCCTCGCCTCCCACTACCAAAATGCTCTCGTCGGCAAGTTTGCAAGAGGGAAGCCACCGATGGCGCAACTCAATGACTCTTTCAATTCGGTCGGCTTCAAAGGCAAATTCCAGATTGGATCGATCGATTACAGGCACGTGTTAATCCGATTACATGACAAAGAGGATTACCAGCGGCTTTGGCTCAAAGGTCAGTGGAATTTCAACCACGCCCAAATGAAGGTCCTTAAATGGATAACTGATTTCTCCCGCGAGGCTGAATCATCCATTGTTCTGGTATGGGTTACTATACCCTTCGTCCCTGTTTATTTCTACAATACTGCTATGTTAGAAATTATGGGAAACCAAATAGGAAACTACATTAAGATGGATGCTGCAACTGCGGCTCTTTCCAGACCTTCATGTGTTAAAATGTGTGTTGAAGTTGATCTGAAAAAAAAAGCTTCCTTCCTTCATTAGAGTTGGGATTGAGGAGGAAGGAAATGAATATAATGTGGTCAAACTTCCCTTAGAATTTGAGGATATCCCCCCTACTGTTATCATTGTAAAAGTATAGGACATGAGGATAATTGCTGTATCTATTTGCATCCGAAGCTTAAGAGAACAAGGTCCCATAAGATGGACAAAATTACTCCTAGCCATACAAATCCAATTGTTCAAACTGAAGATCAACAAAGGGGATGTGTAGGTCAAGGTAAGGTTATAGCAAATCTCAGTCAGGATGGCAACACAATAGCCGGGAGTTCAGGAGTTTCAGCCATAGAGAAACAAAAAATCATCCATGCTCAGTCATATAAATATGTTCCGAAGAAGCAGGCAGTTACAACCCCAATTATTGAACAAGGAACTTCTGAGGTTGTATTGTGTGATCAGCTTCCAGTTGGGAAGGTTTTAACTAAGATTGATGATCAGATCTTCTGTGTGAATCAGGAAACCATTCCTGAGAACATCTCTGAGCCCCATATTTCAGATCATCTTATGGTTAGTCAAAATGATGGTGTATCTCAGTCACCTATCATGGTTAATAACCCTCTCCATTCTGATAATTTTCCCCTTAGCTCCCTTAGCCCTCAAATGCCTTCCTCTGATCCCAAGGTATCAGTACAACTGACTAGGCAATCACTATCTGACCCTCCAAAACTGAGGACAGTCTTTGCTAAGGATGATTTGCCTAGCAAACGAGGTAGGTCTTTCTCCCCTTTCAACTCTATTATTGCTGCTAAAAATTTTATCTTCTCTCAGCAGAAACACAGGCAAAATAGATTTCTTCCCCTCATAGATGAAGAAGTATCAAGTGATGAAGACACCACAAGTGACACTCCAATCAATGCAATCAATGCAGAGCTTCCTGTCTCTGAGGTCACCTCAGCAGATTGCATAGAAGTTCCTGATAAGGTCCATGATGTTGTTACTGATCAGGTAAGCAAGGTAAATTCTTCCATCTTATTCTCTAAACATGACAGTTTGAAAAAAGAAAAGATTCTGGGGAAAAATTCAAAGCAGAGGAATGATTCTTATTTATCTCAGAAAATTACAATCATGACTAGATCAAAAAGCTCTAACAGTGTTTCCCTATGAATAACACAACAATTAAGATTAAAATGTTGGTTTGGAACCTTAGGGGGATGGACACATCAATGTTAAGACTTCATAACCTGATCAATAGGCACAGATTTGAGCTTATCTGTTTAATTGAGCCGAAACATGATAACATTCAATGTGATTCTTATAGACAACTGCTGCGCTTTGATAACTGCATGTCTGCAAATAATGGTCAGATTTGGCTTTTCTGGAACTCTAGCCTATCTTTAACGGTTAAATGTGATAATTTGCAGTTCCTAGCAGTAAATCTAAATTGTATCAATCTTAACAAGACTATGGATGCTTTCTTTATTTATGGTCTCAGAACTAGGACAGGCAGGAAAACCCTTTGGTCTGATCTTAGGTCCTTCACTCACTCGGGATCCCTTTTCATTGGAGATTTTAATTCCATTACATCTATAAATGAGTATAAAGGTCCATCTACACCCAATCTGGGAAGTATGAAGGACTTTAATGATTTTATAAATGCAATGGCATTGGAGGAAATTACCACTGTGGGGAACTTGTTCACTTGGACTAATAATAGATTAAGAAATCCTACAGTACAAAGATTAGATAGGGGTTTATGTTCTCCTACATGGTCTTTATCTTTTCCATCATCTTCAGTCCAGATTTTGAACAGGACTAGTTCAGATCATAATCCCATACTGTTAACTGTTGGTACTGATATCCCATCCAATCCTAGGCCTTTTCGATTTCTGAATACTTGGTATAAGAGAAAGGATTTTAATGAAGTAATTAAACGGAATTGGGATATTCCTCTCCATAAATCAGGAATGCTGGGTTTCTATCTTAAGCTAGTCAGATTGAAAAAGGAGCTAAAAATATGGAACAAAGAAAAATTTGGAAACATTGAAGATAATGTGGTACAAGCAGAAATGGCTTTAGAAGCTCAGGAACTCTTATTTGATCAGAATGCTTCTGTGTTTAATCTGGCTAAACTTAAGGAAGCTAAAGCTAGGGTAGTAAGGGCCTTGGCAGAACAGAAAAACTTCTGGAAACATAAGGCAAAGATAAAATGGCTAAAGGAAGGGGACAATAATACTAGGTTTTTTCATAATTCAGTAAAGGAAAGAAACTGTAGGTTGAAGATCACAAAAGTTAGGAGCAGAAATGGTCAATGGTTAGATAATACACATGATATTGAGATGGAAGCCATTCACTACTATCAGGATCTTTTAAATGATGATAGCTCCCCTGACAGCTCTCTCTACCAGTCGCATTTTCTGAATCATATACCTAAACTGGTCAATCAAGAGGATAATGACAGACTTATTCAACCGGTTTCATTGCCTGAGCTCAAAGGGATTGTTCTGAATCTTAATAAATCTAGTAGCCCCGGCCCAGATGGCTTTACAGCTAAGTTTTATATAAAATCCTGGGAGATAATTGCTAATGATTTGCTTTCGGCTGTTCAAGATTTTCTATCTGCTAACAACATCCCTAGGGGTATTGGTAGCACATGGATCACAATAATTCCTAAAAAACTGACCCCTACCTCCTTTGATGATTATAGACCTATTAGCCTTTCTAATGTAATAAACAAGATATGTTCCAAACTCCTAATGGAAAGACTAAAGCCTCTAATGCCTAAAATCATTTCCCCTAACTAAACTGCTTTCCTTCATGGTAGAGACATCTCCGATAATGTCCTTTACTTGCAGGAAATGGTAAGGTTCCTGAACAGGAAACGTAGAGAACCAAATTGCATAATTAAATTGGACCTCAAAAAGGATTTTGACCGAGTGAGGTGGTCTTTTTTATATAATGTCTTAGCTAAGCTTGGATTCCATGCAAAATTTATCTTTTCCATCATGAAAAATTTGTCCCAGGCATGGTTCTCCATTCTTATAAACGGTAAGCCAGTGGGGTTCTTTCAATCCACTTGGGGTATAAAACAGGGTGACCCTTTATCCCCTTTTTTGTTTAACATCTTATCTGAGGCTTTTACTAGGAGCTTGGATTTTATTTTTCATAATGGTAATTTGACATACTTCGACCTTCCAGGTAATTCTCTCAAAATTTCACATCTATCTTATGCGGATGATACTGTTGTTTTCTTAAAGGCTACAAAGCTTACCTTGATTAGATTTAAAGCTTTCCTACCTACCTTTGAAGAAGTCACTGGCCAAAAGATTAACTATACTAAGAGTGACATCTTTATAGGGAAACATGCTTCTGTTCAAAAAGTTTGCCAAATAAAAAGGATTTTGGGAATGAAAATTGGGGTTTTTCCATTCACATATCTTGGAGTTCCTATTTTCACTGGGGCGGCAAAAAGAATCTATTTCCAACCCCTTCTGGAACAGATTGACAGTAAGTTAGGTAACTGGAAAAATAAATGGATCTCTGCTGGTGGGAAAATAACACTTATTGAGTCATGCATTTATTCCATACCTCAGCACATTTGGTCAGTTCTAAAACCTACAAAAGGGATCATTAATACCATAGAAAAAAAAATGAGTAATTTCTTTTGGGGGGGTACTGATCTGAACCCTAAAAGATCATGGAGAAAATGGGATGCTCTTTGCTTTCCAATTGATCAAAACGGTCTAGGTTTTAGATCAATATCCACCATCATTAAAACATGCTCAGTTAAACTGTGGTGGAAATACCAGAAAGCTGAGGCACTGTGGACTAATTTCGTTGCTTCCCTCCCTCCCTCATATAGAACTTCTTCAAATTGGAAAAGGATCTGTTCTATCAATACATGGGCTAAAGCTAATTCTAGAGTCATTGTGGATGGGGGGGACTGTAATTTTTGGTCATCTAACTGGCTTGATATAGGTCCCTTTACTGACCTCTGTGATCAGAATCTAGTCGACATTTCGGTTGACTGTACTGTCTCCAAGTTTATTTCAAATAAATCAACTCTGATCAGCAAAATTTCTCCTTTTCTACCACCTGATGCTGTTTCTATTTTGCAGGAATCTAAACTATCAACACACAGAGATGATAGGCTAATATGGAAACATGGAATCAAAGGTAATTTCTCTTTCAAATCCACCTATCTTCTACTCTGTAACAGTAGAGGTTCTATTGCCTCTATTCAACATCTTTGGAATTCTTGAATTGATAAGAAAATCTCTGTTTTTATGTGGAAGTTGACTAACTCTTTATTACCTTTTGATAATATCCTAAGAAAACTGAGATTTTGCTTACCTTCCAAATGTTGTATGTGCAATGCCCATGAAGACTCTTTGGATCATTTTTTCAATTCCTGTTGCTTCGGAGTGAGAGTTTGGAAAACAGTTCATCAGTTTATGGGAATTAGGGATAGACTTTTCCCATCTATATGGGAAAGAATATCATGCTATATTACTTACCCTACCCTAAGTTTCTTACACTCAACCATTGTCCGAACTGCTGCTGTAATTATATGTTGGAATCTGTGGAAGATGAGGAATAAATTTCTATATGATTCTATCAAGCCTCTCCCAGACTTAGTACTTAATCAAATAAGGGGCCAAATTTTTTTCACTTTTACTGCTACACCTGTGTTCATAGTTTCCTCCTTTGACTTGAGTATTGCTGAACATTCTTTCTTGCCTCTGATTAAACCTTCTCCAAAGCCTAAAATTCTTAAAATTGCATGGAGAAGGCCCTGCTCAGGTTTCAAATTTAATGTTGATGCTTCATGGTGCTGTTATACTAATATGAGTGGAATAGGAATGATAATTAGAGATAGTAGAGGTTGTTTCAGGGGTGCACACACTAAATATACTCATGCTTTCTCCCCTCTTGAAGCTGAACTAAAGGCAATTAAGTTTGCTCTACAAATGACAACTGATTACTCCTCACCTGTTTGTATTGAATCTGATTGCCTTAGTGTTATTCAGTTTGCTAATGACCCCCTCACAGCTCACTGGAAAATGTTCAATTTAGCTGATGAGATTCACCAAGCTTTGGGTGAATTTAAACTGGTGCACACATATAGACAGGCAAACCTTGTTGCACATTCCCTCGCAAAAGTCTGTCTTCATTCTCAGAAGGACTTATCCTTTTCCACATTCTCTATGCTTTCTAACTCGGTCCAAGTATTAATTAGGCTTGATCAAATTGGTACTCCTTCCTTAAGGATGGTTCATTAGATCGGATGCTACTGATTTCTATTGAATTTTTACAGGTTCATATGGTACATAACTTCTACATTCATCGCGCTGCTCGATTAAGGATACAAGTTCGAACGAGCTGGATACCGTTGGAGTTACTGGCTTGCTCAAGTGTTGTACATGTGGAACTTACTTCTGAAGGACTAGCTCATTAGATTTTGGAGGGTGATTCTGACTGCTTCCTGTTCCTTAGTCTAATTTTGTTATCCTCCATTTTCTTCTTCCATCTTTAAACATTATTTTGGAGGTAACAAGTGTTGCCTCAGGAGCTTATGGCTTATTCATGTAAATCTCAACTAAGCCTCGGCTTCATCTCCTTTTACTTTTGTGTAGCTCTTGGGTCTATTATACGGCTTGGGAAGGCCTAATATAATTTCCCCCATCCTTCTTCGGATGGTTTTAAGGAAAAAAAATACAATATGAGGTATAAATGTAAAAAAAATATATTAGTTAAATACTAAAACTGTTATAAGGCTAGGTAATGTTTATCAATAAAAGCTTATTAAGTAAAGTTTATGATTGAATTGGAATATTGTTTCGGGAAAAAGAAGAAAATGCTGGTAACAATTCTTAGATGTTTCTGTGGCAACTCTCTCAACAAAATCCTTAATTTTGATCATCCCAGCCGCTTTTGTCTGTAGATATAATCAATAGAGTTAGGTTTGATGCACGGGCATATAATAACTACCATTAGTAGTGAAATTTAAATAAACAGATATACTTAAACTCCTCGTATGAAAGAATAAACCGGTACCATTAATTCTTTTACTTCAATTCCAGTAAGAGCCTTTGGTTCGTCAGTGCAGGTGCGAATTCTTTCTTCATCTGGTGTGATTTTTGAAGGAGTGATTGGTTCATCATCATCTGAATCGAATGAGTTATCATATATGTTTGATTCGTCAACTTGAACTTGAATAGTTTCTGTATATGTTGGGTGAGGATTATTTGGTACATGAGAGCGGTTGGTTGATGGATTGGATCAGGATATGATAGAGGGGTGCCTTTCTTCATTTTCAACAAAGAGATAGTGAGATGAAAGTTAGAGATATAACTCGAACGGTACAGAAGAAGAAGAGATGGCGAAAGAATCGAGCTGGGAAATAAAATTGAAATGGTGGCGTGGCATCTATTGGTCGCACGAATTGAAAGTGAGACGAATGTTGCCTGGATGTATGTTTCTGCAGTGTAAAAAACATATACGTGAGTAAAATACGGATTATTTTCATAAACATTATATACTTTTTTTATGGTATTGCTGAAATTAGATTAATATATATTAGATGTTGGAAATTGGGTTTACAACACCACCCACAGTTTTCTCATTAAAGACTAATTATTGTGGGGATTTCTCCAGTGGGGAGGTCCCTTGTGCGCAACGAGTAGAGTCGAAGGGCAGGGGTTCAGCTACGGGAATGTTGTGATTTACCTCTCCGATTATGACCGTAGTGTCGGTGCGACCGGGGCAGCTGAGGGCGAGCTGTTTGATCGCCTTTTGCCATTAAAGACTAATAATTGTGGAATGGAAATTGGGTTTACAACGCCACCCACAGTTTTTTCATTCAAGAGTATATAGTTTTTCCATCAAAAGTATACAGTTTTTTCATTCAAGAGTATTAGATTGGTTATACCGCGCGTTGCACAGTGAACTTGATAACAAATTATAAAAATTATGTAGGAATGGTAAAAGAGTTGTAATTTAAGCTATAAATGTACCAGTTATACATGTAATAGAAGAGTCCATCATTTCGAAGGCTGAGAGCTCGACCCTTTTGAGGGCTGAGAGTTGGACCCCTTCGAGGAAAGAAGTCTCCATCCCTTCGATGATTGAGATATTGACCCCTTCGATGATAGAAGAGTCCATTCCTTTGAGGGCTGAGAGGTTGACCCCTTCGAGGACAGAAGAGTCCATCTCTTCGAGGGCTAAGATCTGGACTCCTTTGAGGACAGAAGACTTCATTCCTTCGGGAATGGAGATTCAATCCCTTCTAGGACAGAAGCCTCCATCCATTTGAGAGCCTAGAACTTGCCCCCTTCGAGGCCAGAAGATTCCATTCCCTCGAAGGCTGAGATTTGAACCCATTCGAGGAATGAAGACTCCATCACTTCGAGAGCCTACAGCTCTACTCCTTCGAGGGCTGAGAGTCCATCCCTTCGAGGGCTGAGAGGAAGACCCTTTCGAGGGCTGAGAGCTAGACCCCTTTGAGGACTAAAGGCTCCATTCCTTCGAGGGCTGAGAGCTGGATCCATTCGAGGATAGAAGAGTCCATCCTTTCGAGGGCTGAGAGCTGGACCCGTTCGAGAATAGAAAAGTCTATCCTTTCGACGACTGAGAGTCTACCATTTCGGGGGCTGAGAGCCGGACCCCTTCGAGGAAAGAAGATTCCACCCCTTTGAGGGCTGAGAGCTGGACCCCTTTGAGGACTGATAGCAAGACCTTTTCGACGGCTGAGAGCTAGATCCTTTCGAGGAGAAAAGACTCCATCCCTTCAAGGGCTGAGGTCTGGATCCGTGCGAGGACTAAGAGTCCACCCCTTCGAGGGCTGACATTCTCGACCCCTTCGAGGATAGAAGATTCCATCCCTTCAAGGACTGAGAGCTTGACCCCTTCGACGATAGAAGAGTCCATCCCTTTGAGGGCCGAGAGCTTGATCCCTTCGACGATAGAAGATTCCATCCCTTCGAGGGCTGAGAACTCAACCATTTCGAAGATTGAAGGCTCAACCCCTTCGAGACCAGAAGACTTCATCCCTTCGAGGGCTGAGATCTCGACTCCTTTGAGGATAGAAGAGTCTATCCCTTTGACCCCATCGAGGGCAGAAGACTCTATCCCTTCGAGGGCCTAGAGCTCGAAACCTTTGAGAATAGAAGATTCCATCCCTTTGATGGCTGCGAACTCGACTCCTTCGAGGGAAGAAGCCTCCATCGCTTCAAGGGCTGAGATCTTGATCCCTTCCAGGGCAGAAGACTCAATCTCTTCAAGGATTGAGAGCTCGGCCCCTTTGAGGATAGAAGATTTCATCCCTTTGAGGGCCGAGACCGCAACCCCTTCGAGAACAGAAGACTACATCCCTTCGAGGGCCCTTCGAGGGCTGAAAGCTGGACCACTTCGAGGATAGAAGACTCCATTCTTTCGAGGGCTTAGAGTTAGATCCCTTTGAGGGATGAGAGCTAGACCTCTTCAGGGGCTGAGATTCTCGACCCTTTCGAGGGCTGAGATTCTCGATCGCTTCGAGGGCTGAGGGCTAGACCTTTTCGAGGACTGAGATCTCGACCCCTTCGAGGATAGAAGAGCCCATTCCTTCAAGGGCTTAGATCTCTACCCCTTCGAGGGCTGAGAGTCAATCCATTCGAGGGCTGAGAGCTAGACCCCTTCGAGGGCTGAGAGTTAGACCCCTTGAGGGCTGAGTGCGGAACCCCTTCGAGGATAGACGAGTCCATCCCTTCGAGGGCTGAGAGCTAGACCCCTTCGAGGATAGAAGAGTCCCCTTTGAGGGCTAAGAGCTGGACTCGTTTGAGGGTTGAGAGCTGGACCCCTCGAGGACTAAGAGTCCATCCCTTCGAGGGATGAACGCTGGACCCCTTCGAGGTCTGAGAGCTAGACCCCTTGGAGGACTAAGAGTCTATCCCTTCGAGGGCTGAGAGCTAGACTCTTTCGAGGATAGAAGAGTCCTTCCCTTCGACGGTTGAGATCTGGACCCCTTCGAGGGTTGAGATCTGGACCCCTTCGAGTGCTAAGAGCTGCAGCCCTCGAGGGCTGAGAGCTGGACCCCTTCGAGGGCTGAGAGATGGACCCCTCGAGGCTGAGAGTTCACCCCTTTAAGGGTCAAATGTTTTTGAGGGTTGAAAGCTGAACCTCTTCGAGGGCTGAGAGCTAGACCCCTTCGAGGACTAAGATTTCATCCCCTTGAGGGCTAAGAGCTGGACACCCTCGAGGGCTGAGAGCTTCAACCCTTCGAGGACTGAGAGCTGGAGCCCTCGAGGGGTGAGGACCCGCACATGGAGGTGCCACAACTCTTGATCTGAACACCTTCACCTTGGCGGGATAAGATCGTTGGAACCTTAGAAGGATTTCCATTTACATGATCAGTAATCTAATGAATGAATCATAGAAAAGATTAAAGAATGAATTATACACTTTTGTCCTACAGTAGCAACCGCTAAAGGAAAAGCATTGATTGGCTTTCGTTTGTGCCCATGCATGAATGAAGTCAGACTGCTCGATAAGCAGAAACAACCACTTAGTTGGGAAACTAAATTTAGGGCTGAGGGTCTTCTGATGAGGGGAGTCTTTTTAGCTTCAATCCACTTGAAGCTATTCATTTATTTTATTTATTAATCTAAATGGGTTGGGGATTCCACACAGAGGGGGCATTTTTGTCTTTTAAAATTTTGTATTAGGTTAGAAGGGAATTTTGGTCATTTCCGACCACTCAATGGCTGAAAATGGTCGGTTAGTGCCATAATAATTACTTTAGGATTCTTTCAACAAATACAGTAAGCCTACAATATTTGATACTAACAATTATCCAAGTTAACCCCATCTACGTGAGGGGGAATGTTTGAAACAAATTTTCAGTGAACTTAGAGGTTCCTAGGTTGTTAAGATTTGCCTCTATCTCTTCGACCTCTTCCAGCTTTATGCCAGCCGTCCTCCGGATATCCTTCATTTGCTCCTCTATAGGGTATTCTGTAGGAATGATAGCATCATTTTGACACTGTTTCTTCGTCGAAGGTTCAAAGGGGCCTTTGAGGATGACCTACTGCTTCTGTGGCATTTTGAGGAAAACCGTTGGTTATTTTTGCTTAACGGGACCAGGTGCCGTTCAGCATCTTTAACGGCAGACTTCTGTGATCGAGCGGCAAAGCTTCCACTCGAGGGGGTAAATCCCTTTATTTTTAGTTTCGCTAGCCAATCGAGAATGAGGTCAAAAGCCTTTTTCTGTTGGGGAGTCCCTTTCTCATGAACGTTGACCTCCTCCATCCAGTGGTGTGCAGCTTTTAATAGAAACTTTGGAAGATGGTCTTTGCTAATCAAACAGCAGGAAGGAATGCCGTTAGAAATGACATGGGCACGAAGGCTTACTTTGTGTGTGGCGATTTCTTCTTCATACTCAGCAAAACGTTGTTCCATTTTCGTTAATTGTGCCTTCTAAGCCTCGATTTCCCAAGAGAGTTTTGTGTTTTCTGATAAAAGAGATTCCACCAAAGAGGTATCTTTAGCTGCAGGGCTCTCTCGAGGGGTTTTAGGGGCCAAAGCGGGTTCGGTTGTTGAGGAGGGGTCCTCGCTAGCTGCTATTTTCCAAGCCAGTAAGTCATCTTCAAGGCTAGCAACTTTCTATTGAGCTAACAGATGATATTCGGCAGCTGAATTTCTCTGGGCTACCAGTTTTCGATTTTCACCCATGCAACCGATCAAACACCCCTCCACTAATGATAGCCTGGTTACAGCGGCAAGGCAGGACTTCAAAGAACCAAATTTCAAATAAATTTTTTGCATCATTTCTTCTAGTTCTTTATCAGTATGATCAGAACTGTTGACCACTTCCAGAGGGTGGGATGATCCCTTGAAGGGAGGATAATCTTTAGATTGCCACAGCTTCATCTCTGCCTCGAGGTTGTGGAGCTTGTCCTTCAAGGAATCTTTCTCTTCATTGCATTTACAAACATCTCGAAGGGCAATCAGTAAATGTTCATTTGTTTCATCCAGTTCTTTTTGGGTACTTGAAAGCTCCTTACAAGCGCCTCTAATACAATTTTCATTGAATTATACTACGAAAGAAAACAAAGGTAAAATCAAATAAGTGGATATTTCAATTGATTCCCAAAAATTTTAAATAGAAAGTAAAATAGAGGAGGAAAATTTTACTATGAGGGACCAACCCTAGAATTATCCTCCTTTGATGTGGAAGCAACCATTTCTTCCACGTGAGTGATTGGGGAGTCTTGCTGAGGAGAGGTGCCTGCAACCTCTGTAAGGTTCTTCTCTGCAGCTTGAACTTTTTCTTCTGCAGCCTGAACCCCCTTCGTGAGGGTATCCCTTTCTGTTAACCATTGATGTCTCTCATTGTCCCACAACTCTTGTTTTTCTTTGAGCATTTTCTCCTTCCTTTTGAGACATTCCCTCGGGCGCAAAATTTCAGCATTTTTTTTTGTTGAGATCCTCACAAAGGTTTTCGTCGCCAATGGAAAAGAGGGATGCTATACTGGTTGTCACTTCGTGGTAAACTCTACAAGCCTTGATCAAGCTATTCAGCTTAGTTGAAGTAAAAATAAAAAAAATAGGAGAGAGAGAAAGACATAGGAGAATGGAGAAGAACCTTAGGATTGGAGGCAATTCTTTAAAGGTGATGCTCGAATTCTAATGTAGGCACTGTATCACCATGAATTCCCATAAGTGGCCTTTCGAGGCTTGGTCTAGGAAGTGAGCCCTGATTCAAGAGGGGAAACACTGGAGCTGTGTGGTTGGAAGCCTGATGCAATGGATCAAGTATCCCCTCGGACCGAGCTTGATCCTTCTTTCAGGGCCTTTACTTCTTTAAGTCCTTTGTGAAATCCACTGAAATTGGTAAAAGAAAAAGAGTAAGCTAATAGTGATAAATCTAATAACACAATAAATTTACTGATGACGATCTCTAATAATGATAAAATAATAACACAACAGGTTTACTAACGACGATCTTGAGGCAAGGATCGTTTGTGGGGCTCCCTAACGTTTTAACCTCTGGGCTTGGAGGAGGGTAAAAGCCAATTTTTCTACTTGTAAGGAACCTCGTTATGTAAGGTTTACCCATGCCTGGAAGCCAATTTCCACAGTTTTTTGAGAGGGCATATCGGTTATAAGAATGAACCCCTTTTCCCCTGGAGTAATAGCACCAGGATGAGATACGCCCTTTCTAGCATCTTAGATCGGGCTAGAATCTTTCGAAATGGGTATATTCAGGGTTGCTAGCAATTTTCTCTGGTTAACTAATGCCAGACTCGCTTACACTAATTCCACTGGAAAATTTCTCGGAGGTGGAACCCTCGTCAGAGCGGGCCATGATAATGGGAGGGAGGGGGGAGGGGGAGCGCAGAGGAAATAGGAAAGAGAGAATAAAAGGAGAATAGGGATGACAGACTATAGAAGGAGAATATGGATGAAAGTACACTATAGAAGGAGAATAGGGATGAAACAACTTACTGATTACTGCAAAAAAGTGATGGAAGTCGAGATCGGTCGTAAGAGAAATACGGAAGCCAAATTTTGTAGGAAGATGCCTGCAAAGGAGAATAGGAAATATGGAGGCGCAGGTGAGAGGTAAATATGGTGACTGAAGTGACAGATCATAATTTCTGCATTGGAAATACAAAAAGTTATGGGAAGACGTGATCGCTTCTTCATCTTCTGAGAGCGCGACGTTGGAGAGGCAGTGACACGCGCGGTTGTATTAGCACGCGCACACCATTTCGGAATCTTAAACAACGAATTGATAAGAAAACCAGATTCTCACTTCCTCAGGACACATTGAGAGTTTGTTATTAAGGATTTGGGTGCTCTCCATTACTTTCTTGGCTTAGAAGTATGACCCACTTCCTTGGGTATGTTTTTTGGTCAAGCTAAGTATGCTCGAGAGTTGGACGGCCTACAATTTGAGTCCTTCGACGGTAGATGACTCCATCTCTTCGAGGGCTAAGATCTCGACTCCTTTGAGGAAAAAAGACTTCATCCCTTCGACGGCCGAGAGGTTGACTCTTTCGATGACAGGAGCATTATCCATTCGAGGTCCTAGAACTCATCCTCCTGGAAGATAAAAACTCCATCCCTTCGAGGGCCGAGATCTTGACTCCTTCGAGGATAGAAGCTTGCATCCATTCGAGGGCCTAGAACTCAAACCCTTCGAGGATAGAAGAATCCATCCCTTCGAGGGCAGAGATCTTGACCCCATCGAGGACAGAAGACTCCATCTTTTCGGGGACTGAAAGCTCAATCCCCGCAAGGATGGAAGACTTCATTCCTCTGAGGGCTGAGATGTCGGCCCTTTTGACGACTGAAGACTCCATCCTTCGAGGGCTGAGAGCTAGACACCTTCAAGGATAGAAGACTCCATCCCTTCGAGGGCTGAGATCTCGACTTCTTCGAGGCTAGAAGATTCTATCCCTTCGAGTGCTGAGATCTCGACTCCTTCGGGGCTAGAAGATACCATCCCTTCGAGGACTGAGACCTCAACCCCTTCGAGGAAAGAAGAATCCACTCCTTCGAGGAATGAAGACTCGGTCCTTCGAGGTTAGAAGAGTCCATCTCTTCGAGGGCTAAGATCTCCATCCCTTCGGGGGCTTACAGTCCACCCCTTCGAGGACTGAGAGCTGGACCTCTTTGAGGACTAACAGTCCATCCCTTTGAGGGCTTAGATCTCCACCCCTTCGAGGATAGAAGATTCCATCCCTTCGACGGCTAAGAGCTAGACCCCTTGTTAAAAAATCATCAATTCCTAATGAAATAGATGTAGCAGTAGATTGTTGGAAACCCAGGGTTTTTACTTTATCCAGGATGTGTAATGTATATGCCATTCTAAAATGCTCTATTAATCGACTAATAAGTCATTTCATGGCAGTTTCATTGATCACTTTATTTTGAAAGACCAGAATAAATTCATTCAAGAAAAAAAATAGGTTCACGTCAGGTACAGCTATTACAATTTTCACTGACCAATAACCAATTTGGTCCCGAGGTAAGTAATAATCTATTACACCAAAAAATGTGGTTAATACACTCATAACCACACCTGTAACCCAAGTTAGTTCACGAGGTTGAGATATTATCTGAATAAATCTATTACTAAGTTGAATTATTTAAACGTAAAGTTCATTTGAGAGCTGGACCCGTTCGAGGCTTGAAGAGTCCATCCCTTCGTGGGCTGAGAGCTGGTCCCCTTTGAAGATATAAGAGTCCACCTCGTCGAGGGCTTAGCGTTCATCCCTTCGAGGGCTGAGAGTTGGGACCCCTTCGAGGACTGAAGAGTCCATCTTGTCGAAGGCTTAGAGTCTATCCCTTCGAGGGCTGAGAGCTGAACCCCTTCGAGGATTGAAAAGTCCATCCTTTCGAGGGCTGACAGCTGGACCCCTTCGATATAGAAGACTCTATCCCTTTGAGGGCTTAGATCTTCACCTATTCGAGGACAGAGAGTCCACCCTTCGAGGGTTGAGAGCTGGATCCCTTCAAGGCCTGAAGATTCCATCCCTACGAGGGCTGAGAGCTAGACCCCTTCGAGGATAGAATAGTCTTTTCCTTCGAGGGCTGAGAGCTGGACCCTTTTGAGGGCAGAGAGCTAGACCCCTTCGAGGATAGAATAGTCTTTTCCTTTGAGGGCTGAGAGCTGGACCCTTTTGAGGGCTGAGAGCTAGACCCTTTGTGGGTTGAGAGCTGGACCCCTTCAAGGACTGAGAGCTAGACCCCTTCGAGGGTTGAGAGTTGGACCCCTCGAGGGCAGAGTGCTGGACCCCTTCAAAGGCTGAGAACTGGACCCCTTCGAGGGCTAAGAGTCTATCCCTTCGAAGGCTGAGAGGTGGACCCCTTCAAAGGCTGAGAGCTAGACCCTTTCTAGTTCATCCCTTCGAGGGCTGAGAACTGGACCCCTTCGAAGGCTGAGAGATGGACCCCTTAGAGGGCTGAGTGCTAGACCTATTTGAGGGCTAAGAGCTAGACCTCTTGAGGGCTGAGAGTTGGACCCCTTCGAGGGCTTAGGGCTTAGATCTCCACCCCTTCGAGAATTGAGAGCCCACCCCTTCGAGGGTTGAGAGCTGGAACTCCTTCGAGTCCTGAAGACTCCATCCCTTCGAGGGCTGAGAGCTGGAACCCTTCGAAGATAGAAGAGGCCATCCTTTCGTGGGCTATGAGCTCAACCCCTTCGAGGACTGAGAGTTCATGCCTTCGATAGATGAGATCTTAGCCCCTTCGAGGACCGAAGACTCCATCCCTTCGAGGGCTGAGAGGTAGACCCATTTGAGAATAGAAGACTACATCCCTTAAAGGGTTTAGATCTCAACCCCTTCAAGGAATAAGAGTCCACCCCTTCGAGGTCTGAGAGGTGAAACCCCTTCGAGGCCTAAAGACTCCATCTCTACGAGGTCTGACATCTTGGCCCCTTCGAGGACTGGAGACTTGATCCCTTCGAGGGCAGAGAGTTAGACCCCTTCGAGGATAGAAAAGGCCATCATTTCAAGGGCTGAGAGGTAGACCCCTTCGAGGGCTGAGTGCTGGAACCCTTTGAGGGTAGAAGAGTCCATCCCTTCGAGGGCTGAGAGGTGGACCCCTCAAGGGCTGAGAGTCCATCCCTTCAAGTGCTGAATGCTAGAACCCTTTGAGGGCTGAGGGCTGAGAGCTGGACCCCTTCGAGGGTTGAGAGCTAGACCCCTTCGAGGATAGAAGAGTCCTTCCCTTCGAGGATAGAAGAGTCCTTCCCTTCGAGGGCTGAGAGTTGGACCCCTTCGAGGGCTAACAGCTGGACCCCTTCGAGGGCTAACAGCTGGACCCCTCGAGGGCTGAGAGCTGGACCCCTTGAGGGTTGAGAGCTGGACCCCCTCGAGGGCTGAGAGCTGGACCTTCTCGAGGTCTGAGAGCTGGACCCTTCGAGGGCTGAGAGTCCACCCCTTCGAGGGCTGAGAACTTGAACCCTTCGAGGACTGAGAGCTGGAGCCCCCGAGGGCTGAGAGCTAAACCGCTCGAGGGCTGAGAGCTGGACCACTCGAGGCTGAGAGCTGGACCACTCGAGGCTGAGAGCTGGACCGCTCAAGGGCTAATCTCGGCCCCTTGGAGGATTGAAGACTCCATCTCTTCGAGGGTTGAGAGGTAGACCCATTCGAGAATAGAAGACTCCATCCCTTGGAGGGTTTAGATCTCCACCCCTTCGAGGACTGAGAGTCCACCCCTTCGAGGTCTGAGAGGTGGAACCCCTTCAAGGCCTGAAGACTCCATCCCTACAAGGGCTGGCATCTCGGCCTCTTCGAGGACTAAAGACTCTATCCATTCGAAGGTTTAGAGCTCCACCCCTTCGAGGACTAAGAGTCCACCCCTTCGAGGGCTGAGAGCTGGAACCCCTTCAAGGATTGAAGACTTCAGCCCTTTGACGGCTGAGGTGTCGACCTCTTCGAGGACTGAAAAGTCCATCTCCTCGAGGACAGAAGACTCCATCTCGTCGAGGACTGAAGACTTCATCCCTTCAAGGACTGAAGATGCCATTCCTTCAAGGATTGAGAGCTCGTTCTCTTCGAGGATAGAATACTCCAACCCTTCGAGGGCTGAGAGTCCGACCTCTTCGAGGACAGAAGACTTGATCCCTTCTAGGGTTGGGAGGTAGAACCCTTCGAGGAATGAAGACTCCACCTCTTCAAAAGCCAAGAATTCAACCCATTAAGGCTGAATGGGTACCTCTCGAACCCAACCAATTGATCCCCTCCATCTGAAACTTAACTTTATGAATGGGTTTCTTCTCAAATCGTTACGTCTCGAATAGGTACTTGTCGAATGGATCGAATGGAATCCCTCCACTTCAAACATCACCTCTCGAATAGGTACCTCTCAAACATGTTCATTGGGACCCTTCCCTTCTCAGACAGAAGACTCCATCCTTTTGAGGGTCAACAACTCAACCCCTTCGAGGACAGAAGACTCAATCCCTTCAAAGGTCGAATAGGTACTTCTCCAAGGGTACCTTCATCTGTTGAAGTTCCATAGGGATTTGTTCAATTTAAATATTATTAGTTTAAAATTTAATATCTATTATTTCATGACGGTTAAACTTGAAATGTACAATATTTATGCCAGTTCAACTTTCATTGTAAAATTTAAAATGCCGTTGGCGAAAAACTTGTAAAATTTTTTGAAAACTATACAACTGAGTAATGTATAATTCTGACAGTGATATAGTAATAAGTCTGACATTTCTTAGGCATGAAATACTAACACATTGCAAAAACGTTGTACAACAGAGCTGATAACAAATGAATTATTGCTAAATTGTTCACAACATAGTCCTGCAACTTTAATTTATCAGCCTTAGAGGTCACTTGTACCAAATGATATCTGCACAAAAAGGGACATCCGCAAAATAAAAGGTCACTTGATTTGAGAAACAATGCAACAAAAGGTTTTTGTTGGAGTTGGCTTAATTTAGGTTTCTTCCCTTCTGCCTTTGATAGCTGAAAGTCCTCACTTTTGGATTCGGGAAAAAGGTTCTTTCTTTCCTTTGGTGAAGATGGTCCACAATCTGCAGAGTCTATGATTGAAGGAGCATGGATTATATTTTTATTAGGAAGTAAGGAAATGTAATGATAAGGTGGAAGTATTATATCAGATTAAATGCAGTTGTATCTTGAATAGTAAGTTGTGTTGCAGCAGGTGGAGTTTGAATCTCCAAATGTGATTGGTCACCACCTTTTTTGGGCAATTGGAGAGTTGAAACCTGGTCTTGCAAGCATTGTTTTTCAGCAAAATTAAACACGGTACATCTTGGGGTAAGCTGGCCACCCTTTAATTTGGAGATTTGAATTTGGACAACGTACTCAACATTGTCAATGATAGAATGGCGATCTTCAATGTCTTCCTATGATAAAAATTAACTTATGTTTAAACTCAATGCATGGGTTTTCATGTGATAAATTCAAAGTCCTGATTGATATGTAAAAATTGAAAGCACTAACCTGTGTAACTCCATCAATAGCTTCCATTGCTGCCAACCCCAATAAACTCTCAACAGGTTCACCGAAGAAGGTAGCAGTGATAACACCAATGTCATCGATAAGATATGCTTCAAAGCGAAACCTACACAAATAACACATTTAAAATAAGAATAGGAGTAATCTAGTAACTATGTGATATTTAAATAAATACACATTTTGAAGACATTAATAATATATAACGGAAGAGGTTGGTTGGTTTATAACTTTGGTTGAGCAAGCTTCTTCTCTTGGCATAAATTGCAGGTGAATTCATAATGTAAGGAGGCACTTGTTGAATGAAAACATTTGACGCATGCCATATAGTAATAATTCTGAGAGATGTCCTTGAAAGATATCTTCACCTCTGAAGTCACCATCTATTTATGAAGAAAATTGTTCAGTCACAAATAACGCCCAAACTAAAGAGGAAAACATAGTACCGGGGGGAAAATAGGACATTATTTTTACCTTTTGAGTTGGTAGAATATAACCAACTGAAGTGTAGACAGTATCCACAGTTGCTGGTGGCATTTTCCCCAAGGATTGGTTGAAGTTAGTGATGGTATTCGTAATCTCCCTGTGGTGCTTTTTTGCCCTGGAAAATTAGTATAGTAATAAATGTAAACATTTTTTTAAATATTCCTATCACCATATCAAATGAATGGGAAAAAATAGTACCATTTCCTCAATTCCAAAGATTGACTATCAGTGCCATTAATTAAAAGGGATGATCTGTAATGTGTTGATACCTCTATCACCCTGAATAAAGTATAAGCAAAAATGTTAATAGAAGCTGTTTGATAACGAAATGGAAGTTATTGAGTGATGGCATATTGGTTTTATAAATATATAATACCTTGAAAGGAATCAACCTTGAGTTGACGACAAATTAGTACAGGCAGGTCATCCACAGTGGCTTGCAATTGTTTGCCTTCATTTTTCAATAAATTCTTGCCACATAGTGAAAGTCAAAGCTTGTAATCTAAACATGGATGAGAAACATTAAGGAAAATTGGGATGTAGAAGATAATTATATAATAATTTTCCAACAGATACTATTTTTTCTTACTTCTCATCAACAAGAACAAACTTTTGAATTTTCTTAGACCCAGTCGGTGTGTTGACAATGCAAATTGGGAGGCATTGAGCAACAATCCCTATAACATCTGTAATTTTATACGATTAGTAAAGACAAAAACATATGTTCAGATTTAAAGTGATGAGACGCATTGGGAAATGATTACCTATCAATTCTTGAGGTTTATTGACATGTTCATGGATTCTTTCAAATAGTACATAGGAATGTTGAGCAGAATATAGATGGACGAAATCAGACATTTCTTCGATAACCGTACTCGTGTCGATGATCCACTGCATTGCTATATCGCCCTTCTTATATCTGGGATCAATTTCTCTTATGTTTGCATTCGATATCTTGTACTTGTTATAAACCTGAATTATTTGGCTCATGGTTTCACATGCTTTGTTAAACATTATCCCTTCCACTTTGGCTCACTATATTATCAGTAAATCTATCAGTATAAGAAATGATAATATTATAGACTATTATATAATAAAAAAAGGCTTAATTACCTTTTCATCAGAAAAAATATATTTTTGGACTTTTGTAGGACTCCTTTGGCTTTGAAGTACAGAGAATTTTTCATCCATTATAACGACTCTGATCCAAGGACGATCAGTATTGCATAGTTTATCAATGGCTTTTTCTGATGCCATAGTTCCTGCATCACATATAATCACATCTCTAAGTGATTCAATATTTTAGTAAAGATTTGAAGTATGGAAATTCAGAGTATAATACATTTATAGTTGTATTTACTTTTCAGATTCGATACTTGCGGAATATTTACGTTACTGGTATAATTATATGTTATTAGAAATCAACAAAGGAGAACATCATTAGCATAATGTTTTGAAATTGTGTAATAACATTAAAAAAGAAAAAACAAATAAGGAAAGGAGATTCAAGGAAGTTACCAGGATGCTATGTTTAGAGCAGTTTCTGAGTCTTTTCTTTCTTCTTTTGTTGTTACCTGAGAAGATGAGATGAAAAGATGATGATTATGATGACGACGAAGGTAGGGAAGAAAGGTAAATATATCTACGCAAATGTATATAAGTAAAAAAAAATATATATATATATATATAATAATATTTTTGAATATATATACATATATATATATATATTCTTATATTCTTATTATTATATTATAAAATATAATAAGAAAATAAGGATATAAGAAAGAAGAGCATATGAAATTGTGTAAATGATAAGTAGAAGGTGGAGCAGAAGTATAATGAGAAGAAGGTAGCATACTGACTACAGAAGGTGAAAATGGTGAGAAGAAGGTGGAACAGTATTCAAAAAAAAATTCTTATACAATAATAAGACAAGGAGATAAGATGGAAGAATATATAGGAAATTTTGCTAATGATGAGGAGAAGGCAGAACAATAGTACACTGAAGTCGAGAAAAGATTCTGGTGAACAAACAGTTTTAAGACAAGGAGGAACAATAATATGTTGTGCTTATGTATATATATGTAGAATAAAAAAATATAAAATAAGGAGATAAGAATGAAGAGTATAGGAAATTGTGCAAATGATGAGAAGAAGGTGGAACACGACAACACGGTATCTGATGAAACATTCCGGTCAACAACCAGTTTTAAGAGATGGCGGAAGAGTAATACATTGTATCTGAGAAAAACGTAGCATACTGACTACAGAATGTGCAAATGATGAGAAGAAGGTGGAACAGTATTCGAAGAAAGATTCTTATATAATAATAAGACAAGGACACAAGAAGGAAGAGTATAGGAAATTGTGCTAATGATGAGGAGAAGGCAGAACAATAATACACTGAACTCGAGAAAAGATTCTGGTAAACAAACAGTTGTAAGACAAGGAGGAACATCAATAGGTTTTGCTCATGTATATATACAAAATAAAATATATAAAATAAGAAGATAAGAAAGAAGAGTATAGGAAATTGTGCAAATGATGAGGAGAAGCTAGAACATGACAACACGGTATCCGATGAAACATTCCGGTCAACAACCAGTTTTAAGAGATGGTGGAAGAGTAATATACTATACCTGGTTTGACTGATATGTTGACTCAAGTGTTGCTAACGTCTTTCACCGACTCCAGTAAAATTCTCTCCGGCTCTCAGCCCTCGAAGGGATGGACTCTTCTATCCTCGAAGGGGTCCAGCTCTCAGCCCTCAAAGGGATGGAGCCTTTAGACCTCGAAAGGGTCTAGATGTCAGCCCTAGAATGGGTCCAGCTCTCAGCCCTTGAAGGGATGGACTCTCAGTCCTCGAAGGGGTCGAGATCTCATCCCTCAAAGGGATGGACTCTTAGTCCTCGAAGGGTTCGAGCTCTCAGCCCATGAAGGAATGGAGTCTTCAGTCCTCGAAGGGGTGGCAGTCCTCGAAGAGAGAATGCATTTGGAATTAACTTCTCGAATAACTACGTCTTGAACCTCTCAACTGGAACCTTTGCGCTTAAACCTTCTCCCAACTTAATCATCAACTGTCGAATCATTACCTGGTGAACCCTTCAGGTGGAACCCCTATAATGTAACATTCAGCACTTGAATGTTCAGTTCTTGAACCAGTACCTCTCTAACTTTTCCAATATAATCTGTCCAGCTTATTCTTCATTTCTCGAATCCCTCCACTGCAAAAATATCACCTGAACATTCGCATCTCTAATCATTAGCTCTCAGACTCTTATAATGGAACCTTCCCACTTGAACCCTGTGCATTTGAACGCTCACCTCTATAATTAGTATCTCAAGAATGAAATCTCAATTCTTAAATTTCCAATGGAACTCTGGCCGCTTCAAGTCTAATGAAATGTTTACTATTCAAACCTTCCATTAGGACCATTTGAGCTAAAAACTTAACTTTCGAACCTTCCATTCCAACCCTCTCGACTCGAACCTTGATACTCAAACCTTCCAGTCGCACCATTTTGACTCAAATCTCTCTACTCCAATGGAAAACTTGATTTGACTGATGTGTTTACTCAAGTGTTGCTAACATATTTGACTTGCTCCAGTAGAACCCTCTCCGTTGGAGGTGAAAGAATTTGAATATTGTATTGCTACAATTGATTATCTGAAGAACTATTAAACATGTACCTTTAATATAGGTCCAATGAGATATATATCACCAGATCTTCATTGCATTATATTGGACAATAGTCTCTGAATCTGAAATCTGCACATCAACATTAACCACACAGAAGAAAGATGTATAAATAATTTAAACCTGAAGAATGTTCGTAAAGGCATCTATAGAAAATGAAATAAGGAAGTACATGCAAGTTGAAAAATGAGGGAGCTCCAAAAAATCTACCAAATCCAAAAGGAGAAGACAAAATCAACCCGTACATTGCAAAATATGCAACAGAAAATGGAAAAATGTTGCAGATCCAAAACGGGGGAGCACAGGATGAGCAAAAATAGAATAACTACTGCTCTTCAAAAATATCCTTGTAAACTATATTTTTAGTTTTATTATTTAGTCATGCGCCATCAAATTTCGAAGGTGTCAAAAGAACCTTGATAGATTCAGAGGTTTTTACTCGGATAAAGAAATATACAACTGACCATGGGAAAAGACTGGCTTTTCTAAATATAGTCCAACAAAATCTAATGTCTGGCCTTGGGACTTATTGATTGTCATAGCAAAACAGAATCTCACTGGGAATTGAAATATTTTAAATGGGATGGAGGTCTTACTACTTTGGTCACAAATAATTGGTATTCTAGGAATAAAGACTTGTTTGCCCTTATAAAGCCTAAAAGTTATCTCAGCCATAATGGTTGATTGACACAACTCACGAAACATTAATTGAGTTCCATTACACAGTCCCTTGGTTGGATTTAAATTATGTATGAGCATGATAGGACAATTTGATTTTATCACTAATTCATGGGGTGGGAGACCTTTTGGATGAAGTGTATTAAGAAAATCCTCATGATCACTCTGATTGTTTTCACCCAAAGTTCTATCTCTACTAATATATAATCTCGGAGTGCCAGGAAAAGCATCAATCAAAAAGTTATTTATGTTGTCAACATCAGCATTTGTTGCAGCCAAAACACACCTTCCTATCATATCAATTGGATTTACTGCATATGCAGCTAGATCTTTGAACACACATTAAATCAACCTGTAAACAATTGAAATATTGTCAATATCTCCATTAATAATCGATTCATTATGTAGAAGACTTGTGCAAAAAGGATAAAAATGTCTTACTTTTAGATGGATGCTTCTTTCCCAATATATGGAATAACAATGTGAGCTGGAAATTCGATCTCGTCATTGTAATCAATATATTCTGTCCCTTCACCATTACGTAATAAAAAATAGAAAATTTGAGGATCATGTAAGGCCCTCATGTTTTGTTGAAGATGGAACTTTTCCAATTTTGGCCATAAATAAGAATGTACAATTGATGCTTAAATTGTTCTATCTCTTGATGCACCTGGTATAACAGGTAAAGTTTGCCTAAAATCTCTTCCTAGGAGAACAACCTTACCACCAAATGGAGTATCGGTATCCATGAGATCTTTCAGTAACGTATCCAAAGCTTCTAACGATTGACGTTTTGCCATTGTCGCCTCGTCCCAAACAATCAACTTAGCTTCTATTATTAACTTTGCTAAACCACACTGCTTTCTCAATTGACAAACTTTGGTGTCGGAACAATCAAATGGCTACTTGAAATGGGAATGTGCAGTCCTTCCTCCAGGCAACACAGAGGCAGCTACTCCAGAAGATGCAACAGCCAGTGCAATATAACCTTCAGACCACAATGTCGCAAGCAAAGCTCTATACAAAAAAGTTTTTCCTGTACCACCAGGCCCATCAATAAAGAAAGATTTTCCACTATTGGCCATAACACTTTGCATGATCCGATCATATACCAACCTTTGCTCAACATTTAATAGACCAGGTTGTAGTAATTCTTCATCAGAAATTTGAATACTCCTCTCACTGACTATTTCACGTGTTCAAACCTCATGAGCTGATACATCAGTAATACTATCCATCAAACCATAATGTTTAATATCCCTACCCATTTCAAACAAAAATCCATTTATAATATTCAAAACCCTTGTATTTATAAAGGCTTCAGTGAGATGGGGCTGTGTTGATGATTTTTTACGGAAATCTGAACATAGTTCATCTCTGAACCTGAGCCATAATTCTTTTGGATCATGTGGCGAGCAAAATACGAGCAGAACAGCAAATAAAGATCTCAAAGTTGATGGCATCTCGAATGAACAAGCTTCCTGTAGGGCATCTTCAATATAAGTATCTGAAGTCAACAAACCATATGCAATTGCGGCCTCTCTATAAGTATTGTATTGACTTCCTTGCACACTCTTCAAGTTTTCAAATGATGTTGGCGATGTAACATGAGATAGAAGAAGCCTTAGGTAATAGCGTTCACCTTCTGTGGGACTCACTGCAACCAGCCTACCGATAACATTCCTGGATTTTCTTTTTGCCCAAGTCCTGTTTGTTGTTGACCACACAAAGTGTTCTGGAAATTATTTATATAAAAGCTTCAGTTCTTTTGCATCGGCGTCACATGCATTCATTTTAAAGAAAGATTTAAGCGCAGTTCTACTAAGAAACTCATTTGCAGTAATCGACTCAAGAGCGGCATTCTTGTGAAATGTAATATATTGTTGACCTGGTAAGTGGACTTGAAGAGAGTAAACAGCAGACTGCATATGGTTTAACTTAAAACCATATATTCTCCAAGTTGCTTCAGATGGGCCAATCCAATGGCCACCTTGATACAATTTTATTTCATCAATAATTGTATCATGTCCACCACCCTGCAATGCAAAGCCAATTCGGTCACTGCCCTTGAAGATATACTTGTGAACATACTTGATGAGCCGAATAGTTTAGCAAATCTCCACATTTATATGACACTCATATGTTACGAATAAGTATTTATTATAGCCAACAACCCAATTATTTCCCAGAGCATGTTTTTTATGGTAACAGTTCTATCATCGTCTCTCCTTCTATATAATGGATAACCATTCTCTGTATGACATGTTGACTGTGTATATAGTTTAGGGAATCCAAATTTACACTTACCGTTCCTCATGCAGGGGATTTTAGGATTCAATCTACCACATGGTCCATGCATCATATTTTTGCTGACAATACCAAAAAGATATGATTCCTTGTCTGGATCCGGCAGCTTGGCACAAACAATTTTATCATAAGCATCTGGTCCCAAAGGTTTACAGCCAGGTTTTAGAATAATCAACATATGGAAATGAGGCAGACCTCTTTTTGGATACTCAATAACGTACACTAAAGATTGCATAGTACCAAAAATTTCCTTCTGAATAATGTCATCCTTCAGCTTATAAACTTTAGCGCGGAAAATTCTTGCAAGTAAATCTAGCCTATCATTTGCAGCCTCACCAATATGAAGGTTTTCTTGAATCTCTGCCCAATAGGGATTACAAGTGATGGTCAGAAGTATATCAGGCTTATCAAATTTTTGAATGATGGCCATGGCATCAAGATACCTACGACGCATATCTCTAGGAACACCTATAAATGAAGCTGGAAGTACCACCCGACGACCAAGTGTGGATCCCTCTGCTAAACCAGCATTGATACCATCCATAAGACCCTGCGCCATTTCAGTTCGCAACTGTCCCTGATTGTCCCTCAAGAATTCCAACAAGCTGGTTTCTATTTTAATGTAAGCATCAACAACAAACTGTTGTAATAGGTGTCCAACATTTAGAAACATCGATTCATCATCTGACCTCATTTGTAATTTATAACAGTAGTACTCCCTTGTAGTAACTGCATCCTTGTTTTTTTTCCCATCCCTGACAACTGTAAGGAAATTAAAACATAAACATGTAATAGTGTTAATTGTCAAAAAATCAAAAGAACACAACTATTGAATTTAAAATTTCATTACAGACCTTTACTCTCAGAATCTATTAGTGATTGAGGAGCATTAAACATCATCATTTCACCTCCAGACTCCTCACAGACCATATGCCTATTCCTAATCCTTTTAACATTCAAATGCCAACCAGATTGGCCCCTCGAAAAAATTAAAGGATATTGCATTGGATCATAACATCCATAATAATGCTTAATATTATAAGTTTTACCATCAGTTTTGTAGACTTGATCAGGTACAGTCCTTACTGTATCTTCTTCGAACGGCTCAACAAATATACTACCAACATGTGACACTGTTGGAATGGTGTATCACCTTTGATCAAGTTTTGGATCTGCACTTAGAACAATAGTCTTCATCTCGATGAGGTCAATATCTTTCAAGTGCATAAAGAACTGACAATATGGATTATCTCTCAATATATCCATCAACAATTTCATTGTTGCCTCATCAAATTTGTCAGCACAGTCAGACCCCATTCTCTTTTCCAACTCAAAGTCTGTGTCAAAAAAATATAGCTGAACACCAGCAGGTTCAGCTCCCTCATAACCTTTCAATGGTTTCAGATAGTGATACATTTTACCATCGAAATTGAAGGTATAAATTCCACCGGCATTAGCAGTTAGGTTACGATCATAACCTGCACTCAAAGTTGTAAATGCTAGGCTATTGTTGTAGGTCCGAACATTCTTCCTAAAATGGATAGACTGCGGTATGATGCTAGCAAAAAGAGCTCTTAATTGGTCTGGCATTGGCACAGATGGCAAGTAAATTTCCCCTCCAGAACAACATAATAGATTTGATTCTCCCTTAAATCTCTTTGCCTTGTAATGAACACAATCAGTCATTACAGGTAATGTTCATGCAGAGGTGGGAATATCATCTCCAAGAGAAATATTTTTATACTTTCTCTTTTTCAGTGGACCTGAACAGAAAAAAAAAATTAAATATACCACAAATAACCATCAGCCAGTTAAACTTGATCTAATGTCATTACTTTGTTGCAATTGTTGACTCAATAAAGATATAATTTAATTTATTGATGACACATACAAATAATAGCTATTTTACTGAAGAGTATCACATTTGGATATCAGTCATTTAAATAAATGTAAATTTCGACATACAGCTAAAACAAATATCTGATAAAGATGAAAATAGTAGTGATGTTAAACCAAGAAAAAAAACTACAGAAGTAGAAGGTAAATTTCCATCCCTCGCACTATGAAGAATAGCAGAACTGATAATTGGCAAATAACTATGAGAAGAGGAACAGTCTGCTTGGTGTACATGGCCAGAAATATCAACTAGAGAATTTCCTTGTAACAAACCATCGCGAGAAGAAATAGAATCATAAGTTGCAGGTTGAGATATACAGTAAAGAAAATGCTATATATGTTAAGAAAGAACAGTGAATCATACACAAATATATATAGACCTGCAGAGCTAGTGTTGACAAAATGAACATACAAAGAAGAGGATACTGCGTGGTGACCATCAGCTTAAATATTAGCTGAATATTTATTCGCAAAGACGTAACAGAATTGGAAAATGAACCATATGTTGCATACAAAATGCATAGTAAGTATCTGTAACAAAAAAAATAGAAAAATGGATATACCAATCACTGTGAACCAATTGAACAATATATAATAGTCAATCAAGTTTGATATTGACCATATAATGCCACAGATACAAATCAAAATCTCTCAGAAAACATAATGCTGCAAAGGTAGGTACAAAAGAATACAATGAACATGTAAAGACAAACTGACCCCTGCAGCGAGCTCGCAGATTCCGAATTTGCTGGACACTCAAATCACTTGACTTAATGATTAATAAATCATCATGAGAAGATGGCAATCCTGCTGGCTCTACATTGCCATAACTACTGCTATCCATGAAATTCCTTGATGGTGCATTACCCGGACATTTCGAATTTGCTGGACACTCAAATCATTTGACTCAATGATTGATAAATCATCATGAGAAGCCTCCAATTTTGCTGGCTCTGCATTGCTATAACTACTGTTATCCATCAAATTCCTCGATGGGAGTGCATCATCAGTGGATAAATGGCTAGAGGAAGATGTTTGTGGGTTCCTCTTTGAACCTGCATTCATAAACTGAAACCAATAAATTTTAAAAGCCAATTATATATAACCGAAGAAGATAAATAAATACAGTTTCAAATTGTACACACAAACCTGTTACCGGCAGTTCATACGATGTTTGACATGAACGTTTTAGTGCGACTTGCTCTCTTTTTCTTTGAAGCATTAGCAATTTCTTTTTAGCAGGAATCTGATCATAAGCCTTTCTTCTCTTAGAAATTTCATGGTTGATAGTTGATGGATCTCCTGCAACCTGTTAAATTTCAGCCCCTATAGAAAAGAATTTAGTAAATTTGATTCCAATATGAATGTTCATAATACAATTGATGTATATATGTGGCAGTGGTAAACCAAAACACCCTCTGCACGATGACCGGTTGGTAAAATAAAATAACAGAAAATGGACCTCACAAGAAATGCAGGCAATGGCGATATCAGCAGTAATCATGACACTGGCGTTTAAACCGGGGGGGAATTAGGACCAAAAACACATACCAATATGATTCACCATTGAACCCTCCACTGACTTAAAAGAATACTTTAAAGCATCCTGCTCCCTTCTCCACTGCAACAATTGTCCCTTTGCCTCAGGTGATAATTCAGCAAAAGCCTTCCTCCTCTTAGCATTTCTGTCTAATCGATCAACGGCCTACATCAATATATTTCCAAGGTTTTATAACCAAAAAAATCTTAATGTTATACAAACTTGGCCAAAGATCCAAAATTCAAAAACCCACAAGCATTTACCAGGAGAAGAACAAAGTAGACGAAAGAGTTTGGATTAGGCGGAAACAATGTTTATAATATTTTCTTTTTGCATAATTTATTTATTAGTTGAAGGGAATATTCCTTTTTTTATATAGTAAAAAAATTTTGGATCAGAGGAAAAAAAGGGAGAAACAATGCTTATAATATTTGCTTTTTGCAAAAAAAAGGGAGGCAAAAAGACTCCATCCCTTCGAGGGCCTAGAGCTCGACCCCTTCGAGGGCGGGGAGCTCGACCCTTCGAGGGCTCAGAGGTAGATCCCTTCGAGGACTAAAGACTCCATCCCTTCGAGGGCTGAGAACTGGACCCCTTTGAGGGCTGAGAGCTGGACCCTTTGAGGGCTGAGAGTCCATCCCTTCGAGGACCGAATGCTGGACTCCTTCGAGGGCTGAGAGCTGGACCCCTTCGGGGGATGAGAGCTGGACCCCTTGAGGGCTGAGAGTCCACCCCTTCGAGGCCTGAGAGCTAGACCCCTTTGAGGGCTGAGAGTTAGACCCCTTCGAGGGCTAAGAACTAGACCTCTTGAGGGCTGATTGCTGGACCCCTTCGATGATAGAAGAGTCCATCCTTTCGAGGGCTGAAACTAGACCCCTTCGAGGATAGAAGCATCCCCTTCGAGGGCTGAGAGCTGGACCCCTCGAGGGCAAAGAGTCTATCCCTCCAAGGGCTGGACGCTGGACCCCTTCGAAGGCTGAGAGCTGGACCCCTTCGAGGGCTGAGAGATAGACCCCTTCAAGGACTAAGAGTCCATCCCTTCGAGGGCTGAGAGCTAGACCCCTTTGAGGATAGAAGAATCCTTCCCTTTGAGGGCTGAGAGCTGGTTCCCTTCGAGGGCTGAGAGCTGGAACCCTTCGAGGGCTTAGAGCTGGACCCCTCGAGGGCTGAGAGTTCACCCCTTCAAGGGCTGAGAACTTAAACCCTTCGAGGACTGAGAGCTTAGCCCCTCGAGGGCTGAGAGATGGACCCCTCGAGAGCTGAGAGTCCATCCCTTCGAGGGCTGGACGCTAGACCCATTCGAGGGTTGAGAGGTAAACCCCTTCAAGGACTAAGAGTTCATCCCTTCGAGGGCTGAGAGCTAGACCCCTTCGACGATAAAAGAGTCCTTCCCTTCAAGGCGTGAGAGATTGACTCCTTCAAGGGCAGAGAGCTGGACCCCTTCGAGGTCTGAGAGCTGGACCCCTCGAGGGCTGAGAGTCCATCCCTTTGAAGGCTGGACACTGGACCCTTCGAGGGCTGAGAGCTTGAACCCTACAAGGGCTGAGAGGTAGACCCCTTCGAGTACAAAGAGTCCATCCCTTCGAGGGCTGAGAGCTAGACCCCTTCAAGGATAGAAGAGTCATTCCTTTTGAGGGCTGAGAGCTGGAGCCCTCGAGGGCTGAGAGCTGGACCCCTCGAGAGCTGAGATCTAGACCCCCTCGAGGGCTGAGAGTTCACTCCTTCGAGGGCTGAGAGTTTGAACCCTTCGAGGACTGAGAGCTGGACCCCTCGAGGGCTGAGAGCTAGACCCCTCGAGGACTGAGAGTCCAGCTGGACCCCTTTGAGGGTTGAGAGGTAAACCCCTTCGAGGACTTAGAGTCCATCCCTTCGAGGGCTGAGAGCTAGACCCCTTCGAGGATAAAAGAGTCCTTCCCTTTGAGGGGTGAGAGTTGGACCACTTTGAGGGTTGAGAGTTGGACCCCTCGAGGGCTGAGAGTCCACCCCTTCGAGGGCTGAAAGCTTGAACCCTTCGAGGATTGAGAGCTGGACCCCTTGAGGGCTGAGAGTCCACCTCTTCGAGGGCTGAGAGCTAGACCCCTCGAGGGCTGAGAGCTAGACCCCTTCGAGGGCTTGGAGTTCGAGGGGCGGGAGCTGGACCCCTTCGAGGGCTTAGAGCTGGACCCTTTCGAGGGTTGAGAGGTAGACCCCTTCGAGGACTTAGAGTCCATCCCTTCGAGGGCTGAGAGTTAGACCCCTTTGAGGATAGAAGAGTGCTTCCCTTCGAGGGGTGAGAGTTTGACCCCTTCGAGGGTTGAGAGCTGGAACCCTCAAGGGCTGAGAGTCCACCCCTTCGAGGGCTAAGAGCTTGAACCCTTCAGGACTGAGAGCTGGACCCCTTGAGGGCTAAGAGTCCACCCCTTCGAGGGCTGAGAGCTGGACCCCTTGAGGGCTAAGAGCTAGACCCCATCGAGAACTAAGAGTTCATCCCTTCGAGGGCTAGGAGTTCGAGGGGTGAGAGCTGGACCCCTTCGAGGGCTGAGAGCTGGACCCCTCGAGGGCTGAGAGCTGGACCCCCTCGAGGGTTGAGAGTCCACCCCTTCGAGGGCTGAGAGCTTAAACCCTTCGAGGACTGGGAGCTGGACCCCTCGAGGGCTAAGAGTCCACCCTTTCGAGGGCTGAGAGCTGGACCCCTCGAGGGCTGAGAGCTAGACCCCTTCGAGAACTAAGAGTTCATCCCTTCCAGGGCTGAGAGATGGACCCCTCAAAGGGGTACCCAAAGTGACATAGTTTTTGTCGGCCACCTGGCAGCACATGCAACCGCACATGGAGGCGCCACAACTTTTGATAACCGGGATTCACAAGAGGACAACAGTGGTGTCGAAAACAGCGTCGTTTTGGGTGGCAACTTGAGAGCACATAGAAGGGCACACGTTCGACCTTGCTGGAAAATGATCACTATGCCCCTGACGACGATTGACACAAGCGTGCCGCTTCCAAGTATTTCTTTTATATAGTAAACCAGATAATTGCAAATAGGTGGCACACATATGGATTGGAAATTGGATTACAACCACCAACCACAATTTTTTATTTAAGATTATAATTACACATAGATGGCACTTATATGGATTGTACGAATAAATGTTAATGCACTAAAATTTTATAATTACTATGAATAGTTTCCAATGGTTATTAAATTTATTCATTTTATACATGGGTAGTAAAAATGTAATATTGTTGAGATAAGGCTTTGTGTCCCTCTCTTTCTTTATACTTTTATTTTTTATTTAATAAACATGTAGGGGTCCATCAAACCCCCCACAATCACAGGTGGTATTCTCTTTAAAAAAAAATTAAACATAGATGATCGATAAAACCTTCCTGCTCCTTAAAGATGGGGATTCCTCAATCTATTCATTTTGAATATCATAAATTTTAAAAAAATCCATTAATTTTTTTAATATGACTTTCATTAAATTTTAATGAGAAAGTTTCAGGAAAGACGTCATTTTCATAAACTTATGGACAGTCCACAAGAGCTTTTACCTTAAATGTTGTAATTTTTTATAAAATTTAAATTTTTTATTTTATAAGTTAAAACAAGTAATAATATGTATTTGAAGGTGATAATATAAAAATATACGATATAAAAAAATATTTTCCAAATTTCTAAATTTTTTATGTAATGTAACAAATGCAGTTTATAAGGTAAAAAATAAGTGATCTGTCCATAAGGCTAAGCTTATGGGCAGGACGCCTGTCAAGATACTCATTTTTAATATGTAACTCAGAATTGTTCATGTATTGTGCATATTCATATAATGATGGTAAATCTAACCCAAATTTGTAATTTATTTTTTTTTTTTTTAAATAACCATCATAGATGGGGGAATTTTTATTAGCCTTCCCAAGCCGTAATAAAAAACAAATAAAGAAGCCAAAAAGGCTAAGTAGCTATACAAACTGAGCGGATTGCTCTTGAAGCAACCATTAATTGCTTCCAAAAGAATAAAACTAGAGTATAAGGATGCTAAAGACTAGACTCTCGAACTTGTTAGTGAATCAACATAGAGACACAGATCAGTCAGAGAGATAGCCTCTAAGTGAAGCATGATCAAAAAAATTGACACCAGTAGCCGATGTAGTAGAGGATGAAGAATGGCTGAGCAGGTTGGTAGAGAAAAAAGGATAAAAGCTGAGGTGAGCTTTGTCATTCCAAAGCTTGTGACCTGGAGATCTTGAAGGCCGTAAATAATCTGCTGAACCGAGAAGGAATCAGTAGTGCGTCCGAGACATGAAAACCTGCAAGCAAGATTAAGAATGAGTAGCATCCGAACTATAATCGTATGTCAGGGATGCCAGCTTGATCTAGTCTAATTAGACCCCTAGCCAAGTTCGGAAGTTCAGATAAAACATGAAAGGATGAATCACATTGTTCTTGTAAACATAGTTTAGCCAAGGAATGAGCCACAAGGTTAGCCTGTCTGTATATATGAACCAAATTGATGTCATGTAGAGATTGATGGATCTCATCGGCTAATGAAAAACATCTCCAGTGAGAACGAAGTGGATTAGTAGAGAAGAGAACCGCAGAAAGACAATCCGATTCCAACTGAAGGGGGCCAGATAAATGCTGTGCAATCTGAATGGCAAACCTAATAGCTTTTAATTCAGCTTCTAGAGGTGAAAGAGCTACCGTAAATAGAGTGTAAGCTCCCACGAGGTCCCCTATAATGTCTCTAATGATGACTCCAATCCCACACTTCTCCATGTTACATGACCAGGAGGCATCGACATTAATCTTAAAACCTGTTGAAGGCTTAGACCAAGCAATTTTCCAAATTTTTGGCTTTGGTGGACGTTTAAGGAGTGGTAGAAAGGAATGATCAGCAATACTCACATCTATAGGAGATGATATATGAACTGGATTTGCACTAAATGAGAAAAAAATCTGATCTCTAATAAGCTGAAGCACTAAGGTGGTGGAAGGCTTAGTAGATTCAAATAAGTATCTATTTCTCATCTTCCAAATATTCCAGAATGTGTAGATGGCAGCAGTGTGGATCATAGTAGCATGTAAGGGGGTTAGAGCTGGTAAAGTCAAATAGTATGAAATTCTTTCCCAAACAGAGGGGAATGTTCTATCATGAATACCCATAAACTGATGAATGACTTTCCAAACTGAAAGAGAGAAATGGCACGAATTGAAAACATGATCCAGAGAATCCTCATGATTATTGCACATACAGCATATAGAAGCCAGACTAAATCTCAGTTTCCTGATTATGTTATCAAAAGGCAGCAGAGAATTGATGACTTTCCACATAAAAACAGATATTTTTTTCTCAAACCTGGGATTCCAAAGGATTTTTGCAGAGTAGAACAAACCTGATTGGTTACTTAGCATCTTATATGTGTCTTTGAAGGAGAAGTTTCCAGAGATACCTGGTTTCCAAATTAGTCTATCAGCTCTGTGAGGGGAGAGTTTTGAATCCTGCAAAAGATTAATAATGTAAGATGGCAGAAATGGCTCAATTTTTCTCATAAGAGCAGCTTTGTTAGATATGAATTGGGAAACTGAACATTCAGCATCAATATCAACCATATTTTGGTCACACACATCAATTAGTGCACCTACATCCAACCAGTTTGAGGTCCAAAAATTACAGTCACCTCTCCCTATGATGACTGTAACATTAGTCTGAGCCCAATTATTAACTGAACAAATTCTCCTCCAATTAGGAGAAGACCTGTAGGATTGAGGGAGGGCAGCCATTAGGTGAGTCCAGAGGGCATCACCTATTTGATACTTCCACCACAATTTAACCGAGCATGTCTTAATTATTGTACTGATCGACCTGAAGCCTAAGCCATTCTGATCAGTTGGGAGACATAAATCAGACCACTTTTTCCATGATCTCTTAGCTTTTAAATCATCCCCCCAAAAGAACCTGCTCATTTTTTTCTCAATGATGGAAATGATCAATTTTTTCGGTTTGATAACTTGCCATATGTGTTGTGGAATGGCATAAATGCAAGACTCAATCAATGTAATTTTCCCTCCCATCGAAATCCATCTATTTTTCCAATTACCAATCTTATTATCAATAAGTTCCAAGAGAGGTTGAAAATAAATTTTTTTAGCCACTCCAGTAAAGATTGGCACACCTAGATAAGTAAAAGGAAAGGAACCCAATTTCATTCCTAGAATCCTTTTAATCTGATTCACTTTATGTTCAGTAGCATATTTACTCAAGTAGATATCACTCTTGTTATAGTTGATAGCCTGCCCAGTGACCTCCTCAAAGACAGTCAGGAAAGCCTTTAATCTAACCAAAGTTAATTTTGTAGCTTTAAAGAAAATGACAGTATCATCTGCATAAGATAAGTGGGAAATTCTTGGAGGATTACCTGGAAGATCAAAGTAGTCTAGCTTACCTTTGTCAAAAATGTAGATCAAGCTCCTTGTAAAAGATTCTGAAAAAATATTAAACAAGAAGGGAGAAAGAGGATCACCCTGTTTAATGCCTCTAGAAGACTGAAAAAATCCCACAGGCTTACCATTAATTAGGATAGAGAACCAAGCCTGTGACAAGTTTTTCATAACAGTGAAAATGAATTTTGCATGGAAACCAAATTTTGCCAGAATTTTATATAAAAATGACCATCTAACCCTGTCAAAAGCCTTTTTAAGATCAAGTTTAATTAAGCAATTCGGATCTCTTCTTTTTCTGTTAATAAGTCTAACCATTTCCTGAAGATGTATGACATTATCAGAAATATCCCTACCATGCATAAAGGCTGTTTGGTTAGGAGAAATAATCTTAGACATAATAGGTTTAAGTCTTTCCATAAGCACTCTAGAACAAATCTTATTAATGACATTGGAAAGACTTATAGGCCTGTAGTCATCAAATGAGGATGGGACTTTCTTTTTAGGGATAATGGTAATCCAGGTACTGCTTATGCCCCTAGGTAGGTTTGAGGAAGATTGGAAATCCTGGAAAGCTAGAAGCAAGTCATGTGATATTATGTCCCAAGATTTCATATAGAATTTGGCCGTAAAACCATCCGGACCTGGGGAGCTTGACTTGTTAAGGCTGAACACAATATTCTTAAGCTCCTCCATGGTGACTGGTTTTATTAGGTTGTTATTATCTTCCTGAGTGACCAGATTGGGTATATGGTTTAGAAAATGAGATGTGAATGGAGAGCAATCAGTGAGGCAGTCTTCACTCAACAAATCTTGATAATAATTAATTGCTTCCAGCTCCACATCCAGTGTGTTTTCCAACCACTGACCATTTCTACCTTTGATTTTTGTGATCCTCAATCTATTATGCTTGTCTTGTACAGATCTATGAAAGAAGGATGTATTATTGTCTCCATCTTGTAGCCACTTTACCTTAGCCTTATGTTTCCAAAAATTCTTTTGTTCAGATAAGGCCTTAACTAAACTAGCCCTAGCTTTTCTAAGATTAATCTGATTATGAACAGAGTCATCCTGATCAGTTAGAGCTTCCTGTACCTGCAAGGTTAATTCAGCCTGATGAACATTATCATGAATGTTACCAAAATGTTCTTTGTTCCAGGTTTTTAAGGCTTTCTTAAGTCTGACTAGTTTTAAATAAAAAGCTAGCAGTCCAGAATTATGCATAGGTGTATCCCAATCCTTCTTAATTACTTCATTAAAGTCTTTTCTCTTGTACCAGGTATTTAAGAACCTAAAGGGCCTCGGATTGGATGGGATGTCACTTCCTACAGTTAGCAACAAGGGGTTATGATCGGAGCTAACTCTATTTAAGATCTGGATTGTAGAGGAAGGGAAAGAATGAGTCCATGATGAAGTGCATAATCCTCTATCTAGTCTTTTAACCTCATTTAAAATATTCAATGTTCCTAGTATAGTTATTTCAAAGATTGAGATACTACTCCATTTAAATATAGATAAGATTTAACCTCATTTATCATGTATAAATATAATATCTAATTCACCTCCTTATTTAATTGTTATATATATTTATAATAAAGTTTATTTTATATTTGATTTAATTAATACATAAACACAAAATCTATTTTATATTTTTATATAATTGTGCAAAACAGCAAAAATGTGTGCATTAAATTTACATCTCATCTAAAATATAGTGTGGATATATCAACCATAATCTAGATTGGGTTGTTGCACATTGTTCAACTTAAGCCCGGAATTCAAAATATATTACAAAGCTGCCCACATAAAGCTCTCTTTCCAGCACTAATTTCAGCAGGGGTATCACAAGAAAAGGGATGACAAGTTCTACCAGAAGGGTGACAATCACACTGGCTCGTCTTTCCACAAAGTTTGTTGCGTCGTATATCTTTTAAGTCGCATGTAATGTTCCTTAACACCACGTGTCCACCAATGCACTCTTAGCTACAGGAGCAGTCACCAAAGTGGTACAAGGTTGAGTAACCAAGCACGGGTGCTAACAAAAAGGCAGTGGTGGTGGAATTGATGTCCTTCTACAAGCCAGTGAAATGGTGTGCAGGCAGGGAGGGCGATAACCACTATGTGACATAGTAGATGACATGAATGCTGGCCACACCTTAACTTCTTAGGAAAAATTCTGGAACTGTGATTATAGTAGTGCATAGTGGATGCAATTGTAGAGAACACATTTGGCAAATATGTTCTCTAAGTTTTTATTTTACTGAAATTATGAGGATGCATTTGGGAACCACCTCCTTCATGGCAAATAATTTACTCTTTTTTTTGTCCTTGATTGCATCCTCAAATTTACAAAAGGTGAAAGTCATGAGGACGCATTCCCCAAATGCACTCTTAGGACTTGGTTTCACACTTGATTTTCTCCGCCACCCACCGCTGTGAACTCCAGAGTTGACTTAGCCGGAATTCTCTCACGTAGCCGATGCCGTAATCCTCAGCCGTCTCCTCCCCGCTCTCCGTTTCTGACATTCTCGTTTCCAGATCTCTTCCCAGTTTTGTTAGGTTTTTTTTTCTCTCCGTTTCCAGCATTGTCCGGTCGTTCTTCGGGTTTCTTTTGCTGAAATTGTTGTTTCCCTTGCAGCTGAAGTCAACTCCTGGTCTTGCATGGAAGATCTGACCGTTGTTCCGCCATTAACTGCCCGTTGACCGCACGCGCCACCACCTCCTCCGTGAGTTTGAGGGAATTTTTTATTTTCCTAAAGGTATTTGAACAATTCATGATTATACGAATGTGTCGAATGATTACGTGTAATTTGTCCTCTAATATTTTTTATTGAATTTGGTGTAACACTGTAATATGTGAAGTACCTGAAAAAAATCTTGTTGATATGAATGTGTTGAATGATTATGTGTAGTTTGAATGATTATGTTTGGTCTGGTTTTATGAAATTGTTGAATGAGGATGTGTGACTATGTGTGAATTGATTATGTGTGATTTTTTTACTAAATTTTGTATTGAAGTTGTAGTAATGGTTTAATTAGTGTGGCATAAGTGAACACACATTTTAGGATAGTGTAATAGTTTGAAAATCGATAATAGTGTATGATGTGGTTGACCGACCATAATGGAATCTTGTACGGTTTAGGGTTAGAGGAGTTGAATATAAGTTGCTGAATAATACCGTCTTTCCAAATATCGAATTATATGTTATGTATTTGTATAATGCAGTTGTACGATGTTTTTTACGGCGTACCTGTACAAAAGGGGTTCGATTAAGTTTGATTTGACTGTGGATGTGTATAATGATCCTCTCATATCGGAGAGGAACGTGGCTCTCGAAAGGAGGTTAAGCCACTCAAAGTTAGTTGATTTAATTTTCAGAAGGGTTGGTATTGCAAGTGAGGGGTTTCTGTTGAAAATATATTATCGTTGTCCTGAGCTGATTGGTTTGGCCGTATACTATCAGTGTTATAATGTGGAAGATGACGAGTCTACCGCGACCTTTTTTGACATTGTTGATCGAATGTCGTTGTCCTCAGCAGATTTGCACATTATCATGGAGAAGATGTCAAGCACTATTGACCGTGCGGGTGATCTTAGTTCAGGCATGTTCATGTCGTTGTTGAGCAACATCCAGAACTGTACACCTTTGCCAACCTTACCATCCCATGTTCATTGCCAAGGTTTTGTCATTAGTGAGTCCAGCCAACCCAGTGCGTATGTTCATGTCGATTGCGCTCAGCCCTCCACAAGTGGTGGTATATATGGTGGGCATTATGAGAAGCTGAATGTCTTCGATGACGATTATGTGGGTGAAATTGGTGAGCATGTTTTTGGTCATGTTTGTAGCAATGATGACGGTGAAGAAGGGAAACTTGATGAAGAAAGTGAAGATGATCGTTCCTTATCAACTGATTCGAATCCAAGGGACAATGATGAACAAGTGGTGTGCATGAACAATGTAGTCACATCGTTCCATCTTTTGGCGAATCCTGATGCGGAGGCTTACTTTAGGGATTATGGTGGCCCTGATGAGGATGGCTATGACCCAACTAATTGTGGTGACGGAGTTCCTAGTTATATTCAAGCGACTGGTGAAGTGCATTGGGTATATGATTCTGGACGAAGCCAAAATTGGTAGAAGCTATTTCCGGGTGGAGTTCCATGATGAATAGGGAACACAGGGTCATGGAGAGCAGATCACACACATGATATGCGAAATGCAAGGACGTTGTTGAAGGAACTAGTAATTGTCATTGGGTTGCTAGAGCCAGCAAAAAGGCTTCGCATGGCATATGGGAGATCACCAAATGGGCAAGTAGTCACGATTGTGTTGGTGCTGGTTGATCGACGGGTAACACTAACCTAACATCATTGATGATCGCCCATTCTATTCACCACCACATTGATGTAAACCCATCTTACATGGTGAAAGATGTACAAGTGCATGTGAAGACGAAGTTAAATGTGACCCTTTCCTACAAGAAGGCGTGGTATGCTCGACAGAAGGCTATTTACTTGGTATTCGAAACTTGGGAGGAATCCTTTGAACAGTTGCCAACATATATGGATGAGCTAGTCAGGGCCAATCTGAGCACCGTTGTTGATTGGGCAGACGTAGCTGATAGAATACACGGGCATGGGTGTAGGAAATTTAAGTTCATTTTCTGGGCATTTGGTCAGGCTATCGATGCATTTCGCCACTGCAGGGCGGTGATTAGTGTGGATGACACTCATTTGATAGGTGCATACAAGGCCACAATGCTAGTTGTCGTGACACACAACGCGAACGACTACATACTCTCCATTGCTTATGCAATTGTTAACACTGAAACTAATGAGAGTTGGAACTGGTTCATGCAGAGACTGCATCTCCACGTGGTTGGTGGTGATAGTAATCCAATCTGTATTATATCAGATCGCTATGATGGAATTTTAATGCAATGAGACATATGGAGGAATGGATGGAGCCGGCTAGATACCACCGATTTTGCTTGCGTTATTTTCAGTCCAACTTCCTTAGTGTTGAGCGTGGGAAGTTCAAGAATGCGTTTCTAAAGACTCTGATTTGGCAGCTTGGTGGTGCCAAACGAGAGAGCAGGTGGAGGGAGTACAAGGAAGAGTTATAGAGTATCGAACCACCTGCTTGGGATTGGTTGATACAACATGATAGCAGTAAGTGGTGTCTTGCCTTTGATGAGGGTAATCGATGTTGGGGAATTCTTACAACCAATTTGTCAGAGATTTACAACAACTGTTTAAGGCGCGCACGACATCTCCCGATAACTGTGTGTGTTAAAGAAACTTTTGAGCGAACAGTTGATTCCCAATATTGAAAAGTTTTGCAATAGGAGGCCTGGTCAGTTTGCGGAGAGAAGGATAAAGAATCAAATGGATGAGAGGGTGTCGGGTGATTCCAGAGGTGTCCGTAGGTGAGGGCGTGCTTACGGTTGTGTATGTAATATGGAGTTTCTATATTTGAACCAATATGTATGGCATTATTTTATGTAGCCAGTAAGCTTGCTGTGATAAATTCTTTTGTTTTTTTAGTGCAATGGATTGTGTGGATTCGTATTATGTGTATTTTTCTAAATTGAAGCTAATGTACAATTTGGTTTGAATATTTATCACATGTTATAGTTTTTTTTTTGGAAATCTGGACTGAGTCATTTTGCCATGTGATTCTGATTGTCAGCAGGGATACACTATGTATCATCCAGGATCCATTGGCGAGGATTTGTTGTACCTGCACCAGGAGCACCGTGCACGTGATCTGTACAACAGTCATTTAGAGGATGAGGCACCACAGGTGAGGCGGTGCGATGGGGCTTGCTGGATTGGTTGGATCCCTGATCGAGTGATGCGCTACGTGCGTGAACCTGGATTCCAGGGAGTGTTGGATTCCGTACCAATCCACTTCGATCATTCCCTCTCCACAGCTTTAGTAGAGCGTTGGAGACCAGAGACGCACACATTTAACCTGCCAATAAGGGAGGCTATCGTTACTTTGCAGGATGCTGACATGCTATAGGGTCTACCGATCGATGGCATGCCAATTATTGGTGTGGACACTAGCAGACACACAGAGGACTGGCAGAGATTATGCACAGACTACCTAGGGGCTACACCGAATGCGAGTGCTATCAGAGGGGGTCGCATAAGGGCCAGCTGGTTGGGAAACTTGTTGCACAATCCATTCCCTAATGATGCTACTGAGGTAGATTGTCAACAGCGGGCTAGGGTTTTCATTTTACTGATGGTCGGTGGAATGCTAATGTCAGACACATTCGGGCACCTTATCTCTTTGCTCTATTTGTCGGTACTGATGGACCTAGATGCAGCACATCAGTACAGTTGTGGGAGTGCCATTTTGGCACACTTGTACAGGTGCTTATGTGACGCTGCAATCCCACAAGCATCTATGGGCCACTTTCTTTACTACATGTAACATTTGTGGTTAATCTTGTCTGTTGTACATACTGTCGATAATGACCTCTTATATTATATTATATTTTATTTTATTTATTGTCAGTTGTGGGCATGAGAGCGAATACCATCCATCCGGCCGGCCGGACGACTACCAGTGACCGTCACGATGAGTGCTCTTGGGTCTAGGTACGTATTGAATTGTCAGGAGACAATTTTTAAACTGCTTGCCAATTACTAGGAATGACTAATATTATTCATTTTGTTCCTCACAGGTGGAGAGTCCGGTACGATTTATCACAATCACCCATGCATGTATTTAAAGTGTACCGCGATCAGCTGACATCTCTTCATGACAGACATGTATATTGCAATTCAGATTTCCTTTCATTGAACTAATGGATAAAAAGGTTTTCCTCTCCTAACCACAACACCTACCTGTTATATCAGTTTATTTGGCAGTCGTACACCGAGAATGTCGTGCAACAACTCCCACAGTACTGTACAGCCGGTAACAACAACTAGCTACCGTGTGTTAACCTCATTTGTTGGCATGTCGTGAAGTACTATCACGTTCATCGTGTTCTCAGGCAGTTTGGCCTTATCCAGCCAATATCCACCCAGTTAGTCACTAGGGATGAATATAAGTTGCTTCATACTAGAGACCGTTGAGGGAGGCCAGGAATGGATTGACGTGTTGAACTAAGAAGATATCTCAATGCCTGGGAACATCGAACAGAGCAACAAGTTAATGTGCGAGGGTCAGCGGATCCGTACACACCCAGACGAGAATACATGGAGTGGTAATTTGCACAAGTTGACTTTCGTCAGTTGACTCAAAAAAGTTTGATCATTGATATCTATAATTGTGTATAAATACAAGTTATAAAAAGTTGATATTTTAAAAATTCATGCTATTACAAATCTAACAAAATTACATATGACAATGTCCTAAATTATTTATCGATTCAAATTTGAGATTAAAATTAAATAATTTTAACTAAATAAATAATTAAATGGTAGAAATAGCCAAGACAGATACAGTAGAGGACAACATCGTTGATGCTAACGGCGTGTACGTGTTGCATTCCATCAACCGCTCTTACCACGTACTCAACCCATGTTTAATATCCACTTATCGCCTTATTTACTATTAGTTAGACTGTGGGAAACAGCTAGCATTACTGGATGTGGTTGGCAACTTATTTTACGCGCACTATTATAAACAATGTGTCCTACTCCATAATTATTCTTTTACCGCAGTATTTATAAATAGTGAGTCCTACCATAATTATTTTTATACTAGATAACATCCGTGAGATGAATAATTTAAAATAATTGATCATACTTATTAAATATCATATATTATTAATTAAAAAAAGATTATGTCTCTTGAAAGACGGTATTTTCATTACTCGTGGAAATACTAAAGTTTAAAGTGTAAATTAAAAGAAATGAAAATAAATTTTTCGGGTTGTATGAATTATGTTATAAACTTTATAAATACTACACGTTGCATACTAAAAAAAATTTAAATTGCAATTAAGACAGATGACCTTTTATTATTTTAATTAAACTACGTCTTTCCATAAGCCTATGAAAAGACGGTCTTTCACAAAACTTTGCCTTAAAAGAATTTAAAAATATATTTGTTTACTCTATGTTAATAAATAAATAAAGAGTGTGTCGTTTGAAAGACGATATTTCCATAAGTTATGGAAATACCAAGATTTAAACTACAAATTAGAAGAAATGAAGATTAAATTTATGGGTTGCATTAATCGGGTCATAAACTTTATAACTACCACATATTGCATAATAAAATTTTATTATTGCAACTAAATTCTTTTAATTTTTTATTATTCTAATTAAACTATGTCTTTCAATAAGGCTATGGAAATATGGTCTTTCCCAATAAAAAATATATTTAATATTTATATAAAAATTATATATGTAATGTTAAAAAAATGTAGTAAAATAATATCAATTATAAAAATTATATTTATAAACTATGAAATATACATTCATAATTAATTATTACATTTTAAATTTTAGTAAATTATCATTTTAATTAATAATAAAATACTAAAAATATTTTTATTTAGAAATAGAATGAAAATAATTGTATTTTCTATACTGATTAAACATTTTTTTGTAATTAAGTAAAACATAGTATAATTTTTAGTTAAGATATATAATTTTATTCAAATATAGTAAGATTTAAATAGTTTTCATTTTATTTAAAGGCAAAGTATTGGGAAAGACGGTCTTTCCATAGGCTTATGAAAATACGAGGTTTAATTAGAATAATAAGAAGTAAAAGACCTTAGTTGCAATATTAAAAATTTATTATACAACGTGTAGTAATTATAAAGTTTATAATCCAATTCATGCAACCCAAAAATTTTATCTTTATTAATTCTAATTTGCACTTTAAACTTTGGTCTTTCCATGACTTATGGAAAGACCGTCTTTCAAGAGACGAAATCTTATTTAAATAAATAATATTTTCTTTGCTATTTTTATTTAAATAGTTGAGTGGATCTCCTCACATGCGACCTGTCCATAAGCTTATGGACATGCCACTTATTTCTTACCTTATATACTGCATTTGTTAAATTACATACAAAATTTAAAATTCTTGAAAATATTTTTTATATCATATATTTTAATATTTTCACGTTCAAATACATATTATTACTTATTTTAACTTATTAAGTATAATATTTAAATTTTATTAAAAATTTCAAATTTTAAGGTAAAAACTCCCGGAGACTGTCAATAACATTATGGAAAGACCGTCTTCCTGAGACTTACCCTAAATAGTTAAATAAAATATTTATCGTATAATTAATAATAATAATAATATCTTAACTTAATTAGTTTACAACTTTCATAAGTTAATGAATATTTGAATTATTTTTAGAAATTAACACAATTTATTTTATAGGTAAATGGATAGATAACCCCAAGTTTTTTGAAAAGAGCAAATATAATTCCTAATTTTTTTAAAATATATATATACCAACAAATGAAATTAATTTAGAAACTCATAACACTACTACCGAAGCCATTTTCAAGTAATGTTATCGTTACATAACACTAATGCCGGACTCCGGCATTAACCACAAATTTTCAGGCATTGACTTATAAGGAAAAGACAAAGAACAGCCTTACCTACATTTCTAAATTTAAGAAGACCATATTACCCTAAAACTATTATTGCCATCACTCCCAAACCATAGCCTTACTGCCGCGTAGGCCCGTCAAATGGGTTAATTGGATAAATTCGTTATCCAAACTCAATAGATCATTATCCAATGGGTCATTATCCAATTAACTCATTTATTAAATGAGTCATAATGGGTTGGGTCATAAATGAGTTGGTCATTAAATGGATAACTCATTGAATAACCCATGAGATATTCATATGACCCAATGGATTAAAATATATTATCCAATAAGTCATTATCCAATAAATCATTATATAATTAACCCAATAAGTTATCATCAAACATTTTCTATCGATTTGGGTTACAAGCTGTCATTATCCAATGGGATCAGGTATTAAATGCTCATTAGTTTTTGGGATTGAGCGGGATGAAAATAATTGTGTTAATGGAAAATTTTGATCTCCATGGGCCCCATATTATGTTAATTCAATAAGAACGTAACAAATACCCAATAAATATCCAAAATTACCCAATTAAATGCATGTGTAATATTTAACATAAATATTCACTATAATTCACAAATTATACAAATTATAATTCACAAATTATTCAAGCTCAATCTCGTACAATATTCGAGTTCGTACAGTATTCGATCTCGTACAGTATTCGAACTCAATCTCGTACAGTATTCGAACTCAATCTCGTACAGTATTCGAGTTCGTACAAAATTTGCACTCAATCTCGTACAGTATTCGAGTTCGTACAATATTCAAGTTCAATCTCGTACAGTATTCGAGTTCATACAGTATTCGAGTTCAATCTCGTACAGTATTCGAGTTCGTACAGTATTCGAGCTCAATCTTGTATAGTATTCGAGTTCATACAGTATTCGAGCTTAATCTCGTACAGTATTCGAGTTCATAGAGTATTCGAGTTCGTACAGTATTCGAGCTCAATCTCGTACAGTATTCGAGCTCAATCTCGTACAGTATTCAAGTTCATACAGTATTCAAGCTCAATCTCGTACAGTATTCGAGTTCGTACAGTATTCGAGTTCAATCTCGTACAGTATTCGAGTTTGTACAGTATTCAAGTTTGTACAGTATTCGAGCTTAATCTCGTACAGTATTCGATCTCAATCTCGTACACTATTCGAGTTTGTACAGTATTCGAGTTCAATCTCATACAATATTTGAGTTCGTACAATATTCGAGTTCGTACAATATTTGAGCTCGAGCTCGGTCCCAAGTAATATTGTTCATTAGTTTCGTTGAGTTTACAAAGCCAACATATTATATATTTTTTATTTTTATTAAATATAATATAATATAATGTACGTAATATTATATTACATAATATAATATTATGAACTCGAATATGAACAAAATGCAGACCGATTGATGAACAAAACGCAGACTGATTGATGAACAAAACACAGACTGATGAAACAAAACGCAGTCTGGAAAGTGAGAACTGAGAAAGAACGTGGACTTGATGGGTAATTCACGTTTCACCCAAATAAATGATATATACCCAATTGGTCATTTAGTTCGACCCAATGGATAATTAGTATAGACCCAATGGATAATTAGTATAGACCCAATGGATAATTAGTATAGACCAAATGGATAATTAGTATACACTCAATGGATAATTCAGTATATACTCAATGGATAATTCATTATATACTCAATAATTGGTGTTTTCAACCATTTAAACTTTAAATGGATAAGCCACGTAACATTTTACTTGGAGTGAAAAATTATTTTTAACCGTAATCATCCTTTGATGTAGGCTGAATCGTGTACATAACTACAAAAAAAAGAAATATTTATTCGAGTGGCCAAATGTGGAAATTTCATTTATTATTTTCTTATGTTCAATAAAAGAAAATATTTTTAAAAATCTTCATATTTCGAGATTTTTCAAATTTAGTAAAAGTTTCTTAAATACTACTTCTACTTCTTTCGTCAAGATCATTTATCAAATTTTAATTGGTTCAAATTAAAATTGATTGAAACATGAACCGAAATCGACAAATATGATAATCGAGAATTTGATCGTTTCTAAGTTGATTATATGTGATAGGGAAAAATTAAATTATTCGTAATCAAATTTGTGAAAATTTTGTTATCTTATGATATGAAATTATCCACGGGTCACCCGTTATCCAACCCAACTCAACCCACCCAAAATTATCCAACGGATAACTAATTATCCAACCCAACTAAACCCAATAACTACAACCCAATAACTACAACCCAATTATATCCATTAACCCAATGGATCATTATTCAATAATTCTTATCCAATAATTGAAATTAGTATATGGGTAACGGTTATCCAACAGGTGACCCAACCCGTTTGACGGGCCTACTGCCGCGCCACCACCCCGAACCAGCTCACCGCCGCACCACCATTGCGCCACCACGGCGCCGCCGCCATGACACCCGATTTCATCACCGATTTTGTATTCTACCTGCACCAAATACTTTTTATCATCAATTCACAAACCCAACTCACTTCCATCTTCAACCCAGCTCACCGCCGTCTTCAGCCCAGCTCAAACCCATGTCAGCTAGCCACAGCACCACCGCCTCAAAGGTCTCATTCCCCTCTCCTTGGATCCACAATCATCGCCTCTGTGCTTGGTGTAAGCATCTCTACCATTCCAAGACCGCCGACGAATCCATCGTATCTGACCCCTTCATACTTGACCCGGAACCGAATAAGAGGTGGAATGTGTCGGCTTTGATCCAGATTGGTCCGGGTCTAAACCAAACTCTCCTAATTCTACTCGTCGTTGCCGACGCCCGAGCCGTCTCGACGGCACCACAAAACTCATAGTATTTGTAAAAAAAAATCTTCATATTTTACAACAAAATACCCAAATGCAAACGGGTGAAGTGATGAAGTTATTTAATGAAAAAACAAAATCTTCAAGCAAGGTGCTCAAAACCAAAATATGCCCACCGAAACAACCAATCCAATGTAGAATTTTGAGGAGAAGCCGGATACCGACAACAAGAGCCAACCCATTTCACCTCCAGTTTTTCCTTTGCTTCAGTTCGGGTCTGAAGATGATTGCGAGAGATTATTGCGAGAGATTATTGCTTCAGTTTTTCCTTTGCTTCTGTGGGGATTATTGCGAGAGATAGCTCCGGCTTACCTCTGTTCATTCACTTGGCTACAATAGAAGCAACATCTCCTATACAGGCTGAATTATTAGCCATTCTCACTGCATGTCAATCTTTTCAGAATCGAGATTTTCCTGTGATATTCGAATCTGATTCTCTTCTAGCCACCAAGATGATTCAGGATCCTTACTCAGCAAACTGGGACCTTTTAAATTTGGCATATAAGATTAAAGGACTTCTAAACGGAGCAGAGCTTAAGCATGTCTATAGAGAATGTAACTCCATAGCAAATGCAATTGCCAAATTTCATACAGCTAATAACCAGGCACTTAATTTGAATAATTTGACGGTCCATATCAAAGGTCTCATTTCCTTGGATTCGGAACAGTTTCCTTATATTAGAACCTACAAACGTGGCCATATTTGGACTTGATACTGCTGATGGAAATTGTTGGTATTGCAGGTATTGACAATCAGGTTTTCAACACACATACGGCGATACTGCACTTCTGCTGGTTCATGACTTATACAGATCATCTGCTCTCCGATCTTCTCAACATACACTACCACCTTACCCCTTCATTTGGCCATGCTCATGGTTGGGAAGGCCCGGTCCTTGGAATTACTTACATGCCTGGTCCTTGGAATTACTTTCATGCCTTCGCTTGTAATCTACTTATGTGTTGGTTCCTGTATATATCGTTACATCTCTACCTGTATATGTTGGTTATATCCACTGAGTTGCCTGGCCAAAGTGCGAATTAACACGGGGTGTGGAGATTCGTCTACTTTGGAATCGCAACTTATGGATATATCCACAACCCTATATAGTCGTACTGATTTTGCGGCAATGTTGTTTCCTTTTGTACAAACTCCAGCCACTTGATATGGCTACTATTCATGGCTTGGGGCGCCAATATATATACCCCACCTTAGGGTGCTTTCATTAAAAAAAAAAGTTTGGGTCTGAAGAAGAAAGCAAAGAAAAAAATTATCTTGTCAGATCTAGATTAGTACGATGAAGCAGAACCTAAGACCGATAATAAGCAATAACCTAAGACCGATAATAAGCAATAACCTAATCAACACGATGTAGAAGAGCTGCTGATAAACATAAAATGAGAGGGCAAAAATTAATTTGGGGATGTGGAGGGCAAAACTAACATTTCCCATTTAACTCATTTTCTTTCTTTTTAATTGAAGGGGTATTTGATCTTTTTAAATGAAACTGGAAAAAATTATAGTTGACCAAGTTTTCAGACGAGGCCAGGGTTATATCAATACTTTTAAAAAATTGGGGTTATATTTGTAAATATTAAAGAATTGAGGGTTATACAAGCTCTATTTTCTTTATTTTATAAAAAGTGATATTTTTATAATTGTTGTTCTACCTTCGTTTCATGGATTTGGCACAATTGGCTTATGTGCTTGGATTCAAGTAAATGAAATGAGTGGATGCAATTGTATTTAGAAAGAAAAAATAGAATGATTGGAAAGAAAAAGTGTGCTGAACCCATAAAAACAAAAAAAATTAAAGTGTATCAAATCCAATGAAACGGATGGAGTTATTTTTCTAAACACTATAATTCTGAAATTAAACTAGTGGATTACCATGAGTGCTGTGCGATATCATTAATTAAAATATTGATATTAAGTTTTATTTAAAATTTAAAGTTTAGTCATTTAAGGAAAATAATTAAAATTATGAAGTGAAATAATTATTTTAGTTAGAAATATTTAAATATTGAACACAATAAAAATTGATTATTTTTTATAATATTTCATTTATATTATTTAAAAAGTAATTATTTATATGTTGGTATTCCTTTTAAAAGGTCATCATAATTATATGTGGTTTATATGTGGCCCAACGATCAAGAGGTTGATGGCTGCTAGGCCCAGCCCAATTTCACTATGGTGCGAGGCGAAGTCTTTTTAGCCCAAGATGCCAAGAACCTTCGAAGAAGGCCCCCAGTCGTTATAGAGAACGTGGGCCAAAAATCATGAAGCGAACAACGAACGCGTAAGTCATCAGCGCAAAATGTGGTGATCGTGGTCTGACCCACGATCTCTGTTCCTAAGTGCAAGGAACCATAACAGTGTCAACCTATAAATACAACAAGCTGACCAAGAGCTCAGGTAAGTGTAACTATCTGAAGAAATTCCAATTCGTAAAGGAGAAAACTGACTTGATCGTCGGAGCAGTTCTCCCGGAATCACTTCCGGGATTGACTTTGCAGGTGAAGGAGCCCAAGAGGTGAACAAGTGATTTACCTGAAAGGACCACCACATCATTTGGCATCGCCTGTGGGGACAAAAATTTTCTTTTCGTTTCAAGGTTATTCAAGTAAACAATGGTGTTCACCAGGAGTGAAAAAAACCATAACCACCAGTCACAAAAACAAACACTTGGATGTGATAGATGAATGCATTATCAACAGGAGCAAACCCCAAATAGGGAGAAAAAGCATAGTGAAGAAGAAACAGAAAAGGAAGAAGAAGAGGCGGAATCCTAAAAAATAATATCCATGACAAGGAAAAGAGGGCGTCCACAACATTCTTAGAAGCAAACAGAGAAAGCCTTTATGATCAATTTTTGAAGACGCTCAGGCAAAAACCCCCAAAACCAGAAAAAATGGTAACCCAAGAGCGCGAGAATCTCAACTATGAAGATGAGTTGCGTGACATTGTCGCAGAAGATGATGCGGACAAGGCCCCCCTTGCACGCATCTACAAGATTTTAAGATGCTAAAGGAACTCAAACTTCCTTTGCACGTTAAAATTTATGATGGAACTACAGACCCAAAAGAGTCCATGCATTCATACAGAAATAGTAAGAGAGTTTGCGACGCAAACATAGAATTAGTTTGCTAGGTGTTTCCTATCTTTTTGTCAGGAACATTGATCATTTGGTACGAAGACCTTCCAAATGAAAGTATCAAATCCTGGGCACAGTTGTCAGACCTATTCTTGGGTCGCTTCTACCAGAAGCAAAAGTTCACTAAAACGATTGCAGATCTTAATAACATAGCCCAACAAAATGATGAAAGCCTTGTAGAGTATCATAACCGATTCGTCACAGAAAGTCTACAGGTTTGCGATTTGTCATTCCAATCGTCATTTGGAGCATTCACAGGGGGCTGATCAGGAGAATTCTACAAAGAACTGGCAAAAAATATGCCTGAAACCCAAGGGAACTACAAAAGATGATTGAACAACACGTGTGAACAGAAGAGGCGAACAACCATAAAATAGAAAGAGAGCTAGGAAAAAAGCGAACAATGGAAGATTCGGAGAAGGGTTTTCCTAAGAAAGGTAAAGGAAACATCACTTTCAAAAGGGGAGAACCAGGGTTGCAAGGTTCATTATTCCAAGATACGCCCTTGACAAGATCAAGGAAGGAGATATGGAAAGTGAACAAGGATCTATTTCGAAAGCCAGCACCAATGGTAGCACCAATAGAAAAAAGATCCAGGGAGTATTATTGTGCCTTCCACAAGGATCATGGCCATGATATGGATTATTGCAGAGACCTAAGAAGACAAATTGAAGAAAATTTGAGGAATGGCAGCTTGGGCCAGTATAGGAAGGAAGGAGCAAGCCAGTGTAAGGAAGCAAGTAAAACAACAAATCCATCTCCAAGAAACCAAGGCACTGCGATCGCAATTGGCAAAAAATTTAAAAATAACTGCGGCTGTGGATTACAACGATAACGTGGATAATGAAGTACCAGGGACAGTCATCTTTTCCATACATGGATCCATATAGTCATTGTTCAATAAAGCTTGGAAGGCTAAAGCAAGATACTCTCTCCCACAAGAGCCAGTTGATAAAAGGCTTCATTCGAATGAAGCAATCACCTTTAGCAAGGAAGATGCAATACCCAACACTTTGCCTCACAACGATCCTATGGTCATCATAGCAAAAATTGGGAATGAAACTATTCACAGAGGATTCATAGATGGCGGAAACGCATTCGAGATCCTATTTGTAGATTGCTTCGACATGCAGGGTTTCAATAGAGCGGACCTAAAAAAATCCACATTTTCGCTAGTAGGATTCATGGGGCGAGCGGAAACGCCTTCAGGGAATATACAACTGCCTGTCACTATTAGAGAGAATGGAAGAAATTGGACCATCATGTGCGACTTTATGGTCATGGATGCCCCAAGTACATTTAACGCCATCATTGGATGGTTTTGAATGAACAGAGCTAAGGCAATATGGCCCCCTTACCACCTGGTAATGAAATTTCCAACCCCTATTGGTATCACGACCATAAGGGGAAACCAGTAAACGGTCAGGCAGTGTATGGTCATAAAAATTAAGACAGGAAAGATAGGAGAGAAGGTGAAAATGGTCAACACAATTTAAGGTGGAAGTCCAATGGAACAGTCAGACACAACAGTAGACTTGGGAGAAGAAACAGAATTGGTAAGCCTAGATAGTAAAGAAAGCTGGAAATGCATGAAAATTGGGAAACACCTCCCAGACAAGGAGAACGAAAAAGGTTATTGAAATTTTGTGAAGCCACAAAGATACGTTTGCATGGAGCATTCAGAACATAGGAGGAGTGGATCCAGACATCGCTACTCATTCGTTGAATATCAACAGCTCGGTTAAGCCGGTTAACAAAAACAACGTGGCTTTGCTAGTGATAGACAAAAACGATCGAAGAGGAATTCACATTGCTACTGCAAACTAAAAGAGGTTAAATATCTAAATTGGCTAGTAAACCCAGTCATGGTAAAGAAATCAGACGTTGGCTGGAACATGTGTATTGATTTCACGGATTTGAATAGAGCATGCCCAAAAGACTGCTACCCTTTACCAAAAATTGACCATCTGGTTGAGGAAATTTTAGGATATGAAGTTCTGGAATTTTTGGACACGTACAAGGGGTACCACCAAATATTGATGAATCCGGAAGATGCAGCAAAAAACTGTCTTCATAACAAGCTTTGGGAAGTTTTGTTATGTAAAGATGCCGTTTGGACTCAAAAATACTGGAACAACGTACCAGAGTGATCGATCATGCATTTCGTGACCAAATAGGAAGGAACGTCGAGGCATACGTTGACGACATGGTAATCAAAAGTAGAAAGGTGGCTGGCTTCGCTGCAGATTTAAAAGAAACTTTGAACACATTGCAAGCCATAAGGATGAATCTTAACCCTAAGAAGTGTGTAATTGGAGTAGATGCATGAAAGTTCTTAGGATATGAGGTATCCTCAAAAGGTATCAAAGCTAACCCAGAGAAAATCAAAGCCATAGCAAAACTACCCCAACCACGAACTGTTAAAGATGTGCAAATCCTAATGGGATCGCTAGCAGCGCTTAGCTGCTTTGTCTCAAAATTATCGGAGAATCACTTTCCACTTTTTGAAGTACTAAGAAAAGCTAAAAAAGTTTAGTTTGACCGAGGATTGTCAGAAAGCATATAATGGGTTGAAGGAGCAGCTTCAAACATTATCAACGTTAAAGTTGTCTGCCCCTGGAGAGACGCTATACTTGTACTTAGCGATCTCACAGTACATTGTCAGCTCAGTGTTGGTTCTCCAGGAAGGACAAAAACAGGCCCCAGTCTATTACATCAGCAGAATTTTGCATAACGCGGAAAAAACATACGTGCCAATGAAAAAGTTAATCTTGGCTTTAATATATTCAGCACGAAGGTTAAAATGTATTTCCATAGTTATCCCATAGTGGTTTATACAGGTTTCCTAATCAAGAACATCCTTAGCAAGCCCAAGTCTTCAGGCAGACTAACAAAGTGTCTCTGGAGCTAGGCCAATTTGAAATTCAATTTCAGCAAAAAAAATGATCGAAGCTCAGGCATTGGCATACTTCATTGGAGAAATGATAAGCCAAGACGCACATGCAGCAAAGATGCACCAGATTCTGGCAATAGACAAAGGAAAAAATCAAAGAGGGAAGAATCGCATTAACTTTGTTTGTTGATGGCACATCCAACAAGGAAGGATGTGGTGCAGGATTACTGCTGGTGAATCCAGATGAAGGTGAACACAGATACTCGCTCTGCTATGAGTTTTTACTCACGAATAAAAAAATAGAATATGAATCTTTGATATGTGGATTGGACCTTACATCCAGAATGAAAGTGAAGAGTGTTCGAGTATTTAGTGATTCTTTAATCGTAGTCTAACAGGTGCGAGGAGGCTACAAAGTACGAGAAGAGCAGCTGGTCAAATATTTAATGAAGGTCCAGCAGCTAATCAACCATCTTGAATACTTTGATATTCAACACATCCCAAGAACCGAGAACACAAAGCGGATGCACTAAGTAAACTAGTAACGGTGGGATTTGAATCTCTGGGCGGGCACGGAGATGTGATAGTAGAGGTTGTTCCAATCAGAAGCACGGTATGAAAAACCATGTCAACAGTTCAAATGGAAGATGTAAGTTGGATGATGCCACCGATAGAGTATCTCATGAAGGGAACATTGCCAGAAGATAAAGTGCAAGCCAGAAAATTGGAGTTACGTGCTAAGAACTACACTTACGAGGAAGGGACCTTGTAAAAGAAGTGATTTCTTTCCCAATGGATAAAGTGTATAGGGCCAGTGCAGGTGAAGGAAATACTTAGAGAAGTCCACGAAGGACTGTGTGGAACACACCAAGGGGCCAGAACGATAGCAAAGAAGATTATCTGAGATGGATATTACTGTCCGACTATGTTCAAAGACGCGCACAACTTCGTGCTTAAATGTAGGAGTTGCCAAATTAATGCTTCATTGTTGCATAAGCCACAAAGAGCTTTGATAGAGGTATATGGAGCTTGGTCGTTCTCCAAATGGGGGATCGACTTAGTTGGACCATTCCCAAAAGGCGAAAGCAACGCCAAATTCCTTGTGGTAGCAATCGACTACTTTACAAAATGGGTGGAGGCGAAACCCTTAGGACGAGTCACAACTGAAGTCACTAGGAAATGTGTATGGAAAAACATAGTATGTTTCTTTGGGGTGCCACATACCATTGTCACAGATAATGGAACGTAGTTCATAAGCGGTGTATTCACGGATTGGTGTTTGAAGCTCGGAATTGTCCAGAAGTTTACCTTTGTAGCGCACCTTCAAGCCAACGATCAAGTGGAAGTAACACCAGGACTATCATTCAAGGAATCCAATGGAAATTAGAGGGAAAGTGAACTGGATGGGTAGATGAGTTACTAAACACCCTTTGGCAATATAGAACCAATGGGGAAGACACCATACGCTCTGGTTTACGATCACAAAGCAGTTATACCAGTAAAAATTGGTAATTTAAGCCTTCAAGTATGTGACTACAAGGAGATGGACAACTCGGATACGATGAGGTTGGAACTGGATGAGCTGGAAGAATGAAGAGACTTGGCAACAATAAGAAATAGTGGCTAGAGTTGATAATCCATAAGTCAAAGAAACAGAGTTTTTAATCAGAAATTCAAAGAAACATGTTTATAAACATGGTTTATAACATAGTTTATACTTATCACAGAAGCTAAGTATAAGGAAATAGTGGCTAGAGTTTATAATCAGAAAGTCAAAGAAACATGGTTTCAGGTTGGTGATCTAGTGCTTAGAAAGAACGAAGCTAGCTTGGCAAAAGAGTGTGGAAAATTATTCCCCGAGTGGGAAGGGCCGTACAAGATAACGAAGGCGCACAAATCAAACTGCTATGAGCTAGAGATGATGGGCGGTAATATTGTTCCTAACACTGGGCACATAATTAACTTATGGAATTTTTATATGTAGAACCAACAAAGTGGCAGGAAAATCTAGTTCCCATGTATAGAAACGATGAAATGATCATTGGTGGTGTTCCCTCCCATATTTTATGTTGAAGGTGATATGATACCAGTATGAATCTTTTGGAATACAATCTTTCCTTTTCAAGTGTCTATACTTTGCATTTGCAACACTAAGTTACACACTCTTAACAGACCATCGTGAGGAGAGAACGAGATAAGTGCTAATCATGAACGTCGCTCAACTCACTTCTTCGAAAAAAATAAACGACAGCAAGTCATCAACTTGACAACAAGGCAAATATGCCCACATCGAAGAAAAAGTGAGAGATAGATCTCGCAGCTTTGCATTCTCATTGAACCGTAAGCTATAGATCTTGCTATTAGGCAAACATGCCTCTAATATTGTGACAAAAAAATCCATAGATCTTGCGGCTTTGCACATTACATATTCTCAACAAAGCAAGCAATAGACCTTGCTGTAGGTAGATATGCCTACAAAACAGTGACTAGTGCAAACTATAGATCTTGCACAATTATTGATGTTTGCAAGCTTTGGATCTTCCAACTTTGTAAATCAAACAACCGCAAGCTATGGATATTGCATAACTATCAATGCTTGCAAGCTTTAGATCTTCCAAAGTCAATCATACACATAAACACAAGCTATAGATCTTGCTCAAAATATGGTTTGCTAATAAAAGTAAAATGCCCAGTAGATATGGCGCGACACAAATTATAAGGTTTCACTATAATAGCTATGCAAGCAATAGATCTTGCAAATAGCTTGAAAGATTAACTAATCAGAATGACGCAATAGAAGCAGACACGGAGATCGTCGCTGTACCTCTCAAAGTAGATAGTGGCAAATCGGGGTCATCCACGAAGAAGAGAGATTTTCTTAAGCGTTTAAACATACACGGTTGGTATTATGCTAGAAGTAAATATATATGTATATATAGATATATAGATATATAAAAGCAAGTAAAAATGGGGTTTTGGTTGGTTTTGTTCCTAAGTTATGAAATTAAAAGACAAGATAACAAGCAAAGTTAAGTAACTATGCTAATAATCAAACAAAATAAGGAAAAAGGGTAAAAATCTACAAAGGACAAAGCTTTGGGGGCAGTTAATATCCACTTCCAAACCTAATGTAGATCATTGAACCATTCACTCATTCTATCACATTCGTTACCTATGGGGAATGCTAAAACTTCCCATTCGAAGATCAACATTCATTCCTTCTTAATAATAATTTGCAAAGGCAAACGACGACTATTTGCAAACCTCATTGATAATCACTTTAGGCAAACCACAACATAAAGGTATTTCATCAATGGCATTATACACGAAGGACCATAGATTTGATAATAATAAGCCTTCTACCAAAGACATAGCCATTTAACCATACATAGCATTCATTAGGCTAAACCTAGAACAAACCACATTCAAGATTCAACCTTTCATTGAAACTATAGGATAAACATGAGAACAATCCACATTAACATATTTATCTAGCAAGAATCACAACGCATTATGCACAAGAAGTTCTAATTCCATGTTCTTGGATTCTCATGTCAAAGAGCTAAGAAATTTGCAACTTTCCTAACACCCTAACACTTCAATCATACAAACACTTCATATACTCAAAAAACCCATAGCATAAATGAAGTAAAACATCACATTAAAACACATGAATGCTAAATAACAAATGCTTCAAGAAAGAGTGAAATAGAGGTTCTTACTACATAGATATGGAAGCTTCAATCAATTGCTCCCAAGTACAAAACTAAGCTAGATAATCCAAACCCATAACATAGAACAAAGATCTACAAATAAAGAAGAAGAAATGGAAGAAAATGGTGAAAAACTAGGGTTTTGGAGCCCCCATGTCGGGCTTAGAGAGTTGGGGAAGAAGGGGGTGAAAAAGTATTTATAGTACAAGAAACAGTGGAGTAAAAAGTAAGTTTCATGGAAATTATTGTGAGTCGCGATGCCTCCATCACGAGTCGCGACCAATTCAGGAAATTGTGAGCTCTCGGGTCAACATTTTACAAGTCGTGATGGAAAAAAGTCCCGTTTTGTTTTGCTTCCTCCGGGTTAACCATTGATCCTTTTTGGGAGTTCTTGTAGTTGATTTTATTGTACTAAAGAAGAGGAAATCAATGGAACCGGTCTTGGAGGCTGATTCTTCTTGGAAAAGTCTCAGAACTCTGCTTCAAAACATAGATCATTCTTCACCTTTTGCTTTGCTCTCCTTTCTTCACTTTATCTTCTACCACTTTGTGAGTGGCTTTCCATCTTCTACCATCCTTTTGAATGGCCTTCACTAAACCACTCCTAAGCTCTCATGAGCAATCTACAAATTAAGCTTACAAAAAGGAAACTGGATGCTCGTAAGGACCAAAAGTCCATTAGACTAAACATAGGTTACAAAATGAAGGATTTAGATATAAAAACTAAAAATGACTATCTAAACCCCTTATCATGTAACCTTCATAAATCTAGCAATATTAAAACAAAAATATGAAAAAATAGATTTTAAATGCTTTGGAAAATACATGTATTTGAAACCTCATCACAAACCATAGATCTTGCTGTCTCGCAACTTACATCTCAACAATGAGTCACTCACTTAGAAAAAAAGACATATATATATATAATAAAATAAAAACAGTTCATTTGGGAATGTTGAAACTTCTAGGTTCACCAATACATAAGCAAACTTATTAAAGCATTACAAGGAAAGATAAGTCGCTCAATGAGACAAATCTATCTGCACCTAGAGGCACACGCAGATCCATAAGATGACGAACCACCATAGCGACAACCACTCTCATCTTCATGACGAGAATGCTTAGTCTAACATTGATTCTCTTAAGCTTCCTGCTCTTTGCTAACCAAATGCTTGTATCTCCATTTCTTGTGTAAATATGCGGGATGCCGTTCAAGTCGTCTTTGCTCCATATGCATAAGATATCTAGCATAATATGCTTAGAAATTATCAATAGGTCAAACTCCTCGCTGTCCAATTGCATACTTATAACATTGATGGTTTCTTCATACTTTTTCATCTTAACTGTCAAGTTCTGAATCTTTTCTTCTAGAAGCCAAATATGTGATCGAACAGCCTCAGGCAAGTTAATCCTTTGACCATCAAACTCCATTGTAAGATCACCTTGGCCAGCAGCTCTTCGAGATGACAGGGGAAGAACCTGGAGTTTGTCTTTACGTTCAACACAAATCTGCTCGAGTTGATTCATAGATTCGTCAAGTTGAGTGCACTCAACGCAAAGATCCTCAATGTCACTTCGGAGCTGTGTGTAATTGAAAACTGCTCGTCGATTTTGTCTGCCAACCAATAGCAGAGGTGGAAAGGTGATCACATTCCTCCTGCCTTTTCTTCAAGCAAGCAAATAAAGCATCAATACGGGTACACTGCTTATCAATGATCGCTATTTGCTGATGGGCTTTGCATGTCTTATTCATGACATAGTTCCTTATCTTCTCTTGTTGGCCAAGTATTTTACCATATTCGATAGTTTTTGAGAGATAAGGCCATTCTACTCGTTGTGAATCCTTTGTAGATCACGAACAGCGTCCTGCGTCTTTTGCACAGTCTTATCCCAGTTCGCCTTAAGGTCATTAATACCTAGTAGCATGTACTCCAGATGAATACCCAAGGTTAGTGCCCATTCTTGAACACGAATAGGAAGGTTAAGCGAACGCAAGTACATGACCGCGGATTCAGGGTCAACTAAACCACAGATGATATCTTTGCCAAGTGATTCAACATTATACCCATCAGGAATAAAATTTCTACAAGAACAACCCGAAGGTGAAGACGGAGATGTAGATGGAATATGGTGTTTCCACCCAATACTTAACGGGAGAATGCCCGTACGCAAAAACTGACCAGAAGAAACAATCCCCCCAATATCTTTTGCAAAAGATTGAGTGGAATGAACCAAGCTATTAGGTTCAGAAAAAGAATCACTATACCCCATAAATTCAAAATTTTCAAATATTTATGATCAATGAAAATATTGAAATCCTGCACACAAGTAAAGGCAATGAGAAAATGAAAAAAGTGAGAGTAAATAAACAATCACAATGAAAATTACACAAATAGTACAAACCTACATCAAAATATTTTCTTAGGTTTACAATTAAAAATCCATAAAAGCACAATACACTATAAATTAACTAACTTCAGGATTAGGCGGGGAATGAATACAATAGTAGCAGTTTCCTGGCTGGGTTGCTGAATGGCAGTCTCTTTGCTTGGCTACTGGGAAGGAGTTTCAGTGCCTGCATTAACCTCACTAGCCACACTGGCATTAAGATTAGGAGTTGCAGTATCAGTGCTAGGTTTAAAGAGCAGATCATCCGGATAATCCTCCTTGCACTCTTTTAGCTCAACCGTAGATGGAAGACTGAGAAGAATGGCAATATGCAACAGGAAAGCATAGGGATGTCCCCCATCAACGATTTTTCCAATAAAGGCTTTGTTCAACTTTGCCCTATTCTTTTCCATGGTCTAAGTATACTTCTTCTTAGAAGACATGCTCTTCAAATCGCAAGTGGGATCCCACTCAAGTTGATCCCTCATAGCCACGCAATAACCAACGGTGCGAGCATCCTTGGAAATATCCTCAAAATATTGATAGAACGACTTGGTCTTGCAGAGTCAATCTACCAGAATTTGAGGGTATTTGGGAGAAACAGTTCCATTGATACGCATCTCTTTTAAATCAACACGAAGCTGAGTTGCCTCCTCCTTTGCGAGCATGGAACACTCTGCAGCAGTGCTCGCCCTCTCCTCAGCAGTCTTTGCTTTCTCCTTATCGACTTTAATAGAAGTTTCCAGAGTTGAACATTTGGTCTCCTGAGCCTTATACTTCTCCAAGAGTGACTTGTCAACAGGAGAAAATTTTGAAATGCATTTGCTCTCAAGCTGAAGGCCTTTGCTAACCTTATAAAAAAAGAACACGTGCAACAAAGTTAGGCAACATCTTACATACCAAATAAAAAGATGCAGGGAAGATTACTAAAATTCAGCAGCAAACTTACCACATCCAGCATATCAAGTAAAGAGAAGTTGGATAGGATATCAGACAGATATCATTCCTTCTGCGGTAGAATTCCCGGTTCGCCAGAGTTTGGAAACTTGATTGGTTATTGAGCCCCTTTTTGAAAGGAGGAAGTGAATGTCCTAAGGGCCTCTCACCCTGCCCCTGTTTTGCTTCTTCTCTATTTACCCACCAGTCGAGACCAGTTCTTTCCCTGCCCTCATTAGACTTACCCTTATCAGTAGGTCCCGTTTAATTACTACCATGTGGGTGGGTGTTACTTGCGGTAGCATTATCAGGCAGAACGCTATCCTCAACCACCTTATCACTGTCGCTCTCAAAGAGAAACTTATCAACATCACCTTTAGATAGATCCATGTATGAAATAAGTGAAACACCATACATCAAAACGATTACATAAAAAGGAAACCATTTGTTAAAATAAGATACACATCAAATCAATAATGAACAAAACACCTTCAACGTCAAAATCAGCAGGGCGAAGATGTTGTGTATGAGCACGAAGCGTGACCACAATCTCGGACTCAGCAATAAAATGGACATTGAGACTAGGAAGCTTAGACTTAGGAACCTTGTAGTTCCAAGAAGGTAGGGCAGCTTCAGGTGTTTGTTTCAATTTTATGAAAAAAAATACTTTGAACGCCAATTACCAACGTTACTAGGGAAACCGCTCACATGCTCAACCCCAGAAATGATGAGATAAAAGGTAAACTCATCTACGATGTTTTTCACTTTTCGAAGGTGATAGTAGTTTCGAAACAACTCAAGGGTGAAAGGGGTATCCGCTTCTCGCAAACTTGAAGAAACCCCATTATGATAGCGATGCCCTTAAGGTGAAATTGGGACAACTCAACTTTGTACAAACAAAGAATGTCAATCACATGTTGAGGAAGAGGGAAATAGAAGCAAAAGTTCAATAGGCTAAATAACATGATACATAGCCAGACGGAGGAGTGTAAACACATTCATGGTTTGCTGGAGCATGAAGTGTAAAAGAAGTTCAAAATGGGAAGTGACTTTTTAGTTCTTCTAAATAGGACCCAGTCAGCACAATGCGTATGGTAGAAGATCCAGTTATATGACTGGAATCCCCAACGAAATGGCCATCTTTTGTGGGAGACTCGACGTGGTTATAGGAATTCATGAGGATAAATGAGAAGCCTAGACTGGGAAATAACAAAGTTAATTAAAGGAAGAACTGCTGATAAAGGTGTGGGGAAACTAAATTGAAGAGAAGGTACATTAGAGAAGATAATCAAAATAATATATGAAGAAACAACAACCGGTATATTTCCAGAAGGTTCAAGAAAAGGTATATTATCATTTTCAGAGCATACAGTAAATAGACTGGAGAGTGAAAAAAATCTTACTCTTAAAAAAAGATGGGAAAGAGATGACGCGCAGAATACCTACATTTGGCTGGAGAAGATGAAGTTTTTGGCAAACGAAGGTGATAGAACTGAAACAATCAGAGAGCTTCAACACTTAAATACAAAGACAGTAAATGGCAAAATCGAGGAGGACAGAAAGTTCAAAGGCACAATGATGAAGTATTGACACAAAAGTGGTTTACCTTTTACATATATCGAGGAGGAGGTGGTAGTTGAATATACAACGCACTGAATGAAGCCACCCGTTTGATATTCCCAATTTAAGATATAGAGGTAATAACAAACGTCAGGAAAATGCGGAAATGAACGATGAAAAATGCGGATAGAATCCTGACTCTTTCGAACATAATCCTCGATATCATCAGCATTAATAGAGATAAGAGATTCAAAATTCAAATTTCAAAGTTGAAGAGTTAGTGAAGGAGGAATTGTATCAGCCACAAAACTATTAACACTTTGTACTTTCTACGAAGGTAAAACCAAATGGCAACTGGGTAGTACAACTTCGGTTCGCATTCAATCACTTCGAAGAAATTGCTATATTCCACTTAGTCTTCATGGCTTTAGAGGGGGACTTATGGTGTATATGTTGCCCAATGATCAAGAGGCTGATGGCCGCTAGGCCCAGCCCAATTTCACCACGGTGCGAGGCAAAGCCTTTTTATTCCAAGATGCCAAGAAGCTACAAAGAAGGCCCCCAGTCGTTACAGAGAATGTGGGCTGAGATTTATGAAGTGAACAACGAACACGTAAGCTACAACGCAGAACGTGGTGATCGTGGTGTAACCCACAATCTCTGTTCCTAAAAGCAAGGAACCTTAGCTGCGTTGATATGAACCTCCTTGTGAAGACTCACGATTTGCAGAATTATATCTTTGATCAAGTGAAGGGATCTGCAAACCCACACTATCTTGCATGAAATTCAGGAGTCTAGCCCTCGGGGTACGCCTAACTTCGATTTGCTCTCTAACTAGCCCTCAGGATTAGATTACAAGGTTTATTGATACTTAACTAGCCCTCGGGGTTAAGCAACAATGGATTAGCTCGCAAGCAAAGAGTATGAACTCAAAAGGTTGTATATTTGATTGATGAAAGGTTGTAATTTTCGTCCATAAGGCTTCCCTTTTTATAGGGTTACAATCTTGCCTCAAATCCTAATCACAAATGGAAACGGAATCAACTTATGGCAGCTTTAAGAAGCTAAAACTATATCTAACTAAAATACCTAAAATAAATGGTAATCTAAGGTAATCAGGTTGAATTCTTCAAGAAATAACCTTGAAGAATATTACCTTATCTAATCTTACCAAATATAATTCTAATCAGAATAAAACTGAATATACTAAACCTTAACGGACTGTATTTTCAAAATTCAGCTCTTCAAAGCCCACATGGCCAAGCTATCAGTCCAATAAACCCAAAATGACATTATTTTACAGTGATCACACTACCTCATTAAAAACCCAGTGGGAAAAAAGAGTATAGTGTTCTTCATGATGTCTTCAGTTTGTCGACAATCTTGAATAATGAATCCAAGATGTCGATGGTGACTCATTCTTCAATTCTTCATCATAAAGGTGATTAATCAAAGCATTTAAAGCAGCATCTCTAAGCTTAGTCCTTGACCTAGTCATAGGTCCTGCCATGTCACTTAGAGGATCTCGAACATATCCTTTAAATGTTTGATCAAGTCGTGGAATGTCTTCATTTATGGTGGTAGTCGTCTTGGCATCTCCATCATTCCCTCCGTGGTTGAAAGGTTTCGCCCTCGAAACTGAATCATCTTCAAATGTAAATGGAGATAAATCAGCAACATTGAAGGTCGCACTAACACCATAATGATCTGGTAACTCAATCTTGTAAGCATTGTCGTTCACACGAGCCAACACTCTAAAAGGACCATCTCCACGTGGACTCAACTTAGATTTCCGAGCATTTGGAAACCTCTCTTTCCGCAGATGAACCCAAACATAATCTCCCATGTTGAACCTCATCAACTTGCGGCTTTGATTAGCTTTATCAGCATTCTGTGCATTTGTCCGTTCAATTCTCAAGCGCACCTTCTCATGGATTTTCTTCACAAAATCAGCTTTCTGTTCTCCATCAAGGTTTTAACCTGTTTAAAATTCAAAGGAAGTAGATCAAGAGGGGTAATAGGTAGAAAACCATAAACAATTTCAAATGGAGATAAAGAAGTAGTAGAATGAATGGTGCGATTGTAAGCAAACTCTGCAATCGGAATGCTTTTTTCCAATTCTTTAAGTTCTTCTGAACTAGTGCACGCAGGAGAGACCCTAGGGTTCGATTGGTCACTTCTGTTTGTCCATCAGTTTGAGAATGACTGGCAGTCGAAAACAACAACTTTGTCCCCTAACTTGCGCCACAAGGTATTCCAAAAGTAGGACAAAAATTTAACACCGCGATCAGAGACAATGGATGCAGGAATTCCATGTAACCGAACTACTTCCTTCAAAAATAGATCTGCAACATGCTTTGCATCATCTGTCTTCCTACAAGGAATAAAATGTGCCATTTTCGAAAATCTATCCACAACCACAAAGATAGAATCATTACCTGATTGAGATCGTGGCAAACCTAGGATAAAATCCATGGAAATATCAACCAAAGGATGTGTAGGAACAGGCAATGGAGTATAAAGACCATGAGGCTTAGTTTTAGACTTAGCCTTCAAGCAATCAAGACAATTCCTACAAACCCTATCAATAACAAGTGCTATTTTCGGCCAATAGAAGTGTTCTCGCAACAAATTATAAGTTTTAAAAGCACCAAAATGTCCCATTAACCCACCTAAATGAGCTTCTCTAACAAGTAATTCACGCATAGAACATTGAGGAATACATAACCTATTATTCATAAACAAGAAACCATCATGCCGAAAAAACTTCTCATAAGCACCATTTTCGCAGGCAGCATAAATAGATGAAAAATCAGAATCAGTCGCATATAAATCTCGCACAAATAAAAACCCTAGCATAATGCATTCCAAACGTGTAAGTAAAACATATCTACGACTCAAAGCATCAGCAACAACATTTTCTTTACCCTTTTTGTAACGCAACACATAAGGAAAAGATTCAATGAAACTAGACCATTTAGCATGACGCTTATTCAACTTCATCTGACTCTTCAAGTATTTCAAGGATTCACGATCACTATGAATGACAAATTCTTTATGCAATAAATAATGTTGCCAAGTTTCTAATGCACGCACAATTGCATAAAATTCTTTATCATACACAGGATAGTTTAGAGCACCGCCCTTTAACTTTTCACTGAAGTAAGCTATAGGTCGATTCTCTTGCATCAAAACAGCACCAATACCAACACCAGAAGCATCACAATGAATCTCAAAAGTACCATTAAAATCAGGTAAAGCAAGAACAGGAGCATTGCATAATCGCACTTTCAATTCATTAAATGCATTCTCTTGACTCTCAGTCCAAACAAATTTCACATCCTTTTTAACTAGTTCATTTAGAGGTGCAGCAATAGATGAGAAATCACGCACAAACCGTCTATAAAAACTAGCTAAACCATGAAAAGAATGGACCTGGTTGGCATTAGTAGGTCTCGGCCAGGTCTTAATGGCCTCAATTTTGGTTTCGTCGACTTTTATGCCCTCTTTAGAGACCACAAAACCGAGAAACACCACTTCCGAAGCACAAAATGTGCACTTCTTAATGTTCGCATATAAAAAAGACTCACGAAGTGCAACAAGAACCATTTTAACATGCTCAATATGTTCATCAGTCGACTTAGAATAAATCAATATGTGACCACAACAAACCGACCAATAAACTTTCTTAAGACATGATTCATCAACCGCATAAAAGTACTAGGTGCATTAGTTAAACCGAAAGGCATAACGATCCATTCATACAACCCAAACTTAGTCTTAAATGCAGTTTTCCATTCATCTCCCTCATTAATTCGAATATGATGATAACCCTGAGTCAAATCAATTTTAGTATAAATCACAGATCCATGCAAATCTTCAAGCATATCATCTAACCTAGGGATAGGATGGCGATACTTAATGGTAATCTTGTTAATAGCACAATAATCAATGCACATACGCCAAGTTTTATCTTTCTTAGGAACTAAAATGATAGGCACGCACAAGGAGATAGGGATTCTCGCACATACCCTTTTTTAAGTAACTCCTCGACTTGTCGTTATAGTTCCTTTGTCTCCTCAGGGTTTGCTTTATACGCCAGACGATTTGGGATAACCAAACCCGGAATCAAGTCAATCTGGTGTTCAATACCTCGTAAAGGTGGTAAACCCGCGGGTAAGGCTTCTGGAAAGACATTCTCAAATTCCTGTAACATCTGAGCAAACCGTGGAGGAACATTCATAGGAATATCATCACTAGCAAAATAGCTCTCTTTAAAATGCATGATAAGCACATAAGAATGATTAGCAAACGCACGATTCACATCCCTAATTGATGCATAAAACAATCTACCAGAATCATCAGAAAGTTCATGTCCCATCATGTAAATTGATGGCAAAAGACTAAGATGTGAAGATAGGATTTTACGCGACTTATCAGAATCATTCGTAGACTTACCTGGCTTACCTGGGATGGCCTCCCTTGATATTTGGTCGAAATTATCAAGGTTTTTGCCTCCGTTCTTCACCTTGTGGCCGATCTCCTTCAAGCCCTTGCTAGGGTTTTGGTCGGCCATTTTCACATCAGTCGCAAACTTCTCTTTATCGACTCTCATGCGTCTCTGTGCCTCTAAAAATTCCACTGGAGATAATGGAACCAAAGTATACCTTGTTCTATCCTTAATCACAGTAATTTTGTTAGTGTAACCATCATCCATGGATTTACGATCAAACTGCCAAGGTGTCCCTAATAAAATATGACTAGCTTCCATAGGTATAACATCACATAAGATAGAATCATGGTATTTTCCAATCTTAAAGTTAATCATGCATTGTTTGTTAACCCTAATTTCACCACAACCATTTAACCAAATAAGTTTATATGGTGATGGATGAGTAGTCACAGGCAAAGACAATGATTTAACAAGAAGATTGGACACAGTATTAGCACAAGAACCACCATCAATAATCAGTAAACAATTCTTATCTTTCACAAGGCAACGAGTATGAAAAATGTTAATCCTTTGTACCTGTGTCTCAGCCATTTGAGAGTTTAGAACTCTTAATGACACAAAGCTACCTTGTGTTTCTGGACCCTGTTCACCATGATCATTTATGATGATCTCTTCATCTACCTGTTCTTCACCACTTTCACACAATGGTGGCATATTAGCATATTCATCTTCTTCATCTTCTTCCTCAAGTGTTGTTAGTACTCGTGTATGCGGACAGTTATTACGGACATGTCCTCTTTCTTTACAATGAAAACAAGTAGGAGAGTTAACAGAAACTGAATTTGATGAAGAAGTAGAAGACTTACCTGGAATTTTTGAAACCTGTTGGGTTGGTGGTGCCGCCCTCCTCTCAGTAGGATTATAAGTTAGATTTGAATAAGTCTGAACCGATCCTCTTCCTCCCATGGGCGGGCCCTTACTGCGGCCATAACTAGGGTTTCCGTAGTCAAACCCTGGTCGTTGACTTGGAAAACTAGGCCGTGGCCTCCTTGGTTGCAGGGTACTCTCAACTAACCTTGCTTTCACCAATAAATCATTCATAGATATGTGATGTTGAAGCTTGACTGGCATTTGAAGGTTTTCACGCAAGCCTTCAATGAAATGATTTTTGATGAATGCGTCATCTTCTTTCATTCCAACCCTTCTCATGGTCAACTCAAGATCTTGCCAATATTCATCAACTGTACGATTTCCTTGCTTCATGTTGGACAGATAAGAATGTTGTTCCATCAAGTAAGTAGGCGGAACATGATATTCGCGAAGCTCGGATCTCAGTCTCTCCCATGTGGAGATAGGTTTCTTTCCGGCAAGATATCGCGACTCCTTTTTATGTTTCCACCACTCAGTCGCATAATGAGTGAAAGAATACTGCGCCACTTTGACTTTCTCCTTCTCCCAATAATTGTTGAGATCAAACAGATTCTCAATCTGTCGCTCCCAATCAAGATACTTCACTGGATTGTGTTGACCATCAAATCTAGGGATGTCATATTTTAAACCTTTGATATCTCGAGCTTCATCAGAACCTGAATCAGATCCTGAATTAATCTTCACTCTCCTTTGGGAATGAGGTTTACTGGGGCGATGCCTTCTAGAAGACCCTCGGTGGGATTGCCTTTCTGAACCATCATCAGAATAATCATCTGAACTTCCAGAACCATTGAATTGACGGACATATTTCTTGGTTTCTTCCCTCTTGACCGATGATGTAGGTGTAGGCGGTGCCATGCTATCAACTTTTCTCACCAACCTTTGCACTTCACTCATAAGTGCATTTATTGTGACAGCAAACCGATCAGGATCATTGGCTTCATTTGGATTAATTCGATGTCGCTCCCAACTATTTGGAGCCTCTTCATGTGGATGACTACCACGCCTGCCATTAGAGGTGTTCTTCAATGGCAAATTGTTAGGATTGCTAACAAAAGGTGGGACAAATGGATTTTCGTCCCCCATCTTCGCTAACTGCTAAGAAAATCAAACGGTTAGTTAAAAAAAATCGTCCCCCCTTTCCTTTGTTTAGTAAGGTCACTCACCAAGTGTATAACACTCACAACTCACAAGGCGAAGGCTAATGCGAGGGCAACTGATCAATTCACCGCAATTCAAAGCAAACTATGGAGATGAGTACTGCAGAATTTATTTTGAAATTTAAAAATATATAAACTCAAAATTTGGCTCTACGATCTGGAATTCCAAATTCTACAAAGAATAAGGAACAAAACACAATTTGAATGGCACGAATCGGAGCTGTATTGAATGAATTATGACCAAAACAAGATTGCTTTATATAGGCTACAAATAGGTTCCGAAAATTCAAGAACAAATTGGAATAGGAATTTAAATCCAAATCACTTGTGGAAAAGGATTTTAATGACTTACTTGTCCCCCAAGTCAAAAATTCAGATCAAAACCCCTCTCACAAATGGCTTTTATTTCCTTTTTCTCTTCCGGATTTTGACTTTTCTTTTCCTTTTTCAAACCGGATTCCTTTTTCTTTCCTTTTTTTTTTCCAGCCACAATTCATTTTTTCCCTTTTTTTTGTACTATAAAACTCACAAATAGAATTTTATTCCCCCAAAAAAAATTTCGGTCACAATTACCAAAATTTTTGGAAATTACAAATCCGCCCCCAAACTTTTGAAAATTGCAAATCTGCCCCAAATTTCAGATTTCAAATCCTAAATTCCGATTTTGAAACCTAAAATCTGCTACCTTTTGTTTTTGATTTTCAAATATTTTTGGAACAAGAATCGCCTATATAAAACTTAGAATAAGAAAACTGCGACAACTTCCTCTTAATTCAAACGAACTTCGAGGTATTCAAGATCGTAAGGATCAAGAATATGACACTATATATATGGAAAACAACACAAGACTCTTTTTTTTTCTTTTTTTTGAATAAGGTGTAATCAAGAATCAAAGAACAATTCTAGATCACGGAATCAAAGAACGATAAACAAAACAAATAGGATTATGAGCATGTAATAATTTTCAGAAGAGTTGACGAAAATATCACAAGCACATAAACTGTTTAAGCTACTTAAAACTACGAAACTGATCGGGAGGTGAAGGAGGATAATACTTGTTAACGCTCACACCCTTCGACGTCCTCCTGACTCGATTGATGAAGGTGAAGGCGGATAGTAATACCGAAGTATTCTAACTCTCAGACCCTTCGACGTCCTTCGACTCTAGATTCAATCCTCCTGGTAAGAAAGATCAAACAAACACAGTTAAAACACGACACGAAAGAGTATATATATATTAAAAAAAATCGAAAATAAATTAATGCAAACTCGAAACCCTTTTTTTTGTTTTTTTTGGGCCTCAGTCGATCCTTCGCTTTGCTCTGATACCAATTGATATGAACCTCCTTGCGAAGACTCACGATTTGTGGAATTATATCTTTGATCTAGTGAAGGGATCTGCAAACCCGCACTATCTCGCACGAAATTCAGGAGTCTAGCCCTCGGGGTACGCCTAACTTCGACTTGCTATCTAACTAGCCCTCAGGATTAGATTACAAGGTTTATTGATTCTTAACTAGCCCTCGGGGTTAAGCAACAATGGATTAGCTCGCAAGCAAAGAGTATGAACTCAAAAGGTTGTATATTTGATTGATGAAAGGTTGTAATTTTCGTCCATAAGGCCTCCCTTTTTATAGGGTTACAATCTTGCCTCAAATCCTAATCACAAATGGAAACGGAATCAACTTATGGCAGCTTTAAGAAGCTAAAACCATATCTAACTAAAATACCTAAAATAAATGGTAATCTAAGGTAATCAGGTTGAATTCTTCAAGAAATAACCTTGAAGAATATTACCTTATCTAATCTTACCAAATATAATTCTAATCAGAATAAAACTGAATATACTAAACCTTAATGGACTGTATTTTCAAAATTTAGCTCTTCAAAGCCCACATGGCCGAGCTATCAGTCCAATAAACCCAAAATGACATTATTTTACAGTGATCACACTACCTCATTAAAAACCCAGTGGGAAAAAAGAGTATAGTGTTCTTCATGATGTCTTCAGTTTGTCGACAATCTTGAATAATGAATCCAAGATGTCGATGGTGACTCCTTCTTCAATTCTTCATCATAAAGGCGATCAATCAAAGCATTTAAAGCAGCATCTCTAAGCTTAGTCCTTGACCTAGTCATAGGTCCTGCCATGTCACTTAGAGGATCTCGAACATATCCTTTAAATGTTTGATCAAGTCGTGGAATGTCTTCATTTATGGTGGTAGTCGTCTTGGCATCTCCATCATGCGTCAACCTATAAAAACAAGAAGCTGACCAGGAGATCAAATAAGCATAACTATCTAAAGAAATTCCAATTCTTATAGGAGAAAACTGACTTGATCGTCAAAGCAGTTCTCCCGGAATCACTTCCGGGATTGATTCTGCAGGTGAAGGAGCCCAAGAGGTGAACAACAAGTGATCTACCTAAAAGAACCACCATATCAATATGTATCCCATTGCAAAAAATAAAAATAAATATCAAATGACTTTATTAGTTCCACTAATTATAAAATGTCCTCATTTAATAGTTAGTCGGTCTAAAACAAGACTTTGTCATATATAAATAAATAATATGTATACATATTTCTATCAAAAGTACTCTATCATTGTATAAAAAATTCGAACATTTTGTTATTTCAGATTATGTGTTTCTTTGGATTTACTTCAGTGATATATAAATAGATATAGTACAATGAGATATTTATTATTTTAAATATCGTTAGAGCTATATATTTTAACAAGTTATGATTCATTATATATAGTAGAAAATTAAAATCAGCAAATATTTACAATACTAGTATGTTAACAAGTTATGATTGATTATATATAGTAAAGAATAAAATCAGTAACATATTAAAATATTAGTATGTTATTTTTAGGCAATTTGGATTTAGATTATTCAAAATGACTTTTATATCCCCAGTTGACAACACCAAAGCAAATAATTTCTATTATATGGTGCTTGGGATAACATATATTTTAATATAATATTATTTATTTTATATTATATTTTTTTATATTTTCATAGTACGAATCACTAAAATAATAAAATTACAATTAATTTATAGTAACATTGGCTAATAAAATTTTTTAGATTTGGCAGGGGTTACGAGCGTAGAATCCAAAAGAAATCACCCCAAAACTACAAATAATGATGTTTTCTCCCCACTTGGAAAGACCATTGGACTTGGAGAGACCATAGAAAAGCACTTTCCGAAGTGCAATGGAGTTCAATCCTAAATTGTATAGTATTCGAGTTCGAAGTTGAGTTCAACAAATATTGTTTGTTAAATCAACATAATACATATTCAATATATATTTTTAAATTATAATCCATTAATATAAATATATATAAGGTATGTCTCAGTAAAGACGACATTTTCATAAGTTTATGGATAGTCCACATGGGCTTTTACCTTAAATGTTGTAATTCAAATATTGTATTTTATAAGATAAAAAAAGTAATAATATGTATTTGAATGTGAAAATATAAAAATATATGATATAAACAAATATTTTTAAAAATTCTAAATTTTGTATGAAATTTAACAAATGCAGTATATAAGGTAAGAAATAAATGACCTGTCTATAAACTTGTGGCTAGGTTGTCTGTCAGGATATCCACTCATATATATATATATATATAATTTAATCATGGCTCGAGTTCGAGCTCGAACAGGAGCCCGAGCCAAATTAATTTTACTTGAGATCAAGCTCAAGCCAATATTTTACAGACTCAACGAAACTCAATGCAAGATTGGACTCATGATATTTCTAGCTTTTTGACTCGTTTATCTTTAATTTCATTTTCCGTTCTAATTTATACCTTCCAGCCCCCTCTTTGTTCTCCTACTTTTTCAATGTGGGAGTTCTCCTACATTGATTCTTACAATTTCACTTTTTAAGAGAATATGTTGATAACTAAACTTTTTTTAATTATAACTATAGATTACATTTTAAATTATTTTTTAAATCTGACGTGAAATTTTGTGTAAGTGACATGTGTCAACAATTGCCTCTTTTAATATATACTGTAGATATGCTAGTAAATATCTATCATTTCCTTCATTATTTGAAACACAATTAATTCAATCTTAACACCCTCAAATATATCGATCCATTTGAGTTTAACACTCTCGAATCGCATAAATTGATATCCATGGATAGTACTTTCCATGGACACCCTCGAATATTCGGCATTTATTCTTCATGTACAGTACTTTCCATGGACACCCGTCAGAAAATTAATGCTAAATTTCGCAATGAAGTTCAAGACATTCTTGCCAGGCAGGGCTGGCCCTATAGGGAGGGAAATGAAAGGTTCATCTTAGGCTCTCAATTTATTAATTACATAGGTGTCTCATTATTTTTTTATAAAAAAAGACTGTATATGAAGAAAAAAAATTTAAAACTTGCAATTAGCTGCCTCAATAATATTCTTATCTTTTTAATATGAAACCATGTTTTACTACTATTACATACCCTAAATATTGTATGTGAGACTCAATTTTTCAATTTGCTTCAGACCCCTAAAAGTTTAGGATCGGCACTGTTGGCAGGCATGAAGCGAAGAATTGCATGGTACTCTCTCATATTTTTTTATATTGGCACCCTTTCCTTTTTGGGATGGGTTTTTCATATTGGCACTTTCCTCTTTTGGAAAATCCTAGATTTTTTTCATACACACAATTTAATTTTTATTCTCTCAATTCAACCCACACCACTCATTTCACTTTTAAAAAAAACTTTGTGCCTTTTAGAAGAGTGCCAATATTTCATGACCAAAGGGAGTACTATGAACCAACTTTGCACATGCGTCGACTAACTTCAAATGACTATGCAAGTCATGGTAACACAACTCAATTCCTTACACCTTAATCAGAACCACCCAAACAAAATTACCGATTCCCAACTGATGGTAAATAGCAACCCAAGCCCCACACAAACCTTAAACTGCAACTTCCAAAATTTACCAGAGAAAATTCTCATTAATGGTTGTTTAAGGTAGAACAATATTTTGTCTTTCATTCCATTAGTGTTGATTAACAAGTATCGCTAGCCTCTTTTCATTCCTTTTCATTTAAAAGGTAATGCCCTTCAATGGAATCGTCGGCCGAACAAGTTTCATGGCCCTCAAACTAGGAACGAATTTAACAAAGCTCTTTTGGCACAATTTGGACCAACCGAATATGAAGATCCATCTGAAGCTCTTACTTGGCTTCGTCAAATTTCTACTGTGAAATAAAAGCTCTTACTCAGCTTAGCCAGATTAGTGGAAGAACGTAATAACCTCAGTATAAGTCCAGATAGAAACTTGGACACTCAGTTGGGCCACCTACAAAAGAAAACCTTGGGTCATCTCTTGCTAGCAGCAACCAGGGTTTTCTGAACACAAGCGTTCGACGAATCACCCCACAAGAAGCACATGAATAGCATGAGAAAGAGATGTGTTTTATTGTGACATAAAAATTTTTTGTGGTCACTAATGTCCTAAGCCCCAACTATTCATGATTGAGAATGTTGCTACAATTAAGGATGAGGGACCATTCCCTAGGAAAATCCGGCTCCTCCATGACAATTGTTAATTGGTCCATTTTGGCTCGTCATACAGTTTAGAAAGGGAGTCGATGCCACACAGTAGAGTGAACGTAAGTTTGGTCGCATATCTCCTAATTTCGCATATATCCAAATTTTATCCTTGCGGATGAGGATGGTGCAAAGGATACATGCTGCATTCCACTCGATCACTACTTCCACATACTCAATCCACTTACCATGTTTAATATCTACTTATCATCGTGAATATATGAATATTGTTGGTTATAACATGGGAAACAACTAGCAATATGGGATGTGGTTGGCCACGTATTTTACATACTTCTTTTACCACTATTATATATAATCTGTCATACTGTAATTATTCTTATGCTAAAAAATAAATCTCTTCTTTCCTTCAAATTATATTCATTATTTTCAACACAATTCGAGTTTAACACCTTTGTATATATCAATTCATTTGAGGTTAACATGTTCGAATCGTATCGCGGTGCCTCCCATAACTTCTGTTGTGCCCACATTGTCTGTCACAATGAAACTTATCACTCTCTTCCATGGCTAATGTTTATCACAATGAAACTTTTCACTCTCTTCCATGAATACTGTTTTGTTGCACTCTACATTACGAGAAGTTGATGTACAACGACATTTTTGAGAAACAAACATACGACACGATGCACAATCTCCATCATGGCACGTTTCTTTACACGAGTGTATTCCACAGGGTATGCTTTTATTGTAGGTTTGCAAACAGGTAAGGATAGGATCCAGACAACTCTTTCGATCCCTACTTAACTTTTTTTAACCACAACAGCAAGAATTAATTTTGCTTGGCAACAGTTCTCACACACCGCATGGCCCATGGTGGCAAATATTATAGCAGTCATGATTCCCGCAGCCCAAATTCTTTCCACCTCGCATGAGAAAACACCTTCTTCACCTTTGATTTCTCCCTTCAGAGCACGGGATCCATATAAAATTTCCTCATTTTTCTTCTTGCAAAAACATGAGGCGTTGCACATGAATTCACAAGAGTCACAAGCACCAATATGACACTTGTGCTAGCAGCGATGTCGCCTATAATCCAGAAGCTTATGAGACTGCTGCCGCTTGTAAGAACATCCTCTATATCTAAGCATCTTGTGTTACCACTTTCTTCCCACAAGGGCACCTCCTGGGTGGAGCAAAAGCCTTACAAGGAGTGTAAAGCGGAAGAGGAAAGTGGCCATTAACAACGGTGATGATCCCCCAACCATTCAGATAGATTTAGCATTAGCGATGAACCTCTCATGTATGAGAAACAATCGAGATTATAAAAGTTTCTGCCAATTTTGAAGCAAGAGCAAGCAAATCCAAAAAATAGTAATTGCTCAATCACCAAAATAAAACTATGGTGACCTCACTACACTAGAAACCTCACACAAACTAAAATGAAAGGGGGACATAGCTATTTAGACAGCCATGCCAATAAGTACAAAGGATGCTTTGACATGAAAAAGAAGACATCACTGTAAGATAAATCAACTTAAGGAATGTTTTTTATACAAGCAATTTCAATTCTTGAGCACTTCAATTCCAACACTCAACACAACTCCACCTTACAAAGAATTCACATAGGGAACATGCAGAGCAGTTGAATGTCGAGAAAATTCTATGTTTGTGGCTACAGTAACCACAAACAGAAGAGAATGAGGAGGACGCATGTAGGAAATGCGTCATCTCCTTCCCTTATTTTTTTAAAAAATTTTGATGATTAAAGGAGAGAGGACGTGGCGAGAGGACGCATTTCAAAAATGCGTCCTCTAATCTGGTCAAAGTTGCCAGCGGAGGCAGGCGTTGGTGGAATGGGCAGTTTACACGTGGCAGAAGACGCATGAAGTAAATGCGTCCTCACATCCACTTTCAGCCTTTAATTCACAGCTTCCTCTCTTATTCATCCACTTCTTCCTCTCTTCTCCTCCCTTTAATTTATGCATATTTCCAAAATTTTTGCTCATTTCACCTCCCTTTTTCCTTCCCGAGATTTCACTACCACTATCCTCCGCCGTTGCGCCGCTTGTACACCCGCATTCCGCCATTCTCCTCCACCATTCTGCTTGTTCACAATATTGGTAATGTAGTATTTTTTTAAAATCCTACATTTTTCTCTTGTTAAGGGTTTTTTTCCATCAAATTTGTAATGGATTTTTGGTTGTAGCAATCGCAATCGGCCTGAAGTTCTTGCCGTTGACCGCCGTGGACTCACCGTTGACCGTCGTTGATCCGCTGTTGACCACCGTTGACTGTCGTTGACCCACCGTTGACCCGCCGTTGTCACCTTGCCCGTGAGTCTCGGACTCCCACCCACTCTTTTTTCATTTTCTTGTAGTTAATTGAACCCTAAATAATTTTACGAATGTGTTCAACGATTATGTGTGAGTTGTCGTAGAAAGTTTGTTGTTGATTTTTTTGTTAAATTATAATTTGTGGAGAACCCAAAATAATTTAGTTAATTTGGATGTGTTGTTTGATTGTGTGTAGTTTTAATGAATAAGTTTGGTCCGATGCTTTGATAGCGTTTAATGCTGATGCTTGACTAAATGAAGTAATTATGTGAAATGTTTACTGATTAATGTATTAAGTTTGTAGCAATAGTAATGACATTTGAGGATACTATGGAAAGAAATATCGAATGAAAAGGAAATAAAAGTAATGTGTTTGTATAATCGTTTACTGATTAATGTATTATGTATGTATTAATAGTGTTGTTAATGTGGCCGAGTGGAGTACATGTACATATTTGAGGATACAATGAAAAGGAATTAAAAGTTATGCATTTGTGTATTGCAGTTTTACGATGTTTTTGACGGTGTATATGTATAGAGGGGGTCAGATTAAGTTTGATTTGACTATGGGTGTGTATTATGATCCTCCAATACCGGAGCGAGTTGTGACTCTCGAGAGGAGGTTGAACCACTTAGAATTAGTTTCTTTAATTGTCACGAGGCTTGGCATTGCGAGTGAGAGGTATATGTTGAAAATATATTACCGATGTCCTGAACTGATTGGTTCGGCTGTATACTATTAGTGTTATAATATGGAAGATGATGAGTCAACCGCATTCTTCTTCGATATTGTTGATCGATTGTCTTTGTCCTCCGTGGATTTTTACATTGTTATGGAACAGTTGACAAACACTAATGACGGGGCACAACCAAGCACGTTCATGTCGTTGTTGAGCAACATGCAGAACTTTGCCGCTGTACCAAGTATACCACCCCCTCTTCATAGCCGGGGTTTTGAAATTGGTGAGTCCAGCCAACCTTGTGGGTATGCTCACGTGGATTGTGCTCAGCCGTCCACAAGTGGTGGTATGTATGGTATGGACCATGACGAGCAGAATGTCTTTGATGATGATTACGTGGGTCAAGTTAGCGACCATGTTGTTGGGCATGATGGTAGCGAAGACGATGGTGACGAAGCTGAACTTGATGGTGGAAGTGAGGATGATCGTTCCTTATCAACTGATTCGAATCCGGGGGATGAGGTAGAACAAGTGGTGTGCACGAACAATGTACCCACGTCATTTCATATTCTGGCGAATTCGGATACACAGGCCTACTATAGGGATTATGGTGGCCCTGATGAGGATAGCTATGACCCAAATCATTTTGGATCCGGAGTTTCTACTTATGTTCAAGAGACTGGTGTAGTGGATGTGGGTATGCAATTCCAGACGAAGGCCCAGTTGGTTGAAGCTATTTCTAGGTTGAGTTCCATGATGAACAGGGAACACAGAGTCGTGGAGAGCAGATCACGCACATGGTATGCGAAATGCAAGGACGTTTTCGAAGGAACTGGGAATTTTCTTTGGGTTGCCAGAGCTTCAAAAAAGGCTTCACATGGCATGTGGGAGATCACCAGATGGGCAAGTAGCCATGGGTGTGTTGGTGCTGGTCGATCTACGGTAACGTGAATCTGACGTCGGTGATGATCGCCCGTTTAATCCGCCACCACATTGATGTAAACCCTTCATACACAGTGAAAGATGTACAAGCTCAAGTGAAGGAGGAGTTCAATGTCACCATTTCCTACAAGAAGGCGTGGTATGCTCAATAGAAGGTAATTGACATGGTATTCGGAACATGGGAGGATTCTTTTGAATAGCTCCCAACATTTATGGATGAGCTTGTCAGGGCTAATCCGAGCACCGTTGTTGATTGGGCAGACATATCTGACAGATTACACGGTCACGGGTGTAGGAAATTTAAATTTGTGTTTAGGGCATTTGGTCAGGCAATTGAAGACTTTCGCCACTGCAGGCCAGTCATTAGCGTGGATGACACTCATTTGAGAGGGGCATATAAGTCCACAATGCTGGTCGCCGTGACGCACGATGCAAATGATTACATCCTCCCCATCGCTTACGCTGTTGTTGACGAAGAAACGAATGAAAGCCGGAACTGGTTCATAGGGAGACTGCATCTTCACGTTGTTGGTGATGATAGTAGGCCAATCTGTATCATATCCGATAGGCATGCTAGACTTATAAATGCGATGACACATATGGAGGAGTGAATGGAGCCAGCTGGATACCATCGAATTTGCCTGCGGCATTTTTAGTCCAACTTCCTATCATATGAAAGCGGGAAGTTCAAGAATGTGCTTATGAAGACTCTGGTGTGGCAGCTTGATGGTACCAGGCTAGAGAGCAAGTGGAGGGAGTACAAGGAGGAGCTGGAGAGTATAGATCCATCTGCTTGGGCTTGGCTGGAACGACAAGATAGGAGTAAGTGGTGTCTTGCATTCGATGAGGGTGATCGACGTTGGGGAATTCTGACGATGAAGTTTTCTGAGAGTTTCAACAACTGTTTACAGCGCGCACGCCATCTCCCGATAACAACGTGTGTCAAAGCAACGTTCGAGCGAACAGTTGAAATGTTTGTGCAAAGGGTTATGGACGCCACGAATTGGAGGTACTTTGTCACTTAATTACATTTTTGTATGTGTCCGTAGAGCAGTTTTTGGATTCTAAAATCTTGTTCGTTTGTCCAGGTCTGTGTTTCCTAAGAGGAACTGGAAAAAGTTTCAGAAGCAGGATACATGGGCACAGGGACATATCGTAACCTTGTTTGGCCATGCGTCGCAGACTTATAGGGTTGTGACAAGGTACATCGATGGGATCATTAGTGAACGACAGTACACGGTCAAATACCGAAGAAGAGAGTGTACTTGTCACGAATGGCAAATATTTCGTTTCCCTTGTTCCCATGCCTTGGCCGTCTTTCGGCATAGACGTGACAATCCTGCTAGTCTATGTGACAGGGTGTATCACACGACCACATATGTGCAACAATATATTCAGGGTTTCATGCTTGTATGAGATCCATCACTTTGGCAATGTGCCCGTTGGAGGTTGATTCCTGATGCAGAAAAGTTTCGCAGTAGGAGGCGTGGACAGTTTACAGAGAGAATGATAAGGAATCAGATGGATGAGAGGGTGTCGGGTGAATCCAGGGGTGTCCGTAGGCATGGCCGTGCTTAGTGTCATGTTGTCATATAGTGTCTATAATATTATCTCTGTCGTATGGTACTTGTAGTATTACTTTCTAAACAACAACTATTTATCTCATAATGTAGTATACCTTTTATTTGTCGAATATGTTTGACACGGTAATTGTTTGAGTAATTAATTTTGACATGTAATAATTGTAAACAGGGACACACAATGTATCATTGTCATCCAGGACCCATGGAGGATGATTTGTTGTATCTTCATGAGCATCGCGTGCATTGTACAACAATCACTTAGAGGACGAGGCAATGAAGGTCAGGCAGTGCAATGGGGCATGCTGGACCGAAGATATGCCTGACACAGTTATGAGATACGTGCGTGACTTAGGATTCCAGGGACTCCTTGATTCCGCACCGATACACATAGACCATTCACTCATCACTGCCCTAGTGGAGCGGTGGCGACTCGAGACGCACACATTTCACCTGTCGATGGGGGAGGCTATTGTCACATTGCAGGATGTGGGGATGCTATGGGGTCTTCCGATCGATGGGATCCCAGTCACAGGAGTAGACACCAGTAGGCGTACGGAGGAATGGATGATAGTGTGCACAGACTACCTAGGTGCTACACCTGACCCTAGTGTTATCCGAGGGGGTCGCATTAGGGCAAGCTGGTTGGGAAATTTATTGCACAGTCTGTTCCCTACTCACCCTACTGAGGTCCAATGTCAACAGCGGGCGAGAGTTTTCATTCTACTGCTGGTTGGGGGAGTGCTCATGTCAGACACATCTGGCTATCTAATTCCGTTGCTCTACTTTTCGGTACTGATGGACCTAGGTGCAGCACGTCACTACAGTTGGGGTAGTGCCATTTTTGCACACTTGTACCGGTGCTTATGTGACGCTGCAATTCCACAGGTTAAATCCATTTCTGGCCCCCTTGTCTTGTTACAGGTAAATTAGTCTGTCATTCCACTCATTTGTACATAATGTCCATTATGTTACTTTGTATTACATTTAATTTAATTTACTGACAGTTGTGGGCATGGGAGCGCATACCATCCATCCGACCTGCAGGTGCTCTACCAATAACAGTGCTGATGAATGCTATCGGGTCCCGGTAGGTGCCGAATAATTAGAGTTTTCAAATTTTTATACCATAGCCAATTCCATATACTGGCTAATATAATTCACTCTTTTGCTCGTAGGTGGAGAGCCCCTTACGATTTATCACAATCACCGATGCATGTGTTGAAAGTGTATCGCGATCAGATCACATCTCTCAATCAGAATCAGGTATAGGCCAACTTGGATTATGTTTTTCTGATTTCATGTGAAAAATGGTTTTGAGTACCTAATCGCAACACCTTCATGTTCTTTCAGTTTATTTGGGAGCCATACACGACAGATATCGTGGGACAACTCCCGTTGTACTGTACAGCTGGTAGCAACAATTGGCTAGTTTGCGTTGACCTCATTTGCCGGCATGTCGTGGAGTTTCACTATGCACATCGTGCAGGCAGTTCGGCCTAATCCAACCAATACCCACCCAGTTGGTCAGTGGGAATGAGTATAAACTGCTTCATACTAGAGACCGTCGAGGCAGGTCTGGCATAGATTGGCATGTCGAACTAAGAAGATATCTCGATGCTTGGGAACAACGATCCGATCGACAAGTAAACCCACTTGGGTATGCAGATCCATATTGTCCCAGCCGTGAATACATAGAGTGGTACTTTCGCAAGACGGTGAGCATGATTGATCAGCCAGGACGGCCTCTAACGGCTACAGAGGGTTTCCATGGAGACGGTGCAACTACGGAGTACTTGGTATTTCCTAAACTTCAAATATTGTCAAGAAATAATGCTACGGATTTCCCTAACATTGCATATCTAACATATTTATCTCGATTCTGTAGTTACAGACAATCACTGAGGTGCACATCATGTCGAACATTAATTTGGATGGATGTCCCCCACAATTCGTGGACGCTCTCAGGGGAATCAATGAAGTTGCCACACGGGGTCTACAACACGTGCATTAGGCCTCTAGACTGCAGTATTATCAGCCGTTTGTGCACTATGAGGATCCTCCCCCTGGTGTGAGATATATGGACCTCAGAAGCCACCGTCAGGCTCCACCTGGTCGACAGGGAGGTCGGAGGCAGCGTGCTAGGGGCCAAATGGAACACGTTGGTCCATCACAAGCTGGACTCTCACATGCGAGTCCACCGATTGGTGGACCATCACATGGTGAACCCTCACATTACGACATGACTCCATAGGAATACACTGCATATATCACTCCAACAGCGAGTCATCAATACATGTCGCCTTCCGCTCCATTACATACGGGTAGTGTTCCACATGCCTATCGTGAGGAGGCAGGAGACGAAATGGAGGACGAAATACCAGAGGGAGTTCCACAGACACAGATGGTTGTTCCACGACGGACATCCAGGACCATACGTCCTCCACCGTGTGGAACGGGCGGAAAGCTTTGTAGAGATCATCACTAGGACAGTGCATGCCATTGAACACTGATTTGCATTACATTTCACACGTATTGTTCGGCTATTGTACATTTATGCTAATTCATACTCATTCTAACTATGAAAAACTTCATTCTTACACACTTATTCAGGACTAGTTAAAAAACTGCAACTCACGCTACCCTAATTTATCGTTTGACTAGTTCTCAAAATATCATCAGACAAACACGAGTCTACTTATGCAGAATCTTCACCGAAAACAATGGGATGAGAAATAATAAGTTATACATTGCAGCATTCAAGGATAATTTATTACTTAAATTCACGACTCATTCTGAAAAATACACTTTTGTTGAATTCATGACACGATTTTATGATTGGAAAAAAACTGTGAAAAAATCGCTGCAATTAAAAAAAATCCCGCATAACGGTCATTGGGAATGAGCATTTTGCCAAATAATTAAAATTCTCCAAATGCTTATTTTACCCAATTTACCGAATAATTAATTGTCATTACAAAAAAAATACTTAAGTCAGCTTTGAGGGCTCGTTCAAAATATATTCGGGAGTAATATTCCGGAAAAAAGAGTAGCCAGCTTCTGAGGACCCATTTTCAAAATGCGTCTTCTAATAAATTTTTCGAAAAGGGTTAGAGGACTCGATTCTGAAACGGGTCCTCTAAATAATTTTTCTCAAATATAACAAATGCGCAGCTATGAGAACTCATTTTCAAAATGCGTACTCTAATAAATTTTTGGAAAAAAATAAATTTCATCAGTGCCATGAGGATGCATTTTCAAAATGCGTCCATTAATTATTTTCAGCAAAAAAAAATAACATCAGCAACAAGAAGACGCATTTTAAAAATGCGTCCTCAATTAATTTAGAGCAAAAAAAAATTACGTCACATGAGGACGCATTTTCAAAATGCGTCCTCTCTTAATTTAGCGGAAAAATAAATAAATTCAGGAGCATGAGGACGCATTACCCTAATGCGTACTCCACCATGTTCTCCATTTTCCAGTACCACCATATCCGCATCCAACATTCAAATATTTAGCATACTAAAATCAAGAACTCTTGAATGGACACATCTCTTAAGTGTTTAAGAAACTAACCCACTAACAAAGGTTATAATAATTCTTTATCTTACAAATCCAAGACCAAATGATGCACACATACTATTATTTATTCTCTATACATTCCATATTCATTACGTCCTATGAAGCAATTAAAGAGAGAAAATATACAATGGAGCTATGAGCTCTTTATGTAAGAGTTGTAGGCTTGTTTGGGTTTGCATATTGGTAAGAGTTGTAGGCTTGTTTAAACCAGAAAGAGTTATGATCCTAGCATGTTTGAATATTTTCATGGAGTTTTAATATTGTTAAGTTGGAAAACAGAGTTTATTATTGCAATTTCATAAGAAATTCTGGTTGTATTAATTGAACTTCAAAATGTGTGGATATTACTCGGTTGCATCTTGTGGAACTAGTTGCAACATTGTTTAGGAGGGGACAATTGATTTCAAAATTATGTTTAAGCCTTGCAGTACTATTCGAAGATGTGAAAAATGGAATATGGAGTAATTTATTGCTGTTGGGCTCAGTCGAGGATTTTAGGAAGTCTGGAAATTAAGCTTAGAAGTCCGCCAATAGTTTTGTGGGGAAATGCTTGTGTGGACAAGAGTACTTTTTTTTTTTTTTTGAGAACACCCGAGGGTGAGGGTTATTTTATTATGGGTACCCCAAGCCTTGATTTCCAAATGATCGAATATACAATTAGAGTTGGATTGTGATATTAAGAGGTGAAACAACATGGTTGTTTCCAAAAGACCTAAAAGTGTTTGCTAATATTGTGCATACAGCTATCCTAAGTGGATGGATATGTGTCGAAGTTGCGATCCAAAACAAGAGGATCTCCACCCCTCGTGTTAATCCTCTGTAATGGCCAGGCAACTTCAATCACGAGACAAGAAAAATAGTCATGAGTATGCTGAGCATTGTAGCTTTGAAGCTAAGAGTATCTGAGAAGGACTCCAACTCCATGATCTGTGCGCAAGCCTCCCCACCGTAGCAGAAAAGCTACACAGCAAACAGCAGAAAAGCCAAACAGCAAGTGAGCATCCAGGCTAAGAATAGTAGCAGCAATCTGAGCATGAGCAATCTCCCCCTCATAGTAGTGCTAGAGTTCCCTTGTTCTGCAAATCAACAAAAAAACATTCAGCAGCATCATTTTCTAAAACCTGGGAGTTTTAGCAACTCGAATATGAGGAACACAGCCTCTATCCATATCTATAAGACCCTGAATTCTAGGTGTAATATTAGTCATATCCAGCCCTTGGTTCAAATCAAAGTGATGTTTAGCTATGGCATGAGCTACTGAGTTGCATTCCCTGAAAGTGTGGATCAGTTCAGCATTACCAAGTAAAGATTCCGCTTTGTATACCTTATCAAAAACTTGCCACTGTGCCTCATAAGGATTCTGTATCATATCAATAGCAAGCTTACAATCTGATTCCACAATAATGTTACACTCCAGATGGTCAAAAGATTCTGAAGCATATAATATTGCTTCAATTTCGGCATGTAGGGGGGATGAAGATGTAACAGTTGCCTAACTAATTGTAACAGGTAAGCCAAGACTGTTCCTAGCTATAAGACCCACAGAGGCTTTGTTAGGACAAGAGTACTTTTGTGTGTGGAATTCTTGTTATGTTTTGTGGTATTTTAGCTAGAGTTGTTGATTTGAAAGAATGGGTGCATAAATTCATAAGTAGTCTTTTTGGCCACATCCTTGTGATTAGTCTAAATCGTGGTGAGGTAAATGGTGTTAAGGGAGTAGGGAAGTGTTTTGAGTATTGGATAGGTTGTACGGTATCCCTTATCTAAGTGATCAGATCATTATTTGGTGTTTCCTGGATGGCCATCAGACAATATGTTACCTTTGTATATAAACATTAATAAGGACAAAAGTTTGGATTAAAGTCATCAAAGAGATGGCAAAAGTTCTATGAAGTTGATAATGGCCATGAAGATGGCAAAAGTTCTGCTTGACGATGATAATGGCCATGATATCTGTACCAATGTGAGCCATGATATCTATACCATCTAGACATACAAAGTTCTATTATGAGCCATGATAGCTATACCATCTAGACGTACAAATTCTATCATGAGTAGGCCCGTCAAATGGGTTAATTGGATCAATCCATTATTCAAACCCAATTAATCCATTATCCAATAGATATTTATCAAATTAACCTATTTATTAATGAGTTATAATGGGTTAGATCATATATATGTTGGGTCATTAAATGGATAATCCATTGGGTAACTTATGAGATTACTCATATGACCCAATGGGTTACAATATATTACCCAATAAGTCATTATGTAATTAACCCAATAAGTTATCATTCAAAATAATCTTCTGATTTGGGTTACAAGTTGTCATCATCCAATGGAATTGGATATTAAATACTTATTAGATTTTGGGATTGTGCGGGATGAGAATTATTAAATTTTGATCTCAATGTATCTCATATTATGTTAACTCAATGGAACCTAACAAATGACAAATAAATATCCAAAATTACCCAATTAAATGCATGTGTAATATTTAACATAAAAATTCACTATAATTCACAAATTATACAAATTATAATTCACAAATTATTCGAGCTCAATCTCGTGCAGTTTTCGAGTTCGTACATTATTCGAACTCAATCTCGTACAGTATTTGAGTTCGTACAGTAGTCGCGCTCAATCTCGTATAGTATTCGAGTTCGTACAGTATTCGAACTCAATCTCGTACAGTATTTGAGTTTGTACAGTATTCGCGCTCAATCTCGTACAGTATTCGAGTTTGTACAATATTCGAGCTCAATCTCATACAGTATTTGAGTTCGTACAGTATTCATGCTCATTCTCGTACAATATTCGAGTTCGTAAAGTATCTGTGCTCAATCTCGTACAGCAATCAAGCTCAATCTCGTACAGTATTTGAGTTTAATCTCGTACAGTATTCGAGCTCGTACAATATTTGAGCTCGTACAATATTCGAGCTCGAGTTCGAACCCAACTAATGTTGTTCGTTAATTTCGTCGAGTTTACAATACCAACATATTATATATATATATATATATATTTTTTATTAAATATAATATAATGTACATGATATAATAAATGATTATATATCAGGGAAAAATTAAATCATACATATCAAACTTGTGAAAATTTAGTTATCTTATGATATAAAATTATCCACGGGTTACCCAATACCCAACCCAACTCGACCCACCCAAAATTATCCAATGGGTGATGCATTATCCAACCCAACTAAATCCAATAACTACAACCCAATTGTATCCATTAACCTAATGTGTCATTATCCAATAAGTTTTATCCAATAAGTAAAAATAGTATATGAATAACGGTTATCCAACGGGTGACCCGACCCATTTGACGGGCCTAATCATGAGCCATGATATCTATACCATTGATATCCTAATATTTGCATGATCAAAGTTAGCAACCAATGATAGAGGTGTGCAGGTGCATGCATACCCAATTAGATGTGATTATGATGCGAGACCTCATGTTGGAGCAGCTCAGTTAGATATGCATGCAAAATGTGGAAACTAGAAATACTTATTTTTGAGTTTTAGAAAGACAATGCTTGCTGCATATGCCATGTATGGTTGAAAGAGGAATTGATTTCCTTGTTTGCTAATTGCTTGCGTAGAAAATAAGTGTGTAATATTGCGATTGTATTCATGCTATGGGGTATATTATATTGTGTTATAAATGTCCTAAGTAAATAAGTAAAATGATACTAATCTAATTACAAGTAATATTCACAAAATATATCTTTTTATCAGTACTCCTCCTCGAGTTGAAGCATGCAGATCGAGAATGCCCAACTTACCAAGTAGTAGCTGAAATTGGCTGTCTAAGAGCTTTGATGAAAAAGTCTGCAGGCTGATCAGAAGTGCAGATATGATGAGTAACAATAGTACCAGACTGTACCATTTCTCTGACAAAATGACAGTAAACCTTTATGTGCTTAGTAAGTTCATTAAAAACAGGATTAGCAGTAATATGAAGAGCAGAGTGACTATTGCAAAACAATCGCATGAGGGAAAAATGCACAACACCTAAGTCTCGAAGCAAAGACTTAAGCCATAATAACTCACAACAATTAACTTCCATGGCACGATACTCCGTTTCTGCAGAAGAATGAGAAACCATAGGTTGCTTCTTGATCTTCCATGAAACTGGAGAATCATTGATCATCACAAAATGACTAGAAAGTGAACGCCATGTAATGGGGTAAGCAACCCAATCAGAATCACAGAAAGAAATCAATTGTAAAGAACTAAGTGAAGAGAGAAATAAACCTTGACCAGGATGACACTTCAAGTAGTGTTGAACCCGCTGTGCAACTTGCTAATGAAGAACACAAGGTGACTTCATGAACTGAGCAAGTGTATGGACTGAATAACTAAGCTCATGACGTGTAATGGTAAGGTAAATGAGACGACCAACTAGATGTTCATATTGCTCCGGATCGTCATAAAGTGGCCCATCTACACGCGTAAGGTTATGCTGTTGCTACATCGGAAAGTCCGTTATTTTTTCAGCCAACAAACCATTATCTGATAAAATGTCAAGGGCATATTTCCTTTGTGAAAGAAACATCCCATCTGGTCTACTAGAAATCTCTATACCCAAGAAATACTTAAGTGCATCAAGATCCTTCATGTGAAAACAAGAGCTCAAGTATTTCTTGAATTCAGAGATGAGCGACGAAGAACTACCAGCAATCACCAAATCATCCACATAAACCAGCACATGCAAAGAAACCGAACCATAGGAGTAAACAAAAAGAGAGTAATCAACCTTACTATGAACAAATCCAAATGCGCGTAGAGCCTAAGCCAACTTGGCAAACCAGCTGCGAGGAGCTTGTCGCAACCCGTAAAGAGATTTTTGAAGTTGACAAACCATATTGGGGGGCACAGTATAGCCAGGAGGATGACGCGTGAACACCTCTTCATGAAGATCACCATTTAGAAAAGCATTGTGAACATCCATCTTATGAAGTTCCCAACCCTGAATGACTGCAAACAGATAAAAATAAGCGAACAGAACTCATCTTTGTGACAAGGGAAAAAGTTTCAGTAAAGAATGTTCCCTCAATCTGACGATTTCACAGAACCACCAGACGAGTTTTGTGACATTCAATAGTACCATCAGCCTTAAACTTGGTACGATTAACCCATTTGCATCCAATTGCAGTCTTATCCGGAGGAAGAGAAGCTATAGTCCAAGTTTCATTGCGCTCAAGAACATTAATCTCATCAGCCATAACATCACATAAATGAGAATGCTTTGACGCCTCCGAATAAGTGGTAGGATCTGCACTAGATGTTACTGCACCAAACAATCTAGAATGCATACTAGAAAATTCATCGCAATTTACAAAATTAGTTAAAGGATTGAGAACACCTGAGAATAGTGATGGCGCGGGAGTTAACAACAGAGCGTAAAAAATCATTCAGGTCTGTAGGGGGGTTGACGATCTCGGGCACTGCACTGGCCAAAGGATGGCTCGGCCACAGGAGGCAGAGGTAGAATCTGGGCCGATGTCGGTGGAGCAGATTCGGACGGTGACGTTGTTGCCACTGGAGGAGTTACCAATGCAGCTGCCAGTGTCTGGAATGTCGATGGAGCTATTGGCATTGGGTCAAGCAGTCCGGCTGCCATCATCGGATCAGGTAACGATAAAACTTGGGATGGCCTAGCTGGCTGAACACCGGACACCAGCAGTGGCTGAGGTGATGCAGCGGCAAGAGTGATGACCGATGGTGAGGCCACAGTAGGAGTGATGACCGACGGTGAGGTGGTTGCGCCGCAGGTTGTTACCAATAGATCCGTCATCGAATAGTCATCGAACCAAGTGTTTGTTTGGGACTGTACGGGCTGAGCAGGTATAGATGGCAGAGCAAACTGAAACTGGTCATAATAAAAATCAGCATGACGACGGTTGAAGAAAGTGCATGATTCCAAATCATAAAGGCAATAGCCTTTCTTTCCAGCAGGATATCCAAGAAATATGCATTGTCGACTTCTTAAAGCAAACCTTTCACGGTATGTGGGAATATATGAGGCATAGCACAAGCAACCAAAGAATTTCATAAGCTTTTAGTTTGGGGTGCGTCAGTAGAGTAGTTCAAATGGTGTGAGACCATTGAGTTGCTTTTACGGTGTCCGGCTAATCAGGTATGCAACAGTGGAACACATTCTCCCTAAAAATCAATAGGTAGATTAGCTTGAAAAAGAAAAGCACGAGCCACATTTAACAAATGACGATTCTTATGCTTTACACGGTCATTCTGCTGTGGTGTATCAACCACATATGTCTCAAAGATAATGCTGAATTTAGCAAAGTAAGATCTCGAAGGAAGAATTATGTACCATTATTAGCACAAACACGACAAATGTTGCGTCAAAACTGAGTCTTGGTCAAAGCACAAAATTCTATAAATCTAGAAGCTACTTCTTACTTAGCCACTAATAAATAAACTCAAACAGCTCGGGAATAATCATCAACTATAGTTAAAAAATAAAATTCATCACTAGAAAATGGTGAATTATAAGGCTCCTAAATATCACAATGTATTAATTCAAACATAGAACTAGCATTTGAAGTACTCAAAGGAAAACTATGTCTAGTATGTTTTGCTCTATGATGTACAGAGCATAGAACAGAAGTATTATTTGTGCTAAAATAAATAGTAGTAGCAAAATACAACACCGTAGAGGATGATGCCCAAAATGTTGATGCCATAAATCAAATGAAGATGCAGAAACTGAAGAAACTGTCGGAACCGACTGCAGGACAATGGACAAAACACGTGTATCCAACAGACAAAGCTAGTAAACCCCCTTGCTGTTCACACACGCCAATTACAGTCCTCATACTGATTTTCTTTATAATGCAATAATTTTCCATAAATAAAGCTATACATTATAAGGTAGATAACAATTTAGAGCGGGATAATAAATGGCATTGCAAGGTAGGGATATAAAGCACATGAGTAAGTATAGAGCCATAATGTGTTGTAGACGACACAAATCTATCAAGTAGTATCACATTAACAGAATCAATGGCAGCAGTAATATCAGTAAGAGAACCATGTCACCAGTCATGTGATATGAGGCTCCCGAATCAAAAATCCAAGGTAAAGTAAGCTTACCTGACCCAAGGTCAGAGATTGCAACTATTATTCAACATATATTTCAAGGCAACAAAGTTCTTTTCTAGCAGATTCGCAACTTCAATTGTACATTGCGGTGTGATGAGCTCTGATTAGAAGTTGTGTTCAGGTGCTATTAATTTTCTGGAATTAGAGCTCCATTCATTGATTGGAGTTGATTATAATCAATATTTTGGGAGTGGTTTCATGTACTAGAACACTTCGAAGGAGCAACTTTTTGCATCCTCTGTTTCAGCCGTAAGACTGTTCGTATGCTACTTTTGCAAGTCGCATCAGTTTTTTTTCTTCATCAAACTTATAGACAAGTTTGAACTTAACGAGGAGGGTTTGTCATGAACAAGGGGCAAGAGAATCTTTTCCTTTGGATTTCAAAGCTAGTGTTGCGAGTAGTATTAGAGCTGAGGCTGGAACAATTCATCGATGGGAGTTTTCAGTTACCAATATGGTGAGATAGTTCCTATTCATTTTGTATAAATAAGACCATTAGGTTCCATAGGAACACATATGAAATCATAGAGAAAAACTCAAATCATTTTGGCTTTCTTTCTCATCTCAATTTTATGCTGCTTCCTCGTCTAAGTCTGAAGCTTTTCTTTTTTTTCAATGCAAATTTACTATTTTATTCTACTTTTGCTTTTGAGTTCATAACAAAGCCCAAGATACCTTGGAATTTAATTTGGTATCAGAGCTCTGGCTGGATTTATTGGATCGATGTGTGGATCCCCTTTAATTTGGGTTAAATCCACTTTGTGCCAATTGGTTTTAAAATGGAAGCTCGAGATATCTTGAAGTATAACAGTTGCAATCTAAAGAAATTTTTTGGAGAAGAAGCGGAAAGATGACATTAGGTGGATATGGGTGGAAAACTTATGTTATGGTGACGGAATTAAGGAGGAAAATGGTTACCAACACAGGAGGTGGATCTGTGTGAAAGGTTGGTGGACAAGAACAAGGAGGTATAGACAGATGGTACAAGAAGAATAAACGAATACTAATGACCGTTTGGCTACCTACAATAACTGGTGCAAAATCTTGTGGATTCGAATGGAAGCTAGGAGGATAAAGCAGAAGGACGAATGAAAGCTTAAGGTGGAAGAGCCTACTATCGTACATAAACCTGAGAGAAAAGAAAAAAATTGTGCTTTTAAGATAGTGTAGACATAGATATGGATATAGTGTAGATATTAATTTACCAGAGAAAATTCTCATGGATGATTGTATTAAGGCAGAACAATATTTTTCCTGTCATTCCATTGGCGTTGATCAACAAGTATCGCTAGCATCTTTTCATTCCTTTTCATTTAAAAGGTAGTGCCTGATATGTCCATTTTATGTGCATAATTTAGTACTATATTTGGTCACTTTTGTGCTATTTTATTATCAAGAGCTTGTGTTTTACCTTGAAATTCTCTTAGGAGGGGTAAGAGCAACTTTACGCTCTTTTACCTCTTTTAAGTGGATTTTGCGTGGCAAGGGAAGAACACGGAGGCATGAAGACCGGAGGCCATTAAACATAACATTTTTGAAGACTTCTGAAGACTTGCTTCGAAGACATGAAGACCGGAGGCCATTGAAGACCATTTTTGGAGACATTGAAGACTTGAAAAATGAGAGGAATTGCTATGAAGATGATTGTATTCCACAATAAGAAGAAAAGGAGACAAGGCAAAATTCTGGCACCCGTCGCGAGTCGTGATGGCCTCGTCGCGAGACCGTCCCTCCTAGTGACCATTTTTTGGATACATCTTCCTCTATGGAACATCAAATTGAGCATGAGGATGAGCATCCTCCTATCCAAGGGCAAGCTCCTCCTCTCCACCAAAGAGATATTCCTTTGGGGCAAGCTTTGGTAAGAGACATCATGACCCCCAACCTCGATCAACAACCGATGTGCATCGAGTATCCCGTGGTTGGACCGAACAGGCACTTTGAGCTAAAGACCGGGTTCATCAACATGCTACCCATTTTCCTTGGTAGTCAAGGGAAGAATGCCAACAAACACCTCACCGAATTTCACTTCTTATGTGGTGGTACGGTCCCTCATGGGGTGGATGAAGATTTCTACAAGTTGAAGGCATTCCCGTTCACACTAAGGGATGGTGCAAGAGATTGGCTCCACTACCTACTACCCAAGAGCATTAAGAGTTGCTTGATATGAAAATGAAGTTTTTAGCCAAATACTTTACGGCCTCTAGATCCGCCGCCTTGAAGAAGGACATAAGCAACATCCTCCAATGGCATGAAGAATCTCTCTTCGACTATTGGGAGAGGTTCAAGAAGCTTCTTGCGAGTTGCCCTTATCACGGTTATTCGGAGGGGGATTTGGTTTATTACTTCTACAATGACCTTCTTGATGAAGATCAAAGGTTGGTGAGAATTTCTTGTGGTGACACCCTTGGGAACAAAACATCCTCCAAGGCCATGCAATTATACGAAGAGCTAGCGGAAGAATCAAGAAACTTTAGCTCAAGGGCCAATTTGAGAAGAAGGAATCTAATGCCTGCAAGTGACTCTTCAAATAGTGGAAAGCTCGAGGATCAAGTCTCGGCCCTTGCATCTATGGCCAAATCGTTGATGACGAAGTCCGGGAATGCTCTTCATGTTAAATCATGTGAAATTTGTAACTTGGCGCATCCTATGGACATTTGCCCCACTTTGCAAGAGGATTATGTTGAAGAGGCAAGTGCCATGGGCTATCAAGGGAATCAAGGCTACCAAGGCAACCAAGGATATCAAGGTGGACAAGGCTACCAAGGTAACCAAAGCTACCAAGGTTATCAATGGTACCAAAACCGACCGTACAATTCGGGAAATCATGATAACCCAAACCTGCGGTATGGAAACCCTCAAGGAGGCCAAAACCCTCAACCATATCAGCCTCCTCAACAACAATATAGGCCACCTTAAAAACAATTTCAAAGGCTCCAAGACAAGCCCCGAGACCAAGGGGAGAGCTTGGAGCTAATAAAGGATGAGGTGATGCAAGCCATTCACCAGTTGGGCATGTGCGTGGAAAAAAGTGAGAAGTTTCAAGGTGAACCCAAGGCGAGTATCAAGAACTTGGAAACTCAAGTGAGCCAAATAGCTCAAGTGGTGAATCGGATGGAAGCCCGGGAAAAGGGTAAGCTACCCTCCCATCCGGAGATCAACCCTCGACAAAATGCAAGTGCTATCACTTTGAGAAGTGGTAAAGAGGTTGACTTTCCCATGGTTGGTGAATTTGTTGAGGACGAATCTAAGAAGCTTGAAATGCTTGATAAAGAAGGGAAAGAGGACAATGAGGAGAAGGCCAAGGAGCAAGCAAAGAAGGGAAAGGGGAAGGAAGAGGAGATCACCGTTGAGAAATAAACCTCCATTTCCAAACCTTCATCCCCCCTTCACAAGAAGCCAAGAGTACTGGAGATTCCTCTATATGTGTCAGAGCCACCGTTCCCGGAAACTCTAAAAGACAAAAGGAGGAAGGATCTAACAAGGACATCTACGAAGTCTTTCGTAGGTGTGAGGTAAATATCCATCTTTTGAATGCGATTAAACAAATTCCTAGCTATGCAAAATTTTTGAAAGAATTATGTGTAGTGAATAGGAAACAAAGAACGAAGTACAAGCTTAAAAATGGGAGAAGTGAATATGTCTCTGCTTTGTGCCAAAGGGAGTTACCCCCTAAATGTTGCGATCCCGGTATGTTCACGATCCCTTGCATGATAGGAAATACAAATTTTGAAAAAATAATGCTTGACTTAGGTGTATCGATAAATGTGATCCTTATTCTTTGTATGAAAGCCTCAATCTTGGTACTTTGCACAAAACCGAGGTGGTGATCCAACTAGCCGATCATTCTAGTATGTACCCTAAGGGTATCGTCGAGGATGTGTTGGTTAGGGTGGATTCCTTAATATTCCCAGTGGATTTTTATGTCATAGACATGGAGCATGATAAACATGCCGCCCCAATCTTGTTGGGGAGGCCATTTTTGAAGACCTCTAGGACCATCATTGATGTGCATAACAGTACCCTCACGATGGAACTTGATGGGATTAAAGTAGAGTTTAGCATAAATGACTCTATGAAGTATCCTCTTGAAGAGTATTCTTGCCATGCTATTGATTTTGTTGACAATGTATTTCAAGATGTTTTTGAATTGAGTGGTGATGATTCCTTGTTAGTTGCTTTGGAAAATGATGTTGAAAATGCATGTCTTGTATATTCCATGAGTACTAACTTGAAGGAAAGCATTGAGGAGTTAAGCATTCTTGAGGAAGTGGTGCAAAGTACCGACCCTTTAGTCTTGGAGGAACCCAACGAACCGGAATTCCTCCCATCACTTGTGAAGGCTTCGGTGATTGAGCTTAAACCATTACCAAGTGACCTCAAGTACGCATTTCTTTGGGAAAGGGAGACGTTTCCGGTCATCATTTCAAGCAAGCTCACCAAGGAGCAAGAAGAAAAATTGATGGTGGTGTTGCAGGAGAACAAGAAAGCAATTGGATGGACTATTTCCAACATTAAAGGCATAAGTCCATCCACTTGCATGCATAGAATCTTGTTGGAAGAAGATGCAAGACCCGTCCTGCAACCCCAACACCGTTTAAACCCACCGATGATGGAGGTGGTGAAGGCGGAAATCCTCAAGTTACTCCAAGCGGGCATGATCTATCCAATCTCGGATAACAAGTGGGTGAGTCCAACTCAAGTGGTACCCAAGAAGAGTGGGGTGACAGTGGTTGAAAATGAGAAGGGAGAAATGGTGCCCACCCAAGTTTAAAACGGGTGGCGCATTTGCATTGACTACCGGAGGCTAAATGCGGAAACCCAGAAGGATCACTTCACGTTGCCTTTCATAGATCAAATGCTTGAGAGGTTAGCAAGCCACCCCTTCAATTGCTTTTTGGATGGGTACTCGGGGTATTTTCAAGTGGCTATCGCCCCGGAAGACCAAGAAAAGACCACCTTCACATGCCCCTTTGGTACATTTGCTTACCGGCGCATGCATTTCGGGTTATATAACGCCCCCGCAACTTTCCAAAGGTGTGTGGTAAGCATTTTCTCAGAATTTGTTGAAAATTTTGTCGAGGTATTCATGGAGGATTTCACCATTCATGGTAATTCTTTTGACAATTGTTTAGCAAATTTGGCACAAGTTCTTAAACGTTGCATTGATACTAATCTTGTGTTAAATTATGAGAAGTGTCATTTTATGGTAGAGAAAGGTATTGTTTTAGGCCATGTTGTCTCCTCTAAGGGTATTGAGGTTGACAAGGCAAAGAAACACAATTCATACTTTGCCTTATCCTACTAATGTGCGCGAAGTGCGCTATTTTCTTAGCCATGCAGGATTCTATCGCCAATTCATCAAGGAATTCTCAAAGATAGCATCCCGTTTATGCAAGTTGTTGCAAAAAGAGGTGGAATTTGTGGTGGATGAGGGTTGTAAAGGGGCATTCAATACATTTAAAGGAAAGTTAGTTTCGACCCTTATTATGCAACCCCCAGATTGGTCGTTGCCTTTTGAGATTATGTCCGATGCTAGTGATTATGTCGTTGGATCAGTGCTTGGTCAAATGGTGGGGAGAGCGCCTCACACCATCTACTATGCATCCATGTCTCTCAATAAAGCCCAAAGAAACTATTCCACCACCGAAAAGGAGTTGCTAGCAGTGGTATTTTCTTTTGAAAAATTTTGATCTTACTTGCTTGGTATAAACGTTATTCTGTACACTGACCATGCCATGGTTCATCATTTAAAGACCAAGAAAAATGCCTAGCCAAGATTGATTAGGTGGATCCTACCCCTGAGTGAATTTGAGTTAGAGGTGCGAGACAAGAAAGACGCGGAGAACCTCGTGGCTGATTACCTAAGCTGGTTGGCACCCTGACAAGATAGTGAGGTAAATCTATTAATGAAGGAGCAATTACAGGAGGAGTTCCCTGATGAATAATTGTTCACTATCAGGGACCTCCAACCATGGTATGGCGACATTGTGAACTTTCTTGTCTTTGGTACATTTCCTCCTCACTTTTCTAAAGCACAGAAAGATAAGCTAAAGAGCGATGATAAATATTATGTGTGGGATGATCCCTTTTTGTGGAAGCATTGTGTAGACCAAGTTGTTAGGAGATGCATCCCCGATAATGAAGTACATTCAATTCTCACCTTTTATCATTCTTATGCATGTGAGGGTCATTTTGGAGCTAAATGGACCGCTAGGAAAGTCTTGGAAAGTGGTTTTTATTGGCCTACTTTGAATAAGCATGCATACATATTTGTAAGGCTTGTGACAAGTGTCAAAGAGTAGGAAATATCTCATCTAGAAATGAGATGCCCCAAAAAGCTATGCTATATTGTGAAATCTTTGATGTTTGGGGTATTGACTTCATGAGACCTTTCCCTAGTTCTAATGGCTTTACATACATTCTTCTTTTCGTTGATTATGTGTCGAAGTGGGTTGAAGAAAAACCCACTAGGACTAACGATTCTAAAGTGGTTACAGAATTCCTGAAAGATAACATCTTTTATAGGTTAGGGGGTACCCCGGGCCTTGATTAGTGACCGTGGCACCCATTTTTGTAATCGGACCATAGCGGCACTCTTGAAGAAGTATGGCGTCACTCACAATAAATCCACCACCTATCACCCACAAACCAACGGGCAAGCCAAATTTTCCAATCGGGAAATCAAGTTCATCCTTCAAAAGACGGTTAACCCTAACCAGAAGGATTGGAGTTCTCGGTTGAATGATGCCCTGTGGCTGTATAGGACGGCTTACAAGACACTAATCGGTATGTCACCATACTGGTTAGTGTTTGGTAAGCCCTGTCATCTACTGATGGAAATTCAACATAAGGCTTACTGGGCAGTCAAAGAATTCAATCTTGATATAAATGAGGCCAGCTTGCATAGGAAGTTACAATTGGATGAACTGGATGAGATCAGGAGGGAGTCCTATGAGAACACCAAAATCTATAAAGAAAAGAAAAAGGTGTAGCACGACAAGATGATCATTAGGAAGGAATTTGACGTTGGTCAAAATGTCCTCCTATTCCAATCTTGCATTCGCCTATTCCTAGGTAAGTTGAGGTCCCGATGGATCGGTCCTTTTGTAGTGGTTAAGGTATTCCCGCATGGTGCGGTGGAGATTCTAGATCGAGCTAAGTCCAATACTTTCAAGGTTAATGGACAACGTTTGAAACCTTACCACGAGAATTTTGTGCTGGAAAAAGGAGAGGACGTTGATCTCCTTGATCCAGTTTGTGAGTAAAACATAAGAAAAGGGAGTAAGTCGTGCCGACATCGTTAAATAAACTTGGTTTTGATCACCCAAATCGTCATTCGTGGCTTTCCATTGATGTTGTTTGGTTTTGGATTTTATCATTAAGTTTCACTGTTTTGCTTTATGCTTTTCACAGGTTGTTTTTTCCTTGATTTTATAGCGATTTTGAAGCCAATGCATTGGACTTTTGAAGGGTGAAAGTCTTGGAGTCAAGAAAGAAAGACTTGGATAAGAGAAGGAATTAGAATTTTTTTTCTAAGTACCAGGTAAGAAGTGGTCGCAAGTCGCGATAGCCTCGCAAGGGCATCGTCGTGAGTCGCGATGTCCTCGCGAGGGCCTCGTCGCAAATCGCGACCAAATCAGGGGTTTTGGCTAAAAATAGGGGTCTTAGCCTCCACTTTTCACTAGCCGCGATGGCCTCTCAAGGGCCTCATCGCGAGTCGTGACGGAGTGGCGGGAGTCGCAATGTATTCAGAAATCTTGTGTTGAAATGGAGGTCTCGACCTCCAGATTTTACGAGCCGCGATGACCTCACGAGGACCTTATCGCGACTTGCAACTGAGTGGTTACGAGTCACGATGTACTAAAAAATATTGTATTAAAATGAAGGTCTCGGCCTCCACTTTTCGCGAGCCGCGATAACCTCGCAAGCCCTCGAGACATACCCCTTCGAGACCATGAGGCACCAAGCCCTCGACTCGAGCAGAACCATAAAGTTCATCACCCTCTCGAGACTAGCCCTTTGAGATATCACCACCTCGAGACCTCGAGACCGCAAGCCCTCGACTCGAGCCAAACTATAAAGTCTATCACCCTTTCGAGGCCAGCCCTACGGGACATCATCCCCTCGATACCTCAAGGTAGAAAGCCCTCGACTCGAGCCAAACCATATAGTCCATCACCCTCTTGAGGCCAGCCCTTCGAGACATCATCCCCTCGAGACCACGAGGTAGCAAGCCTTCGACTCAAGCCGAACCTGAAGTCCATCATCTCCTCGAGGTCGCAAGCCTCGCGAAACTTTGAAGCAGCAAGCCTCGAGGTGTCATCTTTCATCCTTGAGCATAACCTCTCGAGACCTCAAAGCTGCAAGCCCTTGAGGTATCATCTTTTATTCTCAAGCAAGCCTCTCGAGACCTCGAAGTTGCGAGCCCTCGAGGTGTCATCTTTTATTCTCAAGAAAGCCACTCGAGACCTCGAAGCCTCGAGCCCTCAAAGTGTCATCTTTCATCCTTGAGCCTAGCTTCTCGAGACCTTGAAGTTGCGAGCCCTCAAAGTGTCATCTTTCATCCTCGAGCCTAGCTTCTCAAGACCTTGAAGCTGTGAGCCCTCGAAGTGTCATCTTTCATCCTTGAGCCTAGCTTCTTGAGACCTCAAAGCCACAAGTCCTCAAAGTGTCATCTTTCATTCTCGAGCCTAGCTTCTCGAGACCTCAAAGCCGTGAGCCCTCAAAGTGTCATCTTTTATCCTCGAGCCTAGCTAGACTTAATGTCCCTCAAGACCACCCATTGCAAGTCGTGACAGTCATGTAAATCTATTTAAATAATGGGCTAAACCCATTTCTCCACATACATATCCACAATCCACCGCTACTCTTCATTTTCTCCCGCTCCTCTTCACCATCCTCAACCTGTTCTCCACCAAGCGCCGCCGCTCACTGCCGCCACTCACCGTCACCCTCCACCACTCACAAGCACCACTCCATACCCCATCCTTTCTTTCAAACCTCCACCAATAAATCAAACAAATTCTTTGAAGAACACAAACCCTAAAATTTGGGGGTTTTGTCACTTTGAGCAATTCGATTTCGAATTGATTGTGGGCTTCCTCTTTTCTTCTTCCAACGCATCTTAGTGGTACATTTCTTCACTTTATTGAGCTTGAATTGGGATTATGAATGTCTACTCTATTTTTTTATGGATGTTGTGTAGATTATGTGCGATGCCTTAGGAAATTGAATTGTTAGATCTTGGATGATTTTGGTGAATAAATTGTGCCTGCAATTTAATTTGATGGGTATTGTGTGCATATTGTGTGGTTGTGGTTTGTATTGTATTATGCTTGTTTGAGTTGGGATTTTGTTCATTTGTGTTGCTGTGGCTGAGAATAGATTGTGACTTATGCTGGATAGGAGTCATGTTGGCCCTTGATTCAACATAGTTGTTATTTGGATAAAATGTTATTGTGCTTTGCAATGTTATTTTGCTTAGGGGTAGTTTAGCCATGGGATGTGAATGTTGACATGGTGAATGTTCTAATGGTGGCTAAGCTAGTTGAGCACAACTGTGGTTTTGAGATATAGCATATTTATTTCAACTATGTGAACTTCATGGATTTGAGAATATGAACTTGTTGGACATAGTAAGAATTGTTTATACAATTGTGATTAGGACTTAAACTAGTTGACTTGATTTTGATTCGGCTTGTGATGATGAACTTGTTTAAGGTTGAATATGAATTTGCAATATTGCATATACACATATTCTTGTGCGTTTGACTTGTTTGTTGTAATTGTTAGATATGACCCCCACGAAGAGACCTAGGGCTCCCCCCCGAGGTGGGCGCACTGCCGCTTCACCTCTGCCTCCTCCATCAGCTCCAGAATCGAGCCCTGTACCTCCCCCTCCGGATAGGTACATGGGTTTGACTCGGATCACTGGGTCCTATGTGGAAAGGTTGAAGGCCCTGGAGAAGTGCCAACTCAAGGAGATAAGCTTTGTTGATGTGTCCACATTAGAAGCTCTCGGCCTCACTCAGCCTGTCAGATGCCTCCTCGCAAAAGGAGGAATGGAAGGGTTTATGAGTAGGAGCACCCCCTTTTACCAGAGGTACACACTGCAATTCTTGTCCATGGTCCATATAAGCAACATGAATGATGATCAACCCTGCGAGAGGTATATTGCTTTTCACTTAGATTATATATCTAAGCAAGTGAACGTCTCGCAGATTGAAGAGGCCTTTGGATTTGACACCGCGGAGATATGGGCCAGGCTGGACCCATAGGCCTAGGAGCGATCAATTGAGGATGACATGCACTTTTGGAATGTTATCAACACGAGGCCAAAGAATTCCCATGATAAGAGTAGCGCTATCATCCACCCTGCACTTTGTTATGTGCGCTGTCTGTTGGTTAGCATAGTACTTTGCTCCACAAAGCCGACGAATATGCCAGACAATGACATTCAATTTCTGTAGCACTTAACGAGTGAGGAGCCAGGATACGGGCTGTGGGTTGAATTGTGTATGAAGAGGATCGTGGAGGTGGCAGGAAAACCCAAGGGGAAGATCATAGTTGGAGGTATGATAGGCCTTTTAGTAGAGTACTTGGGATTGGTTCCTCCAGCTGACTTTCTACGCTTGGGGAGGCGCACGTCTTATCTAATCGCCGTTGAGAGGCTAGTTATATTTGAGATGATCAGTGCCACATGGAACTTGGGGCTCTTTCATTGGTTGTATGGTGCGAGGAAGGTCACATTCATGGCACTTCCTCAGCCCAACAAGACGAAGATGGAATTCGATACACCTCTAGGAGACTTGGTTATTTCACTGGACTCCTCATGTAGAGATGATTTCCAGTGCGAGCTCTATGACCTTAGCCCAGCTCATGTCCAGCGTGATGACAACACTCTACCTCTCTCTGAGCGACAGCAGCAGCAGTACTCCCAGCAGCACTCCACGCAACCTCAACCAGAGACAGAGCTGATGCAGGAGGACGATGTGCCACCTCATTATTCCCAGCCTCCACTGGACTTCTACGAGCAGATGATGCAGACTATGCATGATGGATTCCGCCGACAGGACAGCATGATATTGGAGCACAATGTATTTGTCTCCCAGACCTTGATTGACATGGACGAGGAGATTGACCACTTGTCAGCTCGCATCCATGAGATGCAGTCCCAGGCAGGCGGTATCTCAGGCCCCGATCTGGGAGCGGAGAGGCAGAGAGCTATAAGGCAGAGAAGCACAGAGTGGCTAGCAAAGTATCAGCAGTGGCATTTCGGCGATGTCCCTTCTTCATCACAGCAGTGATTTTTGTGAGCACTATATCTTTACCCTTTCCATACTTCTCTTTGTACGTTTTGCCCTATTTTCTACATTGAGGGAAATGTAGTGTTCTAAATTATGGGGAGGAGTATCCACTTTGCGAGGATTGGGATTGAAGACACTTTTGCATAACTCTTTTGATTGGTTTTGGATATTTTTTCCTTTTGTGTTGGGATGTTTTTCTTTAGATGTACTTGGATAATGTTGGCTTTGATACTTTTATTAACTTTAACATTTGGAAAGAACTTTGGTACATTGTGGATTAGAGACACGTGAAAAATAAAAAAAATAAAAAAGAATCCCGCTAAGTTGAAAACTCGAAAGAGCAACTTAGGCAACATTAGGGGCCCAGATGGGTCAAAAGCTCGAAAGGGCGATCTAGGAAAAAATGAGAGGCTAAATGTGCGGAAAAAGGTAAGATGTGAGCCAAAGAAACATGATGTTTGGTTAGGATGAAAACCCAAAAGGGCTCCTAGGAAAAATGGGAGAAAATGAGAGAAATTGAAAAACGTTACGTGTTCACTCATTTTCCGGCGTTGGAGTCATAAGGTTGCAGTGACCATACGGATGGATCGGGTAGCTTGACATCTTGAGGACCTTTTGGGAGTGAAAAATTTAGCGGGAGAAAAATGAAGTAAGTTATGAAATTCTCAATCGTTAATATGCTTCGTTTTTAGGTTGATATATTAATATAAAATGGAGCTTGTGTTTTAAACCTTATACATGTCTTTACCTATTGGATTTGGGATTATCAATTCGGGATTTGGAGATGATTTAGGGATATCAATGAATTGATGGGTTGATATAGTTTGGGTAGATTTAGGAATAGGGGTTGTGGGAAACTTCTCATTTGACCTTAACATTGGGATGTGTGATATTAAGAGTTTTGTGAGGTATTGATTTGGGGGAATAGTAGTTAGGATGTAGATATGTCATTTCCTTCGTATGTTTGGTTCTTTTATTACTCGAGGGTGAGTAAGGTTTAAGTGTGGGGAGGTTTGATATGCCCATTTTATGTGCATAATTTAGTATTGTTTTGGGTCACTTTTGTGCTCTTTTATTATCAAGAGCTTGTGTTTTACCTTGAAATTCTCTTAGGAGGGGTAAGAGCAACTTTACGCTCTTTTACCTCTTCTAAGTGGATTTTGCGTGACAAGGGAAGAACACGGAGGCATGAAGACCGGAGGCCATTAAAGATCACATTTTCGAAGACTTTTGAAGACTTGCTTCGAAGATATGAAGACCAGAGACCATTGAAGACCATTTTTGGAGACATTGAAGACTTGAAAAATGAGAGGAATTGCTATAAAGATGATTGTATACCACAAGAAGAAGAAAAGGAGACAAGGAAAAATTCGGGCACCCGTCGCGTGGCCAGAAATTCACCTTATCCTTTTTGTACTATAAATAACACTCACTTTCCTCTCATTCACAATCTTCTTCACCTGCATTTTATTACTGTTTAAAAACCCTATTTTCTTCCACTTTCATCTTTACAATCTCTTGTATTATGTTTGGTTTTTTAGCATTATTTAGTATGAACTCTAGTAGCTAAATCTGATTCTTGGGAGCAATTGATTGAAGTTTCCAAGCTTATGTAGTAAGATTCTATATTTGCACATTTATGAACATTTATTGGAGAGCATTTATTATGCCATTAATGTTTTGTTTTACCTCATTTATACCATGGGTTGTTTGAGTATATGAAATGTTTGTAAGATTGAAATGTTAGGGTGTTAGGAAAGTTGCAAGTTTCTTAACTCATTTGATGTGGAAATGTAATAGCATGGATTTAGAACTTCTTGTGTATAATGTGGGGGTAATTCTTGCTAGATGAGTATGTTAATGTGGTTTGTTCTCATATTGGTCATATAGATGCAAAGAAAGGTTGAACCTTGAATGTTGTTTGTTCTTAGTTTAATCTAATGAATGCTTTGTTTGGTTAAATGACTATGTCTTTGGTAGAAGGCTTGTTATTATCAAACCTATGGTCCTTTGGGTGGAATGCCATTGATGAAACACCCCCATGATGTTTTTTTTCTAGGGTGATCATCAATGAGGTTCGCAAATGGTCATTGTTTGTCTTTGCAAACTACTCTTAAGGAGGAATGAATGTTGATCTTTGAATTAGAAGTGATAACAATCCCCATAGACAATAAATGTAATTGAATGAGTGAGTGAATCAATGAGTTATATGAAGTTTGGAAGTGGAAATCGATTGCCCCCAAGGCTCCGTTAATTATCATTTACATCGTATCTTTAGTTATATTGCATGATTAGCATAGTTCTCGTGCTTTGCTAGTTGCTGTATTTCAATTCGATAGCTTACGATCAAACCAACCAACCCCCCGTTGTTCACATGCTTTTATATATATATATATATATATATATATATCTATGTATGTATATGCCTAGTATGTCTTCTCCTATATATGTTTAAACATTTGAAAAGATCCCTCTTCTCGTGGACGACCTCGACTTGCCATTATCTACTTTATTGTAGATAGAAAGCATTAGGTCTTAAAAGTATTAACTTTGAGAGGTACGACGACGACCTCCCAGTGCCCTTCAATGGCATCATTGGCTGAACAAGTTTTATGACCCTCAAACTTGGAATGAATTTAACAAATCTCTTTTGGCACAATTTGGACCAACCAAATATGAAGATCCATCTGAATCTCTTACTTGGCTTCATCAAACTTCTAATGTGATAGTTTATCAGCAGACTTTTGAAAATTATCTCATTAGGTTAAAAATATTTCGGAGAATTTTCTTGTTATTTGTTTCATGATAGGGATAAAAGATTACATACACTTAGATGTTAAGGTTAAGCAACCAAAAACTTTAATTGAGACAATTGGCGTAGACAGATTAGTGGAAGAACGTAATAACCTCAGTATAAGTCCAGGTAGCAACTTGAACACTCGGTTGGGCCACCTAGAAAAGAAAACCTAGATAGCACTAATCTAGAAATAATCTATAGATAGGAATAGAAAACAGTATGAATCTATTTCCAAATGATTACTCGCACTGTTGATTTCATCATTGGAGTAGGGCTTTGATTCCTTGAAAAATATGTCATTACCTAGTTAGTAGAAAATATTAGAAAGCGTAATTATATTAATTGGTTGCTAGAAACAATTGTACGCGTACCTTATGAATTTGGATGTAGTCTTCTTTGACCTCTTGAATGCATTCAACCGCGTAGAGTAGACATAATAGTTGCACTCCCAGTTTGCACTTATTTTTTGTACTGGTTAAAATAAAAACAAATTGCTTAATTACATTCTTATAATAATTAATTAAGTACTATAAACTGAATAAACAATGATCATAGCCCACCTTAACTTCGACCACCTCAAAATGATTTTTATTGTGATAGCTACCGCCCTTCATTGCCAATTCCAAAATCTCAACAAATGCATCCGAAGGTTGGAAGTGCAGGGGATCCATGTAATAAACCGGTTTTGGGCTGGGACAATCAAAGTTAATCTCCAATGGTCCCTAAATACAAAAATTTAAATTATGCATGGAATGAGTGATTTGTGTAACTATGTATTAAAACAAACAACTTAGTACATATATATATATATACATATATAACCTTTCTATGTATGGAGCAATGAATAGTTTCTTATCCTTCTGACCTAGGCTTTTACGGATATGGTCGATCCTCTCTTGTTTTGTACAACCAATTTCTTGAATCGAAACCGAGAATATGTATTCAATCCATTTCTTGTTTTGATTATGTGTAAAGAACAAGTACTTATGAAATTTTATTTTGCTTTAGCACCTACGAACTTTAATTAAGTATATGCAAATAAACTAGAATTTATAGGAAATAACTCACAAGGCGTAGATGGACATGATCGTTTGATTGACTTGCTCACATATCCAGAGATCTTCAAAATCACTCCACAACGCAATTATATCCCAATTTCATCCAAATACACATTCATTCCCTAAGAATGAGTAAGTTGAGTTCCTAGTATGTGGTTAAAGCCAATTAAACAGGACCTTAACGAAGTGTGGTAATTGTCGAAGGACTTGTGCTCTTTCACTTAGAGATCTAAGCTTCATAGTTGTTGTTTGGACCAATTTAGGTGGTGGTTTGATGGGCCTTGGTGTTGTTTTCACTGGTTTTGGTGATGCTTCCCATGTTTCCTTCAAATGTTGATCCGTTATAGGATTGGCATAAATAAGTCGATGTGGCCATAGTAGGAACATTCCTCGTGCAGGACCAACCTTCTTGTATTCTCCGTCAGCACATGGCATCCGGGCGCCCATCCCCAACAATTCCTCCAACGAAACCCTAGAAATACCTTCACCAATAGGTACAGAGTGATGGTGTTTCAACAATTCATGCAGAATTCCATAGGCTACGTGGAGTGGTTTACCATCTATGTCTTTGTCTGTATACAACTCACACGGTCATGATTTCTACATTCCTACAAAAATATATGTTAATTTACAAATTACTGTAATTTTTTAAAAAATATCTAATGAATACAATAAGTGTATACCTTTTTCAATTGGTTGTAATGCAGTGTCCACGTTGTCCGGTTTGAACAATTGCCGCTCAATTCTTAGAGTTCTCACAATGGCTTCTCAATTTACCTCAATATCTATGGGGGAGTGATGTGATCCTCTAGATGGTGCCGTCCAATCGGGTGTTAGGTCATCTAAGTTGTCTGGAAGAACAAGGCCAGTATGTTGGATCAACCTACAAATGAGTACATCTTACTGCTCAATTAGTTTGTCTTGAAGAATGGTATTTTTTCTATAGGATGTGGACTCTTGAGGCTTCAGAACCATCGTAAGACCTTACAATGCCGACAGCCTCCAGTTGGCTCACGAAAAATCCCACTCCCCTAGCACGCCCTGGGTGGTCAGGGTTTTGGGTTGCTTCACAAAGGATATGGTGATTATCAGTTGGAATAAAGTTCCCTTGTAATTGATCATTCTTCAATTTTTCCTAAAAATGAAAGAACGTAAATAATAATCCATGTTTAAGAAAAACATGTGTCAAATAATATATTTGCTATAATTTGTACTTTCAATTCTTTCTGCAATCAACTTTTCTCCAGGTTTGACATACACTCCATCTTTTTTTTGCTGGATAGATCGTGCCTCTCAATGTTATCCGTGTTGATTGGTTGCACAGTTGTCCTAGCCTCACCTTCTATCATCCCACCCTCTATTGCAATTTGGACATCTTCTTCAAAACGTTGTTTCACAAGGTCCTATGCCGCCTTGGCATTACCCCCACGGCTCAATCGGTGAGGAATTTTATTCTTCCCCTCCATTTGTCATTTTTCTTCTCTCGTGTCCTAAGTTAGGATGTTAGACTTAAATTATCACTATAGAAATGTGTTAATCTAAACTAATTATTAATGTCAAATAAATTCGGGTTTACTAACATTTTCATTATTCTCTAATGCTCTCCTTTTGTAGATATCCCAACTATCGGATAAAATGTGAGTGTAACTTTTCCACGAGTGATTTCCCCTCTTATCACTAAATATGCAATTCCTAGACAGTATGTATTTATGTTGATGCCAACTCTTGGACATCCTCAACATAGCCTTCCTTCTCAAATCCTCCATGTCCGGTGATTCGATGTCAAGTGGCCCCTGCGAAGATTTTGCACTCCATAGGGTCAATCACAGAGATACATTGTCAATCAAGGGCAACTTTAGAGGAACTAACAATTCAATAAATTCTACCTCGAATTCCATCCATAAAGTGGCCTTGTAATCTTTGGGGACTTCATGGCAAGTATCGTATTTGGTGTCACCCTCGTTCTACCCACCGTTTCTACCCACCGTTTCTACCCAACTAGACTAATTAGCGTGTTGGGCCGACACACAAATGTTAGAGTTATTGAATACCAACGAGGTTAACTCTTTCCTAGCCATTCTATAATCTACGGTTCTACAATGAATTTGGCGTATTCTAACATCCTTGGATCCGTTATCCTCATCCTTATCCAAACCGTCGTTTGTTGTTGGTGGATTTTCATTTTGTGTTAATGAAACTTGATCATGAGTCCTTTTTCTAGATGCCATTTCGTACGCTACATTAGAAAATGTACCATAAATTTACTTAGCCATTAAAGAGGTAGCTCCAAATCCTGAAACATTACTAAACAAAATTTAGATTAAAATATAATATTGAATACTTTTACCCTAATAATATGAAATATATAATACAATTCACAATTAAACCCGCCATATTTTGATTGCCTAACACAAAGCTAATACTTAAAAATCCATACAATAAATACTAAAATTCTAATCAATTGAATGAGATTAACATATGTAACTAATATTTGAAATACTTCATGGAAACCCCAGGTTTTTGGGTCTCTCTAATGTGAACCCTATATTTTCACTTTAAACAATGACTAACCTTCTCCTCAATCTAATATTATCATGGTGACTCCCTTGTAGCTTCATTTACAAGCAATCTTTGACAACCCTAGCAATATGCAACATTGAGTTTAGAAAATAGTACAATAGAGGGTTTAGGTGAAAAAAAATGATGAAACCCTACCTTGTAGTTGAAGATGATGAAATATTTGGGTGATAATGAGGTAGAATTGATATTGGGGGTTGAGAGCTTGCGGGATGGGAAAAATGCTGGGAAAGGGCAGGGTTTTCAAATGGGCAGTAAATGCCCTTTGGAAACCCTTTTGACGAGTTTTATTTCGAGTCTAAAAGGGTTTTCGAACTCAAAAAACCCTATCAAGGTCATTTTTGAGTTCAGAAAGAGCTCCATCCTTCGTAATTAGATAATAGAGACATTTTTGAGTTCGGAAAGTATTTATTATATAAAAAAAATGGGCAACAGATCTAAACCCCCCAAAATCCGTAATTGAAACTCCTTCTCTACCATAACCCTAAATTCCCAAATTAATTCCCTAAGCCAACCACCAAACCCCCACATTTCCATCCATGACCAAGAAGAGCAAAGCTAACAAGTCACTTGCGAGTGATAGGAATCATTGCTCGATGAAGGAGTTCAGTCAAACCCAAATTTCTTCATTTAAGAGGTCGAGGAGAGGTAGATTTTTCAAAGAGAATATTCATAGATTCAAAGGGTTTTGATGCTTCTAAGATTGGTGATTTAGGAGTAGATTATTGGTTTGCCCGTTTTAGAATTCAACATCTAGAAAAGTTGCTTTGCATTGGTCAACTCTTTCATGTGGATGAGGTGATCAAGTTTTATGCTAATTTTGGTCAAAGTCAAAACAATCATGAATTAACTCAAGTGAATAGGAAGGATGTTATTTTATCTAAGTATATCACAAACGTAGCCCTGGAATGCCTTTACACAACCCCTAAAAAATTGAGACCCAATGACCCCCATGGTCCCCTAGAGATCTACTCTACTCACTGTTGGTTGGGAGTGAGTGAGGCAACCCCCCTCTGTCCTGTGGACATGGCGTATAAATATTTTAAGAGGTCAGGTATTGATACGGGAAAGGCTGGGTCCTATGACATTAGCGTATTGATTGTCAAGCAACGACTCATCTATAAGTGAATTTGCCTCAATGTCTTGCCAACAGGTGGCCACACTTTCGAGCCAATGATAGGAAGGTTTATGATTGACAATAAATTTTTATTGATGGAGATTTGGATTTTGGCTTTCATTGTTTGTTGGATTTGGATTTGGATTTTTCCTTAGTGTTTAGTTATTTGTTTTAACGGTAATGATATTTAACTATTATTTTAATTTTCCATTTTATGTACCATGAAAGTGTGACAAGGGAGTATTATCCATATGTGAATGAGTTGCGTCGAAATAGATATGAAATCAAAACAATTTGGAAGATGACCATTGGTGCAGAGCTAATTCCCTTCACATACGTAAGACAGATCGAATTCCAAACTCATAAAGGTTAGGGGTCTAGAAGACTATAGGGCCCGACCGACTTTCCAAGCTTAGAAACTAAGTTTCCGAGATTGTGTGTAATATTTGGACCGCTACTGGAATTGAATGACGAGCAAATAAATGGAAATTAACTTGTTTCCGAACTCGGAAACAACTCTGACCCACATTGCAAAGAGACAGTTCAGAGTTTCTGAAATTGGAAACTCTTACTATATATATATATAATAGATCGATTCTTTCATTCTCCACAATTCACCCCCAAATCCTTCAACCCTAGGTCACGGATGCAAGCTCGCAAACTCAACCCACCCCCAAATCAATAATCCAACCAACAAATTCAGTTCAATGGCAAGAGGGGAAGCATCCAAGGGTGGAAACCCTGAGTCACTATCCACCATCAACACATCAGATTCGAGGTTCATTTCTACTTTTACAAAAAGCGATATGAATAATTACGTGAGCATGGGAGGCTTTTAGGTTGCTATTTGATTGATTTTAGTCAATATCTAGCTATAGGTTTGGCCGACCCTCTTATTAAATTTAGCGAAAAAATGTCGAGAGGTTTCTAAATTGTAATGAGAGCGCTTATTTTGACATAACTTGTCAATTTTATGCTAATTTACGTGGAGTTTGTAACAGGGACTATGGAACTAAGGTTGGTGGGATAGACATTCCAATTAATCAATGAGATATCAACAAGTTGTTGGATTGCCCTTACCTACACCCCGAACTAGTTTATCCGGAAAATGAAGATGACCATTTGGATAATTGTTACCATAGGGAGAAGTGGTTGTTAAATAGTGAGCCCCAATTTGTTGACTTTGGGGAATATAGTGTGAGATATTTTGGACGTGATAGTAGGGGTTTAAGTAGACCAAAAACTTTTGATCTAGAAGTCTTGCCAATTGATCATTGTATCACATATGAAATTATTGCTAGGACTCTCGTTCCCTCGGGTGGACATGTAACCGAGCCTAACTATCCCATCCTCAATCTATTTTATTACATCATTGAGGGTAGGAGAATTAATCCTGGGGTGGAAATTTTTAAGCATATGTTGCATATTTCTATATCCAAGAAGCTGATACTTCCTAAGGCTGGAAAACTAGGGCCTTTATATTCAGTTAGTGAAGTTATTGAGTTAAAATCTCCTATGAAAATAGTATCACCCTTAGGAATAGACTGCAGTTCCGACCATAAAATCTTCCTACCATCTCTATTCCTAAGAGCATATACAAAAACTGCCTCCATGAGCAAATTAACAGAATGATGTGAAATAGTAACATGCATAAACTGTTCATGAGAGGATAGCAGAGAGATGGATAAAGAGTTAGTCCACATAAGCCAAATTTTCCCATTAGGCAAAGTCAAATTATGTGTGAAGGATAGTTTCTCCATGTAAGCTTGACATTGAGTATTATCATGCATAGGTTCAATAATACACAAAAGATGGATTTTCTTTAGTTTGAATAAATTAGACAGCCTTAACATTGAAGTGTCCATTCCTCTAAGATTCCACACAAGGAAATTAACATTAAGATTTGCTATCATTGTTCACATGATTTATTACTTTTTGTAGCTGATCTAAGCATCTTTTTGTTTAACTGGCTTAGGTAGTTGTTTTTACTGCTTGACATTAAGAATTCAGGAAATTAATTATGACTTGACCCCCTCAACCATGGAGCATGTAAAACTCAATGAGAAAAATGCTTTACTGCTTAAGGCTTTAAAAGAGAAGGAAAAATACTGGAAACAGAAAGCAAGATTAAGATGGCATAACCTTGGGGATAACAACACATCTTTCTTTCACAAAGTTGTGCAAGAAAGAAATTGTAAACTGCAGATAACTAAAATAAAAAAATAGGGCAGGACAATGGATCAATTCCCAGTTAGACATTCAAAAGGAAGCAATTGATTATTTCTCGGATTTGCTAACTGAACCTGATCTAGTTACTGATGACACCTACTGTTCACATTTTTTAAGTCAAATATCAGAAATAATTAATGATAATGATAATCAAGCTCTAGCCACACCAGTCTTAGAATCAGAGCTATATCATGTCATTAAAAGTTTAAATAAGACGAGCAGTCCAGGTCCAGATGGATTTTCATCTAAGTTCTATACTAAATGCTGGCCTATAATTAAACATGATTTGATTGAAGCTGTTAATGAATTTATTGCTGGTTCTAAAATTCCTCGGGGAATATCTAGTACTTGGATTACTCTTATACCAAAAAAGCCAACTCCATGCTCATTTGAGGATTTTAGGCCAATCAGCATATCAAATGTCTTAAATAAGATTTGCTCCAAAGTGTTAATGAAAAGGTTGAAACCTCACATGGAAAATCTGATCTCCCCCAACCAAACTGCATTTATGAAAAACAGGGACATCTCGGATAATATACTGTATTTACAAGAAATGATTAGATTTTTAGATAAGAAATACAGAATACCAAATTGCATTCTTAAATTGGATTTAAGAAAAGCTTTTGATAGAATTAAATGGAATTTTCTTAAACAGATTTTGATTAAGTTTGGTTTTAAAGGGAATTTTTTAAAAGCTGTTATGAACAACCTGTCACAAGCCTACTTTTCAGTACTTGTTAATGAAAATCCTGTAGGTTTCTTCAAGGCAACAAGGGGTATTAAACAAGGTGATCCTCTATCCCCCTTTATCTTTAATCTATTTTCAGAAGCCTTTTCTAGGAGCTTATCGTTTATATTTCTCAATAGAAGTTTAGCTCCCTATCAGATTCCAGCTTCAATTCCAGCAGTTTCCAATCTCATGTATGTGGATGATACGATTATATTTATGCAAGCATCTAAGCCGAACCTCATTAAGATCAAAGCCTTTCTTGAAATCTTTGAGTACACATCGGGCCAAAATTTTAACTTTGAAAAATCAGACTTTTACCTAAGTAGAAAAGCTACACTGACTAAGAGTAATCAGGTAAAAGCATTTTTAAAAATGAAAAAAGGATCATTCCCTTTTAAGTACTTAGGTTGCCCCATTTTTAAAGGAAGAACATTAAATAGATATTTTTTTCCTCTCCTGGCTAATGTAGATCTTAAGCTACACAATTGGAAAAATAAATGGCTTAGTGCAGGGGGGAAAATGATCTTAATTCGGTCTTGTTTGTACTCAATTCCTCAGCATATCTGGTCGGTAACCTATCCCCCTAAAGGCATAATTAAATCTTTTGAGAAAAAACTGTCTCAATTCTTCTGGGGACAATCAGATGGAAAAAATAACAACGTTTGGAAAGATGGGCACACATAGCAAAACCTACAAAATTGGATGGTCTAGGTTTCAGATCTATTAAAGCCATAATAGACTCTTGCTCGGCTAAACTGTGGTGGAAAAGCCAACTAGGTATCTCTTTGTGGTCTAAACTATTATGGTCACTCTCACCATCTCACAGAAAATCAGTAACATGGAAAAGAATATGTCTTATTAACTCCTTTGCTGAAAACAATTCTACCATTATTCATGGTAATGGTAAATGTAATTTTTGGACTGCTAACTGGTGTCCACGGGGACCTTTGCTTAACCATGTTCCTGATAGTATATCCTCTGCATTGGCTGATATCTCTGTGGCTGATTTCATCAGCAACAAAATTAGTATTTTAAATCAGATTTCATCTTTCCTGGAACATGATACGCTCTTATTTTTACAGGGTGCAGAACTCACACAGGTTAGGGAGGACAGACTGATTTGGAAACTAGAACTTACAGGTAATTTCACTTTTAAGTCAGCCTATAGGTCCCTCACTATTTCCACAGGTAATTCCCCTGTTAGTAAGTACTTATGGAATACTCTTCTTCTGAAAAAGATTTCCATTTTTGTCTGGAAACTGTTACATGCATTCCTCCCTTTTGATGATGTACTCATTACATGTGGTTTTAGTATAGCTTCTAAATGTCCAGCTTGTTGTGAGTCGGATTCGATCCAACATTTTTTCATCTCTTGTCCCCTGGCTCAATCTGTCTGGTCTCATATGACCTCTTCAATTCAGTTTAACCTTAATGCTCAACATTCCATCCCTCAAAGATTCTATTTATTTTGGAATTTCCATGATCTCTCTAAGTTTCACCAAATATATTGTATGATTTTACCTTCTCTGGTGTGCTGGAGTCTATGGAAAGCCAGGAACAATTTTTTATATGACCATAAGCCTCTGTCAGTGAATCTTATTTGTAATGAGATTCAGGCTCTGATTAAATTGACATTAAATGAGTTTCCTCCGAAGCTGTTATCTACTAATTCTATCCCTCCATACTTCAAGCATCTCACCCCACTGTTTAGACCTCCCCCAAAGCCAAATATAATGAAAGTTTACTGGGAAAGGCCTAAGCCTGGATTTACTAAAATTAATGTGGATGCATCTTGGTGTTCTGACAAAGCTTCTGTTGGTCTTATAGCTAGGGATAGTTCAGGCCAACCTATTTTGATTAGTTCGGCATCCATATCTGCTGTATCATCACTACATGCTGAAATTAATGCAATCTTGCATGCTTGTCATATTTTTAACCATCTTGATCATACTTTCATAATAGAATCAGATTCTAAGCTTGCGGTTGAAATGATTAATGATCCTTATGCTGCACATTGCCAAGTTTTTCATATGGTTTTTAATGTGAAATCTCTACTCGGAAGGGCTGAATTGAAACATGCTTTTAGGGAGTGTAATTCTGTAGCTAATGCTATTGCCAAACACCATCTTCATCAAAACCAAACCCTCCATATGACTAATGTTCCCACCTATATCAGAGGGCTCATTTCCTTGGACAGAGAAAACATACCACATATTCGAGTTTCCAAGACTATAAAGGTTTAAGAATAGATACTGCTAAGATTTGGTTGTTTGGTTTGGTTTCTGCAGGTTACTGGATCAGTTTTAGGCTGCCTTACTTAATGGATATAGGATGTTGCACATACGGATGTTTTCACTGAGGAGACCTGTGATGCTACCTCCAGTTTTTATCTTTTCAATGTCAGATCAACATAGCAGCATCCTTATGGACTCTCTCTTCTCCGTTTTTTGGTACACCTGAATCTCTGGAGCTGATACTTACTATTCATCGGAGGCAGATTAACTACAATCATTAAGCAATCTTTTGGCTATTGAACTCTTTAGAGTAGGCTTTTAAACTTTATGATTGAAGTTGCCTGGCCAAAGGAGTGAATTAACACATGGGGTGGAGATTCTCTCTTTTGGATCGCAATTTCGACACCTATCCAGTTTTGGATAGTTATTCACATTTCTTTGGTATAGATTTCGTAGGACATTTGGAGGCAACTATGTTGCTTCATTACTCATTCTGAACAAAACTTCCATAAATGTATATCCTATTTAACTTCGAAGTAGGATTGGGGAACCTCTAATATATCTCCCCCACCCTCGGGTGTTTTCATTAAAAAAAGTGATAAATGAAACAAATGACTTCAAGGTCGAGCACTAATATTCTGTTACAAATAAACCAAATAGTGATACTGAACGCAACAAGTTAGATAAAAAACCTTAATGATGTACCATTAATCACTTATGCTTCATTTTCCTCACCACCTTCTTTGATTTTTTTTCTTCTATGGTTAACCTTCCCTCTAGCATCAACCCACATACCCTCGTCATGGTCATTGCGCCCAAGCAAACTATGAAGACTAGTATCATCCTCTTGAAGGAAAATATTATCTTGACATTCACCACCTGGGGTATGCTGCCCGAATCCAATGATCTCCTCTAATTCATTCTCTACAAAAAAAAGCTCATTTTACTTCAACAATATCCCACCTAGAATCTACAGGATCCCTAACATAGAAAACCTGATGCACCTGAGATGCCAGAATGAATGGATGGTCCTTCCAACCCACCCTACTTCTGTCAACAAGGGTGAAACCCAAACCTTCGGTGCACTGACCCTTGTTATTATCCACCCACTGATATTTAAATACAGGGACCCTCATGGTGACATAGTCAAGCTCCCAAATCTCAGAGATCGTGCTTAAGTAACACTTTTAAGCGTACATATGATTCTCTACATTTGCACCTCCTACATGCAATGCTTCAGAGACAAGTGACACACCAATGTTCCGAGACACACTCTTTTCATCATTTGTTTTAGTACCAAAAGTGAAACAGTTAATGTCGTAACTGACGTAGGATAAAACGGTTCCCAATGGTCTGCGAGCCAACCCCTCAACTTTAGAGGAATGTTCCATGCTCGCTAGGTGGTCTCTCGACCATGCACTACCACAGAGACCCACCTTTAGCACCAGTTTTTTAGCACCAGTTTAAAAAACTGATGCAAATAATGTAATAACAACGGGTTTTTTTAGCACCATTTTTTAAACTGTGTTAATTTAGAACCAGTTATAATTATGTTAGCACCGGTTTTATTTATTATAACTGGTGTTAATATAACACCGGTTAAAAAACCGGTGCTAGAATTGATGAAAATCGGTGTTAAAATAACACCGGTCAAAAAACCAGAGCTAAAAATAACAAGCACCGGTTTTAAATTAGCACCGGTTTGAAATTAGTACCGGTGCTAAAAATCTGAATAACCGGTGAATTGGAAATTTTAGCACCGGTTTGAAAAACCGGTGTTAAAAAATGTCGAAATCTGGTGCTAAATTTGAATCGGTTTGAAAACCGGTGCTAAAAATTGAAGAAAACCGGTGTAAAGTAGATATTTGGCACTGGTTTTAGAATCCGGTGCTAAAAAATGACCAAAACCGGTGCTAAAAGAATTTCAGAAAAAAGGCGGGAAAAATGGCACCGTTAAAGTTTACACCGGTGCTAATAGGGAAAATGGCACCGGTTTTACATACTATTCACAAAAACCGGTGGTAAATTGAGCATTTAATGCTCCGAACTACCCCTCTAAAATTATTTTTGAACTTGTAGTTTCCTTCTCCCTTCATTGATGGAAGATTTTTTGGATGGTGAGCAATAACTCAAAGCAATGAAGCCACATGGATGTAAGGTTTCATTAACTTCTTGGAATTTCAATCAAATAGCTAGTAGTTATAATAACCATAAATGCATGCTTGAAGAGAGTTAATTCGTATGTATTAATGGTTTCTATATGATTTATGTCGTCGGTTTAGTATCATGTTGTGAGAGTGTAAATGAGTGTGAATGTAAACATGGTTGTGTTTGTTTTGGGAGATGGTATATATATATATATATATATATATATATATATATATATATGTATCCCAAGAACAAGCTATTTGATCGATTCACATACATATACACATACATGACACTTTTAGTATTGTGTAGCAAATTGTGTTTATTTTTATTATGTTTGAACAAGGAAAATTTGTGTAATTGTTTATTATGTGTTGTTTAGATACAACGGACCGAGAGTCGATGTTTGCGTGGAGGGAAAACATGGTTAGCTATCCAAGTGTAGCTAGAGGGAGTGGTGAACATATTGCATTTATTGATTCGTTTCTTGATTATGCCTTTGGTCGGGAGGAGAGGATACTTTGCCCATGCAAAAGATGCTTGTGTCGTGAACGGTTTGATGATCGTGGGATTGTTAGATTTCACTTTTTGAAGAATGGATTTGACGGAGGTTACATTGCATGGACATTTCATGGAGAGGTTGAGCAAGGACATAACGGTGGTTTTGACAAGGTAGATGGAAACAAAAGTACCGTTGATGCTATGTTCGATGACATTGTAAGAGATTTTGCGGGGAAGCCTAAAATGTTGAGTGCTTTGCTCAACGAAAAAAAGAAGCCGTTGTATCCGGGATGTAAAAGTAAGGATACCATAATCTCTTTTTTTATGGAGGTTTTCAATTTGAAAGCTACAAGTTCTTGGAGTGATGCTAGTGTGAATTCACTCCTAAAGCTTCTAAAGGATAAGTCTCCAGAAGGGAATGGAATACTAAAAAACTTTTACAAGGCCAAGAAAATATTGTGTCCACTCGGCATGGAATACAAGAAAATACATACATGTCCAAATGATTGTGTGTTGTATGGCGGTGATTTGAAAGACACGGTTCAATGTCCCGTGTGCAAACATTCAAGATATAAGGGTGTGAGAAATGATGATGATGGGTGTTTGGGTAAGAAGAAGATGAAGGTCTCATTGAAGTGTATGTGGTATCTTCCTTTAATTCCTAGGTTAAACATGTTATTCGCGAATTCAAAAGATGCAAAGAACTTGCAATGGCATGGAGAGAGGGAAAGACCAAGCGACGACAAGATAACACATCCGGCAGACGGTGAACAATGGAGAAATTTTGACAAGTGATATCCTTCATTTGGTTCTGAGGTTAGAAATTTACGCCTTGCATTGTGTACTGATGGGATGAATCCATTTGGTAATATGTCATCGAAGCATAGTTCTTGGCCCGTGATGTTGGTTATATATAATTTGCCCCCTTATTTGTGAATGAAACGTAAATATGTTATGATGCCTTTGTTAATCTCAGGTTCTAGACAACCTGGGAACGAGGTTGATGTGTATTTAAGACCATTGATTGATGATTTGAAGATATTGTGGGAAGAAAAAGGGGTGTTGGTATTTGATTCCCATATGAATATGGAGTTTCAATTGTGCTCCAACTTTTCCCAGGATCAATGATTTTCCAACCTATGGAAATTTGTCGGGCTATGTTGTGAAGGGGCACAAAGCGTGTCCTATTTGTGAGGAGAAGACATAATTCAAACAGCTAAGACATGGAAGAAAGATAGTGTATCTTGGCCATGGAAAATGGCTTCAAGGAAACCATAAATACCGGGATGATGTGATCAATTTTTTTGGTGGGAAAGAACGAAGGAAATCCCCTACACCACTAACTGGTGTGCAGATTCACAATAAGGTTAAGAAATTGAGAGTGGTGTTGGGAAAGTATAAAGGCACGGACAGAATACATTGTGATGGTCCATGGAAGAAAAGGTCAATAATTTTTTATCTACCATACTGGAGCATCTTGAGGTTAGGCATTGCCTAGACGTGATGTATATTGAGAAAAATGTTTGTGAAAGTTTTATAGGCACCCTCTTGAATATTCCCTGTAAGATGAAAGATAGTTTGAATGCCCGGTTGAACTTGGTTAATTTGGGAATCAAAAATGACCTCACCCCAGAAGTGAAGGGTAAGAGGACTTACTTGCCCCCTGTACCTTGTACATTGTCAAAGGAGGAGAGAATCTCAATTTGTGATAGTTTGAAATCAGTGAAGGTCCCAATTGGTTATTCATCGAATGTGAGTCGGTTAGTTACGAAGGATTGTCGGATGACCGGGTTGAAATCTCATGATTGTCATGTCTTGATGCAACAATTGTTACCTATTGATATTCGTGGGGGTAATGGAGGCCGACGTAAGGTACTCAATCACTAGACTTTGTTTATTTTTTGCTTCCATATGCCGGAAGTCTGTTGATCGGGACCATTTGGATGTCCTACAAAAAGAGGTTGTTGTTGTGCTATGCAAGTTGGAAATGTATTTCCCTCCATCTTTTTTTGATATAATGGTTCACTTGGTTGTTCATTTAGTGTGGGAGGTAAAGATATGTGGTCCGGTTGGTATGCCTTGGATGTATTCTTTCGAGCGTCACATGAAAGTCTTCAAGGGATACGTGAAATGTATGAGTCCGCCGGACGCTAGTATTGTTGAGAGGTATGTTACCGAAGAAGTAATTGAATTTTTCTCAAGCTATTTGGAGGAATATAGAAATTTTGGGGTGCCCCAGAATTGACATGTTGGAAGGAGGTGGGAAAACCGAGGTCGAGGGGAATGTTATTTACTTCATTGAATAGTGATCTGATGTTAGTTCATTTGTATGTGTTGAGGAATTGTATGGAGACCACTGCTTATGTGACCGAGCACCTTAATTCGATCACGGAGTCTCATCCCACGTGGCCCCCTAATAAAGTTCAGTTGGAGCACAATGACAAGTTTGTGAATTGGTTATATGATCGATGCAATGTAGGTGATTACGACCCAAAAATTAGGGCATTTGCAAGGAAGCCTAACTGCACAGTTTTGAAGTATTCTGGATATGACATAAACGGTTTCAATTTTTCTACCAGGGACCAAGATTTAAAGAGCACAACAGAAAATAGTGGGGTATACATTGAGTCGGAGACTATGTGGCAAGCAAGTAAGAAAGACAATAAACCAGTCCTAGCTGTGATGTCGTTTTATGGTGTTATTGATGAGATTTGGGAGCTTGACTATGGAGAATTCAAGATTCCAGTTTTCACATGTCAGTGGTTTGATAACACAACTGGAGTTCGAACTAATGACACAATGGGATTTACCCTTGTTCACCAGACTCGTGAAGCATATGAAAATGATCAGTTTATTTTGGACAAACAAGCAAGACAAGTTTTCTAAATAAATGACCCGTGCAATGTAGGTTGGTCTGTTGTGTTACAAGGTAAGAAATCTCTTTCTGTGATGAAATTGATTTTGAAGTTACAAGTGAAAGGTTAGAGTTCCCCTCTATTTCCCCTCTACTTAATAACAACGGGATTGAGGCAGGAGCAAATCTAAGGAAACACAGAGATAGCATTTGGATAGATGAAAATGGCCAAGAAATTCGAGACGTTCAATCCAAGAAGCGGAAGGTGGTTAAAGACTAGCGAGGGTGTCGATCAATGAATTCGAGATTAAGTTTGTGTATGTTTGTAGTTAGTTGTGTTTTGTACCAACTATGTTACAATTGGTCCCCAATTTGAGCAGCTCTGTGAGCTGCAGCACGCTGCAGCTATTTTAAAAAAATTCCTTGCACAAAATTAGCTTCATTTTCCTATGGTAGATGCTGCCCGCTGCAGCGCGCTGCCGCTGTTTTAAAAAAAGCCTTGGACAAAATTAGCTTCATTTTCCTATGGCAGCTGCTGCCCGCTGCAACGCGCTGCAGCTATTTTGGCTCAGCGCACTATAGCTTTTACACACACGTTAGCTGTTTTGAGTTACTCATTTCCTCTAAGAAAAGAACATGAATACGATACGGCACTAGAAATGTCAATTTCCAAAATCAAATCCAAACAGTAGCAACATAGTAGCAATATATGTTATGCAAATAAAAAAACTACCAATCAAAGTTCCATATTAGCCTAGCAAAATAAACAACCTGGCCAAATGAAGATGTGAGCTCAATGTAGGTAGTCAACCCCTGCGAGACCTCTTCATCCTAGTGTTGGACGTTGGCGAATCTAAGGTAGTGATTGGACCTAATTCCTTTATCCTCTCGCCACACATTGCAGTGAGGATCTTCCCAACCTACGATGTTCATCGCACCAAGTGATCCACCTTCAGTTGCAATGCTGTCATTTCCCCATCCGAGTTCATCTTAGATGAAGTACGTGTTGCTTCCCTAGATGACTCAGCAACGTTCTTCTTCTTCGAGAATATTAGAGGGTTTATGGGAAGTTTTGGCATCATTGTGACATCATCATCTTTGAATCTGCAACCTGCTTCCACGCATATGGCATTGATGAGTGAGGAGAAGCCTATGCACTTATGGGCATTGCCACAATCCCAGATGTACCCCATTATCGTAGCCCCAACATCGATGCTCATGTTCTTCTTGATCTTGTAGAGTAGCAACATACGGGACCGATGAACCTCACTATTCATTTTCACCGGGAGAAGCCATGCTGCTATGAAACTGTACCACACGTTCATGTCTTCATTCAAGTATTTCTTCTCTATGCTGGACCATTCTTGTGGCAGATTCCGGATAACTTCACTGCTATCATCACATATTTCTCTTATGATGTCTTCCCATGAAGCTTGTTCAACAACTTTCTCGGCGGCTTCGTAGAAACTCGATGGCTTTGGTGGGATCTTGTAGTACCTGTTGATCACATTCGCTGCAAGCTCAACGAACTGACCACGGAGGACAACATGTGGACAATTCTTGTACTTCATGAGCGATAAGAACTCACATGCCTTGGTCTGGTTTGCCCGAGGCGGTTGTGAGGTGTAGCCTTCCCAGTTGTGCTCGTTCACGTAGTCCTTGTAGGGCTTTTCTACTCTCAACCCTCTCTCTAGTATGAGGCCTCTGCTAATGAACTCTTTGTACACAGCCATTGCTTCATGACAGTCCGGCTCTACCGTCAGTATTGGATTGTTCGTGGGGACAATCTGAGACCCGTGTTGAAACTCATCCTTCTCGCCTACTCTGGCTTTTTTTCGAGAGTTTTGGGCGTTGTTCTTCTTCTTGGGAGGACTCTTTTTGGGGTCCATACCTGGTAAAATAAATGTGTTATGGTACGTAATGCGCCAGCAAAATGTTAACACAAACCCGAATATTAACGGGTGTTCAGAATACTAACGGAAAATTAGAAAACTGGGTGGTCAGAGTATTAACGGAAAATTAGAAAGGAAAAGGATACAAATGACTGATACAGTACTGTAAATGGATAAGAAAACTACATTAGTTTGTAAGTACTACATGGCCAGGGTGATAAAAAAGAATCTGACATCTTCAAATACTTTAGCTACTCAATAAAGAGACACTGTGGAGCATTTAGACAAAAATGGTAATGATCTCTGACCAATAAACACACCAATGTTGCTTAAAAAAACTTCTTACATATGAAAACAACCAAATAGCCAAATTCCATGAAAATGTTAAGAGCATGGCAACATGTCAAAAATAAAAACACAGCACATGGGTTATACAATAATTTCCAGGGGTTATACAATAAGTTATTTTCCAGAATCATTCTTTTCCATATTCAGAGTAAACAATCAGGTTTGTACACAATTACTCACGCATTTCCAAAACAAACGCACAACAAGGTTCATCCCAATTAGGCATTTTCATGAAATCAAACCTAAAGCATACAAGAATTAGTAGACAAACCCTAGGAAACCAAACACGAGTGTGTATCCGCTTACCTAATTCGGACTATGGTTTCTTGATGAAAGGTGTTTAGAGAGCGGACGGTGGTTGGCGGACAGAGCTTGGCCGATGGAGCTAGGCGGACAGAGCTTCGATGACGGTAGCTTGGTTGAAGGTGGAAGGTGGAAGGGACAGAGCTTGGCGGGTGTGGAATTGAGCAGGGACGGCAGGGGGAGTAGAAAGGGCGGAGGGAGCAGGGTCGGTAAATGGGAGCGGGAACGACGGAGGGAGCGGGGACATAGTTTGCCAGTGGAAGGAGCGGGGAATGTGGAGGGAGCTTGGGAGAGGAAAGGTGTTAGGGTATTGGGCGGGTTGAGTGACCACTTTCACAAACACATTTCACCAAGGCTACAAACAAATGGGCTGAATTTTACACCCAATTGGGCTGAATTTTACAAAGACATGAGTTGAAAACTGTTAACACTTTTAAGAGACACGGGTCGAGGGGCTGGAGACCTCGAGGGGCTCGAGGGCTCAAAGGGTGGAGGATTTCGAGGGGTGGAGGGGTTCAAGGGGTGGAGGGGCTCGAGGGGTGGAGGGGTTCGCGGTTAGAAGGGTTCGAGGGATGGATGAGTTTCGAGGGGTCGAGGGATTGGAGGGGTCGAGGGGTTGGAGGGGTTGGGGGGTTGAGGGGTCGTGGGGTTTGAGGGGTGGAGGGCCTCGAGAGGTGGGGGTGTTCGAGGGCTCGAGGGTGTTATAGAAAATATGGATTGATTTTAACGATTCTGAAGAAGTGATGTTGACTAGGCCAGAGTGTTAGTAGGACTATACTTCCTTTTGTAGTGATGTTGACTAGGCCAGAGTGTTAGTAGGACTATACTTCCTTTTGTATTATATTTATTCCTATCAACAATAGATCATTCTTTAATATTGTTATACTATTGTTAGAGTAAATCATGTTTCTGATCAGATATTGATGGATTCTTGACAAGTCATGGTTACTAAGCTACAGTGCTACTCATATTATATTTTCTTATTGTACTCTATATTTGTTTATGAGCAATACAATAATTCGTTTTGGCGACTCAAATACAGTCTTCCTGTCGTCCACTACTTACAGAGGCGACTCAAATACAGTCTTCCTCAAGTGCAACTAAGTGAGGCTACTACCAAGCGAGGCACTTAAACTTGTTTGTATTGACACAGACTAATTCCTGGTTAGACTCTATTTCTCTAGATGTTCTATGTGTATAAGTAATAGTATAAGGGTTGGTGTCTGCTCGGTGTATGCTCCGGACTTCCGAGTCAAGACTCAGCTCCGGCAGTTGCGAGTCAAGACTCGATACTTCACTGTGTTTGGCTGTGATGGTAGTCAAGTGCTCGATTTATATTGAGGCTATACTAAGATTGCACAGTGAAAGCCACTTATCCTTCATGTACCCTTCTCATCGCACTGCCACATTGGTGTTTGATTAGTATTGCAATATCGATTAGTTCCTTTGTGTATCTTTCTCTATTAGTTATTGAGGTCTTAGATTAGAATTGTAATATTTAGATAGTGCCTCAGTATAAATGAGTTTATCTCATATCTGATGTAAATCTACGGAAAACGCTTGATGTAAGCCTTTGGGCAACAATTGATGTTTTAAAAAAAAGGGTCGGGAACCCTATAAACCCGATTTAAAAAAAATTGTATAACTTTTTGTACTTTTTATAAAATTGTTATTAAATTGCTATAAGACTTTTTATACTTTTTGACTTCCGCTCTAGGTCAACAAAGCATCATTTTCCTTCCCTCCCAATTTTTCCCAATTCCCTCCATAAACTTAACCCCAAATTTCCGGCCCCCTCCCACCCCAACACCACTACCGATTTCCCTCTTCCCTCCACAACCTTAGATTCCAATTTTCTCTCTTTCCACAATAACCCCCTGCCAAATTTTCCCAAAGATATTGTCCATCCCTTTACCATTTAGTTAGAGCGGTTCTACTTCCTAATCTTGGCCGCGATCCTACTTCCCAATTTTGCTCGAGAATCAGCTTCACAATTTTGGTGGACATTCTGGTCGGAACTTCCAACCAATAAAGCAGGTTACGAAGGCAGCCGGATCTTGGCAAAATACAATACCGCCGAGAGTGTGTACCAATAAGGTATGAGTGATTGGTAGTTTGCATCTTTCCCGAGCTTAATGAATAGCTATATTTTGGTGGGTCTCTAAGTTTGTGAGTATATGTTTTCATTGCTTGAGTTACTAGTGTGGGTAGTGTTTCATGTGGATAGATGATATGTTTGCTAATAATTTCATAATTTTTGCCTATCCTATTTTTTGCCTACCATGTTTTTGCCCGAAGACAAATTTTTGTAAACCCTGTTTTTGCCCCGATACAATATGGTCTCGGTTGGTTGTTATTGGAAATTCGTCTTCAGATGTGTTGTATTTAGATTTCCTTATGAGTGGTTGGTAGTTTGCATCTTTCCCGGGATTAATGAATAGCTATTTTTTGGTTTTTTTGGTATAGTGAAACATCCACCTTTCAATATTAACCTATAGCAATTCAGTAATGTACAAATGCAGAAACTGATGCAACACAGTCTCAATGCTATGCATATAAACTCATATAAATTATTTCTCAAAGAAAATAAATGACAATTTGTTGTTTAAATCTCCCAATTTCTGAATCATTTTAATGAATAACGTGTAGCTATATATGCATTCATAGTCTTCAGAACTGTAAAAAGCCAATTTTATCATCTTCATTGATGGTTAACCAATGCTTCACACGGATGGAATCACTACTTTGATCAAATTTGTAACTTCTAACGTAGTAATGGTATTCTTCGGAGGATGCATTGGGCCTTCTATCTCGTTAGTTCCGCAGCTCCGAATGAATAGCTATATTTTGGTGGGTCTCTAGTTTGTGAGTTTGTGTTTTCATTTCTTTGGTTAATACTGTGGGTAGTGTTTCATGTGGATAGATTTCCTTATGTTTGATTGATTCATACAAGAGATTGAATGGCGAAGCCGAGGAAGAAATTGTTTGACTCCGACGGTACAAAAGCCGTTGAAGAGAATTGTGTTACCCCTCCAAAAGCTGACAACTGTGATGACAATAACGAGGAAGAGGATGATGCACCCAAATATTGCCCGGCTTCTGAAAAGTCGGGGGAAGAAGAAGAAACTATTTAAAAAGATGACATGAGTGGGAGCTTCGAAAAGTTTTAGATAAAAGAATATTGCAAGCGTAGAGGCACAGCCACATGCAAGTCCGTGTTGCTTGCGAAGCAAAAGAAGGCACTTAAAATACTCTTCGATGATGACTTCGAACCCCTAGTTATGTGCAGTCGATGGTCGATGTATGTTGGCTATGCCTTCCGACGAGGAATGCACTTCGGGACATGGCATAATTGGAAATTAGTCCCAGACCATGTAAAGAAAGATGCATGGGAAGACATTCTCGTAAGTGTATTGTAATCCTCCATTTTCATCAGTTCATGTGAACTTCATTACATTTTGCACTAACAAGTTGTTTTTTTGTCCACTAGATGAGTTGGGATATACAAACCAAAATGACGTTCAATGAGATGAATAAGTTCCAAAATAAATGGACTATTTATGCAGGAGAAAAGTGGAGGAATTGGAAGACTAAGGTGGCTCACAAGTACATCGTACAAAAAAAACCTGGTTCTTGTGCATGGAGAGATTATCGCTGGATGAAAAAAATATTAGTGGGAGCTATTTGTGAAACACAGATCAACCCCTGAATTCAAGGCAATTCCTTGAAAATTATTAATCTCTAGTCATTACTTTGTGAGCATTTTACAAATTGATAGCCAAATAGGCAATAAGTGATGCAGTAAAAGTAAGCGCCTCACAGAAGGAGTACATCCATCACACGGGCAGTGGAGGGAATCGTAGGGTTGTAATAGAACTCGAGAAGAGGAAAAGAAAGGCTAAAATTGACGAGCTTCTGGATAACGGTCATAGTGTAGAAGAAGCGGAGGCTTTAGTTCAATTCATGGATTTCAAACCGGACCGCTCAGAGGTGTTCCTTGAAGCTAACTGGGACAAGAAATTATCAACAGAGAATGAGCAACCAAATCCTCCCATGTCGATTTCTAACCAGTACATATTTGTGAGGACCCATTTTACCCTTTACAATATGATCCAATTCTGAATTATATACAAATACTGGACAACTTACATTATTAGATTCTCAATATAATTAGGGGGTCACGGAAGACCAAGAATGCATCGCTGCTGTTCAAGAGATTAATGATGCTTTAAGGCTATCTACACAAATATGTGGACCAAACAAAGTCTTCCGCATCAATTTCAACGCGGAGGTGTTTGGATCAGAAGAAATCTACACAACCATATTTACTGACAAGCTAAGACTGTTCATGAGTAGCTTGGACGTAGAAGATGAAATGGAGTGGATCAGTGGGTGCCAACTTGATATATGGCATCGTAAGAATTTGCATGGTTACATTATTTATAGATAGATGTATCATTACATTTGTTTCACTTACAATATTTTTTTTGCAAGATACCTTTGTGATGGGTTGGTTCATGGAGGCCACGTCCAGTTTATTCCGGCCTCTTCAAATTCAATGGCTCAAAAGGCAAATCAAAGGGTGGAATTGACTGCGGAGGAGGTTTCGACTGTCATGTGCCGCACTCAAGCGAGGCAGTACGTCTTCCCGTACAATCGAGAGTAAGTTCCATTTGTTTTCTGAGTTGCTAGTCCTGGCCACATGGAAGCAATAGCAACCATATGCTGTGATTTTATTTTCACAAATATATTTTTAGGTTCATTTTGGTTTTTCCTTTTTTTAAAGGGACCACTGGTTTTTGCTCGTCTTCATACCGGAAATCGATCGAGTATATTGCATCGACTCAATGACGGGGGGAATTTTCAAACGAAATAGGTCATGCCTTAAAATGATTCATTTGTAAGTGGAACACATTCACGTCATTCCTTCAACTTCAATGTTTTACAAAAATGTTTGTTTACGTAAATGTGTTCTTGTACGTTTATACTTTCTTGGCTCGAATATTTACATTTAATGTTAATTAATATATATATATATTTTTTCATATATTGTGTGAACCCCAATTTGTGAAAATGATTTTTTAACATGCTGACATAAATATGTTTTCATCGATTGTAGGATTGCAACAAAATATCGACGGGTCAATTCCAACCAAAATACCACCTACCCTTCAAACTATACATGGAATGTCATAAACATCAATGTACGTATTATCCCATAACGTCATATTTCATCTGCCATTTTCATGTTCTTAACTGTTTCAACAAATTCTCTTTTACATCAGCACAAGATACAAAGTAGTAGTTGGGAGTGTGGATACCATTGCATGTATTACATGGAAAACATTGTTAGGAACATGCATGGCATTGACATTATTCAGGTATGTTTTCCTACACTGCTTTTAGCACCGGTTATTCTCTCACAAATATATCCTTTTCTTAACATGTGATTTAATACATTGTTTCAGAAATTTCCAGAAGATTACACTCCAATAGGGAGTGATGAACTGCAGAGAATTGCTCTGAAATGGGTTTGTGTTTTTGCAAAATGTACTCTGCCAAAATGCATAGCTCAATTGAATGTCATAGAGGGACTTGCCTCTATCATCGGATAGTGGTTAGTGTTATCTCTTATGAGAAAGGTAATTGACCTTCACTTTTGATATTCGTCAACTCCGTGATGAGGGGGGTTCCAGTATCTTAGGCCACTAATAAACACGTTGCTCTTCTTTTGTTAATAAAAAATTATAGTTCATCGAACTCAATGCTATTTTGAACCTACTTCTTGTCTATGCATCATGGTTGCTCACAATTTGTTCTATTTTTATTTGTGCACCGTTATGTTACTATGCACAACAAATAATCTGTACCATCCTTGAAAAAGAACGCACCAGGTAGGAAAAAAAGCTTAAAAATGAAACTGGCTGCGTGAAGATGAACTGAAAGAGCAGCAGCGCGCCGCAGCTTATAGTGACCACAATAGTTAGTCACGTTTAACAACGGTTTCTTCCGATTACAAAACCGGTCCTAATAATAACCGGTGAAAAATTTATGCTTTCACACTGGTTTCAAAATCGCTGCTAAAAAATAAACCGGTGCAAAATATACACTATTATCACCGGTTTAATAACTGGTGATAAATTTACACTCATAGCACCGATTTTAAACTGGTGCAACATATACACCTCTAGCACCGGTTCAAAAACCGGTGCTTAAAAATAACCGGTGTAACATACACACTTTTAGCACCGGTTTACAAACCAGTGCTAAAAGTGAACCGGTGCAATAAAATATTTTTATCAGTGGTTTCAAAACCGGCGCTAACTAAAAATCGGTGTTACATTTGCATATTTAGCACCGGTTTTATAACCGATGCTAAAAATAACCGGTGCAAAATTTACAAATTTAGCACCAATTTTTTTGTTAGCACCAGTTTACAACCGGTGCTAAATTTAGCAATTTAGCACCGGTTTTCTTATTAGCACCGGTTTTCCATCCGGTGCTAACTAATAATCGGTTGAAAATCGGTGCTAAAGAAAAAACCGTTGCTAATTTAGCACCGGTTTAAAAACCGGTGCTAATTTAGCACCGGTTGCTAACAAGAAAAACCGGTGCTATAGTGGTACATTTTAGCACCGGTTTAAAATTCGGTGCTAACTAAAAAACTGGTGCTAAAACTTGGGATTTAGCACCAGTTTGTTTCCAACCGGTGCTAAAGTATCATCGCTTACTTAGGCACCGGTTTTTTTGCAAAAAAACCGGTGCTAGAACATAAAAAAACCGGTGCTAAAGGGTCCTTCTTATGATAGTGATGGCGCAAATGTTCTTGTATGCATTTGGAGGACCTGAGCCTCATTGAAATGTGGGTGCACAACTCGTATGGCCTCCATATGAACCTCAATGTAAGGGACCAATTCTTCATGGTTCCAAAATACAAAAAGATGAGCAGTAACTAAATCTTTGACATTAGGACTAAGTAGTTTACCCTGTCTCACCCCTACACCTTCCAACTTCCCATCATGTCTACCCGATGGAACACCAACAGATTCAAATTTCTTCATACAGTAAGTGCAAAACTAGATGGCCTCTTCTGTCACGTACTACTGTACAATACAAGCATCTGGCCTATACCATTTTTTCACAAAATGATTAAATATTTCATGTATCTCTCAAAGGGGTACATCCATCTCAAAAAACCTGGACCACAAAGCTTTATCTCCTGAACCAAATAAACACATAAGTGAACCATAATGTCAAAGAAAGAGGGCGGGGTATACATTTCCATACAACATAAAACTTCAACAATTATTACTTGCAACCTATCCAACTTTGAAATACAAATGTTGTTGCAACAAATAAATTTAAAAAACAAACATAGCGTTGTAATGCACAATATCACATGGGATGGGAGTGAAGCTCGGATCGCAATGGCATTCAATTCCTGCATAAGGTTATGATAATTGTGTGACTTCAACCCACAAGGACCATCAACAGCTGCTTCAAAAGCCGCACAAGTCTAGGCACAAGTCTAGCATATCTTCCAGTGACCATCAACATCCGCTTTTCTTTTGTTCTTCCTAAAGTCACTGGGCAAGTTCTTCACATTATCAAAAACATGTGTACCATTTAGTAGCAAAGGAGGTCCTCTATCATCCACTTTCTTATTGAACTATTTCTTTGCCGAGCGCCATGGGTATCCCTTCAGAAAAAACCTCCAATGTCCCTGATAAACTATTTTACAACCATGTTTCAGTTGACAAAAGTCAGTATCCCTATCATAAATGGGACAAGCTAAGTGCCCTTTCACAGAGTATGTAGAAAAATTTCCTTATGCCGGGAAGTCATTAATAGTGAAAAATAGCATAGCTTTCAAAGTGAAGAAATCTTCTACTATACCATCATACATTCGAACACCATCTTTGAACAAAGTCAACAGATCCTCCACGAGAGGAGCAAGGTACACATCAATATCATTACCCGGCTGCTTGGGCCCTAATATCATCAAAGACAATATAACATACTTGCGCTTCATGGTCAACCAAGACGGAAGGTTATACATCACCAACATAACAGGCCAACTGCTATGTGTACTGCTTATATCACCAAATGGGTTCATACGGTCCATACACAACCCTAACATCAAATGGCGGGGATCTTTGCCAAAGTCAGGGTACAAGGCATCAAATTTCTTCCATTGCTCACCATCTGAAGTAGGTCTAATCACATCATTTTCCGGCTGAACCTTATCTGCATGCCAACGTACCAACTTTGCATCTTTCCTACAAGCATACAACTTCTCTAAACGGGTAATGATAGGGAGATTCCATAACATATTTTTCGGTGTTTTTTTCTTAGATTGAGACACAACTTCAGCACCCACAGCAATCCCCCCCCCCTCTTCAACTTGTATCGAGACTCGCTGCAAACACGACAACTTTCTCGATCTTTGTCTAATTCCCCCCTATACAAAATACAATCGTTTGGACATGCATGAATTGTTTGTAGTTCCAATCCCATGGGGCATAGAATTCTTTTTACGTCATACGACCTATCAAGAAACTTATTGCCTTCCAGAAGAAAATTCCTAAACAACTCGATAGCCTCAGTCAACGACTTATTAGTCCAACTAAATTTTGCCTTCAAATTCATTACTTGCAACGTCGCACTCAAAACCGAGTGTTTAGAACCTTTGTAAAGGGAGTCCTTTTGTCATTAATCAATGCCTGCAATGACTCGGGTTTCCCTTTGAACTCCCTTGCAATATCTTCCACCATTTCATCAAACTCAATATTGCCATCTAATTCATCTCCCACCTTCGTGTTCTGGGGATCCTCAATTACTTCCCCATGTTATACCCAAAAGAAATAAATGATTCTACCAAGGGCATGTACTCTGGCGATTTTCTAAGATCATTATCAATGAGTTCATCTCAATCCATTTTCCTACAAGTCCATTACATTGCAACCCATGACCATTCATTCGACAATTATCGATCTCATGTCACAACCATTATTTGAAAACACACACACACACACACACATATATTTATATCATTAAAATCATCACAACCGTAGTAAATAGTTTGAAATACACTAACCTCTTCCAATGGAGTATGAAATCACCTCTTCATCAATGGACAAGAAAATGGGAGCAAACCCTTCACACAATTTTGGAAATGTGGGTATTAAATGAGAAGGGCGCATATTTTTATATACACTCCCACATTTTCCGAACATGGAATCTGATAATCATTAATGGCAAGGCACGACTAGCTAGTTTCCAAACTCGAAAACAAGATCAGGTGTAGTTACGAGTCCGAAATATGCATCTTCTCTTCAGTACCAGAGACATTATAGTTTATGAGTTTGGATTTGATGTCGCTCATCCCTTCCAAACTCATAAATATATATATAAAGGCGGTTATGGTCATAACGGCCTTTAAACAAGCCATTTAAAGGCACTTCTAACCTCAACCGCCTTCCATTGGCAAAATTTAAAGGCGGTTATTACAAAACTGCCTTGAATTTTTTTTTAAAACGCCTTCAACCCCCAGGGTCTAATGGCAAGTTTTTGAGCCCTGAAAGCCCTCTGGAAGTTGGTTTTAGGCAGATTTGACAAAACCACTTTCCAATGCTACCTTCTATAGAAGCATCTCCACTAGTGCGATGAACCTCAGCATGTATGAGAAACAATCAAGATTATCAAAGTTGCTGCCAATTTTAAAGCAAGAGCAAGCAAATCTAAAAAATAGTAATTGCTCAATCACAAAAATAAAAACTATGGTGACCTCACTACACTAGAAACCTCACACAAACTAAAATGAAAAAGGGATATAGCTATTTAGGCAGACATACCAATAAGTACATAGGATGCATTGACATAAAAAAAAAAAAGAAGACATCACTGTAAGATAAATCAACTTAAGGAATGGATTTTATACAAGCAATTCCAATTCTTGAGCACTTCAATTCCAATACTCAACACAACTCCACCTCACAAAGAATTCACATAAGGAGCATGCAGAGCAGTTGAATGTCCATATCTCTTAAGTGTTTTAGAAACTAACCCACTAACAAAGGTAATAGTAATCTTTTTATCTTACAAATCCAAGACCAAATGATGCACACATACTATCATTTATTCTCGATACATTCCATATTCATTACTTCCTATGAAGCAATTAAAGAGACACAATATATAATGGAGCTATGAGCTCTTCATTTTAAAGTGCATTCCAATTTACGAATTCCTACAAAGTTATTGTATGACTGGAAGTCTGTGGAAACAAGTTTACAGACTTCTGACATCATCACACACATAGAAAAACCTTTGTAGCTGAATTTCGTCACGTATGCAGTAATAATATGGTGAGTTGAAGCATCAGTTTTAACCAGCAAAACTTTCAACATCTTCGGTAAAAGCTCTCCCAGTGCTCCACCACCACCACCACCACTGAAGTCGGCTTCCATTATGTAAATTATCAAGCACCTTGTATGCTACCATTGAAATTGAAAATAGACCAAGAGTATAAATTGAACCAGTCAAAACACAACCTAGACAATATATTAAGAAAATTAAAATCAGTTGCGTCCCAAGGCTGACAAGTTAGTTATGGACAAATATTCAACAATTACCAGCATTCACACCCTCAAATTTACTTAGGGAACTATCCCCTGCTTGGTCAGCCAGTAGCTTAAGTAAAACCTTAATTTAAATCATGATATACTATTAATATGAACTAGAATATTACTTACCAAGAAGTTTGGAAGATCAACATATGAAATCTCATAGCAAGTTCCTTATTAAAGGAAATTACTATTTCCACAACTCTATTCGAGTCTAACAATGTACAATCAGCCTCATTTCCCATTGTTTACCAAGGTTAAGTTCTACTAATTCACTTATCTATGTAGATTAAAACTAAACATTTCAGAGCAGGCAAAAAGTATAAACAAATGAATGGGCTTTACGCCTATGCATGTGTATACTACAAATGCATACAAAGTTCCACTCACAATAAGAATCACAAAAAACCAAGTTAAATGATGAATGTGCTTAATGCATATACATGTTTATACTACATTTAAAACTAACCACAATGCATGTAAAGTTCCACTCACGCTTAAAATCACAAAAAAAAAAAGAAGAAGTTCAATGATGAATTCGGAACATATGCAACAGAAGAAGAAAAAAAACTACAGATAATGAGAAGTTTCAACTAATAAAAAGTAGCATCATACTTGTAAACTTCTCAATTGTGTTCCACATCCCGAGCCTCCAGATCCTCCTACAAATCATAGTCTTAAACCTTAGAGACATATGATAAAACAGTTAGCAATCATACCAGCAAAAAAAATCAAGAATTTCATGATTATGGCCAATCAAGTTCTCTATAGATAGATATATATATGCCAATACCGCTTCCACTTAGGTGGAGGCAGGTTTGCCCATCTCTAACCTTTTCTTTAACAATGAAACTCTCTTCCAACATCATGTTATCTAACCAGGCATCATAAATCAACGGATTCTTCCTCACTTCCTCCGCAGATTAAAACATCTATTCTCAACAATGGCATTGATATGAATCCCCTCCAGAACATTCTGGATGCAGAATATTTGATGGTTTCTTAACTGTAACAAGGTAATCTCGCCTAACCTAATCACAACTGCACAAACTGTTTACTAACTAGTCCGCACGATTAGTTCACAGATTTGAAGAGTACTGCCAACTTAATTAACCTGCATGATTAAGCAAAAATGGAACGCTCGCAAGCAAAGGGTAATAACTCAAAATTATGAATATATGATTTATAAAGCATGTAAAAATAATTGGCCATCATCCTTTTTAAAGGATGAAAATCAACAACAAAGAATACATGATTATGTAGAAACCTAGTTCAAACAGTTGTTTTCTTCGTCCTAAACTAACTAAATGTCCTAATGTAGGAAATAGAAGTCCTTTCCAATGTGGGAAAATTTATAAATGGTATCTTCCTTATATAATTAGTTACCTTGTGGATTGGATTACATGTGGTAATTTCCTTATAGACTTGGAATCTTATTCCTGATAGACTTTGATTTGTCATTGATGAGATGTTTCACTGATTTGATATCAATGCACCATAATAAAGTCTTTTATATTTTAACATGGTATCAGAGCCTATGATCCTGAAGACTAGAGTCAACGCCCTTCTCGTCGTTGCTCGTCGATATCTGCTTTCGTAGCCTGCTACAGATTTACGCCGTCACCACCCACTTTTATTGCCATTTTGTTATTGTCATCGTCCGCTGCTCACCATTATCTTTTGTCGCAGCTCGCCAACTTTTTTTCTTGTTTCATTGTTATTGTTGTCTGTTGCTCGCCACTATCTGCTATCGCAACTCGTCGACTTTTGTTGCTGTTTTGTTGTTTTCGTAACTAGCTAACTAACTATATCCAATTGAAAATCTACCTATTACAATGCTCATGCGGCCAAATTTTAGGATTTATAAATTTTAAATTTTAAAAATTTGTAAATCTTGGCATCTTTCTTCAGGGCTTCTATTGGGCTTCTGTCTGCTTTAGCCAATCTCAATCATGCATTTTAGTATAAGTATACATTTTCACTAAAAAAAACCCACTGAGGAAAAGAGTATCGTGTATTCTTGGCCAAAATCTTCTAGGCTTTCCTAGAAATAATAGTCAAATGTTTCCAAACTGATTGGCTTTGGCTTGGATGTACTTCATGTACTTGAACAATCGAAGCATTCAACACTTCATCTCTAAGTTTCTTCCTGGCTCTCGTCTTCGGACCAACCTTGTTACTTAGAGAATCTCGACAAAACCCTTGAAGCTTTAATCCAGTTGTGACATTGCTTCATTTATGGAGCTAGCATTTGGAATCGTATTAGGCATCCTCAATTCCCTCCTTATCTCAACACTGCTTCCAAACTCAACAAACTTCCTATACAAATCCTCCGCACTCAATTTAGGTACATGATCAAGCGCAAACTTATAAATAACCCTCGCGCTCTTGACCACCTTACACTTCTCCTCGAACTCCATAAATAAAGCTCACGTCTTTCGGAAACTGATTCTTGCTGAAATTTCATTTTTTTGGAGTGGAGTAATCAACTTAGGTGAATTCTTCGACTGTGATGTGTAAAGTCCTCTGGAGTTGGACTTAGTTATGGCATATTGTACGAACTTATGTTGTGGTGTTTTAACACCACTGCTATCTAGTTTTACCTGACAGCAGCTTTCTAGCCACGATTTATGGAGCACATTATGGAAGATAATCATGTGATCAGAACAGAAAATTGTGAAGATTAATATGTGGCAATCTATTTCTGGTAACTGAATATTCATGTAATATTAACTAGTTTATTTATGGTACAACTCCTATTGATAAAGGATTGTCCATTTAAATACCAGATTAGAATCAGATCTTTCCTCAGTCTAGAAGTCTATTCTTGGTAGAATTCGACAAGGAAAGAGTTGTATACAAGGCAGGATTGTGAAGATGATAAAAGGAAGAAGATACAACGTAATCTTAAGTGACCAAGAATTCATCTCTACGTGAGAAGTGTTGGAGCGATCTGCCTATGGTGTTTGGAGGAGTGTTGATTCATCCGACCAAGTTCGTAAAGATCAGAAACAAGGAAGCCTTAATTCCCCGGGAGGAGGAGATCCAGGGAGACGTGTTGTTCGTGGGGGTTCAACGACGTAGGATCGGCAGTGAGGGGATCTCACGACATTCACTCATAGGTTAGCAATGGATTAGTATTCAAGTTAAGCTTCTTGTACTAAAGACTGATTTCTAGTGGATGGTTTCTGATCTGGGCAAGGCCCCGCAGACGTAGGTGTAATTGCACCAAACTGCGTAACCAAGTTGTGTGTGCACTGCTTATTTTGTTTCGTGTTTTAACACCAAACGTTAAACAACTTGGCATAAAAGTATAGACTATAGGTGAAACAGAATTTCAATTGGTATAAGAGCACGGCACTTTCTGACCCCTATACAGGGAGAGTGAGATCAGGTTTCACCATGGCACCAAAGGAGGGGGCTTCGGTCACGCGACCACCGTTGCTGGAACAAGGAAACTATGCCTATTGTAAGGCACGTTTGAAAGTGTTCATTGGAGCACTAGATGATCAAGCCTGGAACTATGTCATAAATCAGTACATTCCACCTTCAAGTGACGAAACTGAGGGATCAAGCTCATCGACGGCTAAACCATTTTCTAAATATTCTACCGAGGAGCACAAAGCACACGTGTCCAACTCAAAGGCATTAAATGCCATCTTCACGGCAGTAGATGAAGATCAATTTAAGATGATTTGAAATTGTGAGACTGCAAAGGAAGCGTGGGATGTGTTGCAAGCGTATCATGAGGGGACAAGTTCTGTCAGAGAATCTAAGTTGCAGTATTACACGTCAAAATTCGAAGAACTAAAGATGCGCAAAGATGAGACTATTTCCGAGTTCAATGGATGAGTCCGAGATATTGCAAACAAAGCATTTCAGTTTGGCAAAAAGTACAAAGATCAAAAGCTTGTCAGGAAGGTGCTGAGGGCGTTACCTCCACGTTTTAATATGAAGGTCACAGCGATTAATGAAAATGGAAGAATAGGGACAATGACTCTTAATGAGCTTATGGGATCTCTGGAATCTTATGAGATGGAAATGCTGCAAACCAAAACAGGAAAGAAAGAGATGGCTTTTTCAAGCATAAATTCTGGAAAGTCAGAAGATCACACAGATAATGAAGATTCTGATGAAATTGCAAACATAACCAGGAACTTCTCCAGATTTATGAAGAAGATGGGCAGGAAACCACAAGATAAGTCAAGCGGGAGCAAAAATCTTAACCCAAACTCCACTCCAAGATTTGGTCAAGCAACTGGTGTTGAAACACCAAAGTTTAAATCGACAAATCCCAACCTGAACAGGAAAATCCAGTGCAGAGAATGTGAAGGTTTTGGACACATACAAGCTGAGTGTGCCAATACGGTTAAAAGACAAGGAAAATCGTATGCCACAACCTGGAGTGATGATGACGTAGGAGATGATGTTAAGGATGGAGAGGAGTATACAAATCATGTTGCTTTCGGTGTGTCAATGGTGGAGTTGGAAGACACTTTTGAGGAAAGTCTCGGTGTGCTGAATGAAGATGAGAGTGGTAGCTCAGATGAAGAGGCTAGGAGCATTAGTGATGATGACATTCGCAAGGAAAGTATGGAGATGTACAAGATGTGGTTAAAGGTGGCGGGTGAGAACAAAGAGCTCAAGTTTAAGAGTTTAAGTGAAAAAGCTAAAGTGAACGAACTTGAAAAAGAAAAGGCAATTGGTGAACTGGAAAAAATCAAGAAGGAATTTGCTGAAGTGGCGCAACGAGCAGAGGCAGTAGAACAAGCTATCAGACATCTCAATACAGGGAAATCTAATCTCGAAGACTGTCTAAGAATGGGACAGACGACCAAATACGGAATTGGTTATAAAGGATCGGTAAATTTGTGGAGAAACAAGGCAGATCAAGGCGCACCAGCCCCAAGAATAATCGAGAGGAATTTTTCCACCAAGAGGATCAGACGATGCGGATACTGTGGAGCTCTAGGGCATGTCAGGAATAGGTGTTTTAAGCTTCTTAGGACACTGTCTGTTAACACAGCAAATCGGAGTTTCAACACCATGCCAGGATATGATACGAGGCATCAACTTAACACTGGAGGATACATAACCAGATTTCTGAACACACGTGTCAATCAAAGACCGCATCACATCACTCGACCAGTAAGCCAGGTATGGGTTCAAAAATCTCAAGATGTTTGTCTTTCAAGTTTCGTCTATTTTGGGGCACATACAGGAAACTCCTGGTATTTCGATAGTGCGTGCTCAAGGCATATGACTAGAGTACCTGAATTTCTTCAAAAATTCAAACCTGGATTTGGTGGCCATGTTAGATTTGGTGATGGGAAGCGCAGTAGAATAATCGGCAAAGGTGAGTTAGCCATCAAAGGGCTTCCTGTGTTCCAAGATGTATTACTGGTGGAAGGTCTGAAAGCTAACCTGTTGAGCATTAGCCATATATGTGACAATGAAATGACGGTGTTTTTCGACAAGGAGAAATGTGTAGTCAACCATGGAACTGAAGTATTCACTGGATCTAGATCAATGGATAACTGTTATTTTCTCGACCAAGATGTCACATACTTCAACTCAAAAAAGGAAATCAGTACTCTGTGGCACAGAAAATTGGGACACCTAAATTATAAATCCTTAGCTCGTATTTCCAGACTGAATGCAGTCAGAGGTATTCCCGAAATCAATGACAATAAGGAGGTAGTCTGCAGATCGTGTAAAGAAGGAAATCAAACTCGGATACCACACCATGCTGTAAATGATGTTTCAACGTCAAGACTTTTGGAGCTACTACATATGGACTTGATGGGGCCAGTCAATACCCTAAGTGTGGCAGGAAAGAAGTATATTTTTGTCTGTGTAGATGACTTCTCGAGGTATACGTGGGTATCATTTCTCAAAGAGAAGTCAGAGGCTGCTGATATTTTCAAGAACTTGGCACACAAGCAACATGTAGAAAAAGGAACCACTCAGGTAAGAATTGCACATATCAGGAGTGACCATGGAAAAGAATTTGAAAATTCTAAGTTTCATGACATCTGCGATACACTTGGTATACACCACGAGTTCTCTGCCCCCATAACTCCTCAACAAAATGGTATAGTAGAAAGAAAGAATCGAACACTGCAGGAAATGGCACGAGCAATGTTAGCCGAGAAGAAAATTAATGCTAGATACTGGGCTGAGGCTGTACACACTGCATGCTACACCATCAACAGAGTATATCTGCGTCTGTTTACTGAGAAGACACCATATGAGATCTGGAAAGGGAAGAAACCAGATGTGTCGTATTTTCATGTCTTTGGGAGTAAGTGCTATATTCTGAAGGACCGAGAGCCTTTAGCTAAATTTGAATCTAGAAGTGATATCGGTGTATTCTTGGGTTATTCTCCTACCAGTCGAGCTTACCGAGTGCTTAATCAATGCTCTGGAACAGTCATGGAGTCTATTAATGTGGTTGTTGATGATTCAGAAGAAGATACTGTTGGTGAAAGTGATATCCTCGAACCAGTGAACCCTACTGGTGTTGAAACACCAGCATCGTCAACTGGTGTTGAAACTCCAGAAACTGGAACAGGTGAATCTGAACAAAATCCAGCTAGACATATGCACTTAAGGGATCAACCACGGGTGAATTACAGAGAATTGGCAGGACTATCATGTTTCATCTCTCTTATGAGCCAAAAAATTACAAAGAAGCTCTGCTCGATGAGTATTGGATTTCAGCAATGCAAGAAGAATTACAGCAATTCGAAAGAAACAATGTTTGGTATCTTGATTGGAACCAAGTGGATTTTTAAGAACAAATCTGATGCGGATGGTAACGTCACAAGAAATAAAGCGCGACTGGTTGCTCAAGGGTACACTCAAGTAGAAGGGGTTGATTTTGATGAAACTTTTGCACCTGTAGCCAGATTGGAGTCGATCAGACTGATGTTGGCAGTGTCCTACATTCTGGACTTTACTCTTTATCAGATGGATGTCAAGAGTGCATTCCTGAATGGCCTAGTAAAGGAGGAAGTTTACGTGGAGCAACCTTAGGGGTTTGAAGACCCACATTTTCCTAATCATGTCTACCGGTTGAATAAAGCATTGTATGGACTCAAGCAGGCACCTCGTGCATGGTATGAGCGACTGACAACCTTTCTGATTCAAAAGGGATATCGTCGAGGGGGAGTGGACCGTACACTGTTCGTTCTGCATAAGGGGACAAACATTCTGATCGCACAGATTTATGTGGATGATATTGTTTTTGGATCTACCTCTTCAGTATTGGTAAAGGAGTTTGTTGACTTAATGACCAAGGAGTTTGAAATGAGTATGGTAGGCAAATTGTCATATTTTCTGGGATTACAGGTTACTCAGGAGAAGAATGGTCTTTTCATCAACCAACAGAAATATGCTGAAAACTTGATCAAAAGATTCAGACTTACAAGTGCAAAGACAGTACGCACTCCAATGGCTACCACCGACAAGCTTACAAAAGATGAACTGGGTCAGAGTGTTGACCAAAAATTATACAGGAGTATGATTGGTAGCCTGTTGTATTTAACTGCAAGTAGGCCAGACATCTGTTTAAGTGTTGGTATCTGTGCCCGCTACCAAGCTAATCCAAAGGAATCACATATGTCAGCTGTGAAAAGGATTATTTGGTATATAAGTGGAACGGTGGAGTATGGAGTATGGTTTTCTCGGAACAAGGATTCGCTGTTGGTAGGGTTCAGTGACTCTGACTGGGCCGGGAATGCTGATGATCGTAAGAGTACCACTGGTGGGTGCTTCTTTGCTGGATCAAATCTGGTCAGCTGGTACAGTAAAAAGCATAATTCTATATCATTGTCTACGGCTGAAGCAGAATACTTAGCTGCTGGGAGTTGTTGTGCGCAGCTATTATGGATGAAACAGATGATGCGAGACTATGGGTTCAATGATGTGAGTTTGACAGTCCTATGCGATAATAAAAGTGCCATTGATATTTCCAGGAATCCTGTGCAACACTCTAGGACAAAGCACATCGATATCCGACACCATTTTATTAGGGACTTAGTTGAAAAAGGAGAAGTCACAGTCCAGTATGTACCGACATCAGAACAACTGGCTGATATCTTTACAAAGCCTCTGGATGGCGAGACGTTTGAAGGCCTCAGACAGCACTTAGGCGTGTGTCGAATGTAAGGTACCCAGATCTGTCCATTATGTTGTATTATTTACTGTTCCGTTTTGTCTTTCTTTTAAATATAGTTGAAAAAGAAAAAAACTTTAGAAAAATTGAAAATCTCAAAAATATGAGAAGCCGTGTTTAAACACCGAGGGCTGGTGGTACTGAAAAATTGCTTGATTGAGAAGTAGATCAGACGGACTAACCTTGGGCTAGTAAGATATGATGATGGGCTTAAGTGTTCGCATGATGGTATACTGAAAGAAGAGAAAGTAGAGTGGCTTTTTGGTTTACGAAAAAGGAAAGTGAAAGTGACAAGTGGTTGATTCCCACACAAATTCAAGTTCTTCAACTGTTCATCTCCCTAAACAAAGCTCCCGCACTTGTCTTCCTAGCAAACCTGAAACTTTCAAAAACCCAGAAACCGCACATCCCACACAAAACCCCGTAAAAAATGGTGAACTTTACCTTCAAGAAATGGTTTGGGGGTTTCTCGAGTGTGCGAGTTCCGGAGAATCCGCGTTTTGAAGAGCTTGACCCCGATGTAGATGTGGGAGAATGCCCTGGAGGTCGAGAACAAAGGGTAACTAAGTGGAATGGAGTAAATCGCCGACGCCCTAAGGCCAGGTTTGACCATTCTTTTATCCATGACGGGATTTACTTTTACTCTGTTCTGGAATTTATTACGTGGATGATTCAAAATAGAGATTATGTTGATCTTCGAAAATTCAAGAGTTTGCATGGAAAGATAAATGGATTCGATTTGAAAGAACTGTTAACTGGTGGCATTGGAGAAATCTGTGAAATTAGTAAATTTTATGCCACATTAGTTGGAGTAGATTTTGGTTAATAGTACAAAGTAGGGGAGGAAATAGATCAGTTTTTTACAATCTATACGAGAATAGGTTCGCTGCACAGGCCTGTTATTATAAGCCTAGGGGATGATGTGGTTGTGCAACCCTGGGTTAAAGTGGTTAAATCCACTGATTTTTCTGGAGCAAGTGGCAAAGAAATAGAGTGCTTTAATGGGTCTATGTTCCTGCTTCAAGAATCGTTGAGACAATTGCCCATCCCAGTGGTGGAGATCAGTGATAGTGAAGAGGAAGCAGGGTGTGCAGAGGGAGCTGATGAAGCTGAGACATTTTTGATGATGAATGAACCAGAGAATGCTTCTGTGCTGAGTGAAGCTCTTTCAGAGTGTTTGAAGTCTGATTCATAGAAAGAAGATGATGAAAGTATTGTTGTGGAGAGTGTAGATGGTGCTGATATGCCTGGTACTGGTACTCAAAAACCAGTTGTGAACCTGACTGAGAGGGGGAAAACTCCTGATGGCTCTGATGTTGGTGTTGAATGCCACTCAGATGTCAAAGAAGGCCAGGGATAGTGTGGCCTCTACTTCCAAGGGTGCTCAAAGGTCGAAGAGGTGCAGAGATAAGAGTATGGCCACAAGTGAGGACAGTGATGAGCCGATTGGGCTGAAACTGAAGAAGTTACGTGCAGACCGGCAGCAGAGATCAGTTGAGCCTCAGGCACTACCTGCACCTGAGGTTTGTAATGCTATTAGCACTGAATTTTATGACGAAGCAAGCCAAGAAAAATGGGAATTTATCTGTGGAAGGAAGATACTGGCGGAAAGGCCAGCTGATTCTGAGAAATACCGAGACTGTGGGTTCACAGATTATTTACACTATCTAAAGGTGTTTAGGGCTGCTACATGTTTTGGTGAGTATAACAAGCAGATAGTGTTGGAATTTTATTCCAACCTGAAGGAGGAATGTGAAGATGAGGAATCTCCTTGGTTCCATAGGGTGTATGTGCGAGGGGAAGTTTTTGAGTTCTCCCCAGAGGCAGTGAATCAATGTCTGCAACGTGGAAATTCCAGGAATGACAAATCGGTGTTCAAACACCAATTGCCAGAAAATTTTAATGAAGTGGCAGTGGAGCTTACCGGGGGCGTGGAGAGTACATGGCCAGTGACTGGTAGACAGCAGATACCTGCATCCAACCTTACCTCCAGGTATTACTGCCTGTATATGGTGGCAGTACACAATTGGATTCCTTCAGTCAATAATACAAGTGTCACCAAAGAAATGGCTACACTCCTATATAGTCTAGGAGCACGGTATAAGGTAAATATGGGAAGAATGGTGTTTAATGATATCATGGATTGTGCTCGCAAGACTAGGAAGGAAGCATTGGTACATCCGTGCGTCATCACTTTGGTGTTACAAAAAGGTGGAGCAGTAACAAGGGATTCCGATGAATTGATTTCTACCCATGCTTTAAGACCGACCCTCAAAACATTAAGTGGTAGAATTGTAAAGGATTTAACCTGGACACCTCCGGAAACAGCGTGCTCAGATGCTGGTGCGGCTCGGTTGAGAGCTATTGAGGCAAGAGCAGCAGTGTGTCAGGAATTGCTTGAACGCCATCAGGCTGCTGTAGTAAAGATTCAGGGGGAGTTGGCTGCATTGGAGGCTGAAAGAGAAGGTTTGTTGGTGGCAGCGACTCAGGATGCTGTTGGTTCAGAGGATGATTCGAATGTGTCTGCTGTATAAATCATGTCTTGACATATTCATGAATTCAAGGGGAGAAATTTGGAGATTTTGAGTAGATGATTTTGAGTAGATGTTGACTGCTTTAACTTGGACGGATTATGATGATTGATTTTATCTTCGATTTGGATGTTCTGAATATTCGTTGTTGTTTATGCTGTCTGTGTGTGTTGTTGAATTCACTAATATGCCAAGGGGGAGATTGTAAAGTCCTCTGGAGTTGGACTTAGTTATGGCGTATTGTGCGAACTTATGTTGTGGTTTTTAACACCACTGCTATCTAGTTTTACCTGACAGCAGCTTTCTAGCCACGACTTATGGAGCACATTATGGAAGATAATCATGTGATCAGAACAGAATATTGTGAAGATTAATATGTGGCAATCTATTTCTGGTAACCGAATATTCATGTAATATTAACTAGTTTATTTATGGTACAACTCCTATTGATAAAGGATTGTCCATTTAAATACCAGATTAGAATTAGATCTTTCCTCAGTCTAGAAGTCTATTCTTGGTAGAATTCGACAAGGAAAGAGTTGTATACAAGGCAGGATTGCGAAGATGATAAAAGGAAGAAGATACAACGTAATCTTAAGTGACCAAGAATTCATCTCTACGTGAGAAGTGTTGGAGTGATCTGCCTGTGGTGTTTGGAGGAGTGTTGATTCATCCGACCAAGTTCGTAAAGATCAGAAACAAGGAAGCCTTAATTCCTCGGGAGGAGGAGATCCAGGGAGACGTGTTGTTCGTGGGGGTTCAACGACGTAGGATCGGCAGTGAGGGGATCTCACAACATTCACTCATAGGTTAGCAATGGATTAGTATTCAAGTTAAGCTTCTTGTACTAAAGACTGCTTTCTAGTGGATGGTTTGTGATCTGGGCAAGGCCCCGCAGACGTAGGTGTAATTGCACCGAACTGTGTAACCAAGTTGTGTGTGCACTGCTTATTTTGTTTCGTGTTTTGACACCAAACGTTAAATAACTTGGCATAAAATTATAGACTATAGGTGAAACAGAATTTCATGATGGATTTCATATCCAAAGTATGAAAATTACTAATAAAAATAAGGAATTTGTAGGACATGTCATGTGTTTTGATCCTGGCATTATTGATAAGTCTTACAAGAGTTCATGTAGTGTTATTAATTGGGATGATAAATATGATAATGCTTGTTTGGGTTTGCATATTGGTAAGAGTTGTAGGCTTGTTAAAACCAGAAAGTGTTATGAGCCTGGCATCTTTGAATATTTTCATGGAGTTTTGATATTGTTAAGCTGGAAAACAGAGTTTATTATTACAATTTCATAAGAAATTCTGGTTGTATTAATGGAACTTCAAAATGTGTGGATATATACTCGGTTGCTTCTTGTGGAAGTAGTTGCAACATTGTTTAGACGGGGACAATTGATTTCAAAATTATGTTTAAGCCATGTAGTACTGTTCGAAGATGTGAAAAATGGAATATGGAGGAATTTATTGACTTTGGGGCTCAGTTGAGGATTTTAGGAAGTCCGAAAATTAAGCTTAGAATTCCGCCAATAGTGTTGTGGGCAAATGCTTGTGTGGACGGGAGTACTTTTGTGTTTGGAATTCTTGTTATGTTTTGTGGTATTTTAGCTAGAGTTGTAGTTGGCAACCAATGATAGAGGTGTGCAGGTGCATTCATACACAATTAGATGCGATTATGATGCAAGACCTCATGTTGGAGCAGCTCTGTTAGATATGCATGCGAAATGTAGAAACTAGAAATACTCATATTTGAGTTTTGGAAAGACAATGCTTTCTGCATATGCCATGTATGGTTGTAAAGAAGAAATGATGGCCTTCTTAGCCAATTGCTTGCGTAGAAAATAAGGGTGTAATGTTGTGATTGTGTTCATACTTTGGGGTATATTATATAGTGTTACAAAAGTCCTAAGTTAATAAGGAAAATGAAACTAATCTAATTACAATAATGTTCATAAAATATATCTTTTTCTCAATACTCCTCAAGTTGGAGCATGTAGATCGAGAATGCCCAACTTGTCAAGTAGTAGCGGAAGATGATTATGTCCAAGAGTTTTTGTGAACAAATCCGCAGGCTGATCGGAAGTGCGGATAAGACGAGTAACAATAGTACCAGACTGTACCAATTCTCTGACAATATGATAGTCAACCTCTATGTGTTTCGTAAGTTCATGAAAAACAGGATTAGCAGCAATATGAAGAGCAGATTGACTATTGCAAAACAATCGCATGAGGGCAAAATGCACAACACCTAAGTCCCGAAGCAAAGACTTAAGCCATAATAACTCACAACAAGTAACTGCCATGGCACAATACTCCGCTTCAGCAAAAGAACGAGAAACCGTAGGTTGCTTCTTCGTCTTCCATGAAACCGGAGAATCATCGATCATCACAAAATAACCAGAAAGTGAACGCTGTGTAATGGAGCAAGTAGCCCAATCAGATTCACAGAAAGCAGTCAACTGTAAAGAACTATGTGAAGAGAGGAATGAACCACTACAAGAAAATAAACCTATTACTTCACCCTTTTTACCTCAGTTTTTAGGCTTAGCTTAAAAAATCAAGATAAAAAATTCTTTTACTATGATTTTTTTTTTAAGTAAAAAATATTAATTACCTCGAGTATAAAAAATCAAGGTAAAAAATTGGATTTTTACCTCGGTCATAATTTTAATTGAAGTAAAAGGTTTAAAAATGAGGTAAATGATGTTATAGATGTTTGTGCGACATCGCATTCATGTAATAAAATTATTGCCGAAATCGCGTGTTTTGTCGATGTCACCAATAGAGCTTGAGATGGATGACCAATGTCGCATAAAATAAAATATAGTACATTTAGAAGTTATAGTTAAGAAGGAATAACGAGGAGTTTTGTTAAATTTTGTTATTCAAAAATTAATGAGGTCTGTTTTGTTATGTTACAATTGAAAATGGTTGTATAATTAATTTGGAAAACCACAACCACCATGAAATTTTTTTTTAATGGGACGGTTGAATTTTTTTTTCAACACAAACAATAACATATTGTTGAAAAAAGGTACTCTAATTATTTAAAAAATCTTATTCACGAGAACCTCCTTAAAATTCAATTAGTACAAAATAATTCGAATATCAATAATACATGTCTGAGTACCATTATTGGAATACAAATGACAAGAAAATCAAGCCTCTCGAATTATGATAACGTTGAAAACAATCGGCCCCCAAGCTTCTATGATCTCGAAGAACAAGGTGTCCCAATGCACAAGTTGTTGCCTGAAAGGAACTCGGAAAACCCTTTGGGGACAGGGCCTTGATCTTCCCTTGGCCCGAGTAGGTCATGCGCCACTCTTTTCCGTAGCACCTTATCACAACAAGGGTCTTTGCCTTCAACAGAAGTGTTACAATATCAATATGGATGTACTAATCAGAAAAATAAAATTCATTATGAACAAATATATGCAATTATAAAAAATATTATTAATTGAAAATAAAATAATGTAACAATTTTAATTATTGGCAAGTTTCGGTCCTTACCAAAGTTGGGTTCTTCCCAAAGTTTTGTTGCTTCAAGGTACAGTTGAAACAAGGGTTTTCCGGAGCCATTGTATAGTTTTCAATGTTGAAGACAACCGCTTCAGAGTTTCTCCTTTGTGCGGAGAACTGTATAATTAATAAAAATTAAAATTACTTTAGATACAGTATTGTGCATATGTATTAGTAATATATTATGTGAAATGGTAAAATACCTCAATAAATGGGCGCATAGAGGATCCTTCACTAGCCATTAGACCTGCATATGAAGTGAACAATATATAAGAAAAACTTGTGAAATTGGTAATGTGTCGCATGAACATATTGGTTTGAACCACTGGCAACGTCGACATGATCTAGCAAGGTAGCCGCTTACTTGGAAAGATCGATATCATGACCGATGATACACCGAGGTCGCAAAAATGAACATTAAGTTAATTAAAATGCCTGCATACGAAGTCGCTAAGACATTGGTAATATCGATGTATAAATATGTACAACTGTGATGACTAATGAAACAACTTCAGATAAGAATGTGTGATGTCCTATTCATAAATCGAATGATATGCGACACGAGAACGAGTTTGCATGGGTTGAAGACAACAAAACATGTATTAAGGAGATAAAATTACACTAACACGTCCTAACACATACAAGAACAACATAACCTAGGTTTACATGTACAAAAACTTCTCACTCTAACGAATCTGAGTAAGAACCATTTAACCAAAAATAAAACTCGTACAGAAAACATAGATTCATTTAACATGGTGAGGTAACAATTACAAAAACTAAAGCACTACATGAGTAGAAATCCATACCTTTGTCAAAGAAGAAGAGGAAAGGGGTGGAAAGACTCTTGGTATTTGTGGGAAACCTGTAAATGAGGAGCTTAAATTGATTCTAGGGGACCATTTATTTATAGCCTTTTTGAAACGACATCGTTTTGGGAACTTGTATCATCTGCCGCGGTAAGTGCAAATTCGTACCGATGTCGCTGAAATTGACAGACCAGCGACATCTTTGCGACATCGCAATATTACAAATGGGCTCCATACATAATGTATAATATATGGGCTCCATAGATAGACTCTATGTATTATAGATGGGCTGCATAAATAATGTATAACTCAGCCATTACGAATTCACTGTATAGTCTTCATATCCGACATTGTTAGCGATAGGTGACCGATATAGGCAAATGCGACTGCAGCTCAAAACTATTTCAGCCCACTAGCATTTCATATGAGCCTGCATTTGACCAAAAAACATATAATTGACCTTAACAAACGCTCTATATTATATTAGAAATATGTATTTACTTTTATAATTGTTCATGAACATGATTAATGTCCATTTTGATTGAAAACGATTTTACCTCCACGTACATGTCAAGTTTTTAAATTTTACACTTAGGTCCTTACACGAATGTTCCGGCAGTGGAATGAAAATTTGTAGATACCCCAATCTAATTTGCAATGTCATGACCAAGATGTTCTTGTTTAGCCATGACTGGATGAATGGAACGGTGTATTAAAATTCATTTGTATTATTATTTCCATTTATACCCTTAGGATAAGGGTTATTAGAACGATGATTTCCACCACATAGAATCAAATGAAATTCCATATTCGAGGCTCTTATGAAAATAAAATGTAATAAAATTGCGTCCATCGAATTTTAGAAAGCGCTAGGACGTGGTCTATAGTAAATTATAGACACTTACTTATAAGTAGACAAAGGTTATCTAGTAGATGTTGACTGGGAGAAGTCTCAATGGGATCATGCATGTTTTGTAATCATTCTTGATGTTGTTAAATTTGACTGGTGATGGGAAATGAGGTCCCTTCCGGGACGTTTCAAATCGATTTTATCTCAACGGTTCACGATTTTACCTCCACTGGTCAAGTTTTTAATTTTTGAACTTAATTAGGTCCCTCCGCAAATGTAGGAGATGTGGAAATGCAAATTTAGAGATACCCCAATCTAATTTACAATGTCATAACCAAGATTTCCTGGTTTAGCCATGACCAGATGAATGGAATGGTGTATTGAAATTCATTTGTATTAGTATTTCCATTTATACCCTTAGGATAAGCATTATTGGAACGATGATCTCCACCACATAGAATCAAATAAAATTCCATATTCAAGTGTTCTTATGAAAATAAAATGTAATAAAATAGCGTCCATTGAATTTTAGAAAGCGCTAGTACGTGGTTTTGAGTAAATTATAAATGGTTACTTATAAGTAGACAAAGGTTATTTGGTAGATGTCGACTGGAAAAAGCCTCCATGGGATCATGCCTGTTATGTAATCATTATCGATGTTGTTAAGTTTGACTGTTGATGGAAAATAAGGTCCCTTCTAGGACGTTTCGACACGATTTTACCTCCACGGTTCACGATTTTACCTCCAAAGGTCAAGTTTTAAAATTTTGAACTTAATTAGGTCCCTCCGCAAACGTGGGAAATGTGGAAATAAAAATTTATAGATACCCTAATCTAATTCACAATGTCATGACCAAGATGTTCTGCTTTAGGCATGACCGGATGAATGGAATGGGGTATTCAAATTCATTTGTATTAGTATTTCCATTTATACCCTTAGGATAAGCGTTATCAGAACGATGATTTCCACCACATAGAATACAATGAAATTCCTTATTTTAGAGTTCTTATGTAATTTTATGACACTTTTAAAAAAATACCAATTTTCCCCCATTTTTGAAGTTGCAGGTATGTCGCCAAAAATGGATCCACAATCGAATAGATACCGACTTCGATCGTAATGAAATTTCCGGCTGGAAACCAAATTTTTAGGCAAAATTTTGAAGCAAAATTTCCCTCCCACCAAAATTTCAAGTAATTAAAACCAACACCATTACCCATTTTTCATCTATACCACTCTTTCTCCAAACCCTAGCTACAACACACCATCTTCTCCATCCACACATTTAATACAACAATTCAAGAGCTTAATCAATTTGTTTTTCCTTCTCCATCCACACATTTAATACAACAATTCAAGAGCTTAATCAATTTGTTTTTCCCACATATGAACAAATGGCCGATGATGGAGCACCTCTAGTTTCAAATTAGTTGAGGTAGTTTTCCATACATTCAATGTCTATTTAGCAATTTAATTACCATACCTTCTACATGTTATTTTTCTCATAGATCAAAGCTTGTATATATTCATAATGTATGATGATTGTGTTACCTGTTAAATAGTGTATATTGTTTTTTCTCCACAAATGATGCCATGTTTGTAGGGAATGACAATAAATGCTTATATTAGGGCTGCTTGTGTACAATAATTGCTTATTCGTATGAATACGATATGAATGTGCGACGTCAGTATCAATTTTTTGGCCTCCACGATGTAAATCCAAATTCAGACCGATGTCGCACATGTCAATGAAAACCATGAAATTATTTGAATGTGTGACTTTGCACTTAGGTCGGCCTCAACGATATCAATTACTGTAATATGCGACGTCGCTTCTACCTATATCCGTTCTTTTACAAGTTGACATTCATGTCATCTAATTCTAACTATATTATGTGTATTTTAATATAGTGTCTACCCAATTCTAACTTAATTTTTGTTTGTCGTGCATTCGGTGTAACATGACAACGAGAGTTATGGATAGATAACTTCTCATTTCACTAGTCGTTTTGACAGTGTTTATGCCTTACAACATTGTCAATTTGGAGGTTCAATACATTTAATTTTTATGGGCAACCTTATGTATTATTATATATTGTAACACATATTTGTAATATATCTTATAGCTAGGGTTTAGGGTGTCATTGTTAATTTTCCCATATATTTTTAATGATAGTAGATTGTTGTATAATGTTTAACCATTAATAGAGTATTGGAATAAATAATAACATGTAATGGATTTCAACTAATACTGTTTTTTTCATGAAATATTAAATATTATTTTATTTTATCGAAACATCCTCTTGATGAATGACTCGTGACGTTGCACATAACGGTACATATTTGACGTAAATGCAATTTCACATATGGAACCGGTGTGTAATTATTTTTTGAGACATCACTGATGCAAAATGATATCATAATGTTCGTTGTTCCACGTCAGCATGGACATGTCATCATCCCTCCCAATCTGCGATGTCGCAGTTATTTAGAATGATGCCGACTGCAACGAAATCGCAGACATTCCTTTCTGATCTCGTGTCTTGTTGGTATGGCCGACGTTGATCATCTGAAATCTTGACATCGATCTGAACGATACCGCAGATACTGTATCCTGTCGTCGATCTTAATACTAAAACTGACATTGGTCCAAAACTGAGGTAAAAAGATACCTTTTCCCTTGGTTTCGAAATGAGGTAAAAGGTAACCTTTTTACTTCACCGATATTTACTTTGGTTTTTTAGGGAAAACCCGAGGTAAAAAGCCCTGGAAAACCGAGGTAATAGGTGTTGTCTATAGTAGTGAACCTTGACTAGGATGACATTTCAAGTAGTGTAGAATCCGTTGTGTAGCTTGCCAGTGAGGAACACAAGGTGACTTCATGAACTAAGCAAGTGTATGCACCGAATAACTAAGCTCATAATGTATAATGGTAAGGTAAATGAGATGCGCAGGGTTATACTATTGCTACATCGGAAAGTCTGTTGGTTTTGCAACCAACAAACCAGTATCTGATAAAATGTCAAGGGCATATTTCCTTTGTGAAAGAAACATCCCATCTGGTCTTCTAGAAATCTCTATACCCAAGAAATACTTAAGTGCACCAAGATCCTTCATGTGAAAATAAGAACTCAAGTATTTATTGAATTCAGAGATGAGCGGCAAAGAACTACCAGCAATCACCCAATCATCCACATAAACTATCACATGGAAAGAAACCGAACCATGGGAGTGAACAAAAAAAGAGTCATCATCCTTAATCTTAACAAAGCCATATGCACGTAGAGCCTGAGCCAACATGGCAAACGAGTTGCGAGAAGCTTATCGCAAAGAGATTTCTGAGGTCGACAAACCATGATGGGGGCGCAGTATAGCTAGGAGCAGGACACATGAACACCTTTTCATGAAGATCACTATGTAGAAAAGCATTGTGAACGTCCATTTGATGAAGTTCCCAACCCAAAATTACTGCAAACAGATAAAAATAAGAGAACAGAACTCATCTTTTCAACAAGGGTAAATGTCTCAATAAAGTCTATTCTCTAAATCCGACAATTTCACAGAACCACCAAACGAGCTTTGTGACATTCAATAGTACCAGTATGCTTAAACTTGGTACAATAAACCCATTTGCATCCAATTGCAGTATTATCCGGAGGAAGAGAACCCATAGTCCAAGTTTCATTGTGCTCAAGAGCATTAATCTCATAAGTCATACCATTGCACCAATGAGCTTGCTTTGACGCCTCCGAATAAGTGGTAAGATATGCACTAGATGTTACTGCACCCAAAAATCTAGAATTCATACTAGAAAATTTTTCGTAAACACCTGAGGATAGTGATGGTGCATGAGTGACTATAGCAGTGGGGGTGTTTAATTGCAGAGTGCAGAAAATCATTCAGGTATGCAGGGGGGTCAACAATCTCAGGCACTCCGCCGGGCAGAGGAAGGCTCGACCAAAGGAGGCAGAGACGGAACCTGGGATGACAATGGTAGAGTAGATTCAGATGGCGGAGTCGTTGCCACTGGAGGAGTTTTTGGTGCAGTTGCCAGTGTCTAGAATGCTAGTGGAGCTATCGATATTGGGTTTAATAGTCTGGATACCTGCGTCAGATTAAGTGATGGCACAACCTGGGACAGTAGAGCTAGCGGGACGCCAGACACTGGCAGCGGCTGAGGTGAGGCCGCGGCTGGAGTGATGACCGACAATAAGGTGGCTGTGCCGTGGGTTGTCATCAACGGATCCATCATCCGAATAGTCATTGAACCAAGTGTCTGTTTGGGACTGTGTGAGATGAGCAGGTACAGATGGCACAACAAACATAAACTGGTCTTCATAAAAATTAGCATCACGACTGTTGAAGAAAGTGCATGATTCCAAATTATAAAGGTGATAGCCTTTCTTGCCAGCAGGATACCCAAGAAATGTGCATCATCAACATCTTGGAGAAAATTTGTCACGGTATCTGGGAAAATATGAGGCACACCACAAGAAACCATAGACTTTCCGAAGCTTGTAGTTTGGGGTGTGTCCGTAGAGTAGTTCAAATGGTGTGCAACCATTGAGTTGCTTCGTCGTGTTTGGTTAATCAAATATGCAGTAGTGAGATCACATTCTCACCAAAAATCAATAGGCAGATTAACTTGAAAAAGAAAAGCATGGGCCACATTTAACAAATAACGATGCTTGTGTTCTACACAGTCATTATGTTGTGTTGTATCAACCATATATGTCTCAAAGATAATGCCAAATTGAGCAAAGTAAGATCTCAAAGGCGGAAATTCTTTACCATTATCAGCACAGACACGACAAATGTTGTGCCAAAACTAAGTTTTGATCAAAGCACAAAATTCTATAAATCTATAAGCTACTTCTTACTTAGCCACTAATAAATAAACTCAAACAGCTCGGGAATAATCATCAACTATATTTAAAAATAAAATAAAATGCACCAGTAGAAAATGGTGAACTATAAGGCCTCTAAATATCACAATGCATTAATTAAACAAAGAACTAGCATTTAAAGTACTCAAAGGAAAACTATGTCTAGTCTGTTTTGCTCTATGATGTATACAGCATGGAACACAAGTATTATTTGTGCTAACATCAAGAGTAGAAGCAGAAGATAACACTATAGAGGATGGATGCTCAAAACGTTGATGCCATAAATTAAATGAAGATGCAAAAACTGAAGAAATTGTCGGAACCAACTGCGGGACAGGAGACAAAACACGTGTGTCTAGCAGACAAAGCCTGTAAACCCCCCTTGCACTTCGCACACGCCAATCACAGTTCTCGTACTAATTTTTTGTAAAATGCAATAATTTTCAGTAAACAAAGCTAGGCATTGTAAGTCAGATAACAATCTAGAGCATGATAATAAATGGCATCGTAAGGTAGGGATATAAAGCACATGAGTAAGGATAGTATCTCTGAAACGTATAAAATCATAATGTGTTGCAGATGACATAAATTCATCACGTAGTATCACATTAACCAAATCAATGGAAGCAGTAATATCAATAAGAGAACCCTTGTAACCGGCCATGTGATATGAGGCTCCCGAATCAAGAATCCAAGGTAAAGTGAGCTTACCTAACCCAAGGTTAAAGCTTACCTGACCCAAGGTTAAAGCTTACCTGACTCAAGGTTAAAGCTTGCAACTGTTATTCAACATATATTTCAAGGTAACAAAGTTCTTTTCTAGCAGAGTTTCAGCTTCAATTGTACGTTATGGTGTGATGAACTCTAATGAGAAGTTGTGTTTAGGTGCTATTAATTTTATGGAATTAGAGCTCTATTCATTGATTGGAGTGGATTATGATCGATATTTTGGGAGTGGTTTTATGTACTAGAAAACTTCAAAGGAGCATTATTTTGTAGCCTCTTTCTCTCAGTCGGAAGACTGCTCATATGCTACTTTTGCCAGTTGCATCAGTTTTTTCTTCCTCAAACTTACAGAAAAGTTTGAACTTAACGAAGAGGGTTTGTCATGAACAAGGGGCAAGAGAGTCTTTTCCTTTGGATTTCAAAGCTAGTGTTGTGAGTAGTATTAGAGCTGAGGCTGGAACATTTCATTGATGAGATTTTTCAGTTACAAATACGGCGAGATGGTTCCCATTCATTTTGTATAAATAAGACCATTAGATTCCATAGGAACACATCTGAAATCATAGAGAAAAACTCAGATCATATTGGCTTTCTTTCTCATCTTAATTTTGTACTGCTTCCTCATCTAAGTCTGAAGTTTTGCTTCCTTTTCAATGCAAATTTACCTTTTTATTTTTCTTTTGCTTTTGAGTTTGTAACAAAGCCCAATATACCTTGAAATTTAACATGGTATCAAAGCTCATGTTGGGTTTATTGTATCATTGTGTGGATCCCCTTTAATTTGGGTCACCTCCACTTAGTGCCAATTGGTTTTAAAATGGAAGTACAGGATATCTTGAAATTTAACAGTTGCAATATGCAAAAAAATTTTGAAGTAGAAGGGGAAAGATGACACGGGGTGGACATGGGTGGATAAACCATGTTATGGTGATGGAATTAAGGAGGTTGAGGGTTACCAACCCAGGAGGTGGGTCTGTGTGTAAGGTCGGCAGATAAAAATAAGGAGGTATAGACGGATAGAATAAGAGGAATGACTGAATACCAACGACCGTTTGGCTACCTACAATAACTGGTGCAACATCTTGTGGATTCGAATGGAAGCTAGGAAGACGAAGCAGGAGGACGAATGAAATCTAAAGGTGGAAGAACCTACTATCGTACATAAATTGCAGAGAAAAGAAATGATTTGTGCTTTTAAGATAGTGTAGACATAGATATGGATATAGATATAGATACAGATATGAATATATGTGCATGTTTAGACCCAATATTTCTTGTCTACCTAAGAAACAGAGGATTCCATACCAGGACGTGCTCTCTTCTTCGACGCAGCTCCATCAACAAACGAAGTTTACTTAAGATGAAATGTCCAAAATCAAGATAAAAAATGGGTATATGGAGAAACAAAGTGAGTCAGGAATAAATACCCAGCCCAAATAGCTGAAACAATGGCACTAACAGAGACCATTAAGGGATGCATGGAATAAAATATCTTTTCTATAATTATCAAAGGTGATGCGCAACCAGTCTTACATGTCTTTCAGTCACAAGAAGAGGATATATCATATTTAAGTGTTCTAATAAATTATGCAAAATCATTTACATCAGCACTAGGCAACCATGTCGTCATGTGGATTCTTAGAAAGGAAAATTCTATTGCGAACTAACTGGCGAAATTCCAAAAGACTAGTCCACTAGATAGGAATTCATGGAGGACAACTCCACACTTTGTAAACTTTACCGATGATTAATGAAATTTCCTTCTTAAAAAAGCATGGATAGTTTGTACATAAATTAGTTAAATATAGGTTATTGAATTATTTTTATTAAACAATGAAGTTAAACTAGCAAGATGGAGAATTTCTAATCAGATGGTTGTTCGAGCAGTAAATGTCTAGTGAATAAATTTCATTACTTTTAAGAGGAGATAAATTCTCCTGTTAGATCGGCTAATTGGTTAAATCAATAAAAATTATAATTTTAAGGTTGAATTATAATTAGGCAAAGTCTTGAGAAAATACCATTTTTTCATAGACTTATAGAAAGACGGGGTTTAATTAGAATAATAAAAGGTAAAAGGTTTTAGTTGCAATATTAAAATTTTAGTACGCAACATGTAGTTATAAAGTTTATGACCCGATTCATGCAACTCGAAAATTTTATCTTCATTTCTTCTAATTTTCACTTTAAACATTGATTTTTCCATGACTTATGAAAAGACCATCTTTCAAGAGACTGACTCTTATAGTTATCACAAAATCTTGGTTTAGGCAGTTTAAAATATAAGCAGAGATCATTACGTAATTATTAAGTGTAAAGTCAAGAGATTTGCATTGCATATTTAATTGGCAATTTGTGTGAACTTATTTTGAACTGAAAATCTTTCCATGTTGGAACATGATGGATTCAGCATTTGACGCCAAGGAATTATGGAAATTGAAGTCAGAATATTGTAGTATTTTGTAACTTATGGAATTTGTATATTCGGCTAAGTAAATCAGGCGTGTGAAGCATAATTGATTTATGGAAAATCCCTACTTACATGGAGGTGATATATTCGAATATATGGGATAGATTAATATAAGGTAAATCCCTTTATTTATGGGATTTGGATATGCTTCAAGAAGCAGATTTGGAATAGGAATATTGTGGAGATAATCAAGGAGTATTCCAATCTGTTTGTGGATATAAGTATTTTGTAAACTGCACTCTGTACTGTGTCTTTCTAATTAGTGGATTCATTCTAAACTGGGTCAGGCCACGCAGATGTAGGTGGATTACACCGAACTGCGTAACCAAGTCGTGCGTTCTTTATGCTTTACTTTATTATGCACTTGGTTAAATTAGTCATGTTGGAACATACTAGTAAGGACTAGAAAATTGGTAAAACCAAATTTCAATTGGTATCAGAGCTTGGTCACTTATTATTCCCTTGGTTGTGTCAAGGAAAGTGAGATCCGGTTTTACCATGACGACGAGAGAAGGAGCTTCAGTCTCTTGACCACCCCTGCTAGAAGGCAACAACTACAACTATTGGAAGGCACGCATGAGAGTCTTCATCAATTCACTGGACGAACTCGCATGGTTCTATGTTGAGAATGAATGGAATCACCCTACAGAAGATGCTGATACAAGTTCAAAGGTAGTAGAAGGAGAGTCAAGTCGAAGGGGGCAGAAACTCAAAGACAAAGCTAGATGGACTCCAGATGACCTCAAAGAATCTCTGGCAAATTTAAAGGCACTCAATGCAATCTTCACTGCAGTTGATGAAAATCAGTTCAAACTTATCTCTACATGTCATCAAGCGAAGAAAGCATGGGATATTCTTCAAACTATTCATGAAGGAACCAGTCAAGTTCGTGAATCTAAACTACAGATGCTGGCTATTAAGTTCGAGGAACTCAAAATGGAGGAGGATGACACTATTGCTATATTCAACGGAAAACTCAGGGACATCTCCAACACGGCATATCAACTTGGAAAGGTTTACAAAGAAACAAAGTTGGTGAAAAAGACCTTGAGATCACTTCCCAAGATATTTGCAATGAAAGTAGCAGCAATAGAGAAAGCAAGAGATATAGCAACCATGAGCCTAGATGAACTAATGAGTTCATTACAGACATATGAGATGACATTCCAACAAGCTACAAAAAGGGTCTCTAAGGAATTGGCGTTTAAAATGTCTTCATTAAAGGACAATCACGAGTCTGACAGTGATGATGAGATTGAAAAATTCGCACTGATCACGAGAATTTCTCAATAATGCTAAAGAAGGTGGTTAACAAGAAATCTCAGGAAAGGTTTGGCGAAAATAGACAAAGAAAACAAGACCCAGGCAATAATCGTGGAATGAGGTTTGAACAAGGAAATCAGCAGTTCGTGAGAAATCAAAACAACGAGCCAAAACAGTCTGGATGAATTCAATGCAGAGAATGTGAAGGGTATGGTCATATCCAGGCTGAATGTGCTAACACCCATAAGAAACAAGGAAAATCATATGTCACCTCTTGGAGTGAAGATGAAGAAGATGAGAAGGACGAAGAGGAACTTACCAGTAACTATGTAGCGTTTGGAGCAAAGGTTCATGATACATCGGAGGATGGATGTTCCAACACACTGAACAAAGGTAAAGGTGTGTGTTCCAACATAGATCTGGATGATGTACGCAGCAATGAAGATGATGATCTCTCTGTAAGTGATGAAGAAATCTACAGTACCTATGAAAAATTGTATGCTATGTGGGTCCAAGTAGCCGACATAAACAAAGAGCTGAACGGAGAAAAAAGGAAGTTAATAGAAAGTGAAAGAGAATTACGATTCACGGTTGTAGAACTTGAAAAGATTAATGAAGAACTAAATGGAAAACTGACAGCAGCTGTCAAAAGGGCCGAGATGTCTGAAGCAACGATCTCTAAATTAAATTCTGGAAAGGCAAAGCTTGATGATATTATAGATATGGGAAGAAACTTTGGTGATCGACATGGGATCGGATATGGGAATGTACACAAGACTGAATCTCATAAAAATTCAGTAACTCTCAAAACCAAGATCCGAGAAGTGAAATGGAAGTTTGGTACGCCTTATCAGAGAAAGCCACTCATTTGTAGATACTGTACATATCAAGGACATCCTGAAAAGCAGTGCAAAAGACTGATCAGAGACCAAATGACAGGACGACAACCTCTGGCATGTTCCAACATAGGCAATATCTAGAAAGTATGATCGATCAGAAAGGTATGGATTGTTAAATGATCTAGCACGTGTCTAGTGGCACACACTTCTCTCACAACTTATTCCAGAGATTCATGGTACTTTGATAGTGGCTGTTCTCACCACATGACTGGCACTCCAGAATATCTCATGAATCTTACTCCATATGGTGGCGAATATGTAACCTTTGGTGATGGGAAGAAAAGAAGAGTAATTGGAAAAGGCAAATTGAGAATTGAAGGTTTTCCAGTATTCACAAGTGTATTAATTGTTGAAGATCTAAAGGCAAACTTGTTAAGTATAAGCCAGCTGTGTGACGACAATATGGTAGTAGAATTTCAGAAGGACAAATGTAGAGTGAAGCATGGAGAAAACAAGGTTCTTTCAGGAATAAGATCATCAGAAAATTGCTATTTGCTAGAACAAGGAGTACGGTGTATGATTTCAAAGCAAGATGAAGGCGTTCTGTGGCACAGGAAGCTCGGTCACATCAATTATAAAACAATGGTGAAAATTGCAAATGTGAAAGTTGTACAAGGAATGCCTACCCTAACCAGCAAGGAAGGAATTGTATGTGGACCATGTCAACAAGGTAAACAAATTCGATCTTCCCACTCTTCAGTTCAGTATATTACTACATCTAGAAATCTGGAACTAATGCATATGGATTTGATGGGTCCGGTCAATATGCCTAGTATAGGTGGAAAGAAATATATCTTTGTTTGTGTTGATGATTTCTCCATATTTTCAGGGGTAGCCTTTTTGAAAGAAAAATCGGACACGTTAGAAATATTTAGAAGCCTGGTAGTGAAGTTACAAACTGAAAAGGGGAGTCCAGTTGGGAAGATAATTCGAATTCAAAGATATCATGGTAGAGAATTTGAAAATGCACAATTCAGTGACTTTTGTGATGAGCTTGGAATCCAACATGAATTCTCGGCACCCATCACCCCTCAGTAGAATGGTATTGTAGAACGTAAGAACAGAACCTTGCAGGAGATGGCTCGCGTTATGTTGGCTGAGAAAGATATTCACAAGAAATGGTGGGCAGAAGCGGTCAATATAGCATGTTATACAATCAATAGAGTGTACCTTCGACCATTCACCAGCAAGACATCCTACGAGATTTGGAAGGGCAGGAAACCAAATGTTTCATATTTTCATGTGTTCGGAAGCAAATGTTACATTCTCAGAGATAGAGAATAGTTGGAAAATTTGACAATTGAAGTGATACAGGAATTTTTCTCGAGTATTCTATCAACAGCCGCGCTTATAGGGTGTTTAATCATCGAACCAGCACTCTCATGGAATCCATAAATGTTATTGTGGATGATTCAAAGAAGGAACAACAACTAGAAGGTGTAGAGGAAGAACCCAGCAACACTCATGTTCCAACACAGCATCAAAAATCGGGCGAGGCAGATCCATCAGTCGAATCTGAATTTCACCTACGTGCTGGAACAATTGAGCAGAGTAGTCCTAACCCCGCCGAAGCTGACCTTGTTGGAACATTGCCCCCCACTACTGAACACCATATTCCTACACAGGACCAATCAGAATCCACCATGAGAAGTACTCGATCAGTTCCTCAAGTGGATTATCGTAGGCTAGCTGGACTGCACTATTTTATGTCTCTCATTGAACCTAAGAACTACAAAGAAGCCTTGCTTGATGAGTATTTGATTGCTGCTATGCAAGATGAATTGGGTCAATTTACACGGAATGATGCGTGGTACCTTACCTCTCGCCCCAAAGGCATTAATGTCATTGGTACGAAGTGGATTTTCAATAAGTCCAATGTTGATGGCCAGGTTACTCGAAATAAGGCCAGATTAGTAGCCCAAGGATACACACAAGTGGAAGGAGTTGACTTTGATGAGACATTCACACCAGTTTCCAGGTTAGAGTCCATTCAAATTTTACTTGCTATTGCCTGCTCTATGAATTTTATGCTGTATCAAATGGATGTCAAAAGTGTGTTTCTAAATGGAGTGGTGAATGAAGAGGTATATGTTGAACAACCAAAAGGATTTGAGGATCCTCAATATCCACATCATGTGTATCGTCTCAAGAAGGCTCTATACGGTCTGAAACAAGCACCCAGAGTATGGTATGAATGACTTACTGACTTTCTTCTGAAGAAAGATTATCGTCGAGGGGGAGTAGATCGCACTTTATTTGTGCACGAAAAGGTTTCAAAATTTTTGATTGCTCAAATTTATGTTGATGATATTGTATTTGGTTCTACTTCATCCGCTATGGTACATGATTTTGTCACCACTGTGCAATCTGAATTTGAGATGAGCATGGTTGGAGAACTCACATACTTTTTGGGATTGCAAGTCAAGCAAGGAAGGAATGGTCTATTCATAAATCAGAGTAAGTATGCTTTAAATCTAGTGTAGAGGTTCGGCCTAAGCAATGCTCGAGCTGTTAGAACTCCTATGGGTGTTTTGGATAAACTCGTAAAAGATGAGAAAGGATTTTCAGTTGATCAGAAATTATACAGAGGCATGATTGGAAGCTTACTATATTTAACTGATAGTAGACTAGATATATGCTTAGTGTTCGGATTTGTGCAAGATTTCAGGCTGATCCAAAGGAGTCTCATCTCACTGCAGTTAAACGAGTTATTCGATATGTAAATGGGACTTCTGAATATGGTCTCTGGTACTCGAAGAGTCAAGATTCTGAATTAATTGGGTATAGTGATTCTGTTTGGGCTGGCAATGCTGATGATCGAAAAAGTACCACTGGTGGATGTTTCTTTATTGGTACTAATTTGGTGTCTTGGTATAGTAAGAAACAGAATTCGATTTCTTTATCCACTGCAGAAGCTGAGTATCTTGCAGCAGGAAACTGTTGTGCACAATTGTTGTGGATGAAACAAATGATGAAAGATTATATTCATCAAGGTCCTTTAAAGATTCTATGTGACAATACAAGTGCTATTGATATATCGAAAAATCTAGTTCAACACTCAAGAACCAAGCATATTGATACAAGGCATCACTTTATTAGAGATCTGGTTGAAAGGAAGGAAGTGGAGGTTGTCTATGTTCCAACACTGAACAATTTGCTGATATTTTTACCAAGCCATTGGATGCTACTACCTTTGAAAGCCTTCGACAACACTTAGGTGTTTGTCAAATTTAAGGTAATTCTTACCTATCTTTTTACTGTAAATATTCTACTTATTTTTGTTTAGAAAATTGAAAAAGAATAAAAAAATTAGAAAGAATGAAAAATGTACAAAAATATAAGATGGTTTGTATGGTGTGTTGGAAGTTAATTCGGGAGTGACATCTCGAGTTGACAAGAGGGGAAAGTATCATCATTATAAGCTTTCGAAATCTAAAAAGTGTTTCGCGGGAAAAGAGGTGAAAAGTTGAAGAGTTAAAGTTGGATTCAAACTTTCCCAAAATCCCTTCGTATCCCTCTAAAATCGGTCACTCTCTCAGTCACGTTGGCATTCTTCGAATCTTTGCCGAAAATATTGTTTCCACAATCCTTCTCCACCACAATGTCGTACCAGAGAATGTCGACCCCAAACACTCCCACACGAGAAGAAGAGGTTCCAGAAATTAACCAACCATTAGAAGCTATGGAGGAAGATCAAAGTTTGTTCAATATGGAGATGGTAATTTTCGATGGGAATGGACAATGTGTCGACCGAGCTAGAATAGAACCAGAGTTGGAAGAAAATCAAGATCAGTATGGAGGAAGCCCAAATCAAGTTGAGGTCGAAGAGCCGTCTAAAGGAGAATCTGGTCAAGCTGAAGAACTTGGGGAAGAGAAAGAGGCATCTGGCGATGGTAAAAAGAATGAGGGCTCTGATGTTGAACCCGATAAACAAGAAAAGGTCACTGGCGCCAAGAAGAAGAACCGTAAGGTAACTGGTCCTGATCCTTCTCCCTTGAAATTCATGGGCATAGAAGTTCAGAGTTTTGATGAAATTTTTGAATGGCTAGAGGCAAACAGAGTTGCCATAGATTTAACAAAGATTAAAAGCATAAAAGGAGAATATCTTAATGTTAAGGTTAAGGAGCTGGTGACGGGCAATATAGGGGGAATAAGGAGGATTGAGAATTATAATGTGCAATTTATGTTGGGAAAATATGTTGAATATAGAGAAAAGGATAAATTCTATGTGTATTGTCGTATTCCCTTGCCGAGTTATGTGTCTTTAAGAGAGATCAGTGAAATAGAAGTGGCTGGAAGGGAAGTTGTGAAGTATGGAGACAAACTACAGGTTGGATTCTATGACTCGAATGCTGCTAAAAAGATGGAAGAATTAAGAAATCCTGTTATAATTGAGTTGTCAGATAGTGATGAGGAAGACAGTGTTCCAACACAAAAGTGTGAACATGAAGATTATATGAATTTGGATTCGAATGCTGATCTGGGGGGTGAAGATCATGATGATATGCATGGTAATCCGAATGATGTGGCTGAGTGTGATGAGGAAACTGATGAGGATATGACTGATTCAAAAGACTTGGATCAAGATGATCAGTCTGAAGGAGAATTTGAGAAGGAGAATGAAGCTGAAGGTTCAGGGAATGTTCCAACACAGGACATTCCTGATTTGGCTTACTCGAGTGATGAGGTGCTCGATGAATTTTATCAGACAGCTAAAGGCAAGAGGAAGGATGCTAAAGCTAAGGTTTCTGCTCAAGCAAAAAGGAGCAAGAAAAGGCAGGAATGCAAGGAAAAGAAAACACTTCCTCCCCTCGCTGTAAGTAAGGCATTGTCTTTCTTGAATTTTGATTCAAAGGGAGAATAAATGGGAGAGTTTTTTCTGAAAGGAAATCTACCCCTAAGAGACCTGTGGACTGAAAAGCTTACAAGGAGAGTGGTTTCTTAGACTATCTGAAAGAAATTGGGATTACAACTGCAGCCACGGTCCAACTACAGTACAATAGGCAGGTTGTGCTTAAGGTATACTCTAACCTCATGACGGGAAATCTGGAGATTAGTTCCCCTTGGTATGGAAGAGTTTATGTGAGGGGGAAGATAATTGATGTGTCTGCTGCCAGGATTAATAAAGTGTTGGGTCTTAAGACACCAGAGATAGATGGAGTTTTTCCTGAAGATTTGGAAGTTTCTAATGATCAGATATTAGCTACTATCTCGGGTGGGTATAAGGTTGAGTGGCCAGCAATGGGGCATTCACAAGCATCTTGCTTGTCCTCGAGATTCTTTGGTTTATATCAGGTTGTTGTTCATTGCTGGTTGCTCTCAACTAATACCACTGCATTGACAAAGAAAATGGCCAAATTGTTATACTGTGTTGGAACACAGAAGCCTGTCAATCTTGGGCTCTTCATTCAGCAACATTTGGTCAGACAAGCTACTGCCCCCAAGGTCAATGATGTCATTATTTATCCTGCACTGATATCTGCACTAGCCAAGAGTGCCAAAGTGAAAGGAAATGCATCGGATGTGGTGATTGACACAGAATTTCTGAGGCCAAACAAGAAGACGTTTGGGTTAAGGCATGTGCATGATCTTCCTTGGAATCCATCTGGATCGACTTCTACATCAGCAGCAGCAGAAAAGGAGGCTAGGCTGGTTGTTCTGAATGCTAGACTCGGTGCCATTGTCATTCAAATGGCTGCATTGAAGGTAGAGAAAACTATTCTGGAGGCAGAGAAGGCCCGCTTTGACTCTTGAACCTTGATGTCTGATGCAGGGGGAGCATTTGTTGCTGATTTTGTTGTTGCCTTTGGCCTCTGTGTGGTCCCAGGGGGAGTAATTTTGGATTTGGATATTTTGGTTCAATTTGACTGTAATGACATTTAGGTTTTGGATTATTTGGTATTCATGTTATGGGAATTCTGGTATTGCTTTGTTGTTTAGAGTTGGTATTATGCTGAAAGTTTTTCGTTGTGCAATACATGTCCAAAATGTTATGGGTCCACAAAAGGCCAAAGGGGGGGATTGTAAAGTCAAGAGATTTGCAGTGCATATTTAATTGGCAGTTTGTGTGAACTTATTTTGAACTGAAAATCTTTCCATGTTGGAACATGATGGATTCAGCATTTGACGCCAAGGAATTATGGAAATTGAAGTCAGAATATTGTAGTATTTTGTAACTTATGGAATTTGTATATTCGGCTAAGTAAATCAGACGTGTAAAGCATAATTGATTTATGGAAAATCCCTACTTACATGGAGGTGATATATTCGAATATATGGGATAGATTAATATAAGGTAAATCCCTTTATTTATGGGATTTGGATATGCTTCAAGAAGCAGATTTGGAATAGGAATATTGTGGAGATAATCAAGGAGTATTCCAATCTGTTTGTGGATATAAATTGGGACCAACATGGCTGCATACTCACGGATTTAATAGAGCAAAAATCTGCACACAGATTTTTGAGACTTTTGAGTTGTGCTAAGAGCGAGTTTCATATGTTCCAACATACCTGACCTGCTACACCAAGTTCAGAATCATAAACCTTAATTTCTCGGGAGGAGGAGATCCAGCGTCGACGGAGTTCGAGATAAGAGGGAGTCTGATCAAGGCGGATCGGTAGCTAGGGGAGCTAGCATAATTCACGTGTTATAGTTAGTAAAGATAAGTATTTTGTAAACTGCACTCTGTACTTTATCTTTCTAATTAGTGGATTCATTCTGAACTGGGCCAGGTCCCGCAGATGTAGGTGGATTACACCGAACTACATAACCAAGTCGTGCGTTCTTTATGCTTTACTTTATTATGCACTTGGTTAAATTAGTCATGTTGGAACATACTAGTACAGACTAGAAAAATTGGTAAAACCAAATTTCATTAAATATTTTTGTTTGATAAGGGATCATTACGTAATTATTCCGACAACGACCACAATTTTGCGATTGATGTTGCCAAAATCTAGAAGGATTCTTGGGCCTTGCTTCTAATCCGGACATCGCAATTAAAATAGATAATCCACCACCACCTTCGTCGCCTCTGTTGCCAAAATTCACGCCGTCTAGGAGTTCGCTGGAAGGAGGTCAATTAGGTTTCTCCGCCACCGACAACCTAACTGCTGCCGCCCTTTCAAGGTTATTTGTACAGAGATCAACATATCAACACCCAAGTTCTTCTCGCACTAGGACAAAGCTCCAAAATAATCACGTTGCAGTTGTATTTCAAGACAAAACCGCCGGAATTAGTCAAACCCCAATCTGTTTCTGCAACCAACGGGATGCCACCAGAATATAAATAATGACTGTGTTTTCCCCCAAAAAATCTCCACCCCCTGTGTTAGAATTTTGAGGGCCAAACCTGAGACATCAAACAGAGAAAAAAAAAACTAATGCACAACCCATCTAGAGTGTGGGAAAGTGATCTCCCTTCCGTTGAGAAAATGTAGTCTCTGGGACTGAGTAAGGTATTCCAGTTCTTGATGCCAATTTTGATAGAAAGTCCAGTACTTGGTTTGCCTCTCTGAGTGTGTGACTGAAAGAGATGCTCATCCGACTAGCTAAAGTAGAGACTTCCCATGGAATTTCTTCTTGCATGTGATAACGTCACACTCGCCTGCTATCTATTTCCACAATCAGGTTTTAGCAGGGTGGAGCCAAAAAATATGTATAGAGGGAGTTAATGTGTAAAGTAAAAACATATTTTTCTAAATTTTCTTTATATAAGAGGTGGTTGGAAAAAAAATTAAAAATTTACTCTCATATTCCCCATAAATTATATCCCGGTGGGGGTTGAACCTCCTGCCTACATCCACCTCTGGATTTTGGCACTGCATCAGAATTGCCCATTTCATACCTATAAAACAGATGTTAGTTCACCGTGAAAAATCGATTTACAAGTGTGGGGACTATATTGGAATACTAGATAACAACTGTGCGATGCACGAATTCTGAATGAAAATGAAAAATATGATATAACTTTTTTTAATAAATGATACTTTTTTTGTTATATTTATATAATAAATACAAACCATGGAGTATTTAAGTAAATTAATATTCTTGTTAATGTTGTAATATATTTAAGAGTTTATCTTTTGAAAGACGATCTTTTCATAAGTCATGGAAAGACCAAAGTTTAAATTGAAAATTACAAGAAATGAAGATAAAAATTTTGGGTTGCATTAATCAAGTCATAAACTATATAATTACTACACGTTGCATAATAAATTTTTAATATTGCAACTAAAACCTTTTACCTTTTTATTATTCTATTTGAAACTCATCTTTTCATAAATTTATAGAAAGAGTTTATAGAAAGACGTTTTTCCCAAAACTTTGCCTATATTTAATTTAAAAATTAAAAAAAAAGACTAAATCTTTGTTGATATGTGATAATTAATTATTTATATTTAAACAAAAAAGATAGAGTCCGTCTCTTGAAAGGTCTTTCCATAAACTTTGGAAAGACTAAGGTTTAAAGTGAAAATTAGAAGAAATGAAGATAAAATTTTTGGGTTGCATGAATCAGGTTATAAACTTTATAACTAATACACGTTGTATAATAAGTTTTTTATATTGCAACTTAGATCTTTCACCTTTTATTATTCTAATTAAACCCCGTCTTTTCCAAAACTTTTCCAAAAAGATATATGTGTATTTTTAAATAGAAAATATTAAAAATTCTATAGAAATAGTTTACATTAAAAACTTATAGTGGTAAGAATATGAAATATCAGTTTTTCTTTTTTGGATAATGAACTTGTATATTAAGAACAAGGTTTATAATGTTTAGGATAATCTCCCCACGCCCATAACTAACTCAACAATATAGCCCAACAACCAGCCCAAACAACTAACTTTTTAAGTGTCTAATTCTTCTCTTCAATTTTTACTGATTCTCCATTTACATTCAGTTCTAACAAGCTCTGTAATTGCCTCAATTTTCCTCTCTCTCTTATTGAAAACCATGTTGTTTCTTTCCTCCCATAAGTGGTACCTACAGCTGTTAAGGTCATGATCTTCTCCCATTGCTTTCTTTTCACCACCATCACTAGAAACCCTTTTAACTGTCTCAAATTTCTGAAGCTACATCTCACCAAATCACTTACAACCGAGCTAGAGAAACTGCATTTCACAAAAATGTGTAGAACTGATTCCTGCTCCAGATTACAAAGGCTGCAGAGCTGCTGCTTCTGTTGTATTCCCTGTCTGTGAAGCTTATCAGTAGTTGCTAGGCCATCTCTTAATACCCTCCAAAGGAAGAATTTTTTCTTTGGTAAGAGAACTCTATTCCAAACTATCATTTCTATGGATCTGTTGACTACACCACCATTCATTTCTGCATACAAATTACTCACTCCCAGTTTTCCTCTTCCATCAACATTTTCCAGTATCAATTTCCTCTGCAATGCACACATGTTTCTCCATGCCCAGTTGTGCCTTTCTTTGGGATGATGCTTCTCAATCTGCTCTTCTTTTAAGTAAAAGGCCATTCATTTCACCCATAAGATTTCCCTCTTAGAGCACAAATCCCAGATATGCTTTACACAGGAGTGCCCTATTCCACATTATTGGATCTTTAATGTCCATTCCTCCTATTTTCTGGCTTTTACACAGTGTAGCCCATGCCATTGCTGTATAGCCCCTCTGTCCCTCTTCTCTTCCCCACAATCCCTGCACAACGTAACTATCATCTCATTGACCCCTTGAGGGAGCTAAAAAACACCGGCCCAGTATCCTGACATACTTAACGACACCGAGTTTATCAGCATGATCATGCCAGTATGGGAGAAATTTCCTATTGACCATAGCTTTAGCTTACTCCTAATCTTGTCTATCAGCTTCTCACATTCAGTTTTCCTCCACTTAGTATGTGAGATAGGAAGCCCTAAATAGTGTAAAGGGAACTCACCTATTCTGACCTCCAGTATGCCTGCTATCAGTTGATATTCCTATTCATCCATGCAGGAGAAAAAGACTTGGGACTTTTTAACAATGATGAACAACTTCGAGACCTGCATAAACCCTTTAAGGCAGCTTTTAAAGCTTTCAATTAACCTCTGATTAGCCCCACAACATATAAGCACATCATCTGCAAACAATAGTGAGTGGATGCCCACTCTATTGCATATCTGATGGTATTCTATCTCCCCAGCTCTGAATTTACACTCCACTAGCCTAGAAAAATACTCCATGTTTAAAACAAACAATAAGGGTGAGAGGAAATCCCTCTGCTCTTACCCCTCTCTTCCCCTCAAATGATTCAGTAAGCATGCCATTAAATGCTAAACAGAATTTTGAAGTCATGGTGCACTTTCTTATTCAGTCAATCATTAGGCTAGGGAACCTTAGATCCTCCAACCAACTAAGAAGAAAATCTCAGTCTATAGAATCAAATGCCTTACTAATGTCCACCTGAATCAAACAACTCTGTTTCATACTTTTTAAGCCATATTTGTGAATTAGGTCATGAGTAAGTAAAAGATTATGTGCAATGTGCCTACCCCTCACAAATGCACTTTGATTATAACTAATTAGGTTAGGCAAAAAATCAACAAACCTATCACACATAATCTTGGTTATAGTTTTATAGACCACAAAATAACAAGCTATGGGCCTATAATCAGAGGGTTCCCGTGGATTCTGTGTTTTAGGGATCAGTGCTATCACAACATCACTTAGTTTACCTGGGATATGCTCTCCATGGAAGAAACTATGGATTGCAGCTGAGAAGCTCACCACTACTGTGTCTCAGGCCTCCTTGAAGAAACTGCTAGTAAAACCATCCCTGTCAGGGCTTTTCTTTGTGCATATCTCCTTCAGTGCCTTTTTAATTTCATCCTCTGAGACTGGTTTGAGCAGTTTCACCTGTTGCTCAGCTATCAGTCTTCCACCCATGCCTGCCAGTCTATCATCAAATTTCCTTGCTCTGGCCTTCACCCCTAGCTGATTTTTAAAATGTTGTAGCAGCTTACCCTCAATCACCATCTAATCATCCACAACTTTCCCATTAATAGTCAGATTGACTATGTGAATTTGCTACTGTCTTTTCCTCACTGAGGCAAAGAAGACGCCTGAGGGTCTTTCACCTTCCCTAAGCCATATGATCTTGGACTTCTGCTGCAAGAATTCAAATTCAGCTTCCAGGAGTTTTTCAGACTTCTTTCTAGCATTTGTTTCAAGTTTCTGCTTATTCAGACTTCCTGGATCTTCAATTAATGCCTCCTGAGAACTCCACCTTATTCTATTTTGAAAGAGGAATCTGCATATACTGGAGCTTTTGTGACAGTTCTTCCAAGGTGCCCTTCTCCATCTTACCCCAATTTGCTTCAACAAGTGCTTCAAAAAGTGGTGAGAGAGACCACGTATTGAAGTACTTGAACTGTTTCTGAGTTTTTCCAACACCACCAAAGGTAAGTGATCTGACATGTTCTCAGCCCTGACTTCACAGTAAGCATCCTGAAGCTTATTCATCCATTCCTGGTTAATGAGAAATCTATCATTCTTAGACCTGGCAAAATATAACCGAACCCGAAAACCCGGTAATAAATAACCGAACCGAATCGAATCGACATCCAAATAGTGAGACCCAATCAATAACTGGAAACCGAAATCACCCGATTGAATCGTACCCGAACTTAAATTGCCAGACCTGATGGGACCCAAACTCGAATAACACCTGAACCCGAATCGAACCTGAACTGAAACTCGAAAAGGACCCGCACTTGGACCGAACCTGAATCTGAACCCGAAAAGAACCCGTACATGAAAGAAGCCTAATCATACCCAACTACTACTCAATTCGAAATGAACCAAATTGATATTAATCCAAATTTGAAGACATCTGGATTAATGTTAACTCAAACCGAACAAGACCCGAATATGATTGAATAGTGTGTTACAATTGTTACTGTCTAAAATTTTGACTTGATCATGTTTAGTTGAAAATAACATTACGATTATAAACAGTGTTGATATATTATTTAATATTAAAATATAACATAATAAATTAAATTTGTAAATTTAAAATGTGTATTAATAGCATAGTTAGATGAAATTATTTTAAGAGTATATTATGTATTAAATAAAAGAACATTGTCAATTATTAATTTAAAATTTTTTTAAAGCTAAAATTAATATTGAATAGTTATTTTATTTATTATTAGAAAAAATTTCATACAATATTAACTTTTCGTTATTATTATTTTCTTTCAGAAAATTTATTTTCATTAAATTTTGCAAACAAATTTAAATCAATATTTTCAATCATCCAATTCTTTTGTAAGAATATAAAATTACATCTAAAATAATATTGCATTTACGATCTATTTTTCTCTAATGCTTAAATTTAAAATATGCTTAATTAGTATAATTACTCCTCCATAGCATATCAAAAACATAAGTATCATGCCATACGATAATATTATTGTTCATATATCTATTAAAATATATGGTTAAAGTTTGACAACTTTGAGTGAAAAAAGATTATGTGCATATTTGAATGAGATGGAGGGAGTAGTAGAAATATGCAAACTCTGCATTATGAATTTGAATGAATGATTGTGCACAAAGTTGGCCAAGACTGTTTATGAGACTCATAATTTATAATTAGTAAATAGGGGATATTTAATTTCTATATAAAGTCGGTCAAGACTGTTTATATAAAGTTAAATAGTTCTAAAGGGATTTATTTGCAATATACTAATATTTCATCTAATTAAGAAAAAATGAGCATGTCTTTCTATGAATATTTTCTTATCTTAATTTAATATGCTAATATTTTAAAATGTATCGTAAGCAATCATGAATTGTAAGTTTTTTTATAAAATTTAAATACTGTATAAGTTTATGGACAGTTAACGGTGATTTTTACTTTAAATGTTGTAAGTTTTTTTTATAAAATTTAAATATTGTATTTTTAAAGTTAAAACAAGTAATAATATGTGTTTGAATGTGAATGTATAAGGTAAAAAATTAATGATCTGTCTATAAACTTATGGACAGACCGTCTCTCAGGAGAACTACTATATATATATATTAATATATTATAACTTGCAAGTTAGCAAAGTTTTGGGAAAGACGGTCTTTCCATATGCTTATGGAAAGGCAGAGTTTAATTAGAATAATAAAAGGTAAAATGTCTTAGTTGCAATATTAAAAATTTAGTATGCAACATGTAATAGTTATAAAATTTACAACCCGGTTCATGCGACCTGAAAATTTTATCTTCATTTCTTCTAATTTACACTTTAAATCTTGGTCTTTCTATGACTTATGGAAAGACCGTCTTTCAAGAGACGGGCTCTAGGAGTTTTGTGAGTTATGATCGACAACATAAAATAGAAAAAAATTTAAATACAAACTATTCTATTTTGTTCTTACATACTAATATAATCTTTATGCGATAACATATACAGATCAATGTTTGCAATATGCATAAATGTCATATTCTTTACAAAAGAAATAATTTTTCATTTCAAAAAATTGAAAGTATACATTAAAAAAGTGACTAGTAAAATTATATATATATATATATATATATATATATATATAATAGATTACTTCAGCTAAAGTATTTTTACAAAATTAATATATTAAAATTTTATGTTCATTATAATGACAATTTACTATATTTATTTGAACAAGACCTGGATTGAATATATTGGAATCCAACCAAACCCGACACGAAAGAGAATGTATCCGAAAAGTACCAAAACTAAACTGACTCAAACCAAACCCGATCCGAACCTGATTAAAAAAATGTAAAACTGAATTGTACCTGAAACCGAAACAACCTGAACCAAATTGGATTCGAACCCGATTAAAAAAAAATACCCGAATTGTATTGAAATTGAAACAACTAGAACCAAACCCGACCCGTTCGGATATTTTTCAAAACTACCGAAAGACATCCGAACCTGAACACACCCGATCAAGACCCGATACCCGAAGATAAAACAATCTACCGAATCATACCCAAATCGATTGGGTCTCACCCGTATCCGACCGAAGAGACCCGTTTGCCAGGTCAAATCATTCTTACTGAAGATTCTTTCCCAATTTCCCTTCTATTGCTCCATGTAAATTTTGATCCTACATTTCTCATTTTCACCAAACTTAACTTCTCCACTTTTTCCGGAAGTCCTCAATCTCCTTCAGGTCCACCTCCTTAAACTCTAGAGGAGAATTAAAATTCCCTATGGCCAGCCATGGTTTTGATCTGTTCCCTTACCCTATCAAATGCCTCCATAACTGCATTATTTTTTCAGCAAAGTTTTGTCCATAAACTGCTGTAAGAAACCCCTTCATGATTTTGGCCATAATTTTCCAACGCAGGTCCAACCATTGCTCACCACTACTGATCAATGTCACATCAAAGTAATCAGATCTCCATCCCACCCATATCCTACCACTTTCATTAACTCCCCCATTTGACAACAGATTCCAACCCAGTCCAATCATATCTCAAACTCTTTTTTATTTTGTTTTTACCTTGGTTTCTAATAGGCAGATCAATTTCACCTTATTAATCAGGAAAAAAACTCTTCATGCACCTATGTTTCCCTTTTTTCTTCGGGACCCTCACATTCCAACACACAATGTTGCTGTCCATCAAGAGAATCTACCAAAAGAGTACCCTAATCCCCCATTCTGCCACTAGTCCCTAATGTCTGAGCATCTTCAGTATGTATATACTGCTTTCACAAAAATTCCCCTACTTCCACTTATGCCTTCAACTATATCATTAACATTTCCATCAATATCAAGTTGCCCATTACCACTTTCTTTCACTGTCACTTTTTGAGGTTCAGCCTTCTTGATTGGAACATAACCTATTTCTTTTTACCCTCAACTGTGATCCCCTGTTTTCTCCTACAAACATCAGCATCGTGCCCTATCATACCACATCCTACACCCTTCTCCATTCATATCTTAACTCCTGATTCATTACTGTCTTGTTTTCATTCAGGTAAAAAATCTTATCAGGCAACTGTCCTCCTAGTTTGATTTCTACTTGAATTCAGGCATAAGCTAGTCTATCCTTCTGCAGTGTAGACTTGTCTAGGAAAATAGGCTTGCCCAAGGGGCTTATGATTTTACTGATCAAGTTTGGTTGCTAGTAAACCATAGGTAGTCCTGGCAACTGAATCAAGACAAGCACTACTTCAGGCTTCTCAATACTGAAAATTTTAGACCAAGGTTTAATAAGTATGGGCTTTTTATGAAAGAAGACTATCCCCTTTTCTATCATGTCATCACATAAAGTTTTATTTAGGAATTTCACCATGAAAATACCTGATTCCAGCTGCCATATTTTTGACACTTTGTCCCCTCGGATTCTGAGAAAAAACCATTCCATAACTTTGAATGGTGGGTGACATCCAATTGGCCTGCACATCACCGTTGAGTTCCACTGTTTTTCACTCTTCACCACTTCCTCCATTGTTATATATCCCATTAGAGTTCGATCAATCTCCACTGGTTTGTAGTAGCGAACCCCTATTTGCTCAGAATTAAACAACGAGCTCCAATTCTTCTTTTCAAGCCTCTCTTCCTCTTTGTCTCCCCACTCCAGCTTCCTGCCTTCTGTTCCAAATTTTTTGGAGTAACTGCAATTTACTCAAGGCAGACTGCGAATTCTCCCACAGGCGTTCGATCATCCTTAGATTCATCCTCAGTGACCTTCTCCTTCCCTTTGTTCCCCACACTATGCAGAACCCCTTTTGAACCCACATCTTTCTCAGCGTCAACCTCCTTCCTCAGGCTCCCTTTTATATGAGATTTCCCCTTATTTCTACTACCTGATTTTCCCATGGCGGCAAACTCGGGTGAAGCTACTAGATCAGAGAAGCTGAAATCTCGAAGAACACACAGTCAACGTGCATCATCCCCTAGTCGAGAGAGCCCTGGTTTCCTTTTTTTTTATGAAATATCAGTTGATAATGAATCGAAAATTATTTATTAAAGGTATAAAATTACGTGTCTTTTAAGCAAAGTCTTGGGAAAGACGGTCTTTCCATATGCTTATGGAAAGACGGGGTATGATTAGAATAATAAAAGGTAAAAGGTCTTAGTTGCAATATTAAAGTTTTAGTATGAAACATGTAGTAGTTATAAAATTTATAACCCGTTTCATGCAACCCAAAAATTTTATCTTAATTTATTCTAATTTACACTTTAAACCTTGGTCTTTCCATAACTTATGGAAAGACCGTCTTTCAAGAGACGGACTCGTCTTTTAAAAGGAAATATAAAAAGTATTCTTAGTCATAAATATAGGTATAAGATAACTTACTCCTGTAATATATAAAAATATGAAATCAATTTGAAAAAGAGTGCGTCTCTTGAAAGACGATCTTTCCATAAAATATGGAAAGACTAAAATTTAAAATGCAAATAAGAAGAAATGAAGATAAAAATTTTGAGTTGCATTAATCGGGTCATAAACTTTATAGGCAAAGTCTTGGGAAAGACGGTCTTTCCGTAGGCTTATGGAAAGACGGGGTTTGATTAGAATAATAAAAGGTAAAAGGTCTTAGTTGCAATATTAAACTTTTAGTATGCAACATTTAGTAGTTATAAAATTTATAACCCGGTTCATGCAACCCAAAAATTTTATCTTCATTTCTTCTAATTTACACTTTAAACCTTGGTATTTCCATAACTTATGGAAAGACCGTCTTTCAGGAGACGGACTCAACTTTATAACTACTTCACATCACATAGTAAATTTTTAATATTGCAACTAAAACTTTTGACCTTTTATTATTTAAAATTAAATCACATTTTTCCATATGAAAAGACGGTTTTTTCCAAGACTCTGCCAACTATATAATTAAATTTTATCATATTATTCATTTTTAACACTCTTATAATGTAGATGCATAATTTTAATTATAAATAATATATTGAAAAAAGTATAAAATATTTAGTAAAATTATCTTTTCGAAAGAAATAATAAAAGTGTTCTTATATAGAATTAGAATAAAAATAATTGTATTTTTTACTAATAATAAATTTTTTTGTAATTAGACTAGCATTTTTTTTTAATTAGAAACACCCGTAGGTGGGGGATATATATAAGGTTCCCCAGACCTAGTAACCAAATTAAAATTTGTACAGCCAGAGATAAGTTACAGTATTTCTCGTTTAGGTGAGGCAACACAGTTGCCTCCAAAAGTCCTAAAATACCTAAAACTAGGTGGACAGCTATACAAAAGTGACTTGATCTGGAAGGAGTTGCGATCCACAAGTGAGAATCTCCACCCCCCGTGTTAATTCTCTCTTGTGGCCAGGCAACTCCAAAACCAGATAGTCTATAGTAATCTGCTACAAGCAGAATCCATTGCACAATCCAGGAAGTAGTGAGTAATAATGATAAAATGTCAAGGGAATTGGTCCGTGGATTCATATCTGAGCGAGGTAATCATCCAGAACTCTAAGTTGGTGAACCGCAATCCTCAGTCTATCTTCAACTTCAGAAAGTTCTTCATGATCAGGAAGTGATCGCCAAAGCATGAGGAAGGCAGCCTAGTTGCGCAGTTGCAGAAGCCTTGGTACATCCGGTCTCCAGTAAAGTATTCCAATCAGGTTACCTGCATGATCAACCATATCATTAGCAGTATCAAGTTCAAGTGCGGCCACAACTGTAGGATCTAATGTAAGGAAGTTGTTCATTATCCAAAGAGATGAGACCCTTTATGTGCATTGTCAAGTTATTAAGGTTAAGTGGCCGATTGTTTGCTGTATGGAATTTGGCAATTGAATTTGCCACCGAATTACATTCTCTGTATACATGATGAAGATCCGCTCCATCTAGAAGGGTATGTATTTGAAAAGCTAAATTAAAAAGATCCCAATTGGCCGAGTAAGGATCCAGCACCATTCTGATTGCTAAGAGAGAATCAGATTCAAATGTAACAGTGGGATCACGATTAGGAAAGAGTTGACATGCTGAGAGAATAGCTAACAATTCGGCATGTAGAGGGGATTTTGCTACTATTGAGGCAGAGTGAATGAGCAAAGGAGAGCCAGAGCTGTCTGTGTGTGGTAGCCAAGAGGCATCCATATTAATTTTAATGGATCTATTAGCTGGCTTTTCCCGGTAAACCGCTCTAATAATTGGTTTTGGAGGAGGCCTCAAATATGGTATCAAGTGTCTAAAGGAATTGGGAAAGCCGGATGAAGGATTAAATGTCACAGGGAAGGAGTAAAAAGAGAGGTTAAGGAGGTCCTGGATCTCTCTACAGATGTGGTCAGCCGAGAAAGGAATCTGATCATAGAGGTATCTGGTCCTAGCTTTCCATAGACTCCAACAGATAAGAGATGGAAATAGATTACATATCATTTGGACTCCCTTAGGTAAATCAAAACAATTCCACATGGCATAGAATCTCTGAACTAGAGTATGTTGAGTAGACATATTAAGATTTATCAGGGAAGTCATACTATGCCAAATCTGTTTAGCCAGTGTGCAAGATATGAAGTAATGTTCAATTGAATCTGAATTACAGCACACTGGACATTTTGAAGCCATACTGTAGCCACACTTTATCAGTACATCATCAAAAGGGAGGAAAGCATGAAGCAATTTCCATGTGAATATTGATATTTTCTTCTGCAGCATGTTATTCCACACAAACTTTGTAGCCGGGAAAATACCTGGTGTGTTTGTGATTGTGCGATATGCCGATTTATGTGAGAAATTACCCAAGTTATCCGGTTTCCAGATGAGTCTGTCTTCTCTATTGTCCACGAGCTGAGCATCCTGCAAAAAAACCACAGCATCATTTCCTAGATAGGGAGATATCAGAGGAAGAATAATTTATTTGTTGTGTATGAAATCAGATATAGAATACCACTGAAAAGTTTCATAGATGCTGTGTGGTATCCAGTTGGTCAGAGGACCAAAAGGACACCAGGTGGATGACCAACAGTTACTTGTCCCTTTACCATGAATGATTTGAGTATTTTCCTCTGCTATAATATTTACCGAACAGATCCGTTTCCAAGTTACAGATTTCCTGTGTGAGGGTGCTAGGGACCATAAGAGTTTAGACCAAAGTGTGATTCCTAGCTGACAATGCCACCAAAGTTTTAGGGAACATGCATCCACTATATCCTTAACTGATCTAAATCCTAAACCGTTTAGGGATTTTGGCATAGCCAAATCTTTCCATTTTTTCCACACCTTATTCCTTTTCCCATTAGTTTCCCCCCAGAAAAATAAAGCTAGCTTTCTCTCAAAGGATTTTATGATGTGTTTCGGGGGACTTGTCACTGCCCACAGGTGCTGTGGTAGAGAATAGAGGCAACTGTTAATCAGAATTAGTTTCCCCCCTGAACTCAACCAATTATTTTTCCAGTTCTGCACTTTCTTATCTACCCTCTCCATAAGTGGCTGGAAATATCTGTTTAAAGTACGACCTTTAAAGATAGGGCATCCCAAGTATTGGAAGGGGAAAACTCCTTGTTTCATTTTCAGAATGTGTCTCATTTGGATCAATCTACTGGTTGAAGCCCTTTTACTAATGAAAAATTCTGATTTATGGAAGTTAAATTTTTGTCCCGAAGTGAGTTCAAATATATCTAAGAAAGCCTTAATCCTAATCAAATTAGATTTAGAGGCTTGCATCAGTATAATTGTGTCATCAGCGTACATAAGATGAGAGATTGCAGAAACAGTTGATGGGATCTGATAGTAAGCAAGTTTACTGTTATGAAAAATGAAAGACAAACTTCTTGAGAAAGCTTCAGAAAAGATGTTAAAGAGGAAGGGGGAGAGAGGGTCACCTTGTTTGATTCCTCGAGTGGCTCTAAAAAAGCCTACCGGATTACCATTGATCAAAATTGAAAAATGAGCTTGAGAAAGGTTAGACATGATTGCATTTAAAAATAAACCATTAAAACCAAATTTTCTCATGACACTTTTTAGAAAATCCCAATTAACCCTATCAAATGCCTTTTGTAAGTCTAATTTCAGCATGCAATTAGGAATCCTAGACTTCCTATCTAAGAATCTGACCATTTCCTGAAGATAAAGGATGTTATCTGTGATGTTTCTACTTTTCATAAAAGCAGATTGGTTCTGAGATATTAAAGAATCCATATAAGGCCTAAGTCTTTCCATTAATACCTTTGAACATATCTTATTAATAGCATTGGAAAGGCTGATAGGCCTGAAATCATCAAATGATGATGGGGTAGCATTTTTAGGTATTAGGGTGATCCATGTACTAGATATGCCCTTAGGTAATTGGGATCCCCTAATGAAATCATTCACTGCTGCCACCAGATCATTTTTAATAATATGCCAGCATTTAGTATAGAATTTGTTACTGAATCCATCCGGGCCAGGACTACTGTTCTTACTTAAATTTTTAATTACTGCCTCCACCTCAGATTCTGAGGCAGGGATTGCTAGATCTAAGTTGTCTTGAGCAGTAATTATAGTTGGAATTTGACTTAGAAAATGAGGATAGTAAGTATTATTTGAGTCTTGATTTGGTTCAGTCAGTAGGGATGAAAAGTAAGTTATGGCCTCCTTTTGAATTTCTGATTGAGAGTTGATCCAATGACCATTACTGTTTTTTATTTTTGAAATCTGTAGTCTACAATTCCTCTCCTTGACAACCATATGGAAAAAATTGTGTGTTATTGTCTCCCATTTTATGCCACTTTAATCTAGACTTTTGCTTCCAAAATTTTTCTTTCTCTTTTTGAGCTCTCAACAGTAATGCTTTTTTCAGATTTAAATTAGAGAGCTCAGATGGAGAAGGGTTTAAATCATAGACAGCCTCTTGGATTCTTAGGGAATCTTCAGCCTGCATTAAATTAATATCTATGTTCCCAAAAGAATCTCTATTCCAGGTTTTAATCTGCTTCTTTAATCTCACTAATTTTAAGTAGAAACCTAGTAAACCAGTCTCCCTCAGTCTTATATCCCAGTTGTTTCGAATGAGAGTGATAAATTCAGGACGATTGAACCACACATTCAGAAATCTAAAAGGTCTTGGATAAAGATTGGATAGATTAGATATACTGAGTAGGAGAGGAGAGTGGTCAGAGGTCTGCCTATTTAAAATTTGAATGGAAGAGGAAGGAAACTTAGTATTCCAAGATATGGTACTTAATCCTCTATCTAGCCTCTTAGATGTAGGGTTTCTTAATCTTGAATTACACCATGTAAAGAGATTGCCAACAGTGGATATTTCCTGAATACCACTTGTATTAATCCAAGAATTAAAATCCCTAATACTCCCAAGGGAGGGACTACTAGGACCCCTGTATTCAGAAATGGAAGATATAACATTAAAATCTCCTATGAAAATGGTTTCCCCGGAGGATATGGCAGATAGATCCTTCCATAAATTTTTCTACCTTCCCTATCTCTAAGGGCATAAATGAAAACAGCATTCATAGCTAAATTATAGGAGCTATGGGAGAGATGTACATTTAGAAACTGTTCATGGGATGCAATAAGGTTAACAGAGAAGCCATTATTCCACATGATCCAAATTTTTCCATTATGCAAGGGCAGGCCATCAGTAAATTTAAGAATCTCCATATATGATTTGAATTTAGAATTATCATGCATAGGCTCAATAATGCACAAAAACTGTATTTTTTCCAATTTAATTAAATTAATCAGTCTCAACATGGAGGTTTCCATTCCCCTTATGTTCCAGATCAAAAAGTTAATTGAGAGTTGACCTATCATTGTTCACTTGACTTATGACTCTTAGTTGATGATCTCAGCATCATTTTATTAATTTGGCTTAGATAATTAGTTTTCTTACCTTTTGTTTTACCTGACAGAAGGCCTTGATTTAGCATTGGTGAGGAGCTTGAGGTACCTGGCATGTTAGAGGTAGCTTCTTGTTCATTAACCATTTCCTCCATGTCCACCTGCAATACAGAATACCTGTTTCCCAACCTGTGCTGAAAAGAGGAATAGACATTGCTATTTTTACCAGCATTAGGAATAGTTCCAATGCTGATATCATCATTAGCATAAACCATTGGAGTAAATTTTCCTGAAGCAGTAGCATTAAGCAGTTTGGAGAGAGAGTTTATTGAAGGGACCTGAGACTTAGGACTGAGTGTTTGTGGATTAGTCCTGACAGTTGTAGGAGTTTTAATCACTGTATGTTCATTTTCAGTTTCCAGATTAGGATGTAAGGTGGTTGGGGACCCTGGGTTAGATTTTGTAGGGATTTCAGGTTGTGACAGCTCTGTTATATCCAGAGTGGATATAAGAGGTGGGGTGTCAAATGTTTTCCCTGTGGCCTGCCATTTTGGTTGAATCTGAGGTATAATGGGATCATCAATCTTAGTATTGAGGTTCGAAAGAAAGGTTCTGCATTGTGCTTTTGAATGACCTAATTTAGAACAATGTTCACAGTAAGCCGGAATGTCCTCATACTCAATGTAATACTTTCTATTGTTTGTCAAAGATCCCAATCTAATGTAGGTGCTAATAGGTTTAAGAAGATCTACTTCGACACAAAGTTTAATGGCTGAAGGTCTAGTTAAGCTGTCAGTGGCCATATCAGTTTTGATAAAATTCCCAATACTATTGCCGATGGATTCAATAGCTGCAGTATTATAATAGTACAGAGGAACCTCCTTAATTGTACACCAAACAGGAACAATGGGGGATTCTTTATGTATTGAAAAGTCAGGAGTCCATTTAAGCATTTTTAAAAGAATCCCATTGAAGTTCCATATACCTTTCATCCAAGCTCGTTGGTAATCGTTTAGCAGTTCAAAACGGATGAGCACATGTTTGAAATCAAGAGATCCTAGTTGGTACTTACCTGTGAAGCCCACCGTCTTGAAGACTTGTTCCAGTTGCTCCATCGAGCATCTACCTTTGGTGAATTTCCCAACCAAGGCGTTTGCATAGTGAGAGGACAGTTTGGCAATTTGTTCTTCTGAGTAAAGACAGGCTGCCTCTCCAAGATGAAGGGATTTTGGAACGAGTTCAGGGTTGTTTGGGAGCAGTTTGGAAAGTGGCGGGGCTTTGGTTTTTAGGATATTTGCAAAGGAGATCGGAGGAGTGGGGTTGGCTTCCGGAGTGGAGGCTGGAGCTACAAGTTGCTGAAGGTCTGACATAGTGACCGTTAACGGCCAAATAGCCGTTACCGGCGAATAGATTCGGACCGGAGCCCAGCCCAAATTCCAGTTGGGGAAGAGATAGGTTAAAGAGGGGAAGACGAGATTTTCACAAAATTGCACACACAATCACACAAAATCGCACACACAATCACAAAATCGCACACACAGTCAGAGCTTCGTCGTAATTAGACTAGCATGATGTGCATGGTGCAATGCGCGGTGTTTGTTAATTATATTTAATGTTGCAATTATGTACAGAAAAAAATTCTAGTAATATATTCATATAATTTTGTGACATCATATACTATTGAGAAATTCTAATGTTATATTGTCTAACTGTCAAACTAATCATTAAAAAGCCCATTTCAATAATTTTAGTGTTAAATTCTAATTATTTATACATTAAAATATATTTTAAAAATATTTCTAAGAAGATCCTTGCAATAAATAGAAACAAATTAAATTACTCCATCAGTTATATCAATTATAAAAATGAATTATAAAGGACCAATTAAAGGTTAGTCGATGTAAAATTAAATTCCGTAATATTGTTTACCAACTATGAACTATATTATATATAGATTGGATACTTGTATGTAATAAGTTTAATAACGAATAATTTTGAACAATATTTGAGGATGAATGACATCATTATATTGATATTAGAAAAAGTTTCAGGAACGGCGGTCTTTCCATAAATTTATGGACAGTCCACAGGGGGCCATTACATTGAATATTGTATTTTTTTTAATAAAATTTAAATATTATATTTCATAAGTTAAAAGAAGTAATATATATTTGAATGTGAAAATATAAAAATACAAAATTTTGTATCTAATTCAACAAATGTATTGTATAAGGTAAAAAATAAGTGGCATGTCAATAAGGTTATGGATATGACCCACTCTTGATATTATTCTTCTCTAATCAGTGGCGGAACCAGGGTAATAAACTAGGGGGGCTGATTGTAAAAAAAAAAAGTAAATATACTCAATAACATAACTAAGACTTAAAAATTGAAAGTACAATATAAAATCAAAGTAAACTATTAAAGTAAAAATAAACTATAGTAAAATGATATAAAGTACTCCTTCAATATTAATTTTATGAAAATTTAAATTTATCATCATAGAAATTAGTAAAATTTGTATATTTACTCATACATATATATAATGCTCATATATATATATATATATGCACATAAAGTTCACTTTTATTTTTGTGGAGTTAATATTGTTAAATAAATTATAAAATCTCATTAATATAAGTACGCTAGAATAATGTCATCTAAAATTTTATTAGATTTTTATTAGTTACTATATGTTTTAAAATGTCAAACTATTACTATTTGTTACACAAAATTAAAGATATAGTGATAGGCGAGGATTTAACTCACAATGTATTTTAAATTACAAGAATATCATCCCTCTGTTTCATTGGATGTGACACACTTTCCTTTTTTGGTTGTTTTTGTGAATTTAGCACACTTTCTTTTTTTTTTGTAAGATTCCTTCATTTTCATCCACCCATTCTGCTTTTTTTCTTTATAAATTCAATTTCATCCACTCATTTCATTCACCTAAATCCAAGCACCTCATACTAGGGTGCAACATCCAATGAAACAGAGGTAGAGTAATACATGTTGATATTCAATTTTAGTTTTGAAGAAATGCAAGTTGTAATATGTTTGGCCATATTTACTAAAATATTTAATTAAGTACTAATAAAATAGGAAAATTTTTGGGAAAGACCGTCTTTCCATAGGCTTATGGAAAGACGAGATTTGATTAGAATAATAAAAGGTAAAGGTTTTAGTTGCAATATTAAAAAATTATTATGCAACATGTGGTAGTTATAAAGTTTATAATCCGATTCATGCAACCCAAAAACTTTATCTTCATTTATTCTAATTTATATTTTAAACCTTGGTATTTCTATTACTTATAGAAATGCCGTCTTTCAAGAGAGGGACTCAATAAAATAAGTAGCAAAAAGTAAAAACTAATAAAATTGTACACTCCTACATTTAAGCGTACAACAGCTGTACAAACAAATAAATAATCAAACAATGCTTTAGGCTACAGCTACAACAACTGTCCTACATTTTAGGCAAAAAGCAAGGCAGAATTAGGTGGAAAGCGAGATGGACTTTTTAATAATTTATTGCTCAAACTGAAACGACGACGTGTAGTAAGTTTTAAAACAAAACAAAAAAGAAAAAGATACCACATCGTCTTCTTCGCACAGATCAGAAGAAATCTGCAACTTCTGCAATTTTCAAGCTAAGTTGGAAGAACAGAACGGGAGAAGCGGAACCCTTACTACTACCTTCGAGCATGCAACTCAGGTAGGGCTGGAGCCCTACCACACGTAACAGTAGATCCGCCCCTGTCTCTAATATACAACAAAGATAATATTTTTGAGGATTTGAACATATTTTGTGAAGTAGTATCTTATATGTACTCTCTCCGTCTCATCTCAAATTGCATAGAATCTTTTTCACGCTCATAAATAAACTTATCTAACTGTTAATATATTTAACTACATATAATAATGACAAACAAAAAGTTACTTTTGAAAAACTACTTGTTATATTTGATCAAAGTTGAACAGTGAATAGATATAAAGTGAAGTGTACAGTTTAAACTGGGATGGGGGGACTTTTTTTTTGTATGTAATCTTAATGTAAAAATAAAATATTAGTGATGCCGTACTAGCATAATAGGCTCGAATTAACAATATCACGATATTATAAATTAATGATGCACTTCTAATGCTAGATTAACCGACACTACAATACCAAGAACATGTGCACATTTAAAATGTTTAGGCTCACTTCGTGCCCAGGACTATGAAATAAAGGGGTAATGAATGAAGTACAACCAACCAAACCACTTCCAGGAACTATTGAAACTCCTGCAATTCTAGGTTTTGGACACCCACTGAAATGGGGAAAATGAACAGCATTTCTTGGTCAACCTAAACATTCATCTACATAGTCATGTTATCAGGGTTCTCTATAATCATAGCAAAGGATTGCAAGAATTCAGCCAGATTAGCACCATAGATGATTTTATGATCAGCAGTAACATTCACTTTTATCTTCTTTTTTTAACACCGACGCATTCATTTTTATCAACTGCAACAGTAGGATTTAATGCACCAACAACCATTATAACCTTAGCTAGGATTAAGAATATTATCAAACCTATTAACTCTGGACAATAACCAAATTGGACAATGTGAACATCTCGAATTGTACTCGTGGGGCTGAAGCTGCTTTGCTCTAGCCTTCTCAACCATCTCTTCCTAGTTTTGTGACAACAAATAAAGATCTAACTTATCAGTATCTTGAATAACAGAGGTGATCAACCAGCCGGCTGCCATTGATGGCCACTGCAACAACAATGTTGATACTATTGTTATAAGTAAAACTCTTCCATCTTTACATGTCGAGTTCACAATTGGGTGCTGAACCAAAACCCTTGCAGCAGCTTTTGCCAATAACGCAGTGATAGTAACACACTTCGAATTAACCTTCTCATAGGGAGCATCAAGTGCACCAGTAGATATCTGATATCCCACCAAAAAATGAGCACGGGGAGACTCTCCATCATGTTCTTGGAGCCAAAATAAGATATGGATGATGATAATTATACACCATAAACATAATCTTGCTAAAAGCTACATGATTAAATGAATATGTGTTAATATGTTGTACTAACTCTTCCAGGCACAGATACGAAGCTTGCATCCTAATGACTACTTTTGTGACAGAATCATAAGGATTTAAACTCACCTGTTGAATAATATCTCTTCTCATCCCCTTTCTCTTTCTTCGTTAATAATTCCCGGTAAGTATAGTAGTAAACTGAAAGGAGAAAATTTATCTTAAATAACAATTGACCAAATCGTAAATAGAGAAGCATAAAATTTATATAAAAACAATGAGGTACCGTAAGAAAAAATATTTCCAGTATTTTAACATGGATATTGCTTCGGATACACAAAACTAAAAGAGCAAAGATATAACCTTGATCCATTGTCCTCATTAAAAGATACTATTACATGGCTAGAATCACATCCACTTCATTCCATTTCATAAATGAAACAAATGAGAAGTTACATATGTCGTAGGTAACTAATCCAACCTTACAATTGATCATATGATCAAATATCTAGCCAATGACCAGTGATTAGGTGCCTTGCTAGCTAATGGCAACTCAATAAGCAGTCATATCGAGCCAACTGACAAATGCCCTGGTAATAATCCGACTAGATTCTTTCGAAGTGGTACTTAAAAGGTATCTGCCTAGCTACATTCTAGGAAAGTGGAATAGGTTAACTCCACCAACAGAGAACTTATTATATGCGACATTGGAGTTGCATGAAAATGACAGAATAATTTTCAAAATTACGCTAGAATTTACTTTAAAATGAATTCTAATGGTAATCAGGAAAGGTCTAACACCATCAGCAGGTTGTACAGAAAAACAATTATCCTATGGAAGCATAGTTATTTGATTTAATCGACATTTTTCTAGATGTTAGCATGAAAATTCATAATTGGCATAACTGTATTCAAACAAAATGAACATGAAGTCCTCCTCTCTACTTCTCACAGTTTTACTAAAGCACAAACTTAATTCATAAAGTTAGCATAGCAACAGTCACGGACTCACAGATATGCACACACAAAATAGAACCAAGTTGTTTGAGGACAATTAGAATGTCTTTCTTGCACTTTTTGATTTTCCAAACAAAGTTCTATGTGGCTTTATTAAAAAAATGCCACACCCTTATGTATTGATAGAGAAAAGGTTGGTTTAGACGAGGAACAAAATACTTGACACAACAGCACAACTCAAACTGATATATAGGGAGAATCTCCAAGAATCTCCTTTAAGATCATTAGCTTGTGCATTCAATCCTAAATAAATGGAAAGCATATATATAAAACTTCCACAAGACTCAAACTGCCAGCTACTCTACAATATATCGACAATGCCTAACCTATTCCTCCAAACTGATATATCCACGATTAGAAAATAAACTAGTCACCTGTGAAAAAGGAGATGGGAAATGACTCCAAACAAAATGATACCAATGACTAAAAGTAGCCCCATGTTAAAAGCTTTAAGTGTTGGCCTTAATGCATAGTATAATTGAATCTAATGCGTAGTGGCCAACATAAAATTCTACTCTCATTACAGGAGTTGAGACCACAAAAGTTATGCTACCTATAATACACTTGAGTTTATATAAAGTCAACCACTTGCAATCTTCGCCCAATTTCAAACCACAGTCTAAAATACAATAAAATAATCAAAACCATCAAGTGTGTCTGTCCTTCAGGGGAACAAATGTAGTTTTTGAAATATAAACTTTAGATATTTGGTAAATTTAGTACTGTGAGACATGCAGGACTTAATAACACCATTGGAACCACTTAATTTGAAAGCAAGTCAATTGTAGTGTGTAGTGATATGTTTACATAATTTTCACTTTTACTTTTAGAGGATACTGGGTCACCTTGATTTTCTTGGATTCAGAGGCAGTATGAGGAAAGAGTGTCCCTTGACAAGTACTCCCCTAGTTGGTAAAAGCAGTAAATAGTCTTAAAGGAGAAAAAAATAAATATTTTCTTAAAAATTGACCATGGGAATAATAAGCAAACTACTTGGTTAAGGAAATCACAAAATTTGAAAAGCCTGAAATCGAATACTTATTTATCTATATAAAGAAGGAGAATTGGCACACTTAACTTCTGATGTAGTCTTACTTGATTAAAATCTTAGTATCAGACATGCTTTTTACCCCTAAAAGTATTCAAAGCCAAACCAAATATGGTACCCTATATAAAACAAGTTCCTCGGGGAGATAAGAAGAAATATGGTTATCATACCCACGGTAAATTAGAAAACTTATACCACAAATTCATCAAAATGTTATATTTTCTAAAACACAGAGCTGAGAATGTAAACATGAGTCATGGAAAAAATTCCCACCTCATGAAGGGTTCCATCATCGCCAACAGCCACCACAACATCAACGCCTTCACAAATAGCCTGCTCAGAGGAGTTAACGTTACTGCCTGAGGCATCCTACCACTCAACACCGTATCTATATTTTTCACAAATTCCTCAAGAAGCTTACCTCTCTTGTATGTCGATCGCGTGGCAAGGACCCAAAGTCAAAGACTCGCAAATCTAGTCCAACAGCAAAAAGAATTTTTCAATACACAAAACTAAACCCGACCGTCTTAAACTCAAGTAACATCTTCAAGAACAAACACAAATCCATAATAGGAAGGTTTTGAGGGAGGTCTAAAATGTGGGACTGAAGCTGTGATAGAAAACCTTAGATCAGGTGGTTCATTAGAGAAAATAGGTTTTGCCAAGAGGGATTGAAATACTGTTTCTCTTTCTTCCTTGGAAATTTGAGGAATGGAAAACTTTTTATTTTAAAAAAGAAAAGCATTTCTAGCTTTCCACATGCACTAGCAAACCAGTTGTGGTAGAATATTTCAAATCAGCTTATGGGTTTTTGGTAGGCCATTATTGTTCCAGTAGGGGAAAAATCTTTCTGATAGATTACTAGAATTCTGATTAAAATGGGTTCTGAGGCCTGCAGTATCATTCCATACTGCTTTAGCAATCTGACAAGAGTTAAAAAAAGTGGTCCAGGGAATCTAATTGGTTGCAGGCACGACATTTAGAGGCAAGGCTAAAACCACATTTAATTAGAACATCATCAAAAGGCAAAAAAGAATTGAGCATCTTCCATGTAAAGATTGGGTTTTTTTTCTGCAGTCTGAAGTTCCAAATCTTTTTAGTGGCTGGGAAATTACCTGATATATGAGTGAGTGTCTTGTATGCTGGCCTAAAAGTGAATGATCCATTCTCTTCAGGTTTCCATATCAATCTGTTTTGCCTATCCTCATTGATTACTGTTCCCTGTAGAAAAATGAGAGTATCATTTTCCAAATAAGAGCTAGTCAGAGACAGAAAAGAGTGTCTATTATCAATGAATTGTGCTATTGTGCATGAGGAGAGAATAGAGGATATGTCAGGAGAGTCATAGTTAATTAGTGGTCCATGTGGGCACCAATTTGAGGTCCAAAAATTGCAGAGACCTTGGCCATGTATAACTATAGAGTTATTTTCAGCAAAAAGATTAGCGGAGCAGATTCTTTTCCATGTTTGTGATTTTTTTGTAAGAATTTGGTAGTGTCCAGATTAGCTTAGACCACATAGTTATGCCATGTTGGCACTTCCACCATAATTTTAGGGAGCATGCATCAACTATTGCTTGTATTGATCTAAAACCTAATCCATTTTGAAGTCTAGGTGGACACAGATCTAACCATTATTGCCACACTTTGTTCAGCTTTCCTTCTCTCTCACCCCAAAAGAATCTGGAGATTCTCTTTTCCAGGGATTTGATTATTTGTTCAGGGGGATTAAGAACAGACCATATGTGTTATGGGATAAAGTATAGGCATGCTTGAATAAGAGTCATTTTTCCTCCTGTACTCAGCTATTTGTTCATCACGTTCATCAATTTTTTATCTATGAGTTCAAGCAAAGGTTGGAAATGAATATTTAGGGTTCTTCCTGTAAAAACTGGGCAACCTAGGTATTTAAAAGGAAACTGTCCTTTTTTCATGCCTAAGATGGACCTAATCTGATTATTTTTTTCCAACTGTAGCGTTTTTGCTTAGGTAAAAATCAGATTTCTCATAGTTAATTTTTTGGCCTGAGGTAAGTTCAAATATTTCTAAAAAGGCTTTGATCTTAATTAGGTTAGTCTTAGATGCCTGCATAAATATTATAGTATCATCTGCATAGCTCAAATGTGAAACTGGTGTTATGCCTTGTGGAAATTAACTTTACATGAAGTAGAAATTTAACTTGTATTGCCCTGAAGAAACTTCTGGTGATGATTTTTTATTTTGATTCATCAAGTAACATTGCTAATATGACTTGTGCTATCAGTCAAGCAAATGGATTTAGGACCCCAGATACAAAGAAATTTTCAAATAAGTTGGCATACGATAGCAATATACTTTCTTCATTTTTTTTCCTGACCTTTGATGAACCTATTTTAAAGGTAAAACTTATTGTGCAGTACTTTCAGAAGTTTCTCACTAAGGTTTCAGCATGCACAAGGCTTTCAAATAACTTAGCAAGTGAATCTACTTTTTATGGGATTTTGACATCCTTCTCAAATTGGAATGCCTCTATAGGAATCAATTATAAAATTAGGCCCAATGTCACTCAATTGCTTTTAGTGCATGTCTTCAAGGCTTACTTGTCCATATCATCAAATAATTAGTTGAAGGTTCAAATACTAAGAAAGATACAAAAACAAATTATTTTCTAAATCAAATTGCTCAAAAATAGTAAATGAATTTGGCATTGGTCGTATTTATCTGATTGGACAACTAAATATTTAGTGTGTGTTATGATTAATGTTTATGTGAAGATAATTATATATTTTTTGTTGTATTTTAAATAATAAGAGTACTTATTATTATACTATAAGATCACTTACTATTATCATGTGGGATAAAATTTCTTAATCGATCAAAAATATTGACTTAACTGTTAGAAACAAAATCCTAATCTGATTTGAGAACTCGTGCATAAAAATGATTGAATTTACTAAAATATTTCTGAATCTAATGACTAAAACTTACCAATAAAAATTTAATCTTGATCGACCTTATTATTCGCTATTATCTATGACGTACTCAAAGTCCTCGGCCTTTAGCACGTTAGTCGCCACCATTGTTGTTTCTTTGTTCACAGTTGTAGATGTGACAATTGAAGAAAAGTATTTATTCCACACTGAATCTGTACTCGTTGGCACTTGAATTACTGATTTTTTCTTAAATCCACATATAATATTCACTAATATGGAGTTAAATTATACCAATATGCAATGAATCCACAGTAATTTTGCACATAAACTACAATATCCACAGGATCTAAAGTCTGTAAGGAATATGTTATTGTTTCAATACCTTATGACCATTTTCAAAAAAGACCCTGTCTCTCAAACTCATGCTCTTAAGGAGAATATGAACCAGACCTTTTTTGGGAGTCTATCCTCAATGTGGTTCTAGGATCATGGAAAATACCGCACAAAGATTTAGTTAAGGATTGCCTTTTTCTTTTGTGCGACCTTTGTGTTGGTGTAATGGAATCTCCTGATGAGCTAAGAGTAAATGAGAGAATACAGCAAAGAAATAACTCTAATTTTGCTGTGAAGTTAGCTTTACCTAAAGTATAAAATCTAACTTGTATTGCCTTGAAAAAACTTTTTCAAACCGGAATTTCTCTATAGGAATCAAGAAGAAAATTAGGTCTTGTGTCACTCAATTTTTCTTAGTGCATGTCTTGAAATAAAAAATATAATTCTGACATCATGTAAATTAATCTGAAGACGTAGCTTCATATCCTAACGTGCCTCGAGACTAAGGGGATAAAGGAATCCAACAGGAAGCAGCGCTAGAATCCTCAACTTCTTCTTTAGCCGACCGCCGCTAACATCCCAAACATCATTCTTGGATGAATCTGATTCCAGTGGAATGTTGTTCAAGTTACCGTTATTTTTGCTCCTTGGAGATATCACATTGGTGTGGTTCTTGCTCGTTGTTAGTTTTGCTGACAGTGGCCTAAATGTTTTTTTTAAGAAACACCACCTGTTATTGTGAGGGGTTTGACGGACCACTACCTATTTATTAATATAAAAAGAAAGATACCGAAAATTAGGGGCAGTTTAAAAGCTATTGAAACTAGACCATCTAAACATCATCCTGATTACTAACCTAAGAGTTTCGAAAGCCTGACCATAAACGTGGGACACATCAAACCTATCAGCTATCAAAAGCCAAAGACTATACAATTCTAGCATGTTCTAATATAAGGAAGTGAATCTGCATCAAGCTTCACTCGCCCTTCTATGGAAGAAGGGAAACCAGCAAGAGAAAATACATTGTTTACCTATTGGAATGATGCCAGCTCAGCCAATAAGTCTGCAATCGAGTTGGCTTCTCTGAAAACATGGGATATGTTGTAGTCAAAGAACTTCAGTTTATCCCATATGTCTCTAACTTGGTCTATGCTTCTCCATAGGATATGATAAATACTAATGATGATCTTCACAAGTACCTGTGAATCAGTCTCAATTTTCAACCTGGTAATGCCAAGGTTTCTGGCCAGAGTTAAACCATGTAGCAAGGCTTTAGCTTCAGCTTGCAGAGGAGAGTAGGCTTCCATAGTCTTTGCTATGGTCAAGACAAGGTTCCCAGCCTGGTCTCTAATAATACAACCAATATATGCACAAACATCACTGAGAAAAGTGTCATCTTTATTTAGTTTAAAACATATGGGAGTAGTCCATTTTACAATCTGCACAGGATTTCTAACTTTTCCAGTAGGAATTGCAATCAGTCTTGGATTTGCACCAGTTAGATCCCATCTGTAATTCAGTTTATATGCTAGAATAATATCATTGAGTTGGAGAAAAATCTATTTATATGAAATTATGGGTTGGTTTAACTCCTTCAAAATGATATTTACATCTAGCACACCAAATATACCAAATAACAACACATGGTATGATCCTTATTAGTTCAATCATCTTTGTGTTATTATTAGACAAGTTCCAGAAAAATAAATATTTGTCCCAAAGATAATCAGAACTGAAATGATATAGATTAAATAGAGAATGTATCTGATCCCAAATGTGTTTGATTATTGGACAGCTATTGAAGCTATGATGAATGCTCTCTTCAGAATTAAAGCAGGAACAACATCTTGATGCTATATTAAAACAAAAATCCTCAAGCACATCTGGGAAGGCCAGTAATCTATTTAGCACTTTCCATTTCATGTATTTCATTTTATTAGGCAAGATGGGTAACCACATATGCTTAAATGAGGGAACATCTGGTTTCTTATCTTTGATTAATTGATAAGCTGATTTTAAACTGAAATTTCCATTCTGAGTAAGCTTCCAGATCATTTTGTCATCATACTTAAAGAATAAGTTAAATTCCTTTTCCAAATTGGTGATTAAGTGATTTGGAAAATAATGTTGTATATGTTGCAAAAACAATTGGTTTATTAAGTATGAATTCTGAGACAGTCAAATCCGGAAAGGGTAAGTTGTTACTGATATCTCATATGTCAAATAAGGGGGCCATTGTCAAACCAGTTGGAACACCAGAACGAGACTTCCCTTTCCCAAGCTTAATTTGAATGTTTTCTAGAGCCATATCATTAATTTCTTTGATTCTTGACCAAGTTTTAGAGATCTTATGATTATCTGGAATTGACCACATTGTTTTAGCCCACAATGAGTTTCCATTTTGCAATTTCCACCATAGTTTTAGCCTAAGAATTTTGGTTTGAGTGTGTAGATTCTTAAAACCAAGTCCATTTTCATTAGTTGGAAAACACATTTTGGAATCTGCTCTCCAAGTTCTTTTGTTCTGGTTCTTCTCTGAGTTGGAAGACCAGAATACCTTGACCAATATTTTATGTATTTGGTTTATGGTAGATATTGTTACCTTTAATACTGCAATCAGATGTATAAGAATAATTGACAAAACATATTTTATAAATTTTGCTTTACCAGCATGTGAAAGAAATTTGTTTTGCCATTTATCTATCCTGGACTTAACAGACGAGATCAAACCTTAAAAAATGTTTTTAGTCCAACTTGTAAAATAGGACAACCTAACTATTTATAAGGTAAAGATCCCTTAATCATATTTGATTCTGATTTGATTGCAGTTATTATTCTTTGAGGAGCATGATTAGAGATGGAGAATGATGATTTATCAAAATTAACTTTTTGACCTGAAACAAGTTCATAAGATTTTAGAAAGCTTACGATGGTTTTCAGTCCTAACTTGGAGTATTTTAGCAAGATGATAGTATCATCTGCATAAGAAAGATTGGTAAATTTAGTCATTTGATTTGGAAGTTTATAATATTTCATATCTGAGTAACTAAAGTGAAATTTTTAGGTTACACCGGGGATTAATTCTCTGCCTTCTCTCTACTTATAATCTCTCTCTAGGAAATTCTTTCCTAGTTTTTCAAGATCTTCAAGATCTTATCATCCCTCCAATGATTCTGGAGCCTATCTTCAAATGTTGTTTTGAATTTCAATTTTAAATTTTGAAAAGCAAGTAAAGTTTATGTTCATACACAATGAATCAGGATATTCACAAATACTTGATTGAAGGAATTTCATCAATATGAAGATCCCATCAATCTCTATACATTCACGTATTCAACACCCTCTAGCTCTCACCAATTTCATTCATCACAACCATACTCTCCCTATACTCCTAATCTGTCATATAGACTCTCTTCCTGCTGCAACAATGGGGGAAGAATTGATAGCCCAGTATGCAAAAATTAACCTCCCTAATGAAACCCAAAACAGAATCATAGCCCTAGATTAGTTGCAATACGGAGACCAATAGCCAAAATCATACTTTCTAGGTGCAAAGATCCTGAATCAGAAATCAAGGAGAGTGGACTACATAATCTCCACAATGAAGAGGGCGTGGAACTATAACGGTAAAGTAGAAGGATACCAGATGGGAGTTAACCATGCCCTGTTCGAATTTGAAAGGCTGGAAGATAGGTCCAAGGTAACTGAGTCATCACCCTGGTCCTTTGAGCATCACTTGGTTGTATTTATGGAAACAGATGGACCTGAGGCCCTTCGTCATCTCTGTTTTGCGAAGACCCCCATCTGGATTCATGTCCATGATGTCCCACCAATTCTAATGACACCGGACATGGCTGCCTTGATTGGAGATTACCTTGGGGATTTTGTAAAAGTGTCAAAAAATATGGCAGGAAAATGTATGGGAAGGACCCTAAAGCTGAGGGCAATAATCAACGTCTATAAACCATTATCAAGAGTGATCACAGTTAAATTCAAAGGTATTGATTACCTATTTTACTTTCAATACGAGAGATTGCCTATGTTCTGCCAACTATGTGGTTGCTTAGACCATCCAAAATCGGACTGCCCGAAGAAGGATACCCCACAACGAGACTCGTTCATGCCTATATGCTATGGACGTTGGCTGAGATATGAAAATGATCAGCCATATCCAATGGAGAGCCCAGAGGTGCTTCACCAAAGAAGGTTGAAAGAGGACCAGAAGGGAGTGATAGAAATACAAGGAGGACCAAGCAGGGCTACTTTGTTTAGCTCAACTTCACTGCAAGTGTATGGGTTCAAGACTTAATCTTAGAATTGGAATCACAAGATATGTCTATAGCTACTGTTATCCTATCTCAACTGTGGCATCACAGAAACAAACTCCTCCACAAAGAAGCTCATGATCTTCAACCACATCATTGTGCCAGCTATGTGATGAAAATATGGTCTGATTTGGTAAAGATTAATGGTAAAGCGGAATCTACAAAGGAGAGCCATAATCAAAGTACCCTTACGCCGTCGCATGGAAATACCCTCTACTTTGATGCAGCAATATCTTCAAGAAGAACATGTCTAGGATGGTACATACGATCCGATGAAGGCTTTTGGATATGCGGAGGAGCACAATATATACCGCTCATTTACACTCCAAAACAGGCAGAAGCCATCGCTCTGTGAACCGGAATGCGGGCAGCTTTGGAAAAAGGTATTCCATTAAGGAAAATTAAAGGAGATGCACAAATAGTGATAAATGTGGTCAAGAATAAAAAGGAAGATCTATCAGACTTTGGCCTTATCACTGAGGATATAGTTAGCCTTATTCTAAATTTAAACTACCCAAAACTAATCTGGATTAGGAGATAGGAAAACACTGTAGCCCACACTTTGGCTCAACATGCAAAAATCTCTGTGGAGTTTGTTTCACCGTGGGATCATATCCCAATCATTGTAAGTCACATTTGGAATGAATGAAATCTCAATCTTTTACCTCAAAAAAAAGGAGAAATTTTAGGTTTCTTGATAAAGTTTCAGCCATTAAGATAAAAAGAAAAAGAGATAAAGGGTCTCCTTGCTTTAAACCTCTAGTCGCTGGGAAGAAACCTACAGATTTACCATTGATTAGTATTGAAATTAGGATGATTTTAGACTGGTTAAGATTAAATTGATGAAATTTTGATCAAACCCCATTTGATTAAGTGTTTTAGCAATGAAGGTTCAAGATATCCTATCAAATGCCTTCATCATGTCCAGTTTTAGTATCATATTGTGTCCTTTTGTGTTGGAATGGAGAAAGTTAATAAGTTCTAGTAACAGAAGCACATTATCATCAATCTCCCTTCCAGTAACAAAAGTTGATTGTTCCGGGCTTATTATCTCTTTAAGTAGTGGATTGAGTCTTGTTGAAATGATTTTAGAAAATATTTTATTTATGAAATTACATAAGCTGATTGGCCCATAGTCTTTAAAGCTTGAACAAACATCTTTTTTAGGGATTAATACTATTAAGGCTGCTGAGATAGCTTTAGGAATATACGATCCCTTGAAGAAGTCATTACCTGCTGAAAGCACATCATGCTTAATGATGTGCCAGCATTTATGATAGAATATCCTTGAATAGGCATCTGGCCCTGGGGCAGAATGACAATCCATAGATTTAACTATCTCAGTTAATTCTTCCAGTGAGACATGTTCCATAAGTTATAAATTCATTTGCAGGTTAACAGTTTTAGGTATATTTTCAAGGAGCCAAGAGGTATTTATACTAGTAGGATCTGAGTTTTCCTCAGATAATAATTCGGTATAAAATTCTATAGTTGCTTGACCTATTGCTTCTTGGTCATGGATCCAGATTCCATTTTTTATTGAAGCAATTGTCTAACTTTTGTGTTTTGACTTGACTGAATGGTGATAAAATTTTGAGTTTGCATCAAACCATTTAAGATTGGATTTTGTCTCCAATATGTTTCTTGTTAGAGATTGCTAATTTCATCTTTGCTTTAGCTTCAATGTAAGAAATCAGATTTTGTTACATTATCATTCTGTTGTAGATCTGATTCAGCTACAAATATCTGGTGTTCAGAACTTTGAACAGTGACAAAGATGTTACCAAATACTGTATAATTCCATATTTTTAGAGCAGTTTTTAAGTGTTTAAGCTTAAAAATGAGTTTTCTCATTCCACATTCATTACTGTTGATTTTCCAGGAGTCTTCCACAAGTTTAAGAAATGTTGAATGATTAATCCAACATTCTTGGAGCTTAAAAGTTTTAAGGGCCTTTGAATGGAATACTTTCTGAAATGTGTAGAATTAGGGGGGTGTGATCCAATTTTCTCTAGCTAAAAGTTTAATGTTTGAGGAGCTGAATTTAGACCACTATAATCCATTTGAAACCCCCCACCCTATCTAACCTTTTCCAAACTCATCCTTTAGGCCGCATGCCTGTCCATGTAAATAGGCTGTCTGATGTAGGAATATCAGTTAATGAGTTAGAAACTAAAAAATTATTAAAGTTTCTAATACATTTATGGTTTGGAATAGAAGGACCTAATTATTCCTCTTGCTTAGTAATCACATTCAAATCTCCTATCAAACAGAAAGCTTCTCCATTTAGAGAATTTATTTTGTTCCATATGGTTTATCTGTCTTTGATTGTGTGTTTTGCATAAATAAAACCAATATTACAGTGATGTGTTAGGGATTGATGATTGATTTTAGTGTACACAATATGTTCATCCACTGATAAGATGTTGATTGAAATTTATTCATCCCAAAAAATCCAAATTTTACAGTTAGGATCAGAGAAAAGTTTTTAAAGTCAATGTTTTCAGCTATCTTTTGAGAAGATTATGATTGGAGCATTGGTTCAATTAAAGTACATATTTTTATCTTGTGTCTTCTTTTTAAATCCTTAATTCTTTTTTGGGATGGAGTATTTCCAATTCCTCTGACATTCCAGGTACATATATTAAGATCACTCATTGAGATATTTTAGAAGAGTACAAAGATGAACGGGTGAAAACCATTTTAGGGGTGGATGTGTAGTCTTTTTATTGCATTTTTTAGGCATGCTTTTATGATCATTAATAACTGACTTATTCATAAGAGGGGTAACGATAGAGTTAAGCTTCTTGTGAGATTCCGTGGGTTTAGCCTTGATTTCTTCAAAGTTAAGTCTATCATTATTGATTTTTAGATGTTTTGGCAATTTAGAAGTTTCAGTGTTAAGCCATTCTATGATTTTGACTTTCTTTCTGGAAGAGGATAACAGGGGAGAGTCCCCTCCATTTATTTCAATGAAGCCTTTGGACTTGTATGTACCCTTTTCAGAAGGTAGAATCAGTTCCATAGGCTCTTCAGTGAAGTCATTAGAATTTAGATTAGATAAACACACTTGAGGCTTATTAATGGTTAAGATTTTTGAGGCTTCAATAACAATTTGGTTATGATCAACATTGTTCTGAGAATCATTAACAGTTTGTTCAGTTAAAACATGATGAGCTGGTCTTTCTGAAGGGTTAACCTTTTGGGGGCTTAAAGAAAGAATATCAGCATCTTAAACAGAGCCTACAGGTATCACAGTGATCATGTCAGGTGAATTAGAACAGGGATCAGAACATATGGGGGGTTGTAACAAAAACCCGGGATCCCTAAATAGGGATTAAAACTTGTTCTCTGATGTACTGTCTGATCATCCATGGCCATCTTTCATTTTCCTTTTGATGTTTGCTCCTTATCTTTTGACTGCAATGTCACCTTAGGAGGTACCTGAGAGGAAGTAACAACTTTAGCTTTATTAATTGGGACATAAACTTTATCCTTAGTAGTTAAACCAGACAGTGGCATAAAATGTTCTTCGACTAACATCTAAATGGCACAATCAGTTACGGTTCATCTGTATATTCCAATAGTTCCGCAGCTGAAGCAAACTATTAGAAAATGTATGCATATCTAAGCCTTTAACTTAATGTAAAATTTTAATATTACAATTATCAACTGCTTTTAAATTTTCAATCTTTTAATTAACACATGCACAGTTCTCAACCGTCATTCAAATGTCATACTTTGTTCGTTAGTTTATTGTTTGTAAAATTAATCTACTTGTCAACTTTTTCCTATTGATTAGGGAAATTCAGAAAGTAACTGCCGGAAAGCACAATATATACCTATAACAATGCCACTTGGAGGGCGTAATACAGTTACAGGCCCAATAACTGCCTGCTATAATTGAACCAAAACGTTTGTCTCACATCACCTCCCATGTCTTCATTTCTTTTCCCATTTCCTTTAAATACCTTTATTGGTAATATTTTACAATTCATTTTTCCAGCTTCACAACTGAAACAGAACAGAAGTCCATCACCTCGAAGTCATAGCAACAATCAGGCATCAATACCAACCAAGGTACAAAGATATTGAAATGGAAAGAAAAGAAAAAATGCAATGCATCACAAAGGAAAAAAATATGTTGCTCATAAAAGAGAAAAGTTACTAAGATTGAATAAATCATATGGAATTCCTTCCACAAATATAGGAACAAATTCTGAATTACTCCCTCCGTCCCAGCTATTTTTGCACTCTTTCCCTTTTTGGACGTCCCAGCTGTTTTTGCACTATTTCATTTTTAGCCATAAATGAATTGCTTTTATTATTTGTTTACTAAATTTGAGCCCAATTTCTGATTTTTTTAATCCAATAATATTAGGATACCCCACTTCAATTTCAAAATACCACACTGCAAAGACATAAAATAATATATCATTAAAAATACTTTCAATTTCTCTCTCTTTAGAAAGAACTGGGACGGAGGGAATACATTACTTATCAGAAAATGCTACAGCAAATGCAATTCCGAATTAGCCAGTGGCCTCGCTCACAATGACTAATTCTACCATAGAACAATTAAATGTTGGTGACTATACATTAGAGGTTCCCAACTGTGATACACAATTGGTCGACATAAATGAAATGAATCCTAACATTTCAAATTGTTCACAAAATTCAAGAAGAAAAAGAAAAAGTCGTACGTAGAACGTATTAGGTGATGTCCCACTCATACCCAGCACATTACCTAGGTCACAAAATTGTCCATACGGCAATGCTACGAAGTTTTACTCAGAGCACCCCAATTTTTACTGTGCAAAAGGGTCAATAAAGCTGATCACATCAGAATTATACAGAGCAAATACCCAAGAAGCAATTGAATTCCGAGAATTTGTACGAAACTATAACTATACGTTTGCATTTACATCTTTTGGCGTACATTACAGCAAGAATATAAGCGAAAGAGACGGAGGTATATATACTTTTAGAGCCCAAGACCAAATTTATAATTATATGGATAAATTGACACCTAATGAAGGGAAAAGAAAAAAAAAAAGTATAATTAGAATATTCTTGTAATATTACTTGTAACTGTAATTATATTTTATTATCTTTGTATAGGTATCATGTATCACTATATAATGTATCATGAATTCATGAATACAAACACAAATAATTACCCTTATTTTCTACATGGTATCAAAGCCTAAAATCCGGATCCTAAGAACCTAAATTTTTCCATTTTAAATTTTCCATAAACACGTGCATGATGCGCAGCCGATTAGAGTTGTTTTTCCTTAAAAAAAACTCTGTTCGCCGAGCCGAGTGCCTGCCGCCGCCATCCTCAGCAGCCGCTGTCTCCTGTCTCCGATGAGCCTCTGTCTCCGGCGAGCCTTGTCAAGTTGGTATCCAACCGTTTCCGGTAAGCCGAATCAGTCTTCGCCGAGCCTCGATCTAACGGTGGCCGTCGTCGATCTCTGCCAGGCCGACGAAGACTAGACATCAACCACCGTACGTCGATTGCCACCGTTTGACGTTTGCCGTTTCACTCCAGTGACTCAGTCCAGACCGAGTCTTGATCCGGCAACTCGCTGCAGCAACTCGTCCCGACGCCGTTTACCGTTTCTTCCAAGAAGGAAGTCGCCCGTGAGATTCACGTGTGTGCCCATTGAAGGCGCGTGAAGTCACGCGCGATTAAAACACACACGACCTCCCCTCCAGCAGCGCGTGTGTCCACGCGCCGACAGCTGCTGTTTCTGCAGCGCTTTTGTTGCTATCTCTCCTGTTTGTTCACACAATTTGTTACATTTGTTTATTAAACAAAATAAATTGTGTTATGGCTATTTTCGTTGGTGTAGTGACATCGCTGCAAGGGTTTGCAGCGGTCACCTCCTCTAGCGCACCTACACGATCTGATTTTGGTCATGCTCTGTCTGACGACTAATGGAGTACGACCATACATTTATTTAATCAGTTTTATTCGTTATCTGACAATGGGTCAGGTAAGTCTACTTTACCCTGGATTCTTGATTCGGAGCCTCATATCACATAATTGGTGACAAAGGTTCTCTTACTGATATTACTACTGCTACCAATACTATGAATGTTATACTGCCTGATGGATCTGTGTCGTCTGCTACACAATATGGGTCTATTTATTTTGGTGATGTCACCCTTACTCATGTGCTCTACATGCCTACTTTGCGATGCAATTTATTATCATGCTCTAGATTGTTATCTGCCTTAAAATGTCTAGCCTTGTTTACTGAAAATTATTACATTTTACAGAAAATCAGTACGGGGGTTGTGATTGGTGTGGGTGAACAGAAAGAGGGGGGTTTTATTGGCTTCGTCTGTTGGGTACTCGTTTTCGTCCTCGTATCATGCAGTCTATTCCGACAGCTGCTTCGGTTTCTTCATCTAATTTATGACATCAACGATTTGGTTATCTATCATCTACGGCAGGGGCGGAACCAATGGGACGCGAGGTAGGGCTCCAGCCCTACCTCGATCGCCGGCCGGAGGTAGCAGGAGGCGGTCCAGTTTGCCGAGCGCGTCTTCCGGCGAGTCGAGCGCGTCTCCGGCGACTGTTCGTGGTTTGCTCGGAGAAGAAGGCCGTAACTTTTTTAATCCCTAAGTACTAAAACGACGTCATTTCATTTAGTGAAATGAAAAAAATAAAAATGGAATGTGAAATGGATTGGGCCAAAAATGGAGCCCAATCCAATAATCCAAACACAAACAAAACTTTGGAACAAAGGCGAGAGCAGCAGAAGAGCTCTCCCTCTCCCTCCGTCATTTCCCTCAGCCGAGAGCCGTCCACCACCAGGTCTCCGCCCCGCCACCGGAAGTGCCTCGTCCAGCCGCCTCTGCACGCCGGGCGCCAAAAATTTTTCAGCCTCCCCTAAATTTTTTTTCTGGTTCCGCCCCTGATCTACGGTGTTGTCTTTTATTCCTACTCTTGATTTTAGCACAAATAATACTACTGTACCTTGCTCTGTATGTTATAGAGCAAAACAGACTAGACATAGTTTTCCATTGAGTTCTACAAATGCTACTGCATTATTTGAATTAGTACATTGTGATGTTTGGGGACCTTATAGAACTCCATCCTCTAGTGGTGCATTTTATTTTTTGACATTAGTCGATGATTAATCCCGAGCTGTTTGGGTTTATTTATTACTAAGTTTGAAGTAGCATCTAGATTTTTAGAATTTAGTGTCTTAGTGAAAAACTAGGGGGGTCGACCCATACAACGTGTTCGGGCTGATAATGAGACTGAATTTCTGCCTTTGCGATCTCATTTTGCTGCATCTAGGATAATCTTTGAGACATCTATGGCTGACACACCACAACAGAATGGTCGGGTTGAAAGAAAGCATTGCCATTTACTCAATGGGGCGCGTGTTTTACGATTCCAAGCCAGTTTTCCTATTGCGTTTTGGGGAGAATGTATTCTTACTGCTTCTTACTTGATCAACCGAACACCGACACATCATATGAATGGTCGTACTCCCTTTGAGTTGCTCTATGGGCAAGCTCTCAATTACTCATCGTTAAGAGTTTTTGGATGCTTGTGTTTTGCTGCTCATGTTCCTAGATATCATGACAAGTTTGCACCTAGAGGTTGGCGGTGTCGGTTTCTTAGTTATCCTGCCGGAAAGAAAGGCTATCGCCTTTTTGACTTGGAATCCCGTGTGATCTTTACCAGTCGAGATGCCGATTTCTTTGAAGACCAGTTCCCTTATTCTGCAACTCTGACATCTGCTTCATCCGACGAACCCTGCGTCGCGACCACATCACCGCCGGTTTCCTCTTCCTTGCTGCTGGAGATGCACAGAATTTTTATTCGGCCAGCTACTACCGATCCTACGCCATCGATCACCGTCGGCCCACCACCGTCCACCAGCGGCCAGCTGCTGCCGTCTGCTACCGGCTGCTGCTGGCCAGTCACCGCTGTCCACCGCCGCCAGTCAGCTGTCGTCTTCCGCCGCTGGTCATCATCCATCGGCTGCCGCCGATCTATCATCTTCAGCATCTACTTTACCGACTTCTATGGTACCAGATAGTTTCGCTGCCGAGTTACCACCTACCAGACAGAGTGTTTGATCTCGCCGACCACCGTCTTACTTGGCAGATTACGATTGTGATGATCATGCATGTGCTTTTACTACTGAAGACTCCCCCTTATGTCTCTGTTCACTCATGTATCGTCACTTTCCTCAGGTGTTCTCTATCCCTTTACTGATTATGTAAATTGTGATAGATTTTCTAGTATGCATTCTAGATTTTTGGGTGCTGTAACATCTAGTGCAGATCGCACTACTTACTCTGAGGCTTCCCGTCATTCTCATTGGTGAGATGCTATGGCTGAGGAAATTACTGCGTTGGAGCGCAATTAGACATGGACTTTGGCTCATTTTCCTGTGCATGAGAAGGAAATTGGGTGCAAATGGGTTTACCAGACGAAGTTTAGGTCAGATGGTACTATTGAACGTCATAAGGCGCGCCTAGTGGTTCTTGGGAATCGCCAGGTTGAAGGAATTGATTACACTGAGACTTTTGCTCTGGTTGCGAAGATGAGTTCTGTTCGCTTGTTCCTATCCATTGCAGTTATTCGTGGTTGGGAATTGCATCAGATGGATGTTCATAATGCCTTCCTGCATGGTGATTTGCATGAGAAAGTGTTAATGCGTATCGCTTTTAGAAATTCCTTTTTGGTCTTCGTCAGGCTCCTAGAAATTGGTTCGCTAAACTGGCTCAGGCTTTACGAGCATTTGGATGTGTTCAGAGTAAGGCCGATTACTCTTTGTTTGTTTTTTCTCGTGGATCAGTTTCTTTACATGTTCTGGTTTACGTGGATGATTTGGTTATTGCCAGTAGTTCTTCTTCGCTCATCTCTGAGTTCAAGAAATACTTAGGTTCTTGTTTCCATATGAAGGATCTTGGTCTGCTTAAGTATTTTTTGGACATAGAGATTGCTAGAAGACCGGAGGGGATGTTCCTTTCGTAAAGAAAATATGCTTTGGACATTTTATCGGATACCAGTTTATCTGCCTCTAAGCCGACTGACTTTCCGATGGAGCAAGAACATGATTTGGTACTTGTTGAAGGTCCAGCCTACCATGACCCGGAGCAGTATCGACGCCTGATCTACCCGACTATTACTCATCCTAGACTGAGTTATTCAGTCCACACTCTTGCGCAATTCATGAAGTCCCCTTGTGTTCCTCACTGGCAATCTGCTGTTCGTGTGTTGCCCTACCTGAAGAGTCATCCTGGTCAAGGTTTATTTCTCTCTTCTTGTAATACGTTACAATTGACTGCTTATTATGATTATGATTGGCCTGCATGTCCAATTACTCGGCGTTCTTTTTCTGGTTATTTTGTGATGATTGGTGATTCTCCAGTTTCTTCGAAGACTAAGAAGCAACCTACTGTTTCTCGTTCTTCCGCTGAGGCGGAGTATTGTGCCATGGCTGTTACCTGCTGTGAGTTATTGTGGCTTCGGTCTTTACTGAAAGATTTGGGGGTTTCACAATCCTCTCCCATGCGGTTGTTTTGTAACAGTCAATCTGCTCTTCATATTATGGCCAATCCAGTTTTCATGAACGTACCAAACACATTGAAGTCGATTGTCATTTTATCCGGGATCTTTTTCAATCTGGCGCTATTGTTACTCACCATATTAGTACAACGGACCAACCTGCAGACTTGTTCACTAAGGCTCTCGGACGTAATCAGTTTCATTCATTACTTGGAAAGTTGGGCATTTTCGATCCCCATGCTCCAACTTGAGGAGGAGTGTTAAGGAATTAGAATATTCTTGCAATATTACTTGTAACTGTAATTATATTCTATTACCTTTTCCTAGCTTGTATAGGTATCCTGTACCACTATATAATGTATCCTGAATTCATGAATACAAACACATATAATTACCCTTATTTTCTACAACAATTATATTTTATGACACTGAAAATGAAATTGCAAACCGAATGGCTATTTCTAGCAAGTTCATAGAATCAATTATGAAATTTGGTTTTACCAAATTATCTTAATTATTATTGTTAAGTTCCAACATAACATATCTAACCAAGTATGCAATAAAGTAAAGCATAAAGACACGAGACTTGGTTACGCAATTTGGTGAAATCCACCTACATCTACTAGACCTGGCCCAGTTTACAATGAATTCACTAATTAGATAGATACAATACAGAGTACACCATACAAAAAACTTTTCTTTACTAATTAAACATGTAAATTCTGCTAGCTCCCTTAGCTACCGGTCCACCTTGATTAGACTCCCTCTGACCTTGAAATTCGTTGATGCTGGATCTCCTCCTCCCAAGGAATTAAGGTACATGATTATGAACTTTGAACGGCAGGTCACGTATGTTGGAAAATATAGATTTGGCTCTCGCAAGACTCTCGAAAAAGATAGAAAATCTGTATGCAGATTTTTGCAATTAAATCGTGAGTATAATGCAGTCGTGATGTCCCCTTTTAAAGCCATGAGTAGATCAGAACTCTCTATGATTATCTCCATAATTTTCTTATTCCTTATATGCTTCTGAAGCATATACAAATCCCATAAATAAAGGGATTTTCCTTATCACAATATATCTCATATATTCCATAAATCTAATTCCATATTTGTAGGGATTTTCCATAAACCTAATATGCTTCTACCACTGCCTAACATATTGCAGAATATTAATATATCCATAAATCAATAAATATCACAATATTTTGTATTCTCCCGTAAAACTTTGTAGGCACTAACGTGGCTGTTGTTCGCATGTTCCAACATGGAATGTTTTTCATTTCCAAATTTGTTCACAAATTTCCGATTAAATAATCAATGAAAACCACTTGACTTTACAATCCCCCTCCCTTTGGCATTTTGTGGACCCAACCATTTTGAAAATAAGAACTCAACGAAAAACTTCCAATCATACACATAAGTCTTCTAGAAATCCACCTATGTTGGAACATATGACAAATACTGAATCTGATTATATAAGAATACCATCAGAAAGTCAGAAATCCAGAACAAGATAATACAGATTACGGTCATCCAATAAAAAAATTCCCAAAATATTCTCCCCCTGGGTCTATGAATAAGCCATAGGCAATAAAGAACATAAATAAAAACAAAAAGATAGTGAAGTCAGCACCCCCCCCCTGAACTCATCATGTGATCTATGTTGGAACTTAGACACTGCAAGACCATCAAACCTGTTCAGGAGCAGCATCATGTGCTTCCAACAGAACCTTCTCCCCTTCAATCTTTGCCTTTTCTTCTTCAAGGGCCGCTATTTGGATGGCTATAGCCCCCAACCTTGCATTAAGAACCACCAACTTGGTCTTTATCTCAACATCTGCAGAAGTGGAAGCCTCTAATTCCAAGGTAGATCATGCACTTGCCTCATCCCAAAGGTCTTCTTATGTTGCCGAAGGAACTTAGTAACAATAATGACATTCTTTGCCTTGCCCTTCACATTTGCACTCCTAGCCAATGCAGAAATCAAACAAGGGTACTTCCATTATTTTGTCATCAATCACATCCAAATCATCCAGAAAGACACCTTTAAAATATGGAGTTTTCAGCCCTAAGATTTTATTCATTCTGGCAGCAGAGAAATCTATCACCTTCCCCCTAATATAAACTCAATCACACCACGGGGAGTTAATTTCCAGGTTTCCAGCCATCAAGTTTGAGTAAACATCAGTAACAACCTATTTGTTATACTGAAGTTTCACAGTGGCAGCTCTTTTTCTCCCAATAAACTTCAAAAAATTAGTAAAGCCACTAGATCTATAAGCCTCTAAATTCACTGGCCTTTCAGAAATTATTTTCCTCTCCATAAAAATCTCTCCCATCTCCTCACAATTTATATCAAAGAATGTATCAGACAAAGAATCACTTACCGAAGGAGGTGGCAGCAAATTTTTGTTCTTCTTTGGAGCAGCTTGGGTTTTCTTTTTGGACCTCTTGGTTGTTGGAGAACCCTCGGCAGCAGACATCTTCCTCTTATCCCTTACAGTCTGAAAGAATTCATCCAACACTTCATCACTGGAGTAGTTCAAGTTTGGTTCCTGTGTTGGAACACACTCAGCCTGTTGAACCTCTTCCTTCTGCTCAGTATCTGCTTCACCCTGTGTTCCAACATGCTTCTCATTGCCAGATTCCTCCTTCATCAAGTCAAACCCTCTTGTCTTTCCTCCTTATGAATATTCTAGGTCATCATATGCATCCCCAAGAACATCAAACTTGTCTTGACCTCCCATATCAGCATCATCAACCTCCATATATTCAGCAGTACATGCCCTCTGTGTTGGAACATACCCAACACTTTCTCCCTCTTCACTGCCTGTAATCTCAATAATCACATGCTTTGTAAGTTCTTCCAGTCTCCTGGCAGCCTCAGCATCATAAAACCCTAAAGGCATCCTATCAGTGGATTTAATCACTTCTAGTCCCTCAGCCTCATAATCATTGATTTCCTAAATTCTAACATTACTACGGCCAGGAATAGATGACTACACATGAAACATATCATTCCTATTGTATACACCATATTTCCCTCTCAACAGCCTAGTATTTAAGTTTTCAATATCCTCAAGATCTCCTATATCTCCAGAAAACAGTTCCTTAACATTCACATTGAAGAATTCCCCTTCTAAATTCTTAAACTTAGACAAGTCTATCGTAATCCTATTAGCTTCAACCCATTCAAATAAATCATTAGCAGATTTAAACTCCATGCCATGCAACTTCAGGGTTAGGGGATCTGGACCAGTTACCTTTTGGTAGAGAGGTTGGCCCTTGTTCTTGAGTTCTTCATTCTGACCATTGCCGCCAGTTGAATTCCCCTCCATGGTTTCTTCCCTCTGTTAACCATTGATATTCTCCAGAGGGTGAGAATTTTCTTGGGTATCTTTCACGGCCATAGAGACTTTTGGGCTTGAAGACATTTTTCGACAAAGGTTTCATTGTGAAGCGAAGGATCTCCGCTCAAATTCTTCAAGATACACTCACAAAAATTTTGGCAACAAGAAATCCAAAAATGCCAAGGACTGTGGGAGTGTATATCGAAAATAGAGGGATATGGAGAGATGGAGACAATTTTGAACCAAAACAAACTCTTCACCCTTTACCTCTTTTACAGCACAAGTCTTTTTCCCTTTTAAAGAAGAGTAATGATTTCACTTTTTCCACTTGTCAACTCAATTCACACCTCCTTGAACTTCCAACATACCATGTCTACTCAACTTTTATTTTGTAGCATTTTTTCTTCTTTCAAAATTTTTTATTTATTTTTGTACACAAAAATAAAGCGGAAAAATATTTATAGCTATATAAAAGCTATATAAAGAAATATCTCAAATCTGACAAACAACTAAGTATTGTCTGGGAAGCTCAAATGTGGCAGTATTCAACGGTTTTGTGAAGATATCTGCAAATTGCTCAGATGTTGGAACATAGACAACCACCACTTCCTTTCTTTCCACAAGATCTCGAATAAAGTGATGTCTTATGTCAATATGCTTCGTTCGAGAGTGTTGAACTGGATTTTTAGAAATATCAATAGCACTTGTGTTGTCACATAAGATCTTCAAAGGCCCTTGATAAATTCCATAGTCGTTCAACATTTGCTTCATCGATAAAAGTTGCGCACAACAACTTCAGTAGCAAGATATTCAGCTTCTGCAGAAGACGGAGAGATTGAATTTCATTTCTTACTATACCAAGAAACTAGATTCGTGCCAACAAAGAAACACCCACCTGTAGTGCTTTTACGATCATCTGCATTTTCAGCCCAATCAGAGCCATTATACTCAATCAGATTAGAGTCTTAAGTCTTAGAAAACTAGACACCATACTCAGAAGTAACACCCACATATCGAATAATTCTTTTGACTGCAATTAGATGGGATTCCTTTGGGTATGCCTGAACTCGCACATATTCCTACGCTTGAACATATATGTAGTCTACTTGCTGTCAAATACAATAGACTCTCAATCATACCCCCGTATAATTTCTGATCAACTCCAACTCCTTTCTCATCCTACACCAGTTTATCAGAAACCACCATAGGTGTTCGAACTGCACAAGAATTGCTAAGTCCGAATCTCTTCACTAAATTCAGGGCATACTTGCCCTGATTGATAAGCAGGTCATTCTTTTCTCGCTTGACTAGCAGCCCTAGAAAGTATGTGAATTATCCAACCATACTCATTTCAAATTCGGCCTGCATCACAGTAACGAAATCATGCACCATAGTTGATGAAGTAGAACCAAACACAATATCATCAAGATAGATTTGAGCAATTAATATGTTTGAGGCATTTTTTAGCACAAATAATGTGTTATCTACTCCTTCTCAACGATAAACTTTCTAAATTAGAAAGTTAGTAAGTCGTTCATACCATACCCTTGGTGCTTGTTTCAAACCATAAAAGGCCTTCTTGAGTCGAAACACATGGTGAGGGTAATGAGAATCCTCAAATCCTTTAAGTTGTTCCACATACACTTCTTCATTTACCACATCATTTAGAAAAGCACTTTTGACATCCATTTAATATAGAGTAAAGTTCATAGAGCAGGCAATAGCAAGTAAAATTTGAATCAACTTTAACCTGGCAACTAATGCGAATATCTCATAAAAGTCGACTCCTTCAACTTGAGTATATCCTTGAGCAACCAATTTGGCCTTGTTTTGAGTGATTTGTCCATCAGCATCTGATTTATTCTTGAAGATCCACTTTGTGCCAATGACATTCACACCTTTCGGACGAGGAGTGAGATAACATACATCATTTCGTGCAAATTGACCAAGTTCTTATTGCATTGCCGCAATCTAGTATTCATCAAGTAAGGTCTCCCTCTAGTTCTTGGGTTCAATGAGAGAGATGGAACATTGTAATCCTGCTAATTTCCTGTAATCAACCTGAGGGATTAAGCGAGTACTCCTTGTCATTAGTTCAGGTTGCTCCTGTGTTGTAACATGCGATGATTCTGTGGAGGATGATGTTCCAACATACTCAATATCTTCATGTTCAGCAGGATAATCAGTCTGCTCAGATATTCCAACAAAGGCTGGCTCATCAGGTTGGCCGTGATGTGTTGGAACATGGTCTTTATCAGGTTCATCTTCTCCATCACCTGAACATTGTCCTTCGTCAGAATCATCCACAATAACATTTATGGATTCCATGAGAGTATTTTCCAAAGATTTTAAACATGATAAGCCTAACTGTTCACAGAATAACCAAGAAAAATCCCACGAATGTCGAATTTCCCCAATTGCTCTCTATCTCTGGGAATGTAGCACTTGCTTCCAAACACATAAAAGAATGAAACATTTGACTTCCTTCCCTTCCAAATATCCTAGGATGTTTTCCTTGTAAATGGACGTAGATACACTCGGTTGATTGTATAGCAAGTTGTATTAACGGCTTCTGCCCACCATTTTTTGTGAATTTCTTTCTCGGCTAACATGACTCGAGCCATCTCCTAAAGAGTCCTATACTTTCTTTCCACAACGTTATTGTGTTGAGGAGTATTTGGTGCAGAGAACTCAAGTCAAATTCTAAGTTCATCACAGAAGTCAGTGAATTGAGAGTTTTCAAATTCCCTGCCATGATTACTACGAATTCTAACAATCTTTCCAACTAGAATTTCCTTTTCTATCTGTAATTTTTTCACAAGGCTTCTAAATACTTCCACGGTATCAGATTTTTTTCTTTTAGAAAAGCTACCCAGGTAAATCTGGAGAGATCATTAACATATACAAAGATATATTTCTTGCCACCTATACTAGGTGCATTTACTGGACCCATGAAATCAATATGTAGTAATTCCAGATTTCTTGAGGTAGTTATATGCTGAACTGAAGAGTTGGGAGATCAAATTTGTTTACCTTGTTGACATGGTCCACAAACAATTGTACTTTTGCTCGTCAATTTAGGCATACCTCGTACTGCCTTTGCATTTATAATTTTCACCAAGGTTTTGTAGTTGATGTGACTGAAATTTCCGTGCCACAGAGATCCTTCATCTTGTTTAGATCTCATACACTTCACTTCCTGCTCCAGCAAATATCAATTATCTGATGATCGAATTCCTGAAAGGACTTTGGCTTCACCGTGTTTCACTATACATTTATCTTTATGAAATTCCATGATCATATTATCATCACACAGTTGGCTGATGCTTAGCATATTTGCCTTTAATTCTTCAACGAACAAAAAAAATGGTGAATATTGGAAATCCTTCAATTTGTAGTTTTCCTTTTCGAACTACTCTGCTCTTCTTTCCATCGCCAAAATTAACAAAACCACCATCATATGGTGTGATGTTTGTGAAAAATTCCTGAGTGCCAGTCATGTGACGAGAATAGCCACTATCAAAGTACCACAAATCTCTGGAATGTGCTATAACAGAAGTATATGAAACAAGGCAAGTACTAAAGCTTTTGACAACCCATACCTTTATGACAATCTTTGATCTCTAAACCTTGTTTATGTTGGAACATACCAAGAGTTGTTGTCATGTCATCATGTCTCTGAGCAATTTTTGGCATTGTTCCTCCGTGTGTCCTTGATACTAGCAGTAGCTACAAATGAGGGGTTTGCTTTGATGAGGTTTTCCAAACTTTCACTTTACATCTTGAATCTTCGACTTGAGCGTGACTGTGTTCCTAGGTGGGTTGTCATACCCAATTTCGTGTCGATCTCCAAAGCTCTTTCCTGTGATCAGAACATCATCAAGTTTTTCTTTTCTAGTGTCCAGCTTGGTAATAGCTGCTTCAGACGTCTCAGCTCTTTTGGTTGGTGAAATTAGCTTCACATTTAACTCATCACTCTATTTTCTAAGTTTAGCAACCAACACTCGCAACTCTTTTTCTATCTCAACCAGATGGTTTTTCTCTTCCTTCAGTACTTTTTTGTATCAAGAACTTGAAGCCACATGGCATACATCCTCTCGTATGCACTGTAGATTTCTTCATCACTCATAACAAGTCTGTCGTCATCACTAGACACATCATCCGAATCTATGTTGGAACATACAACTTCTATTTTATCTGACATGTTGGAACATTCATCATCTGATCCACCATGAATTTTTGCTCCAAATGCCACATAGTTGCACGTAAGTTCTTCTTTGTCTTTCTCGTCTTCTTCATCTTCACTCCATGAGGTGACATATGATTTTCCCTGTTTCTTCTGGGTATTTGTGCATTCAGCCTAAATATGACCATATCCTTCACATTCTCTGCATCGAATTCGTCCAGGCTGTTTTGATTCACCACTTTGATTTTTGAGGAACTGTTGATTTCCTTGTTCAAACCGTGTCCCGTGGTTATTTCCATATTCTTGTGGCCTTGGTCTATTTCTACCAAACCTTTCCTGCAATTTCCTGTTTACTATCTTGTTCAGCATTCTTGAGAAATTTTTCGTTATAAGCGCAAGTTTTTCAAATTCATCATCACTGTCATATTCGTGATTGTCCTTTGATGAAAATGTTCTGAACGCCTTTTTGATCCCTTGTTGTAGTCTGTTGGAATGTCACCTCATAAGTGTGTAACGATCCCATTAATTCATCTATGCTCATGTTGGCTACATCTCTTGTTTCTTCTACTGCTGCAACCTTTATTGCAAACCTTTTAGGAAGTGATCTCAATGTCTTCTTCACCGATTTTGCCTCTTTTTAAACTTTTCCAAGTTGATATGCCATATTCGAGATGTCTCCGAGTTTACCGTTGAATACATCAATAATGTCATCTTCCTCCATCTTTAGTTCCTCGAAATTTATAGCCAGCATCTGTAATTTGGATTCTCGAACTCGACTGGTTCCTTCTTGGACAGTTTGCAAAATATCCCAAGCTTTCTTGGCCTGATGGCATGTTGAGATGAGTTTGAACTGATTTTCATCAACTTCAATGAAGACAACATTCAATGCTTTCTAATTTGTCAGTGAGGCCTTGAGTTCATTTGGAGACCAAGTAGATTTGTCTTTGAATTTCCGCTCCCTCTGACTTGGCTCTCATTCTTTTGCCTTAGAGCTTGTTTCAGTATCTTCAGTAGAGTGATTCCACTCATTCTCAACAAACTACAAAACAAGTTCATCCAGTGAGTTGATGAAGACTCGCATGCATGCCTTCCAACAGTTATAGTTGTTGCCTTCCAGCAGAGATGGCCGAGACACCAAGCTCCTTCGTTGGTCGCCATGGTAAAAATGGATCACACTTTCCTTGACACAACCAAGGGAACAAATAAGTGACCAAGCTCTGATACCAAATGAAATTTGGTTTTACTGAATTATCTTAATCATTATTGGTATGTTCCAACATAACCTATCTAATCAAGTATGCAATGGAGTAAAGCATAAAGACACAAGACTTGGTTGCACAGTTTGGTGAAATCCACCTACATCTACGGGGGCCTGGCCCAATTCAGAATGAATCCACTAATCAGAAAGATACAGTACAAAGTACACCATACAAAATACTTGTCTTTACTAATTAAACATGTGAATTCTTCTAGCTCCCCTAGCTACCGATCCGCCTTGATCAGACTCCCTCTGACCTTGAAACTCATTGACGCTGGATCTTCTCCTCCCAAGGAATTAAGGTACATGATTTTGAACTTTGAACTACAGGTCACGTATGTTGGAACATATAAATCTGGCTTTTGCAAGACTCTGGCTATAGCCCCCAACCTTGCATTAAGAACAACCAACTTGGCCTTTATCTCAGCATCTGCAGAAGTGGAAGCCTCTAGATTCCAAGGTAGATCATGAACTTGCCTCATCCCAATGGTGTTCTTATTTGGCCGAAGGAACTTAGTATCAATAATGACATCCTTTGCCTTGCCCTTCACCTTTGCACCCCTAGCCAATGCAAAAATCAAACAAGGGTACACCAGGGCATGCTTAGCCTTTAGAGCAATAGCTTGCCTAACCAGATTCTGCTGAATAAATAACCCCAGTTTGACTGGTTTTTGTGTTCCAACACAGTACAACAGCTTTTCCATTTCTCTTGTCAGAGCTGTAGTGTTGGAAGACGGCATCCAACAATTCACAGTCACCTGATATAACCCAAAAAATCTAGAGGATAGGCAAGATGCATGTGAATACCATGTGTCTTGCCACTTAGTCTTGTATCCACCAAAAATCATTTCCATTATTTTGTCATCATTCACATCCAAATCATCCAGAAAGACACCTTCAAAATATGGAGTTTTCAGCCCTAAGATTTTATTCATTCTGGCAGCAGAGAAATCTATCACCTTCCCCCTAATATAAACTCTATCACACCACAGGGAGTCAATTTCCAGGTTTCCAGCCATCAAGTTTGAGTAAACTTCAGTAACAACCTACTTTTTATACTAAAGTTGCACATTGGAAGCTCTCTTTATCCCAATCAACTTCAAAAAAAATCAGTAAAGCCACTAGATCTATAAGCCTCTAAATTCACTGGCCTTTTAAAAATTATTTTCCTCTCCGTGAAAATCTCTCCCATCTCCTCACAGTTAATTTCAAAAAACGTATCAGACAAAACATCACTTAAAGAAAAAGGTGGCAGCAAATATTTCTTCTTATTTGGAGAAACTTGGGTTTTCCTTTTGGGCCTCTTGGCTGTTGGAGAATCCTCAACTGCAGACATCTTCCTCTTTACCCTTGAAGTCTGAAAGAATTCATCCAACACTTCATCACTGGAGTAGTTCAGGTTTGGTTCCTGTGTTGGAACACACTCAGCCTGTTCAACCTCTTCCTTCTGCTCAGTATCTGCTTCACCCTGTGTTCCAACATGCTTCTCATTGCCAGATTCCTCCTTCATCAAGTCAAACCCTATTGTCTTTCCTCCTTATGAATATTCTAGGTCATCATATGCATTCCCAAGAACATCAAACTTGTCTTGACCTCCCATATATGCATCATCAACCTCCATATCTTCAGCACTACATGCCCTCTATGTTGGAACATACCCAACACTTTCTCCCTCTTTACTGTCTGTAATCTCAATAATCACAGGCAGAATGGGCTCATCCAACCAAGGCAGATTAAGATTGATGTCCTCGATCTTGAGGAGAGAATGATGTACATTATATTGTACAAATATTGATCCTGTCCAGACATCCTTCAAAGAGCAGGATCAATGAAGCCGTTTTGTACTACCACCTTGCGGAGAAGAAGGTAGTCGACCCCGAGTACACCAACATCCAAGAGATCCACCAAGTGGCCCTCGCCCCAAAGAGCCGAACAATCCTTATGACAATGTCATCACTGCTATTCTGGAGAAGAAGAAGGATCCCATCAAATTAAAAGTGAAGACCCGGCCTAAGTACTACGATGCAAACTACTTTGGGCAGAAGCATTGGCATTGGCATTGAGAGGCGGGGACGTGGATTGATTGCAACATCCCCAAGGGAAATCTGGACGTGTTTCCCACACCCGGGCACAAGGCGACTCCATCGGTTTACACAACAGGGGATCCTGGCCCCACCAGTACTCCTGCCCTGCGATCGGGTATGAAATTTTTTATGTTTTATGGTTATTCCAAATTTTATTATTTAAATTTTATAATTTAAAATAAATTTTATAATTTAAAATTAATTTAAATAATTGTTTTCCCACGGGAAATGTAGCGCCTGGGGCATCCTCCTGAAGGATGTGGCCGAGACCAAGGTCTTGGAGCAGCGCACAGACCACAATGTACAACGTACGTAAGATTATGGAATATTTTGTGGGGTTGAAGTCTATGATTGTCAGTGCGATCAATGCATCTGGGGATAAGGGCCCTGGGGAAGACGAAGATGGGATGAAAACCTCAGATGATGAAGTAGGGTCTAGCGCTAGCGATACCGAGTCTTCCACCGAAGAGTCAGAGGCTAATTTTCAAGACAATGGAAATAGTTCGTTGGTAGATGACGTTATCCCACCCCAGTCACCACCCCATTGATTGCCATGGATGTTAGTTTGTCGTACATGATGATGACTCTTTGTTTGGATTTTATTGCGATTTTTTGTCTTTTGTTTAATTTGTAATTTGATGGGATGTTTTCTGGATTGTAGCATTATGTATTTTGGATTACGTAGCTTTAGTCTTAACAATTTAGCTTGATGAAATTTGAGACTAGTTGTTTTGAACTTAGAAATAGACCTTTAGATAGTACATTCCAAGTTTTGGTTGTATTAATTGGTTAACTATTATTGATTTATTAGGTATGATACAGTAGTGCGACATCGCACTTCATTCGCACACATGATGTTGAGTTTACCGATATGTTACCCACTAACCTGTGACATCACATGAATTAATTGATTTAACTTGATTTAGGCACTGGTTTGAACCGAGGGGCATGTGGGACTTTGCATGAGGGATCATGTGACGTTGCTCCTTAGTGTTGTCAGCAATTTGGTCAAAACGACCAATGCTGCGAAGTCGATCATCTCATGAGTGACTATTACTGCTAGGTCATACCCATGTTTTCGACGTCGCACCTACGTAGGTTATACTTTTTGTTCAAATTTCAATAATATTTACCACGGTTATCAAAGAACCACGGTAAAAAACCTATTATTTACCTCAGTTATTTTAACTGAGGTAAATAATATTATTTACTTCAGAAAAAAATGAGGTAAAAGAATTTTTTACCACGATTATTTGACCTAAAAAATCAAGGTAAATGGGACTAAGTAATAGATCATTTTTCTTGTAGTGTTCGTTTACTCTAATCTAAATTTGTTCTTAACTGACCTTGACTCAGTTACAAACAGAGCGCTCTTAACAACAACAAATGAATACGTTGAAGATAAGCGAAATAATGATTGATAGATTCCCTGAATTGAAAAAACATGTTCCATTATCAACAAAACTATTAACTTAAAGAGCCAACCTAATTATGAAGATTCGTTACAAACATGTAATCCTCCGAGTTTACCCCTCATAATCTAATTTTAAAAGAAAATTGTCCTATAATACTTTTATGAAACCTAAATTCAACAGATGGCCTATGCAATGGAACACGCTTAGCATGCATCAAAATCACAAACAACATTATTCATGCTAGGATATTATTCAGCTCAAATTTAGGAAAATAGGTTTTCATACAACGTATTCCCATAAAATATTTTAAAGAAGATACCTTCATTCCATCCAAAAGAATACAATTTCAATCCGTCTATGTTTCGCATAAACAATTAACAAAGCTCAAGGGCAAACGCTGGAATATGTAGGCCTATAATTAAAAGAATCTGTATTCTCACACGGGCAACTACATGTAACCCTTTCAGTTAATGCAGTTAATTTTTCCATGGATCCATTAAGAGCTCATTGGCAATTGTACAATCTATCTGATGAGATTCATCAATCCCTGAGTTCATATAATCTGGCTCACATCTTCAGACAGGCAAACTTGGTGGCTCACACCCTGTCTAAGAATTGTTTGCAATCTAAGGCTAACTCTTCCTTCCATAGATTTTCCGAGCTTTCCAGCATGGTCCAGGGGCTTATTAGGCTAGATCAAATTGGTACTCCATCTTTAAGGATAGTTTAAACTAGCTCGGATGCTACTAATTTCAATTTTTTGGTGCAGGTTTAAGGTGATTCCTCAATTCAGTAAAGTCTCTGCCGCATGATTATAGGAGAGTTTCTTTTCCTCATGAAGGAAGGTCCAATCCTACTTCATCTCAAGCTCACTTGACCAGCAGCACTCGGCTGGTTGGCACCTGGTTTTTTGCTATTTGTTTTTAGCAAACTTTTCTGTACATAGTTTCTTATGTATAGAATGCTAGCACCTTGCAAATAGTTGTGATCATCTAGTCAGAATCACGATCATTAGAGGATATGCTTCTGCACTATGTTGGGATGATTTAGACTGCCTTGTGTCTCTTTAATTAGATTCACTAATAAGTTTGATCATCTTCATCATAGTTTAAAAGCTTTTGTAATCCTCTAACGATTTGCAGTTTTTTCTCTTCATTCTTTTGGAAGCAACTAATGTGGCTTCACGAGCCTAGTGCTCACTACTGTATATCTTCACTTAGCTACGGCTTCCTTTCTCAGTCCTTTAATTTTCCGTTTATTTTATGGCGTGGGAAGGCCAAATACAATTCCCCCATCTTCGGATGGTTTATTAAAAAAAAAAACATGTAACCCTTTCTAGTGTAAAACCTCAAAAACTGTTAAAGTACTAATTGTTTCACCAAATAGATACAATACTATTTTAAATAGTACCAGAAATGTCGTATATAAAGAAATATATGTAGCAGCTGAGAAAAATTGATTGAATGCAATATGCCCATTCAATGACGACATAAACATCAAAAACATTGAAAAGCTTCAAAAAAAAAATGTAGGCACCAACATTTTTTCCCACACAAATAAACCTTTCCTCACCAAATTCTGCAACAATCCATTTGTATCTATGTATAATCCGTAACTACAATCCAGTTGAGCCATCTTTTAAGATGGTTCCATTATAATAAATTTATATTTTCATATTTATTAACCTTATTACATGGTTCCATTATAATAAATTTATATTTTCATATTTATTAACCTTATTACACAATGTATTGAAACATGTTCCCCTTCCTTGTTAGAAACTTATGTATTCTGAAGCTTACATCAATCCTCAAACTTTCTACATTCTTCATTGAACTCCATTCATATAATCTAATCTTGTATTACTAACATGTTTGCAGTTTTCCTCTTCTTCATGACACCAAAATCATTATCAACAAATACTAACAATTACTAAAATAATCATAACAGTACATCCAATAAAGCTTCCAAAAAATACCATAGATATTCAGAAATACAGCCAGCATGCATGCAACTGGAGCTATCGAGATCTAGTGATGAACAAATAGGGGGATAGGGGACACCCTTGTCTAAGTCCTCTGATTGGTTGGAAAAATTTGGATGGCCAACCATTAATCTTTACTGCCATAGTGACTGTTGTGAGTCATTTTTTTATTTGCATTATCTATTGTTTTGGAATTCCTCTATGTACCAGTGCCTATTTTAAAACTTTCCACGATAATTTATTGTAGTCCTTACTCAGGTCATTTTTCACAACTGCCAGCCCCTTTTCCCTCTATTGTTCTTCCTCAGAAAGTCTATAATTTCATAAGAGAATAATACCTGATATTTCTGTCCTTTACGAAACAAGCCCATACATGATCAATAATATTACTCTGGCCATTCTGGTTGTCAATACCTTTGCCACTAGTTTATATTTTACATTACATAACATTATCGGTCCAAAGTCCTTTGCTTTCTCTTGTATATTCTTGGTCTTAGGAATAGCAACATTATGTTCCAATCTTGTTGTAAGAATTGTCATGTAAACATTGATATTACATATCTTGTGATTTCACCCCCTATTTGTTTCCAATGATGCTTGTAAAATACTATCGGCATTCCATCCAATCCTGGAGATTTCCATGTCTTTATACTCTTGATTGGCTGTTAAATCTTCTGTGGTAGAAGTGTTTGTTGTAAGACCTGAATATGTTCTGCATTTTGTCTAGCCTTGTTGAGCTACAATACTTGTTCCAAAGTTTTATCATATCCTATTAGAGGTGGATATTTATATGGTAAGTTGTATACTGATACAAAGTGTTGTGTGAGCATGTCCCTTACTTCTTCTGGAAATTGTAACCAACCTCTGTGTCCATTCTGCAGTTGGAGAATCTGATTTCCCATATTTCTTCTTGTTGTCCATTTGTGAAAACAGAAGTGTTTCAATCTCCTAAACTGCCCTATTGTATTCTAGACATTTGTTTCCAATAGTCGGACTATATAGCCATCAAGTCTTGTATATGTGACTTTAGTATATCCACTCTTTAATATTACGAGTAGTTAAATATTGATGCAGCTGACTCCAAAAAGTTATCTAAATAATTTTAGTTTGGACGGAGGGGGTGTTGGACATGCTACAAAAATGACGATCCTTATTCACATGTGGCGTGCAAACTGCTTTATGTGAAGTTTTTTCTCTTTCTAGAAAATGGAGACCTTTTTCTCTCCCGCTTCATTCATTTTCCATTGAGCAAAGTCCATATATAATCATATGTAATTTATAAAAGTGCAGATATAACCCTACGATAATTGAAAGTGCAAATATAACCCTGTATATTTTGATTATGTGCAAATATAACATTTTCTAGCAATTTAATGCTGGAATTAAGAAAAAAAGACAAATTTACCCTCATCAATTTATGTTTAAAAAAACTAAAAATTCCAAATATGAAATGACCACATTGCCATCTTACACTTTTCTCTGCAACCTCTGAACAAAACCCGTTAAAATCCCTTTCAAGATCTTCATCTTCTAATGGTCTCGATTAAAATTTAAATCTTCTCTTCTTCTAATAAAATAGGGAGAAAGGGATTTTAAGATCTTCTTCTTCTATTTAAAATCTCATCTCCTCTTCTTCTTCTTCTAAATCTTCTTCTTACCGGGTCTCGAGAACCAATGGTCTCAGAAATGATACCATATTCTCTTCTTCTTCTAAATCTTATTGTTCTTCTAAATCTTCTTCTTCTAATTCACATATCCTCTTATTCTTCTTCTAAATCTCCTCTTACTGGGTCTCAATTTTCTGGGGCTTGGCTGAGCGGCACCATAAATGGTGACCAATGGTGACGGAGGTGGCGTGGGGTCATTGGGGTGGCAAGCAGGGAGATGAGTTTATGGTGGTGGAGTGGCGGCGGGGAGAGGGGTTGGTTGATGGTGGAATCCTCCTCCAGCAACAAAATCTTGACCGATATCCGATCTTCGACGGCATCTACGAAGAAGTTTAGCAATGTAGAAGGACGTGCCAATGAAGAAGATGACTGGCACATGTCTCACACGCGCCGGTGAAGCCGAACGTGTGAGCTCATACCCTGGCACGTGAATCTCACATTTCAGCCATTGTTTTCTCTTCTCGTCCCAACTCTCGACATGGGGGGCATCGGGAGCGTAGCTGAGTTTCGAGTGGTCATAGAATGTCTTCTTCGGTGGATCATGTGTCCGCTGAAATACTTAGATGGGTTGTAGAGGAAGTCGTCAGAGTAATCCTCCGTTGCGGTGGTCCATGGTTTTATGACAGACCAGATTACCCACACGAGGAAGGCAGCGGTTAGGACAGAGAAAATGAGGGATTTGGTGTCCTTTGGGAATGGGAATTGTTTGGTTGAAGGTTTGTGTATGGACATTGTGGATTACAAAAACAGAGTGGTGGTTTTGGGTAGGAGGGTAGCGATCAGGAGGTGAGCGGGAGAATTTAGATTGAGAGCAGAGGAAGCGGCGGTCGTGGCATTTTTTGGCAGCGGTAGCGTTTTCCAGTGACAGTGGTTTCAGAGAGCAAAGGAGGCGGTGGTGGTTTCAGAGGGCTCTAGGGGCATTTTTGTTTTTTCAAAATTTATGTTAGGTTAGAAGGGAATTTTGGTCATTTTCGATCGGTCAATGGCAAGAAATGGCCAGTCAATGCCGGAATAGTGGCTTTATGGTTATATTTGCACTTATTTATAATATGAAGGGTTATATTTGTAACACCCCAAACCCGTGACCTACCTACTCAACACAAGTATCGGGTCGGATTTGGGCACGCCACCGAGAATCCCACGAGTTGGATTACTCAAAAGCAATAACGAGCAAATAAAGTTTATGCGGAAGCAATTCAGAAAAATTCAAAACCAAACTTACTATTATAGTGGAAGTATTAATGCAAGTATTAAACAAGAGTTTTAACTAAAATGTACAGACATAAGTTCTAAAGGATTTGGTAAGGATCAGTTCACATTAATATTTTACATAATTATTTTACAAACCAACCAAAATATTCTAAAGGTCCACCCAAGATCCTTCCTCAAAATAAGTAAAGACACCAGCACACTTCTCTCTTACGGTTCATCTACACCAGAGGGTTGTTTAACTAGGGTAAGCTCCTTGCTTAGTGAGGTTTCATCGCCAATATTTAGCAAGTTAAATTTAGTGGTCACATAAAGTAGATAGTCATATAAGACCTAGCACATAGTACAAGGATACGGGTTGGCTATGCCAAAATGCAGTCAAGTTCCTATATAGTCACTGTGCCCGAAGGCTATCACGATCCAGAAAACCATACTTGTCAACCACGCTCAATATATTCAATAAAAAGCTCACATCAGAAAACCAGATGGTTATGCTACCATACTAGAAACTCCACGTGTAGCAGGTCTAATGAGATGGTCCGGTCTATACCGTTCCCCGCCAATTTCAACCAAACTACAATCGCGTCGGGGACCCCAAAAAGCATAGACAAGTAGTCAGGTAGCACACAATTCAAGTTTGACACGGCAAGATAAAGTACAAGCCGGTCATCCACATAATATATTAGAGCAGTTAATGCACTCAGTTTCACAATAATTAAGCATAGTGTGATAAAGTACACACTGTGTTTAATTAGTATGAAACCAAATAATAGACATGATTACAACATAATATTTTAATCATTTTATATAACATATAAAATTCTAAATTACCACATTTAAATTTAACAGTCATAATATATATATATATATATTCTAAACTAACATATTTAATTTTACAGGCATAACTCTCTCTGGTGGGGTTCGAGTACCTCCTCTATGGTGGTTTGAGTAGAAAGAGTTCAAGTACCCTCTCTATTGGGGTTCGAGTAGAGAGGATTCAAGTACCCTCTCTAGGGGGGGTTAGAGTAGAGAGGGTTCGAGTACCCTCTCTAGTGGTGGTTCTAGTAGAGAGGGTTCGAGTACCCTCTCTAGTGGTGGTTCGAGTAGAGAGGGTTCAAGTACCCTCTCTAGGGGGGTTCGAGTAGAGATGGTTCGAGTACCTCTCTAGTGGGGTTTGAGTAGAGAGGGTTCGAGTACCCTCTCTAGGGGGGTTCGAGTATCCTCAGCAGTGGGGTTCGAGTAGAGAGGGTTCAAGTACCCTTTCTAGGGGTGGTTTAAGTAGAGAGGGATTCGAGTACCCTCTCTAGGGAGGGTTTCAAGTAGAGAGGGTTCGAGTACCCTCTCTAGGTGTGGTTCGAGTAGAGAAGGTTCGAGTACCCTCTCTAGTGGGGTTAATATATACATATATATATGTATATAATCATTTTAATTCGATTCGTGTAAGGGCGATGGAAACACTCACCAGATTGTTGCCGACGTGTTCCTCACCGGGAAAGCTAAATTTTGATCCTCGGGTTTGGTATTGTTTACTGCTATTATGTTTATTTGGGTGCTGTTAAATTTTTTATGTGGCTGCTATTTATAGTAGAAGTGGCATGAAGATGATTTCTTTGAACTATTACCGATCCCCTGTGAATTAATGACATGTGGCTTTATTAGTCTTGATGAAGATAATCTTCATCCTTGTCACTTGCTTAATGGGAGTAGCTTCTTTGACAATAAACGTAGCTCGCCCTACCTTTCCCTAGGTTTACATTCTGTTGTTTTCTTTACCAGACACAACACTAATCATGACTTCTATTCACCTATCAATCCCATTTATTTCATTTTTATCCGTTTTTTCCTTTTAATTCTTTTTAATTTTTTTCCTTCCTTTTCTCTTTTTTTTCTAACTCCTTTTTTAATCCCTTTCAATTCTTTGTTTTTCTTCTTTTAATAGTTTAATCAATTATATATATATATATATTAAATACAATTATATTTCTTGAAATCAAAACAATATTAGAAATGATAACTTATTTATTTTAACAAATTAATTTCTAGTATTTGAGTTACATAATGTAAGGCTCGACATCTATATAGGTATATATAAAAATTATTTTATTATAATATTAACTTAAATACTCACATATAAAATTTAATGAATATGGAGTGGTTTATAAATTAAACATAGAATATAGAGTGGCATAAAAAAATTAATAAATTTTATTCATTTATTTTATTTATCTTATTTTATGTTAAAATTTCTTGTAGGGTTTTGAGTTAAAGCTGGAAATGGTCAAAGAAAGTTAATCAGAGATTATGATTTTTGGTTAACATCTAGCTATTACATGCACACTAAGTTCATTAAGGTCGGGGTTTCACAATCTCCCTTCCTTAATGAATTTTGTTCCCGAACCCATTTCCCGTGAACAACTTTGGATAATTATCCCTCATGTCAGCTTCAAGCTCCCAAGTTGCTTCCTCGACCTTATAATTTCTACACAACACCAAAACCATAGGAATCTCTCTGGTATGCAAGGTCTTGATTTTCCGATCCAGTATCTTTACAGAATTTTCTTCATACATCAGCTTTTGATTCAATACTAAGTCTTCGTGGTTTAACACGTGTTTGGTGTCAGAGCGGTATCTCTTCAGAAGCAATACATGGAAAACATTATGTAATTTCCCCAACTGGCTAGGCAGGTTAAGTTGGTACGCAACGGGTCCAACTTGTTGTATAATCTCAAAAGGGCCAATGTACCTAGGACTCAGCTTTCCTTTCTTACCATGCCGGATGAGACCCATGTGAGGGGTTACCTTAAAAAAATACCCGGTCACCAACTCTAAAATCCAAATCCCTCATTCAGTAGTCCGCATAACTCTTATGTCGACTTTGATCCGTCTGTAAGTGCTATTTTATTAGCTTTACCTTATCCATGGATTCCTCAATCCAGGGTATACTGGCAACCGGGACAATCTTTTTCTCTCCAACTTCCTCCCAAAAGAGGGGTGTCCGATATTTTTGACCATAGAGTATTTTATATGGGGCCATACCAATGGATGACTGATAACTATTGTTGTAAGCGAAATCTACCAAAGGTAAGTGAGCATCCCAACTTCCCCCGAAATCCATAACATAACTTCGGAGCATATCCTCCAAGGTTTGAATTGTTCTCTCTGACTGCCCATCTGACTGTGGATGGGCACTTGTACTAAAGTTCAATTTGGTTCCCAGTTCTTCTTTCAGTTGCCTCCAGAAGCGGAAAGTGAATCTTGGGTCCCTATCTAACACAATAGTAATCGGCACCCCATGCAATCTTACGATTTCTCGGGTGTACAAGACCGTAAGTTTTTCCAAGGAGTATTTAACGTTGATCGGTAGAAATTGAGCTGATTTAGTCAACTTGTCAACCACCACCCATATTGCGTCAAAACTTTTTGGTGTTCTAGGTAGTCCTGTCATAAAGTCCATCGTGATCTGATCCCATTTCCATTTAAGAATCTCAAGTGGTTGTAATAACCCCGATAGTTTTTTATTCTTGGCCTTGACTTGCTGGCACACCAAACAATGCGACACGTATTCTACTATGTCCCTCATCATGTCATCCCAACAGTACTGCTGTTTCAAGTCTCGGTACATTTTGGTCCCTCCTGGGTGCACCATATACTTAGACCGGTGAGCTTCCTCTAACGCTCTTTGTATGATCTCTGAATTTTGGGTAGGTAAAACCTACCTCTACAGGTCAGCACTCTGTCACTGTCCACTTCAAAGTCTCGTAACTCCCCTTCAGTGGCAAGCTTTCTCTTCTTCACCAATGATTTATCCAATTCTTGAGCCTTCTTAATCTCCGTGGGTAAAATAGATTGTACCCTTAGATTGAAGAACACAAGCCAGTCAGGTTTAGCCTCGCATTCCTAACTCTCTGCCTACAATAACATTTCTGTCTCTTTTATCCAAATATGTGCCAAATTCGCCTTTTGACTCTGTGCGTCTGCCACCACATTCGTCTTTCCAGGATGATAATTAATCACACAGTCATAATCCCCCAAAAAATCCATCCACCAACATTGGCGCATATTCAGGTCATTTTGGGTAAATAGGTATTTCAGGTTCTTATGATCTGAAATTACTTCAAATGTGACTCCAAATAAGTAATGTCGCCATTTATGTAAAGCAAACACCATTGCAGCTAGCTCTAGGTCATAAGTGGGGTAATTCTTTTCATAAGGTTTCAACTTCCGAGAAGCATAAGCAATCACGTGGCCCCTTTGCATCAACACGCATCCTAGAACATCTCCTGAAGCATCAGTATACAATATGAATCCATCATTTCCCTCAGGTAGAGCAAGAACTGGAGCAGTGGTCAAACGCTTCTTCAATTCTTGGAAAATGGATTCAGTCTTCTCATTCCATTCATACTTAACTCCCTTCTGAGTTTGACGGAACAAAGGGGATGCTAGTTTAGAGAAGTCTTTAACAAAATGCCAGTAGTACCCTTCCAGTCTAAGAAAGCTCCGAACTTCCATACTATTAGTCGGCACCCTCCAATTTAGAAGTGTCTTGACTTTTGAGGGATCCACCAGTATCCCTTCCTTACTAATCACGTGCCCCAAAAAGTTCACTTGGTCTAGCTAGAATTCACATTTACTAAAACCTGTGTTCTTTAAGCGGTTGTAATACCTTCCTTAGATGCCCTTCATGATCCTGCTGGGATTTGGAATAGACCAGGATGTCATCGATGAAGATGACAACAAATTCGTCTAGGTATGGCCGAAATACTCGATGCATGAGATCCATGAAAGTGGCTGGTGCATTGGTTACTCCAAATGGCATTACCGGGAATTCATAATGACCTTATCGAGTATTGAAAGTTTTCTTGGGTATGTCCTCCCTCTTCACTCGCAACTGGTAGTACCCTTGTCGTTAATCCAGTTTGGAAAATACGACTGCTCTTTGGAGTTGATCGAACAACTCCTCAATAATGGAAAGAGGGTATTTATTCTTAATCGTCACATTTTTTAAGCCTCGATAATCGATACACATTCGAAGAGAGCCATCTTTCTTCTTAACAAACAACACCGGGGCTCCCCAGGGTGAAGTACTTGGTTGAATAATCCACAAAGTTAACAAATCTTCAAGTTGTAGTTTCAACTCTTGTAGTTCTAGCGGCGCCATACAATAAGGGGGTTCTAGAAATAGGTACGGCTCCTGGTACAAGATCAATGTTAAACTCAGTCTCCCTTTCAGGAGGAAAACGTACAAGTTCCTTCGGAAATACCTCGGGGAAGTCTTAGCCAACAGTTATATCTTCTCCCTTTAACTGGTCTATTGGCTTATTCATGCCATAAGCTAATATTCCAGTTGCTCCTTTACAAATCATCCATCGAGCCTTGACGCCAGCAACCAGTAATGAGAAGGATCTCTTTCTTCTCACATCTACTTCAATCGGAGGTTCCATGAGTCGACACAACGTAACTTCCTTCGTATGACAATTTAACTGGGCATGATTTTTAGAAAGCCAATCCATGCCAAGTATTACCTCATATCCCTTTAAGGGTAGAGAAATTAAGTATATGGGCAATTCCCAACGCCCCACATTTACCCCACAGTTTCTACATACACATCCAGTTAGGATTTTAGCTTCGTTTGTAGGAGTGCTAACTTCCAATGTATAGGGAAAGTTCTCTATCTTATCTTCCATATTTTCAAGAAAGGAATAACAAATAAAGGAATGAGAAGTACCAGGATCAATAAAAACTTTAGCTAGTTCACCCAAAATAGAGAGGGTACCTTCAATGACCTCGATTGAAACTGGGGCCTCATTATCCTCTAACGCGTAAACACAAGCCTGCACCTTTGGTTGATTGCTTCCACTTGCTACTCCTTTCTGAGTATGTTTGGTGACTGATGCCTAGGATCCCAAGGGTTGAGACAAGCAACTCGGCTGAGCTAGCGAGTACTATGATATTCTATGTTTAGAACTCTCACAACGTAGACACTTATTTTCCTTCTTCCAGCAATTCTTCTCATCATGGTTTCCCTTTCCACAATACGTGCAACAAACTTGAGTCGCTCCTCTCGGGACAATTCTTGAGCTATCTGACATAGCCAAGGGTCGGGGTATGTCTCTCCTAGGGACTTTGTTTTCCCCAGGGTTTGATCTCTGTGGGCCTGGGGTGTACATGAACTGAGATTTCACATTTTTCCTTCTCGCTTGGTGCATGGCCCGTAAGTCATTTTTTGGTTTCTTCCACTATGCAAATTGATTCAACGGTTGCGGCATAATTGTTTTGATATGTCAGGGATAAAGCATCCTTCAATTCCATCCTTAACCCTTGGATGAATCTCCTTTTACGTTCATCATCCATTGAGATTATCTTCTATGCAAACTTAGAGTCTGGAAAACTTTGCCTCATACTCCGCTACACTCATTACGCCTTGCTTCAAGTTTATGAAATCTGTTTATTTCCTTTCTTGAACCAGATGTGGAATGTACTTCATCTTAAACTCATTTTTCAAAATTCTCCCAAGTTCTGGGAGTTTCCTCCATTTCCCACTTTCTCTATAATATGTTCCACCAATCATGCGTAGCTCCTTCCAATTGGAATATGGTAAAACTCACCTTCAGTTCATCCGTGTATCCCAGGGCCCGAAAAGTCCGAGTCATTGTTTCGATCAAATTTTTGCCAACTTCATCATCTGGGCCGCCGTTGAACCTGGGTGGATGACACTTTTGAAATCGTTCCAGTGCCGCATCCTCTGTCTCCAGCCTTTGACTTCGATCCCTGAGAGAAGATTGAGCTTGATTCCCTCTGTCTATCATGCGACTCAATATTGGATTTTGTCCCGTTGGCGACTTTGAACATTCACCTTATTCCCTTTCCATTGAAACCTACACTCAATAAGTTAGCTTATTATTATTACTATTATTATTTTGAATATTTAGATACAGATTATACTAATTTTTACTTATTTACTTAACCAAAAAGAACACAATATAATTCACAAAATATTTTATATTTACTTCATAGTTCACATAATATTTTACAATAGCTTCATAGTTCACCTAATATTACACAACTTCAACCGAGCGACGTCCTCCCAAGCCAAAATTGGGACTCACCCTAGTCCAACCACTTAGTTTACAACAAGTTAGGCTTAGTCTCCTTCCGGGTCTATCACCGATTCCTAACCTTAGCTCGCTGGATCTGTTGGGTGCAAAATATAGGATCTACAAGTACCAAAAGTCATATCCTACTACGACTACTTAAGTTATTTACAACCCAGTCCTAATCGACCCTTGAACCTTCAGTGGAGCTACATCCTTCCTCTCGCTCGACTTCAGGGAATGCCCGGTTCACCAGATCATCCCGCAGTGTATCAAGAGTTTGATCCATTGTACCCCAGGTCTCCCTAATGTGCCTCCAAATTGGTTGAGTTAGTTGTCTATGATAAGAGGACAGGCCACTCCGCAGTACTCGAGCATTCACTAGGGCTAGGTCAACTTTTCGTATGACTTCTTGTCGCTCTGTGTCCCATTGCCCGAGCTCCGGAATCCTTCTATTCTTCAGTCGATTGCGCTATGCGATCGCTGCATTTTCCCTTGCCTATTCTGTGTCAGCATGCAGACATTGTTCCCACATGGCATCATTACTCAATTGCTCATGGTTCTCGATGCTAAGGACCCTACCAATTAACTCTGCCCGCTCCTTGACTAAGGCTTGCATGACCTAATTCAGGTAGGAATGAGTCTCTACCCAACGTGGATTATCTAAAACCTCTGACCATGTAATGAACATTTCCACGGGAGCTCTAGAGTGTCTCCTCACCTCAATGGACCCCTGAAAGTCATCGGTTGCAACCTGTCCGTCGTCATCCTTCTATCAAAATAAAAAAAATTGTTAGTTTGACAGCTTAGACCCAACTAGCCCAAAACACATATTATTCACAATTTATTCAGTTCCTCTAAAATATTTTATTTAAGATAAGTATTGGTTTGCCTTTACTTGTTTTGAGAATGGCTTTGATACCACAACTGTAACACCCCAAACCCGTGACCTACCCGCTCAACACAAGTATTGGTTCGGATTCAGGCACGCCACCGAGAATCCCACGAGTTGGATTACTCAAAAGCAGTAACAAGCAAAAAAAATTTATGTGGAAGAAATTCAGAAAAAATTCAAAACCTAACTTACTATTACAGTGGAAGTATTAATACAAGTATTAAACGAGAGTTTTAACTAAAATGTACAGACATAAGTTCTAAAGGATCCGGTAAGGATCCGTTCACGTTAATATTTTACATAACTATATTACAAACTAACCAAAAGATTTTAAAGGTCCACCCAGGATCCTTCCTCAAAAGAAGTAAAGACACCAGCACACTTCTCTCTTACGGTTCATCTACACCAGAGAGGGTTGTTTAACTAGGGTAAACTCCTTTGTTAGTGAGGTTTCATCGCCAATATTTACCAAGTTAAATTTAGTGGTCACATAAAGAAGATAGTCATATAAGACCTAGCACATAGTAAAAGGATAGAGGTGGGCTATGCCAAGATGCAGTCAAGTGCCTATATGGTCACTGTGACTGACATCGGGGCATAACCCTCTTAATAATGCCTGAAGGTTATCACGATCCAGAAAACCAAACTCGTCAACCACGCCCAATATATTAAATAACGAGCTCGTATCAGAAAACCCGATGGTTATGCTAGCATACCAGAAACTCTACGTGTAGCTGGTCTAATCAGACAGTCCGATCTATATTGTTCCCCGCCAACTTCGACCGAACTAAATTCACGTCGGGGACCCCGAAAAGCATAGACAAGTAGTCAAGTAGCACATAATTCAAGTTTGACACGGCAAGATAAAGTACAAGCCAGACATCCACATAATATATTAGACCAGCTAATGCACCCAGTTTCACAATAATTAAGCATAGTGTAATAAAGTATGCACTGTGTTTAATTAGTATGAAGCCAAATAATAGACATGATTAGAATATAATATTTTAATCATTTTATATAACATATAAAATTCTAAATTAACATATTTAAATTTAACAGACATAATATATATATATATATATATATATATATGTATATATTATAAACTAACATATATAAATTTAACAGGCATAACCCTCTCTGGTGGGGTTCGAGTACTCACGGTTCGAGTACCCCCTCTATGATGGTTTGAGTAGAGAGGGTTCGAGTACCCTCTCTATTGGGGTTCGAGTAGAGAGGGTTTGAGTACCCTCTCTAGTGGTAGTTCAAGTAGAGAGGGTTCAAGTACAATTTCTAGGGGGTGTTCGAGTAGAGAGGGTTCGAGTACCCTCTCTAGTGGGGGTTCGAGTAGAGAGGCTTCGAGTACCCTCTCTAGCTGGGGTTCGAGTAGAGAGGGTTCGAGTACCCTCGTTAGTGGGGTTCGAGTAGAGATGGTTCGAGTACCCTCTCTAGTGGGGTTCGAGTAGAGAGGGTTCGAGTACCCTCTCTAGTAGTGGTTCGAGTAGAGAGGGTTCAAGTACCCTCTCTAGGGGTGGTTCGAGTACCCTCTCTAGTGGGGTTAATATATACATACATATAATCATTTTAATTCAATTCGTGTAAGGGCAATGCAAACACTCACCAGATTGTTGCTGGCGTGTTCCTCACCGGGAAAGATAAATTTTGATCCCCGGGTTTGGTATTGTATACTGCTATTATGTTGATTTGGGTGATGTTTAAATTTTTTTTGGTGTGGCTGGTATTTATAGTAGAAGTGGCACGAAGCTTATTTCTTTGAACTATTACGGATCCCAAGTGAATTAATGACATGTGGCTTTATTGGTTTGATGAAGATAATCTTCATACTTGCCACTTGCTTCATGGGAGCAACTTCTTTAACAAGAAACGTAGCTTGCCATACCTTTCCCTAGGTGTACAGTATATTGTTTCTTTTTCCAGACACAACACTAATCATGACTTCTATTCACCTATCATTTACATTTGTTTCATTTTTATCTGTTTATTTCTTTTCATTCTTTTCCAAAAAAAAATTCCTTCCTTTTCTCTTTTTTTTTCTAACTCCTTTTTTAGTCCCTTTCAATTCTTTATTTATTGGTTTTTCTTCTTTTAATTTACAATACTTATAATCAATTATACATAAATATTAAATACAATTATATTCCTTGGAATAAAAAAATATTAGAAATGATAACTTACTTATTTTAACTAATTAATTTCTAGTATTTGAGTTCCATTTTGTAATGCTCGACATCTATATAGGTATATATAAAAATTATTTTATTATAATATTAACATAAATACTCACACATAAAATTTAATGAATATGAAATAGTTTATAAATTAAACATAGAATATAGATTGATATAAAAAATTTTAATAAATTTTATTCATTTATTTTTTTAATCTTATTTTATGTTAAAATTTCTTGTAGGGTTTTGAGTTAAAGCTGGAAATGGTTGAAGAAAGTTAATAAGAGATTATGATTTTTGGTTAATATCTAGCTATTACATGCCCACTAACTTCATTAAGGTCGGGGTTTCACAATATTTGCTCTAAAAAATAACTCACGATTATATCTGCACTCTCTCCAATATATATGGTTGTTTACCCTTTTCTATTTTCTCTTTAACTTATCAATCAACTTTACTGCAAAGAATCTTGGGTTCAACTAAGACTGAATCATCTGACCATAAGAGAACTAAGACCGAATCAGGAATCAGTTTATGCTATCATGAAAAGTTTCTGGAAACTTTTTTGGAACCTTACACTTCCACAAAAAATGGAAGTCTTTATTTGGAGAATGCAAAACACTACACTTCCCATTGCAAAGAATCTTGCACGAAGATGGATTGTAAATCCGACAAATTGTTCTAGATGCTCACTGCACGAAGAGGATTGATGAAACTGAAGCAAAGCTCACCATTATCTCAAGAATCTGCTGCACCTTGCACCTGTTCTGGTAAAGGAGAAGTTGCAGAACTCATAGGATGAAGGAACGAAGTAAGAAGTTTGGCATTTGGCGGATGTTCTTCATTCAAATTTGGCGCCAGTTCTTCCACTTGCTCAAACGCAGCACCTCATGTCGTTTTTTCCTTTTTAGCTTGTTTTATCATTAGTTTGTACACGTGTCTTGAATCTAGAGGACGAACGTGTTTTTGCTTTATGTTATAACAACATTACAGCTCATTCTGAGCTGATTGTACTGGTTTTTAGATTTGCCAAGCAATGAGAATGGTGCCTCTCTGTTCTTCGTTTCCCTTTACTCTTTTCTGATTTTTCTGATCATCAATTTCTTCATGGTATCAGAGAAAATGATCCAATAATTGTTATCATCTTAATCAGCACGTCACTAAATACATTTTGAGATCCATTCATCATGGCATCAGATGATGAATCTGTCAATTCAGCTAGGAATTCTTCTTGATCCAGTTCCAGCCGAAGCTATAATAAGAAGAATGAAGCAAATGATCCTTTTCATCTGCAAGGTGCAGATAATTCTAGTCTTGTGCTTGTTGCAGAACCATTGAATGAGTTCAACTACATAACGTGGAGCAAGGCAATGGTGAGGGCAATCAGATCCAAAGGCAAATTGAAGTTTCTGCTCGGTGAAATTACAGCACCAGAACTCGATGATCCAATGTATGAGCAGTGGGATAAGATGAATTCTACCATAATCTCATGGATTCTGAATTCAATCAGTACTAAGATAGCAAGAGGTTTTATGTTCTATGATGATTCCTATCTGTTATGGAATGAACTTAAGGAAAGGTTTGGTGAAAGTAATGGTCCTTTGTTACATAAATTGAGAAGAGATATATGTGAATTGAAACGGGGAAATGATTCGGTTGCAGTTTACTTTACTCAATTGAAAAGTCTTTGGGATAAGTTTTCTTGTTTGAGACCTAGAAGGAGATGTAGACCTGATTGTGTGAATTATGATTGTTTACCTGCTGAGGAAGAGGATGATAAACTTAGCCAATTCTTGATGGGATTGAATGAAGAGTATGATGCTATAAGTTATCAGATCTTGTTGATGGATCCCTTTCCTAGTGTCAGTAAAGCATGTTCTATGATATCTAGGATTGAAAGACAGAAAGTGATTCATGGTGGATATCAAGAATCCTCTAACAATGCAGCTATGGCAGTGAGAGTGTATAGGGATACTAAGATTCCTTATCAGATGAGAGAAAATGCAGTTGATCAGTATGATAATGCTGGAATCAGAATGAAGAATGTCAGAAGAACTGATTTGAAATGTGATCACTGTGGGAAGATAGGGCATGTGAAGGAGAATTGCTTCAAGATAAAAGGATATCCAGAATGGTGGGATCATAACAGAGAATCTGTATCAAAGGCACAGCAGTTTTCAAAACCACAGTTTGCTCCTCAGTCTTTTCAAAACCAGCAACAGGTGCAGCCTGCTCAGAAGTTTCAGAAACATAGTGCATATGCAGCTTGTGAGAATGAAGAGACACCACTCAGTGATGGAGATGCTAAGTTGCATGCTCTTATTGCTAAGCTGGTTGATGCTCAGTTTGATAGGAAACAAAAGGGAAAAGAGCAGATACAGGAATCACATACAGGAATCAATTATGAACACTACCATGATTTTGCAGGTAGTGTGATTACTAATCTCTCTCTCAGTGTTATGACTTAAACTGTTGATAATTGGATAATTGACAGTGGAGCTTCAAGCCACATGTGCAGTAATATGTCAGTTTTTTCTTCCATATCTCCAGTTCATGCTTCTACACCTGTATACATGCCAGATCATTCAACCAAATTTGTAAAAGCCATAGGATCAATCATACTCAGTCCTTCAATCACTCTTCTAGAATGCTTGCATGTTCCTGACTTCAAGTATAATTTGCTATCTCTGAGCAAATTAATTAAGACCTTACCATTGTACTTCAGCTTTTCATCCCATCTTTGTTTGCTGCAGGACCTCAAGACTAAAAGAGTCCTTGCAGCAATCAATGAAACCAATGGTCTTTACATACTTGATAATCAGTCTTTCAAATCTGATGTAATACAACAAAGGATCCATTCAGCTTCAGAAAATTCTGTAACCAGACATACTTTTGCTTGTAATAGTCAGACAGTTATTTCTCCTAAACTTTGGCATCTTAGACTGGGACATCCATCCTTGGATGTTCAGAGACACATTGATGTAACTAAGTCTATTTCTGCTGATGATAATTTCTGTTCTGTCTGTCCTTTAGCTAAACAACAGAGATTGCCATTTCCAGTAAGCAGTACTGTTTCTGAATCTCCTTTCTTTCTGATTCATGTTGATCTTTGGGGGCCATACAAGGTCAATTCAATTACAGGATGCAAATACTTTCTTACAATTGTTGATGATTTTACAAGATGTACATGGACCTATGTTGTAAAATTCAAGGATCAAATTGCTTCACTGTTAAAGTCTTTCATTTCTATGGTCAAAAATCATTTCAATGCCTCAGTGAAGTTTGTCAGATCAGATAATAGTTATGAGTTTGTCAATACAGATTGCTCAAAACTATTTTCAGATTTAGGCATTTTACACCAAAAATCATGTCCCTACACTCCTCAACAAAATGGTGTTGTGGAGAGAAAACACAAACACTTGCTTCAGGTTGCTAGAGCCATTCTGTTCCACTCTAATCTTCCTAACATTTTTTGGGGAGATGCATTGCTTACAGCTACTTTCTTGATCAATAGATTGCCTACACCTGTTCTCTCCTGGAAATCACCTTATGAAATTTTGTTTCAGAAACTGCCTGATCTCAATCATCTCAAAACTTTTGGCTGTTTAGGCTATGTCACAAATACTCAACCTCATAAAGATAAATTTGCTGAAAGAGCTTTTCCTTGCATTTTCATAGGATACCCTTCAGGCCAGAAAGCATACAAAATGTTTGATCTACAAAACCATAGACTTATAATCTCCAGAGATGTGATCTTCCATGAATCTATCTTTCCCTATTCTTCTTCTGATCAATTTTCTTTTCCACTTCCATTTCTTGATGATCATACAGACATTGTGTCAGATTGTGGAATGACACATTGTAAACCATCCTCAACTCCTCTTCCTTCTTCCTGGCTTGTACATGATTAGGCTTCTCCTCTCATGACTGATCCAAGTATATTCAGAAGGTTGATTGGCAGGTTACTTTATTTAAATTACACCAGACCAGATGTGACTTTTGCAGTTCATCAGCTGAGTCAATTTGTGCAGAATCCTACTCTCCATCACATGTCTGGAGCTCTACACATTGTCAGGTATCTTCACCATCACTCAGATCATGGTCTTTTCTATGCCTCCACAAATGATCTTAGGCTTCATGCCTACTGTGATGCTGATTGGGCAACTTGCAAGGTTACCAGGAGATCAGTAACTGGTTATGCCATTTTCTTAGGATCAGCTCTAATCTCCTGGAAGTCTAAGAAACAATCCACAATATCAAAATCTTCTGCAGAAGCTGAATATAGAAGTCTTTCTATGACATCTTGTGAGCTTAAATGGATCAGTTATATTGCCAGGGATCTCCATCTGCATGTTCTTTATCCTATTCCACTTTTCTGTGATAACAAGGCAGCTTTGCATCTTACTGCTAATCCTGTTTTTCATGAAAGAACTAAGCATTTGGACATTAATTGTCATATGGTTAGGGATTATTATCTTGAGGGTTTTCTGCTTCCCTCTTTTGTCAATTCCAGGATGCAACTTGCTGATGTTTTTACTAAACCATTGCCTCCTGGTCCTTTCCATTCCAATTTTTTCAAGCTCAGTTTCTGTTCCACTGCTGCTGATCTCGAGGAGGGGCTGATGAAACTGAAGCAAAGCTCACCATTATCTCAAGAATCTGCTGCACCTGTTCTGGTAAAGGAGAAGTTGCAGAACTCATAGGATGAAGGAACGAAGTAAGAAGTTTGGCATTTGGCGGATGTTCTTCATTCAAATTTGGCGCCAGTTCTTCCACTTGCTCAAACGCAGCACCTCATGTCGTTTTTCCTTTTTAGCTTGTTTTATCATTAGTTTGTACACGTGTCTTGAATCTAGAGGACGAACGTGTTTTTGCTTTCTGTTATAACAACATTACAGCTCATTCTGAGTTGATTGTACTGGTTTTTAGATTTGCCAAGCAATGATAATGGTGCCTCTCTGTTCTTCGTTTCCCTTTACTCTTTTCTGATTTTTCTGATCATCAATTTCTTCAAGGATGAAACCCATTTATTGATAGAATGTGATGAATAAGAAGAATATGGAGAGCATCATCTCTCAGCAGTTTCAGATCTAGTTCAATGGTTTATATGTTGGGTTCAACTAGCACCAGACAAGGAGCAGCTATATTTTTGGCAGCAGTTATTTTTTTATTTTCTCATTTGGGTACCTAAGTGGGTGCTCTCACGTTAATTTAACGTAGTAGCTATTTTGTAATAGCTTTTACACGAATTAGTTTTTTTTTGCAACGGTATATTTAACCGTTGCTTTGCGTAGCATCTATTTTTTTCCCATGTAGCAGCTATTTTTCTATTTGTCAACTTGGGTGCCTAAGTGGCTGTTGAAAGATTAATTAATGTAGCATTTATTGTATTAACAGATTCTACACATTACGTAGAAGCTATTTTTTTACAAAATAGCTGCTACATATTACAGATGTTTTTTTTAAAAAAGTTGTACATGTTGCGGTTGTTTAAAAAACACAGTTATACATGTTGCAGTTGTTTAAAAAACACAGTTATACCTGTTGCAGCTATTTTCTTAATAGGTGCTATAAAGAATTTCGACTTTTCGAATTACATGTGAACATGTTGAGAACAATCTTTGTAAACTAGTATTCCAGCATAGTTATGCTTTTTTTTATCGAGAAACCCCTCCTGATATCTTATTAATTAGAAACCAACAGCATACATAGCGCAGGCTTCACTCCTGCTAAAGTTAGCCAACTTATGAGCAAAATCCACTGCCTGACGACAACTTTTGAAACTAAAACATAGTCAAACGAGTAATAAGTAACTTATTACTATTAAACAGACTTTCCAATTCCAGACCTGGGCTAAGAACTCCATTAATGGCATGTGATTGAATGTGTCCGCGTTCCCGAAGACACCCCTCTCTTTCAAGAGGGTTCGCGGCATGTCAAGCCCTGGTAAGGTTCTTTTCTTTGCATCGAATTAAACCACATGCTCCACCGCTTGTTCGGGCCCCAAGCTCCGTTTGATCTCCCAGGAGCAGAAGTTGAATCAGTTACGGGCTATAATGTAGAATATGCGCGGGATGCGATCCTTAATAGTTCACTGTTGGCGGAAGCCAATGTCCCGGGGTCCGATTTGTTGCGTAGAGTTGTGAAGCTGAGAACCAGCGACAAATGGAGTAGAAATAAGTGCCGCGTCAGACATACCGGCCCGATTCAAAATATCACGAGCATACTTTGCTTGGCCAAGCAGTAACCCTGAGGAGGTAGGTGAAACTTCAAGACCAAGAAAGTAATGAATAGCACCAAGATCCTTGATCACAAACTCTCTGTGTGTCCGATCAATGAACTGACGAAGAAGAATTGAGTCATTGCCTGTAAGAATGATATCGTCCACATACACAAGTAGGTACAGTAACGACGACCCTCTCGAAAGGACAAATAAAGAAGTATCAGCTGAGCTGCACCAAAAACCAAGCTGTGTCAGATAACAGCTGAAATGCTGGAACAAAGCATGGGGAGCCTGCTTAAGACCATAAATGGCCTTTCGCAAGCGACAGACATAGTCTGGATGGACAGATTCCTGATAACCAACGGGCTGCTTCATGTAGACTGGAACATCAAGAACACCATTGAGGAAAGCGTTCTTGACATCCATCTGATGAAGTGGCCAGGAACGCATGGTGGCTATGGTGAGAATCGTCCTAACAGTGGAGGCTTTGACCACAGGACTGAAAGTGTGGTCAAAATCAAAACCCGGAATCTGAGAGAAACCCTGCGCCACAAATCTAGCTTTGTGACGCTCAATAGTGTCATCTGGTCGATACTCGAGCTTATAGACCCATTTGGAGCCAACAATGTTGACATTCGAAGGTTGATGTACCAAATCCCAAGTGTGCTGACCACGAAGAGCGGCCATCTCATCATCCATGGCTGAAACCCAGGCTGGATCCTAAAGGGCAGAGCGATAATCAGTGGGCTCTGTCTGAGAGAGGAGTGCGGGACTGAGACCATGAGCAATAATATTTGAATAATCCCGGTGCTAAATGGCACCAGTAGTAGACCGAGTGGCCATCTGATAGGTACGAAGCTGGGGTGGTAAAGCTGGAGGAGTCGAACCAGCTGACGACACCGGGGAAGATCGAGCTGCGCTGACCGGAGAGTGGCCGTCGGAAGTCGCCAGAGAAAGAGTGGCCGATACTGGCTGAGACGTGGTGGCCGGTGGCTGAGACAGTGGCTGAGGAGTGATAGCCGGTGACTGAGGAGTGATGGCCGGTGGCTGAGGTGTGGTGGCCGCTGGTCGAGGAGCTAGATCCGGGTCGGCCATCCAGATGGAAGATGGTGGTGAAGGAGGGGCGGCTGGAACAAGCACAGGCGTGGTGGCCCCAATCGATGAAGTAACAGCTCTATCAAAAAATGATATAGAGAAAAGTGCATATATAACCCTATATAATTGATGAAAGTGCAGATATAACCCTGCGAAATGAAAGTACATATATAACCCTGCGATAATTGAAAATGCAAATATAACCCTGGTCAGTCAATGCCGGAATAATGGCTTTAGGGTTATATTTGCACATATGTATAATAGTCAGGGTTATATTTGCACATATGTATAATAATTAGGGTTATATTTGCACTAAAAAACAACTCAGGGTTATATTTGCACTTTCTCCAACATATAGGGTTATATTTGCATATTACCCAATGATGAAATCTCCATATCTGAAATAGAGCGACTGTCCGCGGAAGATGAGAAATAAGGGAATAAGGTTTCATCAAAGCGAACGTGGCGAGAAATATAAATACGCTTAGAAGTGGGGTCGAGACAGTGGAAGCCCTTTTAACGAGGGATGTAGCCAATAAAAACACACGGAATGGATTGCGATGCAAACTTATCAGTAGCAGTGGACGCAGACATGGAAAAGCACGGCAGCCAAATGGGTGAAAGAGGTTATAGTCAGGCACATGACCAAAAACAACCTCAAAAGGTGATTTTCCACCAAGAAACTGAACTTGGCAGACGGTTAATGATGTAAACCGCAGAGGAGAAAGCTTCCATCCAATAACAACGTGGCACGGAAGAGTGCAAAAGCATGGCAAGACCAGTCTCTGTGATGTGACGATGCTTACGCTCAGCTCGGCCATTCTGAGCAGGTGTATAGGGCGATGACATATGATGATGAATGTCACATGATATAAAGTGAGTCTGAAGTCGATGATTAGTAAACTCTGTGCCACCATCGGTCTGAAATAATCAGGAAAAAATAAGGCACAACACCGAAGTTGACGAGTTATTTTGCTGATGGAGAGTAAATTGAAAGAAAAGTATGGCAAATGTAAAACAGATGATAAGGAAAGAAGAGGGGTTGGATGAACAATGCCATAGCCATGAACAGAAGATAATGATCCATCAGCTAATGTAACTGGAGAGCTGGAAGCAGATTGGTATGAAGAAAAGAGGTTTGGATTACCTGTCATATGATCCGTGGCTCCAGAATCAATGACCCATTTGGTGGATTTACCTGAATTGGCAACTGCAGCAGAGGGAGAAGATGTTTTGAGTGATTCTTGGTACTGTGAGAATCTGGCGTATTCATCTCCAGAGATAAGAACTTGCTGTTCTGAGGTACCATGAGTGGTGGCAACATTAGCAGAGGGTTTATGCTGATTTTTATACTGCAACTTTCTGCACTCAAACTTCGTATGGCCTGGCTTTCGGCAATAGTTGCAAAAAGTACTTCCAGTACTTGTCTGTCCAGTTTCTCCTCCATATGCTGCACCACCTTTCTGTCCGCTATAACCATGGGTGCTCCTTGACCCATAAGTGTTGCGGCCAACTAAAGCTCCGCTGACTGGTGAAGGTGGAGTACTCTCTGAGCGCCGAACTCGACTGTAAACGTCTTGCAGGGAGGAGAGATCAGCCCCAGACAGAACTTGTACTTCAGCAGATTCAAATTCTGGAGAAAGTCCGGCTAGGAAACTCATTATAGCCATCTGCTCTCGTTGCTGTTGCTGAATTCTCACATCAGCGCTAAAGGGCAGCAACGCATTGAGCTCTTCATATGTCTTCTTGAAAGACATAAAATAGTCCAGAAGAGGCTAATCTTGTTTTTCAGCACGGTAGAATGCCTTGCAAACCTCGTATATTCGAGAAATATTGCCTTTTCCCGAATATAAAAATTCCAAATACTCCATCAATTCTTTGACTGAGTCACAATGACTAATTAAGCCAATTACCTCATTGTCAATAGAGTTCCGAATCTGCAGGAACAAACGGGCATCTTCCCTGAGCCACGTTGACTTCTGATCTTCTGATGTTGGAGGGTTTTTAATCAAATGATCATCTTTATTGGTGCTGCGCAAATAGAACTTAACCATCTTGCTCCATTCCAAATAATTGGAACCATTCAGTTTGCTGTCTGTGATTTTAGAAATCACAGAAACCACTTCAGACGAAACCACTTCAGGCTTATTTTCAGACTTATTTTCAGCCATTGGATAGGATAATGGCTAGGGAGAACAAAGGCTAACGAGAACAAATCTGAGGAGGAAAGAAGATATGCGAGTGAAGGGCCAAGGATTAAATCTGAATTTCGGAGGCTTTGAATCTAAAGTTCGAAGGTTCTGAATTTCAGAGCTCTGATACCATGTAAACCATAGATAATGCAGAGAGAATTCAATTCTTCTATTCACAGGAAAGCCTTGATTTATACACATCCTATGGTCTATTCTAGGAAACTATATCCCCTAATTATAAACAGATAAGCACAAATACATCCTATATATAACACACAAAATATACAGCTGTAGTACAGCCTTAGGACAGCTCTAACAAAAATTTTTAACCCTAGTAAAAAACTAGGTCTCAACGAATTTCTGAAACTAAATAAATGTGTCATAGAAATTCGACATATACCGCATCGGGAAAAACCATGTGAATCACAAAAAGTCATCGATGAAAATGGTATAATAAGAAAAATCATATGCCGATAAGACAAGGGCTGGTCCCCACAAATCACGATACACCTTGTCCACCAAGAATAGAATCAGAACCACAATAACATTGTACCTTATCAAGATGACTGGTGCGAGCAGTGATATGAGATATAGCACCTGAATCAACGATCCACTGATTTGTCGAAGAATGACGGTTGGGGCCATTTAAACTGGCCTGAAACAAAACTTTGTCCCCAACCCAATTAGTGGAACAATCTGCCCGAGATATAGGGCCCAAATAAACCATAGTAGAGTTGTGTGCTACCAATATAGAGGCGCAAGGCACTGCCGTGTGCTACCAATATAGAGGCACGTGACCAAAGGTGCCAATGAGATAGGAGTCCAAGTTCACGTGCGCGTGACTTTCACGCGCTGGAGGTTGTCCTCGTCGGGTGAGCGTGTGGATCTTGCCACTAGAACTGACGATGCTGATGAAGACGTTGAAATTCGTCGCTGGAAGACGTTGACTAGGCTCGCCAGAGAATTTGTCGTTGAAATTCATCGCTGGAAGACATTGACCGAAATTCGTCGCTGGAAGACAAGACTCGCCAGAGAATCCTACAATGCCGATGGAATTGAGTTCGCCAGGGACGAAGCGGCGGAACGTGAAAGGAAGCCGCTTTTGAAGAAAGGAAGCTGGCTGGAAGAGATTAATTAACGCTGGTGAAGTCAGAGGTGAAGTTTGAACGCCGGAAGTTGCCAGAATTTGACCAAAAATTCACCAAAAACAATTTGTCTTGATCAGGAGATGACCGGAAGTTGCCGAAATTTGACCAAAAATTCACCGGTATTTGTTGTCTTGATCGGCCAGGAAAAGAACTAAAAATAAATTTATGATTAATGATTTAGGATCAAAACTTACTCTGATACCATGATAGAATGATTTACCGTAATGAATTGTATTATTGATATCTGAATATATAGAGTACAATAGAGGTATAATAAGGAAAGAACTCTAATCATAATAAATCATAATCTAATCAGGAGTCTGATTTATTCTAACAGCATGCACCAGCTGTGTAGAATCGGACTACAAGTGAGCTGATCTGAAACCATACCCAACTGCCATTTTTAGCCGTTCTAACGCTGCCAAAACTTCTATTTGGAACGGTGAACCAGAATAAACTATCTTGCTTCCCTGAAACTTTTCCCCATTGTCTCTATTCTCCGAGATGCACCATCCTACCGCCGCATGCATCGTTGGTGACTGAAACAAACCATCCACCGAAACCTTCACATGGAATTGTGTTTACAAAAGCTAGAGCGTAACTAAAATTTTGCACACTTGCATAATCACGAGGAAGATGAATAGATCCAACACTTGCAATGATTCCATGAAATCCCAAAAATATGCAAAAAGTATGCTTACAAAGATGAAGATGTCAAATTTGACTATGGACATGGTCCAGCAAACTCCATTGGCAAAAGATGGGAAAAATGGCATAAACTCCACACTCTTGGTTGTGATCACTCTTTTCTAAACCAAAAAAAATAACAAAACCATATCAAAACCCTCAAATTGCAGCCAAGATTCATGAAAACAAGATATACGCCATATAAGAAGAGTCGTTGTATTGTACCCCATATCTCAAAGTTATACAACTAGATACAGGTCGGAGCAAGATAGAACTAAACAAGCACCATATCACCCTTGTCATCAACATACACAACCGACCAATTCTTGCTTCTTGATTTCAATTCAATCATCAAGTTCAGATACTAGCACAGACCTCCCAAGAATAATCCCCTGCTTATTGTTAAGGCTAATATACTTATCAAAAGGGTGTGTTTCAGGATAATATGCACTTACAAGGAAATTGTTAAGGCTAATTCACAAGTAAGGATACTAGGTTAAGACATCTCCATTTCAGATTCCTCAATCCCAACGAATTCAATCATTATTTCACACAAGCAAGCACAAAAATCATTATTTCACAATTCAAACATATACAGAACCAAGAAATTGAACAGAAACACAAACACAAAACCCAAAAAAACCACTAACGAACAAACCTGATCTATGTGGCCTTGGGGGAAGCAGTAGAAGAAGAAATGTTTTCCAGCGCTGTTTCAAAGCTCCTTGGGGTCAGCCTCTTTGAAAACCTCTTTGTGCGCGTGACATATATCAGCCTATCCATTTATTTCCCCAATTGATAAGATATGGAAATAGCAATAGTTCTAGTTAACACGAACTCAGTGAGGAACTAAGATATTCAGTAATCAACATAGTACAAGCAAAAATGGCAACATTGTTACTAATTAACCTGGTGGCGATAATTTCCAAAGCCATTGGAACCTACAACTAGAACAGCCCACCTGGTGCCTGAGTTTTCTTGCTCCGATTCCGGGCCCACCAGCGATGACCAGATAGTGGGCACCCAACCGGGCGGTCTACCGGCAGAAGCTATGGAAACATGAAGCAGAAGAAGCAAGCTGAGAAACAGAGCAATCCTACTTGCAGCCATTTTGTTAGAAATTCAGCCATTTAGATCGATAGAGAAGGAGATGAGTGTGTGAAGGAGATAGAGGGAATCACATTGTGTGCGAAAGAGGCGCCGTTTCAGATCTGAAATTGATAAGGGTGAAAACCCTAAAATTTCCTTATAGTAGGTCAAAAATTAGCAATAGAATTTTGGACCAAAAGTGTAATTTTTAAAAATTGTGTAGAACTAATAAATGTTTATTTTAGAAACTCTTTCGTTCATCCATACATGCTTAAATTGCAAATTTGCACATGTATAATATTTAATTGCATTTTAATGTCGCCAATTTCGTGATTCGACAACTCAAACTTTCTTGGATGGACCTAAGTGCAAAAAGTAAAAACTTTGTTCGTACCTCGAAATTCAAATCCGCTCGAACATGATACTACCACAAACACTCCCATTGTATTTTTCAATTTTGAAACAGAATATTTATCAACAATCGGGCTCAAAAACATATATGTAGTCCTTTCCGATTTCTCTTTCTTTACCTCTAAGTAATCAACTCTAAGTTACTCTAGAACATGTACTACCGTTTTTCAACATATCACACAAAAAATTTTTATTATCTACTTCTATATTTATGCAAGAATTTAAAATCATGTTTTCGGAGCAATGGATAATAGGGTAATACAATTTTGGACCATAATGTAATTTCCAAGATTATGTAGAAGTAATCTATGTTGACTTTAGCTTTCGTTCATTCATACATGCCCAAATCGCAAATTCGCGAACGTATACTATTGAATTACATTTTGGTGTCACCGATTTTGTGATTCTACAATTCAAATTTTCTTGGAGAGGCCTAAGTGCAAAGAGTAAAAACATTGCTTGTAACTCGAAATTCAAATCCGCTCAAACGTGATGCTACCCTATACACCCTATTGTATTTTCCAAGTTCGTAACAGAATATTTATCCACAATCGGACTCAAGAACAAATATGTAATCCTTTATGATTTCCTTTCTTTACCTCTAAGTAATCAACTCTAAGTTACTCTAGAACATGTACTAGTGCTTTTCAACATATCACACAAAAAAATATTTATTTTCTATTTTTATGTTTATGCAAGAATAACAAAAATCATGTATTTTTGAAAGAATGATAACGTCATAACAAATTTTTGGACCATAGCGTATTTTTATTAAATATTGTTAGAGGTGCTTTTGTTCACCCATTGTAGACCAAAATTTAAACACGCAATCGTCTGTAATTTAATTTTTCTACATTCTTCACTCAATTCAAACGGGTTTCTTATCATAATTTATGAAATTTAAAAATAATTAATTACTGAAGAAAAAATAAATTGTAACTATATTTTTCAAATTTTGGATAAGTATAACTAAATTTATATACTCCTGATAATGTGTAAATCCGTATAGACCTAAATACCCATGCAGCCGACCCTAAGTCCATAATTTTACCCTTTGGGTAAAGCATTTTGGGCAGGCCCAAGGTGAGAGCACTTGCTGCAGAAGCAAACTAAATAATTGTCCTACTTGCCTACCTATATAAAGGCCAAAGGTAACCATACACAACTCAACCATTCATTCCTAATTACACTTGGGTAGCCTGTTTGCTAACTTGGCTGTCAGAGTCTTCCCTCCCCCCCCCACCAGAAACCTCCGGAGGCTTTGTCTTTGTAGATTTTGTGATCACCCACGGCGGAGCAGCGGCAACGGTAAATTGGGATGCATCAAGTGGCACGACAAGTGGGACCGTCAGTAAGATCTGCGATCAAATACTTGTTGTTTATGTCCACGTCTACATTAGAAGTACAATCTCCATTCTAAAAAAATGAGAGGGTATAGATCCATGCCTCTGGATCTCACTCCCTCTAGCACCGGTATTGAGCCTTCGGAAGCTGGCCAGGACCAGGTCCTAGAAGGGAGGGGTCCGGAAGCTCTTCGCAAAAAAGCTGATGCACCCCCACAGACCATGGAGATCAACGTCGAACCCCGGGTATGTGGAGTTGAAGCTCCTACCTTGCAAAGCCAGATGCGTAGCCAAAGGGAGAGCGAACCGTAATTTAAGGAGGCTACAACGAATTTGCAAACAGAGATCTCGAGAGCGGCTGTTCGAGCATCAAGGGGTATGAGCAAGGCGCCCCCTAATCAGAGCAAGACCTAGCATAATGGGCTCAGTCCCTCAGATCTGCTGGCTATCAGGTGGAGCCTTCTATGCTCTACCATTTGGTGATACAGCAGCAGATGGGGCCCCGACCTTCGATGCCCCTGGTGTTGCATCCAAGATTCCAGTCGTACACCCCCCGGAGTGTCTTATCAAGCCGACGTTGGTGCCCTTACACGGCCCTAGCCAACACTCCCGAGCATGCCGCAAATGATAGCATACTCTACACCGATCTCTACGCTTCTCTTGGTGCCCTTAGCGGAGAGACAGACTGTCCCACTTTCGAAGCTTGGGCCGATGAGAGTTTTCCCGAGTTTCGAAAGCTAAATATACTCAGGTTTCCATCCAAAGGTTCCCCCCTACGACCCTTACTGGTCAAGGTTATATTATGGCTCGACAAGAGGAGGGTCGCACTCAGGGTACATGGCTTCGAATCATCTCATCCCTACGCCCCAAGCTTCGATGCCCCGGTTTGGCCCAGCCCATACAGAGATCCATAGATGAGAGGGGGACCGAGTGACTCTTTGACAAGAGAACTCAATAGACTTATCGGGTCTTTGGGCCAGATCATAACATCCCCTTTCATTTTTACAATAGTGACCGCCCGATGGCTCAACGAAATGAAACCACCTGAAGAACTCCCCACATGCAGTGGAGATTTGGACCCTCGTGCGTTCTTACAGACGTTTGTTAGTCTGATAAACTTGAGGAACTTTAATGAACACCTAACATGCAAGTTGTTAGGAAGTTACCTTCAAGGGAAAGCCTAAGAATGGTTAAACCAGCTAGGCAGAGAGACACTACACTCGTACAGATATTTTGAAAAGGCCCTTTCGAGTCAGTTTTTTCAAAAGAAAAGGTTCACAAAAACCTTAATAGAGTTGTACCAAAACAAGCAAAGGCCGAGCGAATCCACAGAGGCTTTCTTCCATCGATATGTGGATGAGAGTCTTAGCATAATCAATCGGACCAAGGAATGGGTAGTTCTTGGATATATGAATAGGATGTAAAACCTCGACCTGTACAAAAAGCTGGTCTCGAAGAAACCGAAGACCCTACATCAATTACATTAAATCGTAAAGCAGTATTCGAAAATCAAAGAGGCCATAAAGAGAAAATAGGAGGAAGATAGATGGCTTGAAAAGGGACCTAAACACTCTGAGCCTAGGTAAAAAAGGCACGACCACCCAAAAAAAGGGTTCGAAAGCTTTATTCCCTTAACCAAGTCCCTGATGAAGATACACTCCATCTATAAAGGGATATTTCGATGTCCCCCTCACGAAAAAGATTACCATGGGAAGAAAGACTCCCCCAAATTTTATGATCACCACAAAAAATGGGGCCATGATACAAATAAGTGTACCCATTTGAGACAGAAAGTGGAAATATGTGCAAGGGAGGGTTTACGCCCTGACTATGTCGAGGGTTTGAAAGGAGAATCCTCTTCGAGAAGCCGAGTGAAAATCCATTGGAAAGGAAAAAAGAGAGCCAACTGAAACAGTAGAGAATAATAGGCGAATGATAGGGACCAAGCTAGAAACCAAGTAGGGGTCCGAACCGAAGCCGAGGTTCGACCGGACAGAAACCGGAGGGACGGGTCAAATTGGGTGATCAACTTCATCAATAGAGTTATAGGCGATCAAGCTTCAAACACAATCATCAAACCCTAATCCCAATAGGTGCCTCTCGGAGAACCTTGTCAAAAATGTTTCTAACCCAAAGAAGCAATTACCTTCTCGTAAGCTGACCCGGTACCTAGCCGAACCTCTCACATGGATCCATTAGTGATCCATGCAACCATAGGAGATTGTTATATCAAAAGGGTGTTTGTGGATGATGGCAGCGGAGTCGAAGTAATGCTCGCCAACTGTATTGACCAGTTAGTGCTCGGACGTGAAAGCCTAAGGAGAACAACTTCTCCCTCGTCTGGCTTCACCTGGAAAATGGTGCTACCCCTAGGGGTGGTTACCCTTCCAGTTAAAGTAGCTGAGTGGGACAAGGAAATCACAACCGATTGTAGCTTTGCAATATTTGATGTTTCATCCCCATACAATGTGATCATCGAAAAGCCTTGGATGTGCCAAGCATGAGCAGTATGGTCTCCCTATCATTTGACCATGAAGTTTCCCACAAAAATGGTGATAGCAATTATTAGAGGGGATCAATCGGCAATCGGAAGCTATTTGGCTCTAGCCCTCAAAGAGGCTAGAAAGGAGGACATGGTGGCCGTAGGAAAAATCATTCCACCCGCAACAAAGCAACAGCTGAAGGACCCCTATTTTGTCAATGTGTTCTCATAGGACCCCTCAATCTCACAGGGGTACCTAAGCAATTGATGGTCCATAGGCTGAATGTGGATCCCTCCCAAAAGCCAATCAAACAGAAGTGTAGATCTTTCGCTCCCAAAGGGGCCGAGGCCATAAAGGAAGAAGTCTAAAAATTGACGAAAGCTGAAGTTATCGAAGAGGTATTGTACCCCGAATGGATGGAAAATCCTATGATGGTCCCCTAGCGCGATGGTACTTGGAGGATGTGTATCGATTTCATGGATCTCAACAAGTGTTACCCGAAGGACAGCTATCCCCTTCCTTCCATTGATGTACTGGTCGAAGCCATAACAGGATATGATGTCTTTGCTTTTTTTGATGCCCATAAAGGCTATCACCAGATACTCATGGCAGAAGAGAAAAGGCAAAAAACATCTTTCATTATGGATGGGGGATATTCTGCTACAAGAAAATGCCATTTGGGTTAAAGAACGTAGGGGCCACCTGTCAAAGGTTGGTCGATAAGCTCTTCAAAATGAAAATTGGCAAACAAATTGGGATGTATGTTGATGATATGGTGGTTAAAAGTAGGGGCTTCAACCAATTACTTCTAGACCTTAAAGAGACCTTCCGAATGCTCCAAGAAGCTAATTTGAAGCTAAAACCCGCTAAGTGCGTCACTGGAGTCGGAACATGTGAATTCCTAGGATTTATGGTTTTAGAGAAGGGGATCGATATCAAACCTGAGAAAGTCAAAGCATTGGTCAACATAAAGCCCCCAAAATAGTTTAAAATGTCCAGAGGCTCACAGGATCAATAGCCGCACTCAGTCGATTCCTCTCGAATGAGGCTTAAAAACACCTGTCATTCTTTGACGTGCTTCGAAAAGAAAAGAAATTTGAATGGACGAATGACTGTAACAAGGCCGTCTAAGAGCTTAAAGAGCACTTACGAAGTTTTCCCACCCTCATGAAACTAGAAAATGGGGAAGATTAATATTTTTACACCTCCACATCCCCCCTGGCAATAAGCGTCATTCTGCTAAAAGAGAAGGAAAAATCCCAATTCCCAATATACTTTGTAAGAAGGGCACTGCATAGCCCGAAGCTGCCCTCGAGAAACCAATCTTGGCCCTTGTCCATGCTGCAAGATACCTCCAGCCATACTTCCAAAGCCATGTGATAATCCTGCTCACCAGTCATCCAATTAGGCAGGTGCTTCTAAAGCTGAAGGCCTCGGGAAGAATGATGAAACGGGCAATCAAACTAGGTGAACACTACATCCAATTACACTCAAGAACAGCTATCAAGGGCCAAGCATTAGCAGACTTCATTGTCGAAACCACTTAACTGATAGAATCGCAGAGGGCAATGAACCAAATGAGACATGACGGTTGTACGTTGATGGGTCCTCTCATTTTGGAGATAGTGGGGCTAGAGTTCTGCTCACGATCCCCAGCCTGAAAGATTACCCCTATGCCTTACACTTTGACTTCAAGGCCACAAATAACAAAGCAGGATACGAAACACTAATCCAGGCCTTCAAATTGCCAAAGATTTGGGAGTTTGAAAACTTGACATCTTTAGTGATTCCCAAATCATGGTCCTTCAAGCAAGGAGGAATATGAGGCTGGGGAAAGAAGTTTACAACGCTACCAGGAAGTGGTAAAACCCCTCCTCGAACAATTCCACCATTATACCCTCAACCAAGTCCCTCGAGAAAAGAAACACAAAGCTGATACCCTAAGAAAATTAGCCTGGTCAAATCTAGACTTGCAATCCCATGGGCATCTAATGGTGGAGACACTAAATAAGTATAGCTCGAGGAGGGAACAACATTAATGTTGGTTGAGGAGCAAAATTCTTGGATGGCGCCTATCATGAGCTATCTTCGAGATGGAACTCTCCCGGAGGACCCCATCGAAGCAAGAAAGGTTAGGCTGAAAGCACCTAGATACGTGATTCATGAAGACATCCTGTACCACCAAGGCATCTTCAACCACTCCTCTAATGTGTAGCCCCCCACGAATCTGATTACTTGATCCGTGAAACCCACTGAGGGGCTTGTGGAAGCCACCAGGGGGCTCGATTGGTAGCAAAGAAACTTCTCCTGGCCAAATATTATTGGCCAAAGATGTTCAAAGAGGTAAACAAACACATCCATGCCTGCTACCAATGCCAAAGGTATGCACCAATCCCCCACGTTCCCCAATAAGAAATGAATAATATTAACAGCTCCTGGCCATTTGACAAATGGGGGGATTGACTTGGTAGGACCTTTTCTAGAAGCCCCTAGCCACTTTCGATACCAAATCGTGGCCATAAACCACTTTACGAAGTGGGTCTAGGCCAAAGCCCTAACCGACATAAAGGGAAAGCGGTGATCAGGTTTTCTGGAAGAATATCATATGCAGATTTGGGATCCCTCGAACGATCATAAGTGACAATGACGCTCAGTTTGTAAATGACCCATTCAGAAGTAGGTGCAAGGATTACATAATCCGCTAAAGGGTTACCAGCATTTACCACCCCAAAGCCAACAGGCAGGCACAGGTGTCAATGGCATTCAATCGAGGCTCAAAGGGGCAGGTGGGAACTTGATTAGTGAGTTACCCAATGTACTTTGGTCGTTCCAAATAACAGAATCTTCTACTATAAGAGAAACCTCGTATGGCCTGGTTTATAGTTCGAAGGTGGTTATTTTAGTGTAGATAAGGCTGCCTATCTTTAGAAGGTTTGCTATAAGCAACAGAAGGCAGGAAGACAATCACGAGTAGCGCCGCTTGGACCTGGATCTCCTCGAAGAGAAAAGAGAGAAGGAAAACCTCCATGAAGCCAGGGTCAAAGAAAGGGCTAAGCGGTATCACGACCGGAGAGTCCAAAAAATCCATTTTTCTAAAAGAGACCTCGTGATGAGAAGAAACGAGAAAAGTCATAGAGAGCCAGAGGGACAGCTGCCAGCAAACTAGGAAGGGCCCTACCGAGTTGTTGAAGGCAGCCCGAGAGGAAGTTATAAGTTAGAAACCCTCTAAGGTGAAGTGATTCCACACAGAGGGAGCGTTTCCAACCTTAGGAGGTACCTTTGGGTTAGAGGAGACCCTCGTTTCAATAGCATCGTAAACTAAGAGGGCTCCTATGCCTTTGGCAATTTTGTATCAGAATGAGTTACTTTCAAACTAGTTCTTGGTTTCCACTCTCCTAAAATTGGAGTTACTCCTATTCGAAGGGCCAACAAAGCCCTATTGAACGCGTAATAAGCGCCCAAGGCACAGACCTTGTAAAATATTTGAAGGGCTAACAAAGCCCTATCAAACACGCAACAAGTGCCCAAAGCACAGACCTTGTAAAATATTTGAAGGGCCAACAAATCCCTATCGAACACACAACACATGCCCAAGCCACAGACCTTGTAAAATGTTCAAAGGTTTAACAAAGTCCCATCAAACGCGCAACAACCATCCAAGGCACAGGCCTTGTAAAATATTTGAAGGGCTAACAAAGCCCCATCAAACAAACAACAAGCATCCAAGGCACAAACCTTGTAAAATGTTCGAAGGGATAACAAAGCCTCGTCGAACGCACAGCAAGTGCCTAAGGCACAAACCTTGGGAAATGTTTGAAGGGCTAAGAAATCCTCGTCCGAATGTGTAAACCACACAAGAGACCCTTCGAATGTGTAAACGACACAAGGCTTAGACCTCGTAAGTCGCTCGAAAAAGTCATCACAGTTTAACCGAGGACTAGTGGAAAGAGAAACAAGTTAAAGAAATTTAGCTTGGGGGCAATAGCCCTACCTAAAAAAGGGAAAAATGTCCTGACAATGGAAAATAGAAGAAAGTATTATTTTACAACATTAGGCCAGCATAGCTTACAAGTACACAAAAATGAATTACAACTATTTTACAAAGTAGGAAAAACTTCCAGGGGACCTATGCCACTAGCCTCTGGATAGAAAATACAGGAACCCTAGGACCTAGCGTCAGGGTCTTCTAACTAAAGGTTTTTATTCATTGTCGAGGGACCGTGGTCGACTTCGACTAGCAGTGTTACCTCCCATACTAGACGAAGAACCTCTTCCTCGGCCAGTGGTGAAGGGGCTTTGAGTCGTGTTAGCTCCTTGAGTTGAAGCCACGGGAGGAGGGGGGTTTCAACAGATCTTTAAGCCTCACTTCTTCTAGGGGCAGTACAGGAACTTGAAGGTCCCGCTTCACTTTCTGCACCCTATCCAACCACCTCATAGCCTCCTCATATGCTTCGAAATACTTGGGATTTTGAGTAATATGTTTCTGCTCCATGATATTGATAGTTTCTCGAAGAAAGCCTTCTAAATCTTCAATCAGTGGAGCTTTAACTGTCCCAAGTCAGATCCCATACGCTCGAAGGTTGTTGGTCGTTGCCTCGTATGTTGTATACAATTCAGAAAGCTCTTTATCAACCTTTTATTTTTCCCTACAAATGGCAACAATGATGGTTTGATTCTCCTTAATGGTTCTCTCCAATGCAGGAACCAAGTCTCGCTGATATGTCCAGACTTATTCTTTCCACTACTTGAGTTTTTTGGTAGCAGTTGTTAGGGTTGCTCGAGCCACCTACACGTTCTCTCAGGCCACCTGAGCCACATGGTGGTAACTTTCGATGGACTCGTTTGATCGAGAAGTTGATGCTCCCCTAGTGGATTTATAGGCTTTAGCAGACAAAAATCATTCATGCATCGAGGTAAATCCGGCCTTGGTAGTTATCTCTTCGAGAACTTCATTCTACCAGGCTTTGAGAGATAAAAAATCCCCCAAAACTTCATCCTTTGCAGCAGCCAAGGATGTGAAACCCCAAACCCAATTAGATTAATAAATAAAATAAATGAATAAAATCTATTAAAATTTTCTTATGTTACTCTATATTCTATGTTTAATTTTAAAAATATTTCGTATTCATTGAATTGTATATGTGAGTATTTATGTTAATTTTATAATAAAATATTTTTTAAATATATATACTCATTGAACGTTGAGCATTACAATATGGAACTCAAATACTAGAAATTAATTAGTTAAAAGAAATAAGTTATCATTTCTAATATTGTTTTGATTTCAAGGAATATAATTGTATTTAATATTTACATATATATGATTGATTATTAAGTATTGTAAATTAAAAGAAGAAAAATCAATAAATAAAGAATTAAAAGAAAGGAAACAACGGAATGTAAACCTAGGGAAAGTGAAATTTGGAGAGAGAAAATACTGGAAAGAGAAAGTCATAATAAAAATATTAATATCATAATAATAATAATAAAATAGTGGGAAGAGAGAGAGAGAGAGAGCTGACAAGCGGTCGTGAGAAATTTATCCAAAGTAATTTTTGGCATGTGAACGTAGGCACTTGAGGGTTAAATGGATAAAATTCTAGGTTTAGGTGTCAGAATCCCATGTTCTTATCAGTATAAATACCGGTTACTGCCTTCTCAAAAATTACAACCTTAAGATATTTTCTTGGGTACTAAAATAAGAACGGAGGTTGAGCAGTGAAAACGTAGAAGCGGAGGTTACCCAATCCAAGTCTAACCGAGGTGAGTGTTGCATCGCCTTAGCACGAACTAAGTTAAACTGGTTACATGTTTACATATATGTATATATATGATGCCATCAGAACCCGACTCTCTCGAACCTTCTCTCGCACCCCTCACTGAAACCATCACCTCTTGAACCCTTACTGAAACCATCATCTCTCGAACCCCTACTGAAACCATCATCTCTCAAACCCATACTGAAAAACTCCACCTCTAGAACCCCTAATAAAACCATCACCTCTCAAAAACCTACTGAAAACTTCACCTCTCGAACCCCTACTGAATATTTCACCTCTCGAACCCCTACTAAACACTTCACCCCTTGAACCCCTACTGAAAACTTCACCCCTCGAACCCCTACTGAAAACTTCACCCCTCGAACCCCTACTGAAAAATTCACCCCTCGAACCCCTACTGAAAACTTCACCACTCGAACCCCTACTGAAAACTTCCCCTCTCGAACCCCTACTGAAAAATTCACCTCTCAAACCCCTACCAGAAACTTCACCTCTTGAACCCTACTGAAAAATTCACCTCTCAAACACCTTCTAAAAACTTCACCTCTCGAACCTCTACTAAAAACTTCACCTCTCGAACCCCTACTGAAAACTTCACCTCTCGAACCACCACTAGAAACTTGTACCTCTCAAATAGTACCACTAATACCTTTACCTCTAGAACAGTACATCTCGAACCTATGTCTCGCACTAGTACCACTGATACCTTTACCTCTCGAACAGTATATCTTGAACCTACCCCTCGAACTAGCAACCCTGATATCTTCACCTCTATAACCCTTTCCAATGGAACCTCACTACTAGAACCTTTACCATTCAAACTCACCTCTGGAACCCGTACCTATGGAACCTTTACCTCTCGAACCTTACCTCTCGAACTGGTACTACTGAAACCTTTACCCCTCGAACTGTATCTCCCGAACCCTAGGTCTCGAACTAGTACTACTGAAACCTTTATTTGTCAAGCTCACCTCTCGAACCATACCTCTCAAATCTCTCACACTGAACCTTACCTCTTGAACTCACCAACTGAACCCGTACCTCTCGAACCTAACCAACTGAACCTCACCCCTCGCACCTCACCACTTGAACTAGTACCAACTACCACTGGAACCAGTACCACTTGAACCAGTACCACTTGAACTCAGTGCCACCCTAACCAGTACCACCTGAACACCAGTACCACTGAAACCCTACACTTGAATCCTCTACTCGAACCCCACCCCTGTACTCGAACCCCTGTACTTGAAACCTTATACTCGAACCTTTCTACCTTGTACTTGAACCATGTATACTTAAACCCCATTAGAGAGAGAGAGATGGCGGTTAAACTTAAATGATGGTACATACTGACTGTTAAATTAAGTGTGTATTTTATCATACTGTGCTCAATTATCGTGAAACTGAATTTATGATCTGCTTTGATATTGTTCTGTGAATGACCGACTTGTACATTATCTTGCCGTGTCAAACTTGAATTATCTGCTACCTGATTACCTATCTCTGATTTTGGGGCCCCTGAAGCAATTGTAGTTCGGTCGAAGTCGGCTGGGAACGGTACAGACCGGATCGTCTGATTAGACCGGCTACTCGTGGATTATTTTGGTATGCTAGCATAACCATCTATACTGATACGAACTCGTAACTGAACATCTGATTGGGCGTGGTTGACGAAACTGAATTATGGACTGATAGCCTTCGGGCACCACTGAAAAGGTTATATCTTGTATGTTAATCAGAGTTTCCATATAGGCACTTGGAAAAAACTCGACATTAACCACCCATATCCTTTTACTGTGTGCTAGGACTTATATGGCTACTTGTTATTTGTTATATCTGTGATCACTAAAAATCAACTTGGTAAATAATGGCAATGGAACCTCACTAAGAAATGAGCTTACCCTAGTTAAACAACCCTTTTCAGGTGCAGAGGAACTGTAAGAGAAAAGTACTTTGATTTGTTTACTTCTTTTGAGAAAGATCCTGGGTGGACTGTTAGAATTTTAATGTAAACTTTGAATCTGTAATAGTTAGGTGAAACTTTCGTTTAACACTTGTACTAATCCTTTCACTGTAATAGTAAAGCTAGGATTTTAATTATTTAAATTCGCTTCCGCATAAAATTTATCTGCTCGTTACCGCTAGCATTTTTGGTAGCACGCTCAGACCCGACCCGATACTGGTGTTGGGTTTGGGGTGTTACAAAGGAATCCATTTTCCTCCCTCGACTGGCTCAACGCTTCGAGGAGTTCCAGCTGCCTTTCGTGCAGATCACTACGCCATAAGCCCAGTTCCTCGTACGCGGCTCGAAGCATTTTTCGAGTTGGATAGACTTGTACCAAAACTAGGATGCCTCGATTCGATGCTACCAAGCCCATACCCCAATGAAGTGATACCACTCCTTCATGACTTGAAAAAAGAAATCGAAGGAAGTATCCCTTTGCAGATTGGGAGTGGGGAGGAGAAAAGGTACCAAGTCTAAAGTCTACGAAAGACAAAAGGATAAACAGGTTAAGTACGAGAAAATGAAAGTCTTCACTAATAGAACGAAAATAAGTACATCAGGAGCCCCAAAGGGAAAAAAATTCATACTATTTTTCCTATGATAGATGTCTCTTGGGAAGAACTCAAAGGGACAGGATGCACCGAGACCTCAGAGTGATAAGGGGATCTGGCTCTTTCCACTCGGTGTATTCGTCCACTTCCAGGTTGTAGATCTCCTCTGCTAAGAAATACTTGCCGGAAGCCTTCAAATGGTCGAGCAAGGGGAGTTTAATCCCCCCATATTGGATAGACTTCCACCAGAGATGGCTCAGCTTTTTGGGCTCTGAATTGTTCTTATAAACATCCAGCATAGTAGCGTACTTAGCCGGGAGATCCTTTGAAATAGAACGAGCCAAATTATTCTAGGTAACCCCAAACAAAATCGTGGAGAGGGAGGAGAAAAGATCCCAGAACCCCTGGGTCCTCACTACCCTATTGGTATAGGCCTCAAAAGCATAAACCTATTACTCGGGAGAGCAAAGGGCAGATGGTTTGGAAATTTCTGCCTGGGCCTCCGAGAGTTTCGGCTCGATCCCTTTCAAAAGATTGTCCTTCTCGGCGGCCTATTTCTTGAGCTCCCCTTTGTGAACAAGAGCCTGCTTCTCTAGCTCCACCTGATGGGCAAAGATAGAGATAGTATGCTCGGCCTCATAGTCGGAGGCCACCTTATTCAGGTCTTTCTTATAATGGGAAACAGCTTCACGTAACTTCCCTTCAAGCTCTTTAGACTTAGCAATAGCTTGTTCAGCCTCCTGAACCCTGGCCAAATAGGCCTAGACAATAGAGTCCAAGGAAACTGAGAAAGGTGCCTCTGGGACAAGGGTCAACAAGCGACCCTTCCCAGTTGAAGGGGGCAAGTTGCTCCTCCCGCAGAAGTGGCCAGTCTCCGAGCTAGTGTTCCTAGATGGACCAGGTTTGGCTGGGTGGTTAAAGGGGAGGGGGGGAAGCGTATCTGTTCTTGGCCTTTGAAGGGAAGGCTGGGGCATCGAGGCACCATCATGACCTTGTTTGCTCCTAGCAGTTTCATCTCGGAGCTCTGACTGAACATCAGATTGAGCTTCCGATTGGACAAGTTTGGAAGTAGGGTGGGCCTCTGGAAAGGCCTCTACAAACACTGTCTTGGCCTCCATCTCATTGTCAAAGCCAAGAGTAGCAGCAAAATCCACTAAACAAAAGAAGAAAGGGGAAAAGAACGAAATAGCCAACATAAAAAAAGCAAAAGAGGACTAGATAAAAGCAAAGGCATGTAAAACATAAACTAAGGGTGTCACAAGCACCTTCAGAGGGGGGGAAAGAAATCCCATTGGGTGACTCCCTGAAATTGCTTGCCCGGGCAGGCTTCGGTTCCGCTCCGACGGGCTTTGTGGCATGCCCGAAAGTTTTCAAGCTATCAGCCTTCTTTTTCTATTTTCTCAGGTTTTTCGAAGCATTTTCACCATCAATCGAAGAGGTCTTCCTCTTTCCCTTTCCGTTCTTGGGTTGAGCACCCCCAGATCCTTCCCCCATCTTATCCTTCGAACTATTCTTTTTCTACCCCTTGTAGAAAGGAGGCTTCACGGTCTCCTTCAGAGGAAAGGGTTCTATCAGGACTGGCTTTTGGCGATAGATCCAGTCATATACCTCCTCCGGCCAGATGGAGTTGGAATTCCTTGAAATATCAAGGGGGTCACTCAGTAGCCAATCTCTATCAGCTATCATATCCTCCAGATCAACATAGACGGGAGAATTCTCGAACTTGGACTTCAGATTCCAATCGGGCACATAGTACTTCTCCACCTCTTTCTTGAACATATAAATGGGGGATAAATGCCACCCTTTACAGTTAGAATAAATTTTACATGATGGTCTAAGAATCTATTGCACATGATTATGATCCCTCCAAGCTTTGTATCTTGACCCCATCCAAATGTACCACATCCTTACTCCTTGAGAGATAGTATAGAGATCAAAATACCTCGTAATGGGGTTCGATGCCCTAGCTGTTACATCGAGTCAAGAAGGCAATGATGAGGAGGATGACGTTCAAATGCAAGTGGGCCAGGCTTATCATGTGCTCCGCTAGAAGAAGAGACAGGATGGGGCAAGGGGAAACATAGGCCAAACCAAATATGGTGATCATAAAATGTGCACTGATCGGGCCTTGTATCCATCGGATTTTCATCTTCTTGAAGCACCTCCAGCCGTAAATCCTTCGGGAGCCAGAACCACAAAGGTAGCGTCTTCAACAACTTAGCAATTTTTGAATCCACGGGGTGTGGAGGACGGGAGTTAGAATAATTTTAAAGAAATAGGGACAATCATCCTTGTCCTGAACTTTGGCCCAACTCGAAACCCAAGACCTCGAAGAGACCCACTTTCGATGATAACCCTGAGGTGGTGTTGAGCAGCTGGTAGAACTTCCCTCAGCCTTCGAACTCGTCAAAAGGGAACCAACCAATGATGAAGGAACGGTTCCGGAGTCTTGAAGGGAGAACTCTCTATACCACCGATGGTAGGAACGGATGGGAAATAGGCTGGAATGGAGTTTTTCCCCGATGACGATGTTTGCGACATTATAAAATTAAAATGAGAAGTTAAGGGAAAGGGAACTTACTGGTAGAGTGGCCGGAAATATAACTTGAGCTTTTCTGAGAAAGATTGCTGGAAAACCGCGCAGACAGAATAGAGGGTTTTTTATATTTAGGAGAAATTTGGGAAAAATAGTGAAGTGAGAACAGTTAAGAGCCCTGATGTATATATATATATATATATATATGTATATATATGTGTATATGTGTGTATATGTGTGTATATGTGTGTATGTGTGTATGTGTGTGTATGTGTGTATATGTGTGTATGTGTGTATATGTGTGTATGTGTGTGTATATGTGTATGTGTGTGTATGTGTGTGTATGTGTATATGTGTGTATATGTGTATATGTGTATATGTGTATATATGTATATGTATATATGTGTATATATGTATATATGTGTATATCTATGTATATATGTATATATGTGTATATCTATATATGTGTATATCTGTGTATATCTATATATGTGTATATCTGTGTATATATGTATATATGTGTATATATGTGTATATATATGTGTGTATATATGTGTATATATATGTGTGTATATATGTGTACATATATGTGTATATATATGTGTACATTGATGTGTCCATTTTAGACGCATTATTTAGTAGTATTTAGGATCACTTTTGTGCTCTTTTATTATCGAGAGCTTGTGTTTTACCTTGAAATTCACTTAGGAGAGGCAAAATCAACTTTGTACTCTTTTACCTCTTCTAAGTGGATTTTGTGTGACAAGGGAAGAACACGGAAGCAACGAAGACCGGAAGACATTGAAGATTATACTTTCGAAGACTTTTGGATACTCACTTCGAAGACATGAAGACCGGAGGCCGTTGAAGACCATTTTGGAGCTGTTGAAGACTTGAAGATTGAGAGGGATGGCTATGAAGAAGACAAAGAAACAATGCAAAACTGTGGCTGCCGTCGCGACCCCGTCGCGACACCATCGCGAGTCGCGACCAACACCGTCGCGAGTCGCGACCAACGGGCGGCCAGAAATCATTCTTATTTTCTTTGCACTATAAATACCCTCTCTTTCCTCCTCTTCTCCAGCTTTTCCAGCCCGCGTTTTCTCTGCATTTTAGGGCTACAATTCTAGGTTTTTCTCTTCTTTCTTTTCTTAGCTTTCTCTTAGATTAATTATGTCTTTTGTTGTTCTAGAGTAGTTCTTGTACTTGGGAGCTATGGATTGAAGCTTCCACTTCTATGTATTGAGACTCATTTCTATCTATATATTTGATGTTTTTGCTATTGTGCTTTTATTGTGCTTTGAATGTTAATTGTTGATTGCATTGATGTTGTTGAGAACTTGATGATATGAATTGCTTGTATGAATTGCTAGCTAGGGTTTGGGGGATTTGAGTTAATTTCCCCCCTGTTCTTGTTAGGAATGTATGAGTGTGAATTAGAGCTTTTGATTGTGTTAGTGTGTTGACAATGTGCTAGACGAATGTGATTGATGTCGAACTCTTCGTCATGTTCGTTTGTGTAGCAAACGAGAGAGTCATATGCTCGTGGATGAATATGCGTTGCACGTTCATCCAATCTCGTGTAATTGCATGAATTGGTTTAATGCTTAGTCACGGTGTAGTGGTCATAGGCATTGCCAAGCTTGTTGGTCTTTCGTGCTAAATGCCACCAATGACACCTTGAGTCGTGGTCGCGACTCGGGAGTCATTGGTGAGGTTTGACGAGAGATGTCGAACTCACTCTCGCAAACTACGAACTAAGAAGGATAGGAGTTTAGTCTCCACGACAAGTAGTTGAAGTATTGAATAGATAATTTAAATTCATTCTTGAAGCATTTGTTATTTGGCGTTTATGTACTCTTGACGGTGTGTTTCACTGCATGTGTGCCATGAGTGGTTTGAGCATAGGTAGTGCTTGTGTGGTTGAATTGTTTAGGTGTAGGAACGTGACGAATTCCGTAGCGCCTTTGCATGAAGATCCATGAGCATGAACTTAGAACTCCTTGTGATGTGTGTGTTGTGGTACTTGCTAGATGGGTGCGTGAGAGTTGGGTCATGAATGCTATATGATGGAATGTGTGAATGATTCGATGAACTACATTAGATGTGGAAGTGGATATCCGTTGCCCCTAAGGCATTTTATCTTTGTAGTTTAAAACCCCTTTTCTTTAGTTTCGTTTGATGATTAGCATAGTCACTTGACGTTGCTAGTTATCTTGTCTTTTTACTTTCGTAACTTAGGAACCAACTAACCAACCAACCCCCCCATTTACATGCTTTTATGTGTGTGTATATATATTTACTCCTAGCCTAATATCAACCATTGTGTGCTTAGACGCTTAGGAAGATCCCTCTTCTCTTTGGACGACCCCGATTTGCCACTATCTACCTAGTTGTAGAAAGTAAGCATTTAGGGCTTATAAATTATCTTTTGCACGGCGGGCGCGACGACCGCCCGCCCGTCAAAATGGCACCGTTACCGGGGAAGAGGCGTTTATTCTTAAGTATTTAGGTGTATTTGGTTGTGTATTAGCTAGTTGTTTTTATTTTCCACTACTTGGTGGTTGTTTTTGTTCGGAGTAGGTATTGCTTGAGTTCTTGGTAATTTATTTTATTGAGAATCCTTGCACTATGATTCCGAACTTTTGAAAAATAAAAAATAAAAATAAATAAATTTTTTTTTAATGGAGCGTCTCACCTTGAGGGAACTCATGATGAGAAGAGAGGCTCAACAAGCAAGGTTTTGTAGGATGTGTCATTCCGATCATCCTACCGAATCTTGCCCTTTGTTGTGGGAAGAGCACTATGACCGAGAAAGAACCTTTGGTTTCCAAAACCATGGGTACTATGAAGAGTGCTATCAAGAGGTAGGAGATATTGGTTTTCAAGGGCAAGATGCTCATGAATGCTATCCATACCACAACTCTTACAATCCGGAATGGAGTGGTAGTCCGGATTTGTGGTATGAGAATGAGCCAGAAAACCAATATTACGAGCAACCTAGTTGGCCATCACCACCCTATACCATACCCCAAAACCAAGCCCAACAAGGAAGTTCAAATTTGACACGTGAGGATGTCTTAAATACCATAGCAAACTTGAACTCCTTTACTAGTGAAGAGCCGGATACCCAGCTCTCCTCTAGTGTTGAGGCCATTGAGGGGCATGTGAAGAACATATTAGAGGTATTGGCCCGAATGGAAGCTCGTGATTCCGAAAACACACCATCCCAACTTGAACTCGATGACTCGGTGAGTGAGGTCGCCAATAAAAATGATTTTGAGTTTGAAAGGGATGAGGAGTTGGTTGTAGAGGATAGAAAAATGGAGGAAGAGGTGATAGTGCTACATCCATTAGCGTCGTCACCCCTTCTCCCACCTAGTGAACCAACTCTAATATTTTCGGAAGTTTTGAGGGAAACGAGAGAGGAGCCAAAAGACTATCCCAAGCTCCCTAACCACTTAATTCCCTTTGAACCATCTCCACCTCCACAAGACCTTCCTCTTGGAAGTTTTGTGCCCCCACCTCTCTTATTTTGGATGCTCATGGTGAAGAGCTTCAAGCCTTCACCATACGGATAACATTAGGGTCGTGCCGACGACCTTAAAAATACGGAGCTTCGTCGTGCCGACGACGTTAACCAAATTCGGCATTTCTTTTAGTTTTTGTTTCTTAGTTTGTGTTTCTTAGTTTGTTTTTGTTGTTGTTTTGTTTTGTTCTTTTTATGGCTTGTTTTTCTGTGATTTTGTAGCAAAGTGAAGTGCATTGCAATGAAGGAGATGAAGGAACGAGATCAATGAACGAGGGAAGAAAGCTTGGACAGTTGGTAAGCAAAAAGAAAAAAATTTTAAGCCTGGGATACCCTGTCGTCGCGAGTCGCGATGGACTTCGTCGCGAGTCGCGACGAACAAGGGAGAAAAATCACTCCCAGCGCCAACTTTCCGCGAGTCGCGATGACTTCGCGAGGCTCGTCGCGAGTTGCGACCTACTTCGTCGCGAGTCGCGACGAGCTCAGAAAATTTTGAGCTCCCGGACTCCACTTTCCGCGAGTCGCGATGACTTTGCGAGGCTCGTCGCGAGTCGCGACACCCTTCGTCGCGAGTCGCGACACCCTTCGTCGCGAGTCGCGACGAGCTCAGAACATTTTGAGCTTCCGGACTCCACTTTCCGCGAGTCGCGATGACTTCGCGAGGCTCGTCGCGAGTCGCGACACCCTTCGTCGCGAGTCGCGACGAGCTCAGAACATTTTGAGCTCCCGGACTCTACTTTCCGCGAGTCGCGATGACGTCGCGAGGCTCGTCGCGAGCCTCGCGAGTCGCGACGAACCTCGTCGCGAGTCGCGACGTGCTCAGTAACTTTTGAAAATTTTTTGAGCCCGAATTTCAAGTTTCCAAGCTTCCACGTTTCCAAATGATTTTAAACATTGCATGATCCTTCCTTCTTCTCCACCCAACACTCCCAAGAACATCACATACCTCTCATTTCTTCCACCATCCTACATATATTGGCATATGAACCTCAACCTGGGACGTACCTTCAAACACATCGTCAGGGGCACTATCATCATACCCCTGGAAGTGTTATAGGATTTCGGAGGGTAAACCCTCACTTGGATGTCAGTTTGAAACACCCCCTGTCAAGAGAGAGTCATGCCGAACCCGCAGACTCAAGTACGGATTCGAGCCCATGATCCCAGGATGAATTTGAAGGCTGAACCCTCAGCTTTCCAAGGGCTTCTTGATAATGTGTAAATCCGTATGAGCTTAAATACCCATGTGACCTACCCTAAGTTCAAAGCTTTACCCTTTGGGTAAAGCCTTTTGGACTGGCCCAAGGTGAGAGTACTTGCTCCACAAGCAAACAAAACAGTTCCCCTACTTGCCTACCTATATAAAGGCCAAAGGTAACCCCCTACACAACTCAACTATTCATTCCTAATTACACTTGGGTAGCTTGTTTGCTAACTTGGCCGTCAGAGCCTTTTCCCCCCGAAAACTTCTGGGGGCTTTGTCTTTGCAGATTCTGATCACCCACGGCGGAGCAGCGGCGACGGTAAATTGAGGCCCATCAACTCCCTCATTGAAGATAAGTTTAATAATATCTCACATGATATTTTTCTCATTTTCATATATATATATATATAATGATTATATTTAACTATCAAATATTTATTACAAATTGATTGAATTTGGCTTCAAGGCAGAAAAACTCATATACCAAAATTGTGGGCATATCAATCCAAGTTTTCAATACCCTCCTTATAACCTAATGTGACTAATCCAAAAGGTTGTGACCTATTACTACTTAAATTCTTTTTTATGCATGACCGAGACCAATGTCCTTTTGAAACATGTAAGATTTTCAAACACCGAACCAGCTATTTACGTCTACACAAAAATAGCTGTTATAATGTTCAAAGAATTGTGACCTATTAGGGCATGTGTAATGGTAATTTTTTAATTTTAAAAAACCACTCTAGAAACCAAAAACACCCACAGTGGTAGTTTTTAGGCCGATTTCTTGTTAAGAAACCGGCCCTTTGTTGCCATGCTAGGAACTGGTTAAGAAACCGGATGTGGCAGCTTTGTCAGCCGTGTCACATGGCCTACTGCGGCAAATTTTTTTAAGCATGTGGGGACACGTGTCATCCATGCATTGAGCCACATGTCCCGCATGCATGGTTTAAAATTTTTTTTTAACAGCCTCTGACACGTGGTGCCATCTGGTTGGGCCATGTGTCAAGCGGCAAAAATAATCGTTACATTCATGGCTGCAAAATTTAATGGCCGCAAAACTTTAATTCCAGTCAAGCAGCAAAAAATTTTTAATTTTTTTTTCATGGCTGTAAATTTAATTCCAACGGTTACATTCCCATCATTATTTCTATTTTCAATTTGTAATAATTGGTCGGACTAGATTAAATATTTTTTTTATTTAAGTATTTATTATAATTTGTCTTCTCGTTATAATTGGCCTTTCTAATGTCACATTTTTTATTTATTTTTATAAAATCAATATATCTTATTCTTTATTATAGATAACAAAATGTTTAACAATTTCATGACAAGAAAAAAGAAATTTCATTTCATTTTTGAATAAAAAACACAAAAAATATTTTTAAAAAGTGAATTATTTTATACTTTTTTTAAATGAAATGAAATTATATTAATAAAAATTATAATGTATTATTAAATTTCACATTCAACTTATTTTAGGTGAATAAATTAAATTAAATTAAATGTTAACGGTAAAATTAATGAGTAGGATAGAGAAAATCAAGTGGGGTCAATGAATAGTTAAAAGTGGTTTCTTACCATTGTGGGAATGAAAAATAGTGTTTTCTTAAGTGATTTCTTAAGATTAGGTGGAAGAGAGAGTGAGAGAAATAATATGTTTAATTGGTAAAAAATCAATATCGATTTCTACCACGTCACTTGGTGTTAGATGCTTTTGAAGATCTGGATTGTCATACTGTTCCACATATACATCAGGAAGTGCAGCAGAATCGTACAGGGAGGATTCATTTGTCTATTGATAAAAGTTTACATGGTTCGTCCGATTCATTTGTCTATTAATAAAAGTTTACATGGTTCGTCAGATTATTTGATGTAACACATTAGTCTTAGATGATTAAATTTAGGTGAATTGAGTGGTTGAAATTAAATTTAGATAGAAAAATGTAGAATGAATGGATGAAAAATGAATTAATCTTACCAAAAATAAAATGTGTGTCAAATTACTAATAAAAAAATGCAATGAAACAAAGAGAGTATCCAATTTCTACGGGATATGGACATTTGATGGATCATTCCGGAAGACAAGATGGCTTGGCAGTGGCGGATGTAGGCGAGGGTTGGAGGGGGTTTCAGCCCTTGCCGGGATGAAATTTATAGAAAATATAGGGTAAATTTTCTTTAAAAATATTTTCAGCACCCTCTACTATAAACAAAAATTAAAAAATAACTTTTTTCTTTATATATCAGTCTCTGCCATACGTATTTTCTATCTATGCCCCTATGGCTTGGTACTGCAACATGGAAAACTTCACACAAAAACATTCAACATGGAAAGAAAACTGAGTTAGGATCGGATTTTTTTGTTTCAAATTCTCCACTCCAAGCGAAAGCTGAAGCGCGCGTGAGAGCCATAAAAACCTCACTGAGGACACAGGTCTCACAAATGTCAGTATACAGTGACTCAATAACTATTGCATTTTCTTTGAATCAACCAGAATCTACTCTTTGGGAAATGAAAGCAGTGCAACAGATCTTCATAGCCATCATTGGCTTAACCGCATGGGTATTTACCTCGGTAATTTACGGTAATAGTATCAATATTTTTTGGAGGAGTGTGTGTAAAATATCGATGCATATGTAAATGAGTGTAAAATGCAACACATTTACACCGGTGAAATGAAACACTGTTAGACTAAATCAGACTCCTGATTAGATTATAATTTATTCTGATTAGAGTTCTTTCCTTATTATACCTCTATTGTACTCTCTATATATTGAGATATCAATAATACAATTTATTACGGCAAATCATTCTATCATGGTATCAGAGCAAGTTCTGATCCTAAATCATTAATCACACGTTCCGATCAAGGCAATAATTTTCGACAAATTTCCGGCAACTTCCGGCAACTTCCCGGCAACTTCCGGCAACTTCCCAGAACTTTCGATCACATCCCGGCAACTTCCGGCGGCTCGTCACCGGCGTCATCAGCACTTCGTCACCGGCGTCACCAGTCTTCGTCACCGGCGTCACCAGCGTTTCGTCACCAGCTTCGTCACCGGCGCTTCCGCCGCTTCGTTTCTGCCGAGTCTCGTCTTCCAGCGCCGGATTTCAGCACCATCTTCATCAGTAAGCGCCGGATTTCAGCAGTAAGCTTCGCCTGGTATCGCCGATCCGTACAACTCCGGCGACGAGAAGTCAACGAAGAGTTTCTGTCGAAGAAGAAGACGACGCGTGTCCACACGCACAGACTCACAGAAGAGCGCGTGAAGATCACGCGCGCGTCCATTAAAGGCGCGTCTTCGCACGCGCGAACCAACGGGCGAACCAACGGGGAGATACCGTCTCGCGATACGGTCATTATCTCGCGCTATTTTCGGAATTAATCGCGATCAGATACCGTATCACGATATTCTTCAATTTGTCGCGTTCTGAGGTTATTTCTCGCGAGTTAAGGTGTTTTCTCACGAGTTTATCAAATTCTCTTCAGCACCCGGTCAATTTCTGTGCAATTTTTGGTCTTTTGATATGGTTTATTTGGGCCCTACATCTCGGGAAGATTGCTCTATTAATTGGGTTGCGGACAAGGCATTTTTTCAGGCCGATTTGAATGGTCACAACCGCCATTCTTCGTCGAATCAGTGGATCGTTGATTCAGGTGCTACATCTCATATCACTGCTCGCACCAGTCATCTTGATCAGGTACAACGTTATCGTGGTTCTGATTCTATTCTTGTTGGAAGTGGTGAATCATTATCTATTTCTCACATCGGCCAATGTCATTTATCTGGTTTCTCTGTTAATGATGTCCTTGTGGTCCCTAAGATTACTAGAAGTTTATTGTCCATTAGTAAGCTTACTCGTGACTTACCTGTTCGTGTTATATTTGACGCCGATGCATTTTCCATTGAGCACAAGATTACAGGGACGATAATTGGTAAAGGCCGTCATAAGTCTGGTCTTTATTTTCTTGAGACTGGTGATTCCAGTTTTTTAGGCGAACTACGCTCTACAAAGCTTCATGCTTCTTTTGAGCAGTGGCACTCTCGCCTTGGTCATGTGTCTTATGATACTGTTCAGTTATTGAATCGACGGGGCCTTATTTCTGTCACTTCGGCTATGCCTGCACCTGTCAGTTGCTCTCCTTGTCAGATGGCCAAGAGTAGCCGTTTGCCCTTTTCCCCCAGTGACAAGCGCGCTGCTGGTTTATTGGATAAAGTACATTGTGATTTGTGGGGACCAGCTCCTGTTTTATCTGTCGATGGTTTCTCTTATTATGCCGTCTTTATTGATGATTTTTCGCGATTCACATGGTTTCTTCCGATGCGGCATAAGTCGGATTTCTATGACACTTTTATCCAGTTTCAGAAATTCGTTGAGAATCAGTTTTCTGCCAGGGTTAAAAATTTTCAGACCGATGGTGGCACCGAGTTTACTAATCACCGACTTCAGACTCATCTCATATCATGTGGCATTCATCATCAGATGTCCTCGCCTTATACACCTGCTCAGAATGGCCGGGCCGAGCGGAAGCATCGTCACATCACAGAGACTGGTCTTGCCATGCTTTTTCACTCTTCTGTGCCGCACTGTTATTGGGTGGAAGCTTTCTCCTCTGCAGTTTACATTATTAACCGTTTGCCTAGTTCAGTTATGAGTGGAAAATCCCCTTTTGAGGTTGTTTTTGGTCATGTGCCTGACTATACCCTCTTTCACCCGTTTGGTTGCCGTGCATTTCCATGTCTGCGTGCCACTGCTACTGATAAGTTTGCACCCCGATCCATTCCCTGTGTTTTTATTGGCTATAGCCCTCGTCACAAGGGCTTCCAGTGTCTCGACCAGACGTCTGGGCGCATCTATATCTCTCGCCATGTTCGTTTTGATGAAACTTTCTTCCCTTATGTCTCAGCTTCCACGGACAGTCGTTCGATTTCAGATCTGGAGATTTCATCATTTTTTGATGGAACTGTTACTTCATCAGCCGGGGCCACCACGCCTGTGTCTATGCCTGTTCCAGCTGCCCCTCCTTCACCACCATCTTCCATCTGGACGGCCGACCTGGACCCGGCTCCTCGTCAACCGCCTACCATATCTCAGCCGCTGGCCAGCACTCCTCAGCCACCGTCTCAGCCACCGGCCACCACGTCTCAACCTGTATCGACTATTCTTTCTCTGGTGACTTCCGACGACCACTCTCCGGTCAGCACAGCTCGATCTTCCTCCGTGTCATCAGCTGGTTCGACTCCTCCAGATTCGCCGCCCCAGCTTCGTACTCATCGGATGGCCACTCGGTCTTCTACTGGTGCCATTCAGCGGCGGGATTATTCGGATATTATTGCTCATGGTCTCACTGCTGCACTCCTCTCTCAGACAGAACCCACTGATTATCGCACTGCTCTTCAGGATCCAGCTTGGGTTTCAGCCATGGATGATGAGATGGATGCTCTCCGTGGTCAGCACACTTGGGATTTAGTGCCTCGACCTTCAAATGTCAACATTGTTGGCTCCAAATGGGTCTATCGGCTCAAGTATCGACCAGATGGCACTATTGAGCGTCATAAAGCTAGACTTGTGGCGCAGGGTTTCTCGCAGATTCCAGGTTTTGATTTTGACCACACTTTCAGTCCTGTGGTCAAAGCCTCCACTGTTAGGACGGTTCTCGCCATAGCCACCATGCGTTCCTGGCCACTTCATCAGTTGGATGTCAAGAATGCTTTCCTTAATGGTGTTCTTGATGTTCCTGTCTACATGAAGCAGCCCGTTGGTTATCAGGATTCTGTCCATCCAGACTATGTTTGTCGTTTGAAAAAGGCCATTTATGGTCTTAAGCAGGCTCCCCGGGCTTGGTTCCAGCGTTTCAGCAGTTATCTGACACAGCTTGGTTTTCGGTGCAGCTCAGCTGATACTTCTTTGTTCGTCCTTTCGAGAGGGTCGTCATTACTGTACCTACTTGTGTATGTGGACGATATCATTCTTACAGGCAATAACTCGACTCTTCTTCGCCAGTTCATTGATCGAACACACAGGGAGTTTGCGATCAAGGATCTTGGTGCTCTTCATTACTTTCTTGGTCTTGAAGTTTCGCCTACCTCCTCAGGATTACTGCTTGGCCAAGCAAAGTATGCTCGGGATATTTTGAATCGGGCCGGTATGTCTGATGCGGCACCAGTTTCTACTCCATTTGTTGCTGGTTCTCAGCTTCACAGCTCTACCAGTCCTCCATTTCGGGATCCTACACTTTATCGTTCTCTTGTTGGTGCCCTCCAGTATCTCACCATCTCTCGCCCAGATTTGGCATTCTCGGTCAACACGGTGAGTCAGTATCTTCAGGATCCTAGAGATGACCATTTTGCTGCTGTGACTCGGATTTTGCGATATGTCCGTGGCACTCTTCATTTTGGTCTCCGATTTTGCTCTGCTAGTACTTCTGATGTGTTAGGATACTCTGATGCTGATTGGGCTCGCTGTCTGGAGACTCGTCGGTCCACTTATGGTTATGCGGTTTTTCTTGGTGGGAATCTGGTTTCTTGGAGTGCCAAGAAACAGCCCACTGTTTCTCGCTCTAGCACTGAGTCTGAATACCGTGCTCTTGCCAACACTGCCTCGGAAGTGGTTTGGCTCACTCATTTGCTTCGTGATCTTCGGGTTCCCCTTTCTGGTTCTCCCCTGTTGTTATGCGACAATAGTAGTGCTATCTTCTTGGCTCAGAATCCAGTGGCGCACAAGCGGGCGAAGCACATCGACATCGACTATCATTTTGTTCGCGAGTTGGTGACATCCGGAAAGCTGCGCGTTGCTCATGTTCCGACTTCTCTTCAGATTGCAGACATTTTCACCAAGGGGCTCTCTCGTCCGCTGTTCGAGTTCTTCAGGTCCAAGCTGTGCGTCGGCGAGCATCCGACGCTTCGCTTGAGGGGGGGTGTTAGACTAAATCAGACTCCTGATTAGATTATAATTTATTCTGATTAGAGTTCTTTCCTTATTATACCTCTATTGTACTCTCTATATATTGAGATATCAATAATACAATTTATTACGGCAAATCATTCTATCAAACACATTTACACCGGTAAAATGAAACACATTTACACCGGTAAAATGAACCAGTGTAGAAAATTGTTTGCACCGGCTTCTTAAACCGGTGTATAAATTTTGAAAAGTTGGCGGCACAAATATCTGCACCGATAATATTTGGAACACTAGTGTAGACATATGAACCGGACCGGTCTTTCTTTTATAGTAGGATTTTTTTTTGCACTGGAATAGTTTGCACCGGTATGTTTTTTACACCGGTATTATTTTATGCACCGATATATTTAAATAATTTAAAATAAATTATTAAAAATGTGATTTTTTTACACCGGTTCATTAATTTTATACCGGTGTATTATTTGGTTAAAATTTGCAATGCCCAATTTTGTTTTCCAATGGTCCCTCCCGGATCATTTCCGGGGCAACAACAGCCAGAGATACTTGTAAACTATTATAAATTGGAAACCTTTGAATCGGTAAGAAATTTGAAACATCCTAGTACGAAAATATCGCTCGCAAAACACGTAAAAATTATTCAAACAATGAAATAGAAGAACTATCTTAAGTATGGATTGAAACAAAGTAAAAAATTATACAAGTTTACTATAACCAAACACCATCCATAGAATTCAAATATCATCAACCATTCAAAATAAACCATCAACCTATGTTGTTTTTATCATCCAGAAGTTGCAACGTAGTGTTCGTCTGTTGCTGGTAGTCTTCGAGCCAAGCCCCACACCATCTCTTTGTTACACCTTGAATTTCGTACGCACGGTACGGCCCTTTGCCTTCTGGGAAGATCTGTTAATTTCAAACTTACACTGTTAGTCAATAATGTTTCATTTACTAGAAATTAATAATAACAAATTTTGAGATGCAAGGTTTATCTCCAAGATATTGTTTGTCTCCGGGTGATTAACAAATTCTTCCATGAAGAGCATGATGGAGTACCCGTATTGACACGAACCATTCTGGGTTTGGTACTGCACATGAAAGGTAAATGTAATTACTAACCCTAAACATAATAAATTGAGGGATGAAATGACAGAATGACTTACCATGATCTTGTTGATTTTCCAAGTGTGGTTGGGTTATGGCTCCGTCTTTATCTTCTCCCTTCGGTATGCGCATACAAGCCTGTCAAGAAAGTAAATTAAAATGGTTACTTTTTCCCGTATATTACCAAACTAGGATTTTTGATTGATTGAAATACCTAGAAATGGTCATGAGTTCGATCAAGTTTGTTGGTTTGATACCCCCTGGCAATGTGTCCAGAGTGAAAACCTCCTTCATTCTGGGACGGATAATGATGAGGTACCAATGATGACTGTCGGAAAATTATGTTAACAAATTAATGAAATGGAAGTGGTTTGAAATGTAAGTGTAATTTCCAGGAACAAATACTTACATTCTTATATAGAGGACGATGTAGAACTCAATATCTGTTGCCTTCATTGTTTCCCAAATTAGTTTGAAATGAGTTCAACCTCTTGCTCGAACTTGTTCAAGTTGCCACAGTTGGATGGGCAGAATTTGACGCGACCTGAATTAGTTTCCCATATTTTCTCCCACAAGTGCTTGTAAAGTTAATGATACTGAAAATGAATTCCTAATCAATTTTAAAAAGGGTAATATGCAGATATAACCCAATATGTTGATGAAAGTGCAAATATAACTCTCAATTATTTTTTTAGTCCAAACATAACCCTATCTATTACACATAAGTGCAAATATAACCCTAAAGCCATTATTCCGGCATTGACTAGCCATTTCCGGCCATTGACCAACCGAAAATAACCAAATTATCCTTCTAACCTAATACAAAATTAAAATACAAAATTACCCCCAATCACCACACCAGCAACCACTTGGCTCACCACTAGCAGCCACTACCAGAGCTCCTTTGCCTCCCCTGCCATCACCTCGCCTTCACCTCGCCACCACCACTCACCACCAGCAGCTAGCACCACCGTCACCATCTTGCTCACCACCAACCACTACCGAAGCTCCTCTGCCTCCCGTGCCATCACCTCACCTTCACCCCGCCACTACCACCACCACCAATCCCTCCTTTTCCATCACCTCACCTTCACCCTGCCACCACCACCAACCATTCCCACCACCACCACCAATCCCTACAGCCATCACATCACCACCTCTCACCACCCATCAGACCTACTGGAGCTCATCTACCTCACCACCACCGGCAACCACTAGCAGCTAGCACCGCCGCCACCACCTGGCTCACCACCACCAGCCACTACTGAAGCTCCTCTGCCTCCCCTGCCATCACCTCACCTTCACCCCGCCAACACCACTAACCATTCCCACCACCACCTATCCCTCCAGCCATCACATCACCACCTCTCGCCACCTATCAGACCTGCCACCATACCACATCAGACCCCCATCGCCACTCATCAAACCTGCCACCACACCACATCAAGGTACAAACCTAGAAATGCAAAATAGGACAAAATTAAAGCTTCAAACATACCTCAGATGAAATCAGACCTTTGACTGAGCAGAATGAACAACACTACCTCGATCACCACCGGCCCCAAATTTTCCTTATTCATCATCTTCTTCTTTTGCTTCAGATTTCACAATTTTGGAAACCTAATTTGATAAATTGGGGGAAATTGAGAGTGTATTTATAGCAGTTATGGAGGAGTTGAAGAACAAAAGGGATAGCGGCGGATGGAGTGATTGTAGTGGCCGGAGAGAGGGTGGCGGAGTGATTTAAAGAAAAGGTGTGCGGCGGGAAGAAGAATGAAGCAACAGCGAAGTGAGTGGAAGAAGAGAATAATGGCATGGTTGGTGAGAGACGAAGAGCAATATGGTCATTACATCATTTGAAATTTTCAAAAAATTTTAAAACATAAAACTGACCAGGGTAAAATTATCTTTTCACCTAATTCTGGCATCAAATTGCTGGAAATGGTTATATTTGCACATAACCTTAATAGATAGGGCTATATTTGCACTTTCAATTAGCGCAAGGTTATATCTGCACTTTCGCCAATTACATAGGGTTATATATGCACTTTTCTCTTTAAAAAAACATCAAGGATGTAAGTTTTGAAACTCACCTCATCCACACATCAACCTGCGCATTATCGATCTAGGTCATCGAACGCATGTTCTCTAGTTTCTTCCCGAACTTGACCAGAACTTCTATTCCAACACCGCAGGTGTAATAGAGTGCAAATGTCGATGGTCAGAACACTGGGATGAACATGCAGTCCTTATTTTTTATCATTTCCAGGATAGCAGCATTTGGTTCCTTTATGAATTGCACCATGATCAGCCAATATGTCAGATCTCATTTGTTGACAATTTGCAAACGTAAAATGATACAAAATGATCACTTGAGTATGTAGTATTGAACTATCATTGTTAATAAATAATAGTTGTACTCGTTTTAGTGCATCGCCTGTTTTGGAAACCTATTTAATCTTGGTCTTGTAGTTGGACGAAAATTAGCCGTCGACTAGGATTTTTGCTCACTAGTATCCTGTTACAAGGATTAATGAATACAGATACACAAAAGTGCTTTGAGGAATAGAAATATAATGTGTTACAAGAATGTACCCCTCCGTTGGTGGTGAGAACCATAACCTCCTTGTTATCATCGTCCGTATCACCTCCGGCATTGACATCATCGATGTCACTCGGTTGCTCATCTACCTTGCCTATTAAGGACATCATCCAATCCACGATGCTATTGAGCGTCTCTCCAACATTATCAAAATGGTGATCTGCCGAGGGCAACAGAGGCATCACTCACATACTCTCTCACGAGCAATACTTCCTTGTTGGGCATCCAGTGGATGAGATACCTGTCGCAACCCATGGACGACCATTTTCTTCTTCCTGACAATGTCTTCAATGAAAAGAGTCACGCGTTCTCCATCCTGATTGTATAATATTTTATTGAATAGATAAAATGGCTATGAAGATATTTCAGATGTGTAATCCAATGTATAGGACATGCATAGATTAATGAAGGTGTACCTCTTCATCTCCTTTTTCGTCGCTGGGCTCTTCACCGAACTTTGTAGCAGTTGCAGCAATGTCATCAATCGCCTTCTCTATAAAATTCTTGAGACCATCAAGGCCTGGCGGAATCTGAACACCGCTTGCAGATGCTAAGTTCTTCACCAATTGCTCTAGGTATGATACCATAGCTTTCAGGACAGGTTGATCATTAGATGGTCTCCTCTGGGTTGTCTCTTTGGTTGAGGAACTGCTACCACACTTGCTATGGGAAAGATGAGGAATAGCTATCGCTGTGGATAGACCCGTCTGAGTTCCCCTGTACCTGCCTGGGTGATCCTTCTTCTTTGTCACTTTTATAAGGATGTCTTCACCCGACTGCAGTTCCTTCCTTAAGCTCATTCAATTTCAACTAAAAAACACATAGGAATGCAATTGTTTATATCAATAATGTGAAATACACTTAAAAATTAATTTAAATGGTCGATTTTGGCATAACTTACAACGTCCGGTGCGATCTTCTCAACCCCTTTCGATGTGTATAACCCTTTCTTATCTTTGTTTGCCTCAAGGTAGACAAGAGATCTGTCAGGTGTGAAATTATTTTGACCGAGGCATTGCTCAATCTCCTCGTCAGTGAATCCCTTGGAGGTAAACCTAATTCTCTCCTTCTCCTTCAACTCCTTAGTCAATTTGTCACAGATGTATCGATTACCCCTTATGCCCGTGTGGTGCATGTAATCCCTACCATTGTTGCATTCAATATTTGTCACCGCGAGCCTCTGATATCGTTGTTATAAATAAAAATTCAGTTGAATAGAATTTGTGGGCGACATAGCTCTTAACAAGTATTAATTTTTTTCATCATACCTGAAAATCCGGATACCAACGCCTCTTTTCAAACAAGTGTCATTCGTCTTCGTTCATCCACTTATACTTCTCCCATGCAGGTATTCCTGTTTTATTGATACCTTTGTCCACGTCGTGAATAAAACTGTTTGCCACCTTTGTCTTCCAATTCCTATGTTGATTTTTTGCCCTATCTGTAACCTCCTTCCTCAGTATTTCTAGTTGCTCATCTGTCATATGTGTTTCAATTGTGAAGCTCTCCTATAACAAATCATATGAAAAAGCATGTCATTAATCATATCTTCACTAAGACTTTACCATGAAAATTTTTAAAATGACAATTGTCGAGAGTCTTACCAGAACATCCTTCCATGCCTCTTCCTTAACATCGCTTCAGTGTTCGCAAGCACCAAATCTGATGTAGCACCGGAAAGCGTAATTTCCATAAGCGTTCCACGTTGACCAATTCTCAATGCATACTTCTTAATTCCCACGGAACTCAAGCGCAACAGGAGTTGGAGTTTTATGCTTTGCCAACATCAGAGACTGGCACGTGCTAGTTCCTCGCCTCCTCAAATAAATTTTTACCTCAAACTTGTCCCATCCTTTTCCATTTTCCCTCCAGCTTTTGTCAAGCCGTCGTCCGCCTCATCAACAATTGGCCTTCCTTTGATGGCGCTCTTTCCCTTTCCCTTGCGAATTGGTGTTTTGGCTAACTATTTACCGGTGTCTCCTCCTTGAACATCCCCTATAATAATATCACCATGTTCCGCAGTTTCTTTCTTCTTTTCACTATTCGGGTTATTTGTTTGCGTTGCTTCTTCCTTAAATTATATCTTCAACGGGATCCTTTTTGGCAGAGATTCTTGGTCCGCTACATCAACCACATTTTCACTTCATCCTCCTTCTTTGTAACTGGTCGCTTCCTCTTCGTGTTTAATTTTCCCTTCTTCGGCGGCATCTAAAATAGTGGAATAGAAAATTATCAATCCAAACAATAACGGTACATAAAGATCAACATTGATGGAGCGTGGCGTAGAACTTGAACGTCAAATTCATAACACTTTTGAGCAGAACATGGCATAGAAATTGAACAATTCATACATAAAACTACAATATGTAAGGCATAAAAGTTCATATAACATGGCATAGAACTTGAATGAACAAGGCATGAAACTTGATATAGAATGAAATGGAACCTTATAGAAATTGATAGAAAACCATACCAATCTCGTTGGATTCATAAAATAGGCCTACAACCGAGCAATTATCACTCCCCCTAACGTAACTATCAACATTATCACCAACCAAAAATCTATAGTACTACATTATCCATCCACAAAAAAAATGCAAAACTTTTTAACCCCGCGATTTTATAAGCATACCATTCAAGTTACCCTTTCAAATTTTTTAAAATTTACATGTTTTTCTTCATACAGGCATTTAGTTGAACATGTGTTGCGAGTCAGAGTTGGAATGGTTTTTTGAAGAGAAATTGATATGGTAACCCATGTTAACATAAACACCAACACTTACCTTCACCAATGGAGCATTTGCGTTACTACTCCTTTCAGTCGAACTCGCCAAGAACAAAATGGGATGATGAACTCGCCAAGTACTTTCTTCTCTTGTGTTGTCAAGGGTTGATGAAGGGTTTCTTATGTTGTGTTGCTCAACACTTTATAGGATAGATGATGGGAGTTACAATGATTGATAAAGAGTTATGGTGGTTCAATTTAGTATGAATTGAATGGTTGAAGTGGTGGAAGGCGATTTTCAAAGAGAATTTAAAGGTGTTTGATGAGGAGAGGAGGAGTTGTGAGAGTTATGTCAGTTGAAAAACATATGAAGACTTTTTTTACACTGGTAATATGTAGAGTACCGGTGTAATATTTGTGAAAATGGGTTTGGAAATTGGCTAACTGTTTAGCACAGGTACGTTTACCGGTGTAGAAATTGCAGCTGCTTTAATGATTTTTTCAATGACCCGTGAGCAATAATTGAAACTTTAGGCTAACTATTGTACACCGGTATTTCTTACCGGTGTAGAAAATGTTGATACAGTGTAAAAGCACACAAAAAACAGCTGCGTGCGGCTGCTTTAATTATTTTTTTGAAAAAAATAGGTTGAACCCGAGAGGAACTTTAGAAATTTTAGACTAAGTGTTCAGCACTAGTACATGTACCGGTGCAAAAACAACATGTACTGGTGTAAGAAATTTTGTGCCTTATTAAAAAAAATGAAGAAATTGAAAATTTTGAACCGCGCGCCAAAAAATTGAACACTTACACCGGTAATTACTTAATATAAATTTTTTGTCAATTATTTGAATTCCCTCTTATTTCATTTACCCCCCGTGCAATTTTACAACATCCCCATTTATTCAAATTGATGTTTAATTATTGTGAATGAACATTGTACTAGCTGTTTCATGCAAATATCGACCGCACATGGCCCCCGTACGTTGACGTTACTAAGCATTGTTTAATTTTATAAAATTTGATTATTGACCCCAAACATTTCGTTTCACCCCGTGAAGCACTTTTCCACCGGCCTAAATGGAATTTTAAGAGGCTCCATATTGAATAAGTAACATTTTTGTACCTCAATGCTACCGAGGAACATGCAAAATTGATTATAGGAATTTATTGTATTTGGGTCCCCAATATTGTGACATGCGATTACGACATGTTAGGACACTACATAAATTACCAAATTTAATATTACGGACTAAATAGTAATTGTAACATATTTGTGCCCGGGTGGTGATTCGTCCTGAATCGCTAGTAGGTCTTGTAGAGTAAACGACAACAGTTTACTTCATTGTTTCGATGTGTAATCCGAACATCTTCCAAACTAAATACGGAGTCCAGACCCATTCATTTTCCCGCATGTAGAACTTGGAAATACAAAAGGGTTGTTTTGTTGACCATCCGGTTTGATTGGATTGCGATTTCAATTTACGAGTGAACTTTTTTACTTTTTACAATTTAGTCCCTCCAAGAATCTTAGAAGGGTCGAAATATAAAATTGGCTCCACATATATGCAATTCAATACATTATGATCATGTTAATGCGTTTGTAGACCCTACGGGTGGACGGAAGGCCCTGTAAAACCAAAAGTGAATGTTTGCACTATATTTCCCAAAACTATACTATTGCCCATAAATTTACTTGGGGAACCTCCAAGCTCATAATGTTACAATTTTTTGAAAAATTATAACCATTCTTAGAATATAGTGCACCAAATTCGGCGGTCTTGATGTAACCACTTTTACTAACTATGTTCGGCCTATCTTTTTTGTCTTCATGAGTGTATTTGTCCAACACAATTTTAGATCACGTAGTGTACAAATTTTTTATTCGACCCATCATCGTGCATGTTTATCAAAAGTAAAAATGTCAAACTGTTTAAGTGCAACACTGTCAATGTTTAGTACATAATATACTCTTTCTAATTGCTAGTACAAGTTTTCTACGAATAATAACGAGAAAATGGTTCAACCCCATCAGCAGGTTCAGCTGCATCACCATCACAGGTACTTGTGTCAACATCCATGTCCTTGACATCGCCTTTGCGGAATGTTGGGAAATTTCTGACTGCTTCCACGGCTTTAAGAAATTGATACGTCATAACTTTGGCCATATGTTCGTGCCATGATCTTTGATATTTGGATTCTTCAAGTAAGTTTGCAACACCGACCTCCAGGGCAGCAATTCTGGATTCAATAGTAGCAACATGCATATCAGGTGTCTGTTTGTAGAAAGACACCACAAAAATCTTACCCATTGGTTGGCCATAAACGTCATGTGCACGGGCACTAACTCCCGCTCTTGAACAAAGCGCAAAGATGATACTGCAATAGGCATGAGATCCCATATAATCTCGTTCCCTCTACAATAGAGGACAAATTCGACGACCAACATTCTATCGAAGCTCCTTCTTTATTTCATACAAGAAGGTGAGGCAAATTTTGTGGACTTCTGTGTACACAGTTACTGGATGGATTCTAGACACCACGAAGTGTACCACCCATTCATTTCCGGAGTTAGAGTTTTCTTAGGTATTTTCCTCCAACCTGGTTTGACCAACTCATCTATGTCCGTACCTGCCCTAGTTACTGTCCCAGCAATATCCTTCTCAATTGGTTGTTGTAGAATATAACTGTCATAACCTAGGAAATGGAGTGCGAGAAAATCGTCCTCATCGTTTGGATCATTGGGCAACCCAAACAAGCCATTGATATATTCTGGTGTGACAAGGACGGTTTTACCTCTGCAATAAACATGATCGTAGCTTGGCCTTCACTTCAAGTTTGTATAGAACTCATTTACAATGGTCGGGTTGAATGGTTGCGGAGTCTAGCAGAATTTTTCCCACCCAAGCTTTCGGGTAGTTTGTTCGAATGTGGGAGATGCTTCAATTCCTCTCTCTATGTGATGAGGACGTCCTTTGTACGATTCATTGACCAACCTAGCCTTCTCGGACACGAAGGTACCATCCAGGTAAGTGTGTGGTGATACTTTTTGCAATGATGGGGACGATGAATCGCATATCCTTTTTGAAGTGGATTTGGGAGGCATTTCCTAAAAAAACACATTGAAGCATTTCATCAAACACCTTAGATGCAAGTCAAGCTATTCATGATGTCACATTCTCAATGATTCTATTTCATATGCAATTGTTAATTGATCATACTGATAAGGTATTGAAGTGGTTTACCTGATTCTATGACAACCTACGTAGGATCTCAACAAAGAAGGGTAATGATGGAGATTGTATTGAGTGAGAGAAACAAATTTGCTACTGTGAAAATGAGGATCTGAGAGGGTTTTAAATAATGAAACATTTTTTATACACCAGTATTCTACATATACCGGTGTAAAAAAAGGGCCTAAAACAGGCTGCTTTAAATATATAAAAATTCTACCTAATCCGGCTAGAGAGTAAAAATTTTTAAAAAATTCTAAGTACCCAACACCTGTACATTTACAGGTGCAAATTGAACAAAAATCAGCTAATTTAGGCTGCTTTAAATGCCAACAAAATTTGGTTCTTCACACTAGATATGAATGCTCAAGTTTGTTTTCTAAGTATCCAGCACCGGTACACCTACTGATTTTTTTAAAAAAACACAGCTGGTTTAGGCTGCTTTAAATGCCAAAAAAAACAACATTGTCGGACCCGAGAGCAAAAAACAAAAAAAAATCTAAGTATTGTGCACAGGTAGGAGTACCAGTGCGTAAGTACAAAACAGAGTACCTCCCCTATTTTTCTACACGGGTAATTTAATCTTTACCGGTGTAAAAAACCAGTACCTAGTAGAAATTTTAATTAAAATTAAACACATTTTCACCGATTCAATTCATAAACACTCCATTGAAATCACGGATCATACCAACAAATTCACAAAAGAGTGTCAATTAAATATATTACATGCTAATTCACTTAGTGATCATACGATTTTTCACAAAATATGTTCACAAAAACAACGGACAGGAATAACAAATCTATCGCTTCCGCTTCATGACATTGTCCACCTACTATTTCACCTCTCTCATCAACCCACAACCCATCACCATGAGAACGCCATCCAACAACGGGCCACCCAACATATTCCAAACCAGGAACTACTGATGGAAACTCAGGACTATCAGTTATGGCGGGCTGATCAATCTCCTCATCAAAGTAAAACTTCTTCCAATGAAACACCACATGATACTTCTCATACAAAGGGTCCTTGGAGTAAATAAACAGTCGTGCCTAGGTAGCTAAGATGAACTTGTCATCTTCATATTCCACACGATCAAGTCGAACCGTGTTCCACCCAACGACACTTGAAGGAAAAACCTTGAACTCTACAGAATCCAACTCCCAAATTTCCTCAATCGCCCCATAGAAAGGCATCACAGAAACAACCGATTGTTTATCTCTCTTGCTTTCCTGCCACATGGATTCAGATTCAATATAAACACCACTATTTTGAGTGGTGCTTTTCTCATCATTCGCCAATGTTGAGAAACTAAAGCCATTAATGTCATAACCAAGGTATCGTCTAATGATGCAGTTTGGTTTCCTTGCAAATGACCGTAGCTTACTGGGCATCCCCTCGACATTACAACAATTGTAAAACCAGTTAACAAATCTCGAAGAATGCTTGACCTGAATTTTATTCGAGGGCCAATCTGGATGAATCTCTTCCAACAGGGAAACATGCTCTTCAACATATGTTATAGTCTCGCTACTATTACATAATACATACAGGTGAACAATTATCAACTTAGCGTGATAGGGTGTATGAAGCGTACCCTTGGAATGTGGAATCTCATTCCGCCTTCCGCAGTGGGTCTACCTGGAACACCAACCACTCTTCTTCCAACCAAGCTCGCTGTAAAATACTCAATGATCTCCTCAGTGACGTACCTCTGAACAATGGAGGCATCATGCTGACTATGATTATGAACATAACCTTTGAAAACAACCTTGTGATGCTCAATGGGGTACATCCAATGCATTCCAACAAGCCCACACATACATATCTCCCTAACCAAGTGTACCACTAAGTGCACCATGACGTCAAAGAATGAAGGGGGAAAATACTTCTCCAAATGGCATAGAACAACAGCAGCCTCTCGATCCAGTTCATTTAGTTGTTGCCTACTAATACTTTTCCTGCATATCGAGTTGAAAAAGAAACAAAAGCGCATAACTGAAAATCTAACTTCCCCTTCCAAACACCTACGGATTGCAACGGGCAAAAGTTGTTGCATAAGGACATGACAATCGTGTGATTTCAAAGCATTAAGACGCAACTCATCATTCACAAACCGACTAACATTAGAGGATTAACCGGATGGTACCTTCATTCCTTGGATTCTCTCACACACTAATCTCCTCTCAACAACTAACAGATTGTAAGGAACAGGGAGCATGTACGTTCGCTTCCCTCTTACTTCCGGTGCTAGATCCAACCATATACCAAGGTCCACTAAATCTTTCCTCGAATTCAAGCTATCCTTAGTCTTCCCGAGAATGTTCAGAAGCATTCAAATTAGACTCTCACACACTTTCTTTTCGATGTGCATGACATCCAAACAATGGCGAACCTCCAAATTTTCCCAATACAGAAAATTGAAGAAAACAGACCGTTTCTTCCACGGTCCGTCTACAACCCCACCACCCTTTGATAACTTCTTACCAAGAAAAACATTCAATTTCTTCACCTTGTTGTGAATAGTTACACCGGTCAAAGGTTTGGTTGCCTTTCTCCTCTCCTTCCCACTAACGAATGCAACTGTATTATCCCACAACTTGTGCTTCACTAGCAGGGATTTACGGTGACCCAAATAAATAGTCTTTCGCCCATTTCTCAACTAATGGTAATCTGTCTCATCCTTACAAATTAGGCAAGCCTTGTGACCCTTGACCACATACCCGGAAAGGTTACCATATGTTGGGAAATCATTTATGGTACAAAAAAGTATCGCCCTCAATGTAAACTTTTCACCACTACAACCATCAAACATTAAGGCGCCAACCGACCAAAGCACCTTCAAATTTTCTATCAAAGGGGAAAGATAAGTGTCTATGTCATTTCCAGGTTGTTTCGAGCCTGAAATCATAATGGGCATCAATACATATTTGCTCTTCATGCACAAGTACGAGGGAAGATTGTAAATGGCAGGCATAACTGGCCATGAACTATGTTTCGAGGAAATATTCCCAAATGGGTTTATATCCTCAGTACACAAAGCAAATCTTAAATTCCTAGGTTGGGATGAAAAGTGTGGATACATCTTATCAAATTTCTTCCACTGGTTCGCGTCAGCCGGATGTCGAATTATATCATCATATTTACAACCTCCCCTATCAACGCACCATGTCCGGTTCTTTGCATCATTTTCATTCTTAAACAACCTTCTCAGCCTCGAAATAATTAGAAGATACCACATATATTTGGCGAGCACCCACCTCCTCACCGGCACAACATACTCTCCACCGACAGACACATTTCTCTACTTCTTATAATGTAACACATTACATACTGGGAAAACAATATTATCCTTAAGGTTACCCCTATATAAGACACAATCATTCTGACAAGAATGTATCTTTTCATACTCCAATCCCATCAGACAAAAAATTATCTTAGCTTCATAAAGGTTATTAGGAACCCTGTTATCGGGTGGAAGTTTTTCATTCAAAAACTTTTTTTAACTGAAAACACCCGAGAGTGGGGGTTGATATATTGATACCCCAAGCCACATAATTTACGAGCCAGTGACATCATAGTAGTTTTATACAAAAATGCAACATCATTGCCTCCAAAAGAATGATCAGATACTAATAACTATAAGTCTATATATGTGCGAGATCTAGAAGAGAAAGGTAGTTGCGATTCCAAAGTAGAAAATGTCCACACCCAGTGTTAATTCATTACTTTGGCCAGGCAACAACCAGTCAGTCATAATCATAAGTAAAACCGATGGAGGAATTAGGGTAGTAAGCCTGCCGTCGTTGGTATTTCGAGCTCGTAATCAGGAGAAACTTGCAGACCATGGTGAAAACAGCCGGAGGAGTATGTTATTGAATGGCATGTGTCTAACCGGGAAAAGCCAAGCATAATTATCTCGAGCACACGAATGTAGCTGGAGCATACGAATGTTCTCTCATGCGCACGGAAGTCCCCTTAAACACACGAAGGGCCCCGTCGAGAACACGAATGTCCCCTCGAGAACACGAATGTCCCCTCGAGCGCACGAATGTCTCCTGTAGCAGGCCCCTCTAGCACAATGATATCCCTTGGAGCACACGGATGTCCCCTAGAGCACACAGATTTTCCCTCGAGCACACAAATGTCCCGTCGAGCACACGAGTGTCTCTTGGAGTAGTCGTAAGTCCCCTCGAGCACACGGATGTCCCCTCGAGCACACGAATGTCCCCTCGAGCACACGGATGTCCGTTCGAGCACATGAATGTCCTCTCGAGCACATGAATGTCCCGTCGAGCACACGGATGTCCCCTCGAGCACACGGATGTCCTCTCGAGCACACGGATGTCCCCTCGAGCACATGAATGTCCCGTCGAGCAAACGAGTGTCTCTTGGAGTAGTCATAAGTCCCCTCGAGCACACGGATGTCCCCTCGAGGTCACGAATGTCCTCTCAAGCACATGGATGTCCCTTCGAGTAGTCGAAAGTCCCCTTGAGCAGTCAAAAGATCCATCGAGCAGTCTAAAGTTCCATCGAGCACACGGATGTCCCCTCGAGCACATGAATGTCCCGTCGAGCACACGAATGTCCCGTCGAGCAGTTGAATGTCCCCTCGAGCCGTCGAAACTTTCGGCGAATAGTCTAAAGTTTTGTCGAGCAGTCAGAAGTCCCTTCGAGCACACGAATGTCCCGTCGAGCAGTCAAAAGTCCCCTCGAGCAGTCGAAAGTTCCATTGAGCACACGGAAGTTCCCTCGAGCACACGAATGTCCCCTCGAGCAGTCCAAAGTTCCATCGAGCACACGAATGTCCCCTCGAGCACACGACTGTTTCCTCGAGTACACGGATGTCCCCTCGAGCACACGAATGCCCCCTCGACTGTTTCATTCAAAAACTTAAGCAATTTATTCATGCTAGTTTCACTCAATGACCCTACACCTTTCAAATTAAACAACTCCATCAAACACGACATGAACGTGTCTTTCTTCTTGAAATCGGGATACAATGGTGTATCCTTCTCACCAAGGAAGTTAGCCAAAACCTCGGGCCTCCCTCTAAACTCATTAACAACCTTCTCACACATGTTATCCAACTTAGCATCCCCAAAACACTCTCCCTCACTACTAACTCTCACTTCCAATGGTGATTTTTCCCCATGAAAGGTTCACACAACATAATCTTTTGCAAACCCCCGCTATACAAATGGAGTTTCAGGATGTCCTTTTTATCAGTACAAATTTGATTTCCACAATCACGACAGGGACATAATATTCGCTTTTCTCGACTAAAAGCATGCTCCAAGAACTTATCCACAAACATAATATATTTATAGCTCACCCTACTAACGTTGGCATACACATGCTTACGTCTCTCGATGGCGCGATACAACTCTGTATATCAATAAATGTCCAACAATCAAACTTCAACACTTTTAATACAATATAAATTTTTATGATGAATTCCTAATAATGCAACATCATAAATGCACAATATGCACCAATATTCAACATTATAATTACAACATTCTTGACATGTCCAACACTATAGGAATCAAAATCCATAGCATTATAACTACAACAACCTTGAGAACTGATAGAATGTAAAACCCACAAATTATTATGGTTGTGTGTATTGATATATATATATAGTGAATACAAAGGGTAAACAAGACCTAAACAAAAATGGAACAAGATATACACAAAACCAATCAAAAAGGGTATTCCTTTCTTATCCTGGTTCTAATTGATTTATATCTCTATTACCCCCTCCCTAAAGCGAAGCGTAGGACTGGTCGTAAAAAAAAGCTTGGAATATAGAAACTTAAACTGAGGACGGGGTAGACCCTTCGTAAAGATGTTAGCAAGCTGCAAGTCCATAGAAATATGAGCAACCTTGAGCTTGCCAGAAGACACCATCTTACGCACAAAATGATAGTCAATATCAATGTGCTTAGCTCTCTTATGAGAAATAAGATTCTGAGCCAGGTTTAGAGCACTATTATTATCACACAACAAAATGGGCGGGGTGCGCGACATCACGCGTAAGTCCCGAAGAAGATTCATCAACCAAGCTAACTCCGCAGCAGTATTTGCCATAGCACGGTACTCTGATTCTGAACTAGAATGAGAAGTTATAGGCTGCTTCTTTGAACTCCAGGAAACCAGGTTGCCACCAAGGAAAATAGCATAACCATACGTAGACCTACGAGTCTCTATACAACGAGCCCAATCAGTATCTGAGTAACCCAAAACTGGCAAAGCAGAGGAGTTTGTGCAAAACTGAAGACCATAGTGGAGTGTACCACGAACATAGCGCAAAATCCAAGTGACAGCTTAGTAATGGTCACCAATAAAAGGCTGCATATATTGACCGGCCGTATTTAAAGCATAGGAAAAGTTGGGACATGTGATCAATAGATACTGTAGCGCACCAACCAAAGAATGATAAAGTGTGGGGTTTTCGAACGGCTTAACGAAAGATCTAGATAGTTGCAAAAAAACCACAAAAGGAATAACAACGGTGCAGAGTCTTGCATGCCAGCTCGCAGTAAAATGTCCCTAGCATATCTTGCTTGACCAAGAAATAAGCCTTCGGAAGTACAAACAACCTCCAATCCCAAAAAATACTCTAGAGTGCTATGATTGGTAATTTTAAACTCTTGATTAACCCAATCAATAAACTTCCAAATAAGATGACCATCATCCCCAGTAAGAATAATGTCATGAACATAAACCAATAAATAGAGTAAAGAGGCACCTTGTGAGAAAACAAATAAGGAGGTATATGAAGAAGTGCATACAAAACCCAAGCCAATAAAAAGGAACTAAAATGCTGAAACCAAGCTTGTCAAGCTTGCTTCAAACTACAAATGGCCTTGCGTAGACGACAAACATAATCAGGACGCATAAGATCTTTGTATCCAGCAGGCTATACCATGTAAACTGGAGACTCGAGAATGCCATTTAAAAAGCATTCTTCACATCAAGCTGTCACAATGGCCAATTGTGATGAACAACAATGGATAAAACATTATGAATAGTAAAGATCTTCACCACTGGACTAAATGTATAATCATAATCAAAACAAGGAAATTGTGAAAAACCCTGAGCAACTAACCTCACTTTTTGTCAGTCAAGGGAGCCATCAGATTTATACTTTAACCGATAAACCCATTTTGAACCAACAACATTTGCATGGGAAGGACGAGGAACCAACTCTCATGTCTGTTGAGTGCGCAAATCCTCTATCTCTGAGTCCATAGCAGCAACCCATTCAGAATCCTTGACAGCCGAGCAATGACTCTGAGGCTCAGTCTTAGAAAATAAAGCACTCAAAAAATAAGAAATATCATATTCAAAAAATTCTTGTACCATAGAGAACCAGTGCGCATGCGAGTAGTCATCAGATGCCAAGAGGAGGGACCTGCAACCGAAAAAGGCTCGGATCTTGAGAATGGTGCAAAATCCGAGGCAGTGGGCATGGAACTGTAGGCAGTTGGCGGTGGCCCAGTAGGCGGCAGTGATGACAGCATTGGAGAAGCAGGGGCATCCAATGAATTTGGTGAAGACGCTGGCGGCTGTGGAGGTATCGCATGAGTCGGAGACGGCGTCGACAATGCCGGTGGCACTGGCTGGTGGTGGACACGTTGCTAATCACCCTGTGGCAAACAAATGCAATTTTCTGAAGAACTTTGAGCTTCAGGTACAATTGTAAAATTTGAATTTTCTAGAATAATAGGTGGTTGTGCTGTAGACTATGGCTCAAACACTTCTGATGGAACCGACGAAGGCTCCAAAAAATTAGAAACATCCAATGATGAAGAATCTGTAACAGTGCCATTACGGGTAGTTGGAAAAAAAACTCATCAAACCGAGCATGGTGAGTGTTGTACTCTTTCTTTGTAAGTGGATCAAGACATCGATAACCCTTGTACTGAGAATGGTATCCCAAAAATATACAAGACATACTCCGAGGGGCCATTTTATGTGCATCACAGGGCCTCAAATAAGGAAAACCTCAACAGCCAAATGGATTTAAATTGGAGTAGTCCGATGTAGTGCTTAAAATAACAGAGAGTGGAGACTGACCAGATAAAATTAGAGTAGGTAGTCTATTGATGATGTAGACCACCGTAGAGAAAGCATCATACCAAAATGAATGATGAAGGCCAGAATAAAAGAGCATCAACAAACCTATCTCGGTAATATGATGATGCTTCCTCTCTGCCTGACTATTTTGCTCAGGAGTGTGAGGACAAGAAAGCTAATGATGAATGCCCTTAGCCCTTAGAAGCAAAATGACTCCGTATACGATGATTTACAAACTCGGTTCCACCATCACTGTGAAATACCTTGATGTTGGTAGAGAACTGATTCTCAACAAGAGCTTCAAATTGCATGTATGCCTCCCCAAAATCAGACTTTCGTCGTAGAGGAAACAACCAAGTAAGCCGACAGAAATCATCAATAAAAATGACATAATAAAGGTACCCGACAAGATAACATGTGAGGGTCCCCAGAGGTCACAATGAACTAAATCAAGTATGTGTGGTGCACGTTTTAAATTATCATTAAAAGAAAGACGCTTGCCTTTAGCCATCTCACAAGAGAACACAAATGAGGCTTTGGAAGCAAACTGGTAACTGACAAACATCCAAACTTACTCAAAGAAGAGATGATGTTGTGGGAAACATGACCCAATCTACTATGCCAAAGTTCAAAATATGTTTTAGTAGCACTGGATGCAACAAAGACAGATAAAGCAGCAGCACCAAAATCCAAAACATATAAACCTTCATCAAGGTGGCCTTTGTCAATAACATCTTTAGTAAACTTGTTCGAAATAGTGAAAGAGGACTCATAAAAACAAATAACAACATTCATATCCCGAGGCAACTTGCTAATAGATAACAAATTTTTAGTGATTTGTGGAACCACCAAAACATCAGACAAGGATAATGAATCAGAGACTTGGGAATGACCAACATGGGTAATGTTAAGAGCATAAATATTACCGACAATAACATGATTGTTACCAGAATAAGGAGTAACACGATCAAGAGCTAACTGAGAAGAAGTCATGTGGTTGGTCGCACCAGAATCAGTTGTCCAGCAAGCATGCGGTAAAGAGCCAGAAGAAGAAGCCTGAGAAACAAAGCGAGGACATGTCGATGCAAAATGACCAAATTTCTTACACCACTGACATTGCAACTGGTACCATTCACCTTGTAATTTAGAACAAGAAGAAGCAACGTGATCGAGACATAACACCATTGACATCGTGGCTGATCAAGATGAGCCATGATAACAAGAAAAACAATCTGTTTTATTTATTTATTATTATTTAAAAAAATTAGTGCTGACGAGGCACTGACCGGGGCTCTGACCGAGATGCTGACTATGGGTGAATAACTCGCGAATAGCCTTCAACTCGCAAGATAAAACTTTAACTTGCGAGAAAAACAAAAGCCTTCAACTCAGAAAAAATGACAAGCTGATAATCAGTGTGGTGCATGAGGCATGTGTAATCGCAGAAATGCACGCATGGTGAAGTGATGGGCACGTGTGTCTCACACACCAAAAAAGGGAACCCTGGAGACGTTCACTTTTTTGGGCGCGTGCAAATAACGCGCATAAGTTGGCGTGTGGATCTAAAAATAGTTGAACTTCAGGCTTGAAAATAAATCAGGAATGATGATAGAAGAAGAAGACTGGAGAACTCGAGAAGTAGGGAGCGGCCGAGAATCTTGTGAAGATGATCGGCGACCAAGATTAGTGGAGACGACGGTAGAAGGCGGCGGCGGTTAGCGGCAGCCGACGCCAGTGATAGGAAAAAGGGTTGGGAAAATATTTGGAAATTTTGAGAAAAGAGAGATAAAAGCCAATGATTTTTAGAGAAATCTGACTGATACCATGATAGAATGTAAAACCAACAAATTATTGTGGATGCGTGTATTAATATATATAGTGAGTACAAAGGGTATACATGACGTAAATAAATATGGAACATGATATACACAAAATCAAAGTGTATTTCTTTCTTATCCCGATTTTAATTGATTTACATCTCTATTAAGAACAAATCACAAACTAATATCAACAATTCTACCTCAATCACCATCAAATGATCAAACACAAAATGTAAATATCTCTACTAACCAAAACCATACTTTTTTTTTAATGAAAACACCCGTAGGTGGGGGATATATATTAGGTTCCCCAGACCCAGTCAACCAAATAAAATTTGAACAAACCAGAGTTGAGTTTCAGTAATACAACTGTAGGTGAGGCAACCCAGTTGCCTCCAAAAGTACTAAAACTATCTAATCTAGATATAGACAGCTATACAACAGTGACTTGATCTGTAATGGAGTTGCGATCCACAAGCGAGAACCTCCACCCCTCGTGTTAGTTCTCCCTTGTGGCTAGGCAACTCCAAAACCAAATAGTCTATAGTATTCCTGCAATAAACTTGCAGAGGCAGGAAGTATCTAGTAATGATCCATAATGATAGAACAGCAAGGGAAATGGTCTGAGGATTTATAACTGAGCGCAGCAGCAGGAGTGCTACATCAGGGAGGAAGTAACCATCTCGAGACACTCAAAGTATTATTGAGTTGCAATCCGTAGTCCATCTTTATCCTGCAAAAAAAATAGCAGTATCAATTCGAAGGTAAAAGATGTACTCTAATATGTGGAGTCTGAACTTTATCCAATAAGATCATCCCCTTAATGTGCGGAGTAATGTTCTGCAGATTTAGACTCAGGACCGAGCTATAATGTGATTTTGCAATAGTATGTGCCACTGCATTGCATTCTCTAACCACATATTGTAAATGGGATTATCCAAGTAATATTTTAACTCTATAGGTCAGATCAAAGAGCTTCCAATTTGCCACATATGGATCATTTATCATCTGAACAGCCAGCTTACAATCAGTTTCAAAGACATAATTATGGTCCTGATCATGGAACTTACTACAGGCCAGTAGTAGTGCCTTAATTTCTGCTTCAAGAGGTGAAGCAGCAGTAATATCAGCAGATAAAACAAGTAATGGATCCCCTAGACTGTCTCTAGCAATTAAACCAACTGAGGCCTTATCTGGATACCATGATGCATCTGTATTAATTTTAATTGTTCCTACAGGAGGCTTCTCCCACCTAACAATGGAAATATTAGGCTTAGGAGGTGGTCGAGTAAAAGGTGTCCATAGGCTTAGAGGAGAATCCATTACAGAATGAGAGAAAAATGTTCTAGGTGAGGAGAAGAGAGTCAGTTTTATAAGCTCCTGTACTTCCTTGGTAATAGCCAGTGTGGAGAAGGGTTTAGAATAAAAAATAAACCTATTCCTAGCTTTCCACAGAGACCAGCATGTTATGGACGGCAAAATTTTACATATGAACTGCTTCCAGCCCAGTAGGTCATGACAATCCCAGAAAAGAAAAAACCTCTCTTAGAGGGAGTGCTCCTGAGTGATGTGAAAGCCAACTATCGATGCAATGTTACTCCAAACAGATCTAGCAATGTGACATGATATAAAAAAGTGCTGAATAGAGTCAGAGTTACAGCAAGCAGGACATTTAGATGCCAAACTGAAACCACATTTAATAAGAATCTCATCAAAGGGAAGAAAGGATTGTAACAGCTTCCAAGTGAAAATTGATACCTTCTTCTGAATTGCATTATTCCAGATGAACTTAGGGGCAAGTGAGTTACCTGTTGGCAGAGTTAGTGCTCTGTATGTAGATTTAGATGTAAAATTACCAGAGGGTTCAGGCATCCAAATTAGTCTGTCATCTCTATCCTCCATTAGTTGTGCATCCTGAAGAAAGGTCAGAGTATCATGTTCTAGGAGAGAGTTAATTTGAGATAGAACAGTAAGTTTATCATTAATGAAGTCAGCAACAGACAGGTATGGCAATCCAGAAACAATGCTCTGAGGGATAATGTTAATGAGGGGGCCAGATGGGCACCAATTAGCCAGCCAGAAGCTACAAATTCCTTTACCATGAATAATTTTGGTATTCCTTTCAGCAAAAGAGTTTACAGCTAAGATTCTTTTCCCCGTTACTGATTTTCTATAGGACATAGGCAAAGCTCAAAGCAATTTTGCCCACAAAGTTGTTCCTAGCTGACTTTTCCACCAAAGCTTAGCAGAGCAGGTATCAAGAATAGCATTCATAGACCTAAAACCAAGACCATTCATATCAGTGGGAACTGAAATTGTAGACCATTTCCTCCAAATTTTATTGCTTTTTCCCTCAGATTCACCCCAGAAAAACCTGGCTAGTCTTTTCTCAAAGGTTCTAATGATTGACTTTGGGGGATTAGTGACTGCCCACAGGTGCTGAGGTAAAGAATATAAGCAATGTTTGATTAAGATCATTTTTCCCCCCGCACTAAGCCACTTATTTTTCCAACTCTGAAGTTTAGTGTCAAGATTAGCCATCAATGGTTGGAAATATCTCTTTAGGGTTTTACCCTTGAAAATGGGACAGCCTAGGTAAGTAAATGGGAAGGTGCCTTTTTTCATTTTCAGTATGGTCTTACTTGGTTGAATCTTAAAACTGAAGCTCTCTTGCTAAGATAAAATTCTGACTTATCAAAGTTAAATTTCTGTCCCGAAGTGATTTCAAAGATGTCTAAAAAAGCTTTGATCCTAACCAGGTTAGATTTAGATGCTTGCAAAAATATGATAGTGTCATCTGCATACATTAAGTGTGAAACAACAGAGATAGAAGCAGGAACTTGGAAACTAGTAATCCTATTGTTTGAGAAAATGAATGATAAACTTCTAGAGAATGCTTCAGAGAAAATATTGAAAAGAAAAGGAGAAAGGGGATCACCTTGTTTAATACCTCTAGTAGCTTTGAAAAAACCTGATGGATTCCCATTTACCAAGACAGAGAAATATGTTTGAGATAAATTATTCATAATTGCATTTAAAAATTTCCCACTGAAACCAAATTTAATTAAAATCTGACTAAGGAAATGCCAATTCACTCTATCAAATGCTTTCATGAGGTCCAGTTTCACTATACAGTTTGAAATTCTGTTTTTCTTATCCAGAAACCTGATCATTTCCTGAAGATACAAAATATTATCAGAAATATTTCGTTTCTTCAAGAAAGAGGATTGGTTAGGAATAAATGTAAATCCTTAATATCCATAAATGTAATTTCAAAAATGGTACCTTCAAGGGTCTTCATTGTGGAGAATTCAATGGCTTCATCAACCAAAAAACACCATTAATGAAGCTCTTTTTCCAAAAATCTCATTTTTAACCAGCTAAAAAAAGGTGGTAGGTGAGCCTTTAATACGATTTTCTACACCGGTATTTAGACATTACAGGTGCATTTGTAGCTTACTATACCGGTAAAAACAGTTACCGGTATAGATTTTTAACCAAAACCCATGTATTTTCTTCTTCCGCACCGGTACGATCATAGTACCGGTGCAAAGACGATTAGTTTTGGAACCAAATTACTACAAACCGAAATTTCTAATGCACCGGTATTAAGAAAATACCGGTGTGTTCAATTCCTACACCGGTTCTAATAGTAACCGGTGTACAAATGAAAATTTGCCCGCATTTATTTTATTCTGCACAGGTAATTTTCCGTTACCGGTTTAAAAAGTTGTCATATTGGCGCCAATAAAAAAAGGTAATATGTACACACCGGTAATCGTTTACCGGTGCACATGTAAGCAAATGCACCGGTCAAAACCACCTATACAGATAATACCGGTGCAAAAGTTTTGAGTTTGTACACCGATAGAACTAACACCGATGTAAAAATAGGTGAACTGTACACCGGTTGACTGGACACCGGTGCGTATGTACTTATTTGCACTGGTACTGATGTTAATGATAAGTACTGATGCAATTGGTTATATACACATCGGTATACCTGTACATATGAATTTATATCGGTGCATATGTACCTGTTTTCCAGTAGTGTGTACTAGCGTTAGTCGTAATTTACGTTTTTAAGAACATGGTGTTGCAAATAGATTAGGAAAACCTTATATAATGCTTCATATACTGTCTAATCTAATACATAGTTTGTTTTTTAAAAAAATCAATTAATCTTAAAACCTACATACCTTTTATCTTTCTACTTTGTTCAAGTTATGATAATACGTTTGAGTTTCATGTTTACATAATTCTTTCATCTGAATTCTTCTAGTGTTTCCTGCAAATTTTCTCCAAAAAGAAAAAAAAACAATTCCTTCATTTTTCTTTGCATCATATTCATTTCTTTCCATCTTCAAGTTTTGCTTACTTTCACATTCATTTGAAAACCCTCTGCTCAAATTTAGTGACGGTTGATGACGCGTCGTCATCTTCTTCATTTCTGAGTACAACTACATGCATGCAAAATAATCAACACTCTGAGGGACTATTGGTTAATTCCCAAATATGCAATCAATAGTTGTTTCTTTGCTTACGGATGGACACCTTGTTTCATTTGGACAGAAGGAGGCTAATGTGGTACCATCAACTGAAGAGTTGACAAAAATAAACTCCCTCCGTCCCATCAGTAATCGCATATTTACTTTTCCAAAATTAAATTTGTTAAACTTTAACCATAAATATTAGTTAATATATACATATTAAAAAGATCATGTGAGATATTGTTGAATTCGTTTTAACATATATTTTCTAAATATCAATTTTTTATGCAGAAATTATATAAATAGCTAGAGATAATGACGGTGAAACATGATCATTGAAAATTATGAAAAAACAAACACGTCGTTACTTTTGGGACTGAGGAAGTATATTTTATGAGTTCAACCAATAAAATTCATTTAGGAAAAAGGGGAGGACAGAAATGAAATCCAACACTAAAGAGGTTGGCAGAAGATTCTTTTCAGAGGAAGAAGAAACCTAAGTATGTTCTGGAAAATTTTCTTTAAAAAATATTATGTTCTGGAAGCTATTGTGTCAGAGTCTAGAATTCTCTTAGGACAACAGGGCCTGATTCTAAAAGATCACGTTGGGTCACGAACAACTATGATAATATGTATTTTTCGTAAGGAAATAATGTATTGCTTACGCAATTAAATAGAGTATACTAAGGAAAAAGAGTACTACAAGGACTCTGGCTTGGTCAACAAACTTATCCAGAATAAATCAAATCAATCAATCTAATCAGAAACCTGATTTACTCTAACACCTCCCCTCAAGCGAAGCGTCGGATGCTCAGCAATGCAAAGCTTGGACCTGAAGAAGTCGAATAGAGGACAGAAATGTCCCTTGGGGAAGATGTTAGCAATCTGAAGACTAGTGGGAACATGTGCAACTCAGAGCTTGCCAGATGAGACCAACTCATGAACGAAATGATAATCGATGTCGATGTGCTTCGCCCGCTTATGTGCAACCGGATTCTGAGCCAGGAAAATGGCACTGTTGTTGTCTCATAACAATATTGGAGAACTCAAAAGCGGAACACGAAGATTGAGAAGCAAATGAGATAGCCGAACTATCTCCGAAGCAGTGTTGGCAAGAGCCCAATACTCGGACTCAGTACTAGAGCGAGAGACATTGGACTGCTTCTTCGTGCTCCAGGAGACCAAATTACCACCAAGAAAGAATGCATAGCCATAAGTGGATCATCGGGTTTCCAGATAATGAGCACAATCAGCATCGGAATAACCCAAGACCTCAGGAGTGCCGGTAGAGTGAAAAGTAAGACCAAAATGGAGCGTACCGCGAACATAACGGAGAATCCGAGTGACCGCAGTAAAGTGATCATCTCGAGGGTCCTGAAGAAACTCACTAACGGCGTTAACTGAAAACGCCAAGTCTGGCCTAGTGATCGTCAAGTACTGGAGAGCACCAACCAGGGATCTGTCAAGGGTCAGGTTCTGAAAAAGAGGACTGGTGGAGCTGTGTAACTGCGAACCAGGTGTAGCTACGAACCAGGAACAAAAGGAGTGGTGACCGGAACAGCATCAGACATGCCGGCATGATTAAGAATATCCCGAGCACACTTAGCTTGTCCAAGAAGTAAACCCGATGAAGTGGGTGAGACCTCTAAGCCAAAAAACTAGTGGAGAGCGCCAAGATCCTTAATAGCGAACTCTCGATGTGTCTTATCAATGAACTGGCGGAGGAGCAGGGAATCATTGCTAGTGATGTCATCAACATAGACTAGGAGATAAAGCAGAGACGTCCCTCTAGATAGAACAAATAAGGAAGTGTCTGCCGAACTGCACTGAAACTCGAGCTTCAATAGATAAGTACCGAACCTCTAAAACCAGGCCCGTGGAGCCTACTTAAGACTGTAGATGGCCTTTTTCAGGCAACAGACGTAATCCGGATGAAGTGGATCCTTATGGCCAACAAGTTATTCCATGTAGACTGGAGTATCAAGAACACCTTTCAGAAAGGAATTCTTGACGTTAAGCTGATGAAGGGACCAGGAGCGCATCGTAGCAATGGCAAGGACAGTGCGTACAGTGGAAACTTTAGCCATATGACTGAAAGTGTGGTCAAAGTCAAAACCTGGAATCTGTGAAAACCCCTGAGCAACCATTCGGGCCTTATGACAATCAACTGTGCCATCTGGGCGATACTTCAACCGATAGACCCATTTGGAGCCAAGGATGTTAACATCCGATGGGCGAGGAACCAAATCCCAAGTGTGTTGTCCTTTAAGGGCAGCAATCTCTTCATCCATAGCAGCTATCCAGAAGGATCATTGAGAGCCGAGCGGCAATCAGAGGGCTTAGACTGAGTAAGAAGTGCAGCAAGAAGACTATGAGAAACAATATTCGAGTAGTTCCATCACTGAATGGCACCAGTAGTAGTTCGAGTGACCATTTGATGAGGATTCGGCCGAGACCGGGAAGGTGGTGGTGATAGACCGGCGGAAGAGACCGGGGAAGGAGTGGTGGCGGTGGTCGGAGAAGATACGGCTGAGGAGGGTAGGCTGGCCGGTGGTGACCGAGAAGGGAGCCACCGTGCAAGTGTAGACTCATCGGAATCGGATGAGTAAACTGTACTGGGCACAGAAATCGATTCATCAACTGGAGACAAGAAGGAGCCGGAACCACTGTTATTGTACAAAAACGTATAAACATCCAAAGTTGAGAGAGAAGACACCGAAGCGGAGGAGGAAAAAGGGAAACAACTCTCGTCAAACCGTGCATGGCGGGTGACATATATTTTTCCAGTGGAAGTGTCAAGACAATGGAAACCCTTATAATGGAAGTTGTATCCGATGAAAACATAAGGAATTCTCCGTGGAGATAGTTTGTGATCAGCCATAGGACTAACAAAAGGGAATACTCGACAACCAAAAGGATGGAAGTTTGAGTAAATAGGATCCCATTGATAGAGAAGACCATATGGAGAGGCACCCTGTAAAACCAAAGTAGGTAACCGATTAATGGTATAAACCGCAGTGGCAAAAGCGTCAACCCATCTAGAAAATGGAAGATGCGAATGGAATAGAATTGTAAGCCCCATTTCTGTGACATGCTGATATTTTTGCTCTGCTCGTCCATTTTCCTCCGGAGTATACGGACATGACACTTGATGGTGAATGCCTTTTGAGTCAAAATGAGACCGCAAGCACATGTTCAAAAACTCAGTGCCTCTATCACTCTTAAAAACCTTAATGGTGGAAGAAAATTCATTTTCAACCAAAGCCTCAAACTATAAGTATGTTTCAAAAAACTCAGATTTGCGATAAAGAAAGAAAAACCAAGTAAAACGAGAGTGATCATCCACAAATGAGGCATAATAAGAAAAACCAGTCTCAGATAAAACTGGGGAAGGACCCCACAAATCACATTGTACCAAATCAAGAATGCGCGCAATACATTTAGTGTTTTCAACAAAAGATAACCGATGCCCCTTTTGCCATAACACAAGGAGTACAATTATGCGGTTTAGTTAATAAAGAGGAAACAGAAAGTAAACCACACTTCTGTAACCTGGAAATAACTTTAGTTGGCACATGTCCCAGGCGAGCATGCCAAAGCTTGAAGGATGCCTATCCTTTATTCTGCTGCAAAAATAAAACCAGTGCTGCGTCACCTTTGTCTAACACGTGCATACCTCCATCACTGTGGCCCCTGCCCACAATTGCCCTGGATACTTTGTTTTAAATAACAAAGTTCCAATCATCAAAGATAACAGACACATTCAAATCTCTGGCCAGTTCACTAATAGACAATAAATTCTTAGTAATCTCAGGAACAACAAGAACATTATACAGTTTCAAATGATCAGAAATATGAGAGTCGCCAATATGTGAAATCTGAATAGAAGCACCATTACCAACAGAAACCTGAGAATTACTGGAATAAGGAGAAACACTGTCCAGGCTGGAAGCTGAAGACGCCATGTGACTGACTGCGCCAGAATCAAGATACCACTCTGAAGTGCTCACAGAGGGGTTCAGCTGCATGGACACCTAGAAGTTTTCTGCCAGGTGGGTCGAGTTTGAGCCAACAACTTATAGCAAGTAGCAATAAATTGACCGAGCCAACCACACCAGGTGCAGTGTGGCCAATCACACCAGGTGCAGTGTGGCCGACCACGACCAGTACCTGAGCCCGAGGTGGCCGACTGAGCATAACTAGAGGATCGGCTACCATGGCGTCCACCAAAGCGACCGCCCCTGGCAGCGCGTGGACCTAACGCGCTGCCGCCCCTCACCGGCGCATGATCCCACGCATGGTCAGCTAAGGGGTTTTCTTCCATCGCGAAAGTAACCGCCCAGGATGCTGGTGCTGATTCCTCTGTAAAGCTTTTAAGAACGCCTCGTGGTTCTTGGCATGAGATAATACATCGGCATATAAGGGTGTAGGGGAAGAATTAATCAACGGGGCAGAAAAACTTTGAACTCAGACCCGAGAGTAGTTAAAAACCAAATTGTCTGATCATCATTAGAAACGGGAGAACCCATAAGGGATAACTGCTCAAAAATATCTTTAAATTGTAAATGAAGTTCATGAACGGTACCTTTCTTACGTATACCGTGACCATCAGCACGAAGGCGCAGGATAGTGGACGTGCTGCTATTCTGAAAAGTGGCACAAAAGCTGTCCCAGATGTCCTTGGCAGTCACACACAAGGCCGGGAGTTTGGAAAGGGCCTCAGGAGAGAGAGAGAGGAGAATAACAGACTGCAGACCCTCTGGTCTTCATCAATCCAGAGGTCATATACTTCCTTAGCCAATTTGTAAGCCGCCGCAAGGGTGGTCTTGGAGTAGGCGAGAGGAGAGCTTAGGGCGGCAGCAAAGGAGGAAGACGGTGAGCCGGCCGGCGGCAGAGTGGGTAGAGGTGGGCATGGAGTCGACCCATCTAGATAACCAAAAAGCTTCTGAGGTCTGAGGACGTATTCAATCTGACGTTTCCAGAAAATAAAGTTGGACTTATTGAGCTTGATTTGCATCATTTGGAGAAGGGTATTGAACGATAATTTTTCACTGGCCATGATGAGAGTGGCGTCAAAATGTTTTTTTTTTCAGAATGAAGAGGGGGAGAAGAGGTTCGGCCGCTGGAGGGAAAAGGAGGATGGCGGCCGAAAAAAAAATCTAGGTTTTGGAAGGTGAATCAGAACACTGCTCTGATACCATGATAAGATGTATTTACCGTAAGGAAATAATGTATTACTGACATGATTAAATAGAGTACAATAAGGAAAGAGAGTACTACTAGGACTCTAGCTTAGTCAACAAGACTTATCCATAATCAATCAAATCAATCAATCTAATTATAAACCTGATTTACTCTAACAAACTCTACCTGATGGGGGGACTCTTTCGAATAATGATAGTACCTAAATTAGCTCCTGGCGAGTACATGCCTTTTCGAGTACCTGCTAATGTTGTGGAGCTCCAACGATCTCCATACCTTTTTGATACCTTTTTGAGTACCTGCTAATGTTCTGGAGCTCCAACGCTTATGATATACTTCCTCTGTCCCATAGAAAATAGCTCAATTACTTTTGGATCGGTATTTTATGCAATAGGTGGAAGTGTTGGTGAGAAATAATAGAGGGGTATTTTATGCATGGAAGATCTGACTAATGGATTTAATCAATAGTTTGAGAGATAAAATAGTAAATGTATAAGCCCATTTTTTGCCATTTTAGGTAAGAGATGAATTGAGTCAATATGGACGAAAATAGAAATTGAGTCATTTTCTATGGGACATAGGGAGTAGGTATTTCTGTAATAGTTTCACTTACTTTTTGTAGGTATTTCTTCTCTTTATTTATAGTTCTTCCATTGTGTAATCCTTGCCCGATTATCATGCTCCCATCTTTGGATCATGGTTCGGTTTTAGGGCATCAATGTAGGTGGTGTCTTCTGCACTTTTCATGGTTTGACAGTTAGTGCCTTTGTTGTGTTCATGTCTTCAGAAATTAGGCAAACTACCTTAAGTTAGCGAAGTGGTTGCTATGCACATCTTGCATTGTTATCTTAACATATCTCGTCAGCTAAGTTGAACATGCCATGTCCTATATACCTTGAGCCCCCCCGTCCCAGTCTCGAAGTCATGCAAATGAATCGTAAAAGAACTTCTAGACTAATGGCACGATGTGATGTTTGAGACGATGTGTCAAAAACATCATCGGTGTAGATTGTCTGAAAGTATGAAATAGGCAAAGTCGAAATGACTTTGTAGTTTAATTGTTTGTGCATCTGTATGTCTGAAAGAATGTTATAGCTGTTGAGTGGCTACTTAATGTTTAAATTTGTAGTGTTGATGTATATCAGCTGGATAAGTGTCATTTGGTGTCTCGAAAGTCTCAGGAGTTTGTTATTAATGGGCTGAACATAAGTGGATTTATACAGTATAAATTAAAATTAGTATGTTGTAATCATTACGAAGTGTGTTTTTCGATATCAACGTCTGATAGTATTGATTCATAACTTACACACACATCTTTTATTGCATCAAGAAGGTATTTTAACCTCTAGAGAGTTACTTTTTGTTTCTATTCCACCATAGCACTATAAAAGCTTGTGGTAATCTGAATGCGTTTATAACTTATTGATATTCTCATTTTTGCTGATAGGTTATTTTTTGTTCTTCTTTAGAATCTGATTAAACACCTTTACAGTGACCACTGTCCGAACGGTAAAAATATGTTTTCCTAGTATCAACAAAGCCTTTCTCACTTTGGTGTTATAGCTATTGAGCATACTGAGTTGTCTTCTTCAGCTGCTAACCCTGATGCCAATGGATGTAGCAGTGAAGCTACTCATAGTGATGCTAAAGTTAATATAACAGTGCCATTTGGAGGACCTAATTCAGTTACAGGCCCAACAACTGCTACAGTTGAAACAAAATGTTTGCCTGACATCACCTCCCATGTCTTCTTCTTTTCCCATTTCCTTTAATACCTTATTTGTAATATTTGACAATTCAGTTTTCCGGCTTCACAATTCAAACAGAACAAGAGTCTATCACCTCAAAGTCATAACAACAATCAAGCATCATACTAACCAAGCTACAAAGATATTGAAATGGAAAGAAAATTAAAAAAAAAACGTAATGCCTCACGAAGGGAAAAATATGTTTCCCATAAAAGAGAAAAGTTACTACAATTGAATAAATCAGATGGAATTCCTTACGCAATTATAGAAACAAATTCTGAATTACGTTACTTATGAGAAAATTCTACTGCAAATGCAATCCCAAATGAGCCAGTGGCCTCGCGCACTATAACTGATCCTACCATATAACAATTAAATGCTGGTGATTATACATTAGAGGTTCCCAACTGTGATACACAATCTGTGTTGGTGTTTTTCTTTTATTGAAAGATACTAGTCACCATTCAGCAAAGAGTGTGATCAATCATTCAAGTAATTTCAAAGGGTGCATCTCCAAGATACATGAGTCTTCATCGTCAATCATTGTGTCCATTGGGAAGGCCATATAACACTATAAATAGAGGTTAGAAGGGTGGTGTTTGCTGCAGGAAAAAACCATTCATTCACAACAAACCATTCTGCACTTCTTTTTATTTTCGGTGTTGAAGTAGTTAGTGCAAACTATTGTCAACAAACCTTCATTTCCTAGAGGATATTTGTTCTGTATCATATGCACACAAAAGGGAACAAATAAAGCCTTAAGGAAATTGTAATACACGACATGTAGGTCGCTTTTATATTTATACATTTCATTCTTTTCTCCTACACTTTCCTTCTACTTGCCTTTGTCTTAGACCAGAAATTCCCCAAAATTCTTAAGGCTTTACTTTCTCTTGACCACAATGGCAAGACAGGTGAAGGATCTAGCAACAAACATTTTCAAACTTGATAGGTTTGACGGTGGGAACTTCATTTGTTGGAAGAAGAGAGTTTATTTTCTCTTGGTGGCTTTGAAGGTGTCCAACGTTCTCACTACGACCAAACCAAGTGACAGTTCTGAAGAAGAAACATTGGAGGATCACCGTCAGAAGCAAAAATGGGAGAATGATGACGAAATATGTAGGGGACACATTCTCAATGCTATAGGAGACAATCTCTTTGATGTGTACCACACAATGCTCACCGCAAAGGAAAATTGGGAAAAATTAGAGGCAAGGTACATGACAGAAGATTCTACAAGTAAGAAATTCCTCGTCTCATTTTTCTTTAACTACAAGATGGTAGACAATATACCAGTCATGGAACAATTTGCTGAAATTGAAAGAATGATGAATCATTTCACTCAACATAAACTTGCTATGGATGAATCTATTGTTGTTGGTGCATTGATTGATAAGTCCCCCCCCCCCCCATCTTTAAAAGACTTAGAAAGAGATCTTAACCATAAAAAGGAAGAGATTCTCTTGAAAGTCTGGCTAATTCTCTTCGTGTTGAAGAAGAGTTGAGAGTGCAAGAAAATTCTCAAATAAAAGAGGATTACAAAGGAAAGGATCCAGTCACATAAATAACTATGATTGAAGAAGGCCAAAGTAGTAAATCAAAGAAAATAGCTTATAATGGTGGTCATGGCAACTATCCAAATAAGAAGAAGGGAAAGTGTTATCATTGCAAAAAAGGGTGGACATTACAGGCATGAATGTAGACTTCTCAAGAAGAAAAGTCCTAACTTTTCCTATGGAGGCAATGATGACAAGCCTCTTGTAGCCATGATTTCAGAAATTAATATTGTTGATGAAGACTTTGGTTGGTGGATTGATTCGGGTGCCACTAGTCACATATGCAAAAATAGGAGTTTCTTCAAGAACTTGCAAGGTATGAATGATACAAATGTTGTAGTTTACATGGGAAATTCAGTAACTACTCTCATTAAAGGCAAAGGAGAAGTTGATCTTAGGTTCACATCCGGAAAAGTGATTACACTCACTAATGTATTGTATGTTCCTGAACTTAGGAATAACTTAGTCTCCGCAGGGCTTCTCAATAAATTTGGTTTCTACCAATTTACTGAAGCCGATAAAATTGTAATCTCCAATGGTGGGATGTATGTAGGAAAGGGTTACCTTTGTGGTACTATATTCAAATTCAATGTAATTCATATCAATAAAATGAAAGAAATTGTTGCTTACTTGATTGAGTATTCTACTATTTTATGGCATAATAGATTAGGACATATTCATTATAAGAGGATTCATGACATGATTAAATCAGACCTTTTGCCTAAATGTCCTACAGTTGATAATGGAAAATGTAACACTTGCATGCTAACAAAAATCACTAGACAACCATTCCCAAATATTGAAAAAAAACAAGCATGCTTGAATTGATTCATAGTGAATTATGTGATTTGCATGAAACACCATCTTTAGAAGGCAATAAGTACTTTGCAACTTTCATTTATGATTCTATAGGATATTTCCATGTTTATTTGTTGCATTTCAAAGATCAAGTCATGCAAATGTTTAATATTTACAAACAAGAAGTTGAACTTGCATGTGATTTATCAATTAAATGTCTTAGAACTGATAGAGGTGGTGAGTACTTTGAAAAAGAATTCTTTTAGACTACATGTATTAAACATGAGGTGACTGCTCCTTATACACCACAACAAAATGGTGTGGCTGAAAGAGAAAATAGAACGTTGGTGGAAAATGTTAACACCATGATGTCTATTGCAGGCGCTAGCTAAGGTTTTTGGGGAGAAACTGTACTTACAGCTTGTTATATACTCAATAGAGTTCCAAACAAAAATAACTCAATAACCCCTCATGAACTTTGGCATAAAAGGAAGCCTAATTTCAATCATTTGAGAGTTTGGGGCTGTAGAGCCATAGTTAGACTTCCATAATCAAAGAAAAAGAAGTTGGGAGAAAGAGGTGTGGGATACATCTTTATAATCTACACAATTAATAGCAAAACTTATGAGTTTATGGTCATTGAACCTAACGACTCTATTCCAATTAATGCTATTATAGAGTAAAGAGATGATAAACAAGGTTTACCTCTATTCCAAGGAGTATTGAGAATGGTTTTAAACAAAGAGAAAATGCAGTAGATGACTCTGTTGACAAAAATGTAGTCATTGAGTTGAAAAGGAGCAAAAGAGAAAGAAAGGCTAAATCATTTGATTATGATTTTATTACTTATCTTATAGAAGGAACAAGAAATGAATTAAGTGATTGAATACCTTGTTTTTTCAATGATGAAATTGAACCATAGACTTTTGATGAGGCAGTGAAATCTCAGGATGCTTCATTTTGGAAGGAGGCAATAAATGATGAAATGGACTCAATTATGAGTAACAACACTTGGATACTCAAGGACTTACCTTATGATTCCAAACCCATTGATTGTAAATTGATCTTCGAAAATAAAATGAAGGTGGATGGAACCATTGATAAGTACAAGGCAAGGGTTGTAGTCAAAGGCTTCACACATAATCATGGTCTTGACTCTTTGATACTTACTCTCCAGTGGCAAGAATGACTACGATACGGGTACTACTTGATATAGCTGCAATTCAAAAGTGGTATATTCATCAAATGGATGTTAAAACTACATTCTTGAATGGTGAATTGGAAGAAGAGGTTTACATGAAACAACCTGAAGGATTTGTAGTGCCTGGACAAGAGCACAAAGTGTGCAAACTCGTGAAATCCTTGTATGGGCTTAAACAAGCTCCAAAGAAATGTCATCAAATTTTTGGTCAAGTGATACTTGATAGTGGATTTAAAGTCAACAAATCCGATAAATTCATTTACAGCAAGTATGTAAATGGGAAAGGTGTCATAATCTATTTGTATGTTGATGACATGTTGACCTTTGGTTTTGACTTGGTGCAAGTGTTAGAAACCAAAAATTTTCTTTCAAGTAAATTTGAAATGAAAGATTTGGGAGTGGTTGATGTTATTCTTGGGATAAGAATACAGAAAGATGAATGATCAATAGTACTCTCCCAGTCTCATTACATTGAGAAACTTCTTAAGAAGTTCAATCATTATGATTGCAAACCAGCCTCAACTCCCACTGAATTTAAGTTAGTATATGTGAAAAATAAGGGAGAAACTACAACACAGGCTGATTATGCAAGTGTGATAGGAAGCTTAATGTACGCAATGACTTGCACACGTCCTGATATTGCATATGCAGTTGGAGTGTTATGTGGGTTTACAAGTAATCCTAGCAAGCAACACTAGCTTGGAATTACGAGAGTCTTAAGATATCTCAAGCAAACAAAGGATTGCAATATCAATTACAAATGATACCCATCAGCTCTCAAAGGTTATTCTGATGCAATTTGGATCACAAACAAAGAGGATCACTCATCCACAAGTGATTGGATATTTGTTCTGGGTGGTGGAGCTATTTAGGCATCAAGGAAACATAGTTGTATCAGTGACTCTACCATGACTGCTGAATTTGTAGCATTAGCCACAGCAAGCAAAGAAGCTGAATGGCTGAGTAATTTGTTATATGAAGTACTGATGTGGCCTAAGCCTATATCGCCTATATCTAAACATTGTGATAGTACCTCAACCCTGGAAAGGGCATATAGGGAAGTGTATAATGGAATGTCGATGCATATCAGAGTGATGGATAGTATGGTTAGAGACTTGATCATAAGAGGAGTCATAACCGTGGACTTTGTCAAATCCAAAGAGAACTTGAATCATCCCTTAACCAAAGGATTAAGTAGAGATATGGGGGGTGAAACATCCACTGAGATGGGATTGAAATCTATAACATAAAGCATACAATGGTGAAAATCTATATTTGACGCTAGCAAACTGCCTAGCCTTGGATTCAATAAGTAAAAAGTACATTGTAAAATGGTTGGAGCACTAGTTGAGAATATGGTTCATCTGCACCATTTTGCATTCCTTAACCAATGCACTTGACATATTTTTTAGTTACTTTTGGTTGGGGGTTTGGCAATATTAGTTGAGTTTACATGACAAGGGGTTTAGACAACCATGTTTAGTTTTGTATTCTAAATCCCACATTTTGTATACTTAATTAGTGATTCATGACATCTCGTGTTCACGGGCTCCTTGGTCTTCATTATTAGTACCTTTAGTAGGTCGCCGGTGAATGCTATTTGTTACATTACATTCTTGTGAAGGCTGTTTGCTTTTAACGGTAGAATATTTTAAGGCCATTCTCATTTTAATGGTAGTAGACAAAGGACATGAACATCAATGCATGGTAGAAGAAGATTGAAGCCAAATATAGGCGGCTTCAGAGTTCAAGATGGTCAAAGGAGAAAATGGTGAATCGTGGTCTGAGGAGTATTGCCTAAGTCCGAGAACGATTGAGGAAGAATTATCCTTCAAGGATGGATCCATTGGATTTGTCTTCTCTAGTACTACACAATCGACTACTAGAACTCACGATTTGGACTAACAGTTCACCTTTGACAAGCAAATGAAGTTCAGCCAATGAAGCACCAGCAGCAGGTCACAGACCGTGCATGATTAAGCACCAGCGGCCCGTGACAATCATCACGGCCCATACTACACAAGAATCCAGGGGTTCAGTGAAGACGTGCATGAGACCAACACAGGACCATCATGAGGCAAGGCACTATGTCGTGATAAAAGCACAGGGCCGTGAAGCAAGGGGATGAAAAGTTTAAGAATTTGGCTAAGTATGGAGCCGGTCCATGAAAACCTTCATAGAACGTGAGAAGACTTTTGAGCAAGACCGCGGTCCGTGAAAACCTTCACGGACCGTGACAAAATTTTTGAGCAGAGCCACAAGCTATTCGAGGTCCGTGAAAACCTTCACGGACCGTGGGAAAACTCTGAGCAAAAACCGCATGGTGCTTGCGGTCTGTGAAAACCTTCACGGACCATGGCATGATCCCACGGGCTGTGGCTATGAACATTGAAGGACCGTGGCAGATCTTGCATCCCGTGGCTATTAATGCTTCATGGACCGTGGCATTTGTGCCAGTCTATGCAACCTTGGCGGCTGACTTAGGGTTTTACTCATTTTGGCCTATTTTGAGCCTATTTTTAGGCCCAATCTCTTACTACTATATATAGGACCCTAGTCTACTCATTTGAGAGGTTGGATTATATTTGGAAACACATTTGGAGAGGAGAGAGCTTGAAGAAAATGAAGGAGTTCCTTTTGTAGGTTTTGTAATATTTTATTTTCTTTTCTTCTTGCTTAGTCCCAAACATGTGGAATTCAAATATATATTATAAGTCCATATCTAGGGAGTAGTTAGATTAGCTTTGGATTCATTTTGGCACTTGGTATGTTCTAAATGCTTCATGAGATTTATTAGATTCATCCTATCTTTGTGTTTATGATATTATTGTGATTGTTCTTGAATGTTATAAATGCATGGCTAGTACACCACATATAAGCACACACTTTCGAATATACTCATGGATGGTGCAATTATTGATGCCCCATTGGGAAGACCTGGATGTTAGAATGGGTAGGGGAGAACGTAGCCGCGTGGGTGTGTGCAGGGGGGATTTGATAATGCTCTGACCTATTTGTTGTCACACCAGTCTTAGCTAACTTTGCAACTGTTGTTCGAGAGGTTGATGGTAGAGATAGTGAATTGTAACAAGCTAGGTGTTGTGTTGAAACCCTAGTATCACAGATAAGGTGCCTACAAACCTTGAACCTAGCGTATATAGGACCCGGGGAGAGTAGTTACATTCGTGGTGGAAGTTTGGGACGTAATAGAACAAGGGAGAAATAGACCTTCAATGATGGTTGGACCACGTTGTACTCCCCTAATTACAATGGCGGTGCCTATGGAGGGCTGCGAGCGCACAGTGACAGGGTTAGGGAATTATATGCCATCGGCCACACCACGTGTTGTGAACACACTGATAGGTCTTTTGTATGTCTATATGTGAATGAATCAATTGAAGCATTAGAGCTACCATGTTGATAAATGATTCCCATGTGCCTTGTATAAATAGTTTGCTTGTTTGTTAATTGCATGTTTTGTAGTTGTTAGTTGAAAACACTACCCCAGTTGCATGTCTACACTACTAGCTATTCATTTCACTCGTGCGGATTGACGACCCGCACGAGGTTGTGTTTTAATTAGTATTTGATCCCTATAATCCTCGTGGACAAACCCAGGGCTTGCCGCTTACTACCCCTTGGTAGCTTAGCAGTAAGAATGTGTGCAGAATATAAATCTCTTTCTTTGACCCGTAAGCTCCTTGGCTTGTGTTTTAATGACAACCGGATTGGGGTAGGTCAAATTTTGGTACCGTTGTCGGGTTTAATTTTTAGTTCAAGTATTAGTTGAGCATGACATGTTAGTAGAGTAGTTAGTAATGCCTTTTATTCTTTTTCTTTTTTTTTTGTTTTGTTTGCTGCGAGTGGAGTTTTTGTCATAGTTTCCTTGTTACTTTGATTTTTTTTTCTATTGTGACATTGGAAGGATAGTGTGACCCTAGTTTATGGTACATACTCGTACCACAAATCTAGGTGTTTTGCATTCTCTAACTAATTTCACAGGTAATCGAAGGAGAATGAGAAAGAGAACTAGATCAGATGCTACACCTGGGAGTTTGAATTTTGAGGAAGCATCGTACAAGATGGAAAAGCATAACCGCATGATGAGACGTCAAATTCGTATATTTTTCAAAGCATTTAACATCTCTTTTATCATATTTTTTTGTAAGATTTCTAGATTTAGATAGGTTTACATGATAAGGGGTTCAGATGACCATTTTTTATTTTTATATCTATATCCTTCATTTTGTAACATATGTTTAGTCTAATGGATTTTTTGTCCTTACGAGCATCTAGATTCCATTTTGTGAGCTTCATTTGTAGATATCTCGTGAGTCCTTTGGAGTGGTTTAGTGAAGGCCACATGCCAAAATGTGGTAGAAGATAGAATGATCGAAGAAGGAAGACAAACAAGCGGATGAATTGTCTCCCAAAAGTTTGGAAAAAGTTCTTACAATTATCTGAGAAGAATCAACCTACAAGAGTGGCATCATTGGAATTTTCTTCTCAAGCACTATAAAAATGACTACAAGAACTCCCAAAATGGATCAACGGTTCACCTGTGGGAAGCAAAACAAGAGTCCGCAAAATGTAGCTTGCCGTGCGTATAATCATCCACTCGCGCGAATGAGCAATCCAAGGTCAGATATTTTTTGGCTGAAGCCTCCACCGCCTGGGCGATGCCATTTCCATCCGGGCGGGAGCGTGCTGCACTTTTTGACTTTTCTTGACAAAATTAGACTATAAATATACCCCCTTCTTCCCCATTTTCCCAAGCCCGACTTTGGGGGCTCCAAAACCTCAGTTTTTTTTCCTTTTCTTCCCTTTTCTTCTTCTTTATTTGTAGATTTATGTTCTATATTTTGGGTTTTTATTATCTAGCTTAGTTTTGTGCTTGGGAGCAATTGATTGGGACTTCCTTGCTAATGTCTTGAGAATCATTTCTGTCTATCTATTGCTTTCTCTATTGTGCATTTATTAAGCTTTGAATGTGGATTGTTAATGGAATTAATGTTGTTGGAAGTTTGATTATATGAATATCTTGTATGATTGCTTGTTAGGGTTAGGAGAAAGTAGCTAATTTTTCCCTCTTTTAATGTGGAATCCAAGAGCATGGGTTAGACCTTCTAAAGGATATTTATGTGTTGATAATTGCTAGATGAATGTGATGATGTTGAACTCGTTGTCATGTTTGTTTTAGGTAGAAAATGAGATAAGTCTATGAATGTCGATCGTTCTTGACTAATATTGTGTAAATGCATGAATTGGTTAAATGCTTAGACACAGTGTAGTGTTTATAAGTGTTGTCAAGCTTTTTGATTCTTCGTGCTCAATACCATCAATGAGATACTTTTAGTTTTGTTTCAACTAAGAGAGTCATTGGTGAGGTTTGACAAGAGATGTTGAACTCTCATGCATAATGTGATGTGATTCTTGCTAGATAAGTATGTTAGTGTGGATTATTCTCATATTTATCGTATAGATGCAATGAAAGGTTGAATCTTGAATGTTGTTTGTTCAAGGTTTAGCCTAATATATTCTATGTTTGGTTAAATGGCTATGTCTTTGGTAGAAGGCTTATTGTTATCAAATCTATGGTCCTTCGTGTGAAATGTCGTTGATGAAATACCTCTATGGTGTGGTTTGCTTAGAGTGATTGTCAACGAGGCTTGCAAATGGTCGTTGTTTGTCTCTGCAAATTACTATTAAGAAGGAATGAATATTGATCTTCAAATGAGAAGTTATAACATTCCCCATAGGTAAAAAATGTGATAGAATGAATGAATGGTTCAAAGATCTACATGAGGTTTGGAAGTGGATATCAATTGCCCCCAAGGCTTTATCTTTTGCATTTTTTACCCCTTTTTCTTAGTTTGTTTGATGATTAGCATAATTACTTAACTTTGCTAGTTAGTTTGTCTTTTAATTTCATAACTTAGGACCAAAACCAACAAAAACCCCCCTTTCTTACTTGCTTACATATATATATACTTCTAGTCTAATATCAACCTTATATGTTTAAACGCTTAAGAAAATCCCTCTTCTTCGTGGACGACCCCGACTTGCCATTATCTACTTAATTGTAGATATGAAGCATTAGGGATTATAGATATTAACTTTGAGAGGTACAACGATGACCTCCCACCTCACTTTGAGAGAGTTTATGGCCCCGAACGTAGAGAAACAACCCTTATGTATCACGTTCCCACCTTTGCCTCCAAGTGTGACATGTGAGATAAAAATTGGGATTATACATTGCCTTCCTACTTTCCATGGTATGTCGGGAGGGGATCCGAACAAACATTTGTCGAAATTCCATTTGGTGTGCACGAATATAAAGCTGCCGGGAGTGTCAGAAGATGATTACAACTTGAGAGCAATTCCCTTCTCACTGCAAGATTGAGCAAAAGATTGGTTGTATGATCTACCACCAGGCTACATTGGGTCGTGGGTGGATATGAAGCGGCGATTCTTGGAAAATACTTTCCACCGAGAGCCTATATGATTATTGGGAGAGGTTTAAGAGACTCCTACCTAGTTGCCCCTACCACCCATTCGAGGGAGGATATTTGGTCTATTATTTCTTTGAAGGCCTTTGTAACGAAGACATGAGGATGGTAAATTCCGCATGCAATGGTTCTATAGCCAACAAGAGCCCGAAGGATACGATGGCACTTTTTTAAGAGATGGCCAATGTGATGAGGTAATTTGGTACCAGGTCCAGGGTTAAGGTCTTAGATGAACCGCACACACACCAAAGTTGGAGGAGCAAGTCCAATCTCTTGCATCTATGATGAAAGAGCTTTTTTGAGGAAAGGTGCACCAAGTCAAGATGTGCGGGGTTTTCAACCTCAACCACCACTCTGAAAAATTCCCTGAGGTTGTTGGTGATGTGCAAGAAGTTAACATCGTGGACTATAAAAATCGGGAGAGACCTCAATTTGCTAGGGGTAAAAGACAGGGGTTCCACGGGAAGCAAGATCGGACCCCTATGCAAATACATTCAATCCAGGGTGTAGAGATCACTCTAATTTCTGATAGAGGGATGACAATCAATCTAAAAGATATAGGGGTGGACAAGCACCACCACAACCTTATCCTAGGGGTGAAGGTCTATCCAACAATCATACCACACTTTACAAGTCAGATAGGGAGGAGATCTTCGAAAAAGTGGAGGTATTTATCCCTATCTTGGAATTTATTGACAATGTGCCTTCATATGCAAAATTTCTTAAGGTTGCATGTACTAAGAAAAGGTGTAGACCACCTAAGAAGTTAGGGAAGCTAAAAATTGGGGAAGTCACCATTTTGAAACATAAGTATTTGCCTAAGAAATGTGATGACCCCGGAATGTTTTCTATCCCGATTGCTTTAGGTGGAACACTTGTTGAACATGCCATGATAGATTTATGAGATTCTATCAGTGTGATTCCATTTAGTCTATTTGAATGTCTTGAAATTGGTGAATTTGAAGAGACTGGAGTGATTGTTCAACTCACCGATCACTCTCAAGCTAGCCCTCGTGGGCTAATGAAGGATGTGATGGTGTGAGTAGGCAAGTTGGTTTTCCGGTGGACTTTATGTCCTAGACGTAGCGCATAGTGGAAGTGCACCCCCAATCCTTTTGGGGAGACCTTTTCTAAAAACTTTTAGGACTAACATTGATGTCCACTCGGGAATCTTAATTCTAGAGGATGACATAGACAAAATGGAATTCAAAATTTATAAATCTAGGCATGATTCAACAAAACATTTTCTTATGTGCAGAGGTGTGACACTTTTTGATGAACATGATATTCTTGAACCTTCTTGTGTTACCAATGAGCATAATTCTCTTGTTGATAAGTTGGCGGAGGACCCCGTTGAATTTAATGATTTGGTCAATGATATGTTCGTACTAGATTGTTTTTCTATGCTAACCAAATTTTAGCAAGAAAAGGGAAGCGTCCAGGATTTGATACCTCCTCGACCTCCTCCTAACCCCAAAGTGAAATTCAAGGAGTCAAGGTTGGCCAAGAAAGGAGAGACATTTCTAGGTGCCGACAAGGGCTACAAAGGTAAGGATGTCTCGTTGTGGAGACCTCTTCACAATGACATCATTGTGGGTGGAGTCCCCGATGGCAATTCCGGGACCTACCGGTAAGTGCTCAAATTAGAAGGCATGAAGAGGAAATAAGTCGTGATGACGACAATAAATATACGTGGTTCTTTTGTTTTCTTGTTTGAAGTAGTGACTTGGTAGAATTTTCATGTCTTGCTTGAAATAAAGGATCCTTTGAATGAAATTCTTGCATGATTAGGAGATATAGATGTGAAAATGTGTGCTTATGTGTCAATGGAATGGATTTTGGTGGATGACATTGTTTTCTTTCAAAAGTTGAGAAAAACTAAGGAATAGTAAAAAATCGGGGTTTGCTTCGTGACAATGCTTGTCACGAAGGGCAGGTCTCGCGCCATGATGATGACCATGAGACTCTGTCTTATGAAGGTGGGAAAACTGGGCAGAATTTTTTTTTTTGTTGATTTTTGATTTTCCACCCCCCCCCAACTTGTCTAAAAAATGCAACCTTTTGAAATGGAAGCTTGGATTTCAAAATTAAAAATGCATTTTTGATTCAAGAAGTGAGATTTCCTATTTCCATAGGATTTTTTATGTAATTAGTACTTCCAGCATTAATTAATTGTACTACTTGTCCCCTAATTTGAAATTCTATCTTTTTCTACATTGTACCTCAGAGCTCTCTCTCTCTTTCACCTATGCTGAAATTTCATTCTCATGGTACAATTCTCCACATAATTTCATCATCTACACACTCTTTCTTATGAAGAAACACTCAATCACACACACACTCTTTGGTGAGCTAAAAAAAAGTCAAGGTTTTCTCCCAAATTTTGCGCCTTCTTGTGTGGATCTTACACTTCTTGGCTTCAAATTTTGGGTAGCCCTTTGATCTCTTTGTATATATTCTTGATTGACATTGTGGTGTTGTTAGTAAAAGCATGATTTTTTAATGAGCATGTGTGGATGTGATGTTGTTTGAGCTTGTGTGTCCAATCTTGTGATGATGAATTTATGAGAGTCTTGAATGTGCTATTGATCTTGAATGATGCGTTCTTCATTTGTGGGTGATTAGAGAGAGTATGAATCTTGTTTTCATGAATTTACTGAAGAGTTAGTGAAAGGCATAAATGATGTTGTTGGTTGATGAGGAATATTCCTTTTTTAAATGGCCTTTATGCTTATACCATCATGCTTTGAATGTTTGGTCTTTTTTGGAGAATGTTCTTAATTGGATGACATCACAGGCCATGCACTTTTTACTATCACATTACCATTCTTCTCCTCCATTGTGTTAAGATGCCTCCAAAAAGGGTATTTCAGAGAAAGAGAAGTCTTCGTTTGGTGAGAAACAGAAGAAGCTGGTAAAGGGTGCAAACCCTAAACCGAAAATTCCCATTCCTCATAATCCCAAGTTTGTGGCCAATGAGTTTATGGGTTTGACCAACATTACCGGGACTGCAGCGCAGAGATGGAGGAATTTGAGGGAACCAAAGAGGAGCATTTTGGAGACTAGTTTTTCTTGCAAGAGCACCTTGATGGCTCTAGGCTTACTTGAACCAGTGACCTTTCTTTTAGGTCGGGTAGGCCTAGAATGTTTTCTTAACGTCCACTCAAAAACCTACATAAGGTGCAATTTATAATTTCTAGCTACTATTTGGAAGGTCACAAAAGAGGAGGGTCACAAGGCGATTAAGTTCAACTTAGATGACAAGGAGTACCAATGACCTATAGAGAGGTAGAATTAGCTTTTGGGTGGAATATCGGCCAGGTCATTCCACGAACTCATGGCCAAGAAATGCCATTCTCCCTTGGGAAATTTGGAGACAACTAATCGGGACCGACATGAAGAATCTGAGCAAGAGCATGACTATAGTCCACCCAGAAATACGTTATACTCATCGACTCCTTTCTATGAGCGTTCTATGCCACAATGAATTGACGCATTATCTGGGCTCTGATGATAACACCGGAGGGGAACATCTACCTAGACTTGGTTAGTGTTTTTGTTCAAGAATGCATAGCTGTGGGAGTGAAGAAGAGTGGGAACATTCCTATGGGAGGCATGGTTGGCCTTTTGGCGTGACATTTGGGACATCCTGTCACGCATAGGGCGTTGGCCAATATGGGCAGGTCGGGATCAACCTATACAATTGGGAATTTATCTAGGGCATTCATGGTGGGAGCTAAAACTTCAGAGGATAGATTTGTGTGGCTTTACGGTGGAGCACCTACTTGCAAATTCATGGTTCTTCCACAACCGGAGCGCACCTCTATCAACCTTGATATGAGCCTAGATGACTAGTTCATTGAACCTAATCCACGATTCGAGAAGGATTTTTATAGAGTATTGGCCAACCCAAAGATAGACCTAGAAAAGGCCGAAGGGGAGACATCTTCGAGAGCACTTCCGTGCCAATCTCATCTGCCCACGGGCATTATGGATCATCTACACCTACTTGGGGAGCAACTCTCAAGTTCTTCCCAAGCTATTGGAGGAATGAAGGCATAAGTTGAGGAGTTAAACATGAGGGTGGATTGCTTTGGGGCCACAATCCAAACAACGAGATTCATTGAAAGGTGTTTCACTAGCCACGAGGAGGCAGGCCCTTCGTGGCCGGAAGCGTATGTATCACTAGTTTCCCTACTTCACCTTTGATTTGACATGATAATGCATAAGGGATTATTCATTATTTAGGTGTAGGGGAGGGATTAGTGAGTACGTAGGAATTCTGATTCATAAATTTCTTCGTGCATGCATGCTTTGTTTGTTTTTCTTGGTAGATTTTGTGCTCTAGATGTGGAATTTTGCCTTGAAATTCTCTAAGAAGATTTAAAAGAAACTTTTAAGCTTTTATTACTTTTCTAGAGAATTTTGTGTGACAAGGAAATTTGTTTGAAGACTTTAAAGAATACCTTTGAAGATTTAAAGACTTGAAGGATTGTATTTGAGCTTTTGAAGACTTTAATAATTGAAGATAAGTGAAGTGAAGAGGAGAACTTGAAACAAAAAGAAAAAGAAATCAAGATGCTGAAACTGGGCTCGGTCGCGACTTGCAAGAGATGTCGCAAGAGACTAAGGGAGTCATTGGTGAGGTTTCACAAGAGATGTCGAATTAAATCTTGCAAACTACTATCTAAGAAGGATGGAAGATTTATCTTCACAACAAGTAGTGAAAGTAGTAATAAGATTGTTTCGCTTGTTCTTGAAGTCTTTGTTATTTAGTATTCAAGTGTTCTTAATGCTATGTTTTGCTTCATTTATGCCATGGGTTTTTTGAGAATAGGAAGTGTTTGTATGATCGAATTTTTAGGGTGTTAGGAAAGTGACAAAATCCTTAGCTCTTTGGCATGAAAATCCTAGAATATGAACTTAGAACTTCTTGTGCATAATGTGTTGTAATTCTTGCTACATAAGTATGTTAATGTGGATTTTTCTCATATTTATCCTATAGATGCAATGAAAGGTTGAATCTTGAATTTGGTTTGTTCTAGGTTTAGCCTAATGAATGCTATGTTTGGTTAAATGGCTATGTCTTTGGTAGAAGGCTTATTGTTATCAAATATGTAGTCCTTCGTGTGAAATGATGTTGTTGAAATACCTCTATGGTGTGGTTCTCCTAGAGTGATTGTCAACAAGGTTTGCAAATGGTCGTTGTTTGTCTTTGCAAATTACTATTAAGAAGGAATGAATGTTGATCTTCGAATGGGAAGTGATAACATTCCCCATAGGTAACAAATGTGATAGAATGAGTGAATGGTTCAATGATTTACATTTGGTTTGGAAGTGGATGTCAATTTCCCCCCAAGGCATTATCTTTTGTAGTTTTTACCCATTTTTCTTAGTTTGTTTGATGATTAGCATAGTTACTTAACTTTTCTAGTTAGTTTGTCTTTTAATTTCATAACTTAGGAAAACCAACCAACAACCCCCCCCCCCTTACTTGCTTTTATATATGTATATATATCTACTTCTAGCCTAATATAAACCTTATATGTTTGAACGCTTAAGAAAATCCCACTTCTTCGTGGACGACCCCAATTTGCCACTATCTACTTAATTGTATTTAGTAATCATAAAGGGCGTAAAAGTATTAAATTTGAGAGGTACGGCGATGACCTCCCAAATTTTGGCACCGGTGCCGGGGAAGGGGCATTTATTTTTAGGTGTTTAGGTCTATTTGGTTGCATATTAGCTAGTTGTTTTTATTTTCCACTTCTTGGTGGTTGTTTTTGTTCGGAGTAGGTATTACTTGAGTTCTTGGTGAATGTTTATCGAGAATCCTTGCAATATGATTTCGGACTTTTGAAAAAAAATTAGAAATTGAGCGTCTCACCTTAAGGGAACTCATGATGAGAAGAGAGGCTCAACAAACAAGGCTTGAACTTAGAACTTCTTGTGCATAATGTGTTGTAATTCTTGCTAGATAAGTATGTTAATATGGATTGTTCTCATATTTATCCTATAGATGCAATGAAAGGTTGAATCTTGAATGTGGTTTGTTCTAGGTTTAGCCTAATGAATGCTATGTTTGGTTAAATGGCTATGTCTTTGGTAGAAGGCTTATTGTTATCAAATCTATGGTCCTTCGTGTGAAATTCCATTGTTGAAATACCTCTATTGTGTGGTTCGCCTAGAGTGATTGTCAACGAGGTTTGCAAATGGTCGTTGTTTGTCTTTGCAAATTACTATTAAGAAGGAATGAATTTTGATCTTCGAATAGGAAGTGATAACATTCCCCATAGGTAATAAATGTGATAGAATGAGTGAATGGTTCAATGATTTACATTTGGTTTGGAAGTGGATGTCAATTTCCCCCAAGGCTTTATCTTTTGTAGTTTTTACCCCTTCTTCTTAGTTTGTTTGATGATTAGCATAGTTACTTAACTTTTCTAGTTAGTTTGTCTTTTAATTTCATAACTTAGGAAAACCAACCAACCAACCACCCCCCCCCCCCTTTACTTGCTTTTATATATGTATATATATCTACTTCTAGCCTAATATAAACCTTATATGTTTGAACGCTTAAGAAAATCCCACTCTTTCGTGGACGACCCCAATTTTCCACTATCTACTTAATTGTATTTAGTAAGCATAAATGGCTTAAAATTATTAACTTTGAGAGGTACGGCGATGACCTCCCAAATTTTGGCGCCGCTGCCGGGGAAGTGGCATTTATTTTTAAGTGTTTAGGTCTATTTGGTTGCATATTAGCTAGTTGTTTTTATTTTCCACTTCTTGGTGGTTGTTTTTGTTTGGAGTAGGTATTTTTTGAGTTCTTGGTGAATTATTATCGAGAATCCTTGCAAAATGATTTTGGACTTTTGAAAAAAAAATTAAAATGGAGTGTTTCACCTTGAAGGAACTCATGATGAGAAAAGAGGCTCAACAAGCAAGGCTTTGTAGGATATGTCATTCCGACCATCGTACCGAGTCTTGATATATGTTGAGAGATAAGCACTATGAGGAGGAAAGAACCCTTGGTTTCCAAAACCAAGGGTATTATGAAGAGTGCTACCAAGAGGTAGGAGATGTGGGTTTTCAAGGGCAAGAAGCTCAAGAATGGTATCCAAACCACAATTCTTTCAATCCAGAATGGAGTGGTAATCCGGGTTGGTGGTATGAGAATGAGCCGGAAAACCAACAGTACGAGCAAAATAGTTGGCCATCACCATCTTATACCATACCCCACAACCAAGCCCAAACAAATTAGTGAAGTTCACCATCGCATACTTAGACCACCCCAAAAAGGGTCCAGATAAAGATCAGAGACCTCCGATCCTAAAAAAATAGTGAAGTGCACCAAGATCCTTAATGGCGAACTCACGATACATGTGGGTGATGAACCAACGAATAAGAATATGATCATTTACGGTTAGAATGATGTCATCCACATATACTCGCAGGTGTAGAATCTGCAATCCCTGGGAGAACATAAAAAAATAAGTGTTGGCAAAACTGCATCGGAATCCCAGATGAAATAAATAGGAGCTGAATTGTTGAAACCAAGCCCGATGAGCTTGTTTGAGACCATAGATAGCCTTGCGAAGACAACATGCATAATCAGGATGAACGGGATCAGTGTAACTGGTTGGTTGCTCCATGTAGACTGGTGCATCAAGAAGACTATTAAGAAATGCATTCTTTACGTCTAACTGATGAAGGGGCCAAGAGAAAGTAGTGGCCAATGACAAGATAATTATGACTGTGGAGACCTTGATAACCGGACTGAAAGTGTGAAGTTAAAGCCTGGAAACTAAGAATATCCCTGCACAACAAGATGAGCCTTGTACCGATCAATGGTACCATCATGGCGATGCTTGAGACGATAAACCCATTTAGAGCCAACGATGTTGACACCAGTAGGGCGTGGAAAAGGATCCCAAGTATGTTGCACATGAAGAGCTCCCATTTCTTCATCTATAGCGGCCACCCAGTAAGGATCCTTAAGGGAAGATCGATACCCTCGAGGTTTAGTCTGTGCTAGTAATACCGCAAGAAATCTGAACATCACATAGTCTCGATACTGCTTTGATGTGTGACTACCTGTCTGAGAGCGAGTGGTCATACGATGACTCACAATCGATGAAGGAGGCAGTGGAACATCAGCCAGAGATGGCCGCAATGGAGACACGAGTGTTAGAGAACTAGCGACGGGGTCGTCGACCTAGACAAATTTTGAGTAAGTGGTGGAGGGGCAGCAGGGGATCTACAAAACTCATCCAAATCAAAATTAATAAACGTCGAGACATCCAGAGATTCTGGGGCTGTGCGAGCAGTATCACTCGCGAAAGGGAAAGAAGACTCATCGAAATGGGCATGCTGAGTGAGATAGACCTTCTTAGAAACTAGATCCAAACAGCGAAAACCCTTATAGCTAGCACTATATCCCACGAATATGCATAGAGTGCTGCAAGGGGCCAGTTTGTGAGAGGCAAATGGCCGAATGAAAGGATACACCCGACATCCGAATGGGTGAAAGTTTGAGTAGTCTGGATGGCGACCATATAGTAGAGAATATGGTGAGGCAGTACGAAGTACAGGGGTGGGAAGCCTGTTGATGGTGTAGGTAGCCGTGGAAAAGGAAACATCCAGTACGAGATTGGCAAGCCAGAGGAGAAAAACACTGACAATCCCATTTCTGCAACATGGCGGTGTTTACATTCTGCTCTAGTGTGGATGGAAAAGAAATCTGATGAAGGATTCCTTTATTTGAAAAATGAAATCGTAGGCATGAATTTGTGAATTTTATACCATCGTCGCTTTGAAACACCTTGATGGAACAAGAAATTTGGTTTTCAACCAATTTCTGAAACTGCAAGAATGTCTCAAAGAAATCTGATTTTCGTGTCAATGGATAATACCAGGTAAATCATGAGAAATCGTCAACAAAAATGGCATAATAAGAGAATCCACTAACAGATAAGACTGGAGCATGGTCTCACAAGTCACATTTCACTAAATTGAGGATAGCATGTGCACGTCTAGGATTGTCCACAAAAGGATGTCACTTTCCATTCACCATTTCACAAGGCGAACAAAGTGCAGGTTTAGGTGGTAAAGAACCACATCAACAAGGTTCAGTTTATTTAACAAAGAAATAACTGAAATGGAAGTATGCCCTAGTCTAGCATGCCAAAGATAAAAGGAAGCTCTATGTTTATTAGTTTTAACATGAGCAACAAAAGCAGCACCACCCTTCTCAAGCACATAGAGGCCACAATCACATCGACCTTGGCCCACTGCCTCCTTTGTGGACCGGTTCTGAATCACAAACAAATCCTCATTAAAAGAAATCATATCATTCATATCCTTTGTCAATTTACTTAGAGAAAGCAGATTTTTTGTAATATCAGGGACCACTAACACATCAGATAAATACAAATTACGAGAAACCCGATGATGTCCAATATGAGAAATAGGAATAGAACGACCATTAGCAACAATGATAGAACGGTTACCAGAATAGGGAAAATACCGTCCATGCCAGAGGAAGTGGAAGCCATATGATTTGTTGTGCCAGAGTCCAGATACCAATCTGAGGCTAAATTGTCAAGGGAGACAGAAGACTGGAAAGCATCAGCAAGATGAACGGACTCAGAGCGATGTGCTGTTGGCGAGACTTTGGAGCACTGTGGAGCTGTATGACCAAAATTGTGGAAAACTTGGCATTTTGGATTCCAACATCTTCTGCGACTATAGCCTGCACCACCAAAACCTGAAGAACGTACTGACCGACCAAAACTGTTCCCACAACTGCGCCTGGTAGTCGACACGCCAGAGGGCGGTGCGTGGGCTTCACGCGCTAGGAAGTGGAAACCCTGGCCGCTGGACAGACCTGTAAACGAGGCAGTGAAAGCTACTGGAACAAAATCTGAGCCTGTTCCCACGCCGGAAGAATACTGGATGAAGATTTTGTGGCTGCGACTCGTGTGACCACCTTTGAGTACGCCGGTAATGGCGTCTGGGCCAACTGCATGCTCGTGAATTTACTGAATTCGATGCCAAGTCCTCGCAGAAAAATCATGACACGATCTCTGGGCGGGACTGGAGCATTCATGGTTGCGAATCCATCAAGAACAACCTTGATCCAACGATGAAAATCCATCATCGACAAGGAGCCACGCCGGATTGTATGGAGCTCATCCCAGAGTTGAAGTTCGCAGGACGCCGAGACGTTGTCAAACGCTGCTGTAAGGGAGTTCCACATCTCCCTCACCTACCGCAACCAGTAGTCTCTAACATGGCCTCCTAGGTGAGCAACGATCAAAGCAATGCTTGAAGTCATTTGTCTTACGCCACCTAGGTATTAAACACAGCTTGGGATTTTGCGACGTCATCGTCTTTGGTCTAAGAAGAACCACCAGTCGAGGATTCACCCCTGACTGCAACCGTTGGCTTTGGAATTGAGCCATCCAAGAAGCCAAAGAAACCCACGGATTCAAGGAGCACTTGAACTTGCGACTTCCACATCATATAGTTGCCAGATATTAGCTTGATTGGCAACATATGAATAAGGGTAGAATAGCTTAATTGGTTGTCTCTCGTTGAAGCTTTGAATGGTTCCAGAATTTTCAAAATGGCTGCAGATTAGGACGAAGTGAAAAATTGTTACCTATCTGATACCATAAAAGTGTATAATTCACCATATTTGGTTTGTCTATCATAGAAGGAATAAATAGAGTACAAGGAGCTAATTACATAGAACATAGACTGTTCTATATATGTACAGTATCGATTCTTAATCCAAATCAATCAGAATATTCTATCTACTCTATCACTAACCCTTTCAACGATTACGTATTGGTGGAATTAGATAGCAATATCCTTACATCATGAATAAATTAAACCAAGAACAATCAAGAACACAGATCAATTATAAAGCAATTAGGTCTCACGATTCATAAATAAATGATTTTTATTACATTCAGATATTTGAATTACCTACTCATAATGATTAAATTAAACAAACATATAATATAATTATAAATCATACTTAATATAATATATAACTAACAAAATCAACTAAACAAACCAAGTAATTGATTTGCATGCATGCGAATCCATGTTGCTGCTGCTCACCAATTTTGCTCAGAATCAATTCAGCACCGAAATCTAAAGAAAATATATTAAACTGAACGAAAAACGTAAAACTCCAAACTAACTAAACTACTGCTGCGTAACTAATGTAATGTATGTTCTGTATCCCTCTCGCATGTGTATGTATACACACGCGATTACAAAACCCAAACTCAACCGGATTCTTCTTTCGAAAGAAACAAAATATAATCTTATCTAATTCTAATTAACTAATTCCTAAAATTAAGGAATTTCAATTGAAAAGAGATAATACAATCCTTATCAATATAGGAAGTGAATATCTTTATTTTCTTCAAATCCACATCTCTTCAATAATTCACTTTTCACCCAATAACTTCAGTAATTCTACTTTTTCCTCTCTTCCTTCATCTTTGGAAAAATGTCTCATTAAATAAGAACATTTCCCCATGGAGCACATTGTCTCATTCAAAACCTTAACTTATGAGAAAAAACCGTTGGTTAAGAGAAAAAGAGTACAATGTAGAGCTCCCTCTAAAATTCTTCACAATCCATGAATTCCTGAACCAAAAACACCTAAAAGTACAAATTATATCTCAATAAAATCACAATAATCCCACAAAATATGAACCAACATAACACACATCAAATATCCTCACATTTGAATCATGTTTTCCCTCAAGTATGAAGTGAAGACTATAAGAACCAATAATCCATAGTGTTCATAAGTACTCATTCCCTTGTAAGACTCTATCTAAAACAACCCTATAAAAAAAGAAAAATGGAAGATAGAAACACAAATCACACAACGAGACATCAAAAAATTCAACATTTAAAAACTCTAGATTCTGCTCTTATAATGATACATTTTCCCCTACCAAGGAGTAAGGAATCACGTTAACGCGCCTGAAAATCATCAATCCTTAAAGTAATTGAAATGAAAATATTCAAGATCATGAAAATCAATCATCAATTTAGTCAAAATTGGACAAGAAATGAATATTTTTCTCACAGTTTCACTCAATCACTCTCAATATATGAAGGACAATCACTCAAATAATTCACAAGTTATAACACAGAGAAGTTAATATGCAAATAAGGAAGGTCTTTCTCAAAGATTGTAATGGGGCTAGGGACCATTCAGATTGGTGAGATCCTAAGGGTTCTAAGCTAAAACAATATCGACAAATATTATGCATGTCTTTTTCTTGAACCATCATCCATGTAGAATAGACATTCACGAACAACCTTCAACAGGGGCGAAGCCAGGATTTCAAAATCGGGGTGCACTTTCAAATATTAAAAAAAAAATTACAATCAAAATAAATAATTAGATCTTAATCAAGTTATTTTACAATCAAAATCATAATACTCAATGTCTAAAAAGTTCAATACAACACACTAAATAGTCACTCGTCGAGGTTTCATACTTTGAAACCGACTTACAATCGTACTTGGACTAACATCCAAGGCCAAATCTTTCTCCAAATAAGTAACCAAACTATCATTCAACAATTGTTCTCCCATGCTATTACGCAGTTTATTCTTGATGAAAGTCATTCCTGAAAAAACTCTTTCCACACTTGCTGTTGCCACTGGTAGAATCAGAACCAACTTTAAAAGCAAATATACTCTAGAATGAGTCTCATGCTTTCTTGTCTCAACAAGTTTGACAGAAAGCTCATTTAGAGTCTTCAATGCCCAAAATCTTTCATCATGTCGCATATCATCAACGAAAGTATCAAGTGAATGTTTTAAAACCATCAAATCAACACTTGAAAACTCATTAGGATAAAACCCAGCAAGTTGGACAAGTTTCGATGTATCAAATGATGAGAACCGATTAGTAGGATTAAAACATGACATACAGATAAGTAAATCCTTACTTTGCTTGGTAAATCGGTCTTCAAGTTCTGATAATTGTCGATCAAGCACACTGTTAAAAACATCGACTTGAAAATGATGAAGATTTGTAATTCTTGGCCCTTTACCACGAAACATCCTTCTCCCCGGAATGACATACATATCCTCCATGTTTAGCATCTCAATGCCATGCTTAGCCACAAATAAAGTGACTTGGTCGAAGTGATCATTCCATCCATCATCTCTCATTCTTTGCAAACTTCTCTTAGTTACATCAACCAAACTCATTGCATTCACAATATCTTGATCCCTCTTTTGCAAGGCCAAATTCAACTCATTTGTAATCCCAAAGATAGATCTCATCAAGTGTGCCACAAAAACAAAATCAAATGTCATCAACATGTGAGTGATTCCACATGCTTTATGCTTCTCACTTTTTTCCTTAGCTTCATCTGCTATAGCATCAAGAGACTCGAGAAGTGGGCGAAACAAATCAAGAACATTCAAAATAATTTTATAGTGAGAACCCCAACGAGTATCACCAGCCCTAGCCAAGCTCTTCTCCTGATTTAAACCGCTACCTGATTCAATGTCACCAATAGATAAAGCATCAACAACTCTCTCTTTCTGCTTCTCCCGAAGAAATGCTTTTCTCTTTGGTGAACCACCCACAAAACTAATCAAAAGGGGAAGCACCTCACAAAATAACCAACTAGCATCATCATTATCTTTAGCAACGCTGACAAGTGTTAATTGAAGCTGATGAGCAAAACAATGAACATAATATGCAGACGGGGACTCATTTCTAATCAATCTTTGAAGACCATTCAATGACCCTTGCATATTACTAGCTCCATCATAACCTTGACCTCGAACTTTAGAAAGAGGTAAAGAATGATCCATAAGCAAAGATTTAATTGCTTCCATTAGGGTCAAAGAAGTAGTATTCACAACATGTATAACACCAAGAAAACGTTCTGTAACTTCACCATCTTTACAAATGTATCTCAAACAAAGAGCCATTTGTTCTTTATCAACTATATCAGCAGACTCATCAGCAAGAATGGCAAAGAAATCATCTCCAATTTCATCAATAATCAATTGAGTAGTCTCTATAGCATGTGCTTGTAAGATATCCTTTTGAATATCAGAAGATGTTAATTGACAATTACCAGGAGCATTTTCTAGGACTACTGAGGCAACTTCAGGTCTACCCTTTGAATGAAATTTTAGAAGTTGTATGAAATTACCTCTATTCAATGAATCTAAACTTTCATCATGTCCACGAGCGGGCAACCCTTGAACAGAAAGCCATTTCATGCATTCAATGGAAGCTTCCAACCTCATTCTGTACTGCCTTTTAGTTTCATCGGAATGATTAGCCAAAGTAGAAGGGAGAGAACCTTTTTGATTTTTAAAAGCTTCAAGTTCTGTCATAGCAACATTGTGATGACTGTTAAGTGCACCAACATGTCTCTCAAGAGAATCCGGTTTGCCCCAACTCCTGAAACCACCACTAACAAAAACATCAGATCCATCGTCATCATTCTTGAACAAATAACAAGCAAAGCAAAAAGCAGCATCTTTTTCAACACTATACTCAAGCCAAGCTTTGTGAGTTACAAACCATCTCGGGTTGAATCTGCGGTTTTTCTTTCCACTTTGTGTAAGAGGAAATTTATGACCTACAGGTTGACAAAGAGGTCTATTCACATAAGCCCTCCTAACTAGTTTTTTATCATCGGGATGGAATGTACTCATCAATTTTCTCTTTCCCGGATCTTGAGGGAGATTCAACAAATCAATATCAGTTACTCTTCCCTCCTCTCTCAACCTTGATGTACCCTCCCCTTCTTGATTTTGAGGAATGTCCGAAACCCTTGTTTCTTCGGGTGGAGAATCATTCAATTGAGGAGAAGAATGCAATACTTCTTGAGATGATGGAGTTTGTTGAAGATTTGGGCTAGAACTACCTTCGCCCCCTTCTTTAGGAACTTTTGAGAAAAAACTTAAAATACCACCACTTTGTTTCCTTTTCATCCTGGATAAAATAATTAAGTTAAGCAAAATAACAATTTAAAACCCAAAATTAAAAGATTCAAAACTCCAACAAGATTAAACTCAATGGAAACACAAGCACATAAACCCCAAAATTTTGTTCTAGTGAGATGTGTTCATCTTCAATACAAAACTACAAATCCATCGGAGTCCGATTCTCACAATTCTAGGAACAAAATATACCCCATGTTCCTTAATTAAATGTCCTTCATATTGAGAAGTGAGAACCATTGAATCAAATATTATATTTACCACAACACACATACACACAAAAATGTCAAAAATACAATCAAAATCTTACAATTAATTGATCAAGACGTTGGGAACTTTCAATTAGATACCTTTCAAATTGGAAATCATTGAATCAAATACCACAATAACCACACATAAAATTTTCAAAAATACAAACAAACCTCACAATCAAAAACGTTGGGAACTTGCAATTTGGGAAAGTAGGGAAAAAATAGAGAAAGGAACCTTGATAGGCTTGATTAATAACGCCGAGCAAAAGAGGGATGAGCCGATGAGCAGCCGAGGCCGAGCAGGGAGCAGTGGCGGCAGGGGCGAACAGAAAAGGGAGGAGATGGGCATGGGCGGCCGAGCAGGGAGCCGGAGATGCCGAGCAGATAGCAGGGAGATGGGCCGTGGCCGAGCAGATTGAGCAGCCGAGGCAGAAGATGGAGGTCTGGCCCTGGCCGTCCGTCTGGGAGGAGAATCAGGAAATGGGTGCGCTGAATAAATTTCTCAGAGTCAGGGGTGCACAATTAAAATTAAATCATTTTTGCCCCATTAAAAAAAAAAATTTTAAAAAAAATAAAATTCTGGGGTGCACGTGCACCCCAGGTTCCAGTGTGGCTTCGCCACTGACCTTCAACCTCATGGCTAGTATGAGAAAGTAAAGTAATATCACATCAAATGTAGGTGCTATTTTATTTTTACTTTTTTCTTTTTCAAATTTTTCCAGCACCATTCTTCTCCAATATAGTCCAAAAGCAGTACTTGTGAGAGAAAATAGAAACATAACAAACACTAGGGTTTTTTTTCCTTTTTTTTGTACGGCTGCCCCTCCAGTTTAGCCAAAAAGAACTACAATGTCACTGTTCATAATAAAAATCAGCCCTCAATTTTCAAAACCCTTCTATCTGGGCAAACAGAACACATACTCTGTAATGTCATCAACTCAAGAGAGCACAATGGATGAATTCATCAACTTTAACACCTATAACATGCATAACATGGATAAGAGAAAGGATAAAATAAGGCTTTGGCTAAATTTATAGTAACTCATATCAAAGAATATAGTCAAAGCTTCAATGTGTTTCACTAGGGGTTGATGTAATTGGTACGCAATTTAAGCTGTGTGGCTCATCCTAGTGTCTTCCATCGCTTTCACACATAACAATTCCAGTTATAATAGTGTGATCTCTTTGAGTAAAGATTGATGTAGAGAGTGCTCTACTCTAGCTCAAACCTCACTTTAGTAGGCTAAAATATTCAATTAAACTCCTCCTTTTTCGTCATCCCAAAAATCATATCAATCAAATTTCACAAATCATAGAATATCTCATTTAAAAACTTCAAGGGTATCAAAAGTTACCAAGTTTGTTACAATAAAGTTTACAACCTGCAGAGTACTTTTATCAAGAGCCACTAGAAATTCCTCATGCCAAATTATTGAATCAACACAACAAAAAAACACATGTTTGACTAAGAAAAATAAAGATTTTTAAAAAATTAATTTTTGTTTTTTTCCAAAAATACAAAACAAAAACACACAATAAACCTCCTCACACTTAAACTTTTCTTGCCCTCAAGCAAATAATGCAAAGCTCTTATGAGAAAAGGCTTCACACAAAGTCAAACATCATGAAAAATAAAATAAAAGGGAAAGAGGGAGCTTATACTGGTGGGATGTGGAGAAATTCCCAACAAGAATAAAGCATTGGATCCAGATCCGGTTCTACCAAAAACATCCAGTTTGACCAAACGGAACCCTGCAAGTCCCAGCTCTCCAAAGGTGTGAATTCTCCATGGTGGAAATTCAAGTACTTCAACTATGTAGATCAAGAACTGAGAGCATATGAGAAATTGAAATTCCTAAAAATATATTAATAAAAACTTAAAAGAAAAAAAAACTAAGAAAATTGGTTGCCTCCTAATTAGCGTCTTTGTTTATAGTTTTTTGGCTAAACTTCCAGATGAATTTAATGATTATTTGTTGGGCACATTGGAATTCTTCCATTAATACTACCTGAGAAGTACCATAGTGTGGCGTAAGGAGAACACCGTCGACGAGGAATGCCCTTTTTGCGTCCATGCTTATAATGTCTACTATCCAATATGGCCAAACATAAGCTACTTTGAATGGTCTAGTCCACTTAGATTTGGAATCCCATGACATATATCAAAAGTTGGACTCAGAAATAAGAACTTTTTGCCCAACCACGAATTTCTTAGACTTTAAATTTCTGTCACTACACATCTTATTGCGCTTCTTGTACCACATAGGTTGATCAAACCCTTTCAATCTTAGATCTCCCAATCCTTGGTTGGAACTTTGTTTCTTCCTCACACTTGAGCGACTCCATACTCCATGGAATAGTATCATCATATCCTTGATAAACATGCTTCAGATCAGGTGGTAACACATCCAACCCCAAATTTGAGGCTTTCACATCCGACGGGACTAGTCTAGCCGACGGGTCCTGTTTGGCCAAACTGGACCCTGTGCGCACTTCAATTTTTTTTCGAACATTCGATTTAGTTTGAGTCGGGCTAGGAGCTCTGTGGCTTATTTCAGCACTGGAAACCACTTCCTGTGAGTATATTGAATTTAGCAATTCACTATTTTCCTCATCGCTCGAGCCTTGAACATTTATCTCGTATGGACTTGTAGGAAATTGAATTCACATCTTATCCTGCAAAAAATTAGTCTCAAGAGACTCTTGAACAAAAGGGTTAGTATGATCAATTGCATTCACATTCTCAGCATTTAAATGTTTCTTCATGGGTTTATCAATGTTGAGTGTGTACTTATCACCAAAATAATCAAGAGAAACAGTTCTATTCCCAACATTGAGAATGGTGTTTGCTGTTTTCAAGAATGGACGACCCAACAATACCTCCCGTGTTCCCTTATTCTTAGTATGATTCATCTTTTCCACATAAAAGTCCACTGGATAAATAAACTCATTAACTCTCACAAGCACATTTTCCAACAACCCTTCAGGAAATATACAAGATCTATCTGCCAATTGAATTACTACTCTAGTGTCTACCATTTCAGCTCCATTTAAAGTTTGATACATAGATAATGGAATAACATTATTTGAAGCTCCTAAATCACACATGGAAGCATCGATCTTCTTATCTCATATATAACAAGTTAAGGAAAACATACTTGATCCTTGCAATTTTGAGGCAGTTTCCTTTGGATCACGGCAGACACAGATTCACCATCATGATCTTGTTCGAATCTCTTGGATTTCCTACAATAAAATCTTTCAAGAACTTTCTTACTGGTGGTAATTTTATTGCTTCAAGAATGGAAGATTAATATCCATTTTTCTAAAAATTGAGATAAAATCCGTATCATCTCTATTCTTTTCCAATCTGCGAGGGAATGGTGGAAGAATTTTAATAGAGGGATCATGTAAGGTTGGCTTTTTACTTACCTCCGCTGGCACCCTGGACTTACCTTCATGCATGAACTCTTGACATTAAGGATTTGGGTGTTGTATGACGGTGGCATCGTCTTTTTCCTCCGACTCTTGAATCTGGCTTTCTGTCGCAGGGTTCCGTTTGGGCAAACCGGACCCCCCATCAGTGAGTTCTTTCTTTTTTTTTACCACGGATTTAAAAGGTAATGCACCAACCTTTCCTCACCTCTCAACGTGACCTGATTTACCATCTCATGTGGATTTAACTGAACTTCAGAAGGTAACCCTGGTTGTTTCATCCTGAGTTCGTTCATGGAGTTTGATAGCTAGGCTATTTGTCGTGTATGCTCCTCTGAAGTTGCTTCAAAATTATTAAACCTTTGGCGTTACTTTTGAATCATATCCATTAGTATGCCCAGCCTATCTCTTGAACACCTTGCGGGGGTTGAGGAAAACTAGGGATTCTCGTAGCATCGGCGGAACATAAGACTGTTGAGGGTGCTAAGGTTGGATACCTTGCTTTCTCCAATGAAAATTTGGGTGATCCCTCCATCTTGGATTGAAGTTATGGGGGTATGGATCTCCATGCTGCTGCCTCTCATTGTAGTTCCCCATCATTTGCTTGAACAAGTATCTCTCACATAGTCAGAGTGCATTGAAATGTTGTATGGTTAACTGCTCCACCCATGTCGCAAGGCCCTTCTTGTACAGATGAAACCTTGTCAATGACCTTAGATAGAATCCTCCACATTATTTCTATCCTCTCCTTGAATTCATCATGTTCGGGAGTAGATGTTTGTGCCACTTTCTTCAAGATTCAAACATTCTACTGATCATACTCCTTGGAATCCACCAACCTTTAATGATTTCTCCTTCCTCATTCACTCGAAGGTGAGAAAAGCCACCACTACTGGAAGAATTCACCAAATCCTTGTTGATGGTTGTCATCCCTGGATAAAAACATTGGAGCAGTCGACCTTTCGTCATTTGGTGATTGGGGCAGCTATCAACCAACTTTCTGTACCTTAGCCAATAAGCACTCAATGTCGTTGTGGCTGGAAAATAATATTCCAAAAAATATTTCTTCAATTCAGACCACGCCGAAATGGAGTTGGGTGGCAGGCTTGAGAACGAACCATTGATTTGTTGCTCATGTCAAGCTGAAGGGAAACACCACTAACTTAAATTGATCTTCAGTCACTGTAGATGGACTCTTTTGAACCTTAAAAATAAATTCGCTCAAAAAGTTGTAGGGGTTCTCGATGCTTTTCTCGTGGAATTTTGGAAGCACATTCAGGAATCCCAGCTTGATTTCGATGGGATTCTCAATCTCTGGTTCAAATATTAAATTTGGCCTTGATGATCTGCTCATAAACCAAGCACTAATACACAGATTAGTAGGAAAATTTATAGAAATTGACTTACCGTTCCCCGGCAATGATGCCAATTTGGTGAACATCATTTCACTCACCAAAATAATCTGCAAACTCTAATAATAAGATTAGCACAATAGTAATCAGAGTCGATTCCATAAGGAACAGAGCAATAACTATAATTAATACCTACAAATATAGAACCTCTTAGTGTAGCCACCACGCCTTAATTTTCAATTTTTTCTACGACTAAAGATGCAAACTAACAAATATCAAGTATGAATTAAAATGCAAACTAGAAAATATAAAATTCTAGAAAGTATATGATGAATGCAATTGGCTTGGAATAACTCACATTAGTAAAACATCGATCATAGGCGCAAAGATAAATCAATTCATATGTATCTATCAGTTATAGGAAAGTAGGTACGTTTAACCTCCCCAATTCTTTCTTATTTTATAAACATTTAATCAATTATAATTAACTAACTGTTTTCCCTTACCAAAATGTCCCCGGAAAGTATTTGCTTAACCAGATACACATTTTGATAGCATTAAGAATAAAAAGAACCTGATATAGCAATTAATAAAGTAAAAAGCAAATAGTAATTCACACTTAATTGTTCTCAATCTTGCTATTACAGTCTTGGATAGTTAGCTATTTTTCACAAGAACTCGCTACTATTGTTCCCAATCTTGCTATTAAAGTCTTGGATAGTTAGCTGTTTTTCACAAGAACTCGCTACTTACTAACCCTTTCCAATGATTACGTATTGTTGGAATTAGATAGCAATATCCTAACATTATTCAAGTTGGCCAGACTTAAAAACATCAGGAATAAATTCAACCAAAAACAATCAAGAACACATAAGAATCTATTATAAAGCAATTAACCCTCACAATTAATAAACTAATGGTTTTTATTCCATGCTAGTATAGGAATTTGCTATATTAAATTAAACAAACATATAATATAATAATAAATCATAATTAATATAATATATAACTAACGAAATCAACTAAACAAGGGATGGTGTCCAGTGAGGTAGCCTAAACTTTCGACAGGGGCATTTCTACAATTCTAACAATATTCTAGCTCCTGGGACCTATCTTTTTTTTTAAAACTCACGTAAGTGAGGGGGTGTATATTCGGCTCCCCAGGCCTTTCAAATGTTCAATATGTGTAATACATTAGTGGATGCTAATTACAAACTGATGTGTACCCAAAACCTTCATCTAAACACCCTATCTCAATGAAGGAGTTGGCCATATATCCCGTTCGAGGACTAACTATGGCCTTACACTTTCTTGCCTCCACACCCCAGTGTCGACAAGAAGAGGTGACCTTCCATAGTGTCCCCTTGCAATTATCTTCCCCCGAAGATAATTACTTAACTTTGTAGATTGTGTGCAGGAGCTGAGCCTCTCTTTTGCACCTTGCATATGGTCTTCAGAATTCCTCTCTTCTCCATCTAAAATGAAATTTACAGCCACAGTAAATAGTTCGAGATGATAAAGAGGCCTAACACAAATCATTTGTTTCTGATGTTACATAATCAAACAGAATGTTCCAGTGGCAAAGTATATCAGCATACATCACGAAAATTATATGCTAATAAAAGCAGCTAAATTCTTCTGATATAAGGTAAACCTTGTTTATCTGAAATTATTATAGTTTTCAGCTCTCTCGGTAATTGAGTAAAGGATTTGAAGGTATTTACCTGATTTGAACTAGCCATTTTGGCTAGAAAATCTGCAGCTCCATTTGCTTCTCTATAGATATGATTCATAGTGACTGTAATCTGTTTCATTAGATCCCAGATCATCCTAACTTCCTCAATGATGTTCCAGTGAGGTTGTAGTTGTTTGTTTACAACCTTAATGAGCATTTGATTGTCACTTTCAATTTGTAAGTGACTAATACCCATGGAAAATGCCAACTGTAAACCAGCTCTAACTGCCCCTACTTCAGCATGAAGAGGAGAGGGGCTAGTTATCTTCTGAGCATCAACTATTAATATGTCACCTAGAGAGTCTCTTATGATTATTCCAATTCCGGCCTTATTCGAATGTTTCCATGAACCATCTGTATTTAGTTTATGGATGAGTGGAGATGGAGCTGTCCAAGTAACAATGACAAGGCTGCTAGGTTCTATTTTATTGTTCATTAGTAACCTTGGCAAAGCATTAGATAAATCCCATTTGAAGTTTAGTTTGTAGGCTAACAAAATATCATTAAAGAGGTGTACAGTTTTCCTAAACATCATTATGATGTTAGGTTTTACACTTTCATGATAGTGTTTGTTCCTAAAACACCATATAGTCCATACTACTAAGCAGGTGATAATGGGAACCAGTTTTTTATGATTAGGAAAATTATTGTTGCTCCAGTAATTGAAGTATCTATCCCATAGATATGGAGAATGCTTTGTTGGAACATTGAAGACAGTATCAATCCATGTCCATAGTTTTTAATTTCTATGCAAGAATTAAAACTATGGTGTATACTCTCTTCATCTCCTAAACAAAAACAGCAAATGGATGGAAGATTGAAAGATAGATCCTCTAATACATCAAGAAGGGGGATTAATCTGTTAAGCATTTTCCAGTTCATAAAGCTTACTTTTCTTGGCATAATTGTGGACCAGACATGTTTTAAGGAGGATACACCTATTCTTTTCTTTCTGATAAGTTCATAAGCACTTTTCAGAGTAAACTTTCCATTTTGAGTAGGTTTCCATATTATAGTATCCTCATATTCAGGAAAAAATTCTTGATCTTTGTCCAGTTCAGTAATTATGTGCTCTGGGAGAACGTGCTTCAGCTGGTTAATATACTCTTGTCTGTTAATTAAGAATTCACCAACTGTTAAGTCAGGGAAATGAGTGATTCGACTATTGTCTCATAGCGTATACAGTGGACCACAATCTGTCCAACCAGAGTTCCAGAAAGAAACTTCCCCTTTCCCTATTTGTATTTTTGAATTTAGAATGGCTATTTCTTGAATATCTTTGATTCTCTTCCAGATTTTGGAAGTTTTGTGGTGATCTGGAATTGACCACATAAATTGTGACCAAAGGGATCTTCCCACTTGCAGCTTCTACCATAATTTAATAGAGAAGCTTTGAACCAAAGTCTCAATATATTTAAAACCAAGGCCATTTTCTTCAAAAGGAAAACATAAATTTGGATAAGCCCTCCAAACTCTCTTCCTTTGTGAGGTTTCTGAGTTGGAGGACCATAAGAACTTGCCAAGAATTTTATGAATTACATCAATTATGTGTTTGGTTGGTTTTAGAACTGTAATCTGATGTATTGGGATAGAGGATAATATGTGCTTGATCAGAATTATCTTTCTAGCTTGAGATAACAGTTTATTTTGCCATCTATTAATTCTGGACTGTATTGATGATATAATGCTTGAGAAGTATACATTTTTATTCCTACCAATGTAATATTTAAAAGGAAAGTTGCCCTGTAACATTCCTGTTAAGCTTTTAATATCACCAATAGTTTTGAGTAGGCAGTGTTTGGCAATATAAAATGAGGATTTTTCAAAATTAATCTTTTGGCTTGTAGCCATTTCATAGGATTGTAGGGAACAATTTAGTGTTTTAAGTCCCGATTTGGAATAATTTATTAACATTACAGTATCATCTGCAAAGGATAGATGAGAGATCTTCTTAATTGGGTTAGGAAGCTTATAAAACTTCAGTTTTGAGTACTGAAACAGGAAGTTTATGTTCCTTGAAAAATCTTCTGTTATTAAGATGAATAGAAGTGGAGATAAAGGGCCTCCTTGTTTTAACCCCCTGGTTGCTTGGAAGAAACCATATGATGATCCATTTATCAAGATGGAGAAAAAGGCTGATTTTAAGTTTTTCATTATTAGTTCAATTATTTTGATTGAGGAACCCATCTGACCTAATAACTTGGATAAAAAGGTCCAAGAGACTCTATCAATTGCTTTGATCATATCAAGCTTTATGATCATGTTAAAACCTTTGGTTTTAGTATTAATGAAAGAAGCAAGTTCTTGCATTAGAAGAATATTTTCTGAAATATCTCTTCCTGAAATGAATGTTGTTTGTTCTAGGCTTATCATGATATCCATAATTGGTTTAAGCCTTTCAGAAATTATTTTGGTTAAGATTTTATTAATAAAATTACAAAGACTAATTGGTCTGTAGTCTTTGAAGGATGAACAAACTTCTTTTTTAGGTGTGAGAATGATTAAAGTGGTTGCAATTGATTTTGGGATGTTGGTTGATAAAAAGAGATCATGTATAGCATGTAGGACATCTGTGTTGATGATGTGCCAGCATTTATGATAGAAAAAACCTGAAAAACCATCTAGCCCTGAAGCTGAATGTCCATCCATTGTTTTAACTATGTTAGTCAACTCTTCCATTGTTACTGGTTTAGTGAGTTCACAGTTCATTTCTTCAGTAATTAGCTTTGGAATATTTCCTAATAACCAAGCAATGTTAATTCCAGAAGGATCTTTGTACTCCACCTGTAATAGGTTAGAGAAGTATTTAACACCCACTTCTACAATTTCCTCCTGAGTGTTTAAAGTTATACCATTTTCAGTTTTTACTGAAAATATGGTTTGTCTTTTATGCTTGGATTTAACTTTTTGATGGTAAAATTTTGTGTTTTGATCTCCTTCTTTAAGCCATTTTACTCTTGATTTCTGCCTCCAGTAAATTTCCTGATTATTTAGTGCCAGCATTAACTTTGCTTTAGTTTTATTTAAGTGTTCCAAGTTTGCTTGTGTGTCATTTTGTTGGAGGGCAGATTCTGCTTGACTTCTTCACAAACTTTGATTGTGTCAAAGATATTTTCAAAAGTGTGTTTATTCCAGAATTTAAGAGCATTTTTCAAGTTTTTTAGCTTGAATAAGAAATTTCCAATTCCCAATTTGTTAGAGGAGATGTTCCATGAATCTTCTACGATCTTCATAAAGGTTGGGTGATTAAACCAACATTCTTGGAACTTTAAGGGAGATGGTTTATTAAATAATTTTGTTTCACCTATGGTAAATAGCAAGGGGGAATGGTCTGATTGCCCTCTTGCTAATGTTTTAATGCCAGAATCCTTAAACAAGTCCCACTATATATTATTTGATAACCCTCGGTCTAACCTTTTCCAAACCCTCCCTTTGGATCTCAAACATGTCCATGTAAAAGTAGATCCAGATGTTGGAATTGTAGACATATTGGTTTTTTCTGAAAATTATTGAAATTTTGAATACTTTTTGTGTCAGGTTGAGAATGACCCAGATATTCCTCTATGGAACTTATGACATTAAAGTCTCCTATTAAGCTTAAGGGTGAACTGTTATGGTTCAGAATTTGTTTCCATAGTTTATTTCTTTCATTTATAGTATGTTTGCCATAAATGAAACCTGTGAAACAATCTTGGGTTAATAACTGATTATTGAATTTGGTTAATATCATTTGCTCATCCACTGAGATGATCTGCATTTTAATTGAATCATCCCATAGAATCCAAATTTTACATTTTGGATCTGAGAAGTGATGTTCAAACTGAGTCTGGAAGGCCACTTTCTTGGTGGAGTTGGCTTCCAACATTGGCTCAATTATGGTTAGGATATTAATTTGATGTCTTTTTTTAATGCCTTTTAACCTATTTATGGTGGCAGAATTGCCCACTCCCCTAGCATTCCATACATATATTTTTAATCCTATCATTGAGAAGATTTGTTATGTGTCAACGCTGAACGGGTAATGACCGTTTTAGGGGTTTGTGTATAAGATTTTTTATTATGTCTTCTGTTCTTGTTTATGTTAAGGTTATCCAAGCCAACTTCTGAATTTATTAAAAGGTTGAAGTTATTTTGTGATTCCCTTAGAGCTGTTTTGGAGTTTCAATATCTTCTACAGACAGAGTCAACAGTTGATTTTGAACTGTTTTTGGTTTTGGAGTTGGAAGATAGAAGTGGAAAATTCCCTCCGTTTATTTCTATGAAGGCTTCTTCATTGTTTTCTGTTTCCTCTGTATTATTATTTGATTAAGAAATTATGCTGTCTATTTGGTGATTCTTATGGGTCTTATTAGGGATAGTTTCTGATATAGGGGCTGAGGTTGATGTCTTGTGTGGGTTTTCAACAATTTGATTATTGTTGCTCATATGATCATTAACAGTTAATGGAGATATTTGTTTCATATGTTGATCATCAAGGTCATAATCTGAGTTCAGATTTTCAGTAGAACCATCAGATACAGGTAAATTGTTTATTGAAAAATTAACATCATGTTCCATAAAGAGTGTGTCTGTATCAGTATTGTTTATATTATGAACAACATGATCAGCACTCAGATTTACTTGTGGTGAGTTCCCTGTGTTCACATTTTCAATATGAAGAGAGTTTAAGAGAGGGACATGGGAACCTTGACCAAGGTTCAAGACTTCAGAACTTGTATTATTTGTTTGATTTGTCTCCTATATCCCTTTCTGAACTTCTTTATGAGTGGGACCTATCTCTAATAATTTTACATGGGCCTATCTCTAATTAATTTACGGGGACCTATCGCCAATAACTTTCCAGGAGCCTTTTCACCCAATATTTTCCCATCATTTTTCTTCCACCTGCAATCTGCAAAAAAATATTCAAAAAATATTTGTAAAATGCAAAAAAAAAACTATAGCATAAAACTGAAGCAACATCAACAAAAAATAACAGAACATTAACGAAAAATCATAAAACATCAGCTAAAAAACTGCAGCAAAAAGATATGTTAAAAAATCAAATAAAACATCAAAAAAATAAATATAAAATAGAATCAACAAAAAATTGGGGGAAAATGTCGACTAAGACTAACAAAAAATAAACTGAAAATCATAAAAACCTCAACATAGCTAAATTATCATTTTAAAAAAAATATTTACAAACATCAACTCCTAACAAGCAACAATTTAATCACTTACAAGCAACGATTGAATCACTTACAAGTTCTAAAATAAGCACCTACAACCTATATTTGAAGCACTAACAAAAAATAAAAAACGTCAATGTAAGGAAAAAAATACTACAAAAAATCAACCATATCATCAAAAAAACTACAAACATTAACTCCAAACAAACAATGATTGAAGCACTTAAAAGCAACTATTGAAGCACTTGCAAGTTATAAAATAAGCACCTATATTTGAAGTGATAACAAAAAATATAAAACATCAATGCAAGGAGAAAAAACTACAAAAAATCAACCATATCATCAAAAAAAGCTACAAACATCAACTCCTAACAATCAACAATTGAAGCACTTACAAATAACGATTGAAGTACTTACAAGTTGTACTCTAAGCACCAATTTGTTTTCATAACACATACAAAGTTTTTTTTTTTTAATTAAACCATCCTAAGATGGGGGAAGATTATATTAGGCCTTCCCAAGCCGTAAAATTACAAAACTAAAGAGTAAAGAAAAGGGGGAAGCCATTGGCTTAGTTGATATGTACATTTGTGAACCATAGGCTTATTGAAGCAACATTTGTTGCATCCAAAAATGAAAAAGAGTAGGCTAAGTGTTAGAGGATTACAAGAACTCTTAGTTTAAATGGAGATCATCGAACTTATTTGTGGATCGAAAAGACGAAACACAGTTCAGTCAAAATCACCCCAACTAAACTAAGAAGCTCCTCCCCTACAGAGCTAAACAGTCAAGAAGAAAGCTTCAAGATCAAATCTAGAAAATCATCAATATAGACAAGAGCAGCCATCAATCATTTAGTAGCATCCCTAAGGCATCAAGCAGAAAGAGCATTATGTTTAATACTCTAGGAAATTCAGAAGACTTGTATAGTGAGCAGGCAGGAATTCAGAGGGCAAGCAACATCACCATAACCTGCAATCAAGAGTGGAAGTAAGTAGCATCCGAACTAATTAACAACCCGTAGAGAGGGGTTGCCAATTTGATCTAATCTAACTAAACCCTGGACAGTGTTGGGAAGCTCAGATATGTTGCTAAAAGATGAATCACATTGTAGTTGCAAACAGTTTGTAGCAAGGGTATGGGCCACCATGTTTGCCTGTCTATATATGTGTACAAGTTTGATGTCTTTCAATGATTGGTGAATCTCATCAGCTAAGCAAAAACAGTTCCAATGACATCTGGATGGATCATTAGCAAAAAGAACTGCTGAAAGACAGTCAGATTCCATGTACAGAGGAGCAGGCAAATCATATGAAATCTGTATAGCAAACTTAATAGCCTTCAATTCAGCTTCCAAGGGGGAGAAAGCATTAGAAATTAGAGTGTAGGCTCCTTTGAAAGCACCTCTGCTATCTCTGATAATCACTCCAATCCCACACATATTAGTGTTGCATGACCATGAAGCATCAACATTAAGCTTAAGACCAGATGTTGGCCTTTTCCAAGCAATTTTCCAGATTTTAGGCTTTGGGGAAATTTTGAGTAGGGGTAGAAAAGAGTGATCTGCAATACTAACATCCAGTGGAGATGCTATATAAACCGGTTTTGCACAGAAGGAGATGAAAATCTGGTCTCTAATCATTTGAAGCACTAGCGTGGAGGAAGGCTTGACTGAATCAAATAGAAATCTATTTCTCATCTTCCAAAAGTTCCAGAAAGTAAAAATAGCAGCAGTCCGGATCATGATCGAATGTAAAGAAGATAATGCAGGCATAGTTAAATAGTATGAGATTCTCTCCCAAACAGATGGAAAGGCCCTATCTCGAATACCCATGAACTGATGAATAATTTTCCATACAGATAGTGAGAAATCACATGAGTTAAAAAAATGCTCTAAGGAGTCATCATGTTTGTTGCACATATAGCATTTAGAGGCCAAACAAAACCTCAGATTCCTGAGGATGTTATCAAAAGGCAACAAAGAGTTTATCACTTTCCACATAAATACAGAGATTTTTTTCTCTATTCTGGAGTTCCAAAGATGTTTAGAAGAGGATATGTTACCTGTATGGTTGCAGAGCAAATTGTAAGTATCTTTAAAGGAGAAACTCCCAGAAATACCTGGTTTCCAGATTAATCTATCAGCTCTGTGTGGTAATATTCTGGACTCCTGCAAAAGAGTAATAATATGAGTAGGCAGGAATGGCTCTAGTTTTGTGATGAAAACGTCTTTGTTAGCTATGAAAGCAGAGACTGTACAGTCTTCAGCTATATCCACCCTATTCTGATCACAAAAATCTATCAGTAAACCTACATCAAGCCAGTTTGATGTCCAGAAATTACAATCTCCCCTCCCTATAATGACTTTAGAATTAGCCTCAGCCCATGAGTTTACTGAGCAGATTCTCTTCCAGTTTGGAGAGGTCCTGTGAGATTGAGGGAGGGCTGCCAATAAATGAGTCCAGAGGGCCTCAGCCATTTGATACTTCCACCATAATTTAACCGAGCATGTTTTGATTATGGTATGTATAGACCTAAAGCCTAATCCATTTTGATCAGTGGGGAGACACAGATCAGACCACTTTTTCCAGGATCTTTTTGGTTTTAAATCCTCCCCCCAGAAAAACTTGCTCATTTTTTTTCAATGATGGAAATGATCAGTTTTTTTGGTTTAATGACCTGCCAAATGTGTTGTGGTATAGCATATATACATGAATCAATCAGAGTAATTTTACCACCCATAGATATCCATCTATTTTTCCAGTTACCTATCTTATTATCAATTAATTCAAAGAGTGGTTGGAAATAAATCTTTTTAGCAGCACCAGTGAAGATTGGAACTCCCAAGTAAGTAAATGGAAAGGAACCAAGTTTCATTCCCAAAATCCTTTTGATGTGGTTCACTCTTTGATCTGTAGCATGCTTACCTATGAAGATGTCACTCTTATTATAGTTAATAGACTGGCCAGTGACTTCCTCAAAGGTGGACAGAAAAGCCTTTAATCTAACTAAGGTTAGATTTGTTGCTTTAAAGAAAATAACAGTATCATCCGCATAAGATAAGTGTGAGATTCTTGGAGGATTACCTGGTAGATCAAAGTAGGCTAGCTTACCATTGTAAAAAATGAAGGTCAAACTCCTTGAAAAAGACTCGGAAAAGATATTAAACAAAAATGGAGATAAAGGGTCACCCTGCTTAATACCCCTAGAGGATTGAAAGAATCCCACTGGCTTACCATTAATAAGAATAGAGAACCAAGCCTGGGACAAGTTTTTCATAACTGAGAAGATAAATTTAGCATGGAAACCAAATTTTGCCAAAACTTTATATAAGAATGACCATCTAACTCTATCAAAAGCCTTTTTGAGATCAAGTTTAACTATGCAATTTGGATCTCTTCTCTTCCTATTAAGAAATCTAACCATTTCCTGTAGATAGATTACATTATCTGAAATGTCCCTGCCATGTAGGAATGCTGTTTGGTTAGGAGAAATAATCTTAGGCATAATAGACTTAAGTCTTTCCATAAGAACTTTAGAACAAATCTTATTTATCACATTGGAGAGACTTATAGGCCTATAGTCATCAAATGAGGTAGGAGTTTTCTTCTTGGGGATATTAGTGATCCATGTACTGCTAATACCTCTAGGCAGGTTAGATGAAGATTGAAAGTCATGAACAGCGAGTAGAAGATCATTTGCTATAATATCCCAAGATTTTATGTAGAATTTGGCAGTAAAACCATCTGGACCTGGAGAACTTGATTTATTAAGGCTGCTAACTATCACTTTAAGCTCATCAAGTGTGACTGGTTTCAAAAGGTGATCATTATCTTCCTGAGTAACCAGATTGGGGATATGATTAAGAAAATGATGTTGAAATATAGAGCTATCCGTGGAGCAATCTTCACTCAGAAGATCCTGATAATAGTGTATAGCTTCCATCTCAACATCCTGAGTATTTTCCAACCACTGCCCATTTCTGCCCTTAATTTTTGTTATCCTTAACCTATTATACTTATCTTGTACAGATTTATGGAAGAAAGATGTGTTGTTGTCCCCTTCTTGGAGCCATTTTATCTTTGCCTTATGTTTCCAGAAGTTTTTTTGTTCAGACATAGCCCTGACTAACCTGGCCCTAGCTTCCCTCAGATTAACCAGATTATTTATAGATTCATCTTGATCAGTTAGTGCTTCCTGAGCCTACAAGGCCATTTCAGCTTGTAATACATTATCATGAATGTTTCCAAAATGCTCTTTGTTCCAAATTTTTAAAGCCTTCTTAAGTCTGACTAGTTTTAGGTAGAAAGCTAGCATTCCTGAGTTATGTATAGGAGTGTCCCAATCATTCTTGATTACATCATTAAAATCTTTTCTCTTGTACCATGTGTTTAGGAACCTAAAAGGTCTGGGATTAGATGGTATATCACTACCTACAGTCAGCAGCATGGGGTTGTGATCTGAGCTGACTCTATTCAGAATCTGAATTGAAGAAGAAGGGAAAGAAAGAGACCATGATGCAGTACACAATCCTCTATCAAGTCTTTTAACTGTAGGAGATCTTAACCGATTATTAGTCCAAGTAAACAAGTTCCCCACAGTGTTAATTTCTTCCAAAGCCATTCCATTAATAAAATCATTGAAATCTCTCATACTCCCTAATTTTGGAGTAGATGGACCTCTATATTCAGTTATTGATGTAATGGAGTTAAAATCTCCAATAAACAAAGATTCTGAATGATTGTATGAGCTGAGATCAGACCAGAGATCTTTCCTTCCCGATCTGGTTCTCAGACCATAGATAAAAAAGGCATCCATAGGCTTAACGAGATTAGAACTAGTTAGGTGAACTCCAAGAAACTGAAGATTATCATTTATAATTGCCAGAGTTATGTTTGAAGTCCAGAAAATCCAAATCTGACCGTTAGTTGCAGAAAAACAGTTATCAAACTTCAGCATTTGTCTATATGAATCACACTGTAAGTTGTCATATTTATGCTCAATTAGACAAATGAGTTCAAATCTATGCCTGTTGATGAGATTAGATAGCCTTAACATAGATGTATCCATTCCTCTAATGTTCCACACCAACATTTTAATCCTAATCGTGTTATTCATAATGAAACATTAGAGGAGCTTTTTGATCTAGTCATAATGGTGTTTTTCTGTGAGAAGAAAGAGTCATTGGATGGTTTGCTATTTTTTACTATAGACTTACCTTTCTTCGACTTACTAGGATCAGAAGATGAGACACTGTCCCCCTGTACATGGTCATCACCAGCTTCAGGGGCAGTATCCGATAGGGTTGTACCTTCTTCAGTGGCAAGGTATTCATTATGAGTGACCTCCTCACCCAATGGATCTTCATCAGCTAGGGGTAGAAATCTGTTGGATCTGTTTTTCTGCTGAGAAAAAATAAATTTTTTGCAGCAATGATAGAACTAAAAGGAGAAAAAGACTTTCCTCGTTTACTGGGTAGATCGTCCTTAGCAAAGACTGTCCTAAGGGTAGGTGGGGCAGACTGAGGATGCCTATCCTGTATTTCAGATGGCCTAGGAGGAGATGGAAACACTCGAGGGGGGGGAATAAGGTTTGGAATTTCAGGATCAGGTGACAGAGATTTATATTCCTTCTCTATAACAGCATCATCTTTACTGCTGATCCCAATACTAGGTTCATCTACCTTGTTGGGAGCAATTTGTTGAGGATGTGGAAGCTCATCAGGAGTCCTAGGATCAACTGCCATAGCATCAGTATCAATTGGGATAGACTTATTAGGTTCATGAGCAGGAGCTTGGATCAGATGTTTCTTAGGGACATATATAAGTTTCTGAGCTTGATAATTTCTTTGTTTTTCTGTAATTGATACCCCTGAGCTCTCAGCTCTTAAGTTCCCAGTCTGGTTAATGTTTAATTTCTCATTTACCTGTCCCAACGAGCCATTCAAATTATCAGGTTTCTTAGGCAAGGATCTCTTAAGCTCCGGATGCAGATAAATGCAGTAACTATCTTCATGCCCTATGCATTTGCAATGGACACAGTATGGGGGAATATCTTCAAATTGTAGGGGAAGTTTAACAACATTGAATTCATTTCCATCCTCTTCGATTCCCACTCTAATGCAAGATGGCAATTTCTTTTTTAAATCGATTTCAACACACATTTTCACACAAGAAGGCCTAGACAGGGCCTCAGTGGCAGCATCAAGTTTTATAAAATTTTCAATTTGGTTTCCCATGCTTTCAAGCATTGCAGAATTGTAAAAATAGACTGGGACATGAGGAATTGTTACCCATACCGGAACTATGGACGATTCAGCATCCGGAGAGAAGTCGGAAGTCCATTTCAGTACCTTCATCTGGGTGTTGTTGAAGCTCCAGTGACCCTTGAGCCAGAACCTTTGGTAGTCTTCTTTCTCCTGGAAGCGTATGAGAACATGCCGGAAGTCTATAGATCCGATTTGAAATTTGCCTTTGAAGCCTACAGAATTAAAAGATTCGTTTAGTTGGACCATAGATGGCTTACCCCTTGCAAACTTACCGATCAGAGCATTCTGATAATGGGAGGAGAGGATGTCAGCATCCTTGCGACTGACAAGGCAGGCAATTTCCCCTTTGTACTGAGTTTTGGGGATGATTTCCGGGTTCGATGGAAGGGAATCTTGTAGAGGCGGAGGACGGTTGGCAAGAGCATTGAGGAAGGATTTGGTTCCCCCTTGGCTTCTATTGGCCGGGAGAGCCGCCATGGCGGCGGCCGGAGGAAGACCGGTAAATGGGAAATGACCGTTATCAGTTACGAAAGCTGAAGGAGGAAGAAAGAAAAAAAATGAAAACAATGAAAACGACAGCGAAATTATCGTTTTGGCTAAATCGCACCAAATATCCCACGTAGCAACAGTGATTCAGAGAGCGGTTCAGTTGTAACACATACAAAGTTATAAAATAAGCACCTACAACCTACATTTGAAGCACTAATAAAACGTCAATAAGGGGAAAAAACTACAAAAAATCAACCACATCGTCAAAAAAGTTACAAACACCAACCCTATCACCTAAAACTCATCTAGAAAATGAAAAATAACAACATAAGAGAAAAGAAAACTAAAAAACATCAACAAAAAAAAGCTACGGTACCTCAAGAGTATAAATTATCCACTCTAAAAATCATAAAACATCAACATTTTTTAAAAAAAAACTACAAACATCAACTCCTAACACCTCCTGAACTCATCCAGAAAATTAAAAACATCAACATTAAAAAAAAAGACACCACAAACATCAACTCCTATTACCAAAACTTTAGCCGGAAAATGAAAAACATCAACAAAAAATTTTTTTTTAAAAAAAATACAAATATCAATCCATATTACCCAAAAAAAACTACAAAACCTCAACTCATATCAATTAAATATCACCCGAATAATGAAAAACATCAACATAAGAGAAAAAAAAGCTAAAAACATCAACCAAGAGCTACAGTACCTCAAGAATAAAAATTCTTCAAAAAAAAAAAGAACGTAGTGGGATTTGAACCCAGACCTATAACCTCAAAGCCTAAATCAATAACTACACCAGAGACTATGATTGCACTTAGTCAAATAATAGTAAACCTCAACATGTACATCAAGAACATAAAATCTTCAAAATAAAATGTCGTGAGACTCAAACCCCAAACCCCAAACCTTTAGCTTAACAAGGGAACTACTAACCACTAGACCAAATAATCATTCATAAAATAAGCTCAGTCAACAATATATTATACTTCATCAAGTATTTGAAAAATGTAAAACGCAGTATTAGACTTCACCTCTCAGACATTAAACTTAACATAATATTATTAAACCTCCAGTACCTTAAGAACATAGATTCATCAGAAAAATAAGGTCCTGTGGGATTCAAACCCAGGCCATTAGCCTCAGCAGCTAAAGCTCTTAACCACAACACCAAACAACTAATACTGATCATATCCTAAGCCAAATACTTATAAACCTCAGAAAGTCTTCGAAAAAAACAAAATACAAAATTAAAACTCACCTCTCACGAGCAGAAGCTCAGTCACTGTCTGCCTCCGCCGTCCACCGTCGCATACGTCGTCCGCCGTCACCTCAGGCCGCGCGTGAAATCCACACGCGCCGCTTCTTTCGGGCGCGTGCAACTCACACACCTTTTTCTTCAGTGCCTGCTTCTTCCACCGACGTCACGCTCCTCTTTCGATCGTCAATCCTTCGCCGCCGCCATTGTGGATACGTCGTCGATGTGCTGCGCTTCGATGCGTCGTCGATGTGCTGCGCTTCGATGCGCCGTCGCCGGAATCGCTGTGCTCCGCCTTGATGCACCTTCGCCGGAATCGGTGTGCGTCGCCTCGATGCGCCGTCGCGGAATCGCTGTGCGCCGTGGATGCACCGCCGCTGGAATCGCTCAGCACCGTAGATTTGCCGTCACCGAGACCGTTGTGCGCCTACGGAGGAGCCACCGCCGATCGGAGGAAGAGTGGTTGAGCGACGGGGAAGAATATGGGATCAGATCAGATTTCCAAAAAATAAAAATGATATTAGTTATTATATTTACAAAATCAGTCCCCCAATTTTTAAACAGTTTTTAAAAACAACCCCAACCCAATTTCAAATTTATGATAATTGCATAATAACTCCTGCCTAAAATTTAGCCTACTTAAAGTAAGACTTTGTGACTAAGAGCATCTCCAATACATGGAGGGTTTTCCTTATTTAACAGGTACAAATGGTAGAATGTAATTGGAACATCGATTCACCTTCAGTCTGACGTAATATTAAATGTTTCGACTGTGGGTCTCGTTTGAAATCATTTTCCAATCCAAATTTCAAATGAATAATTATTATGTAACGTGAATATACTACAAACTTTCAATTATTATGTGACGTGTATATATAATATTGAAATTGTAGTTTAATATTATATTTGATCTCAACAAATATTATATTCATACAATTAATTATATTTTGGATGCATATAATTATTTGACAAGAGTAATGATGGAGAATAAATAATTACATTGGTTCAATAAAATAATTTTTATGAACTCGAGTATAACATTATTCGGCATTAACTTATTTTTAGTTCATGTTTAAAATAAAATTGATTCTATTCTAGAAATTAATTTGTTATTCTAATTAAATTAACTAATTATTAAATAGACAATGAGTTAAGAAGCCTTCTAATTTATGTCTCAATTTTACTTTTATGGAGAAAGAGTAAAAAGCAAAAATTAATTGAAATTAATTTTTATTTTTGCCAATCTATAATATATGCATCATTATTTTTTATATATTATTAAATATAAATGAATATATTTAGCACTTAACATGTGGATTTTTCATTATTATTAAAATACATCATTCAATTATTTTATAACCTATAAATTCATAGTTACTTTTTAGAATTTGAAAAACAAAATTGAATTCTAATGTTAATAGACTAATACTTATAATTTTTTGAGTATAAATATATATATATATATATATATATATATATTACCACATAGATTGAAAATATTTTTAAATCTCTTTAAATTATTATTTTATTTTATATATAAAAATAAATCAAAGTTTAAAATTAATTTTGCCATTTCATTTTCCATTGTAGTTTGATTTATTTTTAGTGGTGTACAAAATTATGGTAAACGTGAATTTTGGAATTTTTCCAAACAAAACTACATCAAAACACCAAAGTATCTACCCCAATAAAAAAAATTAAATAAGGAGCTTTTGTTTTTTTGTGTGTGGCTGATTTGGACAAGCGCGGCCTTCGATATCATCCTCGGAGAATAGAAGTTCATTTCGACGGGGTCACTTATATTTTTAACCACGTAATATCGACGTTCACCTCCGACCTCCGACTCCTGGACTGGAGATTAAATTTAGTAAATCTTACGTGGCAGTTAAAGTTTACTAAGACTTTGTGACTAAACAAACCAAATACTCCCTCCGTCTGTTCTCCATAGAAATTTTTTTTTGTCCAAGATGTCAAACTTTGACCGCATATTTGAATATGTATATAACAATAATTTTATCGTATGAGATATGGTTAGATTTGTCGTAACATATAGTTTTAGAATATTATTTTTTTTTGAGTCATTATTGTCCGTAGCTACACATATTTACAGCCAAATACATTAATTGGAGATTGTAAAAAGGTTCTGTGCAGAATAGATTGGGACAAAGAAAGTAATTGAGTTGCATGCATGCGTATCAATGCTGATGCAGCGCACCAATTTTGCTTAGAATCAATTCAGTGCCGAAATCTAAAGCAAATATATTAAACTGAACGAAAGACTATAACTCCAAACTAACTAAATTACTGTTGCGTAACTAATGTAATGTTTGTTCCGTATCCCTCTTGTATGTGTATATATACACACGCGATTACAAAACCCAAACTCAATCGGATTCTTCTTCCGAAAGAAACAAAATATAATCTTTTTAATTCTAATTAACTAAGAGTGCATTTACTGAAAGACGGTCTTTCCATAAGTCATGGAAAGATCAAGGTTTAAAGTCTAAATTAGAAGAAATAAAGATAAAAATTTTGGGTTGCATGAACCGGGTTATAAATTTTATAACTACTACATGTTGCATACTAAATTTTTTGTGTTGCAACTAAGACCTTTTACCTTTTATTATTCAAATTAAACCCCGTCTTTCCATAAGCCTATGGAAAGACCGTTTTTCCCAAGATTTTGCCATTAACTAATTCCTAAAATTAAGAAACTTCAATTGAAAAGAGATAATATAATTCTTATCAATATGAGAAGTGAATATCTTAATTTTCTTCAAATCCACATCACTTCAATAATTCACTTTTCATCCCATAACTTCAACAATTCTGCTTTTGCCTCTCTTCCTTCATCCCTAGAAAAATGTCTTATAAAGTAAGAACATTTTCCCTTGGAGCACATTGTCTCATTAAAAACCTTAACCTGGAAAACCCAGTGAGAAAAAATCATTGGCTAAGTGAAAAAGACTACAATGTAGAGCTCTCTCTCAAATTCTTCCTAATCCATGAATTCCTGCACCAAAAGCACCTAAAAATTAAAATTATATCTTAATAAAATCACTATAATGCCACAAAATATGAACACAATACAACACACATCATGGAATCAAAACTTCCATTTGGGGGGTAAAATCCTAGTATTTAGGGGGTGACTTCCGACAAACATATCCAATCGTACGAAAAGGAGAAAAAGAAGATTGCAACAACATTAGTCGTGTCACATTTATAACCAACGTTTGACACTAGAGGAAAGCTTGTGATTAAAGGCACCATTCAAAGGCAGTTATAAAATTTTGGGAAGGAATCGCCTTCCATGGCTGCTTCTGAACTCAGAGGTATTGGATTTCCGCCCCGGCTGTTTGAATGCAGTTAATTACGTTATAAAGACGGTTATATTATAACCGCCTTTGATTCTAACCAAACAAAGGTGGTTTTTATAATAACCGCATCTGTATCGTTCAATTCAAAGGCGGTTCTGCCAAATCGCCTTTAAATCTAGTAATTTCCAAGTTTAGAACTGGGGCCCGAGCGACTTCCAATTGATGAACTAATTGATTGTAGCATAGTTGTAGGGAGGAAATTATTTACGAATTCGGAACAATCAGAAGTTGTTTAGGGGTATATGTAGATGTTAGTCTCATAACTTCCGAACTCGAAAGTTGTCTTTTTCCTTAAAAAAACATTTTTCTTGAATAAGGATAGGAATTTCATTTTTGTGTGGTAAGAGAGGGTGTTTGAACCCAAACAAAAAGTAGTATTGCTGCCCATGAGCATTTAACAAGGTATGTATAGTGTACAATTGAATCATTAGGGATTGAGTTAAATTCAAGTGTTATATGATGTTGGTTTTTGCATTGAATTAGCTTTGATGCTTTAGTGCAATTGATGGTTGTGTTTTTGAATTTTACGTGTTGAGTGGATGTTAATTGCATTTCATTTTAGGTGATTGACTATAGATAGAATTGAATTAATTGGTAGAGATTTGAGAAAATCACCCGATTACATCCCCTTGGTTGAATATTTTATTGTGGTTTCCTTTGAACATGCATTGAAGAATAGTTTTGCGAAGGCACTGTGTCCATGTAAGGATTGTAAGAAAGATGTATGTTTGAGAAGGAAGTATATACGTGAAAATCTCATCATTTGAGGATTTCAAATTAGCTATACCTCTTGGGTGTGGCACAGAGAGGTTGTTACGCCCTGTGTTGAAGAAGTTAGCTGTGAAGAGGTTGATAATTTAGATGTGAAAGATGCATTTGACGAGATGGTGGAGGATGTTGCTAGAGAATTCCACGGTAAACCAGAAGTTCTAGAAGCTTTGCAAAATGACAAGAAGACGCTTCTATACATTGGTTCTAAGCATTCAATTTTAAGTGCCACCTTGCGAATGATGAATTTGAAAGCAAAATTTGGATGGACTGATAAAGGCATGACATAGACGCTTGAATTGGTTAAGGATTTGCTACCTGAAGGCAATCTCATTCCTGATAGATTATACGCCACGAAAAGAGTATTTGTCCTCTAGGAATGGAATTGAAAAAAAATCCACGCTTGCCTGAACGATTGTATATTGTTCAGAGGACCAGACGATGAGGTCCTGGATAGATGTCGCGTGTGTGGTGAGTCTCGCTAAAAGTTAAAGAGATGAGGCATTGTGGTTCGGGAGGATGCAGATTTGGTTTCGAAGAAAAAAACACCCGCTAAAGTATTATGGTACTTAACTATCATTCCTCGGTTGAAGAAGTTGTTTGCTTGCAGAGGAGATGCTAAGCTGTTGCGTTGGCATTCTGAGAGAGACCGGCTTATGGATGACATGATTAGACATACGTCAGACGGTGAGCAATGGAAGAAGATTGATGTGTTGTACCCTGATTTTGGTTCCGAGCCTTGTAATTTAATACTTGGTCTCTCCACCGACGTTATAAATCCATTCGGTAATATGACCAGAACACACAGCTTGTGGCCAGTTATGTTAGTTATATTCAATCTCCCGTCATGGTTGATAATGAAACAGAAGTACGTCTTATTATTGATGATGATGATATTGGGCCCCAGGCAACCTGGTAATGATATAGATGTGTACCTCGCTTCTTTGGTGCATGATTTGATGACGTTGTTCAATAATGGCATTTTGACTTACGATGCTTTAGAAGGAGTGAATTTTACATTGAAGGCATTGTTGTTTTGTACGATAAATAACTTTCTTGTGTATGGAAATTTGTCAGGGTACTCAGTGAAAGGGCACTACGCTTGTCCAGTGTGTGAGAAAAAAAACTAATTTTGTCAATTGAAGAATTGTTGTAAAACCATTTATCAAGCTTATCTGAGGTTTCTTCCGTATGGTCACCCGTGGAGATCGGCAAAAAAATGGTTTAATGGAGTAGTTGAGGAGAGACTGGCCCCAGTACCGCTCACTAGTGCTGAGGTTTATGAGAAAGTTAAGGATTTTCCTAATGATTTCGGCAAGAAAAAGCATAAAGTGGAAAAATGAAAGAAGTTGGAAGAAATGCTCCATTTTTAGACCCCCTTATTGGAAGGATTTGGATATACAAAATTGTCTCGATGTAATGCACATTGAGAAGAATGTGTGATTCATTGATTGGAACACTATTGAATACCCCCGGTAAAACAAAGGATGGTTTGAAGGCTCGCCTTGACTTGGTTAAAATGGGAATCAAGAGTAGTTTGGCACCGGTCACGAGCGAAGATAATTCCTATCTTCCACCCACTTGCTATTCAATGTCTCTTTCAAAGAAGAAATCATGCTGTGAGACACTGAGTAGTGTGAAGGTGCCTGGTGCTTACTCGTCTAACATAATTTTATTTGTGTATGTGGATGAATGTAAGTTGGCTGGACTTAAATCACATGATTTCCACAGCCTAATGCAAGAACTGAATGTTGTAGCCATTAGGGTGACCTTGCATGTTCACGTGCGATTGCCCATCACAAAACTTTGTTTGTTCTTAGATTCAAGTTGGGCGAAAACCATTAGTCATCGAAAGCTTGACCGTTTGCAATCGATGATAGTAGAATTTTTTTGTCTGTTGGAGACGTACTTTCCCCCTCATTATTTGACATAATAGTACATTTGATTGTACATTTGGTTCATGAGATCAAGTTGTGTGGTCCGGTATTTCTGAGGTGGATGTATCCTTTCGAGAGATATATGAAAATCTTCAAACATTTTGTGAAGAACCGTTACAGACCCGATGCAAGCATTGTTCAGCGTTACGTGGAAAAGGAGGTTATTGAGTTTTGTACTAATTATATGAATGAAGTTGATTCCGTTGGCCTCTCAAAAACAAGACATGATGGCCAGTTGCGGGGTGTTGGTGTACAGCAGGGCAAACTAGTTAGCCCTAGTGCGGATGATTTGTGCTCATCTCACATGTATGTCCTTCTCAATCACGATGACGTTGTGCCCTATGTAGAGATTCACATGGACGATATAAGGGCCACACATCCTTTGTACAACGAAGCACGTGTTCTCTAAAAACACACTAGTGATTTCGCTTCATGGCTACGATCTTATATCACAAAGGGTGTTCATCCACGTTTGGTTAAATGGTTGGCATGAAATCCATTGGATAAAGTTACCTCCTATGCTGGTTACGACAATAATGGATTCACTTTTGGCACCAAATCAAGTGATGACAAAGGGGTATCACACAACACTGGTGTGACACTAGTTTCCGAGGCATTACATGTAGGGAGTGCAAGTGATGGAAAGCTAATGTATGCCTAGACCTGCTACTTTGGAACTATAATAGAGATATGGGAGCTCGATTATATGACAATGGAAATTATTGTGTTTAAATGTCAATGGGTATATGTAAACACTGCGCACAAAATCAAAGATATGGGATTCACCCATATTGATCATAGTTGAGTTGGTTGGAGAGAAGATCCATTCATTTTGGCATAACAAGCTCATCAAGTATTCTATATCAAAGATCCTGTAGATCCTCGGTGGGAGGTTTTAGTCAAAGGGAAAAGGGCTTTTAGCCAGGAAAATGAGGCAGAAGATGTAATCGGCTTTGGTCAAAATTCCCTAAATCAATCTAATTGGAAGACACTATTCTATTGGATGATGATGCAAGTTTATATGGTTTCTTAGGCTAGACTGACCATGATGAGGGAACGTGGGTTGATGGACGTGGGAAGATTACTAAAAGGAGAAGGAAACAAAAGAAGATTTGGAAGAGGAAGAAGAAGCATAAGTAGGTGTTCAGTTTATATTCATGCCTAAGTTGTTTTTTTGTGTTAACTTAACTACCTGATGTACTTCCGGTTGCGGAAGTTGTTCGACTGAAATGGTAAAACTTTTATAAGGCATCATTTCCCCCTACTTTGAGATAGTAAACTAAACATATCTTCAAATAGAAATCAAAGAGCTAATATATATATATATATATATATATATATATATATAATCCCAAGAAAATATCATATCACACATTCAAACATTTAAGCTACATAAGATCAAATTTGGAGAAGTTGATTGTAACCAGTCAATAACATGTCTAGCTTGGAACAATAGATAAAAAATAAAATATATATTTGCTTGGACTAGGACGTGTTGTGGATGTAGAAGACAAGTGACGCTCATAAGAGTGTTGACGTCATTCCAACTTCCATATACGCTCCCTCATTTGCGTCAATTCCTCACGTACCCATTTGTAGCATGCCTTGAACCCTTTCATGAAAGTTGGAGAAGATTTGTCTACATAATAAACATAAGATGTTATTATAGCATGAAATCTTCTTAAAACAACGAATATACTAAAAAACATGTGTTTTATACCTTGCTCAGTTTTTGGCCTCTTGTTCGGTTGAACATCTGGCTTGTGAGCCCACTTTCCATCAACCAAGATCCACTTCTTCCTTATGAAGTGTTTCTTGTCGAACCAGTTGCATTGCTTCTCCTTCCTATGTAGTGCCATCATGGGAATGCTCTTCAGGATAAATGTGTTCAGATTACCATATGGTAGACTCTTGATTTTTTTTCCGATGTTGCAACCGAAACCATATGATTGAAGATCACGACACTTGGATTGATCTTCTTTCCCTCAATGATGTAATAGAACATCATGAGAGCTGCATAACAAGGCTCAGTTAGGTGGCTTGTAATGGGTACAATAATTCTTGCTATCATTTTGTACACTATGAACTGGTCTATGGTTAGGTTACTAGTGTCATAACTATCTGGCTTTGCTATGTTGGCATGGTCGCGACCGAAATGCCTTTCACTATAGGCTACGGGGTCAACATAAGGGTCATCAACCTATAGTGGAAATTCCTCTCTATGGTAAACATCTTTCAAAGGTTTCATGACGTCATCGAGAAACAATTCACCGGGAAACGAGCGTCGACGCCCAACCTAACCCAAACCCCATCGCAAAAATATCGGAGCCAGACCCAAGCCCCGCCAAAGGAATCGAGGACGGAGAAGAAAAGAGAAGAAGAAAATGGAATCGGGGAAGGAAAAGGAGAAAGAAGAAGAAAGAAGGAAGAAAATCATAAGGAGAAAATCGCAGTTGAGGAAGAAAATCAGAAGGAGAAAATCGCGGTTTTGCATCAGAAGGAGAAAAGAAGAAAATTGCGTAGGAAGAAGAAAATCATGGAAAGAGAAGAAAATTGAGGGCATGATTGTCCTTTTGTATTTTTTAAAAAAACAGGGGTATAATAGTTATTTCATAAATTTTTGGCCAAATTCAGGTATCCAGGGTTATATGAGCACATTCTAGCAAAACAAAGGGTTAACTTTCTAAGTTCACAGGATCATATTAGCACAAACCCTCAAAACATTGGGTTATACGAGCACTTTACACAAAAATTAATGCAAGGTTAGGTGTGTTGTAAGGGCCGGTCCTATAGTTGAGATGAATGGAAGGTATGCGACATGTCCTCAATATATTAATATTATAGGAGCTTCATTTTTTTTAAAGGAAATGTATTGTGTTTAAAAAAATAACCCATATTAATGGGAGGGATATGTATTAGGTTCCCCAAACCTAAAAACGGTTAAATATTCTTTTACAAAGCTTTGCTTCAAAATAATTTTGAAGACTTTGTACAAAAAGATAATATGTAGTTGTCAAAATTTCTGACCAAAAGTCTACTTAGGGCGTTTTTATAGATGATTCCATTTTCCATGTCTCCACCCCTCGTGTTAACATGGGTAAATGACCAGATCTCCAAAAAGGCTCTAAGTAAAAATAGTTCGAGTGTTGGAAATCTTGTTTCCATCTTGTGTGTCGTCATCTTCTTTGCCGCCTGATTCAAGTGCTCGGGGATCGAGTGCTCGTGGGCTCGAGGTAAATATGGTAAATAGTATAAACGATTGAACCCACAGTAGAGCCCTAAAAGAGCCCTACCAAATACAAAATAATCCGACCCTAGGTTACGTGGTGAACTAAGTAGAAAATTCCGAGAGAGAGGGGGGGAGCGAAAACCCAAAAAAGGGCAACACTCCCCCCCCCCCCCCCATATTCTAAATAAGACTACCACCCATAGCAAGATAAGTCAAGCTAAGGGAAAAAACAAAACAAGTCCCAATGGAAATAGGACCTATAAATGCAACCTAAAAAGAAAAACAGGCTAAGAAATACTAGGTAAATGGGGTGAGAACAAACTCACTACCCATAAACAAATTATCCGCTTCTACCCCTAACAGACGAGATCTTCTTCATTAACATTACAGAGTGCAGCCGAGTGTTATGAAAACTCGGGTCTTGAGTAGGTTTTGTTGCCGGAGTCTTAAAGAGGGTAGAAGAAGTCCAGAGACATTTGATTTAGAATTCCTAGTGCAGTCGAGATGATCTCGGGTCTTGGATGTCACATAAAGAGTGAAGCTGATGCCCTTTGTTGAACCATAGTGGAACGAGTGGATATCTGCTTCTACCATTTACATCCCTAAGGTGGAGAAAAAAGGATGTTTTTGGCCTTCAAACATTCTCTTAAAGAGGGCCGAGAGTAATATAGTAGGCAAAGGTGTGTTGAGGCCGTGCCCCAAACCTTTGTGATTTCCAACTAAATTAATCTAGTGCTCGTGGGCTCGAGGCTCATGGACTGGAGGCTCCACCCCTCGTATTGCGTATATATATAAGAAGATAGAAGAAAAAAGTAAGAATTTTTACAAGTCCCACTTAGTTGTCTCAAGACACTCAACAATTTTATTTTCTTCTATGTGAGAGCTCATTTTACAAACATTACATACCCTAAATATTACCTCCTCCATCCCACAAATTTTTGTATATTTTATCTTTTGGAGTCAATTGCACTAATATTTAATTACTCACATATTTATTCACGTGCATGATAAAATTCTGAAAAATAATAATTTGAAAATATATATTATAACTTATTCAACGATATATTATATGATAATAGTTTTGTACTCCCCCGTCCCAATCAAACTTGAACAAAATTTTTTTTTACATTCTTCAATAAAAATGCTTGACTATAAATATGTGTACCTTTGGACAATAACGACACATAAAAATTGGGCATTTGGTTGGGGTGAATCAGGAAAGGGAAAGGAAATCTGAGATCTTGATTCCCTTAGTTAGTGTTTGGTTTGTATTTTTTTATCATTCTCTTTCCCCATTTTTTAGTTTTACCATTCTCCCATTTGGATGTATCACTATATTCTAGTCCCACCCTGGGATTGGGTTCCCCAATTTCCTTCTTCCAGCATCCACCTCTTCCTAGCTTTCTTCATAAAATCTTCACTTTCACCGCCATTGTCCATTGTCAAGCGATCCCTGATCTCTATTTTCTCACTTCTAAGATAAAATTATACTTTATATTTAGGCAAAGCCTTGGAAAAGACCGTTTTCCATAAGCCTATGGAAAGGTGGAGTTTAATTAGAATAATAAAAGGTAAAATGTCTTAGTTGCAATATTAAAAATTTTATTATGTAACATGTAGTTGTTATAAAATTTATAACTCGATTGATGCAACCCAAAAATTTTATCTTCTTTTCTTCTTATTTGCACTTTAAACATTCGTCTTTCCATGGCTTATGGATAAATCGTCTTTCAAGAGACGGATTCTTATATTTATTATCAAAATAATTTTTTATTAATAATTATTATTTCAATAAAAATATTATAATTTTATTTTCAATTTTTAAAAGTATTAGAATGTTATGCTTTAACCTAAACAAATTTAAGACAAAATTAATATTAATCAATGTTTGATTTTTAAATTTTAACTATTTTATTAAAAAATATTTGTGTTGGTGGATATTAAACATTATGTAATATTTTGGATTTACATCGATTCATATGTTTTTTTAAAAGATATTGATTTCGTATATTATATCCTCTGTAATGTCCATTCTTAAAAGATTTACGTCTGTAATTTTTTAAACATCATTATTAGCACATATGATGAACTATAAATTTTTAAATATGTATATCGTATGTGATTTACATATATATTTTTGAAAATATGAACTAAATATTAATATTTGAATAAAAAATTAATTACAAGAAATTATAAATAAATTTACATTTTTAAATCACACATATTAATAAGTTAAAGATGATGAACTAAACATTTTTATATTAAATATTGTATAAATCACACATATTAATACTTTTATGTATTTTTTAGCAAGATCATTTAAAATTATTTATACTTATATATTTTATTTTATAAATGGCAAAGTCTTGGCAAAGACGGTCTTTTCGTAGGCTTATGGAAAGACAATATTTAATTAGAATAATAAAAGGTAACAGATCTTAGTTGCAATATTAAAAATTTAGTATGCAACATGTAGTAGTTAAAAAATTTATAACCCATTTCATGCAACCTGAAAATTTTATCTTCATTTCTTCTAATTTACACTTTGAACCTTGGTCTTTCGATGACTTATGAAAATACCGTCTTTCAAGAGACGGACTCTTTATAAATAATGCTAAAAATTAATATTTATTTCCATAGTATAAAACAAACACTAACAAATGGAGCGAGAGAGAATTTGTTTCCCTTTCATAACTGAAGCAAACAAATTTTATAAAACATGATTATTCAATTACTTTCTTTGTTCCTTTCTTGTTGATTCCTTTTCCGAACCAAACAGGCCCAAAAATGATTTGGGCCGGCACATGTCTTGGCTCTAGTTGTGCAAGTATAGCCTTAATTTAGATTGCCACAAAAATTTAGGGTGTTGCTATATCCCGCCCTGTATTTTACTATCCTCGCCCTAATACGTATAAATACACGTATTTTGAATTTAAAAAAAAAGAAAAAAAATGGAAGAAACCCTATAAATACCCCCTCCCCCTCTTATTTTTTCTCCCCCTTCCCTCTCTCCATTTCCCTCTCTCCATTTCTCTCCCCCTTCCCTCTCTCCATTTCCGCCGGACCGCCGCCAGCCGCCGCCAGCCGCCGCCGCCGGAAACCCGCCGGAAAACGTAAGTTTTTGAGGAATTTTTTTTACTTTTCGTGCGAATCGTTGCCTGATCTATTCGAATTTTGTTGAACTTGTCGGAATTGTTAGAATTGGGGTTTGTAGAAATTATTTAGTTTAAATTTGGACATAATGACATAATTGGAAGAAATTGTTTTTTTTAGTAATTACTTAGTTTAAATTTGGACATAATATTTTAGAAATTGTATTTTTTAGAAATTGTGTTTTTTAGAAATTATTTAGTTATGTGACATAATAGAAATTACTTAGGAATTATTTTTTAGAATTTGTGTTGTTCTGGAAATTATTTAGTTATGTGACATAATTGGAATTAAAACGAAGAAATTGTGTTTTGTAGAAATTACTTAGTTTGAATTTGGACATAATATTTTAGAAATTGTATTTTTTAGAAATTGGGTTATTTAGAAATTATTTAGTTATGTGACATAATAGAAATTACTTAGGAATTATTTTTTAGAATTTGTGTTGTTCTGGAAATTATTTAGTTATGTGACATAATTGGAATTAAAACGAAGAAATTGTGTTTTGTAGAAATTACTTAGTTTGAATTTGGACATAATATTTTAGAAAATGTATTTTTTAGATATTGGGTTATTTAGAAATTATTTAATTATGTGACATAATTGGAATTAAAACGAAGAAATTGTGTTTTGTAGAAATAACTTAGTTTAAATTTTGACATAATATTTTAGAAATTGTATTTTTTAGAAATTGGGTTATTTAGAAATTATTTAGTTATGTGACATAATAGAAATTATTCAGAAATTATTCTTTAGGAATTGTGTTTTTTGGAAATTATTTAGTTATGTGACATAATAGAATATAGTTCTGTTTAAATAAACTTTAGTAATCCGATGTAAACAATTGTGTAGTAAACTGTTACGATATGTTTTAACTATTGTTTCCTTGAATGTTAATAATAGTGTGATGTGGTAAAAAAATAAGATTATTTAGTAATGTAATCTCCAATTTGTAACTAAAAAAAATGTTCTAGTTCGTTGTACGATTGTACGATAATTAAATTTGCTGTTTGTGGAGGGGTTTTTTTATGTTATATCCACTTTTTCCTATGCATTATAGAATATGTAGTCTCCATTAGTAAATTGAAATGATGCACTGTTCGAAAATATTAGTTCACACGTTGTTGAAATGTATGTTAATTTATCTTATCATATCAGTTTGATTCACTTGTTGTTATACTAATTACATATCTTGTGTCGTAGATGAGCACTGCTGGTGAACCTGACGGTCATGGTCGTTCCATACGACGAAGAGGTGTTAGTGCCTCGGCGAGACAGGCTAGAGGCCGCGTGGTCGAGGATGAACCGTCGCCTCGCCCGCGGGAGTGTGATGTAGGAGCGGAGCAGCCTTCTCCACCGAGCGTTCGTGCATTCGATCCCATGCCAACATGGGACGGTCCGGAGATTAACATTCTCGCGTCTGGTGGAATCCGTCATGATAGTGATTGGCAGATGAATTATGACCTGCCGGCAGATGTCCCCCCGATGGGCCAACCTGGCGCGAGTGTGCCATTGGATGCCGGGATCGAACGTTATGCTGCAGTTGGAGCCAGGCACACCGTGAGGAATAGAGCTGGTCAATTCGCACAGTCTTCTGGTGGATCGTGCAATGCCGGTGAGACTAGCACCGGAAGGGCACCGAGGAATAGGAGGAAGCGACCCGCCGATGAGACGTGGCTAGTGCGGGGACCGGTGGCTGGTGGCCCGCAGGATGACCTCGTCATACCAAGCTTCGGAGGACACATCGCTGTTGACGTTTGGAATGGTATAGAGCGAGGTGTGCTGAGATGCCATGCTCGGTCGCCGCTATGCAAGCAGCTAGTCGTCACGCTCCCCGAACTGAGCGATGTTGCACAGGCCCGGATACATGCGACCGGGTTGTCCCACCTGCCTGCGATTATGTTCCAGTTCCTTGACATGGCACTGATATCCGCTTTTGTGGAGAGGTGGCAGCCGGACACGAACACGTTTCACATGCCTTTTGGGGAGATGACCATCTTGATGCATGACGTTGAGATGATTCTTGGCATTCCCATCAATGGTGGCGCTGTTGCGAGTACCATTTCGGCGGAGACTATTGAGGAAGCGTGCGCTGAACTGTTTGGGAAAGACGTGGAGTCCTTTCTCGCGGAAGACTGGAACGGGGGTAACATAGATGCCCAATCGTTGATGGCGAGGTGTGTAGCGGCGGGGCAGAGCGAGAACTTCCAATTTATGTGCTACATGCTGACCCTGTTTTCATCCACGCTTTTTGTGGATAAAACTGGGAATAAGGTTAGAGCCAACCTTCTACCCCTGCTTGATTCGCAGTTGTCGTGGGGCTTGGCGACGTTGGCCAGTTTGTATCTGCAGTTGGGAATTGCATCCCGGTCCAAGGCGCGTGGCCTATGCGGATGTTGCACGCTGCTTCAAGCATGGATATACGAGTATTTTCCGATGTTTTGGCCGAGACCGAGTACATTGCCTGCTTTTTCGGGCCGTGCCAGTCGGTGGCACACAGGGGATAAAACGGGGAGGGGTACGGGGAGGCTCGGTGCCATCAGGCGACAGTTGGATGCCTTACAGCCCGACCAGGTATGAATTCCATGCTTTTACTCTTATTCTGACAGTAGTAGATAGATCGGATTCCATAGAAACGTAACATGTCTGTGAAACTTTTTGCAGGTGGATTGGTTGCCATATGGAGTGGACGTGGTTAGGGCTGCGAGGGGGAGGACTCACTACCGCGGCGTGATTCGATACCTCGACGCAATGGAGGCGTACATGCCAGATCGCGTTGTGCGCCAGTTCGGTCTCGTACAGGGTATACCGCAGAGTCTTATGATTGTGCCAGAGCCTTGTTCCCGGCCCGCTGATCCAGCCAGCTATTCGGTGACCTATCCAGGGATGATGCAGCTGACCCTATGGCATATGGCACACGCTTGGCACGACGGTCAGCTTGCGGCGTTCCCGATAGCCACGAGCCAATCAGAGTGTACCATGGATTACGAGGACTGGTACGCGACTCATTCGCACCCATTGATCGCAAATCCTGAACATGCTGCCGCGAGTGGACCGGACAGGACACATCATCAGTTATCGGTAAGTTTTCCCGAACTGTTTGCTTCGAGTAATTATATTACATTTTACTGTTTCGTTATTGTAAACTCTGTTTCCTATGCAACAGATGCTGAGTGACGTGATGAGCGCCCTGGATCCGTTTGACTCGGCGACCGTTGATGGACTCGGCGACCCCAGCATGAGGGAGTTGATGACGACTCTTGTCAGTCATCGCGATGAGTATCGCAGGCTCGGTTATGGACTCATTCCTTAGTCGACTGTTTGCTTATGTATGACCCCACATTTTTGCCATATTCTGCTCATTTATGTAATCGGTAACTGTTTGTGCATATCAAATTTATTTGTCATCGATTTTTGCAACAGTAACGCTTTCAAAATAATTACTCGACGCTTCGATAATAACTGTAACGGTTGCGTACATGCCGAAATGTTTCGCTGGGTTGCAACAGTTAATTACTCTCAGAGTATGCTCTTCTCCAAGCCCTTATCCTCCTACGAAAGGGTAACTCCCAACCTACGACATCAGGCTTCCTCAATGTGGTCCACATATTAACCACGGGGGGCATGGGACAATTTTCCTTCACGTGTACCCGGACGAAATGGCTTGCACTGCGAACGTATACAATGTGTAGCTCCCTACTTGTTCCATCCTCGCCCCCACCCGCCCTCAGTGGAAGGACTGTGCAGCAATGGTCCACCGACCCATTCTCTAAAATGTAATATAAAACTACAACCGTGTTGTAGTAGGTGGCGACAGGAAACATGTCTGCAATGACCGTAAACCAATGCTCTGGACCACATGGACCGCTGGTGTGGTGTATACGGGCTCTGGCGAGTTCAACGTCATTCTGCGAACCGTATATGGGAACATAGTCAGGCCAATGAGTTGATATCTCGTTAAATACTGCCCGACGCGCTGTAGACCATTCACCTTCACCGTCTACGTGGAACGCATCAGCAACGCATCTGAAGCCACAGTTTCCATCACTCTCGACATCGTTCCAGCCTTCGATGTAACGCCCGACAATGTGGGGGACACTTTCGAGGAACGGGAATGTCGCTGCAGGAGAAAACATTAAGATTAATATCTTGTTCAGGCGGACTTCATTAGGAAGAATGGTGCTTGTACTTACCGTGCCGGCGACCGCTCCCTGAAGCACGCCCCGGGGATCTTGAACTACGCCCGTATCGCCTGTTCACGTGCTCGTGGTAGCTCGGTGAACGTCGGGTTGATCTTGACCGGGGGACCTGCTCGCTTGGTCTCCCACGTGCACTAGTACAATTGTCCGGCTCGGCAATGCCGCTCTCCTCCGGACGCAACTGCGAATCTATGTAGGATGAAACTCGTCGGCGGACCGAAGGGTCGCTGCGCTCCAGCTCCTCCAACAGAGTGTTGAACCGCGACTGATCTTGTTCGGCCCTCGCAATGTTTTCCGTGCTCCGCACGTGATCACCCAATGCCAGGCTCTTAAACAGCGGATGAATGTCGTCCAAGTACAAGGGGATTCCTTCAGCAACTGCCCCTGCCATGACGCATGCACACGGTATTCCGTGTTTCGAGCGCAGCACACAGCCACAGTAAGCATATACCTGTGCTCCGAGTGCATCAATCCTCCCGGACTCGACCGTCAATTTATCCAGACAGTATTTGGACACATTGTTGATCAAGTTGCTGAAAAGGGCCCTACGGTGCAATCTTCCAACGACAGCTCTTGATTTCTCCAGGCCGGTCTTGATCATAGTAATCTGCTGGGCTATCTGCAGGTCGACACGCCTCCATACCGTGTCCAGCGAACCAGTCGACGTTTGTAACCACCCTTTCAATGATGAGTGTGCACTTTCGACCCTGCATGTAGTTGTGTTCCCGAAATGCAGAAATCTGTTCGTCCATGCCCTCACAAATTTCTCCTTATGGGGGGTGAGCCACGTCGTCTCAGCGTAACTAATAACAGCCTCGCTCCAAGACCATCCAGTCCTCATATCTACCAAGGCGGTTTCGTACTCTGGAACGGTGGACGCATTGCAAACCCGGAACCATGCACCATTCTTGAACGCTGCCCCGTTCCTCTTATTCCCTGTCAGCACAGTAACACGTGCCTCCACATCCTTTTTCACGTAAATAGGTAAATAGTATAGACGGTGGAACCTGCAGTAGAGCCCTAAATGGACCCCACCAAATACAAAAGAATCCAACCCTAGGCTACATAGTAAACCTAAGGAGTAAAGTCCGAAAGAGGTAGGGGGGGGGGAAATAGTAGAGTGTAGATCCAGTAGACGACACTCAACTATCCCCCCCCCCTTTTATCCGTATGAAATTACAACCAACCCAATGCAAGATAGCCAAGCAAAGGGAGCACAAAAACAACCTGGAAAAACACAGGCTATAACCCAAATGATGGGGTGAGAACAAACTCACTACCCAATAAACAAATCCGCTTCTACCCCTAACAAATGGGGCCTTCATTAATCCAATTCCGAAATGCAACCGAGAAGGGTCTCGGGTCTTGAAAGTATTTGGATCGGTAATGAAGGGACTAAGAACCAAGAACGAATAATAAGAAAATCCTAATGCAGCCGAGGGTGTCTCGGGTCTTGGACATCACAATTATTTGAAGCCGATGAGCCAAATGGACAACTGCTTCTACCATGTACATCCCTAAGATGAAGAAAGAGGGATGTTATTGGCCTTCTGACGTTCTCATTTTGCACCGAAGCTGATCGTATGGGCCAAGATGAATGAGGCCGTGCCTCGGACCTTAGTGTCTCCCAGTAAAACCAACTTCCGAAAGATGTGAGAATGGATGCACTTCTACCGCGTGCACCAAGCGTGGCGAGTGTGTACTCGCCCACTCCATTTTGAGCAAATGGACAGCTATATGCTATTTTAACACAGAGTGTAGCGCGAGCATAAAGCGCATAAATAACCGTCAAATCAGTAGTAAAAACTAGGCTTAGGAGAAAGAGTGAGAGGACGGATATCCTTACTCTAAAACCTAATGCCTCTTCCTGAATATCGAGCTGCAAGTGGCAAAAGAAATCCAGAAAACCGTTGGCCCATGAGAACTCCATCGAGCGCAAAAACAGCCTCCCCTTGCGCTGAAAAACGCATCAACCATCGCTGAGAAACCGTGCCAATCGCCCAAAACCGTGACACACCGTTCCAGCCTTCACTCGCCAAACCCATCTCCCTGCTGGCGTCTTGCATCCCCTCGGCCGTAGCGAAGTCCAGCGCTAATCCTGGCGCCAGCACTGCGCCAGGAGTGAAGCACCTTGACCCGAAGAGTAAAGCACAAGGCCCCTTGCCGCCAGCACCAATCAATCGCACCTTTCCATCTCCAAGCAACTTCTCAACTTAAAACAAGTGCTCCTCCGGAAACAGCCTATTCATCACCATGTAGCAATCCTTCATGATGATTTTCACCACTCTTTCCGAGCTTGGTTGAGCACCATCCATAACCACATTGTTCCTTTCCCTCCAAAGGCGATAAACCGTGGTGATCAAGGCTAGTATACCAAACTTCTTTCGCAACTTGGAGCCCTTAACTTGCCTCTTCACCCAAGTCATGGAACTTTGAATTGAATTAGTTCGTCTCCTTAAACCAATCCAAGTCCGAATACGCCCCCAAACAACCTCAGAAAATTCACACTTGAAAAACAAATGCTCGTTTGTCTCCTCTTCCAAATGGCACAAAGAGCATATCTTCTCCATGCTATCCCCTTCCTCCATCCGGTGCTTATCTTTCGTATGAAGTCTCTGAATGACCGCCAACCAAGTGATGAATGAGAATTTCGGTGGAACAAACCCACGCCAAATACTATTGAAAACCCTTTCACTTGATCGACCAACATCATAAACATTCGGGTATCTATGACGATGCATATGAAGATAAGCTGCACTAGTAAACTTTCCCGAGCCAGACCAAACACCAAGATGGCCGATCACCCCTTGCAAGTCACCATTAAACATTGAAAACAATTCATCCCGAAGTTTGCAGAGGTCACCAAAATAGCTCGAGTATCGCTCTCCCAATCTTCCATTTGCAATTCTCGGGTTTAATCCCCAAAAATCTACTCCCTGAAGGTAGTATGAGTGAATCCATCGGACCCAAAGGCTATCCTTTTTCAAGTGAATATCCCACAGCCTTTTAGCCATTGAAGCCCTATTCCACGTAACAAAGTCTCTCAAACCGAGGCCTCCAAAAGACTTAGGCGCACAAAGTTTCTTCCATGCCACCTTCGCCTTATGTTTTCCTCCCCATAAAAACCTTTTGCATTTCTGTTCAAGAGCATCCATTACCGTGGTCTGAATAACGAAATTCTGGATCCAAAATCCCGCAATACCTCCAACAATTGATCTCACAAGTTCCAATTTGCCTGCATAGGAGAGGGTATGGCCCTTCCATTTTGCTATTTCCGAATCCACCTTTCCCAATAGTGTACCAAATTGTGTCACCTTCAACTTGCTAGAATCAAGTGGCACGCCTAGGTATCTAACTGGGAATGTCGCCCAAGGAATACCTGTGAAGCTCAAATCCTCCTTTATACCAACCCCAAAGAACTTCGACTTTGCTGCATTAATCCCCAAACCCGAAGTGCGCTCAAACTCATTCAAGGCATCCATGAGTATATGTACAGAACTCGTGTTCGCCTTAGAAAAGAGCATGAGATCATCTGCAAAGGCCAAATGCGTGATCCGAAGGGTCTCGCATCTCGGGTGGAATGTAAAATGCCTAGATGACGTCCTCCTTTTCAGTAATCTCGAGAAGTACTCCATACAGATCACAAACAGGTGAGGCGACAAAGGGTCACCCTGACGAATACCCCTCTGCCCCTGAAAGTGATCGCATAGTTTACCATTGACTGCGATCGAGAACGAAGAAGTACACACACAGGTCATAATTCTGCTCGTCAGTCTTTCCGGAAATCCCAGTCCAAGTAAAACCTCTTCTAAGAAATCCCAAGAGACTGTATCGAACGCTTTTTGGAGATCCACCATAATCATACATCTGGGCGAATTTCGGACTCTGCCATATCCCCGGACAAATTCCTGCGCTAACATGACATTATCCGAGATGTTTCTGCCCTTCACGAATGCTCCCTGACTAGGGTCAATGATACCTGGTAAAATGCCTTCAATCCGATTCGCCATAATCTTCGTGATAATTTTATAGACCACATTGCAGCACGCAATTGGTCTGAAGTCGCCGACCTTCAGATTATCTGGCTTCTTCGGAATTAGAGCCACTGCAGTATGATTAAGCTGCGCCAAAATGTCGCCTGTCTGAAAGAATTCCAGTACTGCAGCCGTAACTTCCTCTCCCACTGTACTCCACTGCTTCTTGAAAAATCCTGCCGTATAGCCATCCGGACCCGGAGACTTATCGTCCGCCATTGCAAATAGCGCCTGTTTGACTTCAATACTCGCCACATCCTGATCCAAGTAGGCTCTTTCCACCTCGGTAAGTTTCGGACTTTCATCAAATATGCTCGGATCCGTAGCCACTCTGTCCCTCTTCAAACCGAATAGTCCTTTATAAAACTCAGCAAACAACTCTCCCTTGCGACTATTGGAAGTAACAATCCGATTGTCACTGTCAATAATTGCAGGAATACCTCCACCTTTTCGTGCAGAGACCATAGAATGGAAATACTGTGATCCCTTATCCGCCTGAGTAATATGATTAATTCTTCCCTTTTGCGCAAGAAAGGAAGACTCCGCCAAATAAAACAACATTGCTTGCTTCTTCAACTTGCGCAGTGCCGCAACATCATCCTCCGAAGCATACTTAGCATCGAATTCATCGAAAGCCTTGTTATACTCTGCATCCGCAGCCTTTGCCTTCTCAGAAATATGGCTTAAATCAAGTCGACCCAATTCCTTCAAGGGGTACTTCATACGAAATAATTTCCTGGTCACCGAAAACTGCTTAGTCCCTTCAACCGGCGGACTCCAATAATCTTCTACAATCTGTCCACAATTCGGATGACCCAACCACATATTCTGAAAGCGAAATGGCCTTCCCTTTCCATCAATCTCCTGCGACATGTCCACCACCATGGGAGAGTGGTCTGATTGAGCCGAGATTGGTAAGAAGGTTGTACGACAGGCAGCTTCATCCCAACCATGATTCAATAGCACTCTATCCAGCTTCCTCCAAATCTTCCAATCCGCACTGTGCCAAGTTAGATGCTCTCCCATCGCAGGTGCATCTCTAAGTCCACACTTTACACAAACATCCTGAAACTCCCTCATCGGATACAGACTAGGTACATTAGTCCCGTAATGATCTTCAACGCTAAGGATAGCATTAAAATCACCAAGGACCATCCAAGGCGCATTCAGGCTAGCTCCAAATGACTTCAACTCCTCCCATAGTGGTAAACGCGCCAAACGTCCTTCACTATGCCCATACACAAATGTGCAGAAAAACTCAATCCCAGAAACAAGATTACGAACTTTCAGATGAATACATTGCGGCGTTTTCCCTAGAACATCAACTAAGAAGCCTTTCGGATCCCAGATGATTAATATCCTCGAGTTCTGCCACAGTTCAAAATTGTGCGTAAACTTCCACCCCTTAAAACTTTTCAGAAAAATGCGCAAAACCTTATCCTCCATTTTTGTTTCCAACAAACCACACAGACCAACTCTATTCGTGGAGATGATATTTTTCACCCACCTCCTTCTCACAGGAGCCGATAGACCCCTGACATTCATTGCTGATGTATTCATTGGGAAACAGAGGTCCCTTGTGGCTTCGGACCGCCGCCTTCAGTAGATTTACTTCCCGAACTGTCTGAGTGACTCCTTGCAGCCGATAGCATTCTCTGAAAAGGTTTCTGAACCCCCTTCCCTTGCTCATTTAGTCGAGTCCTACTCTTGCTCCTAGACCTTGTCAAAACCCCTGATGCGGAGGGAGGTCTACTCTTGCTCTTACTCCTGTGCAATCTTGGTATTCTAGAACCCCGAGCATCCGGATGAATCATCTGTTTCGGCAGTTTTCCGGCCCCTTGAATCGGATTATCATCATCACCGAAAGCTTGCTGATTTCTATCGGATTCCAAGGCCGAATGAGTGCATTACACTGTACCCCCCACTTCGCAACCAACAGTGTACGAATGGCATACATACCTGGAAAGAATCCCGGAAACACACCCAAGAAACCAAAGAATGGCTTGTGTAGATCCTTGTGAATCTCTTCATCAGTGAGCACAAAATCGACACTATCTCCACTGTTTGCAACAATTTCAATGGCCGACTTATTCATTAGAATCTCAGGATCATCCCATCTCCTTCTCCTCTCTAATTTCGGATCACTCCAATCTCTTGGATGCACTTGCTGATTCTTCCTCTGATTAACATTCATGTTGGCCGAACCATTATTGCTTTTCGGACCAGAATTATGCTCCCCATTCTTCGCCATTGTTAAGGTGAAATCCGATAAAACAGATCGGATTCACCAAAACAACCAAATCACAAACGAAAAAACAACAATAACCAAAGCTTGCACTCAAAATCGAAAAACCCTTGGATTAATCGAATTCAAGAACAATCTTAACACAAACCCGAATTCACCAATCACTAAACAACTTCAAGAACATGCAAAACATGCACCAAAAGCACGAAATCAAAGTTGAAATCCACCAATGTGCAAACCGAATTCGAAACTTGAATCACAACCGATGAAAAACCTTTGTGAAATCGAATTAAAGGTTTAAACCTAAATCCGATTTCGATGAAGCTCTAAATCAGATGCACACACACATAGAAACATGCTCCAAATCGAAAAACAAACAAGAGTGAAGGAGATGGATCGAATAAACCTGGAAATCGTGAAAACCTTAATCGCCAAGCAATCCGAAACCAAATCCTCCTCGGCCGAATTTGTTTTCCAATCGAATCCTCCAACCTTTGCGCTATATCCGATCCAAAGTGAAGACTTTGATTATAATTTGTGCTGAAAACTATAATCAAAACCTTTATACTCCTTTGCACACACCAAATCCCAATCCAAATCGAAGAAAGATTGGATTTTTTCAACCAAACTCCTGTTCGAACAAGGAATCAGGATGAAGAGTGCGATCTCCCTCCCTACTCCTGATCCGAATCAATCTCCACGAACCAAATCCAATTCACGATCGAAAACCCTCAAGAGTTCTCCTTTGCCGAAATTCAAACCCTGCTCCAAAGCCGAATAAGATCAAAAACAACCACAAATTGCATATGGTTTTGTGCGGAATCAAGAGTAGAATCCGTTAAACCATAATTCATCGGTGGATTGTTAATGAAATTGAAGAGATCGGCCTCCGAAGATTGGAAGAAAGGCTGCGCCTTTTGTCTTCTTTTTTCGCCCCAGAGCTAGAGAGAGAATTTTTTTGAGATTATTGAGAGCTCTTTCGTGCCTCCACATCCTTGTTAATATGCCAGGTGCAGAGCAAATGATTCGATTCTGGAAACACAGTCCGAAGTGGCCTAATCAGTCCCATCTCCCGATCGGTGACCACAACCTCAGGGAACGGTCCATCCACAAGCAAGTTCTTCAGCGCGTTCAGCACCCACTCATAGGTATCTATCGTTTTGTCAACGACAATTGCGTAGGCAATGAGGAAGTTTGTGTTGCAAGGGGACATCCCAACCATTTCAATGAATGGCATGCCGTAGCGATTGGTCTTGTACGTTGAGTCGATGGCCACAACCCACGGAAACGTGCGAAATGGCACAACAGCATCGGGATTGGCCATGAATAAATGAGTCAAAGTACCATCACCTGCTGAGCGGTGACTAGTGACATACCCTTTCGCGGTGGCCAGATGCAAACAATTCTCCGCTGTGTTGCGCCCGCCTCGCCTTTCTGTTGCATATGCCGATCTCTCATTGTACACCTGCCTAATGTTCTGATGCAGGTCCGGAAACGAATTACTGAGGCTAGCATTGATATGCCTTGGGGCTGTTTCTGAATCTGTCAAATCTCTGATCATTTGCTTCGCGTCCGCATGGAGCTTGCTGCTCTGTCTATGACCCTCGGGGTACACTGAGAAAGAGTGGTTGTGCATCCCTCGCCTAGGATCCTTGCAGGGCACTACATTCCAACCATCCCCCGTGATGCTCTGTTTCAATACAATCGCGAATGGGCAGTCACAACTTCTGGTCGAGCTGCTACTCCGTCGGACTACATCAGATTCGCTCGTATCTACATCCTTATCCTTTCGGCCCCGATTGCAAATGCAATATAACCTCAGGGGACCATTCCTATTCTGTTTGTAGGACCCCGTGACAAGTTCAAATCCCACCTGCAGAGCAATCCGTTGCAGGTAGGAATAAGCCTCGGCAACATCTGGGAACACAGCTGAGGTGGCAAATGGAGAGTATCCATTCCGCCCTGCAGCAGCTTCACATGACTGATTGTCATCCTTAAACAACAATAAATATCAAGTAATTAGTTACACTCAACTGCTATACCAAAGACAATGATGTCGTCAATTAACGTTTACATATGAACGAATAAAGATAAAATTACAGTCAAAACGTTAAAACATATACTTAAAGAAGAGAACATAAAGATAAAATTATAGTACATGAAATGCCATTACAGTTATAAAATTCCCGTACACAAATTAACTCCCTAAACTAAAATTACATTCATCCATTTCAAATGGTCCTCCTAATGGCCTTAAGGGTGCACTTCGCCATTTCTCATTAACAGCTAAAACATACATGTAATGGAAAAAAAATGAAATAACATTGTGGCTAGAATTAATATTACATTCTTACATTCCACATTAAGGTTTAAAATTAATTAACGTAACGAATTTAATGTTTACTAGTGAACTTTTGGAATCCAAAATGCAACCGGGTCGTTTCAGAGTAACTTTTAATACTTGCATTTGAATAATGTAAAATGAAACAAAGTAATTACATTTCAACAAATTAAACTAACAAAATAGCGTAAAAAAAAGTAAATTAACGTTACAATAATTAACAAAATAACAAAATTAACAAAACAACAAAATTAACGTTACAATAATTAACAAAACAACAAAATTAACAAAACAACAAAATTAACGTTACAGTAATTAACAAAATAACAACATTAACAAATCAACAAAATTAACGTCACAATAATTAACAAAATAACAAAATTAACAAAACAACAACATTAACGTTACGGTAATTAACAAAATAACTAAATTAACAAAACAACAAAATTAACGTTACAATAATTAAAATTAACGTTACAATAATTTTTACGTTACATTTCAAAAATTAAAATACTAAGATGAGCATAAATTAAAAAACTAAGATGAGCATAAATTTCTTTCTCATTAACAGCTAAAACATACATGTAATGGAAAAAAAAATGCAATAACATTGTGGCTAGAATTAATATTAAATTCTTACAGTTCAACAAATTAAAATATCAAAATAACGTAGAAATACGTAACTTAACGGTACAATAATTAACAAAATAACAAAATTAACAAAACAACAAAATTAACGTTACAATAATTAATAGGACATACATTAACGTTACTGCTATTAATAGGAGATAAATTCATAGGAGATAAATGTGCAATAATTTCATCGTAACAGTTAATAAATTAAAACACAAAGACGAGCATAAATTTCTACGGCAAAAATTATTAAATTTAATAACTACTTATGGAAAGAAAACTAATTAGTAAAATTACCTCCGAAGACATGGAATTTCTAACACCCTTTTTGGAGTAATTTTTACTCGTCTTGGGTAGCAAAAAATTTTGAGTGCCCTCAGAATCAGTAGAATTCGAGCTCATTTATAGCAGTTCAATTTTGGGATGCAGCCTGGCACGGCTCGCGCCCAGGCCACGGCGAGCCGAGGCGCGTCCGGCTCGCGCCCGTGGCCTGGCGACCGGACCGCGTCCTCCTCGCGCCGAACGCACGGCGAGCCGTGGCTCGCGCCCAGACCACGGCGAGCGGCGCCGGTCCGGCTCGCGCCCTGACCTCGGCGAGCAGACCGGCGGCGGCTCGCGGTCCGCCGGTGGCGACCGGACCGGCGGCGGCTCGCGGCCTGTCGGTGGCGACCGGACCGGCGTCGGCTCGCGGTCCGCCAGTGGCGACCGAACCGGCGGCGTCTCGCGGCCAGGCCGCGGTGACCGGACCGGCGCCGGCTCGCGGCCGGGCGGTGGCGAGCGGACCACGGCCCAGACCGTAGCGAGCGGAGCCCGCCACTGCTCGCGCCCAGGCCATGGCGAGCCGACCGGCGGCGCCTCGCGCCCAGGCCGTGGCGAACCGGTGGTCCGGCGGCGGCGGGCGGTGGTCCGGCGGCGGCGGGCGGTGGTCCGGCGACGGCGGGCGGTGGTCCGGCGGCGGCGGGCGGTGGTCCGGCGGCGGCGGGCGGTGGTCCGGCGGCGGCGGGCGGTGGTCCGGCGGCGGCGGAATTTATTTCACATTCATTCAATTAATATTAACTAACTATAATTATCTAAATTAATTTTAATTCAGTTATTGAAAATAGGAAAAAAAATATAAAATACAGGGCGAGGTATAGCTATCCACAAAATTTATGCAGCGTAGTAGTGTATAGTCAGGCTGGTTGTGTGAGGTGAATTATGTGTTTCTTGAATACAGAGGAGGCAAAAAGAGAGTTTTGGTTCACTAGCTTGTTTCTGAATGCTAAATTCTGCCATTGATTCAGCTTCAGGCTGGTTTGCTTTCATCTTGGTTAACTTTATGGTGCCTCAAAGTCTCCCTTTTCAACAGAATTTTCTTGATTTTCGTTGGGCATGCTGAATTTCCTTGCACATGCTTGATCCAATCGATGAAGACAAACTATTCGTTTGGATCCAACAGCCCCAAACCCTTTCAGGCGTATCCAAGAGGTAGTGATTTTGATTTGGAATCCGGTACCTCCAAAAGATCCAGGAGGCCAAAAAGTTCCAATCTTTTTTACCCAATGAAAATGATCAAATCCCTTGGCAACAGGCTCAAATATTACTCTAAGCTTCACCCCGTTATGTCATTCTTGATTTTGTTGACAATTGGGGTCACCATTTTTGTTCTGTTATCCTTATATGGAAGCCAGTATAGAGTGATGAACAATTATTGGAAGGTGGATTCGGTTTCGGAGCCGTATCCGTTTGCGAAGCTCAGGAACCTTGTGATGGTTGCTGGGCATTCTGTTTATACTAGTAGTAGTTGTGAGAAGGTTGATGAGGAGAATGCTTGGTTTCTGGAATCTTATCAGAGGCACAAGGGTCAGGCTGCTACATTTGTTAGTCACATTCAGAGAGGTATCGAGATTACGCTGAGAGATGATGCTGCACTGCTCTTATTTAGTGGGGGAGAGACGAGGAAGGATGCCGGACCTAGGAGCGAAGCGCAGAGTTATTGGGCTGTTGCTGAAACTAAAGGATGGTTTGGTGAGTTGTTGTGCTTCATTTTTAGATGAATGAGGACCGAACTTCATATTTGACTGCTTAATTTAAAGTAGAATTTTGGAAATTTTGTAAGATGTGCACGTTCAAGCATTGATCCTTTCTGCATTTGCTCATCTCTGTACTAGTGTAGTGTACGATTGTTTGTATTATACTTTTCACCCGGATAGAATTGCAGAGTTTAGGATGTTTGCCTGAGCCATGAGGATTATAATGCATGTTTGGTATTACTACACTATTTGTGAGCTATAATGCTACAAGCCTACAAATTCTCGTGAAAATTGAAAGGTGACTTGGTTACAAAGCTAGAAATTGCATTGTGAAATTATGTTAGTTGGTCTTGAAAGTAAGACATTTTTATGGAATTTGTATTGAAGGTCACAATGGTTTTTAATTTGGAAGATTAGAAGCTTGAGGATTTAACATAGCCCTACATTGTGTAGTGGAATTGGGATCACCTTATAATTGCCAGAAGTGGTTGGAAATTGATGCAGCAGGTCAAATGTTCTCAAGTGCAATGACTGTATAGAGGCCACTTCCCTGATGTTCACCATCTTCTTGATTTCTCGAAGAATGTGCTGCAGCCATTTTGTGTCAGATAAATTTTATGGTGTTTGGACTCTAGAGGAATGCAATGCTTTTACTTTGACCCTAGCTTTGTACTCATGCTGCTATGGGTTGACTTGTTGTTTGTTACGGTAATTGCACGTAAATGTGGAATTTTAATCTTCATCTTCAATAAGTAGTTATCAAAACGTCTTAACTAGGTGTTTGCTCAGAGGTTATAAGCAAATATATGCCTCAAGGGGGAAAACAAGCTTTGTTTATCATTGTGGATTTTTTCATCTATATTGGATTTTGAGTTTGCCATAAAAATGCTCTTGATCAATTCAGATTATATTTTATACTTTTGCAATTTAGTGGTTATAGTCTGGTAGATTTTGTTGAGTGAACCCACTTAAATTGAGCAGTTATTTCATGGAAAGAAAACCATATTTTAAGTTGTAGTCGTTAAAGACTAGATCAGCATTGATTAAACTTGTTGGTTATGTTCTAATAAGCCTCCCTTGCTATAGCAGCCTGTATCAATATCAGAGAAAACTCTTTACACTAAGTTATATGTTTTCCTGCTGTGTTTTAATACTCGAGCAGCAAATCAAGGTTTGCATTTCCAAAGGTTTTGTTTTGCTGGGTCAACGGCATTCTTAAATTTTGAACTGGATAAAACATATACTGTACGGATTAACTATTTCGCCGTTGTCTTAATTCCAGTTCAATACCTATTTTTCGGTTTCAGTTTGTTACAATAAATTGACCTTTGGGAGACAGAGAAAGTTGGTATGGTTGACACTTCCAATATGGCATATGGTGGCTATAGATTAGTTACCACTTGTGAAATTGCTATTGGATATATGTTTTTAGACTTTTAGCCTTTTTCTTCTCATGTGATGAGATATTGCTTACGTAGTTTTAAAATTTCCCCTTGGCTTATAACTTCTTTGTGACCAGATCATAACTGGTTTTATGTTTATTAACTGCAGCACTAGTCTGTTTGTGCTATCCAAAAAGTACAATACTTTGTGGGAAGGATATATCTCATAAGTAACCTTCTAGTTCTTCATTTTCTTCTTATATCATTTGTTGGAGTTAAAATCCGTTCGTGCATATCCCACATGGTTTTGTGGTTGTATACACACATTAGTAGCTAACTCTTATGTCCGTGGGGTAGAGTTTAGGGCTTCTGATGGTGATGGTTATGCCTTATTTAAGTTTTGTATTGTGCGGTTATCTTTCTTAAAGATGGTTTTGATGTTGCAACATTGGATCTCCCTTCATCCTCCTATCTTTTTCGTGTGTGCCCTTACTGAGTAGAAGTGAAATACTTGGAAATTAACATAACAATTTGTATCAATCAAAAGTCAATCAGTTGGAAATTGATATTCTCTTAAATTTTTTGTTTCATCTGGAATTAGCTTGTTTTGACACTTAATCGAATAAAATGTGGTGATACATTTACTGTGTTGATGCAGCTCCCAAGTTGCGTAGGTTTAGAATGGATCTTAGGTGTAGGCTTTGGCTTTAGAGTAGGTAAAATAGAGGTTTATGGCTGTAGTAGAAAGCAAAACTGTGGAAACTTAAGGGAACGAAGATAAAACTTAGGAATCACTCCTAAAACCTTGTTGTCACACCTCAGGATCTTTTAGGGGTCGCCCTTAAAAGTTAAGCTGCATCATGCAACTCATAATCATGATGTAAATTGCAGGAAAATTTATTAATCTCAATCTATCTGCATTGCTAGTAGAGAGGTACATTATTTATAGCTAAAAAGTAATCCTATATGAAAAAGGAATTTCCCTCTAGTTTTCCTTAACAAACAATGTCCTAATTAGATTCTAAAACTAAAAGGAAACAAGATAAAAACTATTCTTGAATCAACTAACACATTCTGAAAATAAGAAATTAACAAATAAAAATCTAAAACCATGAAATACTACTCCCACTTACTGTTCCACGTGAGAAGTATTCTGGAAAATAAACTGCTTAAATTTCATTCTCATTCCTCATCATGTGGTCACCTGCATAGGTAAGAAAGAAGACGTGAGATGGAGAGCTCTCACAGAAGAACATGCAAGGGACAGCTATGAGAATCTTCTTTTTAGTGTCTGCCGGTTTCGAGAACTTACTGGCACCTATCCACATAATATAACTGTAAGACTTTCTCCTTTTGCTACTCTATAAGTGCTGTTGTTTGTATACCTCTTTGGATAGGAAACTGAATCATGATAATTTTTAACTAAGTTATGGAGTTTCAAATGCAAGTATTGCTCTAGTTCTTGTTGATTGACTAACAAATAACAATTTTTCTGCTGGCATTGCATTTTAATGTCCCTTAAAGAGGGAGAAATAGGAAACTAATGACTTAATCTTTCTCTGCCTGCATGAAATGCATATCAACCTTGATCTTCTAATCTATTGGTTCTTCATGTATTTTCTTTCATGGTTGGTAGCAGTATGCTTTTGAACTCTGTTCCAATCTTATCTGGTGTTTCCACATTTGTTTCCCGTCTAAGGTTAGAAGTTGAGAATGTATGGAACTGGAAATGCAAGTGTTGTACGTAGTGCTTGGGAAAAAAATTTAAGTAGTTAATTGCCAGTATATGATTGTAACACGCATCTGTGGAATTTGAAATCAGGTTGTTGGATATGATTTTAAGGAAGAGAGGTTCATCAAACTGCATCGATCTGCATTAGGTTTTCCAGAGACAAGATTTTTCTATTCAGGAACACCGTCTTCAGAGACTTCAAGGGAAGCCGCGTTGAAAGGTGAGGCATTAGTTAGAACTCAATTCCGCGAGGACCCCTATGGGTGCTTGGGTTCTCTTAAGTGGAAAAAGCTTGGGCGCGACCCTTTTCATAGGACTGTTCCTTATCCTAATGGATGTCCTGAAATTGAAGGATTGTTTAGATACTGTGGAACCACGCCATATTCTGGTGATTTGCCATGGGGTTAGTAGTTTATTTTTTGGTGTAAAGTCGAGTTAGTGTAGAGTCTTTGAGCAGGCTACTGAAGAGCGGGTACAATATGAATGAGATCTGTTCATCTGCAATAGTTCTATAGTTATTATCAAAGATAGCAACAGAAGTACATGATGAACATTGAATCTTACCCTGCCGCATTGTATATCAGAACATTTCTTTGCAAAGTTAACCGAAGAAATGAAATGACTTTAGAACAACATAACTGTCTTTCTCAACATTGTGCGTTATCTATAGAAAGTTACTAAGCAGGCTCATTGAGACTTGCATCGGCCTGGGATTCAGGGTCGGGCAAACTGGATGGACCTACTCTTCTCGAGGTTGATGTATTTTCAACTTCTTCATCCAAGTTGATTTGTTTGTATATACCAGGACCATCTATGGATGGCTTTAGAACTGTAATGAACAATATGTTGTAGAAAATTGTGAAAATCAGGAGAAGTGTGCTAAAATTTACTAGAAGTGGCTCTGAAAATCCTGTCACTGTCGAATCTGCTTCTTCCCTCATACGACTAAAGTCGAATGATTTATCCAATGGTTGAATTCTTGATTTATCCAATGGTTGAATTCTTGGTGCGGGGTTGTCTGGTTTTGTGGCGAGAGACTGAAACTGTAGGTCGAGCTTTCGCAGAGCTTCACGGGCCTGAACGGGATCGACCTCGAATTTGGATTCTTTTTCAACAGCACCGACTACTAGGTGGATTTTTCTCTTTGCTAATCTTGGCCGGCAACCCAGCCCCGGTGAAGATTTTCTGGAAGTTGCGTAGAGGATGAACGGGAATGGGTGGAAAGAAACGGAATGCAGGAGAGGAAGCATTTGGTTTGGTATTGCGTTAGTGAGGAAAACTGAGGGAGAGTGGATATGAAGTGTGTGGACGGTGTTTTGAGTTAAGTATGATTCTTTTATCTGCAGGTTTCTCTGCCATCAACTTCTGGTGAATTGATTATCTTCCTTAATTGACTAACTTATTATCATGTACACCCTCCGATTTTCTAGTGGGTCCGTTTGACTGCAACGTATTCAAGGCATGTTCGACTATCAGTAACTTTAATGAGTGGGTCTCCTAACATGCGGCCTGTCTATAAGCTTATGGACAGGGAGGGGCCACTTTGCAAATAAGGCAAACTTAAACAAAATTATAACGCAAAACCACACACACAATTTTCACACACTAACACATAGTATTCTGATCTTCTTCTCCGAAAAGCTCTCAACGCGTTTTCCGATCTTCTTGCCAGCACGTTTTCGATCTCTCATCAACGCCTTTCCGATGTACTCCGACGACAACCAGTGCAATTACGACTCTTTTTGTCCTCCAGAATCCTCTCAACGCCGATCAATTCTTCCTCACCAGTCCGCCGATGTGTTTTCAATTCCTCTCGTCCAATCCGTTGACGGCGCCTTTCCGATGTCCTCCGACAACAACTGCTTTGATTCAGACGGAATTGAACGACAAAATTTGTCGCTAGATCCTATTGAAGCAGATGAAATTTCAGTTGCTTTAATCGTAACAACTACTGCTATCGAATTGGAAATCTGCAAGAGAAAACACGATTCTAAACGGCAGGATTCAAATTCAAGGAGAAGAAATTCAATTGCAAGAAGCTGAAATACTACTCAATTCCTATGAAGGTATGATTTTCTCTCAACTGAAATTATTGTGTTCAAATGCAATCGATATGAATATAGTTGTTTTTTAAATTTCTGGACACTGATATTCGACTGCTATGAACATGTATGAACATGTGGAAACATTAGCAATTTAAACTACATGCTGCACAGAAATTTAGTATAATTTATGCATTTGTTAACATAAATCACGTATATGTTACAAATAAACATGCATTAGATTAAAATGAACAAAACACAGAAAATGCATTTGTCAATTCCAACTTTTAAGAAACTTGTGCGTTGTTCAGATTATAACATGTAAAAAATACACTACACTCTGCATATGTTACACTACAAGTAGTATTTCTTATGCTTATCAGAACAGAGCTTACATTAGAAATTGTATTCTTTATTATTACAGATACAAATTTTCCAAATTTAAATGATATTGATGCCACTGAAAATCTTACTGGCGTAAAAGCAAAAACATTGGAAGCACTTCATGCTATGTACAAGAAGCATGCAAATGCTATTGGTTTCAGCTACAGGAAGGACTGCCAACGTCGAAATAGCAAAGGCCAAATTCGTGAAAAGTACTACAAATGCTCTGCTGGAGGCCAATTGAAAAGATTAAAAACCAGTACTACCAGCCCTGTTCTTTGCATTGATAATGAAAATCATTCTGAAAAGAAGAAGAAGAGGAAGAGAAAGGACCCGATTACAAAAACAGGATGCCCAGCTGTAATTAGAGTGAAGCTAGAGCAGGATTATTACATCGTGGCACATCACAATACCGTACACAATCATGAGTTAACAAGACCAGCCTGGCAGTATCTCAGTAGGAGTGAACGGAGAATTACAGAAGACAAAGGAAAAGCCATCAGAACAATGGAACAAACAGGTTTAAGACCTACTATAGGATATAAATACATGTCTTTTGAAGCTGGTGGAGAAGAGAATCTAGGGCATACAATGAAAGACCATCTCAACTTTGTGTGTTGACTTCGGATGAAAGAAATAGAAAGTGGAGATGCTCAGAAACTTGTTGACACACTCATGGAAATCAATGCCAAGGACAAATATTTCTTCTTCAAAGTCAAGTTCGACGAGGAAACAAAACTATCAGCAGTGTTTTGGAGGGATTCAATGATGCTGGAGGACCACAAACTCTATGGAGATGTCACCATATTTGACACTACGTACAGAACAAACAAGTAAAACTTGATTTGTGCGCAAATAGTTGGAATCAACAATCACTGGAACATAACAATGTTTGCTCGTGCTTTTATAGCAAATGAGTTGGCTGAAACTTTTGTGTGGCTCCTCAACACTCTCAGAAAATCAATGGAAGGAAAGGAACCTGTCACAATTTTCACAGATCAAGATCCTGCAATGGGCAAAGCAATAAATGAGATATGTTCTGAAAATTTGTTGCATACAGTTCTGATCACTGAATATGCACTGGTAGACATTGAACCTCTTACCTTACAGTATGCATTACATAGATTATAAGTTGCATTTGTTACTTTAGAAATCAGGTTTCCTGAAAATGATGCAACTTCAGAAATTCCATTTCTTAGACCTGAAACTGAGTAGGAAATGTTAGCTTCTGCACGTGTCAGCTTACAATATGTATACTGATCAACATCCATTTCTTGTTGCAACTCCCAGGTCTTCCAAAACACAAAACACAGGTTGTGCCTGTGGCACATAAAACAAAATGCAATACAACATTATGTGAGATTAAAGAAAGATGAATCCTTCAAAAGCGATCTAGACTACTGTATGAAAAGATGTCATAATCCTACAGAATTTGAAGAAAAATGGACTTCCATGATCGGCACATACAAGCTGGAAACTAGCACCTGGTTTCAACGCTTGTACAACATCCGTGAAAAATAGAGCACGGCATTCAGCAAAGATATTTTCTCAGCAGGCATCTTATCATCACAACGAAGTGAAAGCACAAACCATGCACTATGCTTCAATGCAAACAAAACAACAACACTGACACACTTCTATGAGCTCTTCAATCAAACAATCAGAAAGTGGAGGAGAGATGAAGCAGAAAAGGAAAATGCACGTACAAAAGCAAAGCCAAGTTATCAAAACAAAACAGGTATGTTCACATTTGAAAATATGTATTACTTAGTCTAGAACACGAATTTGTTAACTTACAGTATGCATTTATATCCCACTACTGGACTTGTACAGGTTTGGTAAAATATGCTGCTCAAGTTTACACACTTGCATTGTACAAAGGATTCAAAAAGGAATTTTCCCTAGCAATGACAACTAAGGTCAAGGAACTTTTCTCAGAACCACCGACAAAAAAAATGAGGTCAGCCTAGAACATAATGAATCCAAATACGAGATAGTTGAGTTCAAAAATGAAGATGGGCTGGTTGAAGTACAATGCACATGCAAGTCCTTCGAGGTGTCAGGTATGCTTTGCTTTCATACCCTCAGGATATTGCACCTTCATTCCATCATAGAAATACCTGCAAAGTACATCCTCAAAAGGTGGACAAAAAAGGCCAAAACAGAAGTTTGGGACAGGATTCTTGGCCAAGAAAAACATCAATCAGAAAGCATCAACAATGTACTCTCATGGAGGAACCATATGTCCAGCAGATTCTACAATCTGGTTCTAAAGAGCGAAGGAAACTCAGAAGCTAGAAGCGCTCTTCAAGAGATGTTTGATACCTGCTCGGTAAGAATAGAAGATTTATTGGCATAAAAAACAAATGGCATTGAACAATCAACCAGAAGTAGCCAAAGCAACTCAACCATAACAAGTGTACCTAAGATACTCGATCTAGCCCAAGTGAAGACAAAAGCAAGAGGAAAAAGGCTAAAATCAGGTATGGAAAAGAAAAAAATCAAGGAAGAAAACTACTGAATTCGGCACAAAAACACCAGATGTGGAGACACTGTAAAAAGTCGCATTCTTTATGATACAAGTTGCATTTGTTTAGCTATATATTGTATTTGTTTTCCAGGATCATACTGTATGCCACTGATTTTTTTGTACCTAAGATTTTTATACATTCAATTACATGCTATATTTTTTAGCTTCGTATTAATAAGCATACAAATATTACTTCTTAACATTCGACATGAACTTGTTTCCCTAAAAGGGACTTGTATTATATTTCACATAATTTTAGTGATACAAAAACCACTGAATACATGTAGAACTACTTAGCTTACACATGTAGTTTATTAACCTACCAATTGCATCTGTTTTCCTATAAGCTCAGGAAAACAACACAATAAACCCCATCAAATAATTCAAAAATCAACTTGGAATTAAAAGCATACAAATAGTACTTCTTAAAACTAAACATGCATTTGTTTCATTAAACCTGCAACCTTACAAACAAATCCTAAAACAGCGTCTCAAATGCGCTCAACATATCACCCACAAAACAATCAGTCACAAATCATCCAAATACACCTTCAACCTTAAAAACAACTCCTAAAACAGCGTTTCAATTGCGCTTAACATACCACCAACAAAACAATCAGTCACAAAATAAGCCGATTACAGATCATAAAAAAACAATCCAAAGATGCTAAAGCTACAAATCATCAAGTCCTTCAATCCCAAGGGAGAATGAAGGAATCATAGAACGAGCTTTCCTCATTTATTCTTCAACTATCTTATCAACCCACTCATGTGTGGCTGGGTCCTCCATAATTTCTTGTGTTGTCTTCACATGAACAGCATCCTCATTGGCCGTGGTTGTTCCTTCTTCCCGAGGTTCTGATTGTGGCTGCGGCTGCAGTTGTGGTCACACAATCGGACTAGCATTTGCCCTTTCAAGGTTTTGAACCAATATATGTGTAATGACCTCCATGTCTCATTTGAAAACGAGGCAAGCCCTATTAAGAGGCTGACACAGAAGAATAAATATCAGTCCAATAAAAAAATTAGAATCTATCTAAAAAGGAAATATGAACTACAAACTGCATTATATTAACTAACATCTGCATTAGTTTTAAAACAACATGCACTAATTTTTACAAACTATATAAAAAAAAGACAAAAAATACTTACATTGTTGGTAGCTTTGTCAATGTCTTCATTGCTCATCACACCGTTAGGTATTCGATAAGAAATAAATCCTGGCTCCTGAGCAATACCATCACATGCAGCAGTAGGTGTATGAAGCCCGTCGTGGCTATTACGAGTTCCCTTAGATTGCTGTTGGCTACTTGTGTTATCTTTAACCCTCTCATCCTTTGTCAAAGGAAAACCAACAACTACCATAACACCCTTATCATAACCCATTTTTTCCAGATGATGAGCCCTGTCGAGCAAAGATTTGTTCGACCAATGCATGTATAAGGGAAGTCCGGTAGGGTCAGGTTGACCTCTAAAGGGAAACCTATAAGTATAAGCTAGCAGCAATACAAACACACAACCGCCAACACAAGACATATCTCTTTTACCTGAATCAGATTTGAAACTCCTAGCACCCTCACAGAGACGATCAAGCACTAAGCCACACCAATCAAGACTCTTGATGGCCCCAACATTTTCTAAAGCACTAACCAGCTTAAAATCAACCAAATTTCTGGTAGTTGGCGCCAAAAAAGTACACATGACATACATAACAAAAAATCTCTTAAAGCGCTCACCACCATCACTTAGTCTACCCAGCTCCTCAAAAAGATTAACATGAGAAATATTACCACATTTATCAGCACCCAACTCTTCTCTCCAATTATTCCTAATGTCCACATCTCTTGACAAACCCCTACCATTATTCCTAACCAAACCAACGACACAGCCTGGAATCCCAGGGATACAGAATATATCAAACACATCATCAGGTGTAATAATGTACCTTGAGCTTGATATTTCTTGCACACAGCCAACATGATCAAACCTAAAAAAACAAAAAAAATTCAGCCTAGAACAATTTGTAGTCAGCATTAAACAATATGAAATCAGCCCACATAATCAAACCTGTCAACCAGCCAAGGCACAATTCCAATAGGAATGGATGAGATGTCAAACGCAAGAAGTCTACCAAAACCTATATCTTCCACATCAATCTTTTGGGCGGGAGTGAGTGAGGCAATTAACGATTTCAGCTCCGAAGGACAACAACTGGTTGAGAATTTCTTAGAAAACCTAAAATAAAAAAAATATGAATATTGCAAGTTTATTTGAGACTGTGAATAACAAATGAACACTGAATCTTATCAAATGCAGCATCTTATGAATCAAGTACAGTTTATAACACATTAAAATACACTTACGTGTTACCCTCCTCATCAGTACGTTGGACCACCTGTTTTTTCTGACGGTTGCGCTGTTGTTTCACAGCTCCTTCTTCACCAGCAACCATTTTTCCTGACCCAGAAGCTTCACCAACAGAACTGTCCGCTTTCCTCTTCAAACCAATTTTTTTCGCCACTTCAACAACTTTCTTCACCTTCTCAGCAGACTCCTTCAAACCAGTTTCTTTCGCTACTTCAACAACTTCCTTCACCTTCTCAACAGACTCCTTCAAAACCCCACCAAATTTCTTCGCCTTCACAGCACCTTTCTTCACAACAACTTTTTTAGTCTTTGTCTTCATTGCCTTCTCAACAGGAGACTTTGCAGCAAGTTCTTCTGCCTTCCTTTTATTCTGTCCAGTAGAAGTCTCACATTGTTTACCCTTCTTCTTGCTCAACAAACGAGGTGACGACCTCTCCTTCTCTCCTTCAAATGATACCACCACAGTAGGTCAAGCTTCAACACTCTCCCCCAATTCCACATCAGCTTCACCACCTTCACTTTCCCTCTCACACGCAGCCGCAGCAGCTTATGCCGCCTCCGCCTTCGCAACTGCACCCAAAATCCACTGATTTTCATTAATATAGTCTTTAATCATACTGTCCGTACTGTCACCATCATCATTGGACCCGCCTTCACCATTATTCTCAACAGGTACAGCTTCATCAACACCAGGTACAACTTCCCCTAACAGATTCAGTCTCTTTCCCCTCAGCAGACCTAACAATTCCATCAATTCGTGCTGAACCATCCTTAGAACCCATGGCTTCATCAACACCAGCTACTTCTCTACTCATTCTAACAACATCATTCACCAGTGTGTCATAATCAAAATCTTCATGTGATCCACCTTCACCCGCAGCTGATTCGCCTTCACCATCTTTCAACTGCTTAACAACCACATTCATATGTTTCTTCTTTCCCAGCTTAGGAACAACAGGAACTGAAATCTGAGGAGTAGCACCACCACCAATCCTGGCAGACCTACGTGCCAATACAACTACTACACAAACAAATGAAAAACAAAAAACTGTATAAGCACATATTTAAAAAAATAAACATAATCACACAAATAAAATGCAACATGTAAAAAAAAACCTCCAGAAGCATAAAACTCCAGAAGAAGAAGGCTGACACAACTTCTCAGATTTAGAAAAACATATTTTAATGCATACTCTGACAGCCAATAAGAAACATGATCTAGGAAAACAACAGTATAACTAACTATTTAATAGGCTATACTGATATATGCAACTTGTAATGAAACAAAATGCATACATAGTCTGACAGTTAGTAAACAACATAATCTGACATACACATTCTAACTAACTTATGCATATAGTAAACTAACATAAGCAACTTGTAATGAAACAAAATACATACTAGCAAATCAGAAAGAATAATAATAACTAACTAACAATCAGTGAAACTAAAACACAACCTAAGTAACTAATACATAAGTTATATTAACATTTGAACATTCTAAGAAAACAACTACACAATATAACAATCAGTCAACAACAAAATAAGTAATTCGAAAAACACATTACCTAACTTCTAAGAAAATGCGGACCTGACATACAAATCAAAAGAATAGGATGACTAACTAATACAACTGTTAACCCAACATATGCAACTCCTAAGAAAAAAAATACACATTATAACTAATAACATGCTGGGAAAAACAGAGCAACTAACTAGTGCATATCTTACAATAACAAATGCAACTTCTAAACAATCAAATGCATGTTATATAAAAGACTCAAAACATACAGATCTGACTAACAAAAAATTCAACATCAACAATTCATCTGCAGATCTGACTAACAAAAAAGTCAACATCAACAACTCATCTGCAGATCTGACTAACAAAAAAAGTCAACATTAACAACTCATCTGCAGATCTGACTTACGAATAAAATTCTAAAAAAAGTCAACATCAACAAGACTGAAAAAACACATACACACACAACAAGAACAAAAAAAGTGCGAAACTACAAATATTCAAAATAGAAAACAGGAAGAATACGAACCGGGAAAAGAAGGAGGCTGAGACAACTTCTCAGCTTCAGGAAGAACAACTTTCCCCTTCGCCCTACCCATCACTAGGTCAAATACACAAAAAAAAACCTCAAATCAGATTCGCGTACAACTATAAAGCAAAAATGGAAAAGAACAACAACGAAATTTCAAAACCTAGAATATCAACATCAACAACTCATATGCAGATCTGACTTACAAAGAAAATTCTAAAAAAAGTCAACATTAACAACACTGAAAAAACACATACACACACAACAATAAAAAAAAGTGCAAAACTACAAATATTCAAAACAGAAAACAGGAAGAATACGAACCAGGAGAAGAAGAAGGCTGAGACAACTTCTCAGCTTCAGGAAGAACAACTTTCCCCTTCGCCCTAACCATCACTAGGTCAAATACACAAAAAAACCTCACATCAGAATTGCGTACAACTATAAAGCAAAAAAGGAAAAGAACAGCAACGAAATTTCAAAACCTAGAATATCAATCTTACCGAATCCAGGCAATTTCGGCGCAACCTTTAGCAACACGATTCCGGCAAAATTTTGTGTGATAAAGGAGAACGAAGAGCGAATTTGAAAAAACAAAAATCAAAGTACAGAGAAATTGAAAAACGATGAGAGGAGAAGAGAGGGCAAAACAAGCGCGAATAATGAGACCCTGTGAATAACGCGTGATAAATGATTACACTTTCCAAAAATTACACTGATGATTAGGCACGATTGATGATTCGGCACAAATAATTTTTAGGCACCCCATTTTAAAAATAATTATAATATGACCCCATTTTACATATCATTCCCTAGCATGTCCATAAGCTTATGGATAGGACGCCTTTCCTGAGACTTTCTCAACTTTAATTACATAAATTAATCAACATCAAATGAGATTTCTTTGCATTCTATGTAATGTGTAGAGCAGGGGCAGAACTACCTCCAGGCCTACCTGAGATTCCGGCATCATGGTAGTAGTAGTGATAAGCAGCTAAGGAGTTTCCCGACGGTGCGTACGCATTTTTCAGGCGTAAAATGCATTTTTCCGGTGTAATACACCGGGGAAAAAGGCCGGAGCTGCCTTCTTTTTTTTGGCCATAAAACATCAAAACGACGTTGTTTTGGCTTAAGTCAAACGACGTCGTTTTTATTAGTGAATAAGGAAAAAAAAGAATTCGGAATTTGGTTTTGTTATTGGGCCAAAATCCAAAAAAAGATGACCCAAATACAAAACCCAATGTCAAATATTGAAACAAATGACAAACCCAAAATTGCAAGTTGTTTCTACTTTCTTCAAGCTTTGAACGTGGAGTGGAGGAGCAGCTCACTGCCGCCAGTGCCTCAGCTCCGCGCCGCCGCCGTCATCCCACCACCGCCGGACGCCGCTCTGTCACCATTCGTCCGTCCAGCCCTCCATTTTCCTCTTCATCTAGTCTCCTCTTTGTGTTTATAACTTCAAAGAGGTAATTTAATTTTAGGGTTTATTGTTTATGTTATTTTTTCCTTCAAAATTTAATTTATATGAATATTATTTTTAGATTGGATGTAGAATTGAAGTTATATTGTTGTATCAATTGAATTGCACATGCATAATTATAAATTATAATTTTTTGATTTATTATTTATGTGAAATTGAAAAATTATGGAATCAGGGATATTTGTTAAATTGAATTTAGATGAATATGATTTTATAAATTATTTGTTATTATTATTTATTATTGTTTCATAATGCTTTTGAATTTTATAAGAATGGATTCAATTTACATATTTTCCCTATGTGATATTTAATAGGTTATGGACAAATTTTTAATTTGAAGTAGAGGATTTCCATCTTCTAAGAGATCGAATGAACCTAATGAACAAAGGCACAATGAAGAGGGAGAGGGTAGTAGTAGAAAACAATGTCGCGTAGAATTCAATCGGAATGATGTTATAAGTGATCCTGGGTTACGTAAACCTATTGAAGAGATTGATGTTTCTATTAGAGATAAAGTGCCTAGAGAATATATATTAAGAGGTCCTTGCCAACCTAAGAATCATCCTTTTCCCAAGACATTGTTCAATGTTGAATTTAGAAGTTTTCAAAAGTGTTGGTTTGATGAATTTGATTGGTGGGAGTATAGTGTTTCAAAGGATGCTACCTTTTGTTTTCCTTGCTATCTTTTTAAAAATTCAGCAAAGAAGACGGCATATACTGTGGATGGGATGAAAAATTGGAAGAATGCCCTTAAATTATTTAGGAAACATGCTACGAATGTGGATGGAAGTCATCATGGTGCAGCAATCAAATTGAGAAATTTTAGCCTTCAAAAGCAAAGTATCTTACATTGTTTCGAAGCTCATGTTACTGAATCGGAGAAGGCATACCGCACACGTTTGGCTGCGGATACTTGTTAATACAAGGTTTGGCTTTCCGTGGTCATGATGAGGGTTGGGATTCCATCAACAAGGGTAATTATCTTGAATTGGTTGACTGGTATTGCAAGAGAAGTGAAGATGTTGCTAAGGTAATGAATGAAAATGCTCCTGGAAATTGCAAGTTGACATCCCCCAAAGTTCAGAAACAGCTCTCAAGTGCTTGTGTTGGTGAGGTAACTGATGCTATTGTTAATCACATTGGAGATGGTGTATTTTCTCTTCTTGTTGATGAGGCTAGAGATGCATCAATAAAAGCGCAAATGGGGGTTGTTTTGAGATATGTCAACAAGCAAGGATGCATTGTTGAGCATTTTCTTGCTCTTGTGTATGTTTCCAATACTAAAACTATTACTTTGATGGAGGCTCTTAAGCAACTGTTTGTAGATAAGAAATTGTCCTTGTCAAAGTTGAGAGGTCAAGGATATGATGGGGCTTCAAATATGCGAGGTGAGTTTAATGGATTGCAAGCTTTGATATTGAAAGAAAACTTTTCTGCAGGGTATATTCATTGCTTCTCTCACCAAATTCAATTGATTGTTGTTTCTGTTGCATATAGTACTCTATCTGTGGGTGAAGTTTTTGGGTATCTTGTTAAAACTGTTAATCTAGTTGGAGGTTCATGTGTTAGAAAAGATATGCTTGTGCAATTTGAACATGCTAGACTTGTAGAGGCATTGGAGAGTGGGGAGAATGTTAGTGGAAGAGGTAAAAATCAGGAAATGAGTTTGAGACGGCTATTACACTACTATTCTTCGTTTTGAGGCTATGTGGTCTTCTATTTTTCAAGTGCTTCTTAATATCTGTGAGCATAGCAATTTAGATGAAAATGCCTCTACAACTAAGGGTTTGATTGATAGAATGGAGAGCTATGAATTTGTATTTTGTATGTTTTTTATGAAGCTTTTGTTGGGAGCTACAAGTCAATTGTCCCTTGCCTTGCAACAAAGAGATCAAAATATTTCGATGGTTGTGCGAATGATGAATATAATGAAGGCTAAATTACAAGAATTCAGAGATGGTGGTTTTGATAAATTATTGAATGAGTCAACACATTTTGTGTGAAGCATGAGATCACATTAGATGTGATGGAAGCACAACGGAAAACTCGTCACCGTTCTAGGCGACGTGGAGAAATGTTGACCAATCATGATTTCTACCGTGTTGATATTTTTCTCCAGGTACTATTTTCATATTTTATATTTACACACTTTAATTTATTTTGTTTATATTATTTTATATGTATTTTTTTATCTTATTATTTTATTTTTTATTATTTCAATACTAGACCTTTGACAAGATGATTCTAGAAATGAATCATCGATTTTCCAAAGCAAGCTCAGAGTTACTCACTTGTATCGCATGCCTTGATCCAAGAGAAAGATTTTTCACGTTTGATGTTGGTAAGTTGCCCTGCCCTGCTGAACTCTATCTGGATGACTTCACCCTAATTGAGCGTGTTGAACTTGAGCAACAACTTAATTACTTCCTTAATGATGTGAGACATGATTACGCATATTCCGACATCAATGATCTTGGAAGTGTTGCTCAGCATATGGTTCAATCACGTTGCAACTGGTAGCATTAGTTCTACCAGTTGCAACAGTTTCAGTTGATCGAGTTTTTTCTGCCATAAAGAATATCAAGACCGATCTTTGTAATAGAATGAGAGATAAATGGTTGAATGATGTTATGATGGTGTATATTGAGAAAGATATTTTTGTTAAGATCGAGAATGAATCGATTATTCAACGTTATCAAGACATGGAGTCACGTAGGTATTTGTTGCCCCCACTTGTTTCTAGTTCTACTTCTAGTAATTCGAGCATTAGAAAGTAGTTATTTTAGCAGTTTAGTGAACTTGTGAAATTTTATTTTACCGTACTCGATTTATTAAATTATGTACTATTTTTAATTATTTTCAAGTTAATTTTTTAAAATTTAAATTTGAGTATTTTTATCCCGCCCCACCTGAAAAAAATTTCTGATTCCGCTACTGATTATATGGCTCAAGTTGAAGAAACACTGACGTAATGAACAGTCATGAAATTTGGTTTTACCACTTTTTCTAGTACTTACTAGTGTGTTCCAACATGCTTAATTTAACCAAGTGTAAAATAACGTAAAACGTAAAAGACACACAACTTGGTTACGCAGTTCGGTGTAAATCACCTACATCCGCGGGGCCTGGCCCAGTTCAGAATGAATCCACTAATTAGAAAGATGCAGTACAGAGTACAGTTTACAAAATACTTATCTTTACTAACTATGACGTGTGGATTCTGTTAGCTCCCCTAGCTACCGATCTGCCTTGATCAGACTCCCTCTGACCTCGAACTCCGTCGACGCAAGATCTCCTCCTCCCGAGGAATTAAGGTGTACGATTTTGAACTTAGTACGGCAGGACAGTGTTGGAACACAGTATATTGGCTCTTGCAAGTTTCGTAAGATCTCAAAATATGGGTGCAGATTTTGCTCTTTAAATTCGTTTATTTTGCAGCCGTGTTTGTCCCATATTTATATCCACGAATCAGATCCGAATATCCATGATTATCTCCACAATATTCCTATTCCAAATCTGATTGTTGAAGCATATCCCAATCCCATAAATAAAGGGATTTACCTTATCTCAAACTCTCCCATATATTCGAATAAATCTTCTCCATATAAGTAGGGATTTTTCCATAAACCATATATGCTTCACACGCCCAATATATAGCCAAATATACAGGTACCATAAATTCTAAAACACACCAATGTTTCGGCTTGAATCCGTTAAACCCTATGGCTTGAAACCTGCTCCAGTTCTGCTCCAGCTCCATGTTCCAACATGGTCTATAGTTCACAAATACTTAACACAAAATTGCCAATTAAATAATTCCTTGACTTTACAATCTCCCCCTTTGGCATTTTTGTGGACCCATAATATTTTATACTGCAATCACATAATCAACTACATTCGACGAGCAGAATACCAGAAAAATTCAAATAATGAAAGCCGAAATCCAGAATGCCAGAATGGCAGAAATTCAAAAATTATACAACCAAATTGAAAACCAAATATCCAGGATTATCCAAAATTACTCCCCCTGGGACCACACATAGGCCAAAGAAACATCATCACAAAATCAAAAAAAATGAAACAGCGTCTTTAAAACTCCCCCTGAGATAATCAATCTTCCAGACTTGATTTTTCTTCTTCCAACCGTGCTTGCTCTGCTTGTAAGGCTGCAATTTGGATACCCAAAGCTCCTAGTCTAGCATTAATAGCCATCAATCGAGTCTTCTTGTCTGCTTTTGCTGATGAGGAGGTTGACCCCGAGGCTGTCCAAGGAAGATCATGCACATGACGGAGTCCGAAGGTCTTCTTGTTAGGCCGCAAGAACTCCGTATCAATGATCACATCAGAGGTCTTCCCCTTCACCTTTGCACTTTTGGCTAACGCTGAGATCAGACATGGGTATATTACAACATCATTCACCTTAGGAGCTGTGGCTTGTCGAACCAGATGTTGCTGAATTAGTAACCCTAGATTTATTTCCTACTGTGTTCCAACACAGTAGAGCAGTTTGGCCATTTCCCTGGTCAATGCAGTAGTATTGCTAGATGGTAACCAGCAGTGAACCGCTATCTGATACAGCCCGAAGAATCTGGAGGTCAAGCATGATGCTTGCGAATATCCTACTGCCGGCCACTGCTTCTTGTATCCTCCAGAAATCACAGCCAAAATTTCATCATCAGTCATCTCCAAATCGTCCGGAAACACTCCCCCTATCTCCGGAGCTTTCAGCCCAAATAACATATTAATTCTAGTAGCAGACAGTTCTACAATCTTTCCACGAACATATACTCTACCGAACCACTGAGAAGTAATATCTAGATTCTCAGGCATGAGATTAGCATATACCTCGAGAACTACCTGTCGATTGAATTGCCTTTTAATTGTGGCCGCCTTCATCATCCCCATTGCCTTTAGAAAAGTTGTGAACCCACTCTCCTGATAAGCCTTCAAGTCCAGGGGTCTCTCAGCAATAAACTTCTTCTCAGAGAAGAATTCTTCCATCTCAGCTCCCTTCTTGTCAAAATAAGCTGCAGAAAAGCCTGAGTGACAGATGGGGGTGGCAGAGCCTTCCTTGGCTTGCTATCCTGTCTCTTCTTACTTCTTTTTGCTGCCTCAGTATTCAAGGCAGAGCTAGCCTTCCTTTTTCCTTTTGCCTTTTTGAAAAAATCATCCAGGACCTCGTCACTGGAGTATGTCAGGTCTGGGGCACCCTGTGTTGGAACACTGTCAGCTCTTCCTACTTGTTCTTCTTCTGACTCAACACCTTGATCCTGCAGATCTTCTTCAGCTTCTTCATTCTCCTGATTCCCTTCATCATCAGATTGATCAGGAACTCCATCATTCATTTCTTCTTGAACCTCTTCACCTTGTGTACCCCCCAGATCAGCATCAGATTCTTCCTCCATATACACAGATTCTTCTTCCTGTGTTGGAACACTGTCATCATCATCATACAGTTCAATAATCACTGGTTCTCTCAATTTCTCCATCCTCTTTGAATTCTCCTCATCATAAAATCCAACCTGTAGCTTGTCTCCATACCTTACTGTCTTCATCCTAACAGCTTGTTCCTCATTAATTTCTCTTATCCACACATAACTATGAGCAGTCATACGACAGAAAACATGAAATTTGTCTTTCCCTTTCCCATTCAGCTGACCGTACATCCCTCTCAGAAACTTCACAGTCTTATACTCAATATCCCAGACATCAGTAAAGTGACCAGACACAATCTCCTTAATTTTGACATGCAACACTTCTAAATCCTTTCTTATACTCTTGATTTTGCTTAGATCCACAGAATATCTATTAGCTTGTAACCACTCAAAAATATCATCCACACTTCTACTTTCAAAACCCAAGAATTTCAATGGTCGAGGGTCAGGACCAGTTACCTTAGGTTTTTCCTGTTTCTTGCCTCCAGACGCATGCTCTTGAGCATCAGAATCTTCACTCTGTTTCTTGACAGATGTCTCTTCCTCTTCCTTTTCCTCTTTAGCTTTCTCAGGCTCTGCTTCAGCTATCTCCTCATCCTCTCCATGGTTAGCACTTACTTTGTTCTGATCTTGAGTTTGTGACTCACCCAATTCAACATATCTTCTCGGCTCATCAAACACTACCAATTCCGAATTCACTGAGCTCCGGTCTTCTTCCATAATTTCCGGCACTGAAGCTTCTTTTATCGGAGAATTTGGGTTTGACATTATTTGGAACAATGCCGAGATAGAGGAGAGTTTTGAGGCAAGAGTTTTGGGAAAAATCGGGCCAAGGGTAACAGAATGCGAAAGGGATTTTTAGAGTTTGAGACAACTTTCAACTCTTCATGAACTTACCTCTTTTCCCGCGAAGTTCCCTTTTTAGATTTCCCAAAAATTGCAATGATATCCCTTTTTCTTCTTGTCACATCACTTTGTCTTCCTTCATTAACTTCCAACACACCTTACTTAACTACTCCTATTTTGGTAAGTCTTATACTTCCTTCAAATATTTTTTTTTAAAAATTTTTGACGTAAATAACAGAAGGCAAAAATTATTTACACGAAAAACTAATCAAAGGTAAAAGTTACCTCAGATTTGACAAACACCTAAGTGTTGTCGAAGGCTCTCGAAAGTGGTAGCATCAAGTAGCTTTGTAAATATATCAGCAAGCTGCTCGTGTGTTGGAACATAGACCACTTCCACTTCTTTTCTTTCCACCAAATCTCGAATAAAATGATGCCTTATGTCAATATGTTTGGTTCTTGAGTGTTGAACTGGATTCTTTGAAATATCAATGGCACTTGTATTGTCACATAAAATCTTCAAAGGTTCTTGATGAATTCCATAATCCTTCAGCATTTGTTTCATCCATAGCAGTTGTGCACAACAGCTCCCTGCTGCAAGATACTCTGCTTCCGCAGTAGATAGAGAGATTGAATTCTGTTTCTTGCTGTACCAAGACACCAAATTTGTTCCAATAAAGAAACATCCACCTGTAGTACTTTTTCGATCATCAGCATTACCAGCCCAATCAGAATCACTGTACCCAATCAACTCTGAATCTTGATTCTTAGAATACCAGACACCATATTCTGAAGTTCCACTTACATATCGAATAACCCTTTTCACTGCAGTAAGATGAGATTCCTTAGGATCAGCTTGAAACCTCGCACATATTCCAACACTGAAACATATATCTGGTCTGCTTGCGGTTAAATACAATAAGCTTCCAATCATTCCTCTATATAACTTCTGATCGACTGAAACTCCTTTTTCATCTTTCACTAGTTTATCAGAAACTCCCATAGGAGTTCGAACTGCACGAGCACTACTGAGTCCGAATTTCTTAATCAAGTTCAAGGCATACTTACTTTGATTGATGAATAGACCATTCCGTCCTTGTTTCACTTGTAATCCCAGAAAATAGGTCAATTCTCCAACCATGCTCATTTCAAATTCAGATTGCATTGTGGTGACAAACTCTTGTACCATAGATGGTGAAGTGGAGCCAAACACTATGTCATCAACATATATTTGAGCAATTAGAATCTTTGAGGACTTGTCAAGCACAAATAAAGTGCGATCTACTCCCCATCGACGATAACCTTTCTGAAGTAGAAAGGTAGTAAGTCGTTCATACCATGCTCGAGGTGCCTGCTTTAGTCCGTATAAGGCCTTCTTGAGACGATATACATGATGTGGATAATGGGGATCTTCAAAACCTTTAGATTGTTCCACATAAACTTCCTCATTCACCACTCCATTTAAAAACGCACTCTTAACATCCATTTGATACAAAGTAAAGTTGAAAGAGCAGGCAGTAGCTAGTAGAATACGAATGGATTCTAACCTGGCAACAGGTGCAAAGGTTTCATCAAAGTCAACACCTTCCACTTGAGTATATCCTTGAGCAACAAGTCTGGCTTTGTTTCTGGTGACTAAGCCATCTGCATCGGATTTGTTCTTGAAGATCCATTTCGTACCAATGACATTAATGCCTTTGGGACGGGGAGTAAGATACCAAACATCATTCCTGGTAAACTGACCAAGTTCACCTTGCATTGCAGCAATCCAATATTCATCAAGTAAGGCTTCTTTATAGTTCTTGGGCTCAATCAGAGAAACGAAACAGTGTAGACCAGCCAGTCGTCGGTAATCAACTCGAGGCACTGATCGAGTACTTCTCATGATGGATCCAGATTAATCGAGTGCTGGAACATGTTCGTCAGTAGGAGGGGACTGTGTTGGAACATGGTCGTGTGTTGGAACATGGTTAGATTCAGTAGAGTTAGGGTTCTGGTGATCACTTGGCTCAGTAGAATCGGCTGAAGACTTTGCTTTGTCTGAAGGTTGAGGCTGTGTTGGAACATGAGTGTTAGCAGATTCTTCCTCTACAACTTCTGGAGGTTGTTCCTTTTCTGAATCATCCACAATAACATTTATGGATTCCATGAGAGTGTTGGTTCGATGATTGAAAACTCTGTAGGCGCGGCTATTGATGGAATACCCGAGAAACATTCCTAGATCACTCCGATTATCGAATTTAACCAACTGTTCTCTATCTCTGAGAATATAGCATGTACTTCCGAACACATGAAAATACGATACGTTTGGTTTCCTGCCCTTCCAGATCTCATAGGCTGTCTTGTCAGTGAATGGTCGAAGATACACTCGGTTGATCGTATAGCACGCTGTATTGATCGCCTCTGCCCACCATTTCTTATGAACATCCTTTTTTGCCAACATAACTCGAGCCATCTCCTGTAAAGTTCTGTTCTTTCTTTCAACAATGCCATTCTGTTGAGGAGTGATAGGAGCCGAAAACTCATGTTGGATTCCTAGCTCATTGCAGAAGGAACTGAATTGTTCATTTTCAAACTCTCTGTCGTGATCACTTCGAATTCGGATTATCTTTCCTACGGGACTTCCCTTTTCAGTTTGTAACTTTACTACAAGGCTTCGAAATACCTCAATCATATCAGATTTTTCTTTCAAGAAGGCTACCCAAGTAAATCTGGAGAAGTCATCAACACACACAAAAATATATTTCTTTCCTCCTATGCTGGGCGTATTAACTGGCCCCATTAAATCCATATGTAGCAATTCCAGATTTCTAGAAGTAGTAATAAACTGAACTGAAGAATGAGGAGAACGAGTTTGTTTACCTTGCTGACATGGTCCGCACACAATTTCATCCTTGCTAGTCAAGATTGGCATTCCTCGTACAGCTCTCATATTAGCGATTTTCACAAGTGTTTTATAGTTGATGTGTCCAAGCTTCCTGTGCCAGAGAATTCCTTCATCCTTCTTGGAAAGCATGCATCGAACTTCTTGTTCCAACAAGTAACAGTTGTCTGAAGATCGTATTCCAGAAAGAACCTTATTTTCACCATGCTTCACTACACACTTGTCCTTCTGAAATTCCACTATCAGGTTGTCGTCACACAGCTGACTTATGCTAAGCAAGTTTGCTTTTAGATCTTCAACAAATAGTACACTTGTGAGAACTGGAAACCCTTCAATCTTTAATTCGCCTTTGCCAATTACTCTGCTTCTTTTTCCATCACCAAAAGTTACATATCCGCCATCATATGGAGTAATGTTTGTAAGGTATTTTGGAGTCCCAGTCATGTGGCGAGAACAACCACTGTCAAAGTACCAAGAATCACTAGAATATGCTGATAAAGAAGTGTGTGCAACCAGACACTTACTGGACCTTTTAATAACCCATACCTTCATGATTTTTGCATGAATATCGACTGTGTTGGAACACAGTTGTCTACCAGTCATTTGATCTCTGATCAGTTTTTTACACTGATGTTCAGCATGACCTTGGTATGTACAGTATCTGCAGATTAGAGGATTTCTTTGATATGGCTTTCCATACTTCCGTTTTACTTCTCGAATCCTAGCTTTGAGAGTAACTGGTTTTTCGAAGAGTTCAGTCTTTATTTCTTCCTTGTATCCAATCCCGTGTCTATCACCAACGGTTCTTCCCATATCCAGAATGTCATCAAGCTTTGCTTTCCCGGAATTTAATTTAGAGATAGTTGCTTCAGACATCTCGGCTCTCTTGACTGCTGCTATCAATTTTTGACTCAGTTCTTTATTTTGCTTTTCAAGTTCTGCAATAGTGGATCGTAGCTCCTTTCCACTTTCAATTAGCTTTCCTTTCTCTTCATTCAACTCTTTGTTTTTGTCAGCTACTTGAATCCACATATCATACATTTGTTCGTATGTGCTATAAATCTCTTCATCACTTACAGATAGATCATCTTCATCACTATGAGCATCGTTCAGATTCTTGTTAGAAGATACATCCTTACCTTTGTTCAGTGTGTTGGAACACTGACCTTCTGATGTGTCATGTACCTTTGCTCCAAAAGCTACATAATTACTCGTAAGTTCTTCTTCAACCTTTTCATTATCTTCATCATCACTCCAAGAGGTGACATATGATCTTCCTTGTTTCTTGCGGGTGTTAGCACATTCAGCCTGAATATGACCAAATCCTTCACATTCTCTGCATTGAATTCGTCCAGCCTGTTTTGGTTCGTTGTTCTGATTCCTCCCGAACTGCATTCTTCCTTGTTCAAATCTCATTCCACGATTATCATTCGAATCTAGTGACTTTTGTCTGTTTCCACCAAACCTCTCCTGAGATTTCTTATTAACCACCTTCTTCAGCATCTTTGAAAAATTCTTTGTAATAAGTGCCAGTTTTTCAAACTCATCATCGCTATCAGACTCATTACTTGCCTTGACCGGAGAAACTTTGAACGCTAGATCCTTGGAGATTCTTTTTGTAGATTGCTGGAACGTCATCTCATAAGTTTGCAACGAACCCATCAGTTCATCTAGGCTCATGGTTGCTACGTCTCTTGCTTCCTCTATTGCTGCTACTTTCATTGCAAATCTTTTGGGAAGAGATCGCAATGTCTTTTTTACTAGCTTAGTTTCGTTGTAAACCTTTCCCAGTTGATAAGCCATGTTGGATATATCTCTGAGCTTTCCATTGAATGAAGCAATGGTGTCATCCTCCTCCATTTTTAGTTCTTCAAATTTGGTAGCCAGCATCTGAAGTTTGGATTCCCGCACCCGACTGGTTCCTTCATGAACAGTTTGTAAAATATCCCATGCTTTCTTTGCCTGGTGACATGTAGATATAAGCTTGAACTGATTTTCATCAACAGCAGTGAAGATTGCATTCAGGGCCTTCGAATTTGCCAGTGATTCTTTAAGATCATCTGGAGTCCACTTAGCTTTGTCTTTGGGTTTTTGACTCGACTCCCCTTCCACAGCCTTAGAACTTGTGTCAGCATCTTCTGTAGGATGATTCCATTCATTCTCAACATAGAACCATGCCAGTTCATCCAGTGAATTGATAAAGACCCTCATACGTGCCTTCCAATAATTGTAGTTGTTTCCTTCCAACAGTGGTGATCGAGAGACTGAAGCTCCTTCTCTTGTCGTCATGGTAAAACCAGATCTCACTTTCCTTGAAACAACCAAGGGAACAGTAAGTGACTCTGCTCTGATACCAATTGAAATTTGGTTTTACCACTTTTTCTAGTACTTACTAGTGTGTTCCAACATGCTTAATTTAACCAAGTGTAAAATAACGTAAAACGTAAAAGACACACAACTTGGTTACGCAGTTCGGTGTAAATCACCTACATCTGTGGGGCCTGGTCCAGTTCAGAATGAATCCACTAATTAGAAAGATGCAGTACAGAGTACAGTTTACAAAATACTTATCTTTACTAACTATGACGTGTGGATTCTGCTAGCTCCCCTAGCTACCGATCTGCCTTGATCAGACTCCCTCTGACCTCGAACTCCGTCGACGCAAGATCTCCTCCTCCCGAGGAATTAAGGTGTACGATTTTGAACTTAGTGCGGCAGGACAGTGTTGGAACACAGTATATTGGCTCTTGCAAGTTTCGTAAGATCTCAAAATCTGGGTGCAGATTTTGCTCTTTAAATTCGTTTATTTTGCAGCCGTGTTTGTCCCATATTTATATCCACGAATCAGATCCGAATATCCATGATTATCTCCACAATATTCCTATTCCAAATCTGATTGTTGAAGCATATCCCAATCCCATAAATAAAGGGATTTACCTTATCTCAAACTCTCCCATATATTCGAATAAATCTTCTCCATATAAGTAGGGATTTTTCCATAAACCATATATGCTTCACACGCCCAATATATAGCCAAATATACAGGTACCATAAATTCTAAAACACACCAATATTTCGGCTTGAATCCGTTAAACCCTATGGCTTGAAACCTGCTCCAGTTCTGCTCCAGCTCCATGTTCCAACATGGTCTGTAGTTCACAAATACTTAACACAAAATTGCCAATTAAATAATTCCTTGACTTTACAAGTCAATTAGTGTTAAAACATAGAAGAAGCTGCAGTAATCATCCCAGGAATCTACCTCTGCTGTAGAGAAGGTGTGAGTCTGGCATAGAGGTGATGGAACCACAGAAATTGAAGAAACTCCAGAAACCTCAGAAATTGAAACCCCAGAAATTGAAACCTCAGCCTTCCGCCGTCTTTTCTCTGCACAATTGGCCGAGACACCAAGCCCAGCCCCAGAAACCTTGGATTTTATGAAGCGGCAGGAGACGACGGAGAACGAGGTCGACGCTGAAGCGGTGTTAGGGCAGACAGAGAACGAGCGGCCGACTGACATTCAACGCAGAAAGGGAAGTGGAATAAAAGGGAAAAGAGAAAAGAAAAGAGGAAAAAGAAAAGAAAAGAAAAGAGAAAAGTCTGTCTCTTGAAAAGTGATTTTTTCATAAGTTATGGAAAAATTAAGATTTAAAGTGTAAATTAGAAGAAATGAAGATAAAATTATAGGGTTGCATGAATCGGGTTATAAATTTTATAACCACTACACGTTACATAGTAAATTTTTAATATTGCAACTAAAATCTTTTATCTTTTATTATTCTAATTAAATCCCGTCTTTCTATAAGTCTATGGAAAGACGGTCTTTCCCAAGATTTTGCCAAAGAGAAAAAGGGAGAAAAGAAAAAAGAGAAAAAGAGAGAAATTACTATTTTACCCTTAAAATTAACGTTTTGACTAACACATGACGCTTTAACCGAACGTAAGGGTTTTAATTCAACACTTTTGTTACCTAGGGACGAAAATGATCGAAAAAATGGGGGGCCAAAAGGGTCAAATGACAAGAGTTGGAGGGTTTGACAAGTCATTCGCCCTAAAGTTTATAAACTGATTCATACAATCCAAAAATTTGATCTTCATTTCTTTTAATTTGCACTTTAAACCTTGATTTTTCCATGGTTTATGGAAAAACAGTCTTTCAAGAGACAAACTCTTTAAAAATGTTTTTAAAATCCAAAAAAATCAATTAAAAACTGCAACAGAAAACTACAACAACACCAGTAAAAAATAGCAGTACATCAACGAAAAATCATAAAACATCAACTAAAATACTACAAAAATATATATAAATAAAATCAAACCGTAGAAAATATATAAAAATTCAAAAAAAATTAATAGAAAAATTGAAAAAAAAAAGTCGACTACCATTAACTAAAAATCAACTGGAAATCATATAAACATCAACACAGCTAACTTATCTTTTTTAAAAAAAAATAAAAAATCAAACATCAACACATATCATCCAAAAGGTAGAAACATCAATTATTATCATCTAAACTTCACTCAGAAAACGTGAACATAAGGAAAAAAACACTACAAAAATCAACCACATCATAAAAAAAGCTACAAACATCAACCCCTATCACCTAAAACTCATCTAGGAAATGAAAAACACCAACATGAAAGGAAAAAAAAACTTAAAACATCCACAAAAGTTATGGTACCTCAAGAGTATAAATTATTCATTCTGAAAATTAGAAAACATCAACGATTGTTTTTATTAAAAAAAAACTACAAACATCAACTCCTAACACCTGAATCTCATCCGAAAAATGAAAAACATCAACCTAAGAAAAATGACACTATAAACATCAACTTCTATTACCAAAACCTTTGAAAATGAAAAATATCAACATGAGATAAAAAACTACAAATATCAATCTATATCAGCCCAAAAAAACTATAAAACATCAACTCATACAAAACATCAACTCATATAAATTAAAACTCACTCGAATAATAAAAAAACATACACATAAGAGAAGAAAAAGCTACAAACATCAACAAAAAACTACAGTACCTCAAGAATGAAAATTCTTTAAAAAAAAAGAAGAAGACCTGATTGGATTTGAACCCTGATCTCTAACCTCAAAGCCTAGAGCAATAACCACTGTACCAAAGACTCTTATTCAACTTAGACTTAGTCAAATAATATTAAACCTCAGTATGTACATCAAGAACATAAATTCTTCAAAAAAAAAATGGTCACAGTGAGACTCAAACACCAGACTTCTAACCTCAACGTACTGGATTCTAACCATTAGACCAATCAACTATTATTGATTAATATCTCAGTCAAACAGAAATAAACCTTAGCTTGAATTTTAAAAACATAAAAAATTTCAAAACAAAGGTCATATAGATACTCAAACCCAAAACCTTCAACCTCAATGCCCAGGATCCTAACCACTAGGCCAATAAACTATTGTTAAATAAAATCTCAGTCAAACACTAATAAACCTCAACTTGAATTTGAAAAACTTAATAAAAGCCATGCACAGACTCGAACAAGAGACCTCCAACCTCAATGTCCAGAATCCTAACCACTGGGCCAATCAACTATAGTTGAATGTTATCTCAGTCCAACACTAATAAACCTCGGCTTGAATTTGAAAAATATAAAACAAGAAATTAAACCTCACCTCTCACAATTAGAAACTCATTCGTCGCTGCCTCCACCGTCGTTCATCGCCATCCGTCGTCGTCAGCACGTGTCTGCATGCACGAGTCATCATCTCTCCGGCGCGTGCATCTCAAGTCATTGTCTCTCTCAGGCGTGTGCATCTCAACACATTCTTCTTTAGCTTTGTTAGCGTCTCCTCGTCGCCGTCGCCTTGTTGTCGTCGCCTCCGCCATCGTCGAAACCCTAGCTCCGCCATCGCCTCCATCACCAAAACCCTAGCTCCGCCGTCGCCTGCAATTATCCATCGTCACTGCAATTATTTGTCAATCCCTAGCTCTGTCGCGATATCTCTGCAACTAATCGCCGATTCATAAGCTCCGATCGAAGCGACGGAGGTTAGTGCTCTGGTCTTCACTGTGAACTCCGATCGAGGTGACGAAGGTTATCTAGTTTTCACCGTGATCTAGACGACAGAGGTTATTGGATCTCCACCATGAGCTTGATCCAATAGCACCGTTCGACGGAATCCGACCGAAACCCGGCAGAAATCCTGCAAAAACCGTCGGCAGGAGGCGGTTGCCGGTGGGAGGAGACGGTTTCTGATTGGAGGGGAGGAGAAAATAAAATTGAAAATACTGAAATTTTTGTGATATATATCGTATATTAATAATTACACAGTAGGTCCCTAATTTTATCAGCATATTTTTTTTAAAATCTCATACCAAATAAAACTTCTTATAATTGTAAAATAAACCCCTTCCTAAAAGAAAAGTTTGTGTACTTTAAAACAGAGCTACCGAGATAAAATCCCCATTCTCCTCCTTCTCTCATCGAACACAACCTTGAGCGTCTCTTTTATGCAAGAAACCACCGCATTATGGCCTGGGCAATGGCATCTGGTGGAAGAAAATCTTTCCTTGCCACTCTAAAAACAAAAAAAAACCCACTCACCGCCACTTTACCCAATAATCCCAGTATCCAATCCAAAAATGAACATCTGGGAGACATTCTTCGCTTATCCAAAGTACCATATAATAGAAACTGGATAACTCCCGTGTACGATTATTCAATTAATTATTCTTTATTTGAAAAATAATAATATATACTCCCTCCGTTCCACTAATAGTGGCATCATATATTTAGGTGTTTGGATTTAGGTGAAGGAAATGAGTGGATGAAATTGAATGTAGAAAGTAAAAAGTAGAATGAGTAGATGAAATCGAAGGAATCTTGCCAAAAATGGAAAGTGTGCCAATATAAAAGAAACAACCCAAAAAAAAAGTGTGCCACTAATAATGAAACGGAGGGAGTATGTATATTATATTTAAAATAAAATCATGGTTCAGAAATACTAAATATAGTGACAGGAATATGGAATATATATCGATAATGAATCAATAATTATTCAGTTAAAATTATAAAACTATGTATCTTTATTAACACTATGCAATGCAAAATAAGTGCAAAGATTTAACATTAGCATAGACTACTAGACCAGATTTAGTAGCAGACTAAACCATAGCAAGAAAAATAAGTGGTACAAAATCAATATAAGAATTGATGAATTCGGTAGCACAAAAAACATCATTAACATATCAGTAGGACAAAGTCAGAAATCAACTACTAAATTTCTGATTCTAAACACTTCAAAACATATTTAACAGATCAGTAGGACAAAGTCAAAAATCAATTACTCGCTAGGTCTCAAACTAAGCTTCATACTTTCATACTTGTTATATGAAATTCAAAACTATCAAACTTTAATCACATATTTAAATAGACATATAAATAATAATATTATCGTATGTAAATGGTTCGATTCATCGTAGTAAATGATATCTAAACATTGAATTTTTATTGGTCGTTATTATACGTAGTTAAACATATTAACGGTGAAACATGTTTCTTGAAAACCGTGAAAAAGATTCTGTGAAGTTTAGTCTGGGACGTAGGGAGTACTAAATTTTTTATTCTAAATATTTCCAACTTTCATACTCCCTCCGTCCCAGCCTATTATGTAAAAAATCTTTTTTTGATCAAAGATGTCAAACTTTGACCACATATTTGATTAGGTATATGAACAAAAGTTTCATCGTATGAGATATGGTTAGATTCGTCGTAACATGTAGTTTCTAATTTTTATGTGTCATTATTGTCCGTAACTACATGTATTTACAGTCAAACATGGTTATTAGGGACCATGAAAAGATTCTGTGCAAAATAGGCTGTGACAGAGGGAGTATCAATATTGCAAAGAACACTAAAATTTGAAGCACAAAAGGAAAAAATCTTTAACTTAGAAGAGTTTCAGCAGAGGGTAAAGAAGAGACAACAAACTGCTTGGTGGGTTGTTCCCATTCCCAGTATTTTCATCAGTGTTATTATCGTCTACATGTGAAGAAGAAATTACTTGCTCATCTTCTTCCTGTTGTACACATTTGGTAAGGAAAATCATTCCACCTGGGATAAAACCCATTGTCTATTATCATTTTTTTGGAGCATACACATGGGAAGATTGGTATTTGAAGGTGAAAAACGGGGACTTGGATTGGTTGGAAGAAAAAGAACGTAGCAGAAGAAAACATATTACCTTCTACGGAAGAGCACAACAAAAGAAATATTAATAGATTATGTGAGTGTACAGAACTCAAACTGAGAAAATATTAGCTTCCACAAAAACATTTTTCAAAAGTAAACCATTGGTAATTAACCATTGCTAAATGCATCAGAAGAAGATCTTGTTAGATAGAAATGTGAGTTGTCTCTGTCCCTGTATACAGTGAGATTGAAGTCTGACTAATTATCTTCCTTTTCTAATGGGGAAACGAATGATGCAGGAGGTACAGAGGATGTTGATTTAGGCCTTGTTCAATAGAGATGATATGATATGGTGATAAATGATATGATATGATATGTTGACAGATGATATGATATGGTGGCAGATGAAATGATATAATATATTGACAGATGATATGATATGGTGATAAATGATATGATATGATATGTTGACAGATGATATGATATGGTGGCAGATGAAATGATATAATATATTGACAGATGATATGATATGATAGGTTGACAGATGATATGATATGGTGGTAAATTATGCTAGTGGTAGATTATTGGAGATGTTTGGAGCTGAAACTGAATTTAAATAATATGAATTTAAATAAATATAATATGACAAATTGAATTTTAATAAGTATAACATACTAAACTGAACTGAATAAAAAAGACAATGAACTGAATTGAACAGAAATAAATATAATACACTCAACTAACTTGAAAAAAATATAATATACTAAAATGAAATGAATTTAAATAAATATAATGAACTGAACTGAATATAAATATGTATATAATATACTAAAATGAATTTAAATAAATACATTAAATTGAATTGAACTGAACTGAATATAAATAAGTATAATACACTGAACTAAACTTGAAATGAGTTTCAATAAATATAATGTACTAAAGTGAAATGAATTTAAATAAATATAATGAACTCAACTGAACTGAATATAAATATGTATATAATATACTGAATTGAATTTAAATAAATATATTAAATTAAATTGAACTGAATTGAATATAAATAAGTATAAGACACTGAAATGAATTGAAATGCATTTAAATAAATATAATAAACTGAAATAAACTGAACTGAATATGAATAAATATAATATATTGAACTGAACCTTATTAAAATAATTATAAAAAATTGAACTGAAGTAAAATTAAATATGCAACATACTGAAATGAATATATAAATAAATATAATATATTGAACTAAAATGAATATAAATAAATATATTATACTGAAATAAAATGAAAATAAATAAATATAATAAAATGAACTGAACTGAATCTAAATAAAATGAACTGAACTGAATCTAAATAAAAATACTGAACTTAACATATGAATTTTGAACTATATTATTTAATTAAACATTATTGAACTAAACATCATTTAAACATTAGTATTGATTTTGAAATTAAACTAAACATTATTTAATTATTTTAAAATACTAAATTCAAATTAATTTTAATATAATATATTGAAATGTTAAAAAATTACACATAGTTACTAAACCCTAAATCTATTATTATGAAAATTTGTAAACTAAACTCAAATGATTTAATTAAATTTTCAAATATTAATATTTAAAATAAATATGAAATAAATATTTACTAAAATATTAATGTTTAAGACTATTAAATATATTTACTTAAATATTAATATTTTAAATATTATTTTTAAAAATAAATATTTAAAATATTAATTTACTAAAATATTAATATTCAAAATGAATAATTACAATAAAAAATTAAAATATACATTTACTAAAATATTCATATTCAAAATATATTTAGAAAATTTATTTACAATATCAATATTTGAAAAATGTTTTTTATCTAAATATTTTAAGACTCTATATCTTGAAAGACGGTTTTTCCATAAGTCATAGAAAGACCAAGGTTTAAAGTGCAAATTAGAAGAAAGAAAGATAAATTTTTGGGTTGCATGAATCGGGTTATAAAGTTTATTACTACTACACGTTGCATGATAAATTTTTAATATTGCAACTTAGACTTTTTATCTTTTGTTATTCTAATTAAACCCCATATTTTGATAAGTGTATGGAAAGACGATCTTTCCCAAGACTTTGTCATATTTTAAATAATTATTTACTAAAATTTTCTTATTTAAAATAAATATTTACGATATATAAATATTCAAATAAATATTATAAAATTATTTGAAATATTAATATTTAAAATAAATTTTTTGAATAAATATTTGATATAAATATTTCAAAAATATTTAAAAATATTAATATTTAAACTAATTATTTTATATAAATATTAAAATATATATTTTCTTAAATAATAATATTTAAAATAAATATTTAATAATTAAATTGACGAAAATATCATAATTTAAAATAAATATAAAAATATAAATATTTACTAAAATATTAATTTTTGGAATAAATATTTAAATTAAATATTTACTAAAATATTAAATTAAGGCAAAGTCTTGGGAAAGACCGTCTTTCCATAGGCATATGAAAAGATGAGGTTAAATTAGAATTATAGAAAGGTAAAATATTTTAATTGCAATATTAAAAATTTATTATGTAATGTGTAGTAGTTTTAAGTTAATGACCTGATTAATGCAACCCAAAAATTTTATGTTGATTTCTTAATGTGCATTTTAAACCTTGGTCTTTCCATAACATATGGAAAGACCGTCTTTCAAGAGACAAACTCTTAAACTAATACTAAAATATTATAAGATAAATATTTACCAAAATATTAGTATTTAAAATAAATATTAACTATAATATTTACCAAAATTAAATAATTAATAATTAATATATTAATACTGAAAATAAATATTGAAAACAAACAATCACTAAAATTTTAATATTTAAAATAATTTTCATAGAAATTAGAATTGAAAATTTTTAAAAGAAGTTGAAAATAGTTTGGTAGATGATATGATATGGAGGTAGATGATGGTAAATGATATGATATGCAATTAGATGGTACGATAGGAAACCACACTACTGGGAGGACCCCCTATAGGCACTGGTCAAAACCAATCATTGGCACCAGTTTTTTGCATGTTGGGATACTGGTGCATGAGTGACCCGGTGCAAAAGGTTGAGGTAATAGCACCGGTAAGACATACCAGTGCTAAACATTAAAACCGGTAAGTTACGTACCGGTGATAAAAAATTTAGATACCGGTGCACAAATCTGTCGGCCAGGTATAGTTTTCAAGCACCAATAATAAGAATACGTACTGGTGCTAAAGTTGAGAACCAGTATGTTATAGACCGGTGCTCAAAAAAGAATTTACCGATGCACAATCAACATGCTAGTATGTATATGTACCAGCAACGGTAAGGAAAGTTTTTCAGTGCATGTAAGTATGATTTTTAGAACCAGTACTTTTAACAATAGCACTGGTAACAGTGATGATTTCGGCACCAGTATCTCTGGCTGATTTTAATTGATAGCACTGGTTCGAATTAGCAATCAGTGCTGATTTTAGAAAAAACTGCATGTGCAATTTTTAAAATTGTTGTACCATCCTAGATCAACCACGAGGAAAAGGATTATAAATAATCTCTTCAATAAGTTGGAAAAATTACTAGGCAACTAATGATGTAAATAACAATGAACAAATTGTACAACAAAGGAATAATGAAATCAATGTCAATATACCATCATGCTATATTAATATATAAACGATAAATTCCCATCACCCATCCACAGACATCAGTAAACAAATTGGTCTGGATCACTCCTGGCCACCGTTTCATAAATATTAACCCATGCCTCGCACCATTTGGCCGTCACCTCTTGAAGTTCGTAGGCATTGTACGGGCCTTGCTTCTCCGGAAAAATATGCTTTTCGATTGGATTAAAAGTTAGTTTGTATAACGGGGTTACTGCAATATAAGTCACACATATTATGCTATTTGTGTTGGAGTTCGATACTTACGTCGATAGGATTGTTGAAAGTTGTCTCGAGTGCGAGCTCCTCAAGGAATCGCATGACATAGTCCCGCATTCCCAGCTACTTCCTTGTCTTCGGTGCTAAGATATAATGAAAGAATCGATAATGAAATTAGTGTAGGTAAAGAAGAAAGCGTATGAAGCATGTTTAACTATTTATGCTTACTACTTACATTGGTGTTTGTTATCTTCCAGCTGAAATCTGGCGAGGGTTCATTCTTCCTCTTCAACCTCTCATATTGACAGGCAACCCTGTGACATGTTTGAGTTACTACCTTTGAAAATACTATTATTGGAAAAAGTAGGGTTAATGGTGCTAAAATTATTACTTGGAAATAACTTGTGTCTCTATGTAATCCTCAGGTTGAATACCATTGGTAAGTGTGTCCAATGTATAGACATGATTTTTTCAGTGACAAATGAGGATGGGGAGCCAATGTGAACTGCGTTAATAATTTTAAAGTTAATCTATCTGTTGAATTTTACAAAAAGATATCAATCTAATTTAAAATATAAAATTTCTGACCTCCTGAGGTATGGCACCAAATACTTGGCGGCGTCTGAGTTAATCATCGAGTCCCAGATGAGGCGAAACCAGGAAGTTATGTCTTCCTCCTGAAGCAAGTTGTTGTTTCTTCCAGTGTTGGAGACACGTAACTGGATTCTGCCATTGTTCGTGGCCTCCATTTTACTCCACAGGTGCATGTTGGAGCATAAGTTATAATTTGTCACGAATATGTTAAAGAACAAGATATGTGAATTGAATTGTTTGGAACTTACCCCATCCAAAAATTCAATTTTGCATTTGAGATCCATGTCATCCCATGACAATTCCTGAGCTTGTCTCCAAAATCCAATAGTTGCTAGATGCAAAGCCAGATTTGCACGGTTTGGCAGTTGTGGATACATGAAACTGGCTGTAAAGTATAACCTTCCCATTAGCATTCATTTTCGTTGCCTTCTCGTTGCAATGGTTGATAAACTCCCTTATAATTGGATGCTCTTTTAAGGCGCGCATGTTTTCAATTTGCACGTAGTCGTTAAAAAAACATGTGTTAAGTGATAAGTAAAATTTCCAAATATGTGTGGATGATTTAGTCACGAGTTATGATAGCATTACCAATCTCAGGGGCAAGATCTCTGTCTTGTGCATTTCTTTCTCCGGCTTGCAACTCGTGGTCGAATCCTCAAGATGTGTTGACAAAGTAGTCATATTTTAATTTGAAAAAACATACATTTAAACACTTAGAATATGTTATTAGTTAAAAATATATTAGTAATAGTTAATCTGATATACCTCGTCATTGGTAACCTTAAGGAAGTCACAAAATTTTTTCTGAAGATTCTTTGACAGGCTTGTCATTCTGTTTTTTAGCAGGGGTGTCTAAATCATAGTTGACCAAAGACTTCGACCAGTCAACGAAATGTCCGAGAGCCCCTCCCACATCGATGAATGTGTGGTTGGCAGAGGGAAATCTTGATTTGGCATGGAAGACTGGATCAATCACCCGGACACGAGCGATTCTACTTGCTGATGTATGACCGTGGTGCTTTCTTGGAGAATTCCCTTCGCCACTAGTGCCCTTGAACCATCCAATTGCTTCACAAACAAACTCACCCTCTCCCCATCCTATCATTAATCGCGGAACTTTGTTAATAATGAAATATGAAAGAAAGAACGATGAATGGTATCCCATATTTTTACCTCCTCATCGTCCTCCTCATCGCTAGGAGGACCATCTGATTTTGTCTGGGCTGTGCTCACTTAGGCCAATGCCTTTTCTATTGAATTGGTATAATCCAGGACAGGTGGTATTTGGACCCCTCCCGCTGATGCGATCTCCTTGACAAGCTCGGAGAGGTAGGACACCATTGCCTTCACCACCAGTTGGTCCTGTGCTTTCTTCTGTTAGACTGCTAGAGCGGGGGACGAGCTGCTACTGCATTTTCTTTTGCATTTTCTTAACACATGGGGTACAACAATCTGTTTACGGAGGCTTGATAGAGTACCCCTATAATTCCGTGGGTGATCTGGCTTGCCGGTCGCTGCTATCAGTATGTCCTGCCCCAGTTTGAGAACCAATATGCCCTTAGCGGCCTCCTTATTCATTTTGATCCTTGGGCATGCGTAAAGTATAAACAATGAATTGAATTTGCAAAAATGTCAAGATCATTCAAAGCGGAATTACTAAACAGTGTAATGATCAATTAATGTGAAAAAACTTACAATGTTCTCTGTAATGGCTATGTCGGCCGGATCAGTGTATTTGTCTTTGTCTTCCAGCTTAATGGACTCGAGGTAGACTAGGGACCTGTCCACAGTGAACTCATTGGTCTCGAGCTCAGTCTCGATCTCCTCCTCCGTCAAGCCCTGAACAGCCAGTTTCACTCGCTCCTCTTCCTTCTTTTTCTCAATTATTTTTTCCCGTGTGACCCGGTGTCCGCTCCTTCCAATCCGATGTGTGTAAACCTTTTCCTTTGAGTGCTCAGTCTGACTTATTTTCTATCCATAGGAAAAAAAATGGAAATTAAAATAATGAAATTTAGAAGTAAACTGAAATGACACACATGTTAATTTTAGCTGAATGTTGATATAAAGTTTACCCTAAACTCAGGTGTTGTTCTCATCTTCACAAACTTACACCACTCCTCTTCGTCTATCCATTTGTACTTGTCCCAAGGTTCTCATGGTAACTTTTTCTTGGTTTTTTCCACTTGATGAATGAATTTCTTTGCCACTTTTGATTTCCAGTTGCGGTGGGTAGTGCCGGCCGCAACGTGCACATACTGTTTCAACTTTTCAAGTTGTGATTTGGTTAACTTTTGCTTGAACCTGAACCTCACCTGCATTTTGGAAAATTAGCATACAAACTGATGTTAGCTTGTATTCATGTAAAAAATGGAAATTTATCTTTGCTACTAAATTAAATTTAATAACGTTAACATATATGAGTTGTGAAATCTCTTACCAAAATGTCTTCCCAAGCCTCCTCCTTGGTGTCATTGGGGATGTTTTTCCAATGCCTGTGTGTCCTGAACTTTATTCGCCACCGGAATGTGTAGTGTATGTACGCTATCCACGCCATCTAATTCTTCGTGCAGGACATGTCAGAAAGTTTGAACCTGACTGGGACCGGGACATTATTTTATTTAGCCAGCATTACGACTGGCATGTGGCTCTACCACGTTTCTTGCACCAATATTTTATTTCAAACCTATCAAAGGCTTTTCCATGCCCCCCCTCCTTGGAAACATTATATGTCCCGTTCTCATTCGAGGTTCCCGGTTCAGCGGATGGAGACTCTTCATCAACAATGGAGGCTGTGAGCTGTTCATTTTGGGGATGCTCTTCAACTGTGGCATCAGGCTCCTTGATCTGTAATAGTAGTGGAACAATGGTCTTAGTGTCGTTCCAAGGGGGCGTGGTTGGGTCTTTTTCACCCACAACCTTTCCCACTACAGCCTGTCCTCTCTTTCTCTTCTTCCCTCTTGTAGGCATTTTGTTACCCTTGGGAGACATCTAATGCAGGCCAATGAAATTGAATATTAGAGATTCAATGTTATGAAGCAAAAATCATAAACCAATATTCAAAAAGAGTAACCACAGTTGGCAATATCCAATTCACAATCACAACTCAACAGAACGAATCAAACATCCCAATCATAATTGACAATCATGATATAAGTGTTGAATAGGGAATCACAAAGCACAATCACAACTCAGCAACCACTATTCAACCTTTCAAACCTCGAAATCACTTTTCACATTCATAATATAAGTGTCAAACCAACAATCACAAATCTCAGTCACATCTCAACAACCAGAACTCTAACAAATCAGACATTCCATTCACATTCTAAGTGTCGAAAGGTGAATCACAAATGGAAGTCACAACTTAAATACCACAACTCATCAACCAAAACTCAACTAATCAAACATAGCAAATACAACTATAACTGTTGAACTGGGAATTCCCAAGCACAATCACAACTAAACAACCATAACTAAACTATTCAAACATGTCAATCACATTAGATTGTTTGGGTACACAACAACATTCTCAATGACATTGTCAACAATTCAAAATATACATCTATATCACATTTAACATAACAATCCATACAAAAGGCCTTAACTTCATGGTGGCGGTAACTGACCTTGATTTACCAATGGAGGTGCAAAGGAACAGCCAGCGGAGGTGCGAAGGAATATGGGCGAATGAGTGGTGGTGGTAGGGAGTGATGGACAGTGTGGTCAATCGGTGGTGGGTATTTATGACCGGTGGTGGTAGATATTTATGGCTGGTGGTGGGGATTTATGGCCGGTGGTGGTGGGGGGTTTTGGCCGGGTTGCCTGATGAGCAGTTGTGGTGGGGCTAAAAAATGGAGCGGCGAGGGAGATGGTGGTGGACGAGTGTTGAATAGGGAATCACAAAGCACAATCACAACTCAGCAACCACTATTCAACCATTCAAACCTCACAATCACTTTTCACATTCACAATGTAAGTGTCGAACCAACAAACACAAATCTCAGTCACATCTCAACAATCAGAACTCCAACAATTCAGACATTTCATTCACAATCTAAGTGTCGAAAGGGGAATCACAAATGGAAGTCACAACTCAAGTACCACAACTCAACTAATCATACATAGCTAATACAAATATAACTGTTGAACTGGAGATTCCCAAACACAATCAGAACTAAACAACCACAACTAAACTGTTCAAACATATCAATCACATTAGATTGTTTGGGTACACAACGACATTCTCAACGACATTCTCAACAATCCAAAATACACATCCATATCATATTTAACATGACAATACGTACAAAATGACTTAACTTCATCACGGCGGTAACTGACCTTAATTTACCGATAGAGGTGGCAGACTGATAAGGCGGTGAAGTTGCAAAGAAACAGCTAGCAGAGGTGCAGAGGAATAGGAGGTGAATGAGCAGCAGTGGTGGGGAGTGATGACCGGTGTGGTCAACCGATGGTAGGGTTTTATGGCCGGTGGTGGTGAATATTTATGGGTGGTGGTAGGGATTCATGGCTGGTGGTGGTGGGGGTTTTGGCCGGGTTGCCTGACGAGCGGTGGTGGTGGGGCTTAAAAATGGAGTGCCGAGTGAGATGGTGGTGGATGAGTGGAGCTAAGTTTGGAGATGGTGGAAGAGTGGGGATGGAAGAGTGGGAGTGGAAGCACCCGCCTTTTATATGCTATCTAATTGCTCCGGTACCAAATCAATTCCAGTGCCTATAATCAGTAAACTCATATAAAAGGCGGACAACTTGATAATGGGAGAATGGTTTCACTTCCTCGTTGCCAGCTGCATTGTCCCAATCAAATGATGGGAAAGGACCGATCGCCTTCACATCTTTAGGAAACTGGTAGCTCAGCACTTTCCCCATGTGGTCACACCATATACTCTGGAATTGGCAATCTACCCGCAGAGTTTTAACCGCACTCTCGAGTGCGGTGACCCGAGATTCAATCAACGTAGCAGAGGTTGGAGCAACATTCTTGCAGAATGATTCTACAACAATTTGTGTCATAGGATGACCCCATGTGTCATTTTAATAGTTAGGCACACCTGCAAATCCACAAAGCGAAGAAATCAGACTATAAAAACTATACGAGCCAGACCTCTCCTTGTCCTCGATAAGGGCCTAATGAATTCCCTCTCCTTTATTCCAACGAAGTTTCTTTCTGATGGCTTACAACTTGATTATCCTCATCTTGTGCACTTCAGTGTTAACCATGACTGGGTCGATACGGGAGGCCACAAAGTGATACCATGCATTCATTTCCGGAGTTAGTGTTTTCTTTGGAATTTTTGTCCACCCGGGAAACACATGAGCATCCACATTGGTACCTTCAGTTGTGAAGCACTGAACCAATCTCATTGATAATTCGCATTCATATCATTATCCTCATTGATCAACACAAACATCTCATTCTCATCATCTTCTACATTGGGCAATCCATACAGTTCATTGATGACTTGGGGGGGGGGGGGGAGGTGAGGGGGTCATATTTTCCATGGCATAAAAATTTTTCCGTGCTCAATCCACACCTTAAATTTTTGTAGAACTCGGTAACTATAGTCAAGTTGAACGTAGGAGGTGTAGCACAAAGCCTTTCCCAACCCAATTTCCAAATAGTGTCTTGAAAGGGGGGATTTGCTTCAATTCCATGTTCCGGATAATGCTTCCTGGTTCTGTAACTCTAGGCCAACGATCTTGCCATGTTAGACACAAATTTCTCCTCCGCCACCCTCAGGTACGAGCCTTCTGAGGGTGAAGAACACCCTTCTTTCCTATGCCTCTTTGTTCTAGATTTGGGGGCACCCTGTACATTGTCATAGAGGTATTTTATCAAACACCTTGTTTGCATTGACAATTTACCACAATTTCAAAAATAATCTAATTACGGCGTTGTACATTAGTACATAAAAAACAAGCATATCATCACGTTGATTATAAAACTCAAGTAATTGCAAAACAAGGTGGTGCACATATAACAATCCAAAATGATCATGTTTTTGGAATGTCCACAATCTTGATATGAAACTTTGATAAAATAAGAATTCATTCACAGAAGTAATATATTTCTACTTCACTTTAGTGTTTTGAGTGAGAGAACAATACCTTTTTGAAGCTATATCGCCTTTAAGGAAGGATATGGAGTTTTCTCTAAGAAGATGTGAACAAGGGGTTATGAATGATTGGATAAATAACGACCGAGAAGTTCGATTTTAGCAGATTTTGTTAGCACTGGTACCTGAAAATTTTGGTGCTATAAAATAAATGCAGCCCCACGAAGCTGCCTGGTCATGTAATTTTCTTATTCAGAATAGGACGAGAGAGCAACTTAGGATATTTCTGACTAAGTGTTGAGCACCGGTACAATACCGGTGCTTTAAAAACACAAAATACCGGTGCTCCATATGAAGGCAACCTTACGCAGCTACTTGAACTTCAATTTAATATGAAACATAGAGCAACTCATATGTTATCCGATTAAGTATAAGCACCGATACAACAATGGGTGCTAAAAAAACAACCCAATACCAGTGCTTGTTATTAAATCAGCCCTACGCAACTGCTTAAACATCATTTTATTTATTTTGAGATGGACCAGTAAACAAATCTTATTAATTCAGTCTAACTATTGAGCACCAGTACATTATCTAGTGCTTAAAACCGGTGCTCAAAATTTGCTTTCAAGTACTTTGCCTAAAAATAGATCATGTTCCTAAGTCAATAGCACCGTTAATAAACATTTTTTCTAGTGCTATGAATAACCATACATTTTTCGTTTTGATAAACATTAGTTAAGGAACCTACAATTTCAAAACATAGGTACATAATTCCACTAAACATACTCTATAGGCTAAACAAAACGGTCCTAAAGGATACAAAATAGATCAAAATACAAATGGAACACCCTATCTCTTCCTCTTCAAGATAAAATATGTCCATTCTCGTCCGCCCACAGTCCATCCCTATATGATCGCCTAATTGCAGATGGTTCATCGATATCCTCCGAACTAGGGAAAACAGATGGAAACTTTGCAATGTTGAATTTGACATTAATTCCAATTTCATCATCAAAAAAGTACTTCTTACCGTGGAGTACAACATGCCACTTCTCATTGCTTGGGTCTTTGATGTAAAACACCTGGCGAGCTTGATTCGCTAAGATGAACTTGTCATTCTCATATCCCACATGATTCAAGTCAACTAGTGTAAAACCCATGGGCATCTCGTTACGTACCCCGATACCAATTTCAACCCAAATGCACTTCAACACTTCCACTTTAAACTCCACATAATCCAACTCCCAAACCTCCTTGATGACACCATAAAATTCCATCACGGTAATGCTCGACTGCCACATGGATTCAGATTCCAAAAACCCACTATTCTGAGTTGTGCTTTTTCTATCCTTGAAACAGTTGAAAAATTGTATCCATTGATACCATAGCCCTGGTATCTCTTAACCGTGCAACCCGGTGTCCTTGCAAACACACGAAGTTTAGACGACATCTCCTCCACATTACAACGATTATAAAACCAATTAACATTTGTTGCAGAATGCTCAAGTTGCAACTGGTTTGATGGCCATTCATGATAGAGTTCTTCAAGCATTGACTTGTGCTCATCAACATAAATAGCAGTCTCACTACTGTTACGCAAAATATAAAGATGGACTTTCATCAACTCAACATTAAATGGTGTGTATAGTGTACCTTTCGAACGTGGGATACCATTCTTTCTACCAAAGTGGACATGCTGGGGAACTCCAACTGCCGTTTTCCCAGGAAAATTTGAAGTGCAATACTCAATAATCTCCTCCATGACATACCTCTAGACAATGCTAGTATCGATTGTGTACATAACCCTTGAAGACCTCATGTGGCATCGATTGTGTACATAACCCTTGAAGACCTCATGTGGCATTGATTGTGTACATAACCCTTGAAGACCCCCATGTGATGCTCAAACGGGTACATCCAATGCATCCCAATGGGGACCACATATTCTAATCTCCCTGACAACATGGACTACAAGATGAACCATAATGTCAAAGAATGCTAGGGGAAAATACTTCTCAAACAAACAAAGCACAAGTATCCCCTCGCGCTCCAACTCATCTAGCTATTTTCTACTAATATTCTTATGGAAAATGGAGTTGAAAAGAAACACATATGCATGATGCAGAATCTCACTTCTTCCTCTAGGGCCCCACAGATAGCCACGGGCAAGATTTGTTGCATCAACACATGACAATCATAGGATTTCAGTGCATTAAGACGCAATTCGTCATTCACAAACCGACTTACATTAGAAGAGTAGCCAGATGGTACCTTGACTCCCCCATTGCACTCACAGACCAACCTCCTCTCGCTGATAGAAAGATTGTAAGGGACTGGTGATAGGTACGTCCGTTTACCTTTTACCTCATGAGCTAAATCAACTCTTATACCAAGCTCAACTAGTTCATTCTGTGCATTCAAGCTATCATTCGTCTTACCAAGAATGTTTAGTAGAGTACCAATTAAACTCTTACACACATTCTTCTCTATATGCATCACATCCAACCAATGACGAACCTTCAGAGTCTCCCAATACAGAAAATTGAAGAATATCGATCTTTTCTTCCAAGGTCCATCATTTAAGGCAACCACTTTTTAATCTTCTTTCCTAGAACAACATTGAGTTTTTTCCACCTTGATGTGGATAGCAAACACACTCAATATTATTGGTGCCTTCCTCCTCTCCCCCCCCACAATAAAATGAATCTCATCTTCTCGTAACTTGTGCTTTGCTGGGAGGAATTTCCTATGACCGAGATAGACAGTCTTCCAACAATTTTTCAGCTGCGTAAAATCACTTGCTTCCTCACACATAGGACATGCCTTTTGACCCTTAACAACGTAATCCGAAAGATTACCGTATGCCGGAAAATTATTAATAGTGCAGAACAACATCACCTTTAGAGTGAACTTTGTTCCACGATGACCATAGAACACCTTGACACCATCCGACCACAATAGCTTCAAATCTTCAATGAGTGGGGCTAGATAAGTATCGATGTCATATCCGGGTCGCCTCAGACTGTAAATCATTAATTTCATCAAAACATATTTCCTCTTCATGCATAGATAAGCAGGCGGATTGTAAATACAAAACATAACAGACCATGAGCTATGTTTCGATGATATATTACCAAAGGGATTTATACCATCAGTACACAAAGTCATTCTCAAATTCCTGGGTTCATCAACAAACTTAAGATACCTGTTGTCAAAATTCTTCCACTGATCCCCGTCCGGTGGGTGACTAATGATATCATCATCAACACAACCCGTATCCTTGTACCATGTCATGTTTTTTTGCCTCCACGAAATTCTTGAACAACCTCTTCAGCCTGGGGACAATAGAAAGGTACCACATGCATTTTGCAGGAACCCGTTTCCTTACCTTTGCAACGGCCTCTTTATCAACATCATCATTTCTTCTTTGCTTATAACGAGATACCTTACATACAGAGCAATCCATCACTTTTTTCAATGCATCCTTATACAAAACACAATCATTGGGGCATGCATGTATCTTTTTATACTCTATTCCCATTGGGCACAAAATTCTCTTTGCATTGTACAAGTTATTCAGTAAACCATTTCCCGGGGGGGGGGGGGGGGGTTTCTGACTAAAAAAATTAGATAACTTATCCATGCTAGTATCAGTCTATGAACTAACACCTTTCAGGCTGAATAACCCCATCAAACATGACATTACAATGTCTTTCTCCTTGCAACCGGGATACAATGGTTTTTCCTTCTCATCAAGAAATTTTGACAGAACCTTAGGCCTCCCCCTAAATTCATCCACCACCTCCTCACACATGTCATCCGATTTCAAATCCCCAAAATATTGCCCCTTGCTACCTACAACCACGTCCGGCGGTGGTTTCTCCCCATCAAAAGTCCAAACCAAATAATCCTTCGAGAACCCTCTCATGTACAAATGGAGTTACAGCAAATCTTGATCATCGGTACGCTTACGGTTCTCAGAATCACGACGTGGACATAGGATGTGCTTTTCACGACTAAAAGCATAGTCCAAGAAGCCCCGAACAAAAGCAAATTCATCACTCACCAAGCTAACGTTGTGATAAACATGCTTAAGCCTCTCAATGGCATAGTGTATGTCTACAATGTAATCAATTTGCAACATTTAAACATCGAAAGCAATATACAATTACACCATAAACAATAAGATCATTCATAACACATCCTATAAACACGCAACATGCATGATCACACAATACTACAATCCTACCACACCCTATACTACAAATCACATGACTTCAAAGCCATAAATTACATCAACAACATTTGCAGACAAAGCCTATTCATCAAGAGTGTCAATGAATTTTACAATGTTCAAACTCACAAGATATTTATAGAAACATATCATTCCACACATATTCCACCTTAAATGACATTTAAAAAAAAATGAAGTGCCTTCAAGGGAATTCATTGATGATCATTCAGTGTCTTCTCCAACTCCAAATTTCCATTAATGACATCCAAAACCATTTTTCCTTTCTTTTTTTACCTTATCAAAATGGTGGTAGGTGAGCATTTAATGCATCAATAGCACTGGTGGAAACAAATAATACCGGTGTTATTGATGCAGCTAAAGCAATAACACCGGTATTTTATACCGGTGCTAAAAATAAATGAAAGAACTGGTGCTAAATTTTTTTCCCATCTCTCGCATTTTTCTGATCTTCACTCAAACACACCGGCACAAGTAACCGGTGCTCTAATATTTCCCGCGTTTTATAAATTTAGCAACGGGACAAACAGACCGATGTTGATCGTTATACCAGTGCTTAAATATTTCCCACCATTTCTTCCAAAACTGCATCGATAACAGAACATTTACCGATGCGATTGATACGAATTCCGGCATAAATTGTTAACAGGACCGCTTTTCATCACCGGTATCAAACATACCGGTGCTCAAAATTAGCCAAAATCATCCAAATCCAACTCACAAGAACCAAACCTGAGCACCAGTATATTTTTTACCGGTTCCATTACCTTTTAGGCACTGATTTTTTGTACAAGGACATTTATATCGGTGCAATAGGTGTTTAATAGCGCTAGTATATCAGCATCGGTACTTGTGTACCGGTGCCTATATACCCGATTTTCTATAGTGCTAGCTAATCTTTACTGGACAAGGCCTTAGTTATTATGGTAAGCCTCCAATCATTTATAAAGTCTTCATTTATCAAGAGAATACTTTGGAAACAAAAATAGTTTAAATGCATTAATTGCTCGTTATATGGAAAGCTTGCTTTTGTTTTCAAGGATTCTTAAATTAAGGGATTCTGAAGATGCTAAGATAGAAACACTCCATTAATGGTTGAACTCCTCGTTACACATTCAAAATACTTAGGAAAGAAAACCATATTAAATACAGAATTGAAAGCTCTTTTAGTTACTGATGATTTGAACCTTGTTTACAACCATTTTAAAGTTTTGTTTAAAACGATTTAAAATTGATTACAGTGAATTACTAATGCTAGAACATGCTTTCAAATATAGTTCAGATTTTTAAACCGTGATTTAATTACGATAAAACATGTTTTCTGATACATTTTGAGTTTCTTTTTCTTCCAATTACAGCAGGTATGTAGTGTACTACCCCTGTTTTTCTATTAGTGTCACCATAATTTTTTTTAAAAAAATTTTGGGGTATATTTATTAGGTTCCCCAAACCTATTTAGAAACCAAAAGATGTACAATGTTGTTTTGGAAATATTACATTGATCAAGCAACCTCGTTGCCCTCAAAAGAAAGGTCTAATACTAGTGAACTAATGGTTCCGGAGGAGAGGAGGTAGTACTTGGTGGCTCGAGGTCTCGAGGGCTTGAGGGCTTGAGGGCTCGAGGCTCGATGGTTCGAGGTTCGAGTGCCTGAGTGCTCCTTGGTTCGAGTGCCTGATGGCTCGAAGGCGGCAGGGGTTGAGAATTTGAGTGTTCGAGGGATCCAGGGCTCGATGCCTCCTATGCTCGAGGGCTCGAGATCATGAGTGTTTGAGGTATCCCGTGATCGAGGGCTCTACATCTCGATGGTATAAGGGCTCGAGGGCTTGGGTGGTCGAGGGCTCGAGTGAGAAACTCCAGTGGTCGAGAGCTCCAGTGCTCGAAGGCTCCAGTGGTCGAGGGTTCCAGTGATCGAGGGCTCCAGTGGTCAAGGGCTCCAGTGCTCGAGGGCTCCAGTGCTCGAGGGTTCCAGTGCTCGAGGGCTCTAGAATTCGAGGGCTCTAGTGCTCGAGGGCTCCAGTGCTTGGGAGCTTCAGTGGTCGAGGCCTCTAGTGCTCGAGGGCTCCAGTGCTTGAGGGATCCAGTGTTCGAGGGCTCCAGTGTCCGAGGGCTCCAGTGTTTGAGGGATCCAGTGTTCGAGGGCTCCAATGCTTGAGGCCTCCAGTGCTCGAGGCCTCCAGTGCTCGAGGGCTCCAGTGCTCGAGGGCTCCTGTGCTCGAGGGCTCAGTGCTCGAGGGCTCCAGTGCTAGAGGGCTCCAGGGCTCGAGGGCTCCGTGGCTCGAGGGTTCCAATGCTTGGGGCTCCAGTGCTCGAGGGCTCCATTGCTCGAGGGCTCCAGTGCACGAGGGCTCCAGTGCTCGAGGGCTCCAGTGCTCGAGGGCTCCAATGCTCGAGGGCTCTAGTGTTCGAGGACTTGAATGTTCGAGGGCTCGAGGTATCCAGTGTCCGCGGCCTCGACGGTTCGAGGGCTCGAGTGAATGTCCATGCTATGTCCCTACAAAAGAAATAAAAAAACTCCAGCAGTATCTATCTTCTGGTAGCTTGCTTCTATGTTCGGATGTAAGGGAAATTATTAATGTCCAGGTGAATAAGGCCTTTGATGATTGGTGGGATGTTAGAGATGCTGATGCTTGGTTGTGAAGGTTTATGCTTTGAGATTGCATCAGTCACTGCGTTACATTCTCTAAAAACATGCCTGAGTGTAGCCTTCTTAAGTTCAGAGTGGATTTCGAAAGCTAAAACATATAGAGACCATTTAGCATTTCTGGGATTGTTTATCATGTTCACCGCAAGCATGGCATCTGATTCCACTATGTAAGAACAGCCGGGGTCCAAACTAGTGAAGCTCCTAGCTGCAGCTTGGATAGCTTTCATTTCAGCCTCTAATGGTGTACTAGCAGTGATAGTTAAAGATTGAATTAGGCAAGGTTTACCAGTCCAATATCTAGCTATAAGGCCAATTGTCGACGTGTTGGAAGACCATGATGCATCTACATTCACAGTTATGGTGTTATGTGGTGGCTTCTTCCAGAAAACAGTGGATATAGAAGGCTTAGGGGGGGGGGGGGGGGTCTCAGGGGTGGGATTAGAGAGGAAATAGGATAACTTCTATTTAGATACATATTGGAGTGACCAGGCTTGGCTGAGAAAGAGAGGAAGATAAGATCTCTCACTTCCTTACTGATTAGAGCTTGTGAAATTTTTTTGTTGTCATAATAAAATGCATTCCTAACTTTCCATAATGACCAACATATCAGAGATGGCAACATCCTACATATATCCCTATGAACCGAGGATAGTTCAGTATTATTCCAAAATGTAAAAAAAAACCTTAGGGTCAGGCTGTCTAAAGCCTGTAGTTTAATCCCCAGAATATCTGAGAAAATGTCAAAAACATTCTGAGCCAGATGGCATGAAGTGAAAAAAATGCTCTATTGAGTCTGGTTGATTGCATACAGGACATTTCGAAGCTAAACTAAAATCACATTGAACCAAGACATCATCAAAAGGTAGGAGACAATTCAGCAATTTCCATGTAAAAATAGATATTGTTTTGGCAGTCTGGGGTTCCAGATGTGTCTAGTGGCTGGGAAGTTACTTGGTTGCTGAGTAAGGGCCCCATAGGTTGATCTGAAGGAGAAAATGCATGTGTCTTCCAGTTTCCATATAAGTCTATCCTCCCTTTCAGTGTTAACCTGTGCAACCTGCAAAAAACTCAAAGTATCATGTTCTAGATAGGGGGAGATATGTTGCATTATCTGACTTTTTTCTCTGATGAAGTCAGCAATAGTGTAGTAGTAAAAAGGTGAGATGACTAGAGGTGGACACAATTAGAAAGGGGACCATTTGGACACCAATTTGCATTCCAACAATTACTCGTTCCTTTGCCATGTATAATGAGAGAGTTTTCTTCTGCAAAGGGGTTAGTATCACATATCCTTTTCCAAGTATGGGACTTCTTATGGGACTGTGGTAAATCCCATAACAGTTTGGATCACATAGTTGTTCCCAATTGGCTTTTCCACCACAGTTTGGTAGAACATGCATCTATTATTGCTCTTACAGACCTAAATCCTAGACCATTTTGGTATCTATGTGTACTCAGGTCAACCCATTTTCTCCATATTTTTGTGTGATTTACCCTCTGTTTCTCCCCAGAAGAATCTTGTCATTTTCTTTTGCAATGCCTTCATTATCTGTTTGGGGGGCTTTAGGACAGACCAGATATGCTGTAGGAGGGAGTATAGACAAGATTGAATAAGCACCATTTTGCCTCCCAGGCTTAACCATCTATTTTTCCAGTTCAGGAGCTTTCTATCTACAGCTTCCAACAAAGGTTCAAAATAGAGTTTTAAGGTCCTACCTTTGAATATTGGACATCCCAGGTATTTAAATGGAAAGACTCCTTTCTTCATCCCTAGAATCGATTTTATCTGATTTAGTTTAACAGTTGTTGCTCTTGAACTAGCATAGAAGTCAGATTTGTCAAAGTTTATCTTTTGTCCAGAGGTTAGTTCAAAAGTTTCTAAGAAAGCTTTGATTCTGATTAGATTAGATTTAGAGGCTTGCAAGAAGATAATAGTATCATCAGCATAGCTCAAGTGGGATGCAGGTGTAATGCTTGAGGGAAGTTGATAGTAACTGAGTCTTTTATTCATGAAAATAAATGATAAGCTTCTGGAGAAAGCTTCAGAGAAAATATTGAAAAGAAAAGGGGAAAGAGGATCACCTTGTTTGATGCCCCTTGTGGCTCTGAAAATCCAACAGGGTTCCCATTAACGAGAACTGAAAAATAAGCCTGAGAGAGGTTTTTCATTACAGCATTTAAAAAACTCCCTGTGAAACCAAACTTACTATTACTAAGAACCTTTTCCAAGAAAGCCAATTTACTCTATCAAATGCCTTTCTAAGGTCTAGCTTTAAAATACAGTTTGGAACCCTATTTTTTCTGTCTAAAAACTTAATCATTTCCTGTAGGTATAGTACATTATCTGAAATGTCTCTATTTTTCATAAAAGCTGTCTGATTTGGGGAGATTAAGTTTTCCATATAGGGTTTCAATCTTTCCATTTGCACCTTAGAGCAGATTTTATTTGCTACATTTGAGAGACTAATATGCCTATAGTCATCAAAAGAGGAGGGTGTCTGCTTTTTTTGGGATTAATGCTATCCATGTACTACTTATTCCTCTTGGTATTTCTGAGCCTAACAAGAAGTCATTTACTGCATCTATTAGGTCCTGTTTGATTGTATCCCAGCATTTAGCATAGAATTTTGTAGTGAAGCCATCAGGACCTGGACTACTATTTCTGTTCAGACTCATTACCACTATTTTTAATTCCTCTTCTGAAACTGGTTTAGACTAGGACTGGTTGTCCTGTGGAAATATTACTGTTGGGATTTGGCTGAGAAAGTGGGAGTAATATGTGGAAGGATTTGGCTGGTTTGGCTCAGAGAGCAGATCAGAGTAAAAAGATATAGCCTCTTCCTGTATGTCAGTATGATTATCTAACCAAAGTCCTTGTCTATTTTTAATTTTTGAAATGTGTAGCTTGCAGTTTTTTTCCTGAACTGATTTATGGAAAAATTGAGTGTTATTATCTCCAAGTTTGGTCCAGTTAATTCTTGATTTCTGCTTCCAGTATTTTTCTTTTTCTTTTAAAGCTCCTATTAGCAGTGCCTTTTTCTCATTTAGCTTAATTAGATCTGTTTCTGAATGGGTGGAATCATAGTTTATCTCCTGCAGTCTTAGATTTTCCTCAGCAATTAGTACATTGGAATCAATGTTTCCAAAGGATTCCTTGTTCCAGATTTTAATTATCTTCTTAAGTCTAATTAGTTTAAGATAGAGTCTGAGCATACCTTAATGAGGGATTGGTTTGGCCCAATTATTTTTAACTAATTCAGTAAATTCTGGTCTGTTGAACCATTATTTAGGAATCTAAAGGGTTTAGGGAGGGAGGAAACTCTGGATGAGATTTGTAGAAGAAGGGGGGAGTGGTCTGAGGATTGTCTATTTAGTATTTGAATGGAAGAGGATGGGAATTTGGCATTCCATTGCATAGTACTCAGACCTCTATCTAATCTTTTGAAAGTGGGATTTCTTAGCCTAGAATTAGTCCATGTGTATAGATTCCATACAGTATTGATTTCCTGGATTCCCTTAGAGGTTATCCAGCCATTGAAATCTCTTATACTGCCTGGATTGGGGGTGGAAGGTCCTCTATATTCTTTAAGTGAAGAAATTGTGTTAAAGTCCCCTATAAAGATAGTTTCAGAAATAGGAAGGTGACTCAGATCTTGCCATAAAACCTTCCTACCTTACCTATTCCTAAGGCCATAAACAAAAACAGCATCCATTTCAATTTTTGTTGCTACATGTGTGATTTTTACATGTAAGAATTGCTCATGTTGTGAAAGTAAAGCAACATTTAAAGAAGCATTCCAAAAAAAGCCAAAATTTTCCATTTTCAAGGGACAGGAAATGAGAGTATCTGAGTTTCTCCATATAGGAGTGACATTTATTATTATCATGCATAGGCTCTATTACACATAGTAGCTCAATCTTTTTTTGTTTAATGAGGTGTTTCAACCTAAGCATTGAAGTCTCTAAACCCCTAAGGTTCCAGACTAGAAAATTAATGGTAGTGGTGTATGTCATTGTTCACCTGATTTATGGCTTTTAGTATTTGATCTCAGCATCATCTTGTTTAACTGATTCAGGTAAGTGTTTTTTCTAGATTTAGACTTACCTGTAGAGTTCACATTACCTGTTGTTTGGTATTGAACAAATATCGGCCCAGGCTTTGGGATTGTGTCATCCAGGAGAGGTTCTTCTTCCTCCATCTCTTCTAGCAATGTTTGGTGTGGAGGGTGTTCCAGTCCTTCCTCTACTTTTGGGGGTTCCTCTGTGACCCGCAGAACAGAGAATCTATTTGCCATCTTTCTATGTTGAGAAAGTGGGGGATTAGTGTAAGAGAATTTGTGAAAATTAAGCTTTTGGGACCCTATCTATATATCATCTTTAGCATATATTTTCGGGGTCTTTTTTTTGGCTTGGTTGTGCTTTTGCATTGATCAAATCTGTGGTAGGTGAATCTGGAACAGCATGGGGAGAGTCCGTGAGGTCAAGAGCTGGGGAGGGATGGGGTGAAGGTGTTATGTTCCTTACAGGACTAATTTCTTGTTGTGTTCTATTTCTAGCAGGGCTAATTTCCATGAACTTGGGCTTGTAAGAGGATGGTTGCAGTGTAGGGTTTGTAGTGGCTTTTTGATGCACCAACTGCACTTTGAGTTGGTAGCTGTTTGTAGGTTGTAGTTCATTGGCCATGTTAGGTATCTTTTCAAATATGTTCCCTGTGGGTTGCCAATGTGGAGCTGTATTATTTTGTCCTAGAGCTCTACACTGGTTCAATGAGTGTCCCAATTTAGCACAATTTTCACAATACAGGGGTATGTCCTCATACTCAATGATATATTTCCTATTGTTAGAGACATTACCTAACCTAATGAACTGATTTAGGGGTTTCCGGAGGTCTATCTCCACACAAAGCTTGATAGTTGATGGCCTAGTTAGCATCTCAGTAGCTAAATCATTTTTGATGAAATTGCCTATACTATTTCCAACAGCCTCTATAGATGAAGTATTGTAATAGTAAAGGGGAACTTCCCTGATTGTGCACCATATTGGGACGATCGGCGATTCCTTTTGTGTGGAGAAGTCCAGCGACCATTTGAGTATCTTCATGTGAACTCCGTTGAAACTCCACATTCCTTTGATCCAGCAGCGTTGATAGTCATTTGGGAGTTCGAAGCGGATCAGTACATGCTTGTAGTCAAGCGACCCCAATTGGTATTTCCCGGAGAAACCTACTGTCTTGAAGGCTCCTTCCAGCTGGTCCATAGATAATCTTCCCTTGGTGAATTTACCAACAAGGGCGTTCGTATAGTGAGCCGAAAGTGTGGATATATCATCATCCGAGTATAGACAGGCGGGTTCACCGAGGTGTTCGGATTTTAGGGTGATCTCTGGATTTTTTGGTAGGGCTGATAGGAGTGGAGGAGCTTTTGATTGAAGGACTGCGATGAATGATTTGTCATTAGAGGTTGTTTTATCCGCCATGGATTCCAATCAACGGAGCAACTCTCTCGACAAGCGAGAGAGAGCCGTTAGCAGCGGTAATGTGACCGTTTCCGGTCGCTACAGTAGAAAGCAAATTTCAGAAAGGGAAAGGAGGATGAGAGAGAAGAGAGCAACAAAGTTTTTTTATTTTTTACATGTACAAAATTATTAGTGTCACCATAGATTTAAGTGTTTGGATTTAGGTGAAAAAAATAAATGGATAAAATTGAATGTAGAAAGTAAGAAGTAGAATGAATAGATGAAATGAAAAAGGAAATTGTGACATTTTAAAAAATAATTCCAATAAATTAAGTGTGTCATTAATAGAAAACAGAGGAAGAATGAGTTTAGGGAGCATATAAATAGGTGGATTTGAAAGGCTGGATTTTTCGGATAAAAGAGATGCACATCAAACTTTTAAATGGAGGAAGGGGTAATAATATTTCAGGTCACACGATTTAAATATTTCGGAACCCCAAACTGAAGGAAGGGGCACATCACAAATGTAAATATTCATAATCCCAATACTGCATTAAATGGTTGTACATGGCAATTCCATCAATTCAATTACATCACACATTTTCAATTAATTTTAGAAGCTGGGATGGTATTTTGTGTGAGTTACACATGACAAGAATTATGTGTGAATGTTATTGGATTAGAATGACCTATTTTAATATATTGGAAAATAAGCAGATTTAACCCTATCTGTTGTGGAAAGTTCAACCCTCAATTATTTTTAAGTACAAATATAATAATGACTGTTGAATGAAAGTGCAAGCATAACCCTCCGACCATGATTTTGGCGTTGACCAAGAATTTTTGACCCCTAACCCACATGCAATGACTAAAATACCCTTATGACCAATGCCTTGATCTGGATGGACAATTTTGCCCTTACTAATATCGAAAAAATTCTACTCACCACCACCACCACCCGTTGCTATTGCTCCCTGCCAGATTCTTCCTCAGCCCCTCCAAATTATTCCTCAACGCCACAACCACCAAAGCCCCGCCACCACCATTCTTCCCTCCTCCGCCACCATTGAACCCGAGCCCACCACCATAGAACCCCACACAGCCAAGTTTTCACGGCAGTGCACGCCACCAGCTGCCGGAGTTCCACTCGTCTCTGCCTGAAGATTGCCATTGTCCGCAACAGATCCGGTGGGTCCAGACATCGAGTAACTGAGCAGTGCCGCTTGCTCAGCCGTGCACCCCACTGCCACTAACCCACTCGACCACCACCACCACCCTCACCCCACCACCACCACCAATCCCTGGCCACCACCACCTCTTCCACCATCGATCACTATTTCTAGTGTCGCTTAGCTAAGCACCGGAAAATCGTGATCTGGAAAACCGACCCAAATTGAAGGCCCTAAGATCGCATCAATATTGTCTTTTCTAGCACTAGGGGTACAATCTGAAAGCCCTATTTCCCCAGCATCAATTTTTTTGAAGATTTCGATGAATTTCAGTAGAAATGAATTTCAGCTTGCTGCGCCAGAGAGAAAGAAGAAGATGAGAGAAAGAAGAAGATCTGAGAAGGTTGAGGAAGGCTGAAATGATGAAGACGAGAGAAAGAAAATCTTAGAAATGATGAAGATGAGAGAAAGAAGAAGATCTGGGAAAAAGAGTACCTTAATGTAATTTCAATTTTTTTTAAATTTTTTATAGAGGGCAAAATAGTCTATTTACTGGATTCCGGCCTCCAACCGGCTGAAAAGGTTATTTTTGCACATAACCTAAATAAATATGGTTATATTTGCACTTTCAATTAGCGCAGGGTTATATGTGCACTTTCTTCAATTATATATGGTTATATATGCACTTTTCTCTAATATATACTATAGATTGTTTGGATGGTGCTGTCAATTGGGGGTATTGAAGTCATTTTGACTAACCTAAACTCAAGTTGTCTAAAAATAACACACTAATATTATAATATGTTACTGATTTTAATGATTTACTATGTATAATCAATCATAACTTGTTAAAATATATGAGTATGTCTCCTGACAGACCATTTGTCCATAACCTTATGGAAATAACCACTTAATTTTTATATTATACATTGCATTTGTTAAATTACATACTAAATTTTGAAATTTTGAAAATATTTTTTTATACAATACATTTTTATATTTTCACCTTAAAATACAAATTATTATTTATTCTAACTTTAAAAATATAATATTTATATTTTATAAAAAATTACTACATTTAAGGTGAAAACGACTGTGGATTGTCCATAAACTTATGGAAAGACTGCATTTCCTAAGACTTTCTCAAAATATATAACTTCTTAAGATATAATTTAAACCATAAATATCTCATTGTAATATATATATATATATATATATATATATATATATATATATCCGGTTACATTTTTGCAATATATTGAAAACGAGCATTTGCTCCTCAGTTGTCGGGCTTCTGTATTGCATTTAGTCCCTCATGACATCCTTACCTAATAATTCCGAGCTTACCCCCAAATTGGAACACCTGGGGGATCCGGCATGCCTCTATTCAGATGAACAAATCTCCAAACTCTCTGCTCATTATGCTAACGCTCTGGTCGGTAAATTCACAAGAGGGAGGCTTTCGATGGAGCAATTGGAACTAGCTTTCAAGATTGTTGATTTTGCCGGGAATTATCAACTGGGTTCTTTGGACTACAAGCACGTGCTGATCAGGTTTGATCAGATCAACGACTACCAGAGATGTTGGATCAAGGGCATATGGAGTTTCAATGGAATCCAACTGAAAATGCTCAAATGGTCACCTGACTTCTCCACTCATAGGGAATCTCCAATCGTCCCAATTTGGTGCATTATCAGGGAAGTTCCTCTTTACTATTACAATACTTCGTCTATAAAGGCTATTGGAAATAGTATAGGAAGTTTCATTAAGAATGATCTAGCTACTGAAATGCTTACTAGGCCTTCTGCAATTAAGCTGTGTGTGGAAATCGACTTACAGAAACCTTTGAACAATTTCATCAGACTTGGTTCAGTCACTAATAACAGAAAATACCCAATTGAATATGAAGATGTTCCTTTATATTGTGATCACTGTGCTAAGCTAGGCCATTCCCTTAACTAGTGTAGAGTCATCTCCCAAAACCAAACACAACCTCAGTGGCAAGCTACTGGAAATAAGTTCAATAAGGCCCTATTATGTCTATGGAAAATCAGGCTCCTAACACCCCTCCTAGTAATGGCCACCTAGCTCATCAGAGGGCCACGACTAAACTCTCCTTGAACCCATCCTTATATTTACCTCAGTTGTCAAACGAAGAGCCCGAAACAATTACCCATCAGTCACCTAAAATCACTCCAGCTCAGACCCCTAACAACTCACCCCCTGCTAACTCTCAGTCTCCCCTCACAAAACTATTAAATGCCACAGCTCTTACTAATCCTCCTCCTTTAATCTATGCAAAGGATGATATTCACATTGGCTCCCACAGGCTAATCCTGCATCAGTTTTCTCCTACTCACTCCCCACTTTCTCAACAGTGAAAGATGGAAAATAGGCTCTCTTTATTGCAGGACATGGACACCCTGCCCCAACCACAAGAACTCATTGATCTTGAAGTGCAGGACATTATGGAGGAGGGCAGTACACTCTCAAACAGTCACCACTCACACTCAGTACTATTGCCTGACAGACTAAAAGGTAACACTGACCACCAAGGTAAGACTAAACATAAAAAGAGCAATTATCTTAGCCACCTGAATAAGATGATGTTAAGATCAGCTACTAAAAGCCATAAATAATGTGAACAATGACACGCACCTTAACCATTAATTTTTTAGTCTGGAACCTTAGGGGTATGAAATCTCCAATGCTCCGATTAAAACATCTAGTTAATCAGAAGAAAATACAACTGCTTTGTATCATTGAACCTATGCATGATAACATCCAGTGTCAATCCTATATGGAAAAGCTCAAATTCTCACATAATCTTCCTCTTCATAATGGAAAAATCTGGCTAATGTGGAATTATTCTATATCTGTCTCCCTAATTTCCCATCATAACCAATTTCTATATGTCAAAATAACCCACCTAATTTCAGCCTCTGATATGGAAGCTGTATTTGTTTATGCCCTTAGGAATGGGGATGGTAGAAAGTCTTTATGGAATGATCTGAGTTTCCTACCTAAGAATGAAACTATTTTCATAGGAGATTTTAACACAATCACTTCACTTTCAGAGTACAAGGGCCCTAGCTCCACTTCTTTAGGTAGTATCAAAGATTTTAACAACTGGATTAATTCTACTGGAATTCTGGAAATTAATATAGTAGGAAATTTATTCACTTGGACAAACTCTAGGCTTAGGAATCCCACCTCTAAGAGATTAGATAGAGGTCTATGTACTATTCAGTGGAACACAAAATTTCCAGCATCTTCTATCCAAATCCTGAATAGACAATCCTCGGATCGCTCTCCTCTCCTCCTACAGGTATTATCACTAGTTATCTCTCACCCTAAACCTTTTAGGTTTATAAATACATGGTTTAATAGACCAGAATTTATAGACATAATCAAAGAAAATTGGTCCCCCCTATCCCTCAGTCAGGAATGTTAGGTTTTTATCTAAAACTGATTAGACTTTAAAAAATGATAAAGATTTGGAATAGGAACTGCTTTGGTAACATAGATGCTAATGTAACTATTGCAGAGGAAAACCTTAGATTATAGGAATCTATTTATGACTCCACCCCCTCAGATTCAGAATTAATCAAACTAAATGAGAAGAGGGCATTATTACTTAGAGCTCTAAAGGAAAAAGAAAAGTTCTGGAAACAGAAAGCAAGATCAAAATGGTTTAAAGTTGGTGATAATAATACTCAGTTTTTTCATAAAACTATACAGGAAAAGAACTGTAGGTTACATTTTTCAAAAATTAAAAACAGACATGGACAATGGCTTAACTCCCAATTAGATATCCAAAAAAAAGCCTCAGAATATTTTTCCGAGCTCTTATCTGAGCCTAGCCAGTTGGTTAATAATACTTACTACCCTTATTTTCTTAGCCAAATACCCACTATCCTTACTGAACAAGACAATCTAACTCTATCCAAACCAGTTTCAGAAGAGGAACTCAAATTAGTGATAATGAGTTTGAACAAAAACAGTAGCCCAGGTCCAGATGGTTTCTCCTGTAAATTCTATTACAAATGCTGGGATTTTATTAAGGAAGATCTTATATCTGCTGTAAATGATTTTATCTTAGGATCAGATATGCCAAGGGGCATCTCTAGCACCTGGATAACTCTAATTCCAAAGAAAGCAACACCCTCCTCCGTTGATGATTTCAGACCTATTAGCCTTTCAAATGTTGTAAATAAAATATGTTCTAAGGTTCTGATGGAAAGACTGAAACCTTATATGGAGATTTTAATTTCACCTAATCAAACTGCTTTCATGAAAAACAGAGATATTTCTGATAACATACTTTATCTTCAGGAAATGATAAGAATTTTTAGACAAAAAGAATAGAGTGCCTAACTGTATTCTTAAGTTGGACCTCAGGAAAGCTTTTGATAGGGTTAGTTGGAATTTTTTAAAAAACATACTCTGTAGATTTGGTTTTACTGGGAATTTTTTTATTTAAGTGATGAATAATCTCTCCCAGGCACACTTCTCTATGCTTATAAATGGTAATCCGGTGGGCTTTTTTAAAGCTACCCGAGGCATCAAACAAGGTGATCCCTTATCCCCCTTTCTCTTTAACATTTTTTCAGAAGCTTTCTCTAGGAGTCTCTCCTTCATTTTTCTGAATAACAATCTTACATCTTATTAGTTACCCTCTGCCATCACACCAGCCTCCGATTTAATGTATGCTGATGACACCATCATTTTCACGCAGGCCTCAAAACCTAACCTAATTAAGATCAAAGCTTTCCTTGAAATATTTGAATCTACCTCTGGCCAGAAATTTAACTTTGAAAAATCTGATTTTTATATTAGCAAACGAGCTACACCTGCTAGGACAAATCAGGTTATGATGATCTTAAAAATGAAAAAAGGATCTTTTCCTTTTAAATACCTTGGTTGCCCAATTTTTAAAGGTAGAACACTTAACATATATTTCCAACCTCTATTGGAACTCTTAGATAAAAAACTGATGAATTGAAAAAATAAATGGTTAAGTTCAGGAGGTAAACTGACCCTAATTCAATCCTGCCTATACTCCTTACCTCAACATATATGGACTGTCCTTAAGCCACCTATTCATATAGTTAAGAAACTAGAGAGAAGGATGTCCTGATTTTTTTGGGGAGAAACTGAGGGTAAAAGGAATAAAGTTTGGAAAAAATGGTCTGATCTAGCTACCCATAGGTCTCAGAATGGTTTAGGGTTCAGAACAGTTCAGGCTATAGTTGACTCTTGTTCACTTAAACTATGGTGGAAAAGCCAACTGGGTACTACTATGTGGGCCAAAATAATTTGGTCCTTGCCCCAAACACACAGAAAATCCCAGACTTGAAAGAGAATCTGCTCTGTTTATTCTTTTACTGAAAATAATACTCTGATTATTCATGGGAGAGGAAACTGTAATCTCTGGACTGCTAATTGGTGCCCTAATGGGCCACTTTTAAATCATATCCCTACCTCTATCATTTCTCCACTCTTCTCTTGCTCAGTTGCTCATTTTATCTGCAACAAAGACTCTATCCTACCTCAGATTTCTCCTTTTTTAGAACATGATACTCTTTTTTTTGCAGTTGGCAGAAATCAATGAAGACAGAGAGGATAGATTAATTTGGAAACCAGAGGTAAGAGGAGCTTTTACCTTTAGATCAACCTACAAGGCTCTTACTTTCTCCTCAGGTATCTTTCCTACTACTAATCTTATATGGAATCCCAGAATGCAGAAAAAGATCTCTATTTTCACATGGAAACTGCTGCACTCTTTTTTGCCTTTTGATGATGTTTTAATGAAATGTGGTTTCAGTCTAGCTTCAAAATGCCCTGCATGTAACCATTCTGATTATCTTCAACACTTTTTCATCTCTTGTCCCTTGGCTCGATCAATGTGGAATGAGATAGCTGTTTTATTGGATTTTAACCTCCATAGTCTAGACTCTATAACTGACAGGTTCTTTGTATTTTGGAATTGTCACGATCTTCCTAGAATGCACCAACTGATTTGTAAAATGCTCCCCTCTCTAATTTGCTGGTCCCTATGGAAAACCATAAATGGTTTCTATTTTGATAGCAAATATTTCTCTCCAGTACATATATGCAAGGAAATCCGTGATCTTATCTTCCTATCCCTCTCTGCCAAGCCTTGTCCCTCTATTTCCCACCACTCTATGAGCCTTAGCTTTTCTCAACTGATCCCCTCCCCTAGACCACCAACAAAACCTACAATCTCTATTGTCTACTGGGAAAGGCCGAAACCAAATAGCATAAAAATCAATGTAGATGCCTCCTGGTCCTCTACTAACTCCACCGTTGGCCTTATTTCCAGAAACTGTAATGGTATCCCGTGCCTTATAAAATATACTAACATTTCAGCTGATTCATCACTTCAAGCAGAAATCAAGGCTATTTTATTTTCCTGTCAGGCCTATCCATCTTTGGACAGTACTTTCATCATTGAATCAGACTCTTTGCTGGCAGTGAAAATGATCAAGAATCCATGTTCTGCAAACTGGTCACTATACCCTTTAGCTTTTAAGGTGCACTCCCTATTAAAAAATGCCAACCTTAAACATATTTTTAGGGAATGTAACTCTGTTGCAGATGCAATTGCTAAGGACCACCCTGCCCACATTAGTGAACTCTCTCTGAACCCTTCCAATATCCCTATACACATCAGATGACTCATCAAACTGGATAGGGATCACACACCCTACATTAGAATACATAGGCATGCCACTAAGTAGGATTGATACTGCTGATTTTTTTTCCTTTTGGTTTTTTACAGGTACGTGTGCAGGTTTCTCCATCTCCAGTAATCCAACACTACTTCACGGTATCCTCGGCTGCTCAGGATGTGAAGTGCTCAATACCTTACTAGAGCTCTTTTGCTGCTCCTACAGCGAAGCTTTGGTTTTTAGGTTCCAATTTTGATATGCCTGAATGAAGTTGCCTAGCCAAAGGAAAGAATTAACACACAGGGTGGAGATTCTTTCTTTGGAATCGCAACTACCATTCCTACTCTTTCTCTTATCTTTAGTTTCTAAAAATCTCTCTAATATCACTAGATGCTAGGTATTCTTTTGGAGGCAACTATGGTTCCTCAATGAACAATCTGTACAAATTTTTACTTTCATGTATTCGCTTCTACGAAGGCCCGGGGACCCTTATATATCATCCCCCACCCTAGGGTGTTTTCGTTAAAAAAAAGCACGGCTAGGCCACACTGTTAAATCCCCCCTCACACACACACATATATGAGGTATATATATACATATATATGAGGTATATATATATGTATATATGTATGTGTATATATGTATATATATGTATATATGTGTATATATATGTATATATGTATATATGTATATATGTGTATGTATATATATGTATATATGTATATATATGTATGTATATATATGTATAAATATGTATATATATATGTATATATATGTATATATATGTGTATATATATGTATATATATGTGTATATATGTATATATATGTGTATATATGTGTATATATGTATAAATATGTATATATATATATATATATATATTTATATGAGGCTGTCTCTTGAAAACGGTCTTTCCATAACCCATGGAAAAACCAAGGTTTAAAGTGCAAATAAGAAGAAATGAAGATAAAATTTTTGGGTTGCATGAATCGGGTTATAAACTTTATAACTACTACACGTTGCATAATAAATTTTTGATATTGCAACTAAGATCTTTTACCTTTTATTATTATAATTAAACCTGTCTTTCCATAAGCTTATGGAAAGAAGGCTTGTCCCAAGACTTTGCCTAGATATATATCACTGAAGAAAATTCAAAGAAACTCATAGTCTGAAATAACAAAATGTTCGGATTTTTTTATACATTGATAGAGTGTTGATAGAAATATGTATACATATTATTTATTTATTTATATATGAAAAAATCTTGTTTTAGATCGACTAATTGTTAAATGAGGATATTTTATAATTAGTGAAACTAATAAGGTCATTTGATATTTATTTTTATTTATTGCAATGAGATACATATTATTATGATAGCCTTTTCAAATGAATCTCATCATATAAATAATTACTTTTTAAATAATTTGAATGAATTATTATTAGAATAATCAAATTTTATTGTATTAAATATATAACGATTTCTAACCATCTCACATAATTTTCCTTAGATGACTAAAATTTAAAATTTTAAATAAAATTCTCTAAATTTAAGACACAACATGTACACATATAAAACTTAATCATAACATTTTAATTAATAATATCGCGCAACGCGCAATGATACTTTGCTAGTGCACTTAAGAAGAAGTCACCTTGTTGTCAGCCCACTACTCAAATGCCATAATAGGAAAATTTCTCAGAGGCTGACCGACTATGGAACAACTTGTCTCATCATTCAAAATGGTCGGTTTTCAAGGAAGATACCAAATAGGGTCCCAAGACTACAAGCATGTCCTCTTTAGATTCGAGCAGCTCCCAGATTTCCATCAATGCTGGATTAAGGGCATCTGGGCTTTTCAAGGATCCCTGATAAAGGTTCTTCGCTGGACGCCTAATTTATCATCCAACTCAGAGTCCTCCATCGTCCCTGTATGGGTAACAATACGAAATGTTCCCTTATATTACTATAACATATCTTCGATTGAATCCATAGGGAATAATATAGGATCTTTTATTAAGATGGATGCTGCTACTGCTGGACTAACCCGTCCCTCCGTTATAAAATTGTGTGCTGAGATTGATCTTTTGAAGCCACTTAAAGCTATTATTAGACTTGATACAATCCAAAATAATAAAAAGTACCATATAGAGTATGAAGAGCTACCTGCATAGTGTGGTCACTACTCTAAACTTGGTCACGATGATAAACATTGTACAGTTTTAAACCCCGATCTGAATCCTAAATGAGAAACTAGGGACCAAAAATTCAACTCCTCTCCATCCTGATTAAATAACATACATGAAGCTGATCCAATCTCACAAATCCTAGCCACAAACAACATGAAGGATAATCCTGCACTCTATAAGCCAAGTCCAACTAGAAACCTACCATAATATTCCCCTACTAGCCCAGTTAGGTTTCTAAATGAACTGATAACGTAATTCCCTCATCAATGCTTTCACAATTAGATAAGTCACCCCGAAGGTTAAATTCTAGGGAGGACGTCATCGTGCCTCTCAAAGATAAAATTTATATACCCAAATTACGGCTAACTAGTAGATAGTAGCTAGTGGTAATATTTATCAAATTGTTGAATGTAGTCACTCTAAGTGGTAAAAACACGCGAAGAAGTCACTCTAAGTGTGTGGTAAAAAAGTTGGGGTGATTTTTGAGTTAAGAAAACACTACGACTACTTTAAGTACTTAAATTAACAAACGATTAGAACGAATGATGTAAACATAATCACACTAGCACGAAAGATGTAACTAAGATTATAACGAGTCTTGGACACAATTGGTTTACATTTATAGTTATCCTTTGATCACTGACTAATTATCCTGTTATCATGCATTGATCACATAACACCTTTTGAGTGAAGATATTTCTCACCTCTCCTCGGTTATAGCTAAAATGGGTGATCAACGCCACAAAGTGGCCCTTACCCTCGGGTCACTCCAGACGATCGACATCATAGAATGCCCCGAGGATATCAATAAACATGGAGACCCAACACAACTTACACAATGTCCTACAAGCAGGAAACATATAGATAACACAAGTATACACACTAATAACGACTACGAGGATCAACCTTCATGCTAAACTTCATTAGTGAGCCACATCGATAATTAGGAAAACCCATTCAAATTCATTCTAAACCTAAGTAATTATTTCATCAATAAAAAATCATAATTAGTTGTCACCCCTAATTACAACCTAATATTAATTAACAATAATCTCATCGATAAAAAGACAAAATCTTCCGGGTTTGACCAAAAACCTAGAAAACAATCAATTCACAATCATTTACTAGTTGATCATCCTAGTCTAAATCATGCATTAATCACACAATAAAGTACAAAACATACTTGATAATCAAAGCACAACATAGGATAAACTAAATCTCACAAATTCAAACTAGAAATGCTTACCAATTGCTCCTAAGAGTATATCTAGCCTAAATTAATAAAACCCATTAAAATCTCATGGTAAACAAGCAATAAATGAAGAGGAATAAATGCAAACTAGGGATTTTAGAGGGGGGGGGGGGGGGAATTCGGGCATATGGATGGGGATACGGTAGGAGACTATTTATAGTCTAAGTAGTTAAGAATGTGCCAAAAAAATTCAAAAGTGTAGCAGACGTGCGCGGGCTGCACACCCCATGAAGTGCCCTCGGGCGTGGGCTGATGCGCGGGCCGTGCAAATGCTATTCGTGGGCTGTTTTGCTCCTTTGTTTGGGCGCATGGGCCACGTGAGTGGCCTTCATGGTCGCGCGCCCGTCGGTTGTACCTGACTGGCTGGTCGGCCGATCGATCTTCTTTCTTCAACTCCGGGTCTTTTCTTCAACCAAATATCATATTGGCCTTCACTTCTAAGATCTTTTTTCTTTGTGAATCTTCATTCTTGTATCTTTAATTTTTATAGTATTCCCGATTAATCAAAGTGACTGCAGTTCACCGTATATCACCCTGCAAAACAGATCCCGAAAGTGATTCCGGGAAAAATGCTCCGACACTTAAGTCAGTAGCTTCCTTTAGAGAATTATAATTTCTCAGTATAGTTGCACTTACATTGACTAGCGTTCTTAATCTTGTATTTATGACAGGTTATGATCGTGGCTTCAGACTATTAGGATTCACGATCGTGGGTTATATCGTGGTCCCTATAAACCCGATTCGTGCCTATCTTCATTGCTGGAACCTGATCGTGGTCTCTGCCTTTCTTGATTTGTGGCTTAGTCCCTTCTAACCTGATTCCACTTTTCCCGGTTCGCATCCAGAATTTGTCTGGGACTAAGTTTTGGGTTGGGCCTTAAGTCCAAACTTATGCGGTTCATGAGCTAGGTACACACCATAAGCCCACCTAGCTATGAAGACTAAAAGACACAAAGCTATGGCATCACTTGTGGAATAAAGGCAAACTGTTGTTGTATGAGTTCATAAAACTCTAACAACCTGTTCGTTATTAATATTACTCATCTCGTCATCGTAAAGTGTCGTTTGCTTCTTGGATATGCTTGTAATTCTTTTGATGTTTTTTTTTAATTTTAAATTTTGAATCTTCATCGTCAATGTTTTCTTTGTGATAGACTAAATTTGTTGAGTTTGTGTTTCCAAGATTCTATCCCCATTTCTTTGCTATATTGTTCCAATTTTTCTTGACGTCCGTTATTGTTCCACCCCTGAGGATTTTGAATCAATTGACTTAACTCCATCATTATTTTGTGTATTATAAACTCAAATTCCACCTCCATCTCGATTTCTGTAAAAGGTAACCCCCTTTTGTGTCAGACTATAATCATGATGCTTTTGAATTGATTGAACTCCTCATTTTTGACGTTTTTGTGTTATAGTTTAAATACTAAAACTTATTTCTTTTAGTCCATCTTATCAACCGTTCAATCCTTTATCTTCTCTGATTCTTCCTAATCCTTATGGGAATCAACTCTTCTTCATCTTCTATAAAAGTAAATGTTTAGCTCTTTCTCCCCATTCTTTGTTCAATCTGCTAAATTTATAGAATATCTCTTGTTCGTTTGCTGTTAGCTTATTGTTTATAGTTGAATCATATTCTTCCAATCATCTTCTCCATCATACCCTCTTCTTTTTTTCTTTAAGTTTTTCGAAGAAGTACTTAAATTCACGCAGTGTAGCTCTAATTAGGGTTTCTATTTCAAATTCTAAGATTCCTCTCTATCCAAATGTCTTCTTCTAACCATATTGATAATACAGCAGAAGATTTTCATCCGATGAGGATTCCGGTCATGTCACCAGTTCTTCCATCTTTAGCAGTGTTTTGTCCGACCACTACTCATGAGAAAAAAAGGGCGTAATATCAAGCCTCATTAAGGGCTCCACAACAAAATAATTACTTACTAGTGGAGGGGACTATTCCTGCTACTCTCTCTAAAATTTCTCTCCTTGAGACCTTGGCTGTGGTAAGTTTGCTTAGAAGTTTAAAGTAATTTTTGCTATAATTTGATATTCTCTTATCTCAATAAACTGCTATCCTATTTATTTGTTTATATCTCCACAAGGTTGGTGAAATTCTTTAGCTCGTTAGTGAGCGAATTGCAAAATTTTCCAAGGATGACGGTTCACTCTTAGAGAAGTATAAGGTTAAGGAAAGAGGTTCGAGGCTCTGGAGACCTCCCTAAAAGCTACCGAGGAGCGTGCGAAGGCCACTAAAGAAGAAGCCAATGCACTCCACTCTAAGTTGAAGGAGATACAGACGAATGGTCCCGCTTCTCCTATTTATCCCCAAATTCTTGTTGATCGGCTTTGTAAAACGAAATCCTTCTTTAAGCTATTTGAGGATATTTCTAGCTCCGCTCACAATATTAGTTATTGCGAAGATTTGAAAGACTTGCGTGAGATGAACCCCACTATGAAAGTGAAGAGTTTGCCTTCTTTGGCCAAATATAGTGTTGTGTTGGTGTAGTGTAAGGCTATGCTAAATGAGGGCTTTTATGAAAAGATTTCCGATGGTGGGCATCCTTATGTCTTACTATCACATCTCGCAGGTCTTTTTTCCTTGCCTTCCATTCTAGAGCTTCAAATTTACCAGGTTGATTAATGTGAAGGCCTTCCGTTCGCTTCTCATGATGCTATACCGACTCCCAACCCACAGTCTGATGCACAAGTGGAGAACCCTGTCCAGGATGCGAACCACGGAGAATCTACCCTTGTTATCTAGAGCTCTCATCCCTCTCATATCAAAGTTAGTTGAATTTCTATAGATGGGATATGACTTGAAACAATATTAACTTTTGCATGTAATACCTAATGGCACTGTTCTGTATCTTTGCCTTGTGTATTTTTTTACTACAATTTGTTTTTTCTATTCTGATTTTATAATTTTGTTTCGTATTTGTTCGTATGTAGGGTTTTGATATTTTCATCGACCATAAATTTTTAAATCTCCACGGCTTGTCTGGATCTAATAATCATTTTGGGCATCCTCTTGGATCTCTATATTTTAGTTCTTGGTATCCTAGTGAGCCAATTGAGGCTACTAGTTACTTTATCCCTTGAATATGTTTAGCCATTTTATGGTGGTCATTTGTCTAATGCTGGGATTTCAGATTTAAATTCTACCCCCTTATGTCTTAGATTGCATGCTTCTACTTCTTCATCCTTTCCACCCCCTTCTGGAAATCGTCCATGTAGAAAAGTTATTTCTGATGGTTATAACCTCGAGTCTCTTGGTAAAGATATCGTCCGTACCTTAGCTGATCTTGAATCTGTAGGCACATATGTCTGTTCACTTAAGTTCCCTGATCATGTTGAGGAATGGGAAATGTCACTAGGCTTACGTTTGAAATATATTCTTCTTGGTGTGAACAATTTAGAGCTTGCATGGAAGAAGACTCTTAATGAGACCCAATACCATATTTGTGAATTAAAAAGGTTCTATTCAGAGAAAAATGATCTTATCCATCGTCAGTAGCTAAATTTGGTTAAGATGATTTGTCAGCAAGAAGAGGCAAAGAATTTTGCTGCACGTAAAGCACGCAAAGCTAATCAGAATACCGGTATCGTAGACAAACAGTGTTCTTGCATTAATAACTTATTTGATCGGTTGAAAAAGAAACAAGATGATTGTGACCATCTTTCCAGTTGTTCCGTAGAGTGGCAAAGTAAGTTTGACGAACATGTTGATTTGAATATCCAATTGCGTAGTGATAATAATCACCTTCAAGCTGAGTGCGCACGTCTTGATTCAATTGTTCATCAACTTGAGCAAGCTTGCTCTGATTATAAAGATGAGCTGAAGGCTATGTCTGCTGGCCATCGCAGTTCTACTAGTCGGGGTGATTTAACTATGAGTATTGGCGATCAGAGGGTTAATTTGTCTAAGGCTGTTTGATTGAAAATTTTCCAATTACAGGAGGAGATTCGTAATTTGGAGGAAGCAATTAAGAATGGTGTATATATGGCCCAACGATCAAGAGGCTGATGGCCGTAGGCCCAGCCCAATGAGAATACAAAATGAAACGAACATGTTTCAGCCCAAGGCAAGGATCAGCTAGATGCGAAGCTTTTCTTCATGGCAGAATACGTGGGTCAAGATATACGGAACAAGCAAAGAACACAAAGGCCACAGATGCAGAATGTGGTGTGATATATCCATTTTATGTGCATAATTTAGTACTATTTTGGGTCACTTTTGTGCTCTTTTATTATCAAGAGCTTGTATTTTACCTTGAAATTCTCTTAGGAAGGGTAAGAGCAACTTTAAGCTCTTTTACCTCTTCTAAGTGGATTTTGTGTGACAAGGAAAGAACACGGAGGCATGAAGACCGGAGGCCATTAAAGATCACATTTTTGAAGACTTGCTTCAAAGACATGAAGACCGGAGGCCACCAAAGACCATTTTTGAAGACATTGAAGACTTGAAAAATGAGAGGATTTTCTATGAAGATAAATGTTTACCACAAGAAGAAGAAAAGAAAACATGATTAAATTCTGGCACCCGTCGCGAGTTGCGATGGCTTCGTCGCGAGACCGTCGTGAGTCGCGATGAGCCCATCGCGAGTCGCGACCAATGGGTGGCCAGAATTTAACCTTATCCTTTTTGTACTATAAATAGCACTCTCTTTCCTCTCATTCATAACTTCTGGATCTGCATTTTTGGTACTGCTTAGAACCCTATTTTCTTCCATTTTCATCTTTGAATTCTCTTGTATTATGTTTGGTTGTTTAGCATTAATTAGTGTGAACACTTGTAGCTAAATCTAGTTCGAGGGAGCAATTGTCTAAGGCTTCAAAGCCCATGTCTTAAGAACAATTTGTAGCCTATTTGATACTCTTACTATGATGCATTTATAGAACATTGAATGTGTTTGTTAATGTCATTAATGTTATTGAAAGCTTGAGTATATGAAGTACTTGTATGATATGCTTGTTAGGGTTTGAGGAAATGGGTTGATTTCCCATTTTCTTGATAGGAATCCAAGAGTATGATTTAGAGCTTTTGATTGTGTTGATGGATTGATAATTTATAGATGAATATGATAATGTTGAACTCTTTGTCATGTTTTTTTCTTGTAGCAAATGAGAGAAGTCTATGAATGTCGATCGTTCTTGACTAATCTTGTGTAAATGCATGAATTGGTTAAATGCTTAGACACGGTGTGGTGTTTATAAGTGTTGCCAAACTTGTTGATTATTTGAGCTAAATGCCATCAATGAGATACTTTTAGTCGTGTTTCGACTAAGGGAGTCATTGGTGAGGTTTGACAAGAGATATCAAATTCACTCTTGCAAACTACTATCTAAGAAGGATAGAAGATTTATCTTCACAACAAGTAGTGAAAGTAGTGAATATATTCTTTTACTCGTTCTTGAAGCCTTTGTTATTTAGTATACATGTGTTCTTAATGCTATGTTCTACTTCATTTATGACATGGGTTGTTTGAGAATAGGAATTTTTTGTATGATTGAAGTGTTAGGGTGTTAGGAAAGCGAAAAATTCCTTAGCTCTTTAGCATGAAAATCCAAGAACATGAACTTAAAATTTCTCATGCATAATGTGTTGTGATTCTTGCTAAGATAAGTATGTTAGTGTGGATTGTTTTCATATTTATCCTATAGATGCAATGAAAGGTTGAACCTTGAATGTGGTTTGTTCTAGGTTTAGCCTAATGAATGCTATGTTTGGTTAAATGACCATGTCTTTGGTAGAAGGCTTGTTGTTATCAAACCTATGGTCTTTCGTGTGAAATGCCATTGATGAAATACCTCTATGGTGTGGTTTGCCTAGATTGATTGCTAACAAGGTTTGCAAATGGTCGTTGTTTGTCTTTGCAAATTATTATTAAGAAGGAATGAATGCTAATCTTCGAATGAGAAGTGATAACATTCCCCATAGGTAACAAATGTGATAGAATGAGTGAATAATTCAATGATCTAAATTAGGTTTAGAAGTGGATATCAATTGCCCACAAGGCTTTATCTTTTGTATTCAAGCCCATTTTCTTAGTTTGTTTGATGATTAGCATAGTTACTTGACTTTGCTAGTTATTTTGTCTTTTAATTTCATAACTTAGGAAAACCAACCAACCAAAACCCCCCTTTTTACTAGCTTATATATATTTACTTCTAGCATAATATCAGCCTTATATGTTTAAACGCTTAAGAAAATCTCTTTTCTTCGTGGACGACCCCGATTTGCCATTATCTACTTAGTTGTAGATAGGAAGTATTTAGGGCTTATAAAATTAACTTTGAGAGGTACGACAACGTCTTCCCAGGAGGTTAACTATTTCTTTTATTTTCTCTAAATTGGCTTCAATTCCCTTGGAGGATACCTTGTATCCTAAAAATTTTCCTTCACCTACCTCGATCATGCAATTTTTGTGATTAAGCTTCATGCTAATCGAACTCAGTGTATCCAAAGTTTCCTTCAAGTTTTACGCAAAGTTGCACATCCTTCTACTTTTTATGACTATATCGTCAGCATATGCTTCCACATTTCTTCCTATTTCATTGCAAAATGCATTGCCGACCACTCTGTGATATGTGTCTTCTGCGTTTATTAGGCCAAATGGCATCTTCACATAGTAAAATATTCCAAAGCTTGTTATGAAGGCCATTTTTTCAACGTCTTCCGGGTTCATCAGTATCTAGTTATATCCCTTATAAGCATCCAAGAAATCTAGGACCACTGGCAAATAAGCCCTTTCTACATTATGTAGTATTCTGCTGATGAAGTACACTGGTACTTATTTCTGGCCTTCTTGTCGCACCAAAACTGAGCTTACCGCATTTTTGAAACTGCCAAGTATAAATATACTATTTCTCCAGGGATTGGTGATTTCAATGTTGGTAATGCCTGAAGTTGTTCCTGCAAAGACTCATATGCTCTTTGACTTTCCTAGCTCCAGCTAAAATTTTTAACTTTCTTAAGGACTTCAAAGAGTGGGAAGTGTTTCTCAGCTGCCTTTGAAACAAATCTACTAAGTGTTGCTAACGATCCCATCAATATATACACTTCCTTAACTGTTCGTGGTTGAGGAAGGTCAATGGATTGGCTTCAATTCCCTTGTAGGATACCTTGTATCCTAAAACATTTCCTTCGCCTACCCCGATAATGCATTTTTAGGGATTAAGACTCATTTCAATCACACTCAGTGTATCAAAAGTTTCCTTCAAGTCTTGCGCAAAGCTGCATATCCTTTTTCTTTTTATGACCATTTTGTCAACATATGCTTCCACATTTTGTCCTATTTGATTGCGAAATGTATTTTTGACCACTCTCAGATATGTGTCCTCTGCGTTTTTTAGGCCAAACGACATCTTCACACAGTAAAATATTCCAAATCTTGTTATGAAGGCTATTTTTTCCGCGTCTTCTGGGTTCATCAGTATCTAGCGATGTCCCTAATAAGCATCCAAGAAAGCTAGAACCTCATATCCAGAAATTGCTTCAACTAGCTGATCAATTTTAGGCAAAGTAAAACAATCCTTTGGATATTCCTTGTTTAGATCAGTGAAGTCTATACACATTCTCCACCCCAAATCTATCTTGTTTACCATCATTGGGTTTGCTAGACATTTTGGGTAGATCACCTCCTTTATAATACCGGTCTGCAGTAATGCCGCTACTTCTTCTTCAATCGCTTTTTATCTATCACTAGCAAAGCTTCGCTACTTTTGCTTGACTGGTTTGACCAAATCATTGATGTTCAACGAATGAATCATAATTCCTACATTAACTCCTCCCATGTTCTGTACACTTCATGCGAATGTATATTTGTGACTTTGCAAGATTTTATAACCTTTTCTTTCTCCAGGTTTGGAAGATGCTTTCTTATTTTGATGCACTTAGAGGTGTCTTCGTTGTTCAAAGTGACAACTTCAGTCTCTTCTCCTAGATCTATTGGAGGACCTAATTTGTTGAGTGATTCATCATCTGTGATACTGCTAACCATCTTTGTTTGCTCCGCATTCTTTCTTTCTTTCATTGTGATGACCGTACATTGCCTGGCTATTTGTTGGTTTCCTCTCACCGTTGCAATTGCTGTTAGGATTGGGAACTTCATGACCAAATAGTATGGAGACCATATTGCCTTTTCTCTATTTATCCAAGGCATACCGAGGATAGCATTAAATGAACTTGGTACGTCCATGACAACAAATTCACAGATGATATTACAGTTATTATCATTTTCACCGATTGTTTCAGGCAGTTGTATGTTACTTAACGGTGTCTCTGCTCGCCCCGTAAATCCTACAAGCAAGGATGTGGACTTTTTTAGGTCAGTTCGCTTGAATCCCAACCTGTCAAAGCAATCCACAAAATGGATTTTGACTGCGCTCCCATCATCTACGAAAACTCTATAAACCATTGCATTTCCAATACTAGCGATAATGACCATTGGGTCATTGTGAGGTAAAGCATTCCGAAAAATATCCTATTTGCTAAACGTGATTGTTTCATCCACACAAAATCTCTTGTCTACTGGCTCTTGTGGTGGAAAATACCTGGCCTTGATTTTCTAGGCATTATTTGAAAGAGACTCTGTTGATCCATGTATCAATAATACTATTCTTTCCAGAGCCTCATTCTCTATGTCTTCTTTATAATCCCTCACTATTCTCATCTTCTGGTTATTATTTTGTGTGTTTGCTATGGCCTGGTTCTTGGGTTTAGAGCTCTATGCTTTATTAGCTTTGCTATATCGGTTTCCTCCATCTTCTTTCTTATACTGGCTCAGACAGCCATTCCTTAAATTCTCCCTATTTTCCTTCTCAAATCCCTGCAATGTTAAACGGCATGCCCATGATCCTTGTGGAAGACATAGTAGTATTCTCTAGATCTCATGTTTAAAGGTGCTATCATCAGTGCAGGTTTGCAAAATAGCTCTCTATTTGACTGCCATATTTCTTTTTGTGACTTCGTTAGTGGTGTATCTTGGGATAGTGTACTCTCCATCCTCCGTTCTCTTCCTTTGAAAGGGAGATTTCCCTTTCCGTTCTTCACAAAAATTCTTCTTGATTCTTCCATCATTCTCTTTTTGCCTCGTTCCCGCTCTATTTTGCGGTTACTTGCCTCTTCAATTCGCACATATTATTCAATCAGTTTTTTTTTGCAATTCCCATGGGTGTTTGGGCATGTCCTTTGTGATTTCCTTGTAGAATTCTCCTGCTCTCATGCCTCCTGTGAACGCATCCAAGGAAGATTGGAATGACAGATTGCGAACCTGTAAACTTTCTGTGACGAACCTATTATGGTATTCTGCCAGACTTTCATTGCTTCGCTGAGCTATGTTTTTAAGGTCTGCTATTGTCTTGGTGAATTTTTGCTTCCGGTAAAAGCGCCCAAAGAATAAATCGGCAACTGTGCCCAAGACTTAATGCTACCATTTGGTAAGTCTTCATACCATGTGATCGTTGTTCCTGATAGAAAGATAGGGAAAGCCTTACACACCAAATCGATCTCCACATCGCAAAATATCTTGCTATTGCGATAAGAATGTAAGATTTCCTTTGGATCAGTTGTCCCATTATAAATTTTGACATGCAACGGCGGCTTGAAGTCTTTTGGCATCTTGAAATCGCGAAGATGCGGTGCCAATGGTGGTTTGTCTACATCATTGGCTGCCACTATATCTCTTAACTCATCCCCATACTTAAGATCTCCATGCTTTTGAATTGTTTCTTTAACTTATTTTTGGGGATTTCAGTTTGAGAGTGGCTAAGAATTGACTCTACAGTTGTTCTATGTTAGCTTCTAGAAATGATGCGGACGCTCCCCATTTTTTTTCTTGATTTGTGTTGGAAGACTCTGCTTCCTCTTCATCATCTTCCGTATTTTCTTTACTGTGCTCCTCTTGTTGCGCCCATCAGTTTGCTCTTATATATGATGGTTTTAGCTTCTCTCACTTCTAGTGAGCACCATTGTCTACTTTGAAGGGAATAAAGGACAAAAAAATTCTCGTCCCCACAGATGGGGCCAAATGTTGTAGTATTCCCGATTGATCAAAGTGATCATAGTTCACCGTATATCCTTCTCCAAAACTGATACCGAAAGTGATTCAGGGGAAAATGCTCCAGCGCTCAAGTCAGTAGCTTCCTTTAGAGAATTAGAATTTCTCAATATAGTTGCACTTACCTTAATTGGCATTCTTATTCTTGTATTTATAGCATGTTATGATCGTGGCTTCGCACTATTAGGGTTCACGATCGTGGGTTATATCGTGGTCCCTATAAAATTGGTTCATGTCTATCTTTGTAGCTAGAACTTGATTGTGGTCTCTGCCTTTCTCGGTTTGGGGCTTAGTCTCCTTCGACCTGATTCCACTTTTCCCGATTTGTATCCAGAATTTGTGTGGGACTGAATTCTGGGCTGGGCCTTAAGTCCAGCCATATGCAATTCATGGTTTAGGTATACACCATTAATCACAAGCATGATCATGAAGATAATTCCAAAAACCACTTAAACTAAAGAGTTAAGATACAAATCCTAAATCATCATCCTCACATTCGTATCAACAAAACATCCATTAACCTTACATAAAACCCCTATTAGAAATATGAGTTTCAAATGTGCTATAAAAAAGTATAAAGTGAGCACATTACTCATAAGGACACAAATCCATTAGACTCAAACTAGGTTACAAAATGAAGGGTTTAGATATGAAAACCAAAAGTGGCCATCAAAACCCCATGATGTAAACCTATATAACAAAAAGATAACAAAAGAGATGTTAAATGCTTCAAAAAGTACATGCATTTGGTGTCTAATCAAATCCCCCATACTTAAACCTTTAATTGTCCTCGAGTAAACAAGAACAAGTAAAGACCTAAGCATAAACTAGAATGCAAAGGTTTTCCCAAAACACCCAACATTTTATTCCTAGACCACCCTAGCCCCCAAGACATAAGAATCTCTCACACTTATCCCTAAATCCTAAGGTTATCTAAACAACCAACAAACCATAAAAAGAGTGAGGTATACATACAATCTAAAGCTAAATTACTCTACCCAAAAGCTACCGAATTGTCAAACCAAGAGAAGCACAATTTTTTTATTCAATTTCTCTTATTTTCTCTCATTTTGCGTAGGAGCCCTCTCAGGTTTTCATTCTAGCTTCACACATTTTTTCTAATGCTCACCCTCACATTTTTCCACACCATTTGGCCTCTCAATTTTGCCTAAGCTTCCCTCTCGGATTTTCAACTTTCTATAAAAAAATTACATCTAAACAATTTAGAAAACATGAGCCTCCAAATCCCTTCCCTCCACACTTATGCAATGTCCCCAATGCATATAAGTAATCAAAAGTAAAAGTAGGGAAATAAACACAATTAGAAAATCTATTTAGGGTTCCAAATTCTTTCTTTTCCTCTTCCATTTATTTTTGTAGAACCACCTTCAGGGTCCATGCAAGTATAGGGATAATTATGTTGCCTTTGGAGTTGTATGATTGACCATCACACTAGCACTTATACTTTTAATCTGTATCTTTCCTTTACTGTTAAGATGTTGAGAGTTGAAAGGACCTTGCAGGCGTCGTTTGAAACCCGCAAGGCCTCAGTCAAAGATAAGATTTATATTGATGCTCCCGTACTAACTCCTAACTACTATAAATTAGATAGTAATAAGTCTGAGTGTCATCCACAGAGATCCAGGGGTTTAGATGATAGTTTGGAAAAGTTCACCCTCGAGCGTCACCCCGAGTGTGTATTAGGAATAACAATCATTGGGGGATTTGTTTTAGAAAGATTCAACTAAAAATTATGATCATACAATAACATAACGAGATAAAGATAATGACTATGAGCATGAGAGGTATTTGCATCACAGGATTAACATATAATATTTGATATTAGATTTCTATTCACTTACAAGAACTATACTTGTATCTATTTGCTATATCACACGATGTGGAGAAGTTAATTCCCCAGGAACTCCCTCAGTCTACCACACCATCAGTTCCGCCCCTCCGTAACATCTCACCTCCTCCATATATAACATAGAGAAGAGCTTAGTTGCAACGGCTATAGCCCTCACTACTGGGGTCAATAAGCCTGTGTCGTGTCACAGTAGCATGTTAAACACAGTAGTAGCATGGATCATCAGGGCCTCCATTGTGAATACCCATCCTAAGCCCATCATGTGCCACTAAATAAATTAGTACCTCATGATAACTCTAAGGTTGTCTCAACACTTAGTCTCCACAAACTAAGAATCTGCTGATCGAGTATTAACCTACGACCCTAATTGAGAATTTAATAACACCGACCGATTGCCAGATGAACCCAATATCGTTCACATTCTAATCCTATTACAAAACTAACCAATTACCATCCTGGTAGCTCATAAGGTTCATGTTAACACTCCCATACTATGAAGGCTACACGCAAGTCGTAGTAATGTAACACTTCTTGGCCATTTTCAAAGCCTAGCACTAAATTATGCAAGAATTTAACTTAGTGTACATCCTAATCACATTCATTAGAATAATCATAGTAAGAAGCTAAAGCAAAAATTTAGCATGATAATTCATAGAAAATTAAATAGATATGAATCTTGAAGTCTCTCAAATATATTGTTAATACATGTTTACAAATAACCCCAAGTCATAAATTAAGATACTATAGAATTAAATCCATAGCATTCAATTGATCAAAGGCCATGGAAGATTATATTCAATCAAGAGAGAGAGAGAGAGAGAGGAAAAAAGCCCAAAAGCCCAAAAGCCCTATTCTGCCTCTCTAAACCTTAGAAGATAAGACCGCTTTATGTAGTGGAAAGAAGGAAAAAAGCCCAAAAGCCCTTTCTATAGCCCTAGTCACCAAGGTGGAACGACTCGTTTGTGCACCTTTGCACGCTCCATGCGCATGTGCATGGACCATAACTTGGAGCTTTGTTCCTCTCCACCTACTTGTAAGGGTTGTACGGTTTTGCACGACCATGTCATTGATTGCTATTTTTGCCATTCTGCTTGCATGGTCCATGCAGATCTTCACGGCCCGTATCCTAGCTTATTCTCTAGGCACGTCATGATTGCATACCCTGTGCCAAATGGCATGGTCTGTGCCTCTTGGACTTTTTTTGGAATTTTGCCTTCTTTCTTCTGCACTTTTCAACTTCTACCATTTTTAGCTCAGTGGCCTTCATTCTTCTATCAATCTTGCGATTGCCCTTCAATCTACTACCACCCTTGTAGATAGCCTTCACTCATGAGTAATGTACAATTCAAATCTTACAAAAAAGGGTCTAGATACTCACAAGGGAAAAATCCCATTAGGCCTATAATTGTCTCACAAAATAGGGAAGTTAAACAAGAAAACCAAAGATGATGGTTTTAACTCCCTATTGTCAAAACCTATCTAAACCTAACTAACCCCCAACAAAAGCATTGTACAAGAGATGTTAAATGCTTTAAGAAAACATACATTTCACGTATTATAAAATCTCCCACATTTTAACATTTACTCGTCCTTGACTAAACAAGAACAAGTAAAAATATCTAGGAGTATTATAAGCATGCAATTTTCCAAAATACCCAATATTTTATTCCTAGAACTACCCTAACTCAAGATACAAGAATATTAAACTAACATCCCAAACCTAAGGTGTTCTAAACAAACCAATAATAAGAATGAGGCATCGTGTTCCAAAGAAGGTAAGGGAGCTAGTTTACTCTATCTCAAAAGCTACCAAAAAGACACAAAATGAAAAGCATATGATAATTTTTTTTCCATTTTCTCTCATTTTGCCTAGGAGTCATCTCAGGATTTCATCCTAGCATCTCATTTTCCTTCAAGACTCACACCTCACCCTTTTCCTCAGCTCTAGCCTCTTATTTTTATATAGGCTGCCCTTTTGGGTTTTCAACCTATATGAGCCTCCCATTTTTTCCAAAGTTGCCCTTTTGGGTTTTGACTAGGCCATTGAGTGCCAATCAAGGAACCTAAATTGGCATATTTAACCTTCCTTTTAACCTAAATTGCTTACTCTACTCTCACCACAAAAAAACAAGGCTTGGTTTGAGATGATTTCACCCAAGAAATAAACAAAGTTCCTTCCTAAAATACAATAAAACATGCAACTAAATAACTGAAAATACACAATTACTCCAGAAAAAATATGATCGTATTTTTATTGTCGCCCTCACGACTTGTTCCTACTTCAATTAGCAATCAACCAAAACCTACTGTTATCTCTCAGGAGTCGCCATCCGTGACTCCACCCACAATGACATCTTTGTGGAGAGGCCTCTACAAAGAGTCATCCTTACCTTTAAGACCAAGGGTCTAAGAGACTTCTTGCCCAACTTTCACCATTGTCAAAACCTTTGATTTCAATTTGGGTCATGGTCCTTGAACATGGTTATCATCAAAATTTTCAACAAAATCATCATTCGTCAAGCTCATAACTTGAGTTAACAAGCTCATTTTCCATGAAAGTTTACGAACAATATAATTACCATAACAAACATCAATGTCATTGCACGAATAAGAAGAGGTAGATGCATGATTAGATTTATAAATCCCAAAACCTATTTTGTTCTCATCATCCTCTAGGGTAAGTGTCCCATTGTGGACATTAATATTTGTTCTCGAGGTTTAAAGAAACAATCTCCCCACACCTCCATCGTGTGTCATATCGAGAAAATAGAAATCCGCCGGAACCACTAGTTTTCCCACCCTAACCAACACATCCTCAACTACCCCCTTAGAACTAGTTTGTGAATGATCTACTAATTGTATGATTAACCTAGTTTCTTGCAACTCTCCTAGGTTTAGATATTCATAGAGGGCAAAAGGTATCACATTTATAGAAGCCCCTAAATATATCATAGCATCATCAACCATTTCACCACCTAAGCCTATAGGGATAGAAAACTTTCTGGGATCACCACATTTTTTGTATGCTTTATGATGCAAAGTGGCTATCCCTCCAATTTTAACTTTCCCGACTTTATTTGTTGGTTTGGTCCTCTTTTTAATACATGTATTATTCAAAAATTAGCATACATGTGAATTTTATCTATAACATCATGCAAAGGGATACTAACCTCACAACATTTAAAGATTTTCCAGATCTCTTCATCATCCAAGCCCACCTTTTTTTAGCCCTCAATGCTTCCGGAAATGGAGTAGTAGGGGTGAATTTTTCCATCCTTTTGATGGGGGGGGGGTTGTGGTTAAAGCAATCAATTCCAAGCTTCGGCTCAGACTCCACTTCCTCGGCACCCTCTTCAAAATATATTTCCTCCTCTTCTAGCCTCGCCTTATTTTTCTCCACCACATAATCTTCCTCTTGCAAAAGAAACTTCTTAGGTTCGTTCATTTCCTTCCCATTGCGCAATGTATAGCACTTACATTTTATCTCGAGTTTACTTTGGGTTGGAATAGAAGTTTCCCAAAATTTTTAGCCTCGATTTGGATCACCGAATTGGCCAATTAACCTGCTTGTACCTTGAGATTCTTGATGATTGAGAAGGCCCTTGTACCTAATTCTTAAATGTCTCTCCTTTTCCTATCCACAAAGATTTCATCAATCTTTTTCACTTGAGAAATGTCATCCATAAGCTCGTCGCGCTCCAACTTGAATGCTCCCCCTCTATTGTTTGAAGTGCCTTCACCCATTTTGTAAGGTTGTGGAGCTCCCCCTTGATTGTGCCCTTGACCGTCCCTAAAATTTGCTTGGACCTCTTTCCCATCTTTCCAATGGATGTTTGGATAGTCTTGGTAGCGAGGATTAAAGGTATTTGCCTACAAGTCTTGGTTTCTTTATCCCCATTGGTTTTGTTGGAACCCTTGTTATTGACCTCTTGTAAATTTCCTATTACCTTCATATCCTTGGCCTCCTTGTTAGTTCAAGGCCTTTACCTCTTCAAAATTGTCCTTCACTTGGGGACACATATCTGTTGGATGATCCAATGCACAAACTCCACACACTCTAGCCTGTTACACCCTTCTCCTCATAAATTCATTCATCATCGAAGCAAGTGCATGCACTTGCTCTTGTAGCTTAGGAGAGTTTGTCACTCTTCACCGGTTCAAGTCCTCGAACTAGTGCCAAACTGCCTTCATCTATTAGCCATTTCCTCAAAAAGGGCCATAGCGTCCTTCGGGCTTTTGCTTGTGATAGATCCACAATAAACTAGACTCACCATTATCATATCTTCATCGCATAACCCATCGAAGAAGTAGTAGACCAAATCACCATTCTTGATGAGGTGATGTGGACCACTAGGAAAGAGCCTCTTGAACCTTTCCCAATAATCGTAAAGAGTATCGTTAGGATGTTGGGAAATGTTGCATAACGTGTTCTTGAGCTCAAACAACTTTGATGCGGGGAAGAAATTTTCAAATAAATACCTTTTCATGTCCATCAAACTCGTAATGCACCCCGGAGGCAAGTAGTATAACAAGTATTTAGTGGCATCTCTAAGTGAAAAGGGGAAAGACCGAAGGCTATAATCTTTTTTCCGAAACTCCTAGGGGCTTCATGTTAGAGCAGAAGAGGTAGAACAAGATAGGTGCTTGTTCGGATCCTCTTCAGTCATGCCATGAAAAGTAGTCAAGCACTGTATCATTCATGACTTGAGTTCACACATCACAGTGGCAACTAGAGGTAGAAAAATGATGCAAAGAGGTTAATTCTTCAAATTTGGAGCCATCAACTCTCTGAGAGTCCTGTTATCATTAGCCATTGGAATCTCTCTCTCAGTATCAGGAAGTCCCCGAGAAAATGCTGTTGTGGAAGGTAGTCAAAAGGACAGGAACAAAAAGGTAGTCGATAGGACAGGAAATGCTGCAACATCGTTAAGGACAAAGTTACGGATAAATGATAGTGGCGTCACTGATGATGGTATGCGACAAAGCATGATACATGGCACCCTCTTCATGTACCTGCTATTATGGAAGGCTAACTAATAGGATGTTTTTTTTAAATGGGCGATGTGGCAAAAAAAGCTGTCGGTGTATGCGACGTCGGTATGGTGTCGTCTCTTCACTGGTTCGTGTGCGCGTGGAATAAATCGTGGAGAAATCAGTTCTTGTACAATATTATAATGTTTAATATTTGATGGCATAAAAAATAACAGCTTGAACATATATTACCAATAAATGTCAGAATATTTTCAAATACATAAGGTTGATGTGAAAATGAAAGAGTAAATGTATTGAACCTCCCTTGTCTGTGTTATACGGCATTAACACTATCAAGGGGACTAGGGAAATGAAAATTATGTGCTGAAAGTCCATCGATAACTCTCTTTGTCCTATTACAACAAATACACATGAAACAAAATTTATGTCAGAATTCGACAGTCCCCGAATGATGTACACATAATATAGTCAAGTGCAGACGACAATTATCTGAACATGGAAAAGTACCCATAATTATTTAAAATGATGTCTCTTGAAGGATAAAGAATAGTATCAGACACCGAGTGAAGAGCAACGTTAGACACTCATAGATGTTGCTGTCATTTCCTAGCCAATGCGAAGTCGATCATCATTCGGCCTCATATCGTATGGGGTGATGAACTGTAAGTGACGTCGGACACTCAACCTGTGTTCATACAAAAATTTTATTATTGTCCACAATCAGCCGTAATCTAAGCCTTTTTCATTACTCCTTACAAACATGGCCTTATCTTGGAAACAAAAATAATATACACTATATAACATGTAACATAATCATCATACTCCAGGAAAATATTCAATGATTGGTCAATGATGAAAAAAAAATACATAAGGAGATGCAATTAAACTACCTCAATTAATTTGAACCCTGAGATGCTCCATCCTAAAATATTTGTTGATATTTGATAGAAGAAATTAGATTGGGCTCTTTAGTGGTTGTAATGGTGTGGAGTTGGGTTAGGAGGAAGTGTGTTGGAGATGGGAAATGAGAGTTGGTGTTGGATATTATTGTTATGAAATGGGGTTGGGGGGAAATTTTGGTTCAAAATTTCAGCTCAAAATTTTGGTTTCCGCTAGGAATTTCAGCTCGATCAATGTCGCTAGGTTCTCAGTTAGTGGTTTGTTTTATGCGACTAGCTTTTACAAAGTCGTACATGTGGGCAAAAGTCCATTTTTTGAAAAGTGTCGTAAAATACTCCCTGTTAAGATTGTGGCCCCTTCCAATGACCCGTTTATGCAATAGGAACAACATTGTCCTGTAAATGTGAATAAAAAATGTTATCTCCAATTTTACATTTAGACGTCTCCGGCTTTCTTGGAAGGACCTAAGTGCAAAATCTTAAAAGTTAACAGGTTTCCCAAACTCGATTGTGATCATCCCAAAAAAAAAATTTGTCACCCACAGTCGAACTAATACTAACCGAGGGTAATAAAGAAACATTTCTTATTTTTTGATGAACAGTTTTCATATTATAATCAGCCCAAAAACTTACAAAATTTGATCTTCTCTTCCAATCTATAAAAATATTTTCCTCCTATCCTGTACATCAACTAACTAATCTCTATCTTTTCCTCTTCAAACTATCTTCTTCCTTGCCTCCATTTTGTCTCGGTTACCACCTGAAAGTAGAGTACCCGTGCCTTCAGTGTTATGCCTCTAAAACCCCTCCTGTTTCTTTCCTACCAGATTCCATACAAACTAGATACCAACTTTCCCATCTTGGTACCATCCTTCTTCCTGATTATCCACCATAGTTTCCTCTTCAATTCCCTCAGTGAGCAGTAGTGAGGAAATTGAAGAAAATCCAACACCTCCTTTAAATAATCACAACCACAGAATAGATGGAAACCTGTTTCTAGTGTTTTTTGGAACAACACACAAGCGTGATATTCTGGGAGAATATTAAAAGCCTGCAATCTATCTATTGTGGGCAGTTTCTGATTTATTAACATGCACAGGAAAACCCTTTCTTTTGGCATAATCCATTTGTTCTAAACTAACCTATTTATGTGCTTGACATCCTTTCGTCCCATCATTATGTTATAAACCACAGCTATCTTCATTTGTCCTTTGTTGTTCACACATTGGTTCGGTCTAAAGAAATAGCCATCTCTTATCTTCATTAGCTCTTTCCATGGACAACTTTGGGTGGAGCAAAACATGCAATCTCCTACATTCTACCCTTTTAAATAATACTCATGAACCCATTTACCCCAAAGAATATCTTTCTTTTGTGACAAATCCCAAATGTGTTTACACAAGGATACCCTGTTCCATGTAGAGGGATCCATTAAGCCCAGTCCACCTTTCTATTTTCCTCTACAAAGAGTCTACCAAGAAATTGAATTGAAGCCTCTTTGTCCTAATCTCTGCCCCATAGATAATTAGTACACAATTTTGTCACCCTTTTGTGTATTTCTTCAGGCATTTTCATAACACTTGACCAGTAACTTACCATGCTTAGCAGCACCCCATTGATCAGTTACATTTTACCTGCACGGGATAGGTATTCGATAGACCAGCTCCTAATCCTCTCTTTGATTCTCTCAATAATTAGTTCACAATATTTCTACTCCCTTTTGTTGAAGAAATATGCAGGCCTAGATAGTTCATTGGTAGCTTCCCTTGCCTGATATTCAGAGGTAGGGCATGGTTTTCCTTTTGCTGCTCATCGATCATGGAAAAATAGATTTTTGACTTCTCCTCATTAATAGCCTAACTTAATGCCTGCATGAAAACAACCAAGGTTCTTTTGATGCCCTCCATTGATTTCCTGCTGGCAACACTAAACTGCAGGTGGTCATTTGCAAATAAAAGTGAATGCACATTTTCCTTTTTACATCTTTGATGGAACTCTATCCCCCCTTTCTTGTATTCTCTATTCAAAAGTATTGTTAAGTACTCTATTCTTATTACAAATAGGAATGGAGACATTGGGTCTCATTGTTTCACCCCTTCCCCCTCCTTCTTGCTCTGAAACTATCAGTCAACTTTTCATTCATGTTTAAATAGATATCAAACTCCATTTCACTCTCCTTAATCCACCATATCATCTGCATTGGAAATCTCAGCTCCTCCAACCATTTCAAAAGAGACTCCCAGTTCAGGATATCAAAAGCCTTGCTTATGTCCACCTGAACCACATAGCATGCCTTCATTTTCTCCACCTTGTATCTGTGTAATAACTCCTGTGCTAAGAGTATGTTGTGAGCTATGAACCTACCTTTAACAAAGGCTCACTGATTTTCGCTGATAATGTCAAGGAGCACCTCATTCAGCCTATTACATAGGACTTTTTTTTTATGGTTTTGTAGATTACAGAGCAACATGCTATTGGCATGTAATCTGGTGGTTTCAGGGGTTGGGGAACCTTTGGAATCAGGGTTAACACTGCATTATTGAATCTCCCCGGGATTTTATCTTCATTAAAGAAACCCTTCATAGATGTTATATCATCTTTTCCCACTATCTCCCAACAGTGTTTAAAAACCTTACTGGAGTAGCCATCTAGACCCGGGCTTTTAAAAGATTGGATACCATTAATAGATTTTCTTATCTCCTCATAAGTTATAGTTTTTATCAGTTCAGCCTGCTTTTCCATACTTAGCACTTCTCCATATGAAACTACTTCAGGGTCCAGCCTCACTGTTCTCTTTTCTACCCCCAATTGATCTCTAAAATGCCTGATGAATTATTCTTCCACCTTTGCTTGCTCTGTAACCAGTTTATCTCCTTTGGTTGTTGCTAGAATGTGGTTCCGGTACTGCCTCGTCTTCAAGGATGCATATAAAATCTTAGTCGGCCTGTCCCCATCATTCAACCAATCAACTTTTTTTTTCTGCTTTTGGTAACTGTACTCAATTTCCCTTAGGTCTTTTGCTTCTTTTCTGGCCTTGTGTTCTTCCTCCTGTAGACTATTGGAACCTGGATCCCCATTTATTCTCTCCAAAACCCTCTGCCAACTCTCATATACTCTTTCTACCCTTTCCCTTATACTCCCAAACTCCCTTTGATTCAGCTTTTTCAATGGTATTTCCAACCTGCTCAGTAAAGCTGCTAGATCACTCAGGTTGTTGACTGTTTTTGTCCTCCTTACTCCTGCAACACTCTCTTTGAACAGGCCAGAATCTGCCCACATATTAAAGTACTTAAAAGGTGTTTGCCTTTTAAGTCCTTTGGTTTTAAATGTGATAATAAGGGGCAGATGGTCTGACATGAGATCCTTTTTTATTTCAGAGAAGGTCTCCTTCATCTCTTCAAGCCGTCTAACTTACTCATTGTTTTATTCTGTTGCACCATGTGTAATATGCTCCCATTGTTTTCACCTGCTTCATTTTCAGTGTTTCCACTACTCCTCTGAAATCTATAGTTTCCTTTTCAGCTACCAGACTACCCCCTATTCTGTCTTCTGGTAATAAGGGGGTGTTGAAATCCCCCATTACCAGCCAGGCTTTCCTTCTATTTTCAAGGCCTCTTAGAAACTATCATAATGGAAGTATTTTTCACCCTTGTTGAATCCATACACCAAAGTGCAACAGGAACTTCCACTTCCATCTCTCCTGGTACATTCCATGTCTAGCCTTTTTTTTAAATGAAAGCACCCGAGGGTGAGGGAGTATATATTAAGGTTCCCCAGGCCTTGATGACGGATCAATAGTGAGTACATAGAGTGAAGCTAGTTCATCATGAGCTTTGAAGCAACATAGTTGCCTCCAAAAATCCTAACTATCTATACATAGGATATATGAACAATTTTCCAAGAGAAACGGAATCAATATTGAAGTTGCGATCCAAAAGCGAGAATCTCCACCCCTCGTGTTAATTCTCCCCTTTGGCCAGGCAACTCCAATCTCAAAAAGTCGAAGTCTAAACTAGAGAGTTTGAGAACCAGAAGTTAGGTTAGTGATTAAACTGAGTTACAGTTAAAGAGGAATTGTTTACAGGTCCAAGTTCGGCTCTTTGCAGCAACATTAGGAGTCCTTTAGCATGTTACTGGAATGAGCTGCAACTCCAGTTCCTCATCCGTGCGTATCCATTACCATAAAAAGCTAGATTGACAGCAAGTTGATCGGAAGACCTGCGTAAACAAACCACATCTCAGCAGTATCTATTCAAAACCATTTGCACTCTTAACAACCCGAATATGTGGTGTGTATTCTTTGTCCAAAGTAATAAGGCCTCTAATATACATGGGGATATTAGATAGATGGAGGCATTGGTTATGGTTTAAATGGTGCTTGGCTATAGCATCAGCTACAGAGTTACATTCCCTAAAAGCATGTTTAAGTTCAGCTCTACCAAGGAGGGACTTCACTTTTAAAAAGCATGTTTAAGTTCAGCTCTACCAAGGAGGGACTTCACTTTTAAAACCATGTAAAAAACTTGCCAATGTGCAGAATAGGGATCATTAATCATGTTAACCGCCAGTTTAGAATCAGATTCAATTAACCGCCATGTCTAGCCATTGATCACCTTTACTCATGATTTGCACATTATAATAATCTTCTCTCCAAGCTGCCCATATTCTGCCACCTTTCACCATTTCCCCATTTGAACATATCTTCCATACCAAGCCTATTTTTCTCCATGTTTCATCCTCCTTTTCATTTTGTATTTTTGTTTCAAATAATCCCAGGGTACCAGCTTGATTACTTAGGCAAAACCTTTTTATCAAAATGTGTTTATCCCCTTTATTAATACCTCTCACATTCCAAGCTATGAGGTTAACAGCAATCCAGGGGTTTGTCCTTGGTGCACTGATCTATTCTCTACACCTGAGGCCCATTCCCACTTTCTTCCAGAGCCTTACTGCACTCTCTCTTCTCCTTAGCATGAACCAACAATCTTGGAATTTCCATATGCCCGTTTCTCCTTTTCTCCCCCCTCTTTACTGATTTCCTCTACTTTCTTCTCCACTTTCCTTACTGGTAGATAGAGCAGAGTTCTCCTATCAATTTTTTCCTGAGGTTTCTCATCTTTTCTCCTGTAATCAGCACCGCAATGCCCATACATGCTACAATTACTGCATCGCACAGGACAACATTCAAAACTTACCTCCTATTTCATAATAACCTTTTTTCATTCACAAAATTTATCACATCAGGTACAAAATCATAGATCTTCATTTATAATTTAACCCGGGCAAAGCTAGCCTCACTTGATCCAGAGTTGCCTTATCCAAACATATTGGTTTACCAAGGGGGCTCACAATTTTACTGATAATCATTGGCTTCCAGTATTTTAACGACAAATTTGGTAATCTAACCCATACGGGGACAATTTCAGGTTCTTTCAGATCAACATCCGATGGCCATACTTTAACGATTACAGGCTTTCTATCAACTATCAACATACCCATTTCTACTAATTCATATCTACATGATGTAGTAAAACTTTCACTAGGAATGTACCTTTATGAATTTTCCAGACTTTTGCCACCTTCTTCCCCCAGTCTCTCTACAGGAAACCTTCCATGACTGGAAAAGACGGAAGAGAGCTCATGAATTTGCACACAACACTGGATTCCCATTGTTTCACACTTGTTTCCACATCTTCCATCAATATTTCACCCATTTCTATGACCCCCAGGACCACCGAGTTGTGATATTTGACCTCGTGCGGCTCATCTTCGAACATATTACTCCAGGTTTTCTCTCCTTCCAACAGTACACTTTCTCCCCATGAGAGCCATTTTAAGATCACCTCCAGTTGAATTACCCGTGTTCCTTTCCTTCTGGTACTTGGAGCTGGTGTTTCTTTTATCCAAATCTATACGATTGGCTCCTGAATCTGAATCTGTGCTTCCCCCATTATCTCTTTGTCTTCCTCATTCCGCCCTACGTTCCTCAGTTTAGCTTCATCTTGCTCATTCACCTTCTCCTTGCCTTTAGATCATACCCCTCCCTCTGCTAGTTCCAAGGTAGGTATCCTTGGCCCCACTTTTTTTACCCAATTTCCCCATCGGAGAAGAAGCAGATCACCGATCAGATGAAAAAGAAAGGTCCGAAGGTACACATAGTAGCAGTGTGAATCGCCCCTACTAAGAAGAGAAACATGTCTTATTCCCACATAGAATTTCACAAGTTCTTCCCAAATAACCCTTGTATACTTATAAGTAATCATCTACAATTTACTCTAGACCATGTACTGGTGCTTTTAAAATTTGATGGACGGAATTTATTACCTTTATTATTTCATAAAAAACCAAGAATATGAAATTTCATGTGATTTTATGTGGTGGAAATTATTGTTCTCATAACGCTCTTAGTAAGGGTATTAATGGAATACTTATAAAAATGACTGACGATGACCCCGGTTTGCACCTGCCTTAGATAGTACGCATAATCTCCATAACAAAAACTTCTCCTAACATTTGGGTGCAGATTTCTGAAGCGTAGTCTGAGAAAAGTTTTCACAAAGTGTAATTTTCACAACATTGGGGCATAGTGTAATTTTCACAAAGTGTAATTTTCACAACATTGGGGCATAGTGTAATTTTCATAAAGTTTTGTCATACAATGTCTGAGAAGATTTTGGTCCCGTTCCATTGACCCGTGCATGAAAAATAGGATCATCATGCTCCCGACTCGGTGAATTATACAAGGGTTTCTCCGATTTTGCATTTTGACTTCTCCCACTTTGTTGGAGGGACTTAATTGCAAAAATTGAAAAGGACACCGTTAGTCCCGAAATAGATTCCAATCGTCCCAGATGGGACCTTTGGAATCCCCAGTCAAACTTATGATCTCTGAAAATGATAAAGAAAATGACATGATCCAATAGAGACTTTCACACAATCTTCCGATTAACCCTAGCATTACATATTAGTAATCATATACAATTTACTCTAGGCAACGTACTAGCACTTTAAAAATTTTGATGGACGGAATTTGATTATTTTTTAATTCATAAAAAAAATCAAGAATGTGTAATTTAGTCTAATTCTATGTGGTGGAGTTTATCGTTCTAATTAATAATGCTCATCATAAGGGTATTAATAGAATACTAATAAAAATGAGGGAAGAATGCCCTGGTTCCTCCAAGATAGTGACAATGTAATTTCAATTATTGGATATCTCCAATTTTGCATTTCTTTTTCCCCGACCATCTTGGAGGGACCAAAGTGTAAAACTAAAAAGTTCATTGGTTGTGTTAAAATCGATTTCGATTGAACCGGACGTTAATAAAGTTCATGGACATTAATAAATTTCAGTTAGTAGTATGTAATATACAACCGTTATTAAGGTCAGTCATGTTCATTTTGGTCAAACATGGGCCCAGTTACTATGTTAGTGACCTGAAATGGTGAGGCCCATTTTAAGGAAAGCACATGTCAGTCGAATGTCTGTCTAATATCACTAAACTAGATTGACATGCAACCTCGCACATGCAGTTGACACAGTCTCCTTGGTAAGTTAGTAGGCTGAAATGTTAAGGCCCACATTTAGAGTAATCGACGTTGCTCAAACGTCGGTACGTTGTCAGTAAGGTCGACGGCTATGCAATGTTGCACCCACCCAGCCAGAATTCACAACGTTTTGTAACAAATATATATTTGGAGCCCACCTCATACATCTTTCAAACATTCAACTTTCCCTTGAATTTCAACAGTCCCCATGCCCATCTTCTCTAAGGTATGCTTTCTACATGTGCTTATATTACTTTTGTTTTTGTATTTATCCTTGAAATTTTTATGTATATGGTGTGTGAATTTGTTATATGTTTTATTTTTTTAAAATTTTCTATGGATTAGGTTTCTAGGATTAGGTACTAGGGTGTTAGAATTTGGGTTTTGTGTCTTCCCCCATTAATGTGGCTTAATTGTTTGGTTTAGGAACTTTCTTTTTTGCCCAATTTTGTTGTTGGTAGTTTATCCTATGCTGTTAGTTTATCCGCCGTGCTTGAATATGAGGTCGCCGATATTTCCATCCTCCTTTGATTGAAGTGATCCCAGTACGATGTTGCTAGTACATTTGTTCTACAGTTGAAATCTAATCAAATATCGCACCCTTCTCGGTTAACCAATTGGTTATACTAGGGATTGAGCGATGTCGCTTTGATTTAGTCGATGTGTGACTGAAATATTAATTGGTTTCTATCGAACCATTTTGTATCTATCATAATATTAAACATACGTGACAACATGAATTTCAGGAATCATGGCTAACAATGCTGGTTCGAGCCGTTCTCTGATGGAGGCGAGCGATTTCTTGTTCAGATTTAAATTCCTTCTATTTTTTTACCTATATTCTAATTGAATTTATAATAATTTCATTGACCAATATAGATCTGTGTTGATTCGGATGATGACCGTCCACGGAATTTATTCGGCAGTGTCATTCCGCATTTTGCACATACTCTGACCCAGACGAACTTTGGGTCAATTACAATTATGATAAGTCCTCCCTGTTACACATGTATTTTATTTTCAATTAACTTTTTCTACATTTTAATTTCATCTGTACTTACCAATTGTTTTTTTTAATTCAGTATGTCCCTGGCCAGATTGTGACCGTACCAGTTGGACGTTGTGATCAGGTGCAACGGGAGGGAGTATCACATGCACTACTCGGGGAACAAGAGTCTCAAGACCCTGACCTCAAAGGATTTTAGCCAGTTTCTTGCTGCAGATGAACTTGAGATTGGGGACACCCTTTACTTCGAAAGGATAAATGATGTTGGGCCTATAGTTTTTCATGTTATCGTTCTTCCCCGCAGACATTAGATGTTTTAGCTTAGACTTGATATGATTATGTAATTTAAACAAATTAATGCATATTTGAAATAATATTTATTCGGGCATATTTTATACATGTAATCTCTAATTTATAATCTATATATTTAATGTTATTTTAATAGTATTAAAATTTTAATATTTATTTAATATTTAGCTTAGCACGCGTTTATAATTTATTTAATATTTAGCTTAGCACACGTTGGTTCTTGTAGTGTTAGAAGGATCTTAATATTATTGCACCTGCAAATGCTGAGCACGGGTATAATATTCATATCGGTGCTCATTATTCCAGCAATTGTTCTTAAATGTAAAAACCAATATTGTTTTTGTTTTACATTTATAATGGTTTGTTTTAATTTTTATAGGCCCATCCCAGATCGAAACCCAGGGAAATTTCATTGAAGAAACTAGGAATATCAAAATTACTTTAAATATAATTACACAGTTACAAATATATTCTGAATAGAAACAAGATCAATTCTTAGCAATAAGAAATGATTAATGTAAAAACTATAGAAGTCTAAAAAAATCATCCATGAACCAAAAAATTTATAAAAAAACTAAATTTAAATTAAATTAAATTTTTACCCTCAATTTACAGTTGGTGGTCAATAGAAGTTTTTCATTCTTTCGAATATACGTCCACCCAAGCCTGTCACGATCTGTCGGCTACAATTTCTATATCCTTTCCTTTGTATGCTCCTTGTCCCTAGGGAAATATCTTCTGTGTACAAAACATCCCGATCATTAATTAAGTGAAAGAATTTGTTAGATATGAAGAACAAGTGTTTAATTTTCAATTTGCCGACTGACCTCTAGAATATCGATGGAGGTAGTCTTGAGCACAAATTCTTCCATGAACAGGAGGGCGTAGTACTCGCATTCCCAACCACTCAACTGACGCCGGTACTGTAAATGAAAAAAATGAGATTAATGTAACTGTATTAAATAATGTTGGAAATGAAATGACCCTTGTATTGAGTGACTTACATCAATATTTGTGATTTTCCAGGTGTAATCCGAAGGTTGTCCTATCTTCCTCTTCTCCCTTTAATAACGGTATGCTAGCCTGGGAATGTTGAACTTTTAATGTTTACGTAATTTAAGCTTGTAGAAGGTAAAATTAGTACGATGAAAGGAATGAAAGTAGGGGTGTTCATCGGTCCAAGACCGGACCGGAACCGGAATCACCAAAAATCTTGGACCGAAGACCGGACCGGTTAGTGGGTATTTTGGACCGGGACCGGACCGGAATAATTCCGGTCTTAGACCGGTCCGGACCGGTTGGACCGGATTTTAGTATTCTTTATTTTTTTTACTTTACATTTTGCTATAAAAAAATGCCAAATCAATATTTTTTCCCCTTTAAAACATAGTAAAATAGAAGTTATTAGAAAAATTCACCTCAAAATAATAAAAGAATACTAGTTATCATGAATAAATCTAAACTAGTATTTTAAACTAATTCATTATCATTTTAAATATATATATATATATATATATATATATATGTAAAATACCGGTCCATCCGGTCCGGACCGGAAAAATCCAATTTTGGACCGGACCGGACCGGAACCCGGAATCTAACAAAAACATGGACCGAGGACCGGACCAGAATTTCATCTATACAATTCCGGTCCGGTCCGATCCATTTTACCGGTCCGGACCGGATCATGCACACCCCTAAATGAAAGTACCTGAAAATTACTTGGTTTTCAAGAGTGTTGGGGGGTTTGATTCCCCCAGTCATCGAGTCAAGGGTAAAAACTTCCTCCATGCCAGGACGGATGAGTACTAAGTACCAATGATCGCTGCATTAAAAAAATTGTGGCACATAAATGATTTGTAGCGAAGAACAATTTTCCAAAATTGAGAGGATTTTAAAGTGTCACTTAGATTTTAATATATGGCACCACATAAATCTCGACATCAGTCACAAGCAAGGTATCTAGAACGACTTTCATACGATTATCAAATTCTGTAGCTTTGAATTCCTGGACCAAGTTCCCATGCAGCACTTTTCAAACTGTTTACGGCCATTGTTGGTGTCGAGGACTTGGTTCCAGAGGTGCCTTGAATAATAGCATTTGTTAATTTATTAAACAAATTCATAAAAAAATCAATATACTTTATGTGAAAAAGATAACCATACCCCGTCTGCATCTATCTGTGAGCTCGATAGCAAGGTCATCGCTCTGAAGTTTCCAAGTTTGTTTCCAAACTCCACCATCTCATCTAACGTGAATCTCCTTGTAAAAAATCTAGATTGTGGAATTTAAATCTTTGACCAAATTAAGGGATCTACAAACCCTAACTTGGCCGCACAAAATCAGTCACAAATAACCCTCGGGATTGCTCTCAATTTCAAAATTTTGCTCACTAACTAGCCTGCTAGATTATTTCACAAATCAAGGGTATTGATATTTCATTAACCCCCAGGATTACTCAACAATGAAAATGCTAAAAAGCAATACATATAAACTCAAAATTCTGATTAGATGATGAATATAATTGTCAGAGTTAATTAAAATGTTGAAAATCATCCCCTATTTATAGTACATATGTATAGTCATCAAGAATAAAAAGAAGACAAGTATTTGGTAATTCTTGTCAGAAACTGAAAAGACTCATAGCAGCTTAAGAAGCTAAAACCATATTAAACTAAAATACCTAATTTAAATGTAAATGTTGACCATATTCATACAAGTAAATCAATCCAAATATTGGTTGAATTCTTGAATGAATCTGTCATATCTAAATTTACCAAATATAATTCTAATCAAAACAAAACAAAATATTCTAAACTCTAATTAAAATATAGCCGAAACTGTTAAAGAATTGAACGAGTTTTAGGTTGACCAAAAAATGATTCAATATGGGAAAATATGATGGTCTTGAGATGTACCTATTTAGTGGGCTTTCATGCAGAAATTTTTGCTTCGATGGACAGTAGGAGTTGCTTGATCCGGATTGTTATGGAGTCGACACCTGGTGAGAAAATGAACTAAAATGAATCTTAACCTAGAATAAAATCGTAAGAGATGTAGTAATTAGTTGTACTTATTACCTCATTCTCACTGACATTAAGGCAATAAAATTCATCATTTCGGGCCAAATTGCCTTTAAAGTCTTCGTGCTAGGGATCATCTCCACGTCCAAAGACATAGGCCAGTCTACGAAACTCCCCAAAGCCTCTCCCACGTCATTGAAATAGTGGTTGGAAGATGGCATTCTAGCTTTGGAATGGTAGATTGACTTGCACACATAGACGTGAGCTACTACACCCGATACTTTATTGGGATGCCTAGATTTCTGGAGCCATACTTTAGTTACCCTTACTCTCTCTTCTTCAAGGCTCTTGATGAACAAGGTGACTAACTCACCATCTTGTTACACAGAGAGCTTATTTAGTTAGTAAAGAAAAGTAAAAGTAGAAAATTAGTAATTCTAATGCATATTAACCTCCTCATCTTCTTCTCCGTCGCTGAGGGGATCTGGACCCGAGCCGCTAAAACGATGAATATACCAACCAATTCCTTCTCAATGAAGCTCTTAAGGTCCTCCAAGCCTTTTGGAATATTTAATCCGCCTGCTGTAACCATTCCCTTGACCAACTGGTCAAGGTAAGAGATCATCGATTTCACAACTGGCTTATCAGTGGGGGATTTCTTGTTCTCCTTCTTTTGGGATGAGAATTTGCTGGCGCACTTGCTTCTTGCTATACTCGTGATAGAAAGAGCTACTGGAAGTCGAGTCTGGGTACCTCTATAATGACCTAGGTGATCCTTCTTCCCAGTGACTCTTATCAGAATGTCCTCACCTGGTGACAACTCTAGGGCTCCCTTCTCATTTTCCTCGTTCATCCTCAATTGCAGTGCATATTATTGGGTTAGTAATGATAATATGTTTACATACATGAATTGAATACTTACAATATCCTCAGCTATGACTTTGACTTCCAAGGTTGCATAATCTCTATTTTTCCCTGTTTGACTTTAGGTAGACCAGCGATATTTTCGGCTTGAAATTCTTGGAACTGATATCCTGCTCGATCTCTTCTTCTGTGTAGACCTGGTCTCTCAAATTCTTTCTCTCATTCTCTTTTAGCTGCTCGATATGCTTTTCCCTTGTATCATTGTTGCCCCTTGGTCCAAGAGGTGGGTGCATTTCTTTTCCTTTGACTAGGCACTTTCCCTCACTCTATTTTTTCTGAAAACAAAAAAAAATAGTCTAATCAGTTATTATCACAATGAATTAGTTGATAAAAATTTAAATAACATCTATTATTTTTTAAAGAACTATACTCCTCATCAACTCTGCTATTTTTCCATTCTCCTCTGACAGTTTCCATTCCTCATCATCCATCCACCTGTACATTTCCCATGGTTAGTACTTTGGAACCGACCTGCCTCCCCTCGGGGTTGTTAATCGTAGCTAATTAACCCAGGCGGAGGCTAGGGGGTCAGAAGATAAAATTTGCAGTTCTGCACCATGTTCTCACTGCTACACTACCTAGAGGGTAGTTAGCGGTAAGCCCTGGGTTTGTCCACAGAGATGCTAGGTCTAAGTACCAATCAAAATACAATCTCGTACGTCAATCCATATGAGTGAAAGGAATATCTAGTAAAGTAAACATGAAAAAGGGGGGTGGTTTTTCAATCTAGCAACTACTAAGCAATAAAGTAAAAGGCTAAGTACACTATTAAACTAAGCACTTGGGGAATCATCGAGCAACATGGTCAATCTAATGCTTCTATCCTCAATTCATTCACATAAATATTCATGCAAATCTAATAGAAAGTTCACAATATGTGGTGTGGCTGATGGCATACACTTCCTCGTCCCTGTCACGACGGGTGCTCTCGCAACCCTCCATTGACACCGCCATTGTAATTAGGGGAGTACAACAAGGTCCGACAGTTGTTGTAAGTATGTTTCTCCCCTGTGCAATTACGTCCCGGGGTTCCACCATAAATGCACTACTTCCCCCCAGGTCCTATCAATTAGGCCCAAGGGTCGTTGGCACCTTATCTATGATCTATGTCATCTTACAACCCTAGTTTGCTACTATTCGCTATCTCTACCCGTAACCTCTCGGATAACTTTAAAAAGTCAGCTAAGATTGGTGCGATAGAAAATAAGTCAGAGCATTCTCGAATCCCCCGTGCACACACCCACGCGGATGCGTTCTCCCTTACCCATTCTAACATCCAAGTTTCTCTTCCCAACGGGGCATGGATATTTGCTCCATACATGAATATAGCCCAAAGTGTGTGCTCATGTGTTGTACTTTTCATGCATTTCAAATATTCAAGAACAATCGCAATATTATCGTGAACACAAAATTTGGATGAACTAAAGAATCTTAAAAGGCAAATATATTTAGACCATACTCCTACAATTTATCCCAAGCTATGGAAACTACTATAAAAAAGATAGATCCATGGAAAATATTAGGTTAGATACCATGGATTTAAGAAAATAATATGAAAGGAAAAAAGAAAAGAAAACGAGAATGAAGAAGAAGAAGTACCCTCATCTTCCTTCTATCTAAACCAGAGAGAGAAAAATCTACATTATGTCTACTTAGGATTTAGTAGAAGACTAAGACTCATATATCTATCTATATATATATATATATTAGTAGAGAATTGGGCCTAAATATATGCCCAAAATAGGCCAAAGTTACCTCAAACCCTAATCACCTTTCCCTCTTGCGTAAACTTTCTCGAATAAAATGCTAAAATCCGTAAAATTTATGGAGCTGAGATTTAATGTGTTGGATATATCTCATAAATATGAAAATTTTGATATATAGTAGAGGGAAATCAGATGAAAATTGAGAGAGTTATGACCAAAATAGTGAGATAAAGAATAGTTGCGTGGACAGTGAATAGTGGCAAGACCCTTGAATAGTGCCTCACGCCAAATCCCTTGGTACGAACCTTTGCCTCTCGCCAAGTCATTTGGCATGAACCGATGAACAATAGGTATGGAACGGTAAATAGTGCATGGCCTGTTTTGGTCGTTTGGCGTGAGTCGCGTCGTTTGGCGCGGCCCGTCGTATGGAAGGTCGTTTTGCTTAGAACTTTGACGCGGGCCATCGAGTTTGGCATGAAGCACCTACCGGATGATGATTTTTGAGCTTTTTATTTGCGCCCACGTCTGTTGCCTCAGGCCATTGGTGCCATCCATGAACGGCCTGCGCCGACCCATTTGTGCCTCGGCCAGCTGAACTTGTTTCCTTTGCTACGGGTGAATCCTTAGTTCAATTTGAGAGTTCTAGTAGTCAATTTTATAGTGCTCGAGAAGAAAAATCCAATTAATTCATCTATGAAGGTTAATTCTTCTTGGATCATTCTCATAATTTGGAGCAATCGAACCACGATCACCATTTCTCCCTTGGCCGTTTTGAACTCCAATTCAGCCTATCCTTGGCTCCATCCTTCTACTACCATGATTTGATGTCCATGGCCTTCATCGTCTACCATTCTAGAGGGTCATGGACTTTGATCTCTTCTACCGTCCTTGTGGACGTCCTTCAATATCTTCTACTGCCCTTATGAACTGCATTCACATAGAATGTAAACAAAAACTACCCACGGGCGACCCACTAAGGATGATCACAAGGAAGATCAAGGATCCCATAGATACATGATTTTCATTAGTATCAATTAAGTCTAAAAAAACTCAGGATGTAAACAAGAAAACCAAATATAGTCGTCTAAACCCCTTGTCACGGAAACTCAACTAATACTAGCAACCCACCAAGTAAAACTAGCTAAAAACTAAGACAAATGAAATGGTTAATGCACGCACAATGAAGAAAATCAGGAACTTTTCCACTCGGCATGAAATGTATGTACTTGTTCGCCACCTTCGATTTCCAATTACGATGTGAATTTAGCAGTCTTGCCTACGACATCCTTCCTCAACTTCCTTCATTGTTCTTCAGGGGTTATTATATAATATATAGGTTAATAGGCAATTCAAATCTAAGCATAATCAAATATGATATTTGACCTTTATGTCTCTCCACGCCTCCTCATTTACATGTAATCCTCCTTTACATGTAATGGGACGTTCGGAAAGTGTGCCCATGTACCAAATTTTACCCACATCCAAAATGCATCATTTCAATAAGCGGTCCAAGCACTCCAATTTTTAACACAAACCATCTCAACATCAATGCACTCAAACACAACCAAGACAAGGTCATTTTCCTTAGCTAATATGACCGACTGGCACGTAGTTGTTCCTCGTTCCTTACACTATGTGGCAATCTCAAAATTTTCGAGTGGTTTCCCCTGATGGGCACCTGCCTTGGTAAGGTAATCATAATGTGGATCGCGATGATTGTTTCCCTCTCTATCGTCCTTATACTCCATGTCACCACCCTCTTCAGTAGGGCACGTGCCGAACCATCTCCCTCTTCCTTAAATTGAATTTTGAGGGGTACCACCGGTGCTTCTTTATCTTGTTCCGGTTGAGAGCTATCTTCTTGGTCCTCCACCCTTGGTTTTTTGAGTGGATGGTCACTCCTCTTCCTTTTCCTAGCCATCTTTTTTATTTATTTAGGAGGCATCTAAATATGAATACAAATAGAAATCATTAGTATAAAACAACAATACTAACAATTGTCAAGAAAATCAATGATAAAATCATTTCAAAGTGGATAGCCACAATGTAATTAGTACAAATTTAATGACCATCTAAACACAAAAAAAGTGCAAAAAAACACCATAACCGCATTTTTAGACCAACAACAAGACCGGGTAATCAATATATCTTGAATCATTTCTAACAACCACCACATTGAAACCATTACATCAATGACGGGTGAGATACATAGCAATAAATGATATCTTCTCAAACAAACAATTCATATCACACAATGAACTAAATCTCATAGATCACAAAAAACATATTGGCCAGAAATGGGTACAACCCTAAACAACTAAACATGAAATAAGCTTCATTGATACATTTCATCGAACACATACAATTTCATACCCATTTCATTTAATCTAAAGAAAGTTAGGATTTCTACACAACAAAATATCTTAAAATAGATTAAGTACCTTTGAAGAATGTGATTTTATACCTGCGTGGAAGACGACTCCAACTGGCTTCGATCACTTGGGTTCCGAGATACAAAAAAAGGCAGTTTTTTGGTTTTCTATATAAGGTGGATTTGAGAAAGTGGAGAAATGAGGGGGTGAATGAGGAGTTATGGTGATGAAGAATGTGGGTAAAGATTGGATTAATGGAGGAGAAACCATTTGAAAGAGATTTTAGGAAGAGACACTGTGACCATTATGTTGACGATCGGTCGCATTTTATATAAGCAGAGCTAACATCGGTACTTCAACCCGACATACCGGTGTCATTGTTAATTCTACTATGTTCTAGGAAGACCACAAATACTCTAAGTACACATGACCAGTACAATATTGGTGCTATTTAACGAAATACAAGTGCCTATGTTAACTTAAAGCAGCTATGAGAAGCTGCTTTAAACATTTTTTTCCAGGTAGAAAAGAATTGGTTATAAAATTTTCTAACTTTGGAGCACCGGTTCTTTAACCAGTGTTTTTTTAATACCGGTGTCGATTACAAATAAAACAGCTGTGTGTGGCTGCTTTTAATGATTTTTTCCCTAAATTTTGGGCAAAGAGGTGAGGTGTAAAAATTTTCTAAGTTTTTAGCACAAATAGGACATATCGATGCCATAAATAGGATTACCAGTTTCTATTTATTTGATCTAGGCTAAAATATGTTTTCAGCCCAATATCTTTTGGGCGGAAAGTCACCTTCTCAAGGCAGCACCAATATATGAATTCACAAATTTTTAAATTTTTGCCCTTTTTTATTTTTTTTGAATTTCCTCCACCGATCCGCACCGGTTTTTTCCCAAAGAAATACCGGTGCTAGTTTAACTATCAATATTTTGCATATTTTGATTTATTGCCAACGTAAAGATTCAAGTTTTTTTTTATTGGTGTAGTTATGAAATTGGATTGAAAAATATTCAATTAAATATTCAATATAACTGGTGTTTTGAGATTGTGTCAAAAGGATGAACGGAAAGGGCAGGTATCTAAATTTGTAAAAATTACACTGTTGCTCAAAACTAAGTTACCTTTCTTCGTTGCATCAAAATAAATGGATTTTGTGTATTCTTGAGTTGATGTCAGTTTTTAAATGGAAATGGATTTTTTTTTATAAAATTAAGTAAAGCGCTAGTACATGTCTGAGAGTATCTTACTCTAGATTACTTAGAAGTTAGGAAGTCCAAATAGGAAAGATTATTGGCAAGTTTTTCCCACAAATTATTAATAAATTTTTAGTTTTGGACTTGGAATATGCACCAGGATTTCATAATGTAGCGTCGCTTTCGATCGGATTTCAATTTTGACCTCCAAGTAAAATTTTACTTTTTGCACTTAAATCCCTCCAAGAATTTTGGAATTGTCAAATCATGAAACTGCCGACTCCATAATGAAATTAAATGATGTATGATCCCAACTGTGCAATTTGGTCATGCTTGGATGAATGCAACGTCCTTGAAACTAAAAATAGAAAAGTTGTACATTTTTTGGGAAATTGCGTTGTTACCAAAAAGTGTGTGAACCCCGTTTCCATTGTTTCAAAATACTTGATTTTTGTTATTATTTCCTAAATACAATAATTTTAAATAATTTAATTTTCTAGGGTATAAATTAGAAAGCGCTAGTACATGTTCTAGACTAAATTATGGATGATTGTTTGGAATTAATAATGGGAAATAGGGGTTGTTTACGAAACCTTTGTTTTGCTTGAACATTATTTATTTTTCTTTACGGACATGGAAAATTTATTATGATTTAATATCTTAGATTCACATCCAATTGGATTTAAAATTTGACCTCCGAGTGAAGTTTTTGCCTTTGACACTTAGATCCCTAGAAGATTCTTGGAATTGTCAAAATGCAAAATTGGAAAAACCCGATTGAAATTGATTGGCATCCAATTGAAACTGTGTTTTTAGAGGTTTAATTGGTGAATGGAAGCCATTTGAAACCCTTTGCCAAGTTGTGGATCTCGTTTTTCATAAATGATACCGTGGCCCAATTTATTTTATTACTCACCTTCCACCACCCAAAAATCAACAATAGAACTTGATATTGCTCAATCCATGTTAACAATAATATTACAATTCCAAAATCAATGTGAGGACTCAAATATGGAAATTACGTTTATATGTTCGAAACGTTCCACGATCTTTGATATTGCGCCAAAATCCATAGTTATGGAATTATTATACAAACTCATGAATAATATTGTGCGAACGGTTCTTCATCCCATATATGTGCATCTTGTGAGTTGGTCCCCATGTCTCTCCACTCAACACCCGAGTCGCGGTATGTAGGGAAAGCTCCAATAGCTTTCACCACATCGGGAAATTAATAGCTAAAAGCCTTACTCATGTGATTGCACCATGATCTTTGATAATGTAATTCCGTAAGCAATTTTTAAACACCAACCTCCACCGTCATGACTCTAGATTCCAATGATGGAACTACATAGTCATGAGTCATTACGTAGAAAGAGTCTATCGTAATCTTACTCGTTGGTTGCCCGTATATACCGTGCAGATAGTGAGGGACACCCACTTTGATGCATAGTGAGGAGATGAGACTGCAGTAACTGTAGCAACCGGTTTTCTCCGCATTCTTTCTCAATCTGTTCATGATTCAAAGCCCTACATTACATCAAAGTTTCTGCTTAATTGTGTATTGATTCGTGAGCCTAATTTTGTACACCTCCGTGTTCACTGTGACCTGGTCTATTCTAGATGCTACAAAGTGATACCATCCATTTATCTCATGCGTGAGGGCCTTCTTTATAATCTTGGTCTAACCATGTTTGACAATTGAATCGACATCGGTTCCATCCCTAGTAACCGTTTTCACGATCTCCTTCCCACTGGGATCATCATAATTCCAACCGTCATCAACCTTGGTATGGAATGCAAGAAATACATCCTCCTCGGTGGGAACATTAGGCAGCCCCTACAAGTTATTGATTTGGAAGTCAATTGCACCATTTTGCCTCCGTATGACACCTTGTCCCACCTTGGACCACACATCAAATTAGCATGGAACTCACTCACAATTGCTAGGATATACATTGCTAGCATGTCACACAATTTTTCCCACCCAAGTATCTAGATAGATTCTTCAAATGAGGGAGATGCTTCCATTCCCCTCTCCGGATAAGGGCGCCATTTTCAGTAAGTTTGATAGATTGCCCTTGTCTCCTCCAAAACAAGCCTCTTTTCTTGTTGTTTGATATTGGATTGAAGCCCCGGAGAGGAAGTGGATGCCTTTTGTGTCCTCTTCAGCGGAGTTTTTGATGTCATCTCCTACAAAGTCAACTCAGACATTTTCACAAACACCTTCCATGCATAAAAAAACATGAACAATACTAGTGTTTGAAACATGAACAAACATTCAAATGAAACCAATTGTCACTTATTACTAACACAAATGTAAATGATCTATAATAATGTTTGGGCCAAGAAGCCCAATACGTAAGAAGGCCCTGGTTAGCCCAACTCTCATTTTGACGGGTAAACGTGAGACTGACTCAACAACCAACAAGCAAAAGGGGATGCCACCAAAGTTGTCCCATCAAGCCAACAACTTTTATACCTAAGGATGCATCTTGGAAAAAGATATGATCACTTATCCTACTTCTCATGCACGCTTCCATAGAAACCCTAGTATGACTGCCTTGACTGACTTAATCGCTGTAGGTTTTCTATCAATTAAAAGGAGCTTGGATCTTGATCCAAACTACTAGGAAATATAGAATTAACATTTGCGCCGTTTGTGGGGATCGCTTTGTTCATAGCAGCTCAAAAAACACCATGGAAGGACAACCAGGACTTGGAGATCTATTAAAAAATGTCCTGGTGGAAAAATTCATGCACTCGGAGGAAGAACCCACTCTCACACCGGCGGAAAAAAGAAACTAGCTCCCAAGTTGAAAATACACCCCCCCCCCCCCCCATCCCAATCTAAGATAGTATAATGGTGAGATCGGCCAGAGGACCATATGCATACATTCTCCACCAACATGGCCACATTTACGATCCCGCAAGCTATATGGTGCAAGGTATTCGCAACCACCCTCACAACGGCGACAAGGGTTTCGTTTAAGAACTTAGAGAATGAAACCATTAAAAGCATCAGCCAGCTGAAGCAGAAGTTCCTGGCATGTTTCATGTAGAGAAGGAAATTCCAGAGAACCAGATCATAGTTGTTGGAAGTCAGACAAAAGTCAGGGGAGACTCTATTTTAGTATTGGGATAGATTCAATGATAAGGCTAACCAGGTGGAGGAAATGACTTACCAGTTCTTGCCATACACGTTTGAGACACGAATGACAATTGAGAGACTGCAATTTCAACCCACCGATGACAATTGATGAGTTAATGAGGAGAGTGGGGAACTTAAGCAGGGCAGGGCAGGCCGACAGGAGGAGGAAGGAAGCGCATGGCTTAGGTGGCACAAGAGTGTGCATGAGTGAACATAGCTTGGAAAAATCCAAGAAAAAGTCATAGTCATCCCCTCGTCCCAGCAAGTTGAACCTTGACATAAATTTTGCGCCACTCATAAAGATGCCAAAAGAGATTTTTGCCTTGGTAGTATAAAAAAACATACTGGAGCCTGCAAGGAAAATTAAGGTGGGCCCACAAAAAAGGGACAGGTTGTTGTTTTCCAATTGTCGTGGAGATCACGGTCACGACACAAACGAGTGTGTGCACCAGAAAAAAACCATTGAGAACTGTGGCAAAGCGCAGAGTTGGCACACTTTGTGAAAGACGTGAGCTCGTTCAATAAAGTCGGGTACCAGGCCAAGCATGAGAGAAGTAGCAGTCCAGAAGGATATTATAGGCAGGCAGAAGATCAGGGCGGAGATAGGTCCTTAAGAACGGGCCGCGAATCGAACAAAGGCAAAGAAGTAGGGTGGGTAGAACCAATGTAAGGGCCCCAGAAAAGGCACAGAGAGGATACATCTTCGGATGATAGCTTGGTGTTGGCCATCACAGACATATATGTGATCATCGGAGGAAGTACTAGAGGGATTAAAAGTCCCAGAGAAAGGCCCGTTGTAAGTTAACGCCTCGGGGATGCCCGCTGGCAGGTATCTGGAAGCCACTGCGGTGATATCATTCACAGCGGAGGACCCTATACTAGATAGACCTGCAGGCGGCGATGTAGTAGTAATAATGGTAATGGTGATGGATAAAATAATTTGTCGAGCATATGTTGATGGAGGAAACTGAGCGAAAATAATGTACTATCACTATTTTGAGAAGTTGGGCAAGAACACGAAGAAAAAGCTCGAACTGGTAGACAACTCCTTAGCGGACTTCGCAGACTGAGCTGTCTAGCCAGAAGGAACCATACGGTTACCTATGACAATGGGGGAGGGAGACAGAAATAAAACCGTGGATATGGAGTTCATTGTGGTAAAAACGCATAGCCCGTATAACATCATATTGGGCAGGCCAGCATTAGCATTGTTGAAGAGCATCGTGTCCACACTACACCTGTTGCTGAAATTCCCAACTGGAGGTGGAATAGCGACGATGAGGGGAGACTAGCAAGAAGCAAGAGAGTGTCATCGAATAGCACTAAGTAAACAAATGAGAGAAGAAATAGAGCAGGACCGCAAAGATCAAACAAAGAGGGTGAGCGCAGTCATGATTGTGGGAAGCGAAAGTGACCCCTTGAAGCTGGGCCATGAGGTCCAAGCCTTTCAATTAAACAAAAAACCAGTTGATAGAAGTTGGAGGGTGCCTGCCATCTGACGTTAAAAGGGAATTGGTAAAGGCTCTAAAGGAAAATTCTCAGGCATTCACCTGGAAGCCTGAAGATATGATGGGAGTATCGAAGGAAGTTGGATGCCATGAGCTCAAGGTGGAGGATTTTCAGGTACTTGTAGCTAAACTGGAGCTTCAAGAAATGAAAATAATTGGCCCAAACTACACTTGGGATAATAGGAGGAAGGTAGGGGAAAGAATACTGAGAAAAATAGATAGAGGATTGATCAATCACAACTGGATACAAAGCTTTAATGAGTCTCTGTGCACAGTCAAGATAAACGGTATTTCAGATCACTTCCCTTTGATGATAAGAATTCATAAGGGAGAGAAGGCTGATAGAAAACACTTTAAGTTTTTTAATATGTGGACTAAATCTAAACAGTTTAGGGCACTTTTGAAAGCTTTATGGAGGACTAGAGAAATTATGAAGGACTTGAGGAGAAATCTTCTCAGGTTGGAAAGGCTACTCCAGGAGTTGAATAAAAAGGAATACTCAGAAATTGAGAAAATGAGAAAATGACTGCAGTGGCATAGCAAGAATGGGCTAAGGCAAGTGAAAACATGCACATAGATCCGATCTCAGTAACTAAAAAGGAGGCAGAAAGAGTTAGAAGAGAGGAGATGTTGAATTTAGAGGATCCTGAATAAAAAATCTTGCAACCGTGGATGAAGAATGGAGATAGACCCACTAAAAATTTTTATGCCATGATGAAAGAAAGGCAATATCATAATCAGGTTCTCTGTCTTAAAGTTGGTGGTTTTGGCAGAATCCCAAGGAGTATCAGGTTTATCAGTTAATGAGCAGAAATCAGTGGTCTACTTCTCAGCTATGGAGGATGAAGAACTTATCAGATTGGCAGAAATCATAAATGTTCAAAACGGTGAATTCCCAATGAGATATTTGAGATAACCTCTATAGACCTTTAGATGGGACAGAATTGCCTGCTCTAATCTGTTGTAAAGGATATGTAAGAGACTGAACTCATGGAACTCAAGGAAGCTTATGTATGCCGGAAGGGCTCAGCTTATAAACACTGTATTATTAAGCATATTAGGGTTTTGTCAGGTATTTTTAAGCTTCCTAAAAGTATTAATGAGGACATAGTTAAGAAATGTAGGGATTTCTTATGGAGCAAAAAGCCAGATAGGAGATATTTTACACTAGCCTCTTGGGAGACACTGAGTAGATATAAGCACCAGGGAGGAATGGGATTTAGGGATCCTTCTATATGGAATATGGAGGCTTTATGTAAACACATTTAAAGTATCCAAAAGAAGAAGGACGTGTTATGGATTAGATGGCTAAATGCATACTACTTGAAAGGGGGAAACTTTGAAGATTATAAGGCAAAGCCCTCACAGAATTGGATGTGGAAGTTCTTGAACATATTAAAGCTTCAAATGGCAAGCAAACTTGATAGTTATGTTAAAAAGGATGGAAGCTTCAGTACCGCACAGGCATATAACCTGATGAAAGGAGAGACTGGAAGGGATTCAATGGCAGCTTTGATCAGGGATTCCAAAATTATGCCTAAACATAGTTTTTTCTTATGGTTGTGGTTGAAGGGAAGACTGACAAGTGTTGAAAGATTGCAAGGATTTAATATACTGAAGAAGGAGTAAAAATGCAGTCTGTGTGATAGGGAAGAAGAAACAGCACAGCATCTCTTTGTAGGTTGTACTTATACAGTGGAGGTGATCATGAAAATGGGGATGCAAGTAGTAAAGGATTTGAGGAGCTTAAAAAAGACACTAAAGCTGTTGAAGATGAGAGGAAAGAGGAAGAAAATGGGGAATATGCAATAGCCCTATACAACGTATGGTGTTGAAAATTGGGGAGGAATCTGCCTTAATGTATGCAGAATAGGCTCGGGAAAACCTACTAGTTCTAAGTATTATTCGGCTTTGACATTGGGGTTATAAAACCTTAGCCATCTTGTGCTTAGGATCATTTTTTAATGGTCCAAAAACAGTACTTAGAGGATGGCAAGTTAGCCTAATAGAAAAGTCCAAAGAATACTTAAACTGGGTTGGTTTTTATTGATTTTTATTTTAGATCCTAGAGTGAGGGATTAAAGCTGTAACAATTTTTTGTTTTGTTTTGGATTTTAATAAAAAATTTCATTCTAAAAAAAAGATAAAATTTTTGGATTGCAATAATATGTCATTAACTTTATATACAAAAATTTGTGTGAAATTATCTCACAATAATTATGGAAATACCATCTTACTCCTAAGAGCTAGATTTTTTACGGGTTAAGTTATGTAATTTTAAAAAGTCATACCATCATTGCCCAAAGCATTGGTACGCTTCTAATGTACGCACGAATGCACACACGTTCCCACGCATTTCCGTGAGTAAAATGCTTTCGTCCTTGCCTTCCTCGATCTTCAGTGTTTTCCATTTTTTTTGTGAATTGCTATATCACGTCCTGTATTTTACTTGATTACGCTCTGTATTTATACTATTTAATATAAAATATGTATTTTTTATTTTTATTTAAATAATTTAAATATATTTAATTAAAATTAAATTAAATATTTATTTTAGCTGTCAACGCCGCCGTGCGCCACCACTGCCGCCGCCGCCGCCGCTAGTCTCCTCCTCTTCTCTTCTTCTTCTCCGGCGGTCTCCTCCTCTTCCGCCGCCGCTGCTGCCGGTCTCCTCCTCTTCTCTTTTTCTTCTTCGCCTCCTCTTCTTCTCTTCTTCTTCGCGTCCTCCTCTTCTTCTTCTTCTTCTTCTTCTTCTTCTTCTCTGTTTCCATTCTCCGATCTCTGCTCCGGCGACTCCGTCTTCTCCGGCGACTCCTCTCCCTGTTCTCCTCCGGTCCCAATCTCTTTCTCCTCTCCTCGATCTTTTTCTCACTCTCCTTCTTCTTCTCCTACTCCCAGTCGTCCTCTCCCCGCTCTTCTTCTTCTTCTCCTCCTGGTTCTCCTCTCCCCGCTCTCCTTCTCCTTCTCCTTCTCCTTCTCCTCCTCCTCCTGGTTCTCCTCTCCCCGCTCTCCTTCTCCTTCTCCTTCTCCTTCTCCTTCTCCTCCCAGTTATCCTCTCCCTGCTTTCCTTCTCCTTCTCCTTCTCCTTCTCCTTCTCCTTCTCCTTCTCCTTATCCTCTCAGTTCTCCTCTCTCCGCTCTCCTTCCCCCTCTCTTTTTCCTTCTCCTTCTCATTCTCCTTCTCCTCCCGATTCTCCTCAATCGGTTCTCTACCCCGGTTCTCTGCCTCGGTTCTCCTCCTGATCCGGTTCTCCTCCGCTCTCCGGCACTTCCCGCTTCTCCACCGCTTTAGAAGCCGTTCTCCTCTCCCGCTTCTCCACCGTTCTCCTCTCGGGCTAGGTTTTGCTCGACGGGGATGAAGGAGAAAGAGGGACGGCGGGCTAGGGTTTCGATCGATGAGAACAAAGGAGAAAAAATGACGACGTGCCAGGGTTTTTCTCAACGGGACGAAGGAGAAGGAGAGACGGCGGCAGGGCTAGGGTTTTGCTGAGGACGAGGATGAAGGAGAAGACGACGATGGCGGCGGGACTAGGGTTTTGCTGGGAATGAGGGACAGTGGCGGGTGGAGCTAGGGATAGTGCTGGTTCCGATGGTGGAGCTGGGGACGGATGGTCGGGTTTCAATGTTAGAGCTGGGGACAGTGGTGGTTCCAATGGTGGCGACGACGGCGGCAGTGGCGCACGACGGCGGCGATGGTGGCGCGCGACGGCGGGGGCAGTGGTGGCGCACGGCGGCCTCAGATTGTTTTTTTTGTGTTTTTTATTTTTGTTTTATATTAAAAAAATTAAAATTAGTATTGTAGATTTATATACGCATTAAGGTGTAAACTAGTAAAATACAGGGTGTGATAAAGCAACACCCATTTTTTTCCAGATGTTCATGTTTATCCTTTCTTTGTTTATTTTTTTACAAACTACTTCTTTTCCTTCTTTTTTTGGTTTCCCTTTTAATATACTAATGATATTATAATTAGAAAGTGCATACATTTAGAATTGTTATGCATTAGTTTATATATTAGGAATTATCCTAATAGTTTTAAGAACTTTCTTTTATTTTCTATCAGGTAATAATAGAAATTTTACTAATAATTGATGTTTGTTAAACGTTTTAAAATAATCTGTTTAGACTTAAATTTTTTTTTAAAATAATGATAGAACTTACAATTAATAAATGTATAATTATTTCATATTTTAAGAACGTTTGTTAATCAATTTAAAGATATTATTTAGATTTTTATTTGTATAAGTAATGTTAAAACTTACAATTAATGAACGTGTAATTTGTTCATTTGTTTAGAATGTTTTTTAATCGATTTAAAGACATTATTTATACTTTTTTTAAAATAATGTTAGAACTTAAAATTTAAAAAAATGTATAATTAGTTCATATGTTTATAATGTTAGTTAATCATTTTATGAACCGTATTTAAGCTTTTATTTTTCTAAGATAATGTTAGAATTTTGAATTGACAAGCGTATAATTAGTTCATATATTTAGAATGTTTGTTAATTGTTTCAATGACATTGTTTAGATTTTCATTTGTATGAGTACTATTAAAAGTTACAACTAATAAACGTATAATTAGTTTATATGTTTAGAATGTTTGTAAATCGATTTAAAAACATTTTTTAGACTTTTCTAAAAATATATTGTCAAAACTTAAATTTTAAAAACGTATATTTAGGTCATATATTTATAATATTTGTTAATTATTTTAATAATTTTATTTAGATTTTAATTTTTATGATAATGTTAGAACTTACAGTTGACAAAGTATAAATAGTTTATATATATATATATATTTATATATATTTATATTTATATATATATTATATTTATATTTATATATTTATTTATTTATATATATATTTTTTAAGAGCAACCAATAAACCGATATGAGCATGAATGCGTAGAGTTTAATGGCAGAGTTACATGACCACAAATAATGAAACTAAACACTCCATATAGACATCATATTGATAGTTATTAGTATCAAGTAAATTCAGTTTCACCGTTGGGTAGGTGACAAATAACCTCGTCGTATCTTCTTCATCTACAGTCCATTGAATCACTGAGGGACATCCTACAGGCTGAATCCAGTAACAGGTTTTTCGACAAGACTATTATTTACTGTTTATGCGTGCGAAAAATGTGCGATATTGTGTGAGAAACTTTTAATTTTCTTTCTTTCTCCTATCTCTCCCCCTTATCTGCCTGATAACGGTCACAAAAGGTGGAATTGGCCACCGGCCATGGCGACGCCACCGCCAAAACCCTTAACAGAAACTCCACCAATTGCAAAAGCTTCCTCCAAGCTCTGAATGCTAAACCCTCTCCACTATTCCCTTCTTCACCCGACACGCCGAATCTTCACCCTATCACTGAATATAAGGGCAAAATTGCTTTTATCCTCCCACCGGAGGAAGGCGAGATATTGGCGTCGCACTATCAGAATGCATTGGTCGGAAAGTTCAACAGAGAAAGCCATCAATGGAAACTCTTCACTCCGCTTTCAAGTCTATAGGTTTCAAATCAAAGCTCCAGTTGGGATCAATGGATTACCGCTATGTGCTTATCAGATTTCAAGAGAGTGAGGATTATCAGAGATGCTGGATGAAGGGACAGTGGATGATTCAAGGCTCGTTAATGAAAGTCCAGAAATGGTCTCCGGACTTCACCCTCGTATCAGAATCATCTGTTGTTCCAGCTTGGGTAACAATCCACAAACTCCCTATTCATTTCTATAATACATCTACTATTATAGGTATGAGTAATCAGATTGGTAGATTCCTTAAAATGGATGCTGCAACTAGTGCACTGACTAGGCCATCTGCAATCAAAGTGTGTGTTGAGATTGACCTTCTGTCTCAGTTGGCATCAACCATTGTGGTTGGAATAGGTAGCAAGGTAGCTGAGTACCCGATTGAATATGATGAACTGCCTTCGGATTGTACTCAGTGTAGGATATTGGGTCATAGTCATGCTACTTGTAATTTCCTGCACCCAGAACTGAGGAAAAAGCAGAATCCCACAATAAATGGAAAAAAGGTAAACAAAGCCACAGATCAGGTAGAACCTTTTAATGCCTTAGACTCCCAGCCTACACTGGAATTAGAAGTTGCAGAATCCTCAGGTCTAACTGCCAATCAAAAGGATGTAGGGTGTCAGTTACAACAAAGCAAGACAGAACTTCAACTGAAAAATAGTATTGTACAAAACTTCCATGGTATACATAAGAAAAGAATGGTTTCCTTTTATTCACTGTATAACATCTCTAAGCCAATCACCACCACCTTTTGGAGAAAGAAAAAACACCATAGTGAGTTAACACCCAGCCAGGACCTCCAAAGAACAGAAAATACTGTTAGGATTTCAAATGCCTTTCAGTCCTTAGAAGCTTTAAATGAGGGTGATGAAGAGGAGGAAGCAGTAGAAATATTTCATGAAACACTGGAATCTTAAGAAGGAGTAGTACCCCATATAACTACAGACACAACAGAAATCCACCCCATTGAAGAAATCCGCCCACATGTTAGACACACAGAGCCCCCCATTTCCTTGGCAACAAATACGCCTGTCACCCCAGAGGCCGGCAACAATCCACCGAGCATCATAGGTGCTGGGCTGATACAAGAACCGAAGCTGCAATCTCAGCCAGTGCTTATAGAGGTAAAGAAGGGAGCTCAAGCTTTAACTAATCAGAGCACAAAGGAAGATCACAGCTCACGGTCACAGGTTAGCACACACAAACCAATACCTATCTTACCATTGGATAAAATTGATAAGAATCAGGAAAAGCAATCAATTAACAGTAAAGCCTTTGCTGTTAAATCAAGAAACCTTAGATCTTCACAGAAAGCAACCACTTCATGTTTTAAATGATTAAATACAACATAATTGGAAACATGCTAGTTTGGAATGTTAGAAGCTACGGAACATCTTTGGATAGAATAAAATCACTTTTGCTGTCTCACAAGATTGCTATTTTTTGTTTGATAGAGCCTTGGCATGAAAAAAAGAAAATATTCACTCTGATGCATGATCTAGGCTTCAAAAATGCTTACCCTGCAGAAAATGCTAAAATATGGATCTTATGGAACCATGCTTTTAATATTATCAGTTTAAAAGAGTCAGATCAATTTGTGCAGGCAAGAATCACAGATATTCACTCATCTTCCAGTTGGAATTGTTATTTTATATATGCTAGTGTAAATAGACAATTGAGGGAAGCTCTTTGGAATGATTTAGAAAACCCCCCTCCGGAACCTTCTATTTACATTGGAGACTTTAATACTGTGGTCTCAGCATCGGAGTATAAAGGAAGGAAATCCCCACCCACAAGAAGCATGAAAGATTTCAATGCCTTCATTAATAAACTGGACTTGCATGACATCCCCACTGTTGGTAATTTCTTTACATGGTCTAATAATAGATTCAAGAACAAATGTAAAGACCTTCTGTTCCAGAGATTAGACAGGGGCCTATGCAACTTGGACTGGTTGGAACTATTTCCAAACAGCTCAATTCAGGTTCTTAATAGACTGACTTCTGATCACTCTCCATTAATGTTGTCCATTCAATCTGCTGAAGAAATGGCACCTAGGCCTTTTATATTCCAAGAAATGTGGTCTAATAGACAAGACTTTCAAAATCTAGTGGAAAAACTGGAATTTACCGCCCTCCGCTACTAGTATGTGCAGATTAGTGCATAAGCTTAAGAGACTTAAGATTGACATTAAAGCATGGAACATAAACACTTTTGGAAATGTCAATCAAAACCTGGTTAAAGCTGAAGCAGAGGTCAGTGAGCTAGAAATAAAATTTCAACAGTCCAAAGCAGAGTCTGATTTAGCTGAACTTAACAAGTCCAAAGCTTTACTTCTTAGATCCCAAAAAGAAAAAAACATCTTCTTAAAACAGAAGGCAAGGCTAAATTGGCTAAAACACAGAGATGCAAACACCAGCTATTTTCATCATACCATCAGGGAAAGGAGAGCTAAATCAAAAATCAGTAAAATCAAAGACGGAAATGGTAATTGGATTTCTAACCCACAGCTGATTAAAGATGAAGGAGTTAGTTTTTTTAAGGGACTCCTTAATGAGGACGCCCCTCAAAAAACAGGAACTTACCTGAAATATTTTTTAGCTGAAATTCCTTCTCTGGTTACTGAGCAGCAAAACCAATTCCTGCTAGAACCTTTCAATATCCAGGAACTGAAATTTGTTGTCTTTGATCTAAATAAATCAAGTGCTCCGGGATCTAATGGTTTCTCTGGGCATTTTTTCACATCCTTCTGGGAAACTATTAAAGAATATTTTTTGGAAGCAGCAAATGATTTCATAAGTGGTGGCCTTATCCCTAAGGCCATCACAAGCACCTGGCTCACTTTAATCCCAAAAAAACCAATTCCGGTCTCTTTCTCAGATTTCAGACCGATCAGTCTGTCACATTTTGTCAATAAAGTCTTTTCAAAAATGCTTATGGAAAGGATTAAACCGCTTATGCATATCCTAATCTCTCCTGAGCAGAGTGCTTTCATTAAAGGCAGGGAAATCACAGACAATATACTTCAAATGCAAGAGATGACCAGGCTTATGTCTAGAAAATCTAAAGTCTCTAATTTAATAGTTAAACTAGATATGCAAAAGGCTTTTGATAGAGTCTCATGGACATTCCTGAATTCCATTCTTCTTCACTTTGGCTTTCACGGGAAATTTATTAAACTCATTATGCATAACATATCTGCTGCAAATTTTTTGGTTTTAATCAATGGAATTACTTCAGGTTTCTTCGCATCCTCTAGGGGTATAAAACAGGGAGATCCTCTTTCTCCTTTCCTTTACAATTTGCTCTCGGAAGCCTTTTCTAGAGGGTTAAAGAAACTTTTTAGCACAGGGTACCTTCAGAATTTCAGTCTACCTAAGAGCTGTGCTCTAGTTTCACATTTAACGTATGCTGATGACACAGCAGTATTTTTGAATACCAACCCTAGAAACATGAAGAGGTTCAAAAAGTTTCTTAAAGCATATGAACAAACCACAGGTCAAAAGGTAAATTTCTCAAAATCAGAATTATTTGTATCTCATAGGACAAATTCTTCTACAGTTAACTCTGTAAAAAGGATCCTGGGAATGGAAAAAGGAGTTTTCCCATTCAAATACCTGGGAGTGCCTATATTTTTTGGTAGAAATTTGCAGGTACACTACCAGCCATTATTGGAAAGAATGGATAAATCAATCCATAATTGGAAGAACATATGGCTCTCCACCGCAGGTAAAATTGTTCTAATTAATCACTGTCTTCTCTCTATCCCAACTCATACCTTTTCAGTTTTGAGTCCACCAAAAATAGTTTGAAAAAAATGGAGAAAATGGCTTCTGGCTTGTTCTGGGGATATTCTGATAATGTTGAAAAAAAATGGAGATCTTGGAAAAACATGAGTGTACCTGTAGAAGAAAATGGAATAGGTTTTAGAGATTTAAAGGTCATTGTAGATGCTTTTTCATGTAAACTGTGGTGGAAACTGCAACTCAATTCCACGCAATAGACCTCTCTATTATGGTCACTCCCGAAGACTTACAAAAGATCTCATACATGGTCTAGAATCTGTAAAATTACTAAAAAAAAGCAAATAGCAACTCCAGAATAATACATGGTATCGGTGATTGCTCCTTCTGGAACGCTAACTGGATGGGCGAGGGAGCTTTGTATTATAAATGGCCTCAAGATAGAGATATCCCCTTTGCGGACATCTCACTAAGGTCATTTATTAACAACAAAGCATCAATCCTCCCACAACTGGAGCCTTTTTTGGCAACCAATTTGTACTCAATTTTGCAGGAGGCTAAAGTGGAATATACTCATGAAGATAGACTATCTAGATGTCAGCCACAAATGGAATCTTCTCCATCAAATCAGCATACAAAACTTTCAGACAGATAAAGCTGAAGATCCTCCATTTTCAAAAGGTATGGTTACCTTTTATTCCTAAAAAGATGTTTGCGCTTTTATGGAGAGCTCTGAATGGTTTACTTCCTTTTGACAACATTTTAAGAAAGATAGGGTTCCATTTAGCATCCAAATGTCCCCTGTGCCAGACTTACAGTGACTCTTTAGATCATTTTTTCAACTCTTGCCCCACATCCATTTCTGTCTGGAACTGTGTAAATGATTTTTTAAAGATTCAGCAAAAATCTTTCCCAAATTTGAAGAGCAGAGTTGAATTTTACCTTTCTTTTAATGCAGAATCTAAAATTCAGTCTAATATCACCATCGCTGCCCTTCTTGTAACAAGCTGGACTCTTTGGATTAAAAGGAATAATATCCTGTTTGACAACGTCTCCTTCTCCAATGATGCTTGTATGCATGAAATAAAAGACATGATATATCAAATTTTCTCAGTGAATCATTTGATAGGTAACTTAGACAAGCATAAATATTGGACACAGGCTAACATTATTCCTCACATTACACAAAAGAAAAGGAAATCTTTTAATGTTGTGACATGGCAGAAACCCCTAACTGGATACAAGATTAATACAGATGCAACATGGATCAGGGTGTCAGCTCTAGCAGTGATAGTTAGGAATTGTGAGGGGAAGGTGGTTAAAATGAGGGCCAAATCTTTTCACTCCCCATCACCATTACATGCAGAATTGATAGCTATCCAATGTGGATATGAACTATGTTCAGAGCTGGTTTTAAATAGATGTGAGGTTGAATCTGATTGTTTAATTGCAGTACAGGGTATTCAAAATCTAAACACCTCACAGTGGAGGAATTATTCCATTTGCCAATCTCTAAATTTGAAACATAATATCCACCCAATCCGGCATACTCCTAGAGAGACTAATATTGCAGCTGATTTCCTGGCAAAATTTGCTTTAGAAAATAACTTTGATGGTGATTTAGAACTGAATTTAGCACCTCTTTTTCTTAAGGGACTCCTTCATCTGGATAGATGTGGAATTTCTTGGATTCGAAATGAGTCTCAAGAGCATGCTGTATAAGATGTAATAATCGGTTACATGCTTTTCTGGCTGGACTTATGAACTTCTTATTATAGGATAGATACTGCTGAAAATTTTTGTGTTCATTACAGGTTCTATTCTGCTACACAATTTTATCCTCGGCCGGTTATACATTCATGAATGAGCATCCATCAGATAAACATCCCCTCTTCAAAGTGGTATGACGAACGACGGCAATACATTTCAAGTGTGCAATTGAGCACTTGAGCCTGCAGTCATGGAGCCCTCGAGCCTAGAGTCATCAAGCCTTGGAGTCATCGAACCTTTGGAGCCTCGAGCCAAGGAACCACCGAGACATGGTGTCCAGGGGCACTCGAGCCTTGAGACATGGAGTCCTCGTGCCCTGGAGCCCTCGTGCCCTGGAGCCCTCGAGACATGGAGCCCTCGAGACATGGAGCCCTCGAGACATGGAGCCCTCGAGACATGGAGCCCTCGAGACATGGAGCCCTCGAGACATGTAGCCCTCGAGACATAGAGCCCTCGAGCTTTGGAGTCTGCGAGCATAAGAGCCCTCGAGCTTTGGGGTCCGCGAGCTTAAGAGTCCTCGAGCCATTGCCTCGAGACACTGTGTTCTCGAAACTTGAAGCCCACGAGCCTTGGAGTCCTCGACCTTTGGAGTCCTCGAGCCATAGAACCTGGTGCCTTGGAGTCCTCGAACCCTGAAGCACTCGATACATGGAGCCCTTGAGACATGGAGCCCTCGAGACATGGAGCCCTCGAGACATGGAGCTCTCAAGCTTTGAAGTCCTCGAGCTTTGGAGTCATGTATGGAGACCTCAAAACGAGCCCTCGACGCATGGACCTCTCGAGACATGGAGCCCTCGAGACATGGAGCCATCGCGAAATAGGAACTCTCACACATGGAGCCTAGGCGACCTCGACCACTTGATCCTACACTCAGCCCCCCGATTGAGCTTTCGAACTTTCGAAGCTCTAAGCTTTCGAGCACTCAATCCGTGAAGACTCTACCCTTACAGACCTCGACCTAGCAAACAATTTTCTTTAACATTTCATCAACTAGTCCATGACTACCATTAGATCATTCTTTTGAAGGCAACGATGTTGCCTTACCGATGTAATATTCAGAACATTATTGTACACCTTTTGGTGCTTCTTAGGTTTGGGGAACCTAATAAATATCCCCCACCTTATGGTGTTTAAAAAAAAAAAAACAGTAATAGGTTTTTCAAGAGTGAGGTGGATGGGTCACCCGAGCAATCACTGAAAGCTACTGTTTGGGGACTACCAGAAATGAATTTCTTAACAAATCCAATAGTCTCCAAAATGCCTCTGTCTGCATAAGTTTCCAGACCATCAACAACCAACAAGGACACTTTGCTAATGTCGATCTCCTTCAAACAAAGAAGCTCTAGAAGTCTCTCCGGTGTGGATAACAAGAACTCTGGCTCCTATTTTTTTCAACCCGCATATCTGATGATCTATCGAAGCCCCAGAATGCAAACTCACAGTATGAATTCCAGATTCTTTCAAATGCTTGCAAACTCGGCGTACCTGAGCAGCTTTTTCTTGAGATGGCACTGATTAACAGAAATGGACTGCCAACGGACGTCCCCTCTTTCTCCATTGTATTGATATTATCAGCAGCACACGACGCAATCCAAGCAATTTCCTCCACAGTAAATTCTTTACCAGCGGTCTCTAAAACATCTTTCCCCCTCGAATACAACTTAAAAAACTCAAGTCCCCATTTATGATAAAAGAACGGCCGGTCTTCTTTACTAAACGAAGTTTCACGTTCAAGTCCAGTTTGGATGTGATTCAGGCAGTACATCATAAACTTCTACGGACAATCAAGAGCTTTGCTTTTGTGCCCTTCTTTACCACTATCATCCTCAACCATCTCTGAACTCGCACGCTCGTCATCAGGACGGATTTTCTTAGCTGACACTGGCTTCTTGTCAAAAGAATTCTTAGTTTCAGCAGGCCGTTTCTTTTTCTTCATAGGATCAACTTTACCATGATTGTCATTAAAAGGGTCCTCGAGGGTAGGAATGCTATAGCACATACAGGGGCGGAACCAGAAAAAAATTTCAGGGGAGGCTGAAAAATTTTCGCCTCTAAATTTTTTTTTCTGGTTTCGCCCATAGGAAGCAATAACAATAAGAAAAAAAAGAGATAACAATAACAAATTGATTTATTTTTAAAAAATCTAAAAGAGTTACGAAACAATAACAAATTGAGATAGCAAAAAATTTATAAAATCATATTCATCTAAATTCAATTTAACAAATATCCCTAATTGATAATTCCATAAACCGATTATGACAAATTGACAATTTCATTTTCACATAAAATTATACAAAATAAATCAAACAATTATAATTTCAACTAAATTCCAACTAAATATGCAATTCAACTAAATTTAAATATGCAATTCAACTAAATTTAAATATGCAATTCAACTAAATTTAAATATGCAATTCAACTAAATTTAAACAATCATATATAATACAATCATATAAATTCAATTCAACATCCAATCTAAAAATCATGTTCACATTATATTTAAGTTTTGAAGAAATAAATAAAAAAGAGAATAAACTCTAAAATTAATAAATCTTAGCATAAAGAGAAGAAGTATACCGGCGGTGGTTACCGACTTACCGTGGTTTGGATAGGCGGCGGACGGCGGTGGCGCGGTGGCGGACGGCGGTGACGCGGCGGCGGACGGGGGCTGAGCAGGGGCGGACAGCGGACTGGAGGCGTTGCTTGCTGTTTTGCTCAGTGGTTCTCGCCTCCAGCTCATTTAGAAGAAGGGTTTAGGCTAGGGTTATTGGATTGGGCTTGGTTTTGGCCCAATCCAATTCCCTAATCAATTTTTTTTTTAAATTACTAAATGAAACGACGTCGTTTTAGTACTTAGGTATTAAAAAAAGAAGGGCGAATGAAACGACGTCGTTTCACGTTAGTGAAACGACGTCGTTTCATTTTGTAATTTGAAAAAAAAAATTAAATTCGATTAGGGAATTGGATTGGGCCAAAACCAAGCCCAATCCAATAACCCAAGCAAAAAGCCTAAAACCCTTCTTCTCCGACCGTCCGACGAGCAGGCTTCGAGCAGCTGGTGTGCCGCCGCGCCGACGCGCCCAACTCCGCCGGAAGACGCACTCCCGCCTCCTGCTACCTCCGGCCGACGATCGAGGTAGGGCTGGAGCCCTACCTCGCGTACCATTGGTTCCGCCAATGAGCACATACCCTGACACAGGCGGCGTTTGTCGGTTAAACGACGCTTTTTAGAAGCAATAATGGCGGCGATGCGAGTGGAGACTTGGTTTTCTTTCCTGCTTCTGCTCTTTCTGTTTTTTCTTCTGGTTATGGAGTCGTCGCTCTTCCCCATTGCAGTAAGATGATCGTCGGAGACAGAGAGAGGAAGGCGGAGGATGGCGGTTACTTGTGTTCAGCTTAGTTTATATACTTAGAATATTTGTTAGTTGTTTTACAAAAAAAAAAATTAGACTTTTATTTATTTAGGATAACATTACAATATACAATTAACAAACATATAATTAGTTCATATGCTGATAATGTTTGTTAATGGTTTTAAAAAAATTCTTTACACCTTTCATCAACGCAATATGCTATAATTGTAAAACCATATATAAGATAACGTGAAATTTGGTACTCCCTCCGTTTGTTTATAGCGGCACACTTTTTTTTTTGTTGTTTCTTTTATATTGGCACACTTTCCATTTTTTGCAAGATTCCTTCAATTTCATTCACTCATTCTACTTTTTACTTTCTACATTCAATTTCATCCACTCATTTCCTTCATCTAAATCCAAACACCTAAACCTATGGTGCCACTATTAGTGGAACGGAGGGAGTAGTATTTATATATAAGATATTAGATTATACATTTAATGTATTAGTTTAAGAATTTTAGAAGTAAGATTATCAAAATTTTGTAATTGAACTACCTTTTCCAATCCCGTTTTAAGCCGTAATCAGAATATTCTTTTCAATAGAGACATATAATTAATAAATATATGAAATTTGGTTTTACCGAATTTTTCTAATCCTTATTAGTATGTTTCAACATGACCTATCTAACCAAGTATGCAATAAATTAAAGTATCAACGACACAAGACTTGGTTACACAGTTCGGTGAAATCCACCTACATCTGCGGGGTCTGTCCCAGTTCAGAATGAATCCACTAATTGGAAAGATGCAGTACAAAGCACGTCATAAGAATACTTATCTTTACTAACAATAACGTGTGAATTCTGCAATGTCCTCTTGCCACCGATCCGCCTTGATCAGACTCCCTCTGACCTCGAAACTCGTCAATGCTGGATCTCCTCCTCCCGAGGAATTAAGGCATATGATTCTGAACTTTGAACAGCAGGTCAAGTATGTTGGAACATAGAAATTTGGCTCTTCGCAATTCTCTCGAAAGTACAAAAATATGTGTCTCATGCGGCCGTGATTGTCCCATTTTATATCTATGAACAGATCGGTATACTCATTGATTATCTCCACAATATTCCTATTCCAAATCTGTTTCTTGAAGCATATCCAAATCTCATAAATAAAGAGACTTTCCATATCACCATATATCTCATATATTCGTAAATCACAACTCCATATATGTAGGGATTTTCCATAAATCAATTATGCTTTCATACGCCTAATATATATCAAAATATACAGATTTCCATAACTCACCAATACCATAATATTCTGTCTTCTTTTTCCACAAAATCTTTGGCGTAAATATTGCTGTTTTCGCATGTTCCAACATGGAAAGTTTTTCGTTTCCAAATATGTTCACAAAAACTGCCAATTAAATATTCAATGGAAACCTCCTGAATTTGCAATCTTCCCCCTTGGCATTTTATGGACCCATAACTTTTTGACCATTAATCACACAACGAAAAGCTTGTCATCATATGCATAGGTCTTCAAAACTCCACCTATGTTGGAACATATGCACAATATGCATACTACTGAATCTGAACAAAAATTTGAATACTAGAATTCCCATAAAACATAAAAACCGAATACCAAAAATCCAAGAATTTCACCCAAAGATAAACTTCAGCTTACAGAGCCATATTATCAAACTTCAAAAATTCTCCCCCTGGGACCACACATATGCCAAAAGAAAAAAAATCAACGAAAACACAAGCATCTAGTAGGCTCCCCCTGACTTTGACCTCTATGTTGGAACATAGAGAAGAAATCTAGTTCAGGAACGGCCTTCAACCGCGCTTTCTCTTCCTCCAATTTTGCTTTCTCTGTCTCTAGAGCTGCCATTTGAATGACTATGGCTCCCAATCTTGCATTCAAAACCCCAAGTTTAGCCTTCTTTTCTGCTGCAACTGATGTACAGCATTCCGGATTCCAGGGTAAGTCATGGATATGCCTCATTCCAAAACTTTTCTCATTCGGCCTCAGAAACTCTGTATCTATGATCAATTCTTTTTCCATGCCCTTCACCTTTGCACTTTTAGCCATCGTTGAGATTAAGCATGGCATGTTTAGCCTTGGGAGCTGTAGCTTGCCTCACCAAGTTTTGTTGAATGAACAAGCCAAGATTTACTGACTTCTGTGTTCCAACACAGAACAGCAGCCTTGTCATTTCCCTAGTCAGAGCATTTGTGTTTGAAGATGGCATCCAACAATTAACAGCAATTTAATACAGGCCAAAAAATCTTGAAGACAAGCATGAAGCTTGTGAATATCCTATTTCAGGCCACTTGGCTTTGTATCCTCCCGAGATGGTTTCCAGAACTTGATCATCAGTTACTCCTAAATCATCAGGAATTACCCCCTCAAAATCTGGTGTCTGTAATCCCAAAATTTTGTTTATTCTGGCAACCGAGAAGTCCACAATCTTTCCTCTCAAATAAACTCTTCCAAACCAAGGAGATTCAATTTCTAAATTCTCAGTCATCAAATTTGCATAGACCTCTATAACTACTTGCCTATTATACTGAAGTTGTATGGTTGCAGCTCTCTTCATTCCAATTTGCTCCAGATAATCAGAAAAACCACTTGCCCTGTAAACTTGTAAGTCTATGGGTCTCTCCAAGATAAACCTCCTCTCAACAAATATTTCACCCATCTCCTCACATTTTAAATCAAAATAAGTGAATGAAAAAGCATCACTTACAGGTAAAGGTGGCAGTGCTTTCTTCTTGGGGTCTTTTTGATCTATCTTGACCCTTTTTGCTGGTGGAGAAACCTCTGAAGTAGTCACCTTCCTCTTGCCCTTTTCCATCTGGGAAAACTCATCAAGTACTTCATCACTCGAGTAGTTCATCTCAGGAAGTTCCTATGTTGGAACATACTCAGGACTATCAGCTTCTTCTTCTTTATCAGATTGTGTCCCACAGTGCTAGTCTTAATATGAATTATTTTGTCCAGACATTAGCTCTCCAGGTTGCTCAGCATCACTTGACATTTGATCTGCTCCGCCCATGTCCTCATCCATCTCTTAAGTATTTTCTGATCTTACCTGCTGTGTTGGAACATACGCGGCCCTGTCTTCTTCATCACTATTAGACAACTCAATTATCCTTGGCTTCCTAAGCTCTTCCATCCTCTGGGCAGCATTTGAATCAAAGAACCCAACATGTAATCTATTTGTATACTTTATAATCTCCCTTCCTGCAGCTTCTTCATCACTTATCTCCCTAAAAAATACATAACTTGGATAGGGCATGCAACAATACACATTTAATTTGTCCTTTCCTCTGTACTCCTCATATTTACCTCTTAGAAATTTCACCTTCCAGTTCTCAATACTCCACATATCACCTATATCACCCGTCACTAGTTCTTTAACCTTAACAGACAAGTATTCACCTTATATACTCTTGATTTTGGTTAAATCATCTGCAACTCTATTTGCCTCTAGCCATTCAAATATTTCATCTATGCTCTTAAACTCCATACCCATAAGTTTTAAAGAGGGGGGATCAGGACCAGTTACCTTTCCATACGGGTCCTTTCTTTTAGCACTGGTGAGTTCTTCTCATCCGTCGCCATTGATGCTACAACCACTGTGCTTTTCACCGCCATCTGTTATCTCTGCCTCAACATTCTCTTCACATTAACCATTATTTTCTTCGGGAAGTGCTTCGGCCCCAATTTGGCCAGTCATTGATTCATCCTTCATGCCCTCTGAAGGTTAAGAGGTTCCTGGAAGTTCTTCTTCTCGTGTGGGAGAGTTAGGGCTGGAAGCCATTATTCATCAGGGATTCGATGAGTAGTAGTTTGACAGGTGATTTCCGAAGTGAATTCGAGACGATTTCGAAGATAGCCTAAAATAAGGGATTTGGAAGGATTTTCGACAACTTAGAAACCAACACCAACTCTTCACATTACTACCTCGTTTGCCGCATAAAAACCTTTTTCCTTTTCCAAGATTTGCAATGATTATCGCTTCAAGACTACCAACTTCCAACATTTCATAACTTCCACCTTCTATTTTTGTAAACCTTTCTTCTTTCCATTTTTTTGTTCTTTTTCAATTTTCTAAACAAAAACAAACAGAATATTTACAGTAATATTAAGGCAAGAAATACCTCAAATTTGACAAACACCTAAGTGTTGACTGAGACTTTCAAAAGTAGCAGTGTCCAACGGCTTTGTAAAGATATCAACGAATTGCTTGTATGTTGGAACATAAACTACCTCCACTTCATTCCTTTCAACCAGATCTCTAATAAAGTGATGGCTTATGTCAATATGTTTGGTTCTCGAGTGCTGAACTGGATTTTTTGAGATATCAGTAGCACTTGTGTTGTCACATAAAATCTTCAATGGGCCTTGATGAATTCCATAGTCTTTTAACATTTGTTTCATCCACAATAGTTGTGCACAACAGCTTCCTGCGGCAAGATACTCAGCTTCTGCAGTAGACAAAGAGATCGAGTTCTGTTTCTTACTATACCAAGACACTAAGTTCGTACCAATAAAGAAACATCCACCTGTGGTACTTTTTCGATCATCAGCATTACCAGCCCAATCAGAATCACTGTACCTAATCAACTCAGAATCTTGATTCTTAGAATACCAGACACCATACTCAGAATTCCCACTTACATATCAAATAACTCTTTTAACTGCGTTGAGATGAGACACCTTTGGATCAGCCTAAAATCTTGCACAAATTCCAACACTAAAACATATATCTGGTCTACTAGCTGTTAAATACAATAAACTTTCAATCATGCCTCTATATAATTTCTGATCAACTGTGACTCCTTTCTCATCCTTTACCAGTTTGTCAGACACACCCATATGAGTTCGAACTGCTCGTACATTGCTCAGAACGAACCTCTTAACTAAATTTAAAGCATACTTACTCTGATTTATGAACAAACCATTCCTTCCTTGCTTGACTTGCAATCCCAAAAAGTATGTAAGCTCTCCAAGCATGCTCATTTCAAATTCGTCTTGCATGATGGTGACAAAATCATGTACCATAGAGAATGAAGTGGATCCAAATACTATATCATCAACATAAATTTGAGCAATCAGAAATTTTGATGATTTTTCAAGCACAAATAAAGTGCGATCTACTCCCCTTCGACGATAGCCTTTCTGAAGAAGAAAGTTAGTAAGTCGTTCATACCACGCCCTGGGTGCTTTCTTTAGACCGTATAGAGCCTTCTTGAGGCGATGCACATGGTGTGGATAATGAGGATCCTCAAAGGATTATAGGTTGTTCAACATAGACCTCTTCATTCACCACTCCATTTAGAAACACACTCTTGACATCCATTTGATACAACATAAAGTTCATATAGCAAGAAATAGCAAGTGATATTCGAATTGACTCTAACCTGGAAACTGGTGCAAATGTCTCATCAAAGTCGACCCCTTCCACTTGTGTATATCCTTGAGCTACTAGTCTAGCCTTATTTCGAGTAACTAGACCATCACCATCAAACTTATTCTTGAAAATCCACTTTGTGCCAATGACATTAATGCCTTTGGGGCAAGGAGTAAGATACCAGACGTCATTTCATGCAAATTGACTTAGTTTTTCTTGCATAGCAGCAATCCAATACTCATCCAGCAAGGCTTCTTTGTAGTTCTTAGGTTCAACGAGAGAAACAAAGTAATGCAATCCAACTAGCCTTTGGTAATCTACTCGAGGAATCGATCGAGTACTTCTCATGGTGGATTCAGGTTGGTCCTGTGTTGGAACATAGGGTTCGATAGCGGTGGACGATGTTCCAACATGCTCAGCTTCTACAGGTTCAGCACCAATCTGCTCAGTTGTTTCAGCATGTTGATGAGGTTCAGCTTCAACTAATGGATCTGCCTTGTCAGGTTGATGCGGCTGTGTTGGAATATGAGTGTTACCAGGTTCTTCTTCTACAACATCTGACTTTTATTATTCCTCTGAATCATCCACAATAACATTTATAGACTCCGTGAGAGTGTTGGTTCGATGATTAAAAACTCTATAGGCACGGCTGTTGATAGAATACCCAAGAAAAATTCTTGTATCACTCCGATTGTCAAATTTTGCCAACTGCTCTCTGTCTCTGAGAATGTAGAACTTGCTTCCGAACACATGAAAGTATGAGACATTAGGTTTCCTGCCCTTCTAAATCTCGTAGTATGTTTTGCTGGTGAATGGCTGCAGATATACTCGATTAATTGTATAACAAGCGGTATTAATAACTTCTGCCCACCATTTCTTGTGAATTTCTTTCTCAGCTAACATGACTAGAGCCATCTCCTGCAAGGTTCTATTTTTCCATTCTACAATACCATTCTTCTAAGGGATAGGTGTAGAAAATTCATGTTGAATTCCGAGCTCGTCACAGAAGTCACTAAATTGAGAATTCTCAAACTTTCTACCATGATCACTACGAATTCGAACAATCTTTCCAACTGGACTTCCCTTTTCAGTTTCTAACTTTACTACCAGACTTCTAAATACTTCCAACGTATCAGATTTTCTTTCAAAAAGGCTACCCACGTAAATCTGGAGAAATCATCAACACATACAAAGATATATTTCTTTCCACCTATACTAGGTGTATTGACTGGACCCATCAAATCCATATGCAATAATTCCATATTTCTAGAGGTGGTTATAAAGTGAACTGAAGAATGGGGAGATCGAATTTGTTTACCTTGTTGACATGGTCCACAAACAATTCCGTCCTTGCTGGTTAAGATAGGCATACCTCGTACAGCTTTAACATTTGTGATTTTCACCAATGTTTTATAATTGATGTGACCGAGTTTCCTGTGCCACAGAACTCCTTCATTTTGCTTTGAGATCATACATCGTATTTCCTGCTCCAACAGATAGCAATTATCTGATGATCTTATGCCTGAAAGAACCTTGGTTTCTCCGTGTCTCACAATGCATTTATCCTTCTTAAATTCCACCGTCATATTGTCATCACACAACTGACTTATGCTCAACAGATTTGCCTTTAGATCTTCAACAAACAGCGCACTAGTGAATACTGGAAAACCTTCAATCTTTAATTCACATTTTCCAATCACTCTACTCTTCTTTCCATCACCGAAAGTCACATACATGCCATCGTATGGTGTGATATTTGTGAGAAATTCTGGAGTACCAGTGATGTGGCAAGAACAGCCACTATCAAAGTACCACGAATCTCTGGAATATGATATAAGCAAAGTGTGTGCAAGTAGACTTGTGCCAGATCGTTTGACAACTCATACATTTCTAACCAATTTTATTTCCTGGACCTCACCTACGTTGGAACATACCAAGAGGTTTCGTCCCGATATTTGGTCTCTGATCAGTTTCCTGCATTGTTCCTCTTAATGACCTTGATATGTACAGTTGCTGCAGATGAGCGATTTTCTTTGGTGAGGATTTCCAAACTTCCGTTTTACTTCTCGAATCTTGGTCTTGCGGGTTACAGGATTCTTAAGTATCTCATGTGCTTCAGCCTTGTGTGTGTTGCAATACCCAATACCGTGTCGATCACCAAAGTTCCTTCCCATGTCCAGAATATCGTCAAGCTTTGCTTTTCCAGCATTTAGCTTAGAAATTGCTGCTTCAAAAGTCTCAGCTCTCTTAATTGCTAATATCAGTTTTCCGTTTATTTCTTTATTCTTCTTTGCAAGTTCAACAACTTTCATACGCATTTCTCTTTCTATTTCCATCAACTTCATCTTTTCTTCGTTCAGCTCTTTGTTTGTGTCAACTACTTGAACCCACATAGCGTACATCTTCTCATAAGTGCTGTAGATTTCTTCATCACTTGCAGAAATTCCATCGTCTTCATCACTGGGTGCTTCATACGGATCTTTATTGGAACATACAGCTTTGACTTTGTCCAGTGTGTTGGCACATCCATCCTTCGATGCATCATGGATTTTTGCTCCAAAGGACACATAGTTGCTTGTAAGTTCCTCTTCGTCTTTCTCATCTTCTTCATCTTCACTCCATGAAGTGACATATGATTTTCCCTGTTTTTCCGTGTATTTGCACATTCAGCCTGAATATGGCCATATTCTTCATATTCTCTGCATTGAATTCATCCAGGCTGTTTTGGTTCACTATTTTGATTTCTGAAGAACTTTTGATTTCCTTGCTCAACCCTCGTTCCACGATTATTTCCATAATCCTGTGGCCTTGGTCTATTTCCACCAAACCTCTCCTGAGATTTCTTGTTAACTACCTTCTTCAGCATCCTTGAGAAGTTCTTCGTGATAAGTGCAAGTTTTTCAAATTCATCATTACTGTCACACTCATGATTATTCTTTGATGAAGATGTTTTGAATGCCAGTTTCTTTAGGGACTCTTTTTGTAGCTTGTTGAAACGTCATCTCATATGTCTTTAGTGATCCTATTAGTTCATCTAGGCTCATGGTGGCTACATCTCTTGCTTCTTCTATTACCGCAACCTTCATTGCAAATCTCCTAGGAAGTGATCTCAAGGTCCTTTTCACCAACTTAGTCTCTTTGTAAACCTTTCCAAGTTGATATGCCATGTTGGAGATGTCCCTGAGTTTTCCATTGAATATATCAATAGTGTCATCCTCCTCCATCTTGAGTTCCTCAAACTTTGTAGCCAACATCTGTAGTTTAGACTCACGAACTCGACTGGTTCCTTCATGAACAGTTTGTAGAATATCTCATGCTTTCTTGCCTTGATGACATGTAGAGATGAGTTTGAACTGGTTTTCATCAACCGCAGTGAAGATTGCATTCCGTGCCTTTGAATTTGCCAGAGATGCCTTGAGGTCATCAGGAGTCCAACTAGCGTTGTCTTTGAGTTTCTGCTCCCTTTGACTTGACTCTCCTTATGTAGCCTTAGAGCTTGTATCTTCCGTAGGGTGAGTCCACTCATTCTCAACATAGAACCATGCAAGTTCATCCAATGAGTTGATGAAAACTCTCATGCGTGCCTTCCAATAGTTGTAGTTGTTGCCTTGTAGCAGAGGTGACCGAGACACCAAAGCTCCTTCTTTAGTTTCAATGGTAAAACCAGATCACATTTTCAATAACACAACCAAGGGAATAATAAGTGACCAAGCTTTGATACCAATTGAAAATTTGGTTTTACCGAATTTTTCTAATCCTTATTAGTATGTTCCAACATGACCTATCTAACCAAGTATGCAATAAATTAAAGCATTAATGACACAAGACTTGGTTACGCATTTTGGTAAAATCCACCTACATCTGCGGGGCCTGGCCCAGTTCCAAATGAATCCACTAATTAGAAAGATACATTACAAAGCACATCATACAGAATACTTATCTTTGCTAACTATAACGTGTGAATTCTGCAAGCTCCCCTTGCCACCGATCCACCTTGATCAGACTCCCACTGACCTCGAAACTCGTCGTCGCTGGATCTCCTCCTCTCGAGGAATTAAGGCATATGATTATGAACTTTGAACAGCAGGTCAAGTATGTTGGAACATAGAAATTTGGCTCTTCGCAATTCTCTCGAAAGTACAAAAATATGTGTGCAGATTTTTCTCTGTTAAATATGTGTCTCATGCAGCTGTGATTGTCCCCTTTTATATCTATGAACGGATCGGAATACTCCTTGATTATCTCCACAATATTTCTATTCCAAATCTATTTTTTAAGCATATCCAAACCCCATAAATAAAGGTATTCGCCTTATCACCATATATCCCATATATTCGCAAATCACAACTCCATATATGTAGGGATTTTTCACAAATCAATTATGCTTCCATACGCCTAATATATATCAGAATATACAGATTTCCATAACTCACCAATACCATAATATTCTGTCTTCTTTTTCCACAAAAACCCTTGGCGTAAATATGCTGTTTTTGCATGTTCCAACATGGAAAGTTTTTTATTTCCAAATATGTTCACAAAAACTGCCAATTAAATATTCAATGCAAATCTCCTGACTTTACAATATATATTAGTTCATGTGTTTATAATATTTGTTAATTATTTTTGACAACTTTGTTTATACTTTCATTTGTTAGAATATACTGGTTGATCGCATTTCTCTCTCCACGTATCTATCCTCCTCCTTCTCATTATCTATCCTCCTGTTACAGAACAACCGATAACAGCTAGTTTAACAGTACTTTCCGATCATCCACCAACTGCCACTTCCATTGGTGATAACCACAACCTTTCCGCCATGGCGGCTCCACCGCAAAACACACTAACAGAACCACCACCGTTCCGCCCCGATCGTTTGCCCAAACAGTAGCGCCAAGATCACCCCCTATTGCTTCCTCACTACCCCCAATCCCTAATCTAGCCCTGATTACTTAACACAAAGGAGAACTATCATGTGTTTACTCTAATGAACAAATTTATTTGTTGGAAGGTCTATACAAGAATGCTTTGATTGGAAATTTTCCCAAAGGTCGGCCAACAATGGAAAAGATTGAAGCCAATTTTAGGACAATCAGCTTTGCAGGTAAATTTTAGGTGGGTGCACTTGACTTAAAAAATATCCTCATATGAATCCCCTTGCAAAGAATCTAGATTGTGGAATTAAGATCTTTGACAAAACAAAGGAACTTGCAAACCCTTCAATAACGCACGAAATTCAAGGTCTATCCCTCGGGGTACACTCAATTTCGACTCGCTCTCTAACTAGCCCTCAGGATCAGATTACAAGGTTTATTGACACTTAACTTTCCCTCGGGGTTAAGCAACAATGGAATAGCTCGCAAGCAAAGAGTATGAACTCAAAAGGTTGTATTTTGATTGATAAAAATGGTGAAATGTAAAAATAATGTTGAAAACCACCCCTATTTATAGTACATGGTATGGTCTTCAAAAAAATACAAATAAGAAACTGAAAAGGATTATGGCAGCTTTAAGAAGCTAAAACCATATTTAACTAGACTACCTAAAATAAATGACTATATTCTTCAAGATAAATATTGAATGAATATTTTCTTATCTAATCTTACCAAATCTAATTCTAATCAAATCATAACTGAATATTCTAAACACTAAAATAAATGCATGACTGAAACATTAATTCTTACTAGGCCAACATGGCTGAATTAATGGGCCTTATTCTAAAATAAAATAAATGATCACACTACCTCATTAAAAAACCCAGTGGAAAAAAGAGTATAGTGTTATCTTCTAAAAATCCTAATTAATAAAAATAAATAAAGAAAACCTAATTCGTATCACATCCTGATTAGGTTCCATGTTGAAGATTTTCAGAGATGTCGGATAAAAGGGATTTGGTCATTAACTGGTAATACTATAAGATTCCTAAGATGGACCCCTGATTCAAACCTAATACTAAATCATCAATAGTTCCAGTCTGGGTAACCATTAGGAATGTCCCATTGTATTATTATAACACTGAATCTATTGAAGCTATTGGTAACCAGATAGGTATTTTCATGAAGATGGATTTAGCCAAAAAAAAAAGCTTACCAGGCCTTCTGCTCTTAAAATCTGTGTTGAATTAAATCTATTAGCACTTATTCCATATTTCATTAGGCTGGGTTCTGTGCAGGATAATGAGAAATGCAATTTGGAATATGAGAACATCCATACATACTGCCTTCAGTGTAAAAAATGTGGGACATGAAATCTCCAAGTGTAGAATACTTCATCCTAATACAATCCCTAAACCACCTACCTTACCCAATCAAAAAACCCAACCAGTAAAAACCATCTTGGATCCCTGCTAACAAGTCTGAATCCTCTTCTGGGGTATCCATTTCCCAAAACACAAGCCGATGCTAACACCCAAACACACCCCTCCATACCTCCTAAGGTCAGTACTTATCAGCTTGAGAAACTTACAGTGATTCAGGAAATACCCACTGCAGGCACCAATAATCTTGAACAATCCTGGAAAAATGACACTTCGGCTGGTGATATTACTGTGTATGATATCCCAGTTGGGAATATAAATGTGCCTAACATTCCATCTCCAAATGATATCTCTGTTGTACATATTGTCATATCTGACAATACTAGTTTGTCTGGGAATAATACTGTGATGCCTGATAATATGGAAAATGATGATGTTGATTGCCTCTTGGAACATACATGTGTTATGCCTGATAAATCTAAAAAGAATTTAGTTTCTGCTACTAACTCAGGAAATAACATGCATGATGACATCTCTTTTCTCCATCTTATGAAAATAGATAACATTCATACCAGTAACAAAGCACGGGATGATTTAGCTGTCAATATATGAGACACTGATGATAGCAGCCCTCATAACTTTTCCTTGAGGAGTAGCCCCATATCGGAGAATAGATTTTCGCTACTAACTGACCTTGTCAATGACTCTATATCAGATCAAGAAGATGAAGCACTTCAAATTTAGGTAAGTCGTGCACAGGTAAAGGATTGGGTTTTAAGCTGTAATCTTGGCACATAGAAATCTAGGAAAAAGAACCTTTTCAATAGGGTTAACTCAATGAACCTTAGATCATCATCAAAAAGCAAGCCACCAATTTTAAATGTCTAAGAAAACCAACAACTTTAAGTGGCTAGTCTGAAACCTGAGAGGTATTGATACCTCACTAAATAGATTGAAAAAGCTAATCAGAATGCATGATGTATCACTCCTATGTATGATGTTGCCTAAGCATGTTTCTAACCAAGGTGAGACTTATAGGATCAAATTAAATTTTCAATCTCATCACTGTACTAATCTAAGCAACATTTGTCTTTTCTGGAACTTTGATATACAAGTGGATATTATTACTGAATGTGATCAGTATGTTCACTCCAAAATCATAATTCTAGCTTTCTAGAAAGAAATTTATGCCACATTTCTGCATGCTTATACCTTTGTGTCTACCATGAAAAATCTATGGAATGCTTTGAAACCTGATTTGAATGCTAACAATCTACTCATAGGAGACTTTAATGCCATGACCTCTATCTTATAATATATAGGCCCTAACTCTCCCAATAAAGCCAGCATTAGGCATTTCTCAGAATTTATAAATAGGCATCAGCTAAAGGAAATCTTCACAGTAGGAAATACATTTACCTGGTCTAACCTGAAAAGAACACCTACTTTAGAAATGCTGGATAGGGCTTTAGGTTGTGATAAGTGGCCCCTTGATTTCCCTAATAGTTCCATTCACACTTTCAACAAACACACATCTGACCACAGTCCATTACTAATGGCTATAGGCAGTAACATAGAATCCTATCCTAAGCCATTCAGATTTTTAAATATGTGGCCAACCAGACCAGACCTTGAAAACATCATTAGAAAGGACTGGGAGAAACCAATGAAAGAAACTGGTATGATATGACTCTTTCTTAAGCTCAAAAGACTTAAAGTTGTTCTAAAAACTTGGAACAGAGAAGTCTTCGGGGATATTAATGCTAACATAAAGCATGTAGAGGAAGAAGTGCTTCAATAGGAACATGTTTATGAAAACTCTAACTCTACCACTGATCTAATTGAGCTAAAAAGAAAACAAGCCATCTTACCAAAGCCCTTCATGATAAACAGCTTTTCTGGAAACAGAAAGCTAACATCAACTGGCTTCAAGATGGGATGAAAATACAAAGTATTGTCATGCCTCAGTGAAGGAAAGAAGAGAAAAATAGATTATCACAATGATCAAGTCTTCTGATGGCTCATGTTAGATAACCCAGTGGGCATCGAAGAAGAAGCTATCAACTTTTTCTCAAACCTGCTAACTGATGACCAAGACTCCTCTTCACAGATCTTTAAGAGCCCTTTTATTAACCAAATCCCCTCATGTATCACAGACAGTGACAACACTAGACTTATGAGAGAACCTGATCCTGATGTAGTAAAATCAATAGTGTTTTCCCTAAATCTGAATGGTTCACCCGGTCCTGATGGTTTCACTGCTGCTTTTTTTAGAGAATTCTAGAACATTGTAGGTAATGATATTCTTAATGCTGTGTTAGAGTTCATGAAAGGTAATAGTATCCCTCAAGGTATTTCCAGTACTTGGATTGTCCTAATACCCAAAAAGGAAATTAATATCTCCTTTGTTTATTATAGACATATCAAACTTCATTTAATAAAGTTTTCTCTAAAATTATTAATGAAAGAATCCTAAATCTTATGCCTAGCATCATATATGAAAATCAATATGCATTTATGAACGATAGAGAATTAGTTGATAATGTTATCTAACTCTAAGAGATGACAACATTCATCAACACTAAGCAGGCTAATCCAAATTGCATAATTAAGCTAGACCTGGAAAAGACTTTTGACAGGGTTAACTGGAGTTTCCTATCTTCCTTATTGCAAAATTTTGGTTTCAAATTTGATTTCATCAAGACTATCATAAACAATCTATCATCTTTTTTTTCTCTATGTTATTAATGGCAGACCTACAGGATTCTTCAAGGCTTCTATGTTATTAATGGCTTATTCAATATTTTTTTCTGAAGCTTTCACAAGAAGCCTCAAATTTGTTCTGCCTTATGGTACTAATCAGGTTTCTCACTTAACCTATGTTGATGACACTGTGATTTTCTTACAGATTACTAGGAACTCTGTAATAAGACTTATATCTTTTTTATCTATCTTTGAAAACACCTCTGGTCAGAAAATTAACTATCAAAAGAGTAACTTCTATATTAGCAGTAATGCTAAACCTGCTCACATTTACCTACTCAGATCTAAGCTAGGGATGATTCAAGGTAATTTCCCCTTCACCTATTCAGGATGTCCCACATACATAGGTAGGATAAAATCAGCTCATTTCATACCTCTGATTGAACTTTAAGACAAGAGGTTAAAAAATTAGAAAAATGGGTGGATTAGTATGGCTGGTAAGATGACTCTAATACAGTCAGATATGTTATCCATCCTCAACATCTTTGGGTTGTCCTAAAACCCCCAGATCAGGTTATCAGAACACTCACCACGAAATTGAACAAATTCTTTTGGGTGAGAGAGATACAGGAGGAAAAAGGTCTAGAAATGCTGGGAAAAACTGTGTTGTCCTAGACTAGAAAATGGTATAGGTTTTAGAGACTTTAGAAAAACTATCAAAGCTTATTATCTTAAACTTTGGTGGAAATGCCAAATAGGTAAAAATCTCTGGTCACAATTTATATGGTCTTTTCCAAATGCCAAGAGGAACTCACATAATTGGAAGAGAATAATGTCAGTAAACCTACTGGTTGAAGCCTCCTCCAGAGTGATTCATGGTTCAGGCAAAGCCAATGCATTTACATCCAATTGGACAGGGTTTGGAGCATTACAATATTTTTGTTTGAATCAGAACATCACCTTGGACACAACTGTCTCCATTGATGATTTCATTTAACAAAAAGTTGTCTTTACTCAGCTCTTACATTTCTTGCTTGTTAACATACTCAATTTCATACATAAAGAAAAGATTGACATCAATAGAGAAGATAGACTTATTTGGACTCCGGCTAAAAATGGGAATTTCACACTGAAATCAGCCTATCAGTTGGTGGATGACAGCAGACAGAAACCAAGGTCTCTCAAACAGGTTTGGAATCCTAAACTCCCAAATTTGTTTTTCTATTTTCATGTGGAAACTCATAAATGCCATCCTATCTTTTGATGATATTGTGATACTCTCAAATATTTCCCTGGCATCTAAATGCCCCTAGTGCTTTTAGACTCTGTCTCCCATTTTTTCAATGATTACAACTTGGCTTTGGTACTGTGGTCTTACTTTCAAAACCTGTTCAGCATAAACTGCCCACTTTTTCCTACTATATGGTATAGATTGTCTTTCTTATGGTCATCTAATGGCTTTACTAAGACACACTCTGAACTAATCAAGATGATTCCCTCATACATATGTTGGTACTTATGGAAATCAAGAAACAAATATTGCTTGAAAAACTAAATTCATAGACGGATGTCATGATTTAGTCAATCAAACATGACATTTTTCGTGCTTTCCATAATAAACCAACATATAGTTCTAACAGTGATGATTGGCATTGGTTCAACCTTGGCTTAACACCTAAGCCTAGACCTCCTCCAAAACTTAAAATTCAAATAATCCATTGGCTGAAACCTGTAACTGGTTTAAAAATGAATATGGATGCATCATGGTCAAACAGTGAGAAAAAAGTTGGTATGGGTATCATTATTAGGGATCATCTTGGTTCTTTCATCACTGCTTTTTGTAGATTAAATAGGGCACCATCCAGTGTGCATGGTGAATTACTAGCTATATATTTTGGTACCAAAATGGCTAGGAACTTAGATATCCAACACCTTATTCTGGAATTTGACTATAAGGTTTCTCTAGAATGGATTAAAAATCCATTGACAACACACTGGACTCTTTTTAAACTAGTTCATTTGATAAGGAACCTAGTTGGAAACATTACTTTAGTCTACACTCTGAGGCAAGCAAATCTTATTGCAGATCACATCTCTAAAATCGCTCTTATATCTAATTGTAACAAGTATCCCTCATGGGAACACCTAGATACTAAAGCTATTGGGGTACCCGTGCCATACGATTATGAGTCGGATGCTACTCAGAGTTTATTGATTGCCATTTGCATATTCTCCTCGGGGTATAGCTACACATCAATGGACAGAGGAAGATTAGAAACAAGCTGCTGGAATCACCATGGAGCGAATGACTATAAGTCTGCAACAGATGAAGTGGAATATTTTGTCCACAAATTCATCAAGTTGGCCTTCAACACTTAGGAATCTACCTGAACGGTTGACATATTATAACACTCATTTAAATGATCTAGTCTCAAAACTATTCACACAAGGGGTGGAGATAGTTTTAGGGGAAACATCATTTAAACAAAGTTATAATCTCTTGTATAATCCTACAACTCCTTCTATCTTTTGCTTAAATCCGTTCAAGTATAACTTGAACTACATATGTATTATAACAGCTTTTAGGTTTGGGGATTCTTAAATAACCCCACCACCCTCTTTTGGGTACTTATTAAATAAATGTTAGAATATACTGGTTATAAAATTTAATTTATATATTTATATATTTGTTAAGTGTTTTAGAATTTTAGTTTAGACTTTTATTTATTCAAGAAATAATAGAACTTACAATTAGAATATATATAATATATTAGTTCATATGTTTAGAATAAAAAGTCTATCTCTTGAAAAATGATATTTCCAGAAGTCGTGGGAAGACCAAGGTTTAAAGTACAAATTAGAAGAAATAGATAAAATTTTCGGGTTGCATAAATCGGGTTATAAACTTTATAACTATTTCACGTTGCACAATGAATTTTAATATTGCAACTAAGACCTTTTACCTTTTATTATTTTAATAAAACCCCATCTTTCCATAGGCTTATCGAAAGACGGTCTTTCCCAAGACTTTGTCTTAGAATAATTACTTATAAATTTAAATAATTATTAATTGGTTTATTTATTTATAATATTTGTTAATTATTTTATAAATTTATTTTAGACTGTTATTTTATGCAAGATAATAATAGAACTTACAATAGCATTATATATTTTAATTTATTTAAATCAATTTTTAGTCAATTTAAATAATTAGTTATAACCAAAATATTGTATTTGTTAAAAAAAAAAGAGTTGTTGTCCAATATTATAAGTGACAAAATATATCCGTGATTTTCAACTGTTGACCCATTTAATTATCCAGTTGCCCACAAGATATTATGAATTGTAAAGGAATAAAGAAAATATTTATTCTTTAAAAAAAAAAGAGAGACGGAAGAAACGATAGCTTGGGCTTACCAACCAAAATCCAAACCCAAAGAAATAGCTATTGGCATGCGCGGGCTCACGCTATTTCTTTTTCTTACCGACTTCAGGAAAATATCGATTGCTCACGCGCGGGCTTTCCATCTTGAATGATCCGAATAATTTTTTATAACCCAGTTTTGACCCGGTTAAGACCCGCGAATTTTAGAGAATTTTCTATAAATTGCAATTATATCCCTCACTTCATTTTCATTCAAGCTATGGTGAGGCGGTTTCATTAGGACTTTCTCAACTTTATAACTAATATATATTGCATAATAAATTTTAATATTGCAATTAAATTTTTTTACTATTTTATTATTCTAAATAAACCTTATTTTCCCATAAGCTTATGAAAAAAATATCTTTCCCAACACTTTGCCTTAAGTTAGAAGTTGAACAGTTAGAATTTTTAATTTATTTTATTCATCAATACATCAGAATTATTTGCATTTTTATAATTAAATTTATTAAGAATATATTAAAACTTTAAGTTACATATTTTATAACAATTCCAACCTTATAATTCATTACATTTTATCACAACATATTATCATATTTAATAAAGACTAAATTATTTTTTTAGTCCCCTACAAAGTATCTTATACCATGTTTTAGTCCCCGTTTGCAAATCAACCCTTAGACGGTACCTAAAAAATTTAAAATAATTTTTTTGGTCCCCAAAGGTGATTTTCAGGTAAAGTCAAAGGTCAAATTAGTCAAAATCTATAAAATGACCATTATACCCCCAAGTTTAAAAAATCAAAAAAGAAAAGAAAACAGGATGGACCGCCGTTGAACCTCTTCTTCGCTGAACCTCTTCCCCAATGAACCCTAAATGTCGATCAAGAGCGTCGTCGCCGAATAGAATCCGCTTTCAACAATAGGATTGAGGGAAATTTCTATACCTCCACCGTCGTTACTGTCGTGGATGTTAAGGAGCCACTCCATGTCGACGACGGAGTTCTCGAGGAGCACCTGCAACTTCTTGAATTCTGCGGCAATGACGATGGTGATGAGGCTGCGGATGAGGCTAATGTGACGACACTAGCAGACGAGATATAGTGTCTTCTCCAAAAGCTTTGTGACCTCCATCGCAATCCGGTGGATGGGCCGCTTGTTGAGAGCGCCGAGTGGAGGTTCAGACCAATTTTATCGGCAAGGATCTTCACGGTGGCACACTCGAATTTGATGGAATTAGCCTCTATCGCCGCCTCACGTATGCGTTCTGAGAGGATCATCAGATACTAGAGGGGGTCCTCCATCACCTCCTCGCACTCCTCCTCCTCGTCGGCGGCAGGCGCCGGCGGGGACCGGTTGCAGCATCACCGGCTTTTCCATTTCTTGTTTTTAGTTTGTTTGCAATTAAGCCCCTAAAAAATATAGAATATTTACGTATTGACCCTATACTTTAATTGAAAATGTTTTTAATTAGTAAAAATACCATTATACCCCTGGCTATACCGGAAAACCATTTAGTCATACCGAAAAGCCACTTTTGGAGACCAAACAAATTGTTTTGAATTTGTTGGGTACCGTCTAAAGGTTGATTTGCAAATGGGGACCAAAACATGGTATAAGATACTTTGTAGGAGACTAAAAAATAATTTAGTTTTTAATGAATAAAATATACGAATGAATAATTTATTTTATTTTATTTGGAAGTATTTTTTAAAAATATAGTTAATTTAATAAAGTATATAATTAAACAACTCAAATAAATTACCAATGTGACATATTGAATAATTAAGACTTGAATGTCATGGGTTTAATTTCGACCAATAACATATATTTATTAAACTCATTAGTTTGTGCTTGGATCATGCTCGGGCCTCAAACGTGCTCGTGTTGTATGTGTTTAATATCGAGCCGAGTCTGTGCCGTCTGCATGCAGCCCGGTCCAATTTCCAACTCTAGTGCCTTGTTCCATGAACTTCCATAACCCCCTGCCACTACTAATTAACCATTCTATACTCCGCACATGTGCCTTATTCCAAGTCTCTAACTTCCACACCCACGGGTGTACCCCATTGGTTGGGAGATGGGTGGGTAAGCCAATGATCCCAGGTTCGATACTCGGCAACGGCAGTGTGGGGAGCTCTTGCTTTGCAAGGCTCCCTTGTGCGCACCGAGTCCATACCAAGCCCATTGATCCTGGTGCTGGGCTACCGTAATTTACCTCTCATACGATGGTCGGGGTGTCGGCTGGTATGGGCCGCTGAGAGCGAGCGGATGATCGCCTTTTGCCAAGTCTCTAACTTCCACAATCTCCTACCGCTACCAAGTAAGGATTCTATACTCCTTATTCTCAACTTTTAACTTCTCTAAACTCCCACAACTACAAACTAGCACTAACTACTCGTAATCACAATTAACCATTCTATGCAACCATGATTACTCAATAATTCACTCATTTAACCTTGTTACAATAACTGGAATACAAGAAAAAAGGGAGAATCACTATCACCCATTTTCATACATGTAATAAATGTAGAACTCTATCTAGTTTCAGTGAAACTGCTAATCTTATAAGGGGATAATTTGCATGAACCATTTCCCAAGTTGATTCTTAATCTATATTCTGAATCATTACTTAAACCTAGAGATGTAAACGAGTCACCTTTGATCGAGTTCAAGCTTGATTGAAAATTCTTGAGTTCGGGTGAAATTAGTTTGCTTGAGTTTGTGTCCAAGCTCAAACTCGAGTCATGATTAAATTTTTATTTTCGTTGTATATATACATTTGTTAAATTTTAAGGTATCTTGGACTTCCATCTTGAAACCAATTGGCACTAAGTAGAGGTGACCCAAGACCTTATATATAACTTATTTAGTTCTTAAGAAACCGATGTGGGATATAACTTTTAACACGCCCCTCACGTGCCAGCGTGGAAACATTCCGCGACCCATATCGGGTCAAATAAAGGGGATTCACACATCGGCCAAATAACCCAACCATCTGATACCATGTTAAATTTTACGGTATCTTGGGCTTCTATCTTAAAACCAATTGACACTAAGTAGAGGTGACTCAAGACCTTATATATAAGTCATTTAGTTTTTAAGAAATCGATGTGGGATATATCTTTCAACTACATTGTAATATGTTATATTTGGTTAAAATACATTAAACTAGCTCGACAAGCTTAACGAACGAGTTTGAGTTCAAACTCGAATACATTTTGAATTCGGTCAAATTCAAAAGCAAAACAAATTTTGACCAAGTTCTTTGCGAGCGTTTTGCAAACAGCACAGTTCATTTACACCCAGAAAAATATATTAAAGGGATTTTGTCTGACAGCTGAATCAGGTGGTGTTCATCTCAACATCAGCAATACAGAGAGTCGGTTCATCTTCCATTGCCAGGTTCCTCATTTTGCTAATTTATTTGTTGCACGTCAAGGTGATGGCTGATCCAACCATTTCTCATCACCGTCCACATACATGGGACCGGCTCAGTACTGGTACAACTAATGACTAATGATTTAGAGTCCTCATGCACAATAGATAGATATAAAGTTGAGAAACTAGCTGTGACTGCTTGTTTTTTAGGTTCCTTCTCACGTGAACACATCTATGTTCTCTCGTACGAGACAAAGATCAGCTCACAGTATGTGTGCCCTTTGGAGCATGCTATGTATGTGGTGTTTTTTTACACTTCATAGTACTATCATCTTATGTACTCCTTCGGGTCCCCTATTATTGCCCCCCTATTTTTAGGTACTCTTTTTTAATAGAGTATAAAATGAATATTACATTAAAAAGTAAGAAAAGTAAATTGGGTGGATGAAATAATTTAGGATTAGCCAAAAAGGAAAAGGAGCCAGTATAAAAAAAATATTCCTAAAGGAAAGGGAGTTATTATTAGAGAATCAGAGGGAGTACCTTATGTGAACTAAGTAACTTAGCTTGTAGTTTGCTCATGACCATTACAAGTTGAGGTCGAGTCATTAAAAAAAAGAGTTGAGTTGAGATCAACTGGTACAACAAAAGAGGAGGATGCTGTGTTTTTTTATCCGAGAGGAAGTTGAGTTGAAAATGAGTCGTATAGGGGAAAAATGATGTTGAAGTCCCTCTCTATACATGTGTTATAATCTGAAAGGGCAAGATGGACTTTTACTTTTAATTGGTAAAGTTGCAACGGGTTGGTGGAAGAACAATGAAGCTGAACATTCAAGTTGTGGTGACTGGGTTTGTAACAGATTCGGTTGGAGACTTTAATAACTATCAATTAACTATCGGTGTCGTTAGTTGTGTATTTAAGCTGTAGGTGAGAGAAGAAACAGTTATCGTCGAGATCATTGATCATTCTTGTAAGTTGAGCTGTAATTTTCAGCTTATTCTTTCTAGTCTAACTCTGTATTTGTTTGTAATTATCCTTTAAAATCATCGATCATTACAGTGGTATCAGAGCACATTGATTCTTGGTGTTAATGGTGGAAAACGCGTGTTGTAAGAGGTTGGAGAACCATATCAAAGATGTGGAAGCTCATTTGATGGTTTCAGCTCAGAATCTGAAGAAGGAGGTGGAAACATCTCTGAACGACATGAAGACTAAGATGAACGAGGGATTGACTGACAACATCAACAAACTGGAAGCGTTGATGGTGATTCTGACGGAGATGCGTAAAGAAAATAAGGAGGTAATAGAGGCGGAATTCACCCATATGAAATCCAGCCAAAATCGATTGGACCAGGAAAATCCACTGAATCTTGAATGACACGCTACAAGAGGGAACATTTGTATCATTCATAACCCTAGAGCCATGAATAATGAAGATTGGAGAAATAAGATATGTTTGAGTTCTGGTAACAATAGTCTAAGATTGAACTGTCTGTATTTTCTGGGGAAAAACATGTTGAATGGTTGAGGAAATGTGGCAAGTTCTTTAACTATTACAGAATTTATGATCCACAACGTTAATAAGCTATTGAAATTTTTTTTTTGAATAAACCATCCATAGATGGGGGAAATTATATTGGCCTTCCCGAGCCGTAATAAATAAAATAAAAGAAGCCGAGGCTAAGTTACTGTACAGAGTGAGCATATTGCTCTTGAAGCAACCATAAATTGCTTCCAAAAGAATGAGCTAGAGTATTAGAGATGCTATAGGATGAACTCTCGAACTTCTTAGTGAATCGAAAAAAACGAGACACAAGTCAGTCAGAGAGAAGATAACCATGAGCGAATCCTCTAATTTTTTGAACAAAAAAACGAGCAGTTAAAAATGTAAACTTTGGCCTCAGTGTTGTGAGCTTTCATTTTGCCCTGATCCAAAACTGATGAGGAATGCTTCAGAGTCTTCAAAAAGATTTGCTAGCTCCACGAAGGGAAAGAAAACTGTGCTTAATACACTTGGAATTCCAGGCGACTTGTGTGATGAGCAAGCAGGAGGCATATATCAAGCAGCAACATCAAAAACCTGCAGTCAAGAGCGGGAATGAGTAGCATCCGAACTAATTAAACAAACCGTAGAGTAGGGGTGCCAATTTGATCTAGTCTCACTAACCCCTGGACAGTGCTGGGAAGTTCAGATATGGTAATAAAAGATGAATCACGTTCTAGTTGCAAACAAAGTTTAGCTAGAGTATGAGCCACCAGGTTAGCCTGTCTATATATATGAACGAGTTTGATGTCACTCAATGTTTGATGAATCTCATCAGCTAAAGAAAAGCATTTCCAGTGACATCGTAGTGGTTCATTAGTAAAAAGTACCGCAGAAAGACAGTCCGATTCCATGTAAAGGGGGCCAGTTAAATCATGTGAAACCTGTGTGGCAAACTTAATAGCCTTCAATTCAGCTTCCAAAGGGGATAGAGCATTAGTAAATAGAGTGTAGGCTCCCCTGAAAGCACCTCTACTGTCTCTAATGATCACTCCAATCCCGCATTTATAAGTATTGCATGACCATGAAGCATCAACATTAAGCTTAAAACCCGATGTAGGCTTAATCCAAGCAATTTTCCAGATTTTTGGCCTTGGGGAAAGTTTAAGGAGTGGTAGAAAGGAATGATCTGCAATACTCACATCTAGGGGAGATGCTATATGAACCAGATTGGCACTGAAGGAGAAAAAAAATCTGATTTCTAATGAGTTGTAGCACGATGGTGGAGGAAGGCTTGATAGATTCAAATAAGTATCTATTTCTCATCTTCCAAATATTCCAAAAAGTAAAGATAGCAGCGGTACGGATCATTATAGCATGTAAAGAAGTTAGAGCAGGCAAAGTTAAGTAGTATGAAATTCTTTCCCAAACCGATGGGAAGGTTCTATCTCGAATACCCATGAACTGATGAATAGTTCTCCAAACAGATAGAGAGAAGTCACATGTATTAAAAAAATGCTCCAGAGAGTCCTCATGCTTATTGCACATGCATCATTTAGAAGCCAAACAAAACCTCAGTTTCCTGAGTATGTTATCAAAAGGCAACAGAGAATTTATTACTTTCCACATAAATACAGAGATTTTCTTCTCAAATCTGGGGTTCCAAAGGTGTTTAGAAGAAGATGTCGTACCTGTATGGCTGCATAGCAAATTTACTTACAAGGAAGGTCAGAAACTTGGTATCAGAATGTGAAAATGATTAGAAGAATGAATAGTTGGGCTGAATTTTGTGAAGCAGTATTAAAACATTTTTTAGAAATTGGGGGTAGGGATTAAAGAGAGGAGTTAAACAAACTTTATCAAACTGGAACTGTGAAGGAGTATCAAGAACTTTTTGAAGAGTTGAGGCCTAAGATTGTTGGATGACACCCTTATTTGTCTGAAAAATATTTTATGACGAACTTCATTATTGGATTGAAGGAAGAGCTTAAGCCTATGATTAAGCTTTTCAAACCTGAATCTCTGCATGATATGATAGAAGTAGCTTATCTTCAGGAAATGAATTTGGAGGTACATAATAGAAGAAACAGAGGAGGTGGTTTAGCAAGTTTGAATATGGGTAATATTAAGTCTGTCTAGGAAAGAGCTACGTGGAAATATGATTAAGCTAAAAACAATCACGCTAGTCAGGTTTGGAGAACTTGTTCTACTGATAAGAGTAGGATAGGAATGCTGGAAATGACAGGTTCAAGCGGACATCATCACAAGAATTACAATTCAGGAGAGAATATAATTCTGCTATAAATGTGGAGACAAATTCACTCCTGAACACCATTGCAAAATCAGGAAAATTAATCACATTGCTGGATGTGAAATGTTGCAACCATGTGAGGTTTTGGTTGAAGAATTGGAGGATTTGAGTATGAATGAGGAAGAGGAGCCAAAATGATTTAACTAAAACACTATTGGAAGGGATGCTAGCTCTAGGATTAACACATTGACTTTTTTTAGACATATTTGAGGAGTGGAAGTAAGGATTATTTTAGATACTAGTTCTATAGATTCTTTCATTGATCCTATTGTAGTAAAAATCGGAGGATTAAAAGTGGTGAGAACTAGACCCTTCTTGATCATTGTGGCTAATGGTGGCAAAGTATATGGTACTGAGTTATGTCCTGAAGTTTTTTTGGAGTATTAAGTATAATAAATTTGTATTCGATATGAAAATATTGAATTGGGTGTTCGATATTATTCTTGGGGTTGACTGGATGAAGGGTTTTAGCCCCATTACATTTGACTTCAGGGCTCAAAATCATTCATTTTTTAGCAAAGGATATCATTCGGTGATGCAGAGCTCTAAAATCCTATGCATGTGATTTTGGTTAAGCATGCCGGAGATTGAGAATTCAGAGAATAAATTATCAACAACAGGAAGAATTCAAAGACTGGGAGGGTCAACAATTCAAAAACACAGATCATCAGTACCTGGGAAAGAAATATGAACACCAGAAGCTCATGAAGATGAAATTTGAACAGAAATTTCAAGAAAATACGGTTGTATATGGTAAGAAATGAAGAATGGGAAGAAGGGAATAAGAATTATTGCTTTAGTGCATCGATTTAAGGAGGAAAAAAAACTGATTACATGATTTCAGCTGGGAGTGGAGGAAGTGAAATCAAGGTTTTAGCTGTACCAACACTCATAAAACAGGTTCTGATTTCCTTTATTGATATGTTTTTTGTACGAAAGGGTCAACCTCCTGAGAGAAACATTGATCATTAGATCACTTTGAAACCTAATTCTCATCCATTTAAAATCAAAACATATAGGTACCCCCATGCTTATATGGCGGAGACCGAGAAACAAGTGAAAGAACTATTGGAGAATCAGGTAATTCAGTGCAGCAACAGTCCATTTGCTTCTTCAGTGGTCCTAGTTAAGAAAAAAGGCTCAACCTGGAGAATGTGTATAGATGATAGGAAACTCAAGGAACTCACTGTGAAAGTTTGTTTTCCGATACCTATAATCAATGAATTTTTAAATAAGTTGAATGGATCCAAATACTTCTCAAAGCTTGACTTACGAGCCGGTTATCATCATATTAGAGTGAACAAATATCGATGTGTCCATTTTATGTGCATATTTTAGTAATTTTTGGGATCACTTTTGTACTCTTTTCCTATCAAGAGCTTGTGTTTTACCTTGAAATTCTCTTAGGAGAGGTAAGAGCGACTTTACGCTCTTTTACCCTTTTCTAAGTGGATGTTGTGTGACAAAGGAAGAACATTGATACTTGAAGATCGGAGACCATTGAAGATCACCTTTTGAAGACTTTGAAGATTTGAAGACTAGCTTTGAAGATTGAAGACAAAAAGAATTCAGGATTTGAAGGCAAGGCGACACAAGGGTGAAAATGGGCAGCCCGCCCGGGCGAGGTCATTCCCGCCTGAGCAAGGCCATTTCCACCCGAGCGGGAGCATGCTACACTTTTGGTTTTTACTTTTCTTTTCCTCCCTCTTGTACTATAAAAGGAATTTTTGGCCACCCACTTCATATCTTATCCTTCTTGGCCGAATTCCACCTTCTCCAAACCATAGGTTCTTCATCTTTTTCATCCTTTCTCTCTTTATTTCGCTATGCATTTGCTTATGGATGATAGTATGATTTGTATTAGTTAATCTAGTTCTTGGGAGCAATTGATTGAACTTCCAAACTTATGTAGTAAGATTCTATATTTGCTCATTTATGAACATTTATTGGAGAACATTTATTATGTCATTAATGTTGTGCTTTGCCTCATTTATTCCATGGGTTGTTTGAGTATAAGAAATGTTTGTATGATTGAAGTTTTAGTGTGTTAGGAAAGTTGCAAATTTCTTAACTAATTTGACATCAAATCCAAAAGCATGGATTTAGAACTTCTTGTGTATAATGTGTGGTAATTCTTGCTAGATGAGTATGTTAATGTGGATTGTTTTCATATTTATCCCATAGATGCAAAGAAAGGTTGAACCTTAAATATTATTTGTTCTAGGTTTAACTTAATAAATGCTTTGTTTGGTTAAATGACTATGTATTTGGTAGAAGGCTTGTTGTTATCAAGCCTATGGTCCTTTGGGTGAAATGCCATTGATAAAATACCCCTATGATGTTGTTTGTCTAGGGTGATCGTCAATGAGGTTTGCAAATGGTCGTTGTTTGTCTTTGAAAACTACTATTAAGAAGGAACGAATGTTGATCTTCAAATGAGAATTGATAGCACTCCCCATAGACAATAAATGTAATTGAATGAGTGAATGAATCAATGAGCTATAGGAAGTTTGGAAATGGAAGTCGATTGCCCCCAAGACTCCGTTAATTATCATTTTAATAATCTCTTTAGTTTTATTTCATGACTAGCATAGTTCTCTTTTTTTGCTAATTGTTGTCTTTCAATTTGATAACCTAGGATTAAAATCCAACCCCCCCCCCCCCATTTACATGTTTTTATATATATCTATGTATATATATGCCTAGTACGTTTTTTTGGTATATGTTTAAACACTTAAAAGGATCCCTCTTCTCGTGGACGACCCCGACTTGCCATTATCTACTCAATTGTAGATAGGAAGAATTAGGGCTTGAAAGTATTAACTTTGAGAGGTACGACGATGACCTCACAAATTTTGGCGCCGCTGCCGGGGAAGAGACGTTTATTTTTAAGTGTTTAGGCATGTTATGTGTGATTATGTGCTAGTTGTAAATATTTGTTAGTTTGATTTTGTTTTGATTTCTTAGTTGACTTACCATTTTCGCTTGGCTAGGAGACGTATTGTTTGAGTTCTTGGTGTATGGTTCGTACGCGATCCTCTTCATAAGAACCCCTACACTACGACCCTGAGTTAGAGTTGAATTTGAGATGGGCTAGGAGGCTTTCTTTGGAAAGTGTGAATAACACTCCTCCTAGTGACCATTTTGTGGATACCTCTACTTCTATGGAGTATCAACGTGAGCATAAAGATGAGCATCCAGGAGGAGGGCTTCAACATCCTTCTCTCCAAGGGAGAGATCCTCCAATCTGCGGAAGGGAGATTCCTTTGGGGCAAGCATTGTTAAGAGACATTATGGCTCCCAACCTCAATCAACAACTGATGTGCATTGAGTATCCCTTTTTTGGACCGAATGGGCACTTCAAACTAAAGACCGGGTTCATAAACATGCTACCCATCTTCCTTGGTAGGTAAGGGGAGAATGCCAACAAGCACCTCACCGAGTTTCACTTTTTATATGGTGGTACGGTTCCTCACGGAGTAGATGAGGATTTTTATAAGTTGAAGGCATTCCCGTTCACACTAAGGGATGGTGCAATGAATTGACTCCACTACCTACCACCCAAGAACATCAAGAGTTGGCTTGGCATGAAAACGAAGTTTCTAGCCAAATACTTCCCGGCCTTGAAATCCACCACCTTGAAGAAGGACATAAGTAACATTCTCCAATGGCACGGAGAATCTCTCTTTGACTATTGGGAGAGGTTCAAGAAGTTTCTCGCAAGTTGTCCTTACCATGGTTATTCAGTGGGAGATTTTGTCTATTACTTCTACAATGGTCTACTTGATGAGGATCAAAGGTTTGAGGAGTTCTTGTGGTGGCACCTTTGGGAACAAGATGTCATCTGAGGCTATGCAATTGTATGAGGAACTAGCAGAAGAATCAACAAACTTTAGCTCAAGGGACGATTTGAGAAGGAGAAATCCAATACCCACTAGTGACTCTTCCAATAGTGGGAAGCTTAAAGACCAAGTCTCGGCCCTTGCATCTATGGTGAAATCGTTGATAATAAAGCCAGGAAATGTGCCACATGTTAAATCATATGAAATTTGTTACCTGGTGCATCCTACAGATACTTTCCCTACGTTGCAAGAGGACTATGTCGAAGAGGTGAGTGCCATGAGGTATCAACGAAATCAAGGCTACCAAGGATATCAAGGTGGGCAAGCTACCAAGGTTATCAAGGGTACCAAAACCGGCCATACAATTCGGGAAATCATGATAGCCCGAACCTCCGGTATGGAAACCCCCAAGGAAGCCAAAACCCTCAACCGTATCGGCTTCCTCAACAGCAATATAGGCCACCTCAACAATAATTTCAAAGGCTCCAAGACAAGCCCCGACACCCAGGGGAGAGCTTGGGGTTAATAAAAGATGAGGTGATGCAAGCCATTCACCGGTTGAGCATGTGCGCGGAAAAAGGCAAAAAATTCCAAGATGAAGCCAAGGCAAGCATCAAGAACTAAGAAACTCATGTGAGCCAAATAGCTCAAGTGGTGAATCAAATGGAGGCCCAAGAAAAATGCAAACTTCCCTCCCAATTGGAGATCAACCCTTGAAAAAATGTGAGTGCAATCTCATTGAGAAGTGGAAGGGAAGTGAAGGAGCCCCAAGCAAGGGTTGTTGAGCGGATGGCTGAGAAAGAAGAAGACCATGAAGGGAAGGCCGAGGAGTCGGCCAAAGAAAGCAAAGAAGAAGAAATCGAGGTGGAGACATTTGTGCCAAGATCGGGATCAAATCCTGAAACATCATCCCCACCATACAAGAAGTCGAGAGGGGCGGAGATCCCTATTTATGCACCAGAACCACCATTTTTGGAGGCATCAAAGGATAGGAGGACACCAAAGACATCTACGAAGTCTTTCATAGATGCGAGGTAAATATTCCACTCTTAAATGCTCTAAATCAAGTTCCCATGTATGCTAAATTTCTTAAAGAATTGTGTACTGTTAATAGGAAATAACAATTGAAAAGTAAGAAAAAGAGTGTGAAAAGTGAACATGTCCCTGCCGTGTTTAATGATGAAATGCCACCTAAATGTGATGATCCAAGAATGTTTACAATCCCTTGTGAAATAGGAGACAAATGTGTTAACAAGGCCATGTTAGGCTTGGGTGCTTCAATCAATGTGATTCCATATGCCTTGTATGAAAGTCTAAATCTAGGCATTTTGCACAAAACCGGGATTGTTATCCAACTAGCCGATCACTCTAGCACATACCCAAAAGGTATTGTGAAATATGTGTTGGTGAAAGCGGATTCTTTGACATTTCCCACGGACTTTTATGTTCTTGAAATGGGAGGTGACAATAGTTCTAAACATATTCTTTTAGGAAGGCCATTTCTAAAGACTTCAAGGACTATAATTGACGTGCATAAAGGAACATTGACCATGGAATTTAATGGGCGGAAGGTAGAATTTGACACTAATGATTCTATTGATCATCCTAGTAGATACCATTCTTGCTAAGTTATTCATGTTATTGATGATAAAGAGCAAGATGTAATTGAGCCCAAAGATGGTAGTTCCTTAAATGTTGCCATAGATGATGTTTTGAGTGATGCCTTGATCAAATGTTGTTAGTACTAACTTGAAGGAAAACAACAATGGCAAATACACTCTTGGTAAAACAACATCTAAAACTTTTCGTGTGTTCACGGGTAAGACAATAAGGGTGATTTTCCCTCCTTCTCTTTAGAAGACTTCGGTGGAAGAGTGAAAACCACCACCGAAAGCTCTTAAATGTTCACCCCTTGAAGAATGAGAGAAACCTCTAAATGCTCACATGCTTGAGATCACCATGGAACAAAAAGGTGAGTTGTTGGAAATGTTGAGGGAACATGAAGAAAGCCTTAGCTATCTGAAGAAGATTTTATTGAGGGATGATGTGAATCCCGATTGTTTTGACCCGGATCGAGGATATGAGACTGATCATCTCGGTTCATTTGGTGAGTAAGCTCCAAGAAGGGGAGCAAGTCGTACCGACGACATTAAATAAACTTGGATTTGATCATCCGGATCGTCATTCGTGACTTTTCGTTGAGGTTATCTCAATTTAATTTCTATTGTTATTTTCCATTGTTTTAATTTATTTTATTGCTATCACGGTTGTGTTTTCCATGATTTTGTAGCAAAGTAGGTCGAGCATAGGAGAATCGGCGATAATTTTGGAATGGAAAAATTGGCCTTGTAAAAAAAATTCAGAAGCTGAGGGGGGAGCTGGCCGCGGATGCTGGGAGCATTCCCGCCTGCGCGGCCAAGCTCCTGCTCGCACGACAAGCGAGGGCACTATTCAGGGTTTTTTTTCTTCTCCTCTCTTCTCCATTTCAAGAACTCCTCCAAATAACCCATCTCCATCTTCCAAATTTCACCATTCCTAGCCAACATTCAATCCTTTCCACTCATCAAATCCATCCTCCAACCCATTAAATCTTTAAATCCAAAAATTTATCCAAGAACCCTAACTTTTTGGGATTTTCGTTCTTGAATTGAATTGGTCACTTTGGAAGCAATAAATTGCTTGGATTCACTTGAAAATGTGTTCTTCCTAGTCACCTTCTTCACAATCATGGGTGTTTGTGCTTAGTTAATTTGAGGTGAGAGAATTTTTGTGGTGATGTGCTATATTGTCAATTGTTCGTTGGACTCTTAGAGCTAGTTTGTTCTTGAAGTTTGGGGGAATTGTTGCATCAAGAGTTTGTAAGTCATTTTTCCTTCGCCCCTATACTTGAAACTTGTTGCCTTAGGTGTTTTACATTGAGGGCAATGTATGATTTTAAGTGTGTGTGTGGGGGGGGGTTTAATGGTCGACATGTATATAATTAGCTACTTTTGATTGGAAAAATGGAAAAAATATATTAAAATTTTTGAAAAAAATAGAAAATGAAAAAGAACAAAAACAAAAACAATCCAGCTAAGTTGAAAACCCGAGAGGGAATCTTAGGCAACATTGGGGGCCCTGATAGATCAAAAACCCGAAAGAGCGATCTAGGTAAAAATGAGAGGCTAAATGTGCAGAAAAAGGTGAGATATGAGCTAAAGAAACATGATGTGTGGCTAGGATGAAAACCCGAAAAGACTTCTAGGAAAAATGAGAGAAAGGGAGAAAAAGGAAGAATGTTATGTGTTCACTCATTTACCGGCATTGGAGTCATAAGGTTGTGGTAGCCATATGGATGGATCGGGTAGCTTGACATCTTGAGACCTCTTGGGATTGGGGAATTTAGCGGGGAAAACGAAGTAAGTAATGAAATTCTTGATTGTTGGTATACTTCGTTTCTAGGATGATATATTGGTATAAAGTGGAGTATGTGTTTGAAATTTATGTATGCTTTTAGCTTCACATTGTACCATTGGATTTGAGATTGTCAATTCGGGATTTGGAGATGTTTTAGGGATATAAATGAATTGATAGGTTGATATGGTTTGGGTAGATTTAGGAATGGGGGTTGTGGAAAACTTCTCATTTGATCTTACCGTTGAGATATGTGATATTGAGAGTTTTGTGAGGTATTGACTTGGGGGAATCGTAGATAGGATGTGGATACGCCAATTCCTTCATGCGCTTGAATCTTTTCTTACTCGAGAGTGAGTAAGGTTTAAGTGTGGGAGGTTTGATGCGTCCGTTTTATGTGCATATTTTTAGTAATTTTTGGGATCACTTTTGTGTTTTTTTTGTTATCAAGAGCTTGTGTTTTACCTTGAAATTCTCTTAGGAGAGGTAAGAGCGACTTTACACTCTTTTACCTTTTTCTAAGTGGATTTTGTGTGACTAAGGAAGAACATTGAGACTTGAGGATTGGAGACCATTGAAGATCACCTTTTGAAGACTTTGAATATTTGAAGACTAGCTTTGAAGATTGAAGACAAAAAGAATCGAGGATTTGAAGGCAAGGCGACACAACGGTGAAAATGGGCAGCCTGCTCGGGCAAGGCCATTCCCGCCCAGGTGAGGCCATTCCCTCTTGGGCGAGCCCATTCCCTCTTGGGCGAGCCCATTCCTGTCCAGGCGGGAGCCTACTACACTTTTGGTTTTTGCTTTTCTTTTCCTCCCTCTTGTACTATAAAAGGAATTTATGGCCACCCACTTCTTATCTTAACCTTCTTGGCCGAATTCCACCTTCTCCAAACCCTAGGTTCTTCATCTTTTTCATCATTTCTCTCTTTATTTCTCAGTGCATTTGTTTATGGATGTTAGTATGATTAGTATTAGCTAATCTAGTTCTTGGAAGCAATTGATTGAAGCTTTCAAACTTATGTAGTAAGATTTTATATTTGCTCATTTATGAACATTTATTAGAGAGCATTTATTATGCCATTAATGTTGTATTTTACCCCATTTATACCATGGGTTGTTTGAGTATATGAAATGTTTGTATGATTGAAGTGTTAGGGTGTTAGGAACGACGCAAATTTCTTAACTCATTTGACATGAAATCCAAAAGCATGGATTTAGAACTTCTTGTGTATAATGTGTGGTAATTCTTGCTAGATGAGTATGTTAATGTGGTTTTTTTTCATATTTATCCCATAGATGCAAAGAAAGGTTGAACCTTGAATGTTGTTTTTTCTAGGTTTAACCTAATAAATGCTTTGTTTGGTTAATTGACTATGTCTTTGGTAGAAGGCCTAGTATGTTTTCTCCGCTATATGTTTAAACACTTAAAAAGATCTCTCTTCTCGTGGACGATCCCGAATTGCCATTTCCTACTTAATTGTAGGTAGGAAGCATCAGGTCTTAAAAGTATTAACTTTGAGAGGTACGAAGATGATCTCACAAATATGATATAGTTAAAACAGCTTTCCAAACTCACCATAGTCTCTTTGAATTCATTGTTATGTCGTTTGGTTTGACTAACATACAGACAACTTTCCAATGCCTAATGAATCAGATTTTCAGCAATTTTCTCAGGAAAATATGTTTTGGTCTTTATCGAGGACATATTAATATACAACAAAAATCTTGAAGATCATTTTGAGCATTTGACATCAGTGTTGGGTATCTTACACAAAATGTGTATTTGTGGAAGAACAAGTTGAGTACATGGGAACATATTATGTCAAAAAAAGGAGTTGAAATGAACAATAGCAAGATTAAGGGCATATTAAAATGGCTAGTCCCTAAAAACATTAAAGAGTTTCAAGGGTTCCTGGGGTTAACAGGTTATTACAGGAAATTTATTTTACAATATGGTATCATTTGTAGGCCACTTCATCATCTGCTAAAAAATGCATTTGTATGGAATGAGGAAGCAGTTGTAGCTTTCTAGAAACTCAAAGAACGGATGACTATTGCGCTGGTATTAAGGATGTATAATTTCTAGGAAGCTTTTATCACAGAGGCAGATGCATGTGATGACGGAATGAGAGCAGTGCTAATGCAAAAGCAGAGGCCAATTGCATTTCGAAGTAAAGCTTTTTGTCCAAGAAACAAGGGTCTCTCAACATATCACTACAACAGACCCCCCCCTCCCCACTAGTGTAGGGGTGCTTACTGAAGGTGGCTCTATCGGACCATGAAAGACACTTTCATTGTGCCTTCTCTGGCCCTGCATTCCAATATCCATCAATAGAAGGCGGTTCCAAGAACTGCCTTTAAAAAATGCAAACAAAGGCGGTTAAAATCTGCCTTTAAAAAGACAATAAAACTGCCTTTAAATAGTTCCCAAGTTCGGAAACTATGTCTAAGCTTCCAAAAAAACTGCCAGAGCCAGATCGATCTCAGGCAAAAAATTAGAACAACAATGAAGAGACAACAACAGCATTCCAATAGCAATAAAAAAACCAACTATACAAAAATAACAACTATTAAAACAATAGCTATGCAAAAAATCTGTACAAATGCCATCTTAGGTGTAGGCTATCGGCAGTGACACGACGGAGGCTTTCACGACGAATGACGAGTCTGGTTTCATGGCAAATGGTCCATCGATCGGAGAGAACCCTAGGCAAATTGAATCGGAGACCCGCGGATCAAATCAAAGAGAATCCTAGGTGGCAGAGAGAACACTGGGCAGAGGCGTTTGGAGAGAACCCTAGGCGAGTGTCGGAGCCAAGCCTAGAGATGGGGCTAGCGACGATCCTAGAGCCTGGAGTCAGAGTCGAGGCTAGCGACGACGGAGAGGTGGCTAGGCTAGCAACGCTTAGGCAGGCGGAGGGTTGAGGGAAACTAAAGGTGGGAGGAGGATGGCATGTGGCGGAGCTGAGCGACGGATGAACGGTGAGGCAGCGGAGGGACGGTGAGGCGGCGGAGGGACGGTGAGGCGGCGGAGGGACGGTGAGGCGGTGGAGGGACGGTGTGATGAAGGGTGGGGATCGAAAAGGTGAAGGAAGATCAAGGAAGAAGAAAAGAAGGTTTGGGCGTAAATAGGCTAGGGAGAAAGAAATACGGTTTGGCCAAAATACTAAGTAAATGGGTCAAGCCCTTCAAAAGCAATTCTGCCTTTAGAACCGCCTTTAAAATGAAAAGGTGACCTAAGAAAGCATTTCCGAACTCAAAAATTCATCCAGACCTCAATTATAGGTGGTTTAAAGGCGGAATCGCCTTTAATCAATTGCCATTAAAGGCGGTTTTTGAAAATCTGCCTTCCATTGCAATTTAACCGCCTTTAAATAGGAAGGTGGGTACAAATCCAAGTTTTCAAGTTCATAAACTTCAGTAGAAGGAGGTTTTAGGCGAATTTTTGAAAACCGCCTTCCATTGCTGCCTTTAGTATAAGGCTTTCTACTAGTGCCCCTCCTCCCTCTAGCACCAGTTTATTTTGCACCAGTTTTTGAAAACCGATCCCCCAACTATAATGGCATTGGTTAATTTAATTTTAACACCGGCTTAATAAAAACCCGTGCCAAAACCGATGTTTGAAAAAAAAAAGCACCGATTTTTAAAAACCAGTGCTAAAAATTTTAAAAATTCATTCTTCCCACCAAAATTTTTAGGAAATTCGCCAAAAATTTCAAAAGAAATTGCCAAAAGTTTCATGGGTTGGGCGCAGCTACAAGCAACCGCTCTAAGCTAAATTCCTTTTCTTGACTTTCAAGATCGTTCACCTCTTTTGTTGACTTTAACTAATAACTATGTTGACTTAAATTAATCAACCTTTATTAACCTTATATATATATGAATAAAAATGTTTGACATTAACTAATTAACGTTCAACCCTTAATTGACTTAGTATATATAAATACAACTTTAACTAGTCAACGGTTAACCCTTATTTGACTTTTGACATGTAAACACTAATACCTAAATCGACTTTAACTAAAAACTAAGTTGACTTTAACTAATCAACGGTAAACCCTTACTTGACTTTCTATATGTAAATACTAATAATTAAGTTGACTTTAACTAATCAACGATAAACTCTTATTTGACCTAATTTGTATATACTAATCAAATGTTTGACTATAACTAATCTACATTCAAACTTTAGTTGACTTTCTATACACGAACACTAATAACTAAGTTGACTTTAAATAATCAACGTCAAACATTACTTTACGTCAATATATAAACACTAATAACTAAGTTGACTTCAACTAATCAACGATCAAACCTTACTAGACTTTCTATATATAAACACTAATAACTAGGTTGACTTTAAATAATCAACGGTCAAACATTACTTGACTTTGCATATATAAACACTAATAACTTGGTTGACTTTCACTAATCAAAGGTCCACCCTTACTTGAATTTCTATATATAAATACTAATAACTAGGTTGACTTTCGCTAATCAACGATCAACTCTTATTTGACATTCTATATAGGGCCAACGACTTCAGAGACCCCTAAACTATAGCCATCGTTCACCTCTAGTCCCTCTATTTTTTTAATACTTTTGATCCTTGAACTATCAAAACAGTTCATTCGCCACACTTCCGTCTGTTTCGATCGTTATATTGTGCGTTCGTTAGGTTATGTGCAATAAGAGTGATTTTTTTCATGGGCAAAACAGTCTATCCCACAACCCTACCACCTTGAACCTCGGTGAGAAATAACAAGAAGAGCAAAGTGCATATATAACCCTACATAATTGACGAAAGTTCAAAGATAACCTGCGATAATTGAAAGTGCAAATATAACCCTAACTATTTAGGTTATGTGCAAATATAACCCTTTCCGATAACTTTTAGCCGGAATTTTGTTAAAAGACATTTTTATCCTTCTTGAAAAAATACAAATCCTAAAAAATAGGAAATGATGTTATTGCCCTTAGCATCATTATACCTAAATATTGTCGCCGGACCACTGCCGGACCTGGCAGGGCTATATCAACACATTCTGAAATTTGTTTGGTTATATCTGCATATTCCTAAATATATGGTTTTATCTGCACTTTTGTCAATTATGTAGGGTTATACATGCACTTTGCTATAAAAACAAAGTGTCATATTAGTACAAAATTAACGCTAACCGCATGCAACCACCATTTCAATCTCTTCTACCAATTTCTGACATTCCAGAGTGTGATTCTAGTTTGAAGAAGGGGATTTAACGATATCGACGCAACGGACGTTGAAGTTGAAGTGGAAGTGTGGGAACCTTTCAAAAATGTTATCTTCACCCGATATTCCACTTAATTCACTAGATTAATGCAATATTGAGTTTGATTATGTGATTTTCTTTTGCTTCTTGTCACATGAATAGAGATAAGCGGTATATATGGTATTGAATATAAGGATTTTGATGATATTTTTTAAAATTTTATTGAATTTAGTCTGGATTAATGATTGGATAACCTTTGGCGTTGCGTGCGCAGTTGTTATTTTGTTGTGTTTTTCGACTAGGATTTTTAATGTTGATGAATTTTGCTTTTATAATATGTGCTAATATAACCCTACACTTTTTATGAATGTACTAATATAAACCTATAAGTTTTAAAAATGTGCAGATATAACCTATCAAATTTTATAATGTGATGATATAACCCTACCTGGTCCGGCGGTGGTCCAGCAGCAGCTCGGTGGTGGTCCGGCATATGTAAGGGAATAATTGTCCATCTAAATTTAGCTTTTGGTCCGAGAGCATTTTTGTCATTTTGAGGGGGGTCAACAACGGAAATGTCACCAAAAGATTATATTTGCACTTTTGTTAAATAATTAAGATTATATTTGAACTTAAAATTATCTCACGATTATATTTGAACTTAAAATTATCTCAGGATTATATTTACACCTTATCAATTATATAGGATTATATTTGCATATTTAGGAAAACGAGAGCGACGAAAAAGACTCGCGCCTTGTTCCTCGCCACCGCGAGTTTCTGGGGTTGAAGAAAGCCGGCCGTGAGGGGCTTCTAAAGGATTCTGATTACGGGTTTAATCTTGTGATGGGAGTTTTTAATACTGGGATCTAGCCGGAGAGTAAGAGCTTTGAGGATCGGGATTTGGGGACGTTGTCGGCGAAGTGGAAGGGGGTTTGCTCCACCTGGAGGGGTTTTCCGGCGATCTCCTGCAGCTGAAAGTAGATCGGAGCGAGTTATTTCATTACGGCGTATGAGGCGACAAATGGGAAGATGAATCCGTCTCCGAGGGATTCCAACGTCAGCGTTCACCACATCTGCGCTCCGCCGCCATCGGTCATCATTGTCCGATGTCCTTCCAGTCCGGCCACTGTGCAGACTTTGCTGCCACCTCTTAATATGTGTGGTGAGAACGTTTATGCTCAAAACCTTTTTATTTGCAGTCTTTGTTTAACAACATATTTTTTGGTTTGCTGATTGCTTGCAAAGTGTTTGGTGGAATTCCTGATCCATATATTGTGTTCTAGACTACGGCTGAACCTCTACATCAAAAACTTAGCACCCATAAAGCCATGTTCCTGTTTTTTGAGTTTATGAACTTTAACTCCGTCAAACTCGGTGCTTATTGTGTCATAGCTGCTCTCTAGTACTGTAGATATTGGAGCTTTTGATTTTGGGAGTTAATTCATGGTTTGGCTGACAAAGTAAGTGGAGATGCGTGAACTCTATTTGGAACCCTCTTATAGAGCTGTTTTTTAATGTTGTGCAGCATCTAGCTTGGAAGAGCTCATTGTGTTTTCAAGGTTCGAGCTCATTGTGTTTAGTTATGGGGTGTGCAAAAGTTTCTTGTGTCCTAATATTCATGAACCCGTGCTTGGAGGATTAGAGGTGGTGGTGGCAACTCTGTATTTGGGGTACTCTTTGTTGATGGGGATGGCAGGAATGCTTGCAACTGGAGCTATAGGAATCATGTCCACCGTCCTTTCTCTAACTGGAGGATAAACGTTCCAGATCAAAGAAGGGATCTCGATTGGTGGGGGGCTGGGTTGCGCCTTGCGGAGAGATCTCGATCGGGAATCAGGGTCGTTGAGGGGTGTAGGCGAAGAAGAAGATTATGGGGGTTGGGCTGGATTGTACTCCATCCGTGTCATGCGTCCCACTAGTAATGACATATTTATTTTTTTGTTATTTTCAATGATCATATTTGACCGTCGATATCTCCAGTTACATATAACAATTTCACATAAAAAAATCATATTTAGAAAATATATGTTATCTAACAATATATCACATGATATTTTATTATGTATATATATATATATATGTATATATATATATGTATATATATATATATATATATATATATGGTCAAAGTTTGTCAACTTTGACTTTGAAAAAGTAAATATGCCATTACAGGTGGGACAGAGGGAGGGTGTAAATAAAAAAAGACATGGCTGGATTGTACATAAAAAAAGATAGAGATTGGATTGTAATTAAAAAGATGGAGGGGGTAATATTTGTAAATCAAAAAAAATGAAAAGTTGTTTTTGTCCTCATTTTTATCACATGTTTTTGTCCCCTTGCACACTGGAATGTTTTTAATGTGGCTTTCCGAGTGAATCAACTTCTGGGAGATGCTAATCTTGACTTTGTACCCTGGGAAGGGAATATGGTTGCTGATGCAATAGCCAAATACCATTCTGCACATAACCAGTCTTTAAATCTACTTAACCTCCCGGTGCATATCAAAGGACTTATCGAGCTAGACATGCATCAGTTACCTCAGATTAGAATTAACTCCGGTTAGAATTGATACTGCTAATGATTCTTGCTCCTCTTATAGGGTACTTCTATGGACCAATCCATTATCTCCAGGAAGGTACACAGATTTTATCTACGCGAAGGAACTCTCGGCCTTCACTGCACCAAACGGAAAGTTTTTATCGGCTCGGAAGAAGACTCAGTCCTCATGGACACCATTTTACCGTTTCTCCCCTCACTTGGATCTATTTTAGGTTAGTTGCCTGGCCAAAATACGAATTAACACGGGGTGTGGAGATTCGTAGATTTGGAATCGTAACTAACCTAACACTGTTTTAGGATGGACATCTCATTTTGCAGACAATGAAGTTGCATTCTGTAAATTATTACTATACTCTACTTTGGTTTCTTTTGGCTTGGAGTACCATATATATCAACCCCCACCTTCGGGTGCTATTTCATTCAGAAAAAAAAGGTTAACGGTCCAAACTTCAGAATTAACGGTTTGATCGAATGGAATTGCCATGACTCAACAATTCTGTTAGTTAAGGGGCCAAAAGTATTAAAAAGAATTTAAGGGGTCAAAGGTGAACGATAGTTATAGTTTAGGGGCTACTGAGGTTGTTTGCCCTTCTTTCTATATATAAACATCAACAACTAAGTTTACTTTAATTAATAATTGGTCAACTATTCCTTGATTTTCTATATGTAAACACTAATAACTAAGTTGACTTTTAACTAATCAATGATCAACTCTTATTTTACTTAATTTGTATATGGTAATAAAATGTTTTACTATAACTAATCTACATTAAACATTTACTTGACTTTCTATATATAAACACTAATGCAAATAAAAAAGGATTAACTTTAACTAATCAACGTTCAACCTAATGTGGTATACCCAATCACCCAAAGTAATCGTAGTTGACCATATATTTGTCTTCTCCTGCAAAACAGATCCTGGAAGTGATTCCGGGGAAAATACTCTGACGCTCAAGTTAGTATCTTTCCTTCTAAGAATTAGAACTTCTCAGTTTAGTCTCACATACCTTCCTTAGTGTTGCATTCCTTATATTTATAGGCGTTCACGATTATGGTTCCACATTGTTAGTGGCTAAACCTTCAAACGTGGCTAAACCTTCAAACGTGGTTTCGCCTTTATCGGTTCATGGTCAAGTCTTTCAGACCAGGCTTCGCCTTTTCTCAATTCGTTATCCTATTTATGTCTCGTTCTTGGGTTGGGCTTAAAGCCCATCAGCCTTTAATCTATGGGTTAGTGATGTGGTCTATGGGCTAGGTATACACCATAAGCCCCCCTAACCATGAATACTAGTAAGCACGAAGTGATGACTTCGTTTGTAGAGTCTATGCGAACTGTTGTTTGTGAACTTCTGAAACTATACGAACATGTTCGTCATTGATGTAACTAAGATTGCTTCGCGAAGTGTTACTTGTTTCTTGGCTATTTATGCGGTTTTCATTGGGTTTTTTATTTTGAATTTTGAATTTGAATCTTCTCTATATTCTTCGTCCCTGTAACAAACTTAGTCGTTTGAGATTTCGCTTCATTGAACCGAGATTTCCTCATTTTTCCTTGTATCGTTCCGAAATTTCCTCTCTTGCCGTTTTAATTCCCATTTATAAGTATTTCAATTTTGGTGACTCAATTTGGTCACTATTCAGTGTACTCGTATTCCTAAAAAGGTAAGTCCCTTTTTGTCAGACATTCATCATTGCTTTCCTGTCTGATTGGACTTCTCTTGTCTTTTCAGCTCCTTAAATTAAATTCCTTAACTCTTTTGGATTCTCTATCTTTTTCCTGGTCTTTTATTGTTCCAGTTCCTCGCCTTCATCAACTCGTAAGTTTTCTTGTTCCTAACCTTCTCCCTCTGTAATACTATTTTTTATAATTGCAAGCTTGTGTATCATCTTCAATATAGCAGCTTTGTTTCTTGATCTTGGTTTATGAGTTCTCCGATTTCTTTCCTTCTTCTCTGTTTTTTATTGGCTTTTACCTTGTATTTCTTTTCTTCGTTCTACCAGAATATACCTTTTTGAGTTCCGTGACTCTGATTGATAGATTTTTCATATGAATTTTAGGAATTATGTCTGCCTCAATATCTATCCCTAATGTTGGTGAACCTTGTGTAAAAGATGCTACGACTCATGATGTCAACTCTGGGGAGGATTCTGACCATCCTACCAGTTCTTCTATCGTCGGTAATATTCTTTTTGATAACAACTTAGATAATTTTAAAAGTCGTTTTCCTTTTTGTCCTCGTATGAGCTAAGAGTGTTCGCACTCCTCCTCCTGGTTTTGTCTCTTGTTATCTAGATTATCTTAAATTTGGACTTTTTTCCCTCTTTCCCAGCACATTATAGATTTACTCTCACAATACCATGTTGCATTATCTCAGCTTCACCGTAAGGTTGTATCAATCATTGTTGTTTTTATCATGTATGCGAAGCAGCTCAAGTCCCTTTTTTTATTAGCCTATTCTGTAACCTTTATCAAATTTGCAACGTGAAAAACTCATCTGATGAATTCACCCTTTACCCTTTCATTCCCGATTTTGAGTTTGTCAGTGGGTTTCCTAATAACTGTGGTGTGTGGCGAAAAATTTTTTCTTTATAAAACTTGGTAATGAAGGCAAACCAGCTTTGCGAGTTTGGAATTATGATGTTCCCAAATCCAAACTTCTTAGGGAAGGGGTTTGTCTTAATGCTAAATCCGATGTTGTACTAACACTCAGCCAACATACAATCTGTTTTCGCCATGCTGAATCTGAGGGTAAAGGTGTTTGTTTGTCGTTTCCTTGTCATTTTCCCTTTTCCTACTTAATTTGATTTCTTACTGTTTCTCATTGCCATATTTTATTTTGTGTGTTCGTCTGACTTATTTTTGTACACTAAATTGCAGACATGGATTCAGTTAAGCGTCCCATTGAGAGAACGTTTTTTCATGACGATGAGAATGAGAAGCCAGAAGCTAATGCTACCCAAACAAATGACAACACCGCAACTATTGTCTCACAGGAGAATGCCATTTAAACCAACTCTCAGCTGGTAACTAATAAGGGTTATAACTAATGAAGGCGGAGAGATGGTTGGTAACAAAGTTACTGATACCTCTCAAAGAACGAGAAAAGATCAGACTGGCGGATCATCATGCGCCTTGGAGCCTCCTAAGTAAAGGGGGCGTATTGGCCATTCTCATCCTAAGCTTCCATCGCGAAGCCATGACTTGATGGTGGAGGGAACCATTCCTGCTACTCTTTCTAAACTTTCACTCAATGAGACAATGGTTGTGGTATGTTCGTTAAGAGTATACATATATATATATATATATATAAATTTAAAATTATATTTGATTTGTTTTTGTTCTTTTCTACTTATTGTTTAACTGTTATATTTGTTTGTATTTTTATAATAAGTTTGGTGAAGTCCTTCAGCTTGTCAGCGAACACGTTGCACAGTTTTCTAAGGGAGACGATTTGCTCCTAGAAAAATGGCAGGCCGCCGAAGAGAAGTGTGCGGCTCTGAATGTCCCTCTTGAAGCTGCTGAAAAGCATGCACACTCTACTGAAGAATGTGCCTTGGACGTTGAGAATGAAGCTGATAAACTGCATTCCGAGCTGTAAGAGAAGCAGACTAATGGTTCTGCTTCACCTAGGTACCCTCAGGTTCTTTTTGATCATCCTATCAAGATAAAATATTTCTACTTATTTGAGGAGGTTTCTACCTCTGCTCATAATGTTGGGTATGGCGAGGCTATGGTTGAATTGAGAGGACTAAACCCAGCTGCTAAAGTTCAGAATCTACCTAAACTGCCTAGGTCTAAGGCATTGTTGGAGAAACAAAAGGTTATGCTTAATGATGGTTTGATTAGTAGCATTTCTGACAGTGGCCATTCTTATGCCTTGCTATCCCATTTCGTTGGTCTTCCTTGTTTTCTTTCTGTGACTGAGTTGAAGAAATGCAATTTTGAAGATCTTCCATTCGGATCTCTCATTTTTATGCTTTCTCCTAATTCTGATGTTAATGCGAATAGTGAGGCCAATGCAAACACTCAAGTCTGCTCCCAACACGTGAACAAGGAGAATTCTGCTGTTGTCGTCCAGTAGTCGTCTGCTTCTCCCTCTAATGTTAGTTAATCTTTAGTGCTATAGATTTTAGACTTCTATTTGTAATTCCTAACAATATTCTAATGTATGTTTGCTTTGTTTGTACTATCATGGATATTAGTTTTGAGTTTCCCTACTAATTTTGCAACTTCTCATCTTATTTATCTATATGCAGGGCTTTGTTATTTTGGTTGATCATAAGTTTTTGAAATGTCTTGACTATTTGGGATCTAATGTTTGTTTTCCTCATCGCCCTGGACTTTTGTCTCCTCATTCACATTGCTCTATTAGGCTGATTGAAGCTACTCAGTCTTTATCCAAGGAATATCTTGAATTTATTTCTGCTGATCGCTTCTCTTATTTGGAATCCATTCTATTATGTATTGGGTGGAAAATTCCTACTTCCTCTCTATCTCCATCTCCTTCTATAGTATGCCCTTGTAACAGGTTTGTACCCAAAGGTTATAATATTAAATCGCTGGACAAGGATATCGTTCGTAGCTAAGTCGATCTTGAATCTATTGGCATATACATGCATTTGCTCAATCTTCCCATTTGTGTTTACGAATGGGCACTATCGCTAGGTATTCGTCTGAAGTATATGTTACTGAGCATTAACGATATTGAAGTGAGATGGAAGAAACTATAAAAGACACACAAGATTCTATTCATGAACTAAGAGAATTCGGTGCTGAACAAAACAACCTGATTCAACGTCAGCAGTTGAGCATGGTTAGAATGATTGGTCAACAAGAAGAAGCTGAGAATTTTGCTGCAAGCAAAGCCCGCGAAGCTCATCAAAAAACCCTGATTATTGATAAGCCGTGTCCCCCTATTAATGATTTATTGGATTAACATAAGCAAAAATAGGATGAGTGTGATCTCTTTCCTCTTTATCAGCCAGGTGGCAAAGTAGGTTTGACGAGCAATTCGCTATAAATACTCAGCTACGTAGTGACAATGACCACCTTCGTGCTGAGTGTAATTGACTTGACTCATGTGGGCACCAGTTTGAACAAGCTTGCATTGATTACAAAGATAAGCTCCTGGCTCTTCCATCATCGTCTCGTGGTTCCATCGGCCGTTGAGATCTAACTATGACCATAGGCGGGCAAAGAATTAACTTGTTAGAAGCTGTTCGGTTACATATTTGCTAACTAGAAGATGAAGTACCAAACTTGATGGCTACAAACAAGAATTATAAAGACACTGGTGACGTTATTAGTATGCAGCTTGACTGCGACGAGTTTGGCCCTATCACTGATTTTAAAGCATATTATGCTACGTATCTCGGTCATATGGAACGAAGAGATCAAACACGGAATCCTGCTTAGTTTTACATGAAATGGTGGTACAATTATATTATAGATGAGGAGCTCGTAGCTGAGCAATCCTATCATTGTGGTGGTTCTTCATCCACTGGATCATCTTGCGCATTAAGGTGTAGATAGTTGTTTTCGTTTTCTTGTACTAATTTAGTTTTTGGGATGTTTCAAGTAGTACCCATATGTTTTTGAATCTTTTTCATTTGCTATCGATTAAAATATGTTAAATGTTATGCTTTTTCACTTTTACTTGTATGTTTTTTGTGATGTCTAACACTTTCACCACTAAGGTTGCGAACGTTTACTGCGTGAAGCTGCACATTCTTTTGTTTTCTTCTGCCACTGTAAATGTGGGCGAATATGCCTTTTTTGCAAGGTCTATGGCTTGCATAGTTAGATTTACAAAGTTGCAAGATCTATAGCTTGCAAAATTAATAGCTTTTATTGTGTGAACTGCAAGATCTATTGCTTGCTTACATCACTGTTCTTGTGGACATATTTGCATTTTTGCAAGATCTATGGCTTGCATAGTTGAGTTTAAGAAGGTGTAAGATCTATTGCTTACAAACTCGAGATCTTGTTTTGTGCAAAGTGCAAGATGTATTGCTTGCTGAGGTTGCTATTTTTGTAGGCATGTTTTCCTTTTTTGTGCAAGATCTATGGCTTGCTGAAGTAGGATAGTGAAGTTGCAAGATCTATAGCTTGCAAACATTGAAGAGTTGTATTGTTCGGATCGCAAGATCAATTGCTTGGTTTTATTTGTTTTCTTAATTTTGTAAATCGCTTTCTGACAATTTCATAGCTTGTTGCATCATGGTTGTTAAGGTTCAATTTCCTGCAACTACAAGGCTTAGTATCTGGTTTGCGATGTGCCATAGTTGGCTATAATTCACAAGATGCAAGTAAAGGACATAAAAAGCACTTTGCTTGAAAAGACGCTTTTTGATAATATACGACTGCGATAATATCACCTTTAAACAAAGATGAAACATCACCAATGATCATCTCATTGTTCCTATACAAAATGATTTTTTCTATCGTCCTCCTTAGATCTACACATAAAACTTTCTTAGGTTGATCACATGCTAAGTATTGGGGACACTGCTGCCATCCAATCTTTCTAACTAGTAGCAGTTGGATTGGTGTGCTTTCGTTATCTTGTATGGGCCTTCCCACTTTGGGCTCAGCTTTCCTTTTTCTTTTGTTAGGCTTGTTTCATTTTTTTGCAGCACAAGATTTCCAATTCTAAACTGCGTCTCTTTGACTCTCTGATTTTATGCTCTATCCATCATTTCTTTGTACTTTGCCTCTGTGATTATTGCCTGTTTTCTTTTCTCTTCAAGTTTGTTTAGATCCAACCTTATCATTTTGGGATTATCATCCTTCACATACTCTTCTACTCGAAGGCTTGAGTTCACTATTTCCACTGGTATTAGTGCTTCATGACCATAGATGAGATTGTATGGTGTTTTTCCCATTGGTTGGTAAACAGTTATTCTGTATGACCATAGGGTATTGGGTATCTTGCCCACCCAGCCAGTTTGCTTCCCTTCCAATAGTTTTTGGATACCCTGAACTATGGTTCTGTTAGTTACTTCCACCTGACCATTTACTTTAGGGTGAGCTACTGATGTAAACTTTTGTGCAATCACTAACTTCGAACACCATTCAGTAAAGGTCCCACTTGTGAATTGTGTGTCGTTGTCTGTGACGATAGTTTGTGGCACCCCAAAGCGACAAACTATATTCTACCAAACGAACTTTCTTGTTACCTCAGATGTGACTCTTCCTAATGACTTTGCTTCCACCTACTTTATGAAGTAGTCAATTGCCAGAATTAGAAATCTAGCATTACCAACACCTTTTGGAAAAGGTCTGGCTAGGTCAATTCCCCATTTATCAAATGGCTAAGCACTATATATTCCCATTAAAGTAGCCCGTGGTTTATGCAAAATTGGGGCATTAATCTGGAAACTTCTACACTTGAGCACAAAGTTGTGCGCATCGTTGAACATTGTTAGCCAATAATATCCTACCTGAATTATCTTCTTCACAATTGTTCGAGATCCTTGATGCATTTTGCATAATCCTTCATGTACTTCTTTCAAGATTTTGCCTGCTTGCGATGGTCCTACACACTTTACCTACAGGGATAAGAAACATTTCTTGTATAAGACTCCCTCTTTGTAAACGTAGTTATGATATCGTAATTCCAACTTTCTGGCTTAAATTATGTTTGTTGCCAATTTTCCCATTGCAAAGTAATCTATTAACAGTGTCATCCAGTTTACTTCCATCTGTACTGTTGACACAATTATTATTACTGTACTCCTGACTGGAATGACCTCCACTTCCTCCACTTTCACATCTTTTTGTTTGATTAATGTATCGAATCCAGCTATTGTCATCTTTCTCAAGGCGTCTGCTTTTGTGTTTTCATTTCTTGGTACGTTTTGGATATCGAACTATTCGAGTTGAGCAATGAGCTGACGAACTCTCCTTAAATACTTTACCAATTGCTCTTCTCATACTTCATAATCTTCCCGTACTTGTTGTACCACTATCTGTGAATCACTAAAGCCCCGAACACTTTTGACCTTCATTGTGACTGTAAGGTCCATGCCACATATTAATGCCTCATATTCAACTTCATTATTAGTGACCAAAAATCGAAACAAAGTGAATATATGTGCTCTCCTCCTTCTTGATTGACTAGTAGCAGTCCTGCGCCGAAACCTTCTTTGCTAGATGCTCAAACAACGAACAATTTCCATGCGATGTCTACGTACTTGAATTTTCCTTTGTCTATTCCAATATTTTGTTGTGTATTTTCCTCTTGTGCATCTGCACTTGTCATCATCACAATAAAATCTTCTAAGGCATGTGCCTTGATTGCCATTCACGGTTGGAACTCGATCTCATATTACCCCAATTCAAGAGCTTATTTGGTCATTCTGCCCTATGATTCAGGCTTACTTAGGATATTCTTGATTGGGTAATTAGTATAGACCACAATCCCATGATTGTGAAATTAGATTTGCAGTCTCCTTGCTGAATATACCAAAGCCAGAGTTAATTTTTTAACTGACAAGTACGCCCTTTCTACACTTTGTAGTATTCTACTGATGTAGTACACTAGGACTTGATTTTGGCCTTCTCAAAGAACCAAGACTGAGCTTACTGCATTTTTTGAAACCGCCAAGTACAAATATAGTGTCTCTTCAAGGATTGGTGACTTCAGTGCTAGTAAAGCCTAAAGTTGCTCCTTCAGTGCTAGTAAAGCCTGAAGTTGCTCCTTCAAGGACTCATATGCTTTCTTAATTTCCTTGATCTAGATAAATTGTTTTACTTTCTTAAGGACTTCAAAGAGTGGGAAATGTTTCTCGGCTGCCTTTGAAACAAATATATTAAGCGATGCTAATGATCCCATTAATATTTGCACTTCCTTAACTGTTCGTGGTTGGGGAAGATCAACTATAGCTTGTATCTTCTATGGGTTAGCCTCAACCCCTTTGGAGGATACCTTGTATCCTAAGAATTTTCCTGCACCTACCCCAATTATGCATTTTGTGGGATGAAGCTTCATGCCAATCGCACTGAGTGTATCCAAAGTTTCCTTCAAGTCTTATGCAAATTTGCCTATCTTTTTGCTTTTTATAACCATGTCGTCAACATATTCTTCCACATTTTGCCCAATTTGATTGCAAAATGCATTATCGACCACTCTCTGATATGTTGCTCCTGCATTGTTTAGGCCAAACAACATCTTCACATAGAAAAATATTTTGAACCTTGATATGAAGGCTATTTTTTTTCTGCGTCTTATGGGTTCATCAATATTTGGTGATACCTCTTATACGTATCGAGGAAAGCCAGGACTTCATAATAAGAAATTGCTTAGACTAGCTGATCAATTTTTTGCAACAAATAACAGTCCTTTGGGCATGCCTTAATAAGATCAGTGAAATCTATACACATTCTCCATCTCACATCTTCCTTCTTCACCATCACTGGGTTTTCAAACCATTTCGGGTAGATTACCACCTTTAGAATGTCAGCCTGAAGCAATGCTGCTACTTTTTCTTCGATCGCTTTTTGCCTGTCACTAGCGAAGCTTTGCAGATTTTGCTTGACTGGTTTGACTGAATCATTGATATTCAGAGAATGGGTGGCAATTCCTTGGTCAACTCCTCCCATGTTCGATACACTCCATGCGAATGTATTTTTTTGACTTCACAAGATTTGTATAACCCATTCTTTCTCCATGTTTGGAAGATGATTCTTTCATCGCAATAACCACACATTGCCTGACTGTTTGTTGGTTTCCTCTTACTGTTGCGATTCATGTTGGAGTTGGGAACTTCATTACCGAATGATATGGAGACCATATCACCTTTTTTGAATTCATACAAGGCTAACTAATGATAGCATTAAATGTACTTGGTGCATCCACGACCACGAAGTTGAACATGATTGTACAATTTTTATTTTTTTCACCTATTATAACAGATAGCTGTATGTTGCCTAAAGGTGTTTTTGCTCGCCCCGTAAATCCTACAAGAGAGGATGTGGAATTCTCTAGGTCAGTTTGCTTGAACCCCAACCTACAAAAGCAATCTAAAAATAAGATTTCCACTGGGCTCCCATCATCTACGAAGACCCTATGCATTATTGTGTTTCCAATCTTAGCGATAATGACCATTGGGTCATTGTGAGGTGAAGCATTGGGACTGCATCCTCTTTGCTAAATGTGATTGTCTCGTCCACATGAAATGTTTTCTCAGAAGGTTCTTGTGGTGGTGAATATCTGGCCTTGCCTTTCCAGGAATTATTTGATAGAGACTCAGTTGATACATGTATTGATAGGATTACTCTTTCTGGAGCCTTGATCGCTATGTTTTCTTTGTAATCCACAACTGTTGTCATCTTCTAGTTCTTGCTCAGTGTGTTCGCTATGGCTTGGTTCTTTGCCATTGAGCTCTATGCTTTGTTAGCTTCGTTATATCGGTTTCCTCCATCTTATTTCTGGCTCAGATAGCCCTTCCTCAAATTATCCTCTATTTGTCTTCTCAACTTTCTGCAGTATTAGATATCATGCCAATGATCCTTGTGGAAGACACAATTATATTCTCTGGATCTCTTTTCTTGAGGTGCTATCATTATTGCTGGTTCACGAAATAGATCCCTATTCACTTGCCAGATTTCTTTTTGAGACTTTGTCAGAGGTGTTTCTTGGAACAGTGTGGCCTATAATCCCGATTCTCTTCCTTTGAAAGGGATATTTCTCTTTCCCTTCTTCACAAAAGTTATTTGTGAATCTTCCATTATTCTCTTTTCACCTCGCTCCCGCTCTATCTTTCGGTCAATTGCTTCTTTCGTTTGCACATATTGTTCATTAATTTGTTTTTGCAATTCCCTTGGATTTTTAGACATGTTCTTTGTGAGTTCTTTGTAAAATTCTCCTCATCGCATGTCCCCTGTAATTGCACCTAACAAATATTGAAACAAGAGATCGCGAACCTGTAAAATTTCCATGACGAACCTATTATGGTATTCTGCGAGACTTTCACCACTTCCCTGAACTATGTTATTTAGGTCTGCTATTATTTTGGTGAACTTTTATTTCTGGTTGAAGCGTCCGAAAGACCTAATCAGAAAAATGTGCCCAGGACTTAATGTTTCCATTTGGCAAGTCTTCGTACCAAGTAATTGTTGTTCCTGATAAGAAGACAGGGAAAGCCTTGCAGACCAACTTGATTTCCGCATCTCAAAATCTCATGTTGTTGCGATAGGAATGTAGGAATTCCTTTGGGTCTGTTGTCCCGTCGTAAATTTTAACATGCAAAGGCAGTTTGAAATCTTTTGGCATCCTAAAATTGTGAAGATGCGGTGCCAATGGTGATTTGTTGGCATCATCGTTTGCCACTATATCGCTAAACTCTTCCCCATACTTAAGGTTCTCATGCTTTTGACTTGTTTTTTTTAACTTATTTTTGGGGATTTTGGCTTGAGAGTGGCTAGGAACTGATTGTACAAATGTTCTCTGTTCGCTTCTAATAATGATGCAAATGCTCCCCTTTGTGTTTCTTGGTTTGCGTTAGGAGATTCTGCTTCCCATTCATCATCCCCCGTATTTTTCTTACTTTGTTCCTTTTCTCTACTAGGGATATATTCTTGATCTTGGCTAGGGTGCATGCTCTTGTTATATCCACCTGTTTGTTCTTGTGTGTGGTGGTTCTGACTTCTCTCACTTTTTGTGAACACCATTCTCTACTTTGAAGGGAATAAATGACTAAATTTTTTTCCCGTCCCCACAGTCAGCCCCAAATGATGTGGTATCCTTAATCACCCAAAGTAACCATAGTTCACCTTATATTTGTCCTCTCCTGCAAAACAGATCCCGGAAGTGATTCCGGGGAAAATACTCCGATGCTCAAGTCGGTATCTTTCCTTCAGAGAATTAGAATTTCTCTGTTTAGTCTCACTTACCTCCTTCACTGCTGCATTTTTTGTATTTATAGGTGTTCACGATCGTGGTTCCGCATTGTTAGCGTCCGGGATCGTGGGTTGCATTATGGTCCCTATAATTTCGGTTCGTGGCTAAACCTTCAAATGTGGTTCCGTCTTTATCGGTTTGTGGTCAAGTTTTTCAGACCAAGCTCCCCCTTTCTCGGTTCGTTATCCTATTTATGTCGCATTCATGGGTTGGGCTAAGAACTTATTAGCCTTTAATATATGGTTTAGTGATGTGGTATATGGGCTAGGTATACACCAAACCCTTAATTAACTAGCTAGGTATATTCATAAACAAATAAATAGGTTTGAATTCAACTAATGAAGGTCACCCCGTACTTGACTTAGTATATGTAAGCATAAATAAAGAGGTTTAACTTTAACTAATCAGCATCCAACTATTAATTGACTTAGTATCACTAGTGTAGAATGAGTCTATTAAAGGTGGTTCTATCGGTAATTTAAAGGCACTTTCAAAGTGCCTTTAATGGTTATGCCTTTAATCAATTTGAAAATAATGAGGTTCCGAGAACCACCTTTAATAGAACCAGAAACACATTCCAAACTTGGAAAGTATTTCTTACCTTTAAAAAAAAAAGCTAATCGATAAAAAGCAGCCACATCAATTGACAGAACAACAACATCAATGAACACAACACAACAATAACTCTAGCCTCTCCAGTGGTGTAGATCTCCAGTGGCGGAGGGTGGCAGCGACGCAGCTCAGGCAGCAACAGAGGGAATGGAGCGGATGGAGTCAGAAAGGAGCTCAGGCGGTGGAATGCCTAGAGCGGTGGAGAAATGGAGCGGATAGATTCGGGAAGTAGCATCAGAGTTGGCGAGCATCGGGCGAGCGTCTGGGGGCTGGAGCGGCGAGCCTCAGAAAAAGTGAAGGAGGTGGTGGAACGGAGGCGGCAGTGTGGAGGTAGGGGGAGAAATAAGTGAACGAAAAAGGAAAACTAAAAGAGATGAACGAAAGGTGAATGAGCAAATTAGTAGGATTTCTGCCTTTTGGGTTCAGCATAAGTATGGGTTTGGGCAAACAAATAGCCCACTAAAGGAGGTTCTAAATGTGAACCGCCTTTAAATTAACAGGGGGGCTGGGAAATCATTTTTGAACTCGGAAATGCTATTTCCAAACTCGGGAATGGCTCAGGACCTCAATTAAAGGCGGTTCCAATGGAACCGCCTTTAAAGATTGGAACCTTCTTTAAAGGTATTTCCGGTCTTGGAAATACTTTCGGACATCAATTAAAGACGGTTCTAATGGAATCGTTTTCTAACGGTGCCTTTGATAGAGTTTTCTCTACTAGTGTATATATAAACGCAAATTAAAAAAGCTGATTGTAACTAATTAATCAACAGTAAAATCTTAATTTACATAGTATATATATATAAATACAAATGTCTGACTTTAACTAATAAATGTTCAATTAACTTAAGTATATATAAATATGAATAAAACATTAATTTGAACTAATCAACGGTTAACTCTAACTTGACTTAGTATATACATAAATACAAATATAGAAGGTTCGAATTTAACTAATAAACGTCCAACCATTACTTGGCTTAGTATATACATAAATACGAATACAAATGTTTGACGTTAACTAGTAAAAGTTCAACCTTTACACGACCTAGGTGTGTTCATGGGTCAGGGCGAATCGGGGCGGGTCAGCTGACCTAGCCCAAATTGACCTTAAATTTCAAATGGGTTGGGTTAAAATTTCCATAGTTTAGGGTCGGTTCAGAGTGGGTTATGGGTCGACCCAAATCGACCAAAATTGACCAAAATAATATAAAAATAGTAAACTTGTTTTTTTAATATATTTTTAGCTTTATAAATATATAGGGTAAATCACATGCGAATTAGCATTGTATCGGAGTTACCTACACTATGTAGCAGAAAAATGACAATCATCCACAGCTTCGCATATGTATGAAAAATCACCAGCCCAGGGGCACAAGCGGAGAATTATCTTGCCTTCTTGCTGTAATTCCTAAATTCCAACTATACTACTATCTCTATTGCCTTCTTAAACCAAATAACCAACCATGATATTTCCCTTCACCAAATATTATAAACTCTTAGAAATATTAACTATTACACACACATACACTATGCAAAAAATCCTCAGTGCAAAACTAGTCCCACAACAAAGTGTTTAAAATTATAAAGCAAACGATTTCTGTGACCATCAAACCATCACCATCATCCACCTTTGGCCTTCCAATTTTTTTCCACACTTTTAGCCCCTGTACTAACTAAACTAATGAATTGTGCCCCTTCCATTCAGGTCAAACCATTAAGGTATGGTAAAAGCATTTACTTTAGGGGTAAAATCAACAATTTTCATTTTCCTTTTATCTTTTTATTTTCTCTTTTCTCTTTGGCAAAGTCTTGGGAAAGACGGTCTTTCCATAGGCTTATGGAAAGACGGGGTTTGATTAGAATAATAAAAGGTAAAAGGTCTTAGTTGCAATATTAAAGTTTTAGTATGAAATATGTAGTAGTTATAAAATTTATAACCCGGTTCATGCAACCCGAAAATTTTATCTTAATTTCTTCTAATTTACACTTTAAACCTTGGTCTTTCCATAACTTATGGAAAGACCGTCTTTCAAGAGACGGACTCTTTCTCTTTTACCTTAATTCATTTTCATTTTTCTTTTCTTCCAGCCATGAAACCCTTATTCCTTATTCCGCCGCTCTGAAACCCTTATTCCGCCGACCGCCGACCGTCAACCTCCGGACCCGCCACCTGAAACCCTCGTCCTCACCATTTCCAATCTTCTCAGCTCCAATCTAGCCGGCATCATTATCCTTCACCTCAAATCCCATCGGCATCATCTCAAATTGCGGCGCCATAAACCCTCACCTCAAGAGGGCTCTGGGGAGTCGAGCCCATGGAAGCGCTTCTGCAGGCAGGCAGTATGGATGCCGGTGGTGGGATCAGTTTGGTGGAGGTAGAAGGTGGAGAAGTGGCGGATACGGGTCTTCGAATCGGGTTTCCGAGGACTCATTTTGGGGCTCAGTTTTGGGAAAAAGGTGTGGAGAAATGGCATGGGATTGGGCATATGAGAGAAGACAAAGCGGAGTGGAAGAAAAGAAAGACGGAGACGTTTAACAGGGGGTAGGGATACCAACACTGGCGCCGGACTCCTGCTCTACCGGGAAATGACCAAGCACAACCAGAGACTCCAGTTTTTAGCCCCACGCAACCAGTCTTTCTGGTCTAACACAATGGTGGAACAACCCGCCCCAGAGGTAGCGCCCCCGCGAACTTCATCTCCATATGGGGTCGCTGATGTTTAGCCATAGTCTTTATGCGCCACCGTCCCATCTCCACCGCCTGCAACTTTAAACCCAAGGGCAGGCGCCAGTGAGGGTGAGGGAGAGGGAGAGTCATAGGCGGTGGAGATGAAGAGTTTGACAAAGGGGCGGGAGACGACTAAATCGACGGAGTTGGGGAAGGGCTGTCAGATCTGGGTTTGGGAAGGGGAAAAGGGTGTTAGGGAAAATGAAAGGAAAATTAAAATAAGAAGAAAGGAAGATTAAAGGCAAAGTCTTGGGAAAGACGGTCTTTCCATAGGCTTATGGAAAGACGGGGTTTGATTGGAATAATAAAAGGTAAAAGGTCTTAGTTGCAATATTAAAGTTTTAGTATGAAACATGTAGTAGTTATAAAATTTATAACCCGGTTCATGCAACCCGAAAAATTTATCTTAATTTCTTCTAATTTACACTTTAAACCTTGGTCTTTCCATAACTTATGGAAAGACCGTCTTTCAAGAGACGAACTCAAGATTAAAAGCAAAATAAAAGGAAAGGAAAAAGAAAACGGAAAATGGAATATGTCAGTTTTACCCATAAAATTAATGTTTTGACCATACCTTAACTGTTTGACCTAACGAAAGGAGCACAATTCACCAGTTTGGTTAGTTCAGGGGCCAAAAGTGTGGAAAAAAATTGGAGGGCCAAAGGTGGACGATGATGATAGTTCGAGGGCCACAGAGGTCGTTTGAATATATATATATATATATATATATATATATATATAAGAGAATTCAACTACCACCCTCACCATAAATAAATGCTAAACACCTCCTATGGTCACACCCTTATTCCATACTATTACAAAACTTATACCTTTATTAAAGAAAAGTCATAATACATAATTTCACGACCACAACCGAAAATCATCCCATCAAGTACCAACACACACCTTCATTAAGAAATGTCACATTACATACCTAACGAAAAGAAACTCCTACTAAGAGACACAATCAGTTATTTTAATCGTAGATAAGTCTATCTCTTCCAGAGTAACATCAATAAAGAAGTTTGGATATCAAAACCTCCCCCCTCCATTATCTTCGTCTTAAAGGATCTCTTCTAATTTCCACCACATGCATAACCCCTTCACGTGTATTACCCGCAACCTCCATATGCCTCAATGTTTTACGTAGTAGCATTTCCGGTCAACAATTCGTCTGCATTTTGAATGCCTTAGCTGCATAGTCAGTGTATATACAGAGTAGGTGTAAGTTTCTAAGCTTCTCTCCAACTCCTCAACCTGCTTCTCCAAATGGTGGTAGTGGGTTATTAAAACCTCTTCAGACACCTTAGGCCTCACAGATAACACGTTGTCTCGAATTCACCTCATGATGTTCTTTCAGCATCGACTCAGGCATACGACACCTCTCCTTAAGTTGGGGACAACAGGCTTCTCAATGCTCGATTCTTCTTTCCATGTTCCATACTTATGCATATCATCATACCAATTTCGCCATTCATCGGATGCCTCTCCTAAATGACAACACTCGGCTTGCAATTTTTTATCTGATCAAATAACTTATCTATACGATCTGCCTGTTGTGAAAAAATATTCGTCTTCTGATCAACCACACGAGTTTGCTCCACCGAAAACCTTCACCATTTTTAGGCCACATTTCATCTATCAACGCCTTTTAAAACTTACGAATCATCTCATTTAACTTCTGCGTATGGGTTTCGTACTCATCTAGTTATGCCTTCCATTTTAGGTCAAGCTCTATAAAATGAAGTAGAAGCCTACTTATTAGACATCTTAGCTCTATTGCTCACTACTTTGGCTTGGACGGAATATTTAAAGTTCAAAGGTAAGAATTCACTACTTCAAAATATAGAATACACACCCTCATGACCTTTTCAAAGCCATCTTAGAACGGGACACGGGAAGACTCGCCACCCCCACCTACATCTTCACCCTGTCTCAAGCTTGACAATGCACAAGAGGATCCCACTACTATCAGATACCCTTCCACGCACCCCTTATGCTCAACGTCACTTTCAACTTTCCATGTCAGCACTTTCTTCAAACACATTCCACTGCGATCGAACCTAGCAACCAAGCCCATATATTCCACGCCCATCAGAGTAACGATACGACCTCTAGTGGAAAACCCACACACCTCACTATTTCAATTACTAGAAGAACCTACACCCATAGCGGTGCTCACATCCAACATATAATACTTGTCAAAAAACACTACTCTTAGAAACACATAAAAAACACAAACTTATCAACGATACTTTTGCACGCTGGCCAGAAGTCCGCAACAACTATCATTAAATATTTTATAAACATCCATTAAATTGTAACCTAACAATATACAAGCTACCCTACTAATGAGGTGGGAAATGCATGTTATCTTAGAGCCTTTAGCACCACTTTTTTTTTAAATGTTTTTGTTGGTGAATAATTAGGATTATAGGTGTTTTACATGATAGAGAGTTAAAACCATCTTGTTTCGTTATTCATGTTAACTTCTGTATTTTGTACGATATTTGTAGCTTAATGGAAATCTTCCTCCATGAGTGGTCTATATGTATTTTGTGAGCTTAGAATGAAAATCGTCACCGAAGAAGGTCATTCACAAGGAAAGTAGTAGATATAAGGCTAATAGAAAGTTGGTAGCTGAATGAAGGTTATTAGACTTAATGGCAGATGATAGAAGAAGTAAGGAGAAGAAAAAAGCAAGAAAGGAGCAAAAAATCAAGGAAATTTAGAAGTGTTCGATTGGCACAGACTGTGCAAAATTACACGGTCTGTGCCACAAGAAATGCTAAGAAAATGGAGGTTCCTGCCAGATCAAAAGTCCTTGAAGCTATCCCAGAAGATGGACTGTGTAATTTTACATGATTCGTTCCCTCTAAAATGCCGAGAGTATAGGCCATGTAAATATGCTAGGTCAATTCCCACAGTCTTTGCCTTCGTGTTGACTAGGGTTTTGACCAGTGGGTTTTAATCTTCTTTCTCCTCTTACTATATAAAGTGGCTTTGAACTTTTTTCCAACACATTTTCTCTCACTTCATTCATGTAATTTCATTTATGGCATCAAAACTCATTTATGTCCCGGTTTTGGTTCTTGTAGCTTAATTTATGATTTTTGAGAATTTGTAAGCTTGTATTAACTCTTGATATGGGAGACTCTTATATTAATTTTTATTTTATTACTATTAAAACTATTACTATCATAATTTGTGCTTTATTCTTATGCTATGATTATGCTAAGAATCAGATTAAGATGCACACTTAGTTAATTTCTTTGAATGCCCTAGTCCTAAGCTCAAGAATGAACATGAGAGTATTAGGTTTTTATGTCAGTTTGGTTGAGGGATGTAACCATGAGGTCGTTGAAGACATATCTGCCATGGATTAGATAGAACTTAATCTCAGGGTGAGTTATTTTGTGAATGACAAGTGGGGTTATTTGAAAAATGGCCAGGGTGATATCTCGAGTTTGTAGAAACTAGATGGGGAATGCCCCTAGTGCTATCACGAGGTACAAATATCCTAAGTGACACGAGATGCATGGGCTTAGGATGGGTATTCGATGTGTAGGTCTCGGTGATTCATGCTACTCTTGGGTTTAATTTACTGTGTGCGTTCACGAGTTTATTAACTCCGGTAGTGAGGGCTAGAGGTGATAGTGAAAGTGCACCTCTAGCTATACATGAAGGAGGTGAGATTTTTATGAGGGGGCAAAACTGATGATTGGATAGACTGAGGGAGTTTCCGTGGAATTAACGTCTCCATAATTTATGATAAAACGTTAGATAGAATACATATCTTATATATTAATAGAAGCCTATGATTAAATCTTATAGTCAATCATGTGATGAAAATTCTCCCAAGGCCTTTAGTAATGTCTTTATCTTGTATTTATATTTTATTCTCATAAGTGAAAGATTAATCTCTTCAAACTAAAAAATCCCATGTTTTCTACTCCCGACACATAAAGAGGGTGACGCCTGTGTGTGAACTTTGTGAATCTATCTTTTAAATCCCCACATCTCGACACCCTAGCTTACTGCTATCTACTTTTTAGTAGTTAGAAGTGAGTAAGGGAGCAACACAATAAATATTATCTTTGTTTGCTAGCGCTCTGGGTATTCTTAACGGCAGCCCGGGGTGCTAACCAATTTTTGGTATGCCCGATATTTAGGGTGCATTTATTAGATAGCTACCTTAGTTAGTTGGTTGAGTAGCATTTGTTTATTTGTTGTTTTTGTGTTTTTGTGTTTGAGCTATTGTGGTTTTTTTCTTGACTACTCTCACGGTTGTTTGCTATTGGCTTTGTCTAAGGCATGGTGCTGTGTAATCCCTTGTTTATGGTACAAAACCGTACCAAGAATCTAGGGCCATTACACTGCTTACCTCAAAATGCATGTAATTGTGGACATCATAGACGAAGAAGGAGAATAGCCTGGAGGTTCCTAAAGACCATTTGTAGTAGAAGAGGAACCAATGGCAGAAGATAATAGGACACTTAAGGAGTTGATGGCATATAATTTGGAGAATCAACCCCTTTGTATCATATTCCCGCCATTGCCTTCTGATGTGACTTGTGAGCTTAAGTCCCGTATGGTCCAATGATTGCCAACTTTCCATGAGATGGCCAGAGAAGATCCAAATAAGCACCCATCAGAGTTCCATCTAGTGTGTACAAACATGATGCCTCCAGGGGTATCCGAGGAAAACTACAACCTGAGATTATTCCCATTTTCTCTCCGCGATACCGCAAAGGATTGGTTGTACTACCTACCCCCATGATGCATTATAAGTTAGATGAACCTGAAGATGAGATTCATAGAGAAGTTCTTCCCTGCCTCAAAGTTGGATGGTCTAAATAAACAATAGTCCAACATCTCTCAACACCCCAATGAGACTCTTTATAAGTATTTGGAGCGTTTCAAGCAACTTTTGGCGAGTTTTCCATACTACCCGTTCAGGGATGGGGGGCTTGTGTACATATACTTCGACGACCTAACTGAGATGGATATGAAGTTGGTCAATGCCTCATGCAACGAGTCCATATCAAACAAAAGTCCCAAGCAGGTCATGACCCTCTCTGAGGAACTCGCCAACGAGACGATGTTGTTTGGTACTAGAGAAAAAGTGAGAACAAGTGATGAGAAGAATATCCCCTCCCCATAATTGGAGGAGCAGGTGCAAGCCCTCGTGTCAATGATGAAAGAACTCATGAGACAGAGAGCTCACCAAGAAAAGTGTTGCAAGATTTTTTCTTGGGATCATCCAACTGACGATTGTCAGAGGTTGCAAGAAGATCAGAGCAAGAGGCCTAGAGTAAGGTGTTTTGAGAGAACAAAAATGGGATGAGTATCAACATGGAGATCAAACCGACCATCTCAAGCAAGCCATAACAACAATGGTTGAGGCCAATGATAAGTTTCACTCCCAAATCCATGAAGAGATCCAAGACTTGCATACAACAAGTCCTCCTTTATTTTTTGTTATTCACAAGTCATACGATTGAGATTCAATTTTAACACATTTAATGTGTATGTTTCCTGTTTTTCGAAAGGTATAAGTATTAATTTGTCAATCCAAAGGAAAAGGGTTGAATAGGATACTTGTACCCGGTCATGACTAAAGAAATTGGTTGCACAAAACAAGAGATGACCAACTATTTTAGAAAATGTCTTGGTCGGATGGACTAAAAACAATTTATTGTGCCCATTGAGAGGTAATGTTAAATAAATTAATTGGAAACTATCTAAATTCTATGCATCTTTATTCCATAAATTTTTTATTTTAATAAATGTATTTTTTTAAAACATTACTATATAGGGACCATTGGAGATTTGTTTGAATTGTCCTGAGAAGAAGCATGTTTACATGATGGATCTATTACACGTCCAACCTTCAAGTTATTTGTAAATATTTGAGAAATAGTATTGAATGAAATGAATGACAAAAATCCAACAAGTTCTGATCTAGTTCAAATCAAGGTATGTTTTTCTTTTCAACTATTTCTGTGAGCATTGTTCATGTAAATTCGTCTTATCATATTCAAAGGTAATTACTCCCAGGCCTTATCACAACTGCCACCTGGCTGTCTTTCTTTCTCGCAGGGAGCTGAACTGCATGAAGGTAGACAAGATAAGCTAATATGGAAACCCTCTGTGAATAGTGAGTTCACCTTCAAAAGTGGGCATCAGATTATAGTAGAACAGAGAAGCCATTTGAGAAATCTAAACTAGGTTTGGCATGACAAACTACTTAAAGAGATTTCAATTTTTATGTAGAAGCTGGTTAATGCATGTTT